>JAOANR010000011.1:6823753-8129198 GCA_030278955.1 Hygrophila difformis
AATAAATACTATAATTGAGTTTAGTTGGGCTGGGCCATCTTTTATCTTTTAGTAGGGTATTATTGGACTAGAATGGTTAGGCATGTTTGGGCTGGACCAGTTGAGGAATTTAACTGGGTTGGATTAAATCAAGTGGGCCAAAATTGTTTGAATGGACCCGAGATTGGATTAAAATGTTGATGTGGCCAAACTAAACTGGATAGGGCTTTCATTTGGTCTATTCGAATAGATTGGGCTGGGTTATATATCAATGGGTTGGATTAGATTTTCATAGGCTCTATTTTATTGGGTTCCTTTGTATATTGGTGACTGAGAGTAATTGGGCTATAGCTGGATTTGACTGGGTTGGGGCTTATTGACTCGGCTGCTTTAGTCCACATTGGCTTGGAGGCATGTTTTACTTGGACGAGGATTGTATTGTGCCGTGGATTGACATTGGCTTGGAGGTAGGTATGTAAAAATTGACTCGGATTGTCTTATTGGGTTTCACTAAATGACTTTGGCTAAATTTAACTGGATTGTGCTTGCAATTTTTCAAGCAATGAAATGACAATGTAAAAATATGTAACAAGCATTAATAGGTTTTTAAAGCACTTAAAAGTCATTTAAATAAATGGGTTTATCAAATGTAATAGCCAGGTTCGGACTTTATAAAAATAAAACAGGCGTAAACTTAGCTCGGCCCAACCTATTTCAATCCCTAACAATGAGTATACCTTATTATACTGTTATTAAAAAAAAAAAATGAAAAGTTAACGCACAAGATATTACAGTATTACTATTATTATTATTATTATTATTATTATTATTATTATTAAAGCTCTCGGTGAGTTCATTAATATTCACTCAATATAACTCTCCATCTTGAAGCTAGTTCATCTTATAAAAGCACCGGTATGGCGGCATCTAGCAAGTCCAACTCCTATTTTGTAGTTGAATAAAGTACTACTTCTTAATCCGAGAAAATGTGTTATTATACATTATTATTAAAAAAACGACCAAGTCATTGCCATGTGCACATACCAGTCTAGCTATTCTGGGTTACCCCAAGATATTAATTAATCAAAATAGTAGTAGTACTTACTAGTTTGTTTCAATAATAATAAAAAAAAAGTATTATCAGTTATGCATATACAATATTGGATGTTAGCTCACCTATTAAAACTTGTTGACAAAATTAATGTACTTCCAGGAATTGATTAAACCAAATTTAATTCAACAACAAATTTTCATAGTCCTCAAGTATGTTAGCTCTGCCACCTCTTAACCTTAAATAGCCTTGAAATTCTTCTTCAACCGCATATCCCAGGAGAGATCAACCCTTCTTTAAAGCCACATTTGAACTCAATCTTCTTATCCACATTAATTACACTCATCTTTACACCCTCCAATTCTCAACAGCAGAAACCAAACAATCATTGAAAATAATTGCATTTTTCATTCAGAATTAAGAAATGGTTATTAAGCTAGCTCATTTCCAGTTTGGAGTCTTCAAAATCCCAATTCTTTCCAGACCCTTGAGAATGGCTCTCAATGTTAGCTTTTCTATGAACATTAGACTGTAGTATATATGTCCTCCCTCCCTTTTACATCTGCCATCCCTACTGCCCTACTGAAACCTGATCCAGTCAAGTTAAAGAGTACTATGGTTAAGTTCATATATATTGATTATTACACCAATAAATTACATTGGCTTGTGAAATCGGAAGTTTGCACTCCTTCACCATCAGACCATAAACAAGTATTCTCTCTGTCCCCTAGTTTTGACACAAAACTCTTGCACGTAGTCCAACACATTTGTTTAAGGGTTAATATAATAATAAAATGTGTACAAGTAAAAATTACATAAGATATATTTTTTTTTCTAATATTATGAGATTGGACGAATTTAACAAGACCAAATTTCGCTATACTTTTTTTTATTACATAATTCCAATGAAATTGAGTCAAAGTTAAATGATGACACTATAAAAAAAAAAAAAAAAAAAATCAAATGAGACACAAAGTAGTCGAACCAGTTTGTTGAACCTTTCCATACAACTACAAGAGCAAAGTGGCATCAAGAATTTCTGACCTATGGCCTACAATGACAATTACTAAGCTGTTTCCAACAAATCCATCCATGTCAGTTAGCAACTCATTCCGCATTTGCTCCCTTTCCTCGTTTTCCTCTGCCATATTCCTCGTTGTCTACCTCCTCGTCAATGAAAATCGGAGGCACGAACAGAAAGTTCCTCGAAGCTCCAACAACAACAACAACAAACATCTCAATGCTCTGACCCCAACAAGATGGGCCGGAGACTTTACTCGCTATGGCCTAATTAGCTAGGAGTGTCTGTCTTTTGTTAACCTAATTGAGGAATTGCAAAATCCAACGGGCTCTTACCGAGTCAAAGGCGAGGAAGGGAAGATACTGGAGAGATTCTGTTGAGTGACTTCCGGATCTGTGTGAAGAATGAATAATATTCGTTGCCCCCAATTTGAGATCTGAACAGACTAAGGTAAGTGGGCAACGGGTCTTTCCTATTGCCTATAAAAAAGGCTCATGCTTCCATTAGAGATCGGTACCAGAAACTCACTCACAGACTCTCTCTTATCTCTCGCCACTTACCACTCTCACCACGTCGCCACTGATTCCTGTCTCTACCATTTCCGGTAGCTAACCCGTTGAAGCCTGGAGGACACCGGCGAATCTCACCGGGAAAAGTTCTTTAGTCCAGTGCAATTGCAACCCTCGAGATTTATCTTTCTGTTCTTCTTCTTCTTCTTTCCCTTTCCCCATTTCTACTGTGTTGCTTCACTCTCTGTTTTAATTTGACGTGTTTTCTGCCTTTGAAAAAGGTTTCTGTATAACCTCTGTTTCGTGTCTGCTATTTTGGTTTCCAGAATTCCAACATTCTAAAGAACTTTTCTTTTACCATGTCTGGAAGCACACCTTCCCTCACTGATATTGCCTACCCTACCAGAATAGATACTGCCAACCCTATTGGAGTTACCACTGGCGACACCACCGACCCCAAATCTGTTCCTGTTTCTGAATCTGTGGGGGTTACTGTCGCAGTACCCACTGCTTTACCAGTATCCGCCCCTTCTCAGATCCCACACTTTGCAAAACCTTTTCCGGATATATCTCGGATTGAGGTGTTTGATGGACAAAATTTCAGACGGTGGAAAGATCGTGTACACTCCCTTCTGGATGTACACGGTACTTTTTGGGCACTTACAACTCCTAGGCCAATGGAGAATCCTGAAAATTGGGATTATGCAAATAAGGTCTGCAGGCACACTATAGTGTCTACTCTCTCAGATAACCTTTTTTATGTGTATTTTGGGGAAAAAGAAGCAAGGGTTATTTGGGAGAGTATGACTGCAAAATACACAGCGGAGGATTGTGTGAAGCAGAGGTATGTCTGCAATAATTTTCTACCGGTGGGAGATGGTGGAGGGTAAGGAAATAGTTGGGCAGATACATGAGTATCACCAACTGTTGGAGAATCTCAAAGCAGAACAAATCATCCTTCAAGATGAATTTGTATCTGAGCTGCTAATTGAGAAATTACCCCATCATGGAACAAATACAAAATGCAGCTGAAGCATTTGGAGAAAAAGATGACTCTGGAGGAACTAACTCGCCACATTATGATTGAGGATGCAAATCGGAAGCAGAGCAGGGCTTCTACTGCGCAACCCACAATGCCAAAGGCAAATTTGGTGCAAGAAAAGGGGAAGTCTAAACAGGTGACTTTAAATAATGCATTAAAGCCAAAATTAAATAAGAGAAAGAAACCTGGTCCCTGCTTTGTGTGTGGGAAAAATGGACACTTTGCTGCTCAATGTAAATTTCGTGTTCAAAAAAACAACAATGATAAAGATGATAAAAATAAACCACGAGCAAACCTTATTAACGAGAGTAATGAGGATGAAGTGATTGTCGCGGTTATATCTGAAATTAATTTGGCTGTTAAAGACATCAACAACATGAGTTGGGTAGTCGACTCAGGAGCCACGAGGCATATTTGCACAAACAAAGATGCTTTTATTTCCTACAACTTAGTGGGAAATAATGAGGTGGTTTATCTTGGGGACTCGAGGACTACACCAGTGCTGGGAAAGGGCAGAGTAGATCTGAAGTTATCTTCTGGGAAAACTTTAGCCCTTAATGATGTTCTTCATGTTCCAGTTATTAGGGCCAATTTAATTTCTGTATCATTGTTGCTCAAAGCTGGAGTGAAAGTGTCTTTTGAGTCTGACAAGATGATTATAGCTAAAAATAATATTCTTGTTGGAAAAGGCTATTGTAACCAGGGACTCTTTGTACTCAATTTGGCTTCTAATGAAATTGTTTCCAGTTCTGCTTATTTGATTGATTCAGTTGATCTGTAGCATGCTAGATTAGGGCATTTAAATATTTCTTATGTCAAGAAGATGCATGTTTTAGGACTAGTGCCTAATTTCAGTAATGTAGATTGGAATAAATGCCAAACATGTGCTGAAGCAAAATTGACTAAGAAAACATGCCCAACTGTTAGCAGAGAATCTAGCTTGCTTGATTTAATTCACTCAGATTTATGTGATCTAAAACTAACACCAACTAGAGGTGGCAATAAATATTTTGTCACATTTATTGATGATCACTCGAGATACACTAAAATTTATTTGCTTAAAAATAAACATGAGGTTTATGATAAATTTTTAGTGTATAAAGCTGAAGTGGAAAATCAATTAAATAAAAAGATCAAAAGATTACGATCAGATAGAGGAGGAGAATTTACTCAACTGAGTGAATTCTGTGAGAGGGTTGGAATAATTCGTGAGGTAACTCTGCCCTACTCTCCTGAATCAAATGGGGTTGCTGAACGCAAAAATCGAACATTAAAAGAAATGATGAATTCGATGATTGTGAGTGCTTCAGCTGACCCAGATTTATGGGGAGAAGCTATCTTAACTGCTTGTCATCTACAAAATAGAATAATATTTAAGGGGACTGGCAAGACACCTATTGAAATATGGAGAGGTTATCCACCTAACCTAAAATATTTAAAAGTGTGGGGGTGTTTAGCTAAGGTCATGCTTCCTGATCCAAAGAAAAGGAAGATATGATCCAAAACATCCGACTGTGCATTTATTGGTTATGCTTCCAACAGTGCAGCATATCGATTTCTAGTATTAAAAAGTGACTCATTAGAGATTAATACTATACTAGAAACTAAAAATGTTGAATTCTTTGAGAATATATTTCCTTTATCAGGAAATAATGTTAATAAAAGTAAACCATTTGATCCAACAAACGTTGAAAACCAAACACCATATGAATCAATTACTGAGGCTTTAGAGGACCCTCAAAGGATGAATAAAAGACAAAGGAAAGAAAAATCCTTTGGTGATGACTTTTATACTTACCTCGTTAATGAGGATCCTTTGACATACTCTTAAGCAATATCATCTTCTGTTGCTCCATTTTGGAGAAAGGCTATTAAAACTGAGATTGACTCTCTTTTAGAAAATCAAACCTGGGGTTTGGCTGATTTACCAGCAGGAGCAAAACCAATTGGTTGCAAGTGGATTTTCAAAAGAAAGTTACATCCTGATAGTTCTATAGAGAAGTATAAAGCTAGACTTGTGGCGAAGGGTTTTACCCAAAAAGAGAATATCGATTATTTTGATACTTACGCTCCAGTGACTAGAATCGCTTCGATTCGAGTTTTGTTAGCTTTAGCTTCTATATATAACCTAGTGATCCATCAAATGGATGTCAAAACAGCCTTTTTAAATGGTGAGCTAGATGATGAAATTTATATGGTTCAACCTGAGGGGTGTGTGGTTAGAGGACAAGAAAATAAAGTGTACAAGCTACAAAAATCTTTGTATGGTTTGAAACAAGCCCCTAAACAGTGGCATGAGAAATTTGATCAAACTATACTTGCACATGGATTTTCTTCTGTCAGTGTAGACAAATGTGTATATACGAAGCAAACCAATGGAGAATGCGTGATTATAAGTCTCTATGTGGATGACATGCTAATTTTAGGAACTTCACTCGATATAGTGAATTCCACAAAACAATTCTTGTCTTCAAAATTTGCTATGACGGATTTGAAGGAAGTAAATGTTATTCTGGGAATGAAAATCATTAGGAATAATATTGGAATCACAGTGACTCAAGAACACTATGTGGAGAAAATTCTCAAAAGGTTCAATCACTTTGAGGTGAATTCAGTAAGTACTCCCTATGATCCCAACTCACGTTTAGTGAAAAATAGAGGAGATCCTGTATCTCAGTTAGAGTATGCTCGGGTTATAGGTAGTTTGTTGCATTTAACAAATTACACAAGACCCCACATAGCTTATGCTGTGGGTAGACTGAGCAGGTATACTCATAATCTAAGCAATGAACATTAGGCTGCATTATCGAGACTAATGCGATACTTGAGAGGTACTATGAACTAAGGTATCTGCTACAGTGGATTTCCTGCAGTGTTAGAGGGATTCAGTGATGCTAATTGGATCTCTGACTCAGATGAGGCGAAATCCACTAGTGGCTTTGTATTCACATTAGGTGGGGGTGCAGTTGCTTGGAAATCAACAAAACAAACAATAATTGCCAGATCCACGATGGAATCTGAGTTCATCGCTTTGGAATTAGCTAGCAATGAGGCTGAGTGGTTGAAAAACTTCTTAGCAGACATCCCTTTGAGCACAGACCTTGTTTCATCTGTGTCGATGCATTGTGATTGCCAATCGGCAATAGCTATAGCTAAAAACAAAACCTATAATGGGAAAAATAGACATCTATGCCTTAGGCACAATGTTGTAAAGCAGCTGCTAAAGGATGGAATAATATCCATCGATTATGTGAGGTCAGAAGAGAATTTGGCCGATCCTCTGAAAAAACCTCTTACGAGAGGAAAAATAATTGAAACATCGAGGGGAATGGGACTAATAGCCATCCTGAATAATCAACAGCGATAGGAACCCAACTTATGTGATTG
The DNA here is from genome assembly GCA_030278955.1 of Hygrophila difformis. NCBI lineage: Eukaryota > Viridiplantae > Streptophyta > Magnoliopsida > Lamiales > Acanthaceae > Hygrophila > Hygrophila difformis. The sequence continues at coordinate 6,830,743 of JAOANR010000011.1, forward strand.
GAGATCCCATGAAGTAAGTTCATATGGGTAATAACAAGTCGTTGTGATTATCTGGAGCACAGTCCATTTATTTCTCATTCCTATGATGTGTGTTGTGCTCATTACTGCATTAAATGAGGGATGAATTAAATTCTTAATGATTTCATAGCCTTTAAAAGGTGTAGTATAAATAGCAGTATACTATTGATGAAATCACCTATATGAGTGTGGAGTGGGGCCGCTCCTATGAGAATTTGGCTATTCTCTAGAGCACTCATGAACTACAGGCACGCGCATGGCCAATGGGTGCAAAACCACGTTGAACAATGGCATACATAGTCCAATGTGACTGTTGGGACCACTGTTTCACAATAGGAATCTTTGGTTCATAGAAGCTTAAAGCTTCACCAATCTTTCCGTGGAGCATGTATTCTCAGTCAATGACTAGTTCATAGTGGTAATACACACTAGTTTGAGACATTGGACTATTCGGTGGTACATGTGGATAGGCTTTTGCAATTTATGGGGGATTGTTAACCTAATTGAGGAATTGCAAAATCCAACGGGCTCTTACCGAGTCAAAGGCGAGGAAGGGAAGATACTGGAGAGATTCTGTTGAGTGACTTCCGGATCTGTGTGAAGAATGAGTAATAGTCGTTGCCCCCAATTTCGGATCTGAACAGACTAAGGTAAGTGGGCAACGGGTCTTTCCTATTGCCTATAAAAAAGGCTCCTGCTTCCATTAGAGATCGGTACCAGAAACTCACTCACAGAATCTCTCTTATCTCTCGCCACTTACCACTCTCACCACGTCGCCATTGATTCCTGTCTCTACCATTTCCGGTAGCTAACCCGTTGAAGCCTGGAGGACACCGGCGAATCTCACCGGAAAAAGTTCTTTAGTCCAGTGCAATTGCACGCCTCGGGATTTATCTTTCTGTTCTTCTTCTTCTTCTTCTTTCCCTTTCCCCATTTCTACTGTGTTGCTTCACTCTCTGTTTTAATTTGACATGTTTTCTGCCTTTGAAAAAGGTTTCTGTATAACCTCTGTTTCGTGTCTGCTATTTTGGTTTCCAGAATTCCAACACCTTCCCTGTCGCTGGCGGACTGACTAGACTAACAGCACCCCCTTTGGGTATTTTTGATTCCACGGCAACAAATTTTTTCCGGTGTCCTGAGAAACTCCACAATCTCTTGAAACCTTGTTTTGCTTTATCCCGACTAACAACAAACTCTTGTGTTTGGCAGTTTGGCTCTATCTAGACGTTAACTTTACTTCTGCTGCAGTTATAGACAACATTGAGGAAAAAGGTTGTTTAACAAGAAGAAATTCACGGGAGATGTTATAGACGTTAACTTTACTTGTGCAGTTATAAAAAAATGGCGACACCATGAGTTAAAAAATTCCACATGGACACACAAGTGGAGAAGTTTTAACTAACTTCGAGCCAATTACAGGTACCTTCCCGGGTTCGTTTAGAACGGCGGCAACAACGTTCTAACATTTGGCCAAAATGTGTTGGGGTTGGAATGGTGGATGGGGTCTAGATTTGGTAAAAGGGTTTTGGTAAAAGGGTGGTTTCACCTTTGGGTTGGATGATTGGATGAAGGCATGAAGCTGGCCAAGAGCTTAATTCAATTTACTTACACTGACTTATGAGGGTTAAGACGTTAATTAGTGGTCTGAATCGTATTGGGCTGGATATGGCTGATTGGGCCAAACCATTATAAGCCCAACCGATTTTCACTCGACCCAAGTAGACCAAACATTCCAACCCAATTCAATCGGGCCAAACCCAGATTATATTTTAACCCAATAGAAACTCAATCTAACCCATTTTAATTGGGCCAATATAGTCCAACCCATTTAAATTCGGCCCAACCCAATCTAATTGTGGTTTAGCCCAATAGAAACTCAATTCAACCCATCTTCATTTAAGCAAACAAAATCCAATCTCTCAAGCCCAACATGTGGAAGCCCAATACAATTAGTTATATCAAAATCAATCTTATCAAACTCACGTCTGATTGGAATTTAGTCATAATTGAATAGGCCTAAATATGACCTGCTTAGTTGGGTTGTTTAGGGCCTATAAATACTTAAGTTTCATTGAATTGGATTAAATAAATTAACTTGGTCTTATTTGGGCTAATAGTGACTTCGGGATTCCCTTATCAAATATTGGAGTAAATTAAAGCTAAATTATGAGCATGATGGTTGGGCTAATCTAAATAGATTAGGCTTAATAAGATTGGGTTGGACTTATTTTGGATACCATGAAATTGGCCCAAATTGCATTGGGTTTAATACGGCGGGCTTATTGGGTGTGTGGGCTTATTGGACCTAAGCTCGAGGATTATGTTATGTTGGGCTTGTCTTGGTCGAAATTGTGTGGGCTATGGCCCAATTTTGTGTTGATATTGAGTTTATGGGGCGTTTGATTTGGGGCATCCAATATTCCCATTGTAGGGAATGTTATATGCCCACGTTTGGTTCACGGCATCTTTCACGTATGAATGTCACATTCCCACCGAGTAGATTCACACCCAAGAGGTAGGTATTCTTAGATTACCACCTCAATTTCTCCTACTTTTATACTAATTTGTCATTTATATCCTTACATTTTATACTTATTTTATTTTATAAATTTAGATATTTGTATTCTAAAAAAAGATAAATATGTGCAATTTAATTTTAAAATCAATTAAAAAATTTTAAATTGTTTAAACATATATTTTTAATAAATATTCTCATATTTGCTTAAAATTTATTTATCTTCTATATAAAAAAAATAATAAGCATTTAGTGACATTAAATTACTAATTATCATACAATAAATTATATATAATGATTTTTTATATTTTAAAAATAAATCGGTTTAAATATTATCACTATTTGACATATATATTAATTTGTTCAATTAAAATTTAGGGACATTATAGTAAATTGATTAGAAATGAAAATCAGATATTCCTAATCTAACCAAACGCAATAATCTTAAAACACCAAAAATTAAGATTCCCGGCAATCTCATATTTCTAGTAATCTTATATTCCCAGCAATCACATTTCCACTGATAATTTAAGATACCTCCAACCAAATGGACCCTAATTGTGCAACGCTTAATTTATGGATAATATAACAATTTGGTTTGGTTTTCTTCCATGGGTTAATAAGGCTGGGCTCAGTTGGATTGGTTTGGACTGGGTAGATTGTGTTGTTTTGGGCTGGACTGAGCATCTATTGAGCTAAGATAATGTGGGTATAATTGGGCTGGATTTGATGACCCAACGGGCTTCATTAAATTGGGTTGGGCTAAATGTTTTTTAGGCTGAATAATTAAATTGTGCTTTTTATTGATTTGGCACAGCCCATCTATACATCCATGCCCAAAGCTGCTCAACCTCAATTAAAATCACAACCCACCAATCAATATTGGTCTTTGCCCGCTACCCTGACCCCACCCAACCGCCCAGGTGCCCACCCCAAGTCCCAACCCCAATACATATTTGTGAAACCAAAATTCAACTGCCGATATCTTTAAGAGACCTAAATTTTTTAACTAACTATACACGTAAATTTTTCTGTTAACTAAATACACACGTAGTTTTTTTTTTACAAAAAACAACCAAACAAACAAAGAAAAAAAAAACAAACATCAGTAAGTTGTTTCTAAACAATCGATCATAAGCCTACTTTGAATTAATTGTAAAATTTATGTTTTTTTTCCAAATGAACTCCGATGCCTAGCTGATGAACATTAAGAAATTAGTTGGGAATAAACTTGACCCAATTGGTTATGTTCTCTGCCTTTCAACCATAGGTTGGGGGTTCAATTCACACCCGGCCCCTTATCCATGCCCTTTATCATTCTTTGTAATTTGTGTTGTTTGGGTTCCACATACATTTGACAACACATAGGTGTCAATGTTTAAAAAAAAATATTAAGAAATTAATTAATATAAATGTAATAGATTAGATTGAATTCTTCGTGTAGTGTTTGTGCAACATTCTAGTGAATAATAATGATTTTCGAAAGCTACAGCTTAGGAGCAGTGCATTTGGAGATGAGGTTAGATTACTTTTGAAAAAGAAGATGTTATTAAGAAGATTCTGAATAAGTTCTTTGTCATCTTGATTGATGTTAAGTTCTTGTAAATGGGCCTCTCCTTTGGCCTTTTTGTTTTGCACTGTGCAGGGAGCAAAAGCTATTTGTGGGATGTTGAAGAGAAAATTCTACCTTAAGTATTTGAGCGAAAACAGAAGAAGACACAATAGCAAAAGCTTGGCTCACTGATGAAGACTGTCGCAACTGTCAAGAAGAAAGCTGAGTCGATCACCATTGAATTTTGGATGTTGGCCATTACGTTAGGTGTTGGGTTTTATGTGAGTTGAAGAATTATAATCCGAATTGTTTTTTGTGGGAATATAATATCTTGTTTTTTATGTTGGATTTTGGATATTGGATTTTCGATGGTGGAAAGTGGATGTTAAAGATATTGGATTTTGGTTATATGTGATGAGGTGTTGGCTTTATGATGTTAGAAACATAACCTTGATGTTTTTGTAAGTTTGTTTAGTTTGGTGAACGTTGGAATGTTATTTGTTGGTTAGAAGTGTACATGAAATGTGGTAAAATAATATTACGCATCCTGGCAAATTGTTATGCTAAAACATGGTAAGAAGTATACAATGAATGTGGTAAATAATAGATAAAATCATGAAATCAGGGCATGGGACGGTGAAGTGGACGGTAAGTAATAGATGAAACATTATGGGACAGTCAGTGAGGACCATCTCAGTGGATAGAATGTTTGGGACGGTCCTGAGGACCATCCCAATATATTGGTAAAGCATATACTAACAGCGTGGTAAACCTTATTCCAGGAACTTGGTAAAACCATATAGTATATGTGGTAAATCATATTGGTATAGTGTGCTAAACATATCAAGAACTTTGGTAAATAAGATATAGTATTTGTGGTAAAGCACATAGCAATAAAGTGGTAAATCATATCACAGTACAAGAAATAATATACCACGATTTAGGCTAGCGGACCACTAGTGGACACTTCCAAATTACCGTCCGGTTGACTGTCCTCTGCCCACATCACTTCGATTAAATGTTTACCAAATGCAACCTTTATGTGTTACCACGTCAGTTACCACATTGATGAAGTTTTGGTTACCACGTTTCAGAATATTGGCTTTTGCATTACGGTATAGTGGTATCAATAAAATCACAAGCAACAACTTAAATAAGAGATTACCACAAGAGAATAAAGCTTGGAAAAAATATAAAAGCTAAGAACGTTGAATCTCGTCTGGAGAATTTACTGAAATATATAATAAAATTTAGTGAAACATATAACATTGAATGGACTTATAATTTACGATCTGTACTCACCATTACGATAGTAAGATACGATGGATGAAGATGTTCATGGAGTAATAGATGAAACATTATGGGACGATCAGATACTATCTGTGCTCACCATTACGATAGTAAGTAATAGATGAAACATTATGGGACGGTCAGTGTGACGGTCCTGAGGACCGTCCCATGCACACCAGGACCGTCCCATACATTCTGAAGTGGACAAAATGTTTGGGACGGTCATGGGTCAGGACCATCCCAGTGACCATCCCAATATATTGGTAAAGCATATACTAACAGCGTGGTAAACCTTATTCCAGGAACTTGGTAAAACCATATAGTATATGTGGTAAATCATATTGGTATATTGTGCTAAATATATCAAGAACTTTGGTAAATAACATAAGGTATTTGTGGTAAACCACATAGTAATAAAGTGGTAAACCATATCACAGTATAAGAAATAATATACCACGATTTAGGCTAGTGGACCGCTAGTGGACGCTTCCAAATTACCGTCCGATTGACCGTCCTCTACTTCCACATCACTTCGATTAAATGTTTACCAAATGCAACCTTTATGCATTACCACGTTTGATTAGAAATCCTTACCATCGTTACTTTTACGCAATTACCACACTGATGAAGTTTTGGTTACCACGTTTCAGAATATTCACTTTTGCATTACGGTATAGTGGTATCAATAAAACCACAAGCAACAACTTAAACAAGAGATTACCACAAGGGAATAAAGCTTGAAATAAACATAAAAGCTACGAACGTTGAATCTCGTCTGGAGAATTTAGTGAAACATATAACGTTGAATGGACTTATCATTTAGGATCTGTACTCACCATTACGATTGTAAGATACGATTGGATGAAGATATTCATGGATAAAAGAAAAAACCCAAACGTAGAACACATCAACCCTAAACCTTAAAAACCTAAACTTAAACCACATTCATTGCACTAGTAAAGTCTTGACTTAAGCATAAAAGGTAAGGTGGTCACACACAACTTAATAACTCTAAACCCTACAAATATTAAAACCCTAAACTCTACAAATCTTAAAAATCTTAAACCCCTAAAATCCTAAACCCTAAGCCCTACAAAAACATTGATACCACGAGTACTATCAATGTGTTACCACAATGTTGTTGTGTTTGTTACCTCAATTCTTGTAGAGTTCTTACCACATTATCCTTATATCGTTTACAATGAATTACTATAATTTTGTATGAATTATATAATCCACGGATCTTTTTTAAAATTGCCACACATCTTCGTCATTCTTATCGTATTCATCCTGTATTGGTTACCACGAATACCGCCTACTTAAGTTATCACGAAAAATATTTTATTTCTACACTTAATACCCCGTCACATCGGAGACGGGTACAAGTCTCTGGTTTACTACATGTACCATATGAAATTTACCAAGTTCTTGTTATGTGGTTTACCACGCCGTTTATATGTGCTTTACCACAAATACCATATGGAATTTACCATGTTAATGATATGTGATTTAACATTGTATTGGTATGTGCTTTACCACAATACCATATAGTATTTACCAAGTTATATCCGAATCCGAATATGAAATTAGCTATCCGGCGGGATTTTTCTATTTGTATCCGAATCTGAATCTGTATTTTAATATCTGCATTCGTCTTCGTATTCGAAAATATCTGACCTTTTCCAGATCCTGAACGATATTGATAGGTCCGGATTTTAAATCTGGATATCCGAATATATTAATATTTTATTATTTATTAATTAATTTTTTTAATAATTATAAAAAATATCAAATTATCCGATAATTTTTATAAAACTTATCAAAATCTCAAAAAACATTATAAAAAAAAATCCGATAATTCGTATCCGTCATTTAACCGTCCAGTCCGACATGTATTCGGATTTCAAAAATATCCGAATCTGTATCCGTATCCGGGATATCCGTATTCGATTTGAATTCGAGAGAAAAAATGTGGGATAATATTCGTGTCCGCTATTATCCGACTGTATACGTACCGTTTTCATCCCTAGGATTTACCAAGTTCTTAATATGTGCTTTACCATAAATACCTTATGGTGTTCACCAGATTATTGGTATGTATTTTACCACTGTATTAGTATGTGTTTTACCACATATAACATATGGGATTTACCAAGTGCTTGGTATGTCGTTTAGCATACTATACAGATATGGTTTACCATAGATTCTATGTGGATTTTACTAAGTTCTTGGTGTATGGTTTACCACGCTATCCTTATGTGCGTTACCATATGCCTAGGACCGTCCACACCATTTTCTGTTGTGGACAGATCTCTCCGGACGGTTTATGCACGAAACGTCCAAGTACTCTCAGGACCGTCCAATTCACTATTACATTATTGGTATGTGGTTTACCATGCTATACCAATAGAGTATACTACATATACCATATAGTATTTACCAAGTTTATGGTATGTGGTTTACCATGCTATTGATATATGCTTTACCACATAAATCATTTGATCTTTGCCATTGTATTGGTATGTGTACTTTACCATAGATACCATATAGCGTTTATCAAGTTCTTGGTATATCGTTACCATGCTAGACCAATATGGTCTACCACATAACATATAATATTTACCAAGTTCATGTTGTAGGGTTTACCATGCTATTTAACTAAAATATATATTTTTTTTTTGCGAAGCCATCAAAGACTTGAAAAGGGGTACAACCAAATAAGAAAAAAAGAAAAAAGAAAGAAAAGACAAAGCACCGCCACGAAACAGCAGACCACCAAGGAGACTATTGTCGAGGAAACCGAGCAGCGGATGCATCCAATGCAAGGTCCCTCATAATGAAGTCCGTAGAGAAGGCCCACGTGGTGAAAAACTCCTCCCTTTGCGCGCCATGCCGAGCCAATCCATCCGCCGCCCTATTCCCTTCCCGCAACACATGATGAAAAGAGCAAGAATTAAGAGACTACCTCAGGTTGTTGATATTGAGTAAAATAGGAGACAAAGGGTGAGACACATCCAGAGTGTCCAAAAGGCCCAAAGCCACTGAAGAGTCACAGATGCAGTGCAGATGACGAATGCTCATATTAACTGCAAACTGAAGACCATAAGCAATACCCGCAAGTTCTGCATAGGTGCTCGAAGACCCTCCCAAGAAACTGCACCCTCCCCTTGCCAATCGCCTGCTTCAGTTCGGAGAACAAAGCCGAAACCCGACGTATAGGTTGACCACTCACGCTGCCATCCACGTTTAAAATGGTGCCTTCCAGACCCAACATGTTCCAATGAACCATGCGCACATGAGAGACAAGCTTTTGGGAGTGAGGCTTGACTGCTTCCAAAGCAAGGCGTAATCTGTGAACATTTTTGTGTATAACAAATATCGGTTTCTCTTTCCCTCGAAAGATTCTCACATTCCTTTCCAACCATATTTCCCAGAGGGCTGCAACTAAAATCACTCCAAGATGTTTCACCATAACCCGCAGGAACCTTGTAATATCTTCCTTAGGAATCAAATGACACTCGGATGGGATGATGATGCCCAGTTTATTCCACAACATTTTAGTCCATCCACAATAAAAAAGACAGTGATCCCAAGTCTCACTAGTCATGCCGCAGAGAGAGCAGAGCGGGGAGGAAGCCAAATTCCTATGAAATCTGATGGCGTTAACAGGTAATGATTTATGGCAGATTAACCATAAGAAGCACATTTTTTCCGGGAAACCCACTTGCCACATCCAAGACCAATCTTTGGAATTACTGTCCGAGGGAAGAATTTGCATACAGGCAGAGCGGACAGAGTAAATCCCATTGGGTTTGAGTTTCCACATCCACGTATCAGGCACATGGTCATGAAGTAAGGGAGGAGGAGAAGAACAAATCTCCTGAAGAAGAGACTGCGGCAGAGGCGTATAAACCTTACTCCAATCCCATTCCCCATTGTGAATCACATCCTTGATGTTCAGATTGATATCTTGGATCGCCACATAAGGGATGGAAGGGCCAAGTTGCTTTCCCTTCCACCATTTGGAAAACCATAACGATAAGTCCCCTCTGCCAACCCGAAGTTTAAAACCTTCATAAAGGTGAGGGAGGATTTTTTGAATTATGTTAAGCATGGGAGAGCGGGAGTCCAGTGGGCGGCGGAAGTAAAGATGTAACAACCCATAATTTTATTATACTCTATTCGAAAGTATTATTTTTAATATTATATCCTCAATATTATTTTGGGGAGATTAATTTTTTTAAAGTCATTAAAATTTTTAGAAAAAGGTATTGTTGTACTTTAAATTACAGTATTTATTTTTAGAAAAGTTTATTTTGATTATTACAATAATTATGAGTATTAACATAATTATATTATCTTTTAGTGTTTCCTTATTATTATTTTAAAAATTTAAATTTAGATTTTTTTTTTGTAAAAAAAGAAAAGAGAGAGAACATTTTTTTATAAGGAATTTCATTTTATTTTATTTTATTTTATTTTTAAAAAAAAAAGTGGACAAGAGAACAAGAAGACACGTAGCAAGTTATATATAATATATACATATTATATAATAGTGTATGAGAATTGTCCCACATCGGACGGAACATGAGTTGAATGCCCATTCACTTTCTATATAAAGGGCACGGCCCTATGTTTTCTTTTCAAACCAATTTCATTTCAAAAGCTTACCTGCATACAAGGTGAGCTTAGTTAAATAATTATTATTATTATTATTATTATTATTATTATTATTATTATTATTATTATGGGGTGATGCCTTTGCGTCGCCCAGCCCCGGTCTTTCTTTTTAAAGAGGACCTTATAGTTAAATTTTGGTAGCAGAGTAGTAGCCGAGAAGGCGCTAAGGATCTGCTAGGCGACTTGTTGGTAGTTTAGTATTTTGTGGATTGCGGTAGAGTAAGTTTCCTATACTCTTCTGTAAGTTTCCTATGCTTTCCGCCGTTGTTATTTTTATTCGCTTTCTTTATCTGCTTTCCATATTTATTTAGTTGTCTTTGTTTGGCTTTCCCTTATTCGCTTTCCTTATTTACTTGGTTTGCCTTTGCCCTAGTCGTAGGCCTTTATTTTCGTTCCTGCTTTAGTAGTTGGCAATTATTTTTCGATCTTGCCCTACTAGTAGTAGGCTTTGATTGTTTTTTATTGGCCTACGTTATCCGCTATCGTTTGTTCATTCCTCGATCATTATTTTAGTTGTTAGCCCTTTTGTTCCTGCTTCATTTGCTTTTCATCGCGTATTTCCTTTAATTTCATTCCAATTGCCTATGATTGAATAGGAACTTGCTGTATAAATAACCCTTTAACTATATGTCCTAAGTACGACAACATAGGTTATAGCCATCCCGCCGAGGGGTGCATGGCATAATATGAGTGAGACCAATTCATGATGATCCTTGTTGAACCTGGTGAGGTATGCCAAGCCAACTTGTTGAATCCATGGCCTGCGGGCACTCTTGAAGGGTAAATATTTATTGATTAATAGATATCAAGTATGATTGATGTTGACTTGCCGTGTGACGGCCCGTGTTCACTAGGTGCTGGAAAATGCCATAGAGAGTAACCCCTGAACTAATTGAGATCGGATGTGACCGGGATTTAATACAAGATACCGTATTATGAGGTTCATTCTGAATCCCTCTAACATGCATGCAACCATTTAAATGGTTATTCATATCTTGGCATTTGCCCTTGTTGAAGATTTCGGGTTGATCCCGAAATTAATACTATATATTGTTGAATTGCTGGTTGCTAATTTGAGTACCATTATTATGTTGCCCCTATTGTTGAGCTCCCGCTTATTGATTTGAAAGCAGCCTTCTTCTGTCTATAATTGTTTGGTTGTTCGTTGGTTCCGAGTATAAGGAACTTACCAGCGAATCCGTTGCTGATAATCCTTCTTTCTTCATTCTTTTTCCTTCCAGGTTAAGATTAAAGATTGACATGGGAAGGGAGCACTACACCTGCATATTTTCTGCATAAATCTTTTCATTAATTTTGGAGATGTCGGACTTTTGACAATGCTGCGTTGTGATTTTGGTTCTTTTGTATAAACTCAAAAATGATTACTCTTCCTACACTGTATATTGTTTTGAGACACGATGTTCATTTTAATGAAATATTATACTTCCTCCATTTTTTAAAGATAGCTACAGACCCACTCAGCACGCAGTCCAATGCACATTTTAAACTATTAATAATTCATATTCGGTACATGTAAAGATTCTAAAAGTTCGATATTTAAAATCTACAAGACGAGACGAATCTAACAAGATCACACTTGGCTATATTTAAACTTGTATAACCATGAGAAAACTTTAAGTCAAAGTATATAAGTGAATAGTACTCATTAGTCAACAGTAGCTAACAAAAAAAACGGAGGAAGTATTTGTTATCTTTAAGTATTGTGTTGAAAATGGATAGTTGGTATACTCGTTTTAGCCTTAGCACCTCCTGAATAAGCCCGATGTGTCAGATCGAGTCTTATTTGGGAGGTGTGAGGGTAACACCCGCGAGTCAGAAAAACCGGGGTGTTAGAGAGTGGTATCAGAGCATCCAACTATTTTTCAAGTCATTTCTAGAAAAGAATTTTTAAACCACGACATCTTCCTAGGCATTCTATACTTTCAAACTTTGTATAAGTTGCAATGCACGACATTGGGTTATTTGGGGTTGGTAGATCTATACTTAGTATTTAAATATTGTAGAAAATGACCTCCCTAAATGATTCGTGCCAAACGATAGTAGCACTGAGTAGTTTGATTCCGAGAACACGGAACTGCGACACGAACTCTAGGAATTGACAGCACAACCCGAAGTCTGGGAAGAAGAATAGAGTATAAATCCATTTTGACTATGATAACTTTATTTTCTGCCGAGCGTTCCTTCATAAGAAATGTTCAAAATCATGTAAGAGTATCCCTGTCAAATTTGGTGATTTTTGGTCAACTTATGAATAACTTATGAATTTTTGACCCACCGTTGGTCGATTGTTCACTGTTAGTGAATTAGAAGTTAATTAGGATTTGCTGAAATCCCATTTTTGAACGAGTTGCAGTGGTCAGATTAAAAAGGTTTCTTATGAGAAAATGGTCATCTACATGTTATCTAGTGATGTAAAATATCAGTATTCTTTTTAGTATGATTTGGTATCTTTAAAAAAAACTGTTGAAATGGAAGCATGACTTGTTGAAATCTTGTTGTAGTATGACTTGTTCACTATGCTACAAAGATGTCGATTTTTGAACTGTTTCCGGTCCTTATTTTAAAAAGTGCAAACATGAAATTTGTTCCATCTATGCGTTGGGCATCTTCAATCCAAATTTCATTGGATGGTGCATGTATTTTTAAATCGATTTTGACGTAAACTGCGACATAGTATTTTGCGAAATGACTCTTTTGAAATGGTTGAACTATGATTGGATCATTTTTTTTGAAAAAGAAATTTTTAAACCATTGTGCTAAAAGATCGAGAAGGACGCCTTATTATAATCTTCTTGAGGGTAAGTGCACTTGGTGGAGCCCGCTGGGCCGCCCCCTCTCATAGCCAAAACGGCATTATGTTGTGGAATGACGTATGTGTCTATACTCCCAGATGTATCTGTATGGGTCATTTGGGGCTCCGAAGTGGGTCTGTATAGAGGCCGCTGCACTCATATCGATGTATGTGTCTATACTCCCGGATGTATCCGTATGGGTTATCTGGGGCTTTAGAGTGGGTCTATATAGAGGCCGCAGCAATCATATTGATGTATGTGTCTATACTCCTAGATGTAACCGTATGGGTTATCTGGGGCTCCGGAGTGTGTCTGTATAGAGGCCACTGCAATCATTAGTGAATGATGTATGTGACTATACTCCTGGAAGTATCCGTATGGGTTATCTGGGACTACGGAGTGTGTCTGTATAGAGGCCGCTGCAGTCATATTGTGGCTTGTGGACATAAGGGCCCAAGCGGAATAGGGAGTCCTCGATCATAATATGCCAATGGTAAAAGAATGGACTCTGGAAACAAGTGTGGAAACAAGTATTTTGAAACTAAAATAATCTTGCGTTTTTAAATCCATCTCTCCTTTTTAAAACCAAACTTTTCATAAAATCACTCTTTCTAAAATTTCAATGATTCAGTGTTGTGTATTAACTTATTCAGTATATGAGTCATTGGGCCATATAAGTTTTGGAGTGTGTCGGTAATCTCGTCTATAAGCTTGCTATACCACTAGAATTGAGTGCAGTTCATGATGTTTTACACAGCTCACAACTGCGGAAGTACGATCACGATCGAACATACGTCCTCCACACGAACGATAATTTTGGTTGAAGGCCTCACTTCTTAATAGAAACCCCTTTGGATCATCGACACTAAGGAGCGAAAAACGAGGAAAAAGACAGCACGCCTAGTTAGAGTTATTTGGTCGAACCATGGCACTGAAGAGCAGACTTGGGAAATGGAAGCTGATATGTAATAAAAGTATCAAGAACTCTTCCCCGAGAACGACATAGTTAAGAGGGCATAACTAGAATTCTAAGTGGGGGATAATACAATACCTCAATATACAATACCACGCTGTTCTCAACATGATACGATTTTATTTTGCCACGTTTTGGTGGTTGTTACATAACTCACTTTTAAAGACCGAATTATAGACTTCGGGGACGAAGTCATTTCTTAAGTGGGGTGGATTGTAACAACCCATAATTTTATTATACTCTATTCGAAAGTATTATTTTTAATATTATATCCTCAATATTATTTTGGGGAGATTATTCTTTTAAAGTCATTATTTTTTTTAGAAAAAGGTATTGTTGTACTTTAAATTATTCATTTTTAGAAAAGTTTATTTTGATTATTACAATAATTATGAGTATTAACATAATTATATTATCTTTTAGTGTTATTAATATTTTAAAAATTTAAATTTATATTTGTTTTTTTTAAAAAAGAAAAGAAAAGAGAGAGAACGTATTTTTTATAAGGAATTTTATTTTATTTTATTTTATTTTTTTTTAAAAAAATGTGGACAAGAGAACAAGAAGACACGTAGCAAGTTATATATAATATATACATATTACATAATAGTGTATGAGAATTGTCCCACATCGGACGGAACATGAGTTGAATGCCCATTCACTTTCTATATAAAGGGCACGACCCTATGTTTTCTTTTCAAACCAATTTCATTTCAAAAGCTTACTTGCATACAAGGTGAGCTTAGTTAAATTATTATTATTATTATTATTATTATTATTATTATTATTATTATTATTATTATTGGGGTGATGCCGTTACGTCGCCCAGCCCCGGTCTTTCTTTTTAAAGAGGACCTTATAGTTAAATTTTGGTAGCAGAGTAGTAGCCGAGAAGGCGCTAAGGATCTGCTAGGCGAGTTGTTGGTAGTTTAGTATTTTGTGGATTGCGGTAGAGTAAGTTTCATATACTCTTCTGTAAGTTTTCTATGCTTTTCGCCGTTGTTATTTTTATTCGATTTCGTTATCTGCTTTCCATATTTATTTAGTTGTCTTTGTTTGGCTTTCCCTTATTCGCTTTCCTTATTTACTTGGTTTGCCTTTGCCCTAGTCGTAGGCCTTTATTTTCGTTCCTGCTTTAGTAGTTGGCAATTATTTTTCGATCTTGCCCTACTAGTAGTAGGCTTTTATTGTTTGTTATTGGCCTACGTTATCCCTATCGTTTGTTCGTTCCTCGATCATTATTTTAGTTGTTAGCCCTTTTGTTCCTGCTTCATTTGCTTTCCGTCGCGTATTTCCTTTGATTTCGTTCCAATTGCCTATGATTGAATATGAACTTGCTGTATAAATAACCCTTTGACTATATGTCCTAAGTACGACAACATAGGTTATAGCCATCCCGCCGAGGGGTGCATGGCATAATATGAGTGAGACCAATTCATGATGATCCTTGTTGAACCTGGTGAGGTATGCCAAGCCAACTTGTTGAATCCATGGCCTGCGGGCACTCTTGAAGGGTAAATATTTATTGATTAATAGATATAAAGTATAATTGATGTTGACTTGCCGTGTGACGGCCCGTGTTCACTAGGTGCTGGAAAATGCCATAGAGAGTAACCCCTGAACTAACTGAGATCGGGTGTGACTGGGATTTAGTACAGGATACCGTATTATGAGGTTCATTCTGAATCCCTCTAACATGCATGCAACCATTGAGATGGTTATTCATATCTTGGCATTTTCCCTTGTTGAAGATTTCGGGTTGATCCCGAAATTAATACTATATATTGTTGAATTGTTGGTTGCTAATTTGAGTACCATTGTTATGTTGCCTGATAATGGCCAGAAATGACCATTGTTTTTAATCCATTTCCGTGTCTTAAACGGGCATTTGATCGCATTCCGGTCTTACATTAAGTAAGAAAGCAGTCGAATTGGACTAATTTATGCATAATTGTAAAAATAATAAGCTGGTGTGAAAAAGGCATAAATATGTAATTGTTTACATATTTATGTTAGAAAAATCCAAAAACATGAGAAAAAGAAAAGGAAACAAAAAAGATGGGAAAAAGATAGAAAAGCCCACAAAAATAATATTTTCGGCCCATCTGGCCCAATCCAGCAGGCCCAGGAAAACCTTTGGCGCGGAAGCCCTTTATCGCGATGCATGGTTCCGCGACAAAGGAACGCTCCGCGACCAAGCAAGCTCAGATGAAGGAGAAGACCAGCCAAAGCCCTCTGGCGCGATACCTTTGTCGCGATGCCCTGTTCCGCGACAAAGGTCCATTCCGCGACCAAGATACATTTTTAGAGACACAAGACTCAGTCGAGAAGCTTTGCCACATGCAGTGTGTTCCACGGCCAAACTTGGTGCTCCGAGACAAAGCTGTGATGTGTATGATGTCTTGAGACACAATGGGCTCAAATCAAGGCCCATAAGCTTAGGGTTTCCCCTCTATAAATATGAGGTGTTTCCTTTGAGCTGGAAGTTGGAAGAATTTTAGAGAAAATACTCACTCTTGAAGACAAGTGGGAAGTTCAGTAGTTAGTTTAGTTTAGGGTAGTTTAGTTAGATTTTCTTTTGTATTATTTAATTTATGCACTAGTTAGAAGTAGTTTACTGCACTTGGGTTAGATAGCCAGTTTCACACCTTGTTCTTGTCCTAAACTTTTGTTTAAGGGTTTGTGGTACCCAAACCATGGGTATGAACAGCACCGTTTAATAATATGGGAAAACATTCTCCATTTGTGTCCCAAAATCATGAAATGGGTCTCACACCCCATGGATCTTACTGTTTTCGTTTTCCTTGGGTCATTTGACCCTCGTTTTGCATTTTAATGTCACTGCTTGGTGACTTTTTCTTGGGATAAAGTTGCATGCTTATGGGTGATCAAGCTCAGATTAGGGTTTCTTAAGTTTTAAGTTTGTTTTGTTTCTTTTATGTTCAAGCATGTTCTAGCTAGATTCAAATTCTGTTTTGTTATTTTGAGCTTAATTTAGCTTTTGAATCTGAAATGGGTGAGATCACACATAATGCATGCCACTGTTCCACTTTACTTTTCTGACATGTGTACTGGACACACTTTTGTCGCGGAACAACTCTTGTCGCGGAACCACGTTCCGCGACAAAATGGTGCTTTGGCGACAAAGGTGCCAAAGAACATTTGTTAACCATTATTTTAAAACCCTTGGTCGCGAAACACCCCTTGGCGCGGAACCACGTTCCGCGACAAAATCTTGATTAGCGACCAAGGACCCAAATACTTGTGATTTTATTCTGGAAGGGCTTTGTCGCGGAGTTACCTTGTCGCGGAACCACGTTCCGCGCCAAAATCTCTTGTTCCGCGACAAGAATTATGCCTTGTCAAATTTTCAACCTTTTTGTCGCTATGCCCTTGTCGCGGAACCACGTTCCGCGACAAAATTTTCTTTACTTAGCGACAAAACAACCCTAAGTTTTCAAAATTCCATTCCTCTTATTTCCCACCCCTTTGTCGCGGAGCCACGCTCCGCGACATGAACTCTGCATCGCGACAAGGTGGCACCTTTTTGCCAAGTTTTCATTCTTCATCTCACTTCATTAATTAATTGAACCTTTATATTAATATTTTGAGGTTGAAATCCAATGATCTCAACCCATGATTAATTTGATATAAAGAACTTTGTTCAATTTCCCATTAAAAGATTCTTCTACAAATGATTAAACTCTAATGATCTAAGTATATAATCCGGACTGTAGTTAATTAATTAATTATGGAGTGAGCGATTATTTAGACATGAAGAGTAATTATGGATTTAATTCCATACCCTTGCATGAGAAACCAATGTCTCTCATGCAAGATGACCCAAAAATATTTTCTTTTATTTTATTCTGCCTTTTCCGTGATGTGTGAAACAGCTAGTAAGGAATATATCAGATTAATGTTGGCGGGTATTCCCACACGGATAACTAGCTCGTGATCTGTATATTAATTACCAGTTGTTATTTTGCATGGTCCGGATAGTGGTCAGTGGAAGCCTTGGCGGTTCGTCCCTCCGGGATTATAATAGCTGCTCAGCTGACTCCCATCCGGATACAGTTTTCTTTTCTTTAATTTCAAACCTGAATCTGGAGCTGTAGTAATGTTAGATGATATATGCCAATGTCATCTAATGATTATTGCAGTAATAGAACATGTGGGTTTTTATCCAAATTCACAGATAGTGGAGTCTGAGATGACGGCGGCAACTGTCATTTGAGGCATTCCACTGTCTAAAAATCATCCCACCTGAAATGATCAGGACCTGGATAGCAGATGTTTGCAGTCCGGATTACCCTGATTATTCTTGTCATCTTTTTAGCCAAATGAATTCTTCTCATCTCCGGCTATTTCATCTCTGTGTTTCACATTCTGTCTAAACCCACCTTATATTTTGGGTTATTTTATTTTACACTTCTCTATAAATTTATGCATGATATTACTATGTAGATAGTGTGGTCATATTATTTTGGGATCCTTCCCTTGGACATAGAAGTCTTGATTTAAATCAGATGTTTCATATTAAATTTCCAACAAAAATTCCTTTATAAAATCCGGATCTGAGTAGGGGATAAATTCAACAGTTATGACTAATTCATATCCGACTGGGGGTTGATTTTGGGAAATTAGAAGCAGAGTCAGCGATTAGGTCTCACCTAGACTGAAAGGATCTGTGTTTTAATTGAGAGTCTAGTACCTGATAGGGAATGATTTTCAGATTTATTATTTTCCAAGACTGATGTTTGTTGGAAATCTTGTATTAAATATTGCACTGGGTCAGATTCCACTTGGATTCCGGTAAGGTGTAATAGATAATACTAGAGGAACCACATTCGGGCCTTGGTTATCTTCTAAGGTAGGGTTGAGTATTCTTTCAACTGCTATCTTCTTCTGCCAAAGTCTATTTTTGAGTCCTGAGTGAGTGCATCCGGAACGAACTAATTTTATTAGTTCGTTTCATTAGTTTGTATCTCATAACCACCCGACGAGAAGTGAACACTGCGAGCGGTTCACCGAGAATAGGGAATTCTTGATCCACATCCGGTCATTCTGACTGGGGGCTTTCTTTTACTACCAGGGTCAGACTTTCAAAAACCTCCGAGTGATAGGATTTTAAATGTTTTCTTTATTGCTTTCTTTTAAATGCTTTTGTTAGAGGTCACTCGGTTGTATTGAGAGTTGTGTAACTGCTACTAGAATTGAGAGTTAAGGGATAGTTCAGGGTTTGATTTGAATCTTCGGGTGTGACATGGGGGAATGATAGCGGTACTTGCCACTTCAATAAATGATTTGTCAGGTGTTGCTTGTCCACCACAGATGAATAACATGCCTCCACACGGCCGTGTGAGGGCAGTTGTGAGTCTATGGTATCTTAGATTTTGCTGTCTTAAGAGCATGTAACCTCTTACTGTAAGTACCTGTCTGTTAAAGGGAACATGGTATAGAGAGCATGAGAGTTAGCTAACTGAATGATTATCCCAAGCTAAGATCTGTGTATTAAAATGGAAGTTTAACTGTGTTTCATCTGAATCTTGTCCAACCTTTATTCTTTTATTCCTGTCTCTTCTGTCTCATTTTAAATCTGCTTTCTTAGAATAATCTTAATCGCTTTCTTAGATTAATTTTATTGCTTTCTTAGATTAAATTTAATTCGCTTTCTAGAATAATTCTGCCTGCCTGCTTTGTTTTAGGTGCTTTCATAGCTTAGTTTAAATTCTGTCAAGTAGTTGTTAGTCATTTCACACACTTGAATCGAGTACCGAGTGGAAAATCTTAGTAAATGACGTGGGCCCTGCTTCCATCGCACATCCTCCAGTGAACGATCCGGTCTTACTATAAATTACTGCAATTTTTGACACCGTGCGCTTTCGGGGGCACAGTTTCTTAAACACGAGCAATAAAAACATGACTACGTATAAATATATCCCTAATCACAACACCGCCATCATAAATTGGTTTCGTTAAATAAAACCTAAACCAGGACCATGATTTTTCGGAAAATACTCATGTAGTGGGAACCAGTCAAAAGTTTCATGGCAGGAAATCTTATGGCAAGAATTGATGAGAAGTATCATGGCATATTTGCCGGGGATCCTCAGTGTGACAGGCTGAAGGTCAACCTATCCCGGCTATGCCATGAGATTTGTCAACATTTCATGACAGAGAGGACCACAGCGCCATTTGAAACCAAAGCACCACACTTGAGTAATAAAAAGACTAATAATCTTGATGTATCCCTAAACCCTTTCCCGTGAATCATAACGCTTTTCATTTAATAAATCTAACCTGGTATATTTTAGAAAACGCTCGTGTGGACGAAATTGTCAAAAGTTTCATGGCGCCGTTGCCGGGGAGGATGCAGCGTCGTTTATTAAGAGGATTACACTCCTGAATACTCCTAGATTAGCTTAGATCAGTCTAGTTTAGTGTAATATATCTAATCCAGAACAGAAAAAGTACCCTCAAGATTAATTGAACATTTAGAGTACCAAGACTCTAAATGTGAGGATGCTGATCTGAGGAGAAAACCTAACCCAATGGGTATTTATCTGTCTTGCAGGAAATTCGGAACCACCCAAAAAGAAGGAGCAGAAAAAGCAAGGAAAACCAGGTTCTTGGTTGGGAAAATTCCACAAATCTGAGAAATTATTTTCGGAATTTAAAGAAATTTAAGATCCGGAATAAATCCTGCAGATAAAGGGAACTGACCCAACCTAATTTTATGCAAGTAGATTATTTTAAATAATGGCCCAATGATTTGAATTTACTTGGACTGAATTCACTCAGGTCCAACTCAAATAAAATGGACGCAGGCCCAACATCACACTCGGGCCCAGTCCGTTGAAAATTTGAAAATTCAAAAAGTTTGTCGCGGAATGACCATTTTGTCGCGGAACAACGTTCCGCGACCAAGTGCCACTCCGCGACAAAGTTCTCCTTATCATCAACCCTTGTTTGTCCTTGTCGCGGAGTGATCATTTTGTCGCGATGCCCAGCATCGCGCCCATGTGCAAATTCCGCGACAAAATTATACTCATCCCTGAACTCTGTTTGTCTTTGTCGCGGAACACTTTGTCGCGGAGCATGACTCCGCGACAGAGTCCCTATTCCGCGACACGGGCACACCACTCCCATTCTTCCTTGCCACTTTGTCGCGGTACACTTTGTCGCGGTGCATGACTCCGCGACAAAGTCCCAAATTCCGCGACACCTCTAATGTCGCCGAGCCTGGTCGCGAAATCCTGTTCCGCGACCATGGGCTAGGGTTCCGCGACCGGCCCATTAGTATTTAAACCTCTCCACCTCCCTCTTCTTCCACACGCTCCCACACTTAGAAATTTTCAGAAAATCTCTCGTGCGCAAAACCGCCTCTCCCGAAGCACACCACCGTGTTCTTCGCACACTCACACCACCAAACTCGGGGGAAACTCTGTCCGAATTTCGCAAAACCAATGGAACCCTCGTCTTCGTCATCCCCTAAGAAAGCCGAGCCTTGGTAAGTGTTTTTCATGACTGTTTCTCGTGCACCCATTGCCCCTGTTTTCGCATCTTGGCGGTTTCGAGGATTTTTATGTTCTGGAACTTGAAAAGTGTATGAGTATATGTTGTTCTGGACTTGTGTGCTTACCCGAGTTCGATTTTAGGATTATGTGGTTTGGGCGTGTTGGATTTTGATTCCCTGTTTATTACTGTAATGACCGAGCATGATTTAGAGGAAGGGGGAGTGTTGTTTTGTGTTTTGGATGCATATGGGAATCCGGTTTGGTAGTGGTAAATTTCACCATTGATGGGTTTTGAGTTAGTAGGGTTCTTAGGTGTCCTTTTGTTAAATCCTGTTTTACCTTTGCCCATCTTATGAACCCTTGTATTTTGGACACATATGGATCTGGAAGCCTGAAATTTGAAAACTGATGAGCATTTGGTTGTTTTGGAATAGCTTGATGTCATTGGGTGGCCTCAACAGTTTGTGATTTAAAAAGCATGCTGGGTTCATTTCATTCCAGGATTTAGAGCAGTTGAGCATGCTAAACTGTTTGATCTTCTGTTTTTGATAAGTAGAGGTATGATCTTGTGTTTCAGCTTGCTATGTTCATGAGTATTGCATGCCAAGATGATCATTTAATGTCTTTTCCTGTTTTGGTATGTCCATGTA
This sequence comes from Hygrophila difformis, assembly GCA_030278955.1. Classification (NCBI taxonomy): domain Eukaryota; kingdom Viridiplantae; phylum Streptophyta; class Magnoliopsida; order Lamiales; family Acanthaceae; genus Hygrophila; species Hygrophila difformis. Next base: position 6,852,754 of record JAOANR010000011.1, read on the forward strand.
TGTGTGCTGCAGAATTGAAAAAAAAAAATGAGTGTTTGTATTATTTTGGCATGACCGAGCACCAATCCCCTTTCAGCAGTTCACTTTTCCACTAAAAGACAAAAATAGTACTAGGAATTTTGGGTTGACAAATGTGTTTTTGTTCCCTATGGAACTAAAGAGTGTGAGTTAAGTAGCAGTATTTTGCCACCTCAACTGCTACCTTTTTACAAAAATCCAAAAATGGGACCACACACATCCCACTTGTCATTAAATAAAATCAAGTCAACCTTTTCAAAAATTAAAAATAGTGTTTGCATTTTCTTGAACGTTTTAACTGTCCAACGACAGTCCAAACAATCCGGAAATAGCGAATCCATCCCGCCATGCCTCCATTGCACATTCCATTTTCGAGCCATCCATTTCACCACCATCATTTCATTCCATTTTCAACAAGTGCCTCGAGCTTGTTTAATAAAATTGGAAAAGCAACCTTTTTGGGCCCAATAGCTGAAACTTTTGACAAATTTCATTAACACGAGTATTTTCTAAAATTATACCAGGATTGAATTTATTGAATGGAAGAGTTATGATTCACGGGAAAGGGTTTAGGGATACATCAAGATTATTAGTCTTTTTATTACTCAAGTGTGGTGCTTTGGTTTCAAATGGCGCTGTGGTCCTCTCTGTCATGAAACGTTGACAAATCTCATGGCATAGCCGGGATAGGTTGACCTTCAGCCTGTCACACTGAGGATCCCCGGCAAATATGCCATGATACTTCTCATCAATTCTTGCCATAAGATTTCCTGCCATGAAACTTTTGACTGACTCCCACTACATGAGTATTTTCCGAAAATTCGTGATCCTGGTTTAGGTTTTATTTAACGAAACCAATTTATGATGGTGGTGTTGTGATTAGGGATATATTTATATGTAGTCATGTTTTTTATTGCTCGTAGTTAAGAAACTGTGCCCCCGAAAGCGCACGGTGTCAAAAATTGCAGTAATTTATAGTAAGACCGGATCGTTCACTGGAGGATGTGCGATAGAAGCAGGTCCCATGTCATTTACTAAGATTTTCCACTCGGTTACTCGAATCAAGTTTGTGAAATGACTAACAACTACTTGACAGAATTTAACTAGATTATGAAAGCAATTAAAATAAAGTAGATAAAATTATTCTAGAAAGCGAATTAAACTCAATTTAGGTAAGCGATAAAATTATTCTAGGAAAGCGGTTAAAATTATCTAAGAAAGCAGATTTAAAATGAGACAGAAGGGACAGGATGAAAATAATAAAAGTTGGACAAGATTCAGATGAAACATAGTTAAACTTCCATTTTAATACACAGATCTTAGCTTGGGATAATCCTTCAGTTAGCTAACTCTCATGCTCTCTATACCGTGTTCCCTTTAACAGACAGGTACTTGCAGCAAGAGTTTACATGTTCTTAAGAAACATAATCTAAGATACCACAGACTCATAACTCTCTTCACAGGCCTTGCAAAGTTATATTATTTATCTGTGGTGGACAAGCAACACCTGGAAAATCATTAGTTGAAGTGTCAAGTACCGCTATCATTCCCCCAATTCACACCCGTAGATTCAAATCAAACCCTGAACTATCCCTTAACTCTCAGTCCTAGTAGCAGTTACGCAACTCTCAATACAACCGAGTGACCTCTAAAGAAGGCAGTTAAAAGAAAGCGATAAAGAAAGCATTTAAAATCCTATCACTCGGAGGTTTTTGAAAGTCTGACACTGGTAGTAAAAGAAAGCCCCCAGTCAGAATGACTGGGTGTGGATCAAGAATTCCCTATTCTCGGTGAACCGCTCGCAGTGTTCACTTCTCTTCGGGTGGTTATGAGATACAAACTAATGAAACGAACTAATGAACTTAGTTCGTTCCGGATGCACTCACTCAGGACTCAAAAATAGGCTTTGGCAGAAGAAAATAGCAGTTGAAAGAATACTCAACCCTATCTTAGGAAATAACCAAGGCCCGAATGTTGTTCCTCTAATATTATCTATCACACCTTAACGGAATCCAAGTGGAATCTGACCCAGTGTAATATTTAATGCAAGATTTCCAACAAACAGCAATTTTGGAAAATAAATGATATTTGAAAATCATTCCCTATCAGGTACTAGACTCTCAATTAAAACACAGATCCTTTCAGTCTAGGTGAGACCTAATCGCTGACTCTGCTTCTAATTTCCCACAATCAACCCCCAGTCGGATATGAATTAGTCATAACTGTTGAATTTATCCATTACTCAGATCCGGATTTTATAAAGGAATTTTTGTTGGAAATTTAATATGAAACATCTGATTTAAATCAAGACTTCTATGTCCAAGGGAAGGATCCCAAAATAATATGACCACACTATCTACATAGTAATATCATGCATAAATTCATAGAGAAGTGTAAAATAAAATAACCCAAAATATAAGGTGGGTTTAGACAGAATGTGAAACACAGAGATAAAATACCCGGAGATGAGGAGAATTTATTTGGCTAAAAGGATGACAAAAATAATCAGGATGATCCGGACTGCAAACATCTGCTATCCAGGTCCTGATCATTTCAGGTGGGATGATTATTAGATAGTGAATTGCCTCAAATGACAGTTGCCGCCGTCATCTCAGATTCCACTATCTGTGAATTTGGATAAAAACCCACATGTTCTATTACTGCAACAATCAATAGATGACATTGGCATATATCATCTAATATTACCACAGCTCCAGATTCAGGTTTGAAATTAAAGAGAAGAAAACTGTATCCGGATGGGAGTCAGCTGAGCAGCTATTATAATCCCGGAGGGACGAACCGCCAAGGCTTCCACCGACCACTATCCGGACCATGCAAAATAACAACTGGTAATTAATATACAGATCACGAGCTAGTTATCCGTGTGGGAATACCCGCCAACATTAATCTGATATATTCCTTACTAGCTGTTTCACACATCACGAAAAAGACAGAATAAAATAAGAGAAAATATTTTTGGGTCATCTTGCATGAGGGACATTGGTTTCTCATGCAAGGGTATGGAATTAAATCCATAATTACTCTTCATGTCTAAATAATCACTCATTCCATAATTATTTAATTAATTACAGTCCGGATTATATACTTAGATCATTAGAGTTTAATCATTTGTAGAAGAATCTTTTAATAGGGAATTGAACAAAGTTCTTTATATCAAATGAATCATGGGTTGAGATCATTGGATTTCAACCTCAAAATATTAATATAAAGGTTCAATTAATTAATGGAATGAGGTGAAGAATGAAAACTTGGCAAAAAGGTGCCACTTTGTCGCGATGCAGAGTTTGTGTCGCGGAGCGTGGCTCCGTGACAAAGGTTTCGCGACAAAGGGGTGGGAAATAAAAGAAATGGGATTTTGAAATTTTAGGGTTGTTTTGTCGCTAAGTAATGAAAATTTTGTCGCGGAACGTGGTTCCGCGACAAGGGCATAGCGACAAAAAGGTTGAAATTTGGACAAGGCATAATTCTTGTCGCGGAACAAGAGGTTTTGGCGCGGAACGTGGTTCCGCGACAAGGTTGCTTCGCGACAAAGCCCTTCCAGAATAAAATCACAAGTATTTGGGTCCTTGGTCGCTGATCAAGACTTTGTCGCGGAACGTGGTTCCGCGCCAAGGGGTGTTTCGCGACCAAGGGTTTTAAAATAATGATCAACAAATGTTCTTTGGCATCTTTGTCGCCAAAGCACCATTTTGTCGCGGAACGTGGTTCCGCGACAAGAGTTGTTCCGCGACAAAGGTGTGTCCAGTACACATGTCAGAAAAGTAAAGTGGAACAGTGGCATGCATTATGTGTGATCTCACCCATTTCAGATTCAAAAGTTAAACTAAGCTCAAAATAACAAAACAGACTTTGAATCTAGCTAGAACATGCTTGAACAAAATAGAAATAAAGCAAACTTAAAACTTAAGAAACCCTAATCTAAGCTTGATCATTCATAGGCATGCAACATTATCCCAAGAAAAAGTCACCAAGCAGTGACATTAAAATGCAAAACGAGGATCAAATGACCCAAGGAAAATGAAAACAGTAAGATCCATGGGGTGTGAGACCCATTTCATGATTTTGGGACACAAATGGAGAATGTTTTCCCATATTATTAAATGGTGTTGTTCATACCCATGGTTTGGGTACCACAAACCCTTAAACAAAGGTTTAGAACAGAAACAAGGTGTAAAACTGGCTATCTAGCCCAAGTGCAATAAACTACATCTAACTAGTGCATGAATTAAATAATACAAAAGAAAATCTAACTAAACTACCCTAAACTAAACTAAACTACTGAACTCCCCAACTTGTCTTCAAGAAGGTATAGTTTCTCTAAAATTCTTCCAACCTCTAGCTCAAAGGAAACACCTCATATTTATAGAGGGGAAACCCTAAGCTCATGGGCCTTGGTTTGAGCCCATTGTGTCTCAAGACATCACACACATCACAGCTTTGTCTCGGAGCATCAAGTTTGGTCGCGGAATACACTGCATGTGGCAAAGCTTCTCGACTGGGTCTTGTGTCTCTAAAAATGTATCTTGGTCGCGGAATGGACCTTTGTCGCGGAACAGGGCATCGCGACAAAGGTATCGCGCCAGAGGGCTTTGCTGGTCTCTTCTTCATCTGGGCCACTTGGTCGCGGAACCCCTCCTTTGTCGCGGAACACTGCATCGCGCCAAGGGGCTTCCGCGACAAAGGTCTTCCTGGGCCTGCTGGATTGGGCCAGATGGGCCGAAAATATTCTTTTTGTGGGCTTTTCTATCTTTTTCCCATCTTTTTGTTTCCTTTTCTTTTTCTCATGTTTTTGGATTTTTCTAACATAAATATGTAATAAAATTACATATTTATGCCTTTTTCACGCCAGCTTATTATTTTTACAATTATGCATAAACTAGTCCAATTCGACTGCTTTCTTACTTAATGTAAGACCGGAATGCGATCAAATGCCCGTTTAAGACACGGGAATGGATTGAAAATAATGGTCATTTCTGGCCATTATCAACATCCTCACATTTAATACTGATCGTCCCCGAGCAGTCAGAGTCAATGTTCCTAAGAACACGGACTCTACGTGTTCAATTCATTTTCGTGGCTTCATAAATCACATCCTTTTTGGATTGGGATAAGACAATCAAAAATTACAAGTATTGAACTCCCTTGATTGCAGTGTTTAATGAAATGATACTTGCTCACTGTATCGGGCCTACAAATCAAACATTATTATCAACCCTTCATGATTATCATGTTTGAAAGATGCAAAGATTAAAAATTAGAATTAAGGCATGACATGAACATTTTTATGAAACAGAGCCTCACTTATAAGAGAATCGGAAAGATCACTCACTCTCAATTGGGGTTCAGTCAGCGAACGCTCACAATCAGTTTTTTAATTAAATTCTCCCATATGCTTGCAATCAGACCAACTCGCCACCGGCTCATTTCTTCAAATCGAGATCACGAGGTCTTATTTAAGGGTTATAACGGGGCGTACGGTTGTAACATTGGGTAGGAAAAGGAAATTATTGGGCTAAGAAGTGGCAAGAATTAATTCTATCTTAACTTGGCATATTTTTATTTAAAAATTTATGATCATCAACATTTTTCTTTTTCTTTGCTTTTCTTTATTATTGCATGACATTAGACTATGTCTAATTTGCTTTGTCATTTGCAATTTATTTGTGTTGAATGACATTCAACTTTTTTTTTTTTTTTTTTTGAATCGGTTTATAGAATACCGATATATAGTTTTCATTGATGATCAAAAATTGTAATGCCTTGATAATTCATCCTTGCACACTTGGGTTTGATTTTCTTGGTCTTTTTAGAAGGCTAGGAATAATATAGAGGGCTTCAAAGAAAAATTAGGCTTATAGGCTCAAAGTGGTTAATTCTAAGGGGAAAATGTTTTTGGGTTTGGAATTCAAAAGAAGGCCAAAATTTTGGGTTTTTCTAAGTGCCTCGATCATATGCTCGATTTCGGGAATATGGCATGGTCTTGAATCGGTCCCAATCGCAAGTTCTAGTTTCCTTTAATCAAAATGATTCACACATCAAAGAAAATGAATGAGTAAAGATGACTCATGGCTCAAATCTCACAAGGTTGGGTTGATTCATGTCATACAATATTCTCAAATTTAATCGAAGCTTAATTCTAACAATTTATTCAATCAAAATCTCTAACATGCAGATTTATTACCCAATAAGCTGATCGCATCATTAAATTTTTATAGCTCAAAACCTCAGGAATTCATGTCATGTATGTTCTCAATTATATTATCCCAATTTAAAAGTCTGAAAATTTAATCACAAGCCTAAATTCAACATGTGAATTTAGAGCAATTCTATGCATATTTTTGCTGGTTATTTAATTGAAAGCAGTAAAGAGGCACTGCTGACATACTGAGTATGTCAACAGCATATTTTTGGCCTGTCAGTCACTTATTCATCTTGGACTGTCAGACATCTTTTCAGAAATAAAAGAACCAATAAAAACAAAGATTGTTGTTGGGGCTGCAAAATCCCAATCTGAAAGCAATAATTATATCAATTACAAGAGATTTCATTTGCAATCAAATCTATCTTGCATGGATGAATTGAAATTCTCTTATATGATATTTACAATTAAGCTCAGAAATAATGGAGTCAGAGATCGCCATCTTTCTTCTCGTCTGATTTCTTGGAGGAGCCAGCTTCATCAGGGATCTTCTTGAGTAAGGTTTGCAGGATCTGATTTTGACTAAGGATCAGCGATTCCACCATTTTTTGATTTCTCTCTTCTTTTTCTAGCATCATCATTCTGAATTCCTCGTCTCTCCTTTCCTTCTCCAACTTCTCCTTCCGTTTCTCTTCCTTTTCTCTCCTACGCTCTTGGCGTTCTTCCTCTCTCTCTCCCTCCTTCGCTCCTCACGCTCCTCTTCTGCCCTTTTCTGCTGTCCCTCTTGGCTTGCCAAAATTACATCAGTCATGGATTTCATTCCCTCGAGCATGGATTGACTCATTCTGCTCACCATCTCAATCGTTTGGGAATCAGCAGGGAACTGAGATACGTTCTGGCTTTGAGGAGGCATCTGAGGTTGAGGTTGGGTCGGAGGTGGAATTGGAATCTCAGTCCGTTCTTGGTCCGCAGGAGGTTCCTCTTGAACATTCGAAGGTCCTGCATCAGCACAGGTTTTCTGTGTTCCCTTCTTTGTCTTGGGCTGCCTCTTTCGTTTTCTTGATGCCTGCCCACCCGATATGAAAGAGGATTGAGCGTCTGAATCTCCTCTGACGAACAGTTGGAGGAGAGAGTATCTGATACTCTCACACAGGGGGAGTCTCGGCACACTGATGGGTGGGTTCACTTTCACCACTGTGTCACCCTCGAAAGCGCTCAAATCAACTCCCTGAGCTATGCAGACTCTCCTAATCAGATTTGGATAGCATAGCACCTGTCTATCCTTTATCCGGGTTATCATCACCTCGAATACATGCCTCCCTATATTTAGTTTTGCTCCGCTCCACATTCTTGCAAATCCCATTAGCACACTTCCAGATGTGGTGTGCGGATGCGAGTTGGGCCGGATCTTGGACATGTAGAACTCATAAGTTGGCATGAACTGTATCCGCAGCCATTTTGCATTGAATGTGTGTCCAGGGGCGGTCACGCTTGTCATGCTGTTAGCCAATGTTGCATACTTTGCATATTCGCTCGTTTTGGCTCTCTTTGTCATGATCTCATCAGAGGGAAATTCACTTTGGATGTCTGGAGTCCCGAAGAACTGATTCAGCCAGTCAGGTGCAATGTTAATCACTTGTCCACGAATCCATGTTGTTCTGGCATCTTTATCAATGTTGCAGAAGAATTCCTTTGTTAGTTCCACGAAGCCATCTTCGTCGTGATGCAGCATGAAATTACCCCACTCTTGATTTCTGTAGAAAGTCTCAACAGTGGGGTGCGACAACGCATCGGGTCTGAACCCTTTATCCGGCACTATCATCTTCTGCAACTTCTCATACTTCTCTGCATTCTCTTTGTTGCCATTGAACTTGATCTGAACCTGTTCTTCACTCAGCTTTTTATTCCCATATTCCTTTGAAACGCCCATTCTTTGCCTTACAGTATTTTCAGACCAAAACTCGACTGGTCGAATGGATCCGACAGACTCGTCGTCGCTCGTGTGACAGTCTGTTTGATCGTCTCCCTCCAGTGGCTGGTCATCCCTTGGTTCAGCCTCATCTCCCCTCTGACTTGGCCCTTGCTCTCCATGAGCTGCTTCATCTCCGAATTCCTCCTCAACCTGTTTAATTACATTTTTCATTGTATTGAGTTCACAATTTACAGGCAAAGAAGATGTAGTTACATGAAAATTACGGTCATCAACATCAGTTGATACCTCCTCCTCCTCCCTAATTCTTGCAGCTTGTCCAACTGGACGTTGCAAAATAGGCGCCATCTGGTTCATGAATTCTTGCTCCTCCTGCCGAGCTTCCTCGCGTTCAGCGGCATCCTCTTCCTCTCTAGCCTTTTGCTTTTTCTCAGCTTCTTCCAGTTCAACAACTCTCTCTTTTACCAAATCGGAAAGCGAAATGGGATCTGCTCCCTCCTCAGGTTCAACATTCTCCCCACCTGCAGCTTCGTTCACAATTCCTTGAACCTTTTCCTTAAGTGCAGAGGCCATGAGATGGTCGTCTGGCTGTTCTTCCAATGTTTTTGCCAATGCTGCTGGATCAATGGACTCGTGCGAGCCTTGGGGTTGTTCAGCTTGATGCGGTGATCCTTCTTTAGTGATGACTGCCTCAATTCTGGCCGAGCCAACAAGAGGATCAATGATTCGTGATGCTTCTGTGTGATGGCGGATTTGTTCAGGCCCTTCTCCTCTATCAATTCTTGCTTCGATCTGTTCGTTAAGCCTTTTCCTAATATCTCCCCGGATAGTCTCAGCATCATGTGCAGTGGGGCCAGTCCATTCAGGAGGTTGTTCTTCTTTAATTTTCAACCCACGCCCCTGCACCTCTCCAGTGATCTTCAGCTCGAAGTCTTCCTCATCACCCTGTTCAGCCTCTCCAGATTTCCTGCTTTCCAGCTCAGCCTGCATCTTTCTGGCAGTTTCCTCATCCTTTGTCTGCTGGATATTCTTTCTGATCTGCTCTTCCTCTGCAGCTTTCTTTTCCATTGCTACGCGTTCTTCCTCCGTCACCTTCTCTACTCCCGAACCACCTGTTACTTGATCTAGCAAACCAGCTAATGCAAATTCATCATTTTGCATCTTCATGGCTAGCTCAGCATCGGATATCACCTGGTGCTTCTTTTTTGGGGGTGGTGGCGGCATCGGCTTTTTACCTTTGTCCTTGGGATCTGTGGGCTCTACCACTTTCCTGACAGTTGGCTCAGGTTCCTTGATCTCCACTTTCTTTTCCGGAGCTCTTGCTGGTTTATCTTTGTCAGCGGATTTTATCAATCTTCTCCTCGTTCCCGGTTGAGGTGCTGGCTGATGACCTTCAGATGTAACAACAGTAGTGGAGGTTTTCTCGGGCTGTATGGGTGCCTTAGTGGTGGCAGGTGCTGGTACTTCAGATTGAGCTGGCTGCGTTGGAGTCCGGGTTGCTTCTTGTTGCACCACTGGCTCGGACGTAGCAACTTCTTGCACGTCAGTCTGCCCTCTAGGCGGCAAAGCCGAAGCTTGTACTGCTGGCTGGGTAGGCTGTGGGTTGGCCTCAGGAGGGGTGGAAAAATAAGCATCAATCTCAGCATCTGGGTCCTCTGGATCTTCCTGGGCTTCTTGAGTTCCAAACAGTTTGTGTGCAAATCTCAGATAATCATGCACGAATGTCTGACTTGTTACCCGAACCAGTTTAAGTTCCCAAGCCTCCTTAATCCGTGTGCAAAACAGGCGCCTGACTTTGTGGTCATAGTGCATGACCTTTGTTTTGTTTCCTTCCTTCCCATACCTCAAGGCTTCTTTATCCATTTCCATGAGGAGTTCAAGATATGAGGTCCTATATTGCTCCATCATGGTGTTGATCATGTCTCTTTCTAGCTCTTCTGTCACATAGGTCATCATCTGTGCTTTGTCAAACGTCAGATATTCCTTTGCTTCTGCCTCGGTCATTAATCTGAGCTGCACCTTCTTTTTGGTCAGAACTGACCAATTGTGGTGCTGCACCTCATAAAGGGCTTTTTCCCTTAGTTCTCTGATGTGCTCGGGAAATCCAGGGTCCACTTGAGTTCCCTTTTCCGCTGGTCTTGTCTGGCCAAACCGCTTATTTATGAAGATTGTCTCAAAATTATCCTCATCTGGCAAGGTCAATCCTTCATCTAATCTCTCTTGTGTTATGAAACCCTTGCCTTGTCCCCACAGAAGTGCCATTTCGTGCCATTCTTTTCGAGCTGCATTGATTGCTTCTCTAAACTTGTTTATCATGGTGGAGTTCCTTTCTGTGTTGAACTCCTCAATTCTCCTCAGTTTGTGGCGCAGGTTGTAACTCATCTCCCGATGCCTCAGCTTAGCCTGCCTGGCCACCCATCTCTGCTCTTCTCTTCCCATGTTATCAAATAACCTCGGGTTCCAAATGCAAGGGAAAGCTTCATGCATTGAAATGGCTCCCTTTGACAGTATCAGGTTTACCGGTAAAGGTCTTTCCACGAACTGCAATCGCACTTGTGGGTCTATGGGCTGGTCGGGAATGAGTATATCATAGTTTGAGATATCGATTCCCACTGTTCCATCTTCTAGATGACGTTGCCAGACAGCTGTATGTATTTGGAACTTCAGCGTGATTCTTTCCAAATGCACTTCGGGTGTCATTATGGAATCATGCGGAGCATGGTCTGTCATTAGTTCCCAAAACTTCAGCATGTGATGGGAGAAATCCCTTTCTATGTTTGTCAGAGCGGTTGATCTATCTTCAGGGGGGATTTTTACGTCCCATCCGGGTCTCAACGTTAGCTCAGCTTCAGTACGCTGGTCCAGTGGAACACTGTGCACGCTTATCAAAGCTTCCCTGAGCTTCTTAATCTGAGTCCTGTTTGCAGATGCTTCTACTGCTGCCTGATGCAGAGTGCAATCGGGCAATCCAATAGCTGACTTAATTACTAATTCATTCCTGAAAAATATAGAAAGTATTAATTCCAATCAAGTTTTTATGTAGTATTTATTATTTTGAGTTACGAGCCAAAAATCAACATCCTCACATTTTGAGCTTTGCTCGAAATGTGATTTATTTGATTAATACTCAAAACATTATTATAAGGCGGATGCCACTAATCAATTAAAAAAAGTCTAAGTCTTTGGACTTAGAGAAATTTTTTAGTAGGCTATTGAGCCCAAAAAAGTTGCTTTTCCAATTTTATTAAACAAGCTCGAGGCACTTGTTGAAAATGGAATGAGATGATGATGATGGAATGGATAGCTCGAAAATGGAATGTGCAATGGAGGCATGGCGGGATGGATTCGCTATTTCCGGATTGTTTGGACTGTCATTGGACAGTTAAAACATTCAGGAAAATGCAAACACTATTTTTAATTTTTGAAAAGGTTGACTTGATTTTATTTAATGAAAAGTGGGATGTGTGTGGTCCCATTTTTGGATTTTTGTAAAAAGGTAGCAGTTGAGGTGGAAAAATACTGCTACTTAACTCACACTTTTTGGTCCCATTGGGAACAAAAACACATTTGTCAACCAAAATTCCTACTAACTATTTTGTCTTTTTGTGAAAGAGTGATCTGCTGAAAAGTGGTGGTGGCGGTATCAGGCTGCCCAAAATACAACAAACATGCCTTTTACACAGATGTGCCATATTTGGAAATAGCATTAAATGTCTGAATTGGCATGCGAGTAATATGAGCACAGAAACAGATCAGCAGGCATCCTACACCAAGTTATGCTTCTTTCTCAAAAACATAAGATTAAACCACTAGCATACTTTCTCTGTTTCAAAACTACAAGAACACAGAATCAATCATGCTTCAAGTTCACTGAACAGACAACCAACAACATGAAGATATTCACAAACACCCACATGTTCATTGATTCTCAAGCTAAGCATCAATAATCTCAAAAGAAGAATTCAGTATTGCTGCCACACTCATGAACTCAAGCATATTTCACAGAAACCCTTAAAAACTCTAAAATCCAGCAATGGTGGAAACAACCCTAACTCATCCCCAATCATGCGCTATGTTCTCTAACAGCATTAGATGCCAATATCAAGATGCCCATTTAGAAACGACCATTCCTTAACACAAGCATATACCCAACCTTCACCCCACGCTCGGCCAGTAACGATAAAAACAGGGAATCGAAATCCACACATGCCCAAACAACATAAACCCCAAAATCAGTTTCAAAATAGAAAGCAATAAACATAAAGCAACCCGATTCTCAAATAAGGACAACAAAAGTCACAAAAGTTTGAAAAACAGGGGCTCGTGCGATTTGCAGACTGCAAAGAAAGGGGTTACCGGGGCTCGGTCTTCTCAGGGGATGAAGATGAGGGTTCCATGGCGGAAATCGGGCAGAGTTTCCCTTGGAAATGGTCGGAAAAGTTGCGAAGGACACGGTGGTGTACTTCGGGAGAGGTTTTGTGTGTGCGAGAGTGTTTTTCGAAAATTTTCTAAGTCCGAATGCGTGGGGAAGAAGAGGGAGGTGGAGGGGTTTAAATACTAATGGGCCGGTCGCGGAACCCTAGCCCATGGTCGCGGAACAGGACTACGCGACCAGGCTTGGCGACATTAGAGGTGTCGCGGAATATGGGACTTTGTCGCGGAGTCATGCACCGCGACAAAGTGTACCGCGACAAAATGGCAAGGAAGAATGGAGTGGTGTGCCCGTGTCGCGGAATAGGGACTCTGTCGCGGAGTCATGCTCCGCGACAAAATGTTCCGCGACAAAGACAAGCAGAGTTCAGGGATGAGTATAATTTTGTCGCGGAATTTGCACATGGGCGCGATGCTGGGCATCGCGACAAAATGATCACTCCGCGACAAGGACAAACAAGGGTTGATGATATGGAGAACTTTGTCGCGGAGTTGCACTTGGTCGCGGAACGATGTTCCGCGACAAATTGGTCATTCCGCGACAAACTCTTTGAATTTTCAAATTTTCAACGGATTGGGCCCGAGTGTGATATTGGGCCTGCGTCCATTTTATTTGAGTTGGACCTGAATGAATTCAGTCCAAGAAAATTCAAATCATTGGGCCATTATTTAAAATAATCTACTTGCATGAAATTAGGTTGGGTCAGTTCCATTTATCTGCAAGATTTATTCCGGATCTTAAATTTCTCTAAGTTCCGAAAATAATTTCTCAGATTTGTGGAATTTTCCCAACCAAGAACCTGGTTTTCCTTGCTTTTTCTGCTCCTTCTTTTTGGTTGGTTCCGAATTTCCTGCAAGACAGATAAATACCCATTAGGTTAGGTTTTTTCCTCAGTTCAACATCCTCACATTTAGAGTCTTGGTACTCTAAATGTTCAATTAATCTTGAGGGTACTTTTTCTGTTCTGGATTAGATATATTACACTAAACTAGACTGATCTAAGCTAATCTAGGAGTAATCAGGAGTGTAATCCTCTTAATAAACGACGCTGCATCCTCCCCGGCAACGGCGCCATGAAACTTTTGACAAATTTCATTAACACGAGTATTTTCTAAAATTATACCAGGATTGAATTTATTGAATGGAAGAGTTATGATTCACGGGAAAGGGTTTAGGGATACATCAAGATTATTAGTCTTTTTATTACTCAAGTGTGGTGCTTTGGTTTCAAATGGCGCTGTGGTCCTCTCTGTCATGAAACGTTGACAAATCTCATGGCATAGCCGGGATAGGTTGACCTTCAGCCTGTCACACTGAGGATCCCCGGCAAATATGCCATGATACTTCTCATCAATTCTTGCCATAAGATTTCCTGCCATGAAACTTTTGACTGACTCCCACTACATGAGTATTTTCCGAAAATTCGTGATCCTGGTTTAGGTTTTATTTAACGAAACCAATTTATGATGGTGGTGTTGTGATTAGGGATATATTTATATGTAGTCATGTTTTTTATTGCTCGTAGTTAAGAAACTGTGCCCCCGAAAGCGCACGGTGTCAAAAATTGCAGTAATTTATAGTAAGACCGGATCGTTCACTGGAGGATGTGCGATAGAAGCAGGTCCCACGTCATTTACTAAGATTTTCCACTCGGTTACTCGAATCAAGTTTGTGAAATGACTAACAACTACTTGACAGAATTTAACTAGATTATGAAAGCAATTAAAATAAAGTAGATAAAATTATTCTAGAAAGCGAATTAAACTCAATTTAGGTAAGCGATAAAATTATTCTAGGAAAGCGGTTAAAATTATCTAAGAAAGCAGATTTAAAATGAGATAGAAGGGACAGGATGAAAATAATAAAAGTTGGACAAGATTCAGATGAAACATAGTTAAACTTCCATTTTAATACACAGATCTTAGCTTGGGATAATCCTTCAGTTAGCTAACTCTCATGCTCTCTATACCGTGTTCCCTTTAACAGACAGGTACTTGCAGCAAGAGTTTACATGCTCTTAAGAAACATAATCTAAGATACCACAGACTCATAACTCTCTTCACAGGCCTTGCAAAGTTATATTATTTATCTGTGGTGGACAAGCAACACCTGGCAAATCATTAGTTGAAGTGTCAAGTACCGCTATCATTCCCCCATGTCACACCCGTAGATTCAAATCAAACCCTGAACTATCCCTTAACTCTCAGTCCTAGTAGCAGTTACGCAACTCTCAATACAACCGAGTGACCTCTAAAGAAGGCAGTTAAAAGAAAGCGATAAAGAAAGCATTTAAAATCCTATCACTCGGAGGTTTTTGAAAGTCTGACACTGGTAGTAAAAGAAAGCCCCCAGTCAGAATGACTGGGTGTGGATCAAGAATTCCCTATTCTCGGTGAACCGCTCGCAGTGTTCACTTCTCTTCGGGTGGTTATGAGATACAAACTAATGAAACGAACTAATGAACTTAGTTCGTTCCGGATGCACTCACTCAGGACTCAAAAATAGGCTTTGGCAGAAGAAAATAGCAGTTGAAAGAATACTCAACCCTATCTTAGGAAATAACCAAGGCCGGAATGTTGTTCCTCTAATATTATCTATCACACCTTAACGGAATCCAAGTGGAATCTGACCCAGTGTAATATTTAATACAAGATTTCCAACAAACAGCAATTTTGGAAAATAAATGATATTTGAAAATCATTCCCTATCAGGTACTAGACTCTCAATTAAAACACAGATCCTTTCAGTCTAGGTGAGACCTAATCGCTGACTCTGCTTCTAATTTCCCACAATCAACCCCCAGTCGGATATGAATTAGTCATAACTGTTGAATTTATCCATTACTCAGATCCGGATTTTATAAAGGAATTTTTGTTGGAAATTTAATATGAAACATCTGATTTAAATCAAGACTTCTATGTCCAAGGGAAGGATCCCAAAATAATATGACCACACTATCTACATAGTAATATCATGCATAAATTCATAGAGAAGTGTAAAATAAAATAACCCAAAATATAAGGTGGGTTATGAAATAGCCGGAGATGAGGAGAATTTATTTGGCTAAAAGGATGACAAAAATAATCAGGATGATCCGGACTGCAAACATCTGCTATCCAGGTCCTGATCATTTCAGGTGGGATGATTATTAGATAGTGAATTGCCTCAAATGACAGTTGCCGCCGTCATCTCAGATTCCACTATCTGTGAATTTGGATAAAAACCCACATGTTCTATTACTGCAACAATCAATAGATGACATTGGCATATATCATCTAATATTACCACAGCTCCAGATTCAGGTTTGAAATTAAAGAGAAGAAAACTGTATCCGGATGGGAGTCAGCTGAGCAGCTATTATAATCCCGGAGGGACGAACCGCCAAGGCTTCCACCGACCACTATCCGGACCATGCAAAATAACAACTGGTAATTAATATACAGATCACGAGCTAGTTATCCGTGTGGGAATACCCGCCAACATTAATCTGATATATTCCTTACTAGCTGTTTCACACATCACGAAAAAGACAGAATAAAATAAGAGAAAATATTTTTGGGTCATCTTGCATGAGGGACATTGGTTTCTCATGCAAGGGTATGGAATTAAATCCATAATTACTCTTCATGTCTAAATAATCACTCATTCCATAATTATTTAATTAATTACAGTCCGGATTATATACTTAGATCATTAGAGTTTAATCATTTGTAGAAGAATCTTTTAATAGGGAATTGAACAAAGTTCTTTATATCAAATGAATCATGGGTTGAGATCATTGGATTTCAACCTCAAAATATTAATATAAAGGTTCAATTAATTAATGGAATGAGGTGAAGAATGAAAACTTGGCAAAAAGGTGCCACTTTGTCGCGATGCAGAGTTTGTGTCGCGGAGCGTGGCTCCGTGACAAAGGTTTCGCGACAAAGGGGTGGGAAATAAAAGAAATGGGATTTTGAAATTTTAGGGTTGTTTTGTCGCTAAGTAATGAAAATTTTGTCGCGGAACGTGGTTCCGCGACAAGGGCATAGCGACAAAAAGGTTGAAATTTGGACAAGGCATAATTCTTGTCGCGGAACAAGAGGTTTTGGCGCGGAACGTGGTTCCGCGACAAGGTTGCTTCGCGACAAAGCCCTTCCAGAATAAAATCACAAGTATTTGGGTCCTTGGTCGCTGATCAAGATTTTGTCGCGGAACGTGGTTCCACGCCAAGGGGTGTTTCGCGACCAAGGGTTTTAAAATAATGATCAACAAATGTTCTTTGGCATCTTTGTCGCCAAAGCACCATTTTGTCGCGGAACGTGGTTCCGCGACAAGAGTTGTTCCGCGACAAATGTGTGTCCAGTACACATGTCAGAAAAGTAAAGTGGAACAGTGGCATGCATTATGTGTGATCTCACCCATTTCAAATTCAAAAGCTAAACTAAGCTCAAAATAACAAAACAGACTTTGAATCTAGCTAGAACATGCTTGAACAAAATAGAAATAAAGCAAACTTAAAACTTAAGAAACCCTAATCTAAGCTTGATCATTCATAGGCATGCAACATTATCCCAAGAAAAAGTCACCAAGCAGTGACATTAAAATGCAAAACGAGGATCAAATGACCAAAGGAAAATGAAAACAGTAAGATCCATGGGGTGTGAGACCCATTTCATGATTTTGGGACACAAATGGAGAATGTTTTCCCATATTATTAAATGGTGTTGTTCATACCCATGGTTTGGGTACCACAAACCCTTAAACAAAGGTTTAGAACAGAAACAAGGTGTAAAACTGGCTATCTAGCCCAAGTGCAATAAACTACATCTAACTAGTGCATGAATTAAATAATACAAAAGAAAATCTAACTAAACTACCCTAAACTAAACTAAACTACTGAACTCCCCAACTTGTCTTCAAGAAGGTATAGTTTCTCTAAAATTCTTCCAACCTCTAGCTCAAAGGAAACACCTCATATTTATAGAGGGGAAACCCTAAGCTCATGGGCCTTGGTTTGAGCCCATTGTGTCTCAAGACATCACACACATCACAGCTTTGTCTCGGAGCATCAAGTTTGGTCGCGGAATACACTGCATGTGGCAAAGCTTCTCGACTGGGTCTTGTGTCTCTAAAAATGTATCTTGGTCGCGGAATGGACCTTTGTCGCGGAACAGGGCATCGCGACAAAGGTATCGCGCCAGAGGGCTTTGCTGGTCTCTTATTCATCTGGGCCACTTGGTCGCGGAACCCCTCCTTTGTCGCGGAACACTGCATCGCGCCAAGGGGCTTCCGCGACAAAGGTCTTCCTGGGCCTGCTGGATTGGGCCAGATGGGCCGAAAATATTCTTTTTGTGGGCTTTTCTATCTTTTTCCCATCTTTTTGTTTCCTTTTCTTTTTCTCATGTTTTTGGATTTTTCTAACATAAATATGTAATAAAATTACATATTTATGCCTTTTTCACGCCAGCTTATTATTTTTACAATTATGCATAAACTAGTCCAATTCGACTGCTTTCTTACTTAATGTAAGACCGGAATGCGATCAAATGCCCGTTTAAGACACGGGAATGGATTGAAAATAATGGTCATTTCTGGCCATTATCAATAGCCTACTAAAAAATTCTCTAAGTCCAATGACTTAGACCTTTTTAAATTAATTAATGGCATCCGCCTTATAATAATGTTTTGAGTATTAATCAAATAAATCACATTTCGAGCAAAGCTCAAAATGTGAGGATGTTGATTTTTGGCTCGAAACTCAAAAAAAAAAATAATACATAAAAACTTGATTGGAATTAATACTCTCTATATTTTTCAGGAATGAATTAGTGATTAAGTCAGCTATTGGATTGCCCGATTGCACTCTGCATCAGGCAGCAGTAGAAGCATCTGCAAACAGGACTCAGATTAAGAAGCTCAGGGAAGCTTTGATAAGCGTGTACAGTGTTCCACTGGACCAGGGTACTGAAGCTGAGCTGTCATTGAGGCCCGGATGGGACGTAAAAATCCCCCCTGAAGATAGATCAACCGCTCTGACAAACATAGAAAGGGATTTCTCCCATCACATGCTGAAGTTTTGGGAACTAATGACAGACCATGCTCCGCATGATTCCATAATGACACCCGAAGTGCATTTGGAAAGAATCACGCTGAAGTTCCAAATACATACAGCTGCCTGCCAACGTCATCTAGAAGATGGAACAGTGGGAATCGAGATCTCAAACTATGATATACTCATTCCCGACCAGCCCGTAGACCCACAAGTGCGATTGCAGTTCGTGGAAAGACCTTTACCGGTAAGCCTGATACTGTCAAAGGGAGCCATTTCAATGCATGAAGCTTTCCCTTGCATTTGGAACCCGAGGTTATTTGATAACATGGGAAGAGAAGAGCAGCGATGGTGGCCAGGCAGGCTAAGCTAAGGCATCGGGAGATGAGTTACAACCTGCGCCACAAACTGAGGAGAATTGAGGAGTTCAACACAGAAAGGAACTCCACCATGATAAACAAGTTTAGAGAAGCAATCAATGCAGCTCGAAAAGAATGGCACGAAATGGCACTTCTGTGGGGGCAGGGCAAGGGTTTCATAACACAAGAAAGATTGGATGAAGGATTGACCCTGCCAGATGAGGATAATTTTGAGACAATTTTCATAAACAAGCGGTTTGGCCAGACAAGACCAGTGGAAAGGGGAACTCAGGTGGATCCTGGATTTCCCGAGCACATCAGAGAACTAAGGGAAAAAGCCCTTTATGAGGTGCAGCACCACAATTGGTCAGTACTGACCAAAAAGAAGGTGCAGCTCAGATTAATGACCGAGGCTGAAGCAAAGGAATATCTGACGTTTGACAAAGCACAGATGATGACCTATGTGACAGAAGAGCTAGAAAGAGACATGATCAACACCATGATGGAGCAATATAGGACCTCATATCTTGAACTCCTCATGGAGATGGATAGAGAAGCCTTGAGGTATGGGAAGGAAGGAAACAAGACAAAGGTCATGCACTATGACCACAAAGTCAGGCGCCTGTTTTGCACACGGATTAAGGAGGCTTGGGAATTTAAACTGGTTCGGGTAACAAGTCAGACATTCGTGCATGATTATCTGAGATTTGCACACAAACTGTTTGGAACTCAAGAAGCCCAGGAAGATCCAGAGGACCCAGATGCTGAGATTGATGCTTATTTTTCCACCCCTCCTGAGGCCAACCCACAGCCTACCCAGCCAGCAGTACAAGCTTCGGCTTTGCCGCCTAGAGGGCAGACTGACGTGCAAGAAGTTGCTACGTCCGAGCCAGTGGTGCAACAAGAAGCAACCCGGACTCCAACGCAGCCAGCTCAATCTGAAGTACCAGCACCTGCCACCACTGAGGCACCCATACAACCCGAGAAAACCTCCACTACTGTTACATCTGAAGGTCAGCCAGCACCTCAACCGGGAACGAGGAGAAGATTGATAAAATCCGCTGACAAAGATAAACCAGCAAGAGCTCCAGAAAAGAAAGTGGAGATCAAGGAACCTGAACCAACTGTTGGGAAAGTGGCAGAGCCCACAGATCCCAAGGACAGGGGTAAGAAGCCGATGCCACCACCACCTCCGAAAAAGAAGCATCAAGTGGCATTCGATGCTGAGCTAGCCATGAAGATGCAAAATGATGAATTTGCATTAGCTGGTTTGCTAGATCAAGTAACAGGTGGTTCGGGAGTAGAGAAGGTGACTGAGGAAGAACGCTTGGCAATGGAAAAGAAAGCTGCAGAGGAAGAGCAGATCCGAAGGAACATTCAGCAGACGAAAGATGAAGAAACTGCCAAGAAGATGCAAGCTGATCTAGAAAACAGGAAATCTAGAGAGGCTGAGCGGGGTGATGAGGAAGACTTCGAGCTGAAGATCACTGGAGAAGTGCAGGGGCGTGGGTTGAAAATTAAAGAAGAACAACCTCCTGCATGGACTGGCCCCACTGCACATGATGCTGAGACTATCCGAGGAGATATAAGGAAAAGGCTTAACGAACAGATCGAAGCAAGGATTGATAGAGGAGAAGGGCCTGAACAAATCCGTCATCACACAGAAGCATCACGAATCATTGATCCTCTTGTTGGCTCGGCCAGAATTGAGGCAGTCATCACTAAAGAAGGATCATCGCATCAAGCTGAACAACCCCAAGGCTCGCATGAGTCCATCGATCCAGCAGCGTTGGCAAGAACATTGGAAGAACAGCCAGACGACCATCTCATGGCCTCTGCGCTTAAGGAAAAGGTTCAAGGAATTGTGAATGAAGCCACAGGTGGGGGGAATGTTGAACCTGAGGAGGGAGCAGATCCCACTTCGCTTTCTGATTTGGTAAAAGAGAGAGTTGTTGAACTACAAGAAGCTGAGAAAAAGCGAAAGGCTAGAGAGGAAGAGGATGCCATTGAACAAGAGGAAGCGCGGCAGGAGGAGCAAGAATTCATGAACCAGATGGCACCTATTTTGCAACGTCCAGTTGGACGAGCTGCGAGAATTAGGAAGGAGGAGGAGGTATCAACTGATGTTGATAACCGTAATTTGCATGTAACTACATCTTCTTTGCCTGTAAATTGTGAACTCAATACAATGAAAAATGTAATTAAACAGGTTGAGGAGGAATTCGGAGATGAGACAGCTCATGGAGAAGGAGAGCCAAGTCAGAGGGGAGATGAGGCTAAACCAAGGGATGATCAGCCACAGGAAGGGGACGATCAAACAGACTGGCACACAAGCGACGACGAATCTGTCGGATCCATTCGACCAGTCGAGTTCTGGTCTGAGAATACTGTAAGGCAAAGAATGGGCGTTTCAAAGGAATATGGGAAGAAAAAGTTAAGTGAAGAACAGGTTCAGATCAAGTTCAATGGCAACAAAGAGAATGCAGAAAAGTATAAGAAGTTGCAGAAGATGATAGTGCCGGATAAAGGGTTCAGACCCGATGCGTTGTCGCACCCCACTGTTGAGACTTTCTACAGAAATCAAGAGTGGGGTAACTTCATGCTGCATCACGACGAAGATGGCTTCGTGGAACTAACAAAGGAATTCTTCTGCAACATTGATAAAGATGCCAGAACAACATGGATTCGTGGACAAGTGATTAACATTGCACCTGACTGGCTGAATCAGTTCTTCGGGACTCCAGATATCCAAAGTGAATTTCCCCCTGATGAGATCATGACAAAGAGAGCCAAAACGAGTGAATATGCGAAGTATGCAACATTGGCTAACAGCATGACAAGCGTGACCGCCCCTGGACACACATTCAATGCAAAATGGCTGCGGATACAGTTCATGCCAACTTATGAGTTCTACATGTCCAAGATCCGGCCCAACTCGCATCCGCACACCACATCTGGAAATGTGCTAATGGGATTTGCAAGAATGTGGAGCGGAGCAAAACTAAATATAGGGAGGCATGTATTCGAGGTGATGATAACCCGGATAAAGGATAGACAGGTGCTATGCTATCCAAATCTGATTAGGAGAATCTGCATAGCTCAGGGAGTTGATCTGAGCGCTTTCGAGGGTGACACAGTGGTGAAAGTGAACCCACCCATCAGTGTGCCGAGACTCCCCCTGTGTGAGAGTATCAGATACTCTCTCCCCCAACTGTTCGTCAGAGGAGATTCAGACGCTAAATCCTCTTTCATATCGGGTGGGCAGGCATCAAGAAAACGAAAGAGGCAGCCCAAGACAAAGAAGGGAACACAGAACACCTGTGCTGATGCAGGACCTTCGAATGTTCAAAAGGAGCCTCCTGCGGACCAAGAACGGACTGAGATTCCAATTCCACCTCCGACTCAACCTCAACCTCAGATGCCTCCTCAAAGCCAGAATGTATCTCAGTTCCCTGCTGATTCCCAAACGATTGAGATGGTGAGCAGAATGAGTCAATCTATGCTCGAGGGAATGAAATCCATGACTGATGTAATTTTGGCAAGCCAAGAGGGACAGCAGAAAAGGGCAGAAGAGGAGCGTGGGGAGCGAAGGAGGGAGAGAGAGGAAGAATGCCAAGAGCATAGGAGAGAAAAGGAAGAGAAACGGAAGGAGAAGCAGGAGAAGGAAAGGAAAAAGGCGGAATTCAGGCAGATGATGATGGAAAGGGAAGAGCGCATACATAGAGAAAGAGTGGAGAGTGAAGAAAAGCAGCGCAAGATGATGGAAACACTGATGCAAGCACTCATCAGTCAACTCCCCAAGCCACCCCCACCTCCATCAGGTGTCGCAGAGCCGTCGAATCAGCCAAAAGAGAAAACAGATTGAGCGTGTAATTGTCATTTCAATCGAGCATAATTGTAAATATCATATAAGAGAATTTCATTTCCCTTTTGCAAAATCGTTCTGATTGCAATGAAATCTCTTGTAATTGATATCATTCACTGTTTTAATTTTGGAATTTTGCAGTCCAAACAATTTTATTCTTGAAAAGATGTCTGCACAGTCCGAGATGAATAAGTGACTGTCAGGCCAAAAATATGCTGTTGGCATACTCAGTATGTCAGCAGTGCCTCTTTACTGCTTTCAATTAAATAACCAGCAAAAATATGCATAAAATTGCTCTAAATTCACATGTTGAATTTAGGCTTGTGATTAAATTTTCAAACTTTTAAATTGGGATAATATAATTGAGAACATGCATGACATGAATTCCTGAGGTTTTGAGCTATAAAAATTTAATGATGCGATCAGCTTATTGGGTAATAAATCTGCATGTTAGAGATTTTGATTGAATAAATTGTTAGAATTAAGCTTCGATTAAATTTGAGAATATTGTATGACATGAATCAACCCAACCTTGTGAGATTTGAGCCATGAGTCATTTTTACTCATTCATTTTCTTTGATGTGTGAATCATTTTGATTAAAGGAAACTAGAACTTGCGATTGGGACCGAGTCAAGACCATGCCATATTCCCGAAATCGAGCATATGATCGAGGCACTTAGAAAAACCCAAATTTTTGGCCTTCTTTTGAATTCCAAACCCAAAAATATTTTCCCTTTAGAGTTAACCACTTTGAGCCTTTAAGCCTAATTTTTCTTTGAAGCCCTTTATATTATTCCTAGCCTTCTAAAAAGACCAAAAAAAAAAAAAAAAAAAATTTCAAACCCAAGTGTGCAAGAATAAATTTTATCAAGGCATTAAATTTATGATCATGAATTCATCAAATCGGTAGTCAATAAACCGATTCAAAAAAAAAAAAAAAAAAGAGAGAGAAGTTGAATTTCATTCAACATCAATAAATTGCAAATGACAAAGTAAATTAGACATAGTCTAATGTCATGCAATATGAAAAGAGAAAAGCAAAAGAAAGAAAAACATATTGATGATCATAAACTTTTAAATAAAAATATGCCATGTTATGATAATATTAATTCTTGCCACCTCTTAACCCAATAAATTCCTTTTCCTACCCAATGTTACAACCGTACGCCCCGTTATAACCCTTAAATAAGACCTCGTGATATCGATTTGAAGAAATGAGCCGGTGGCGAGTTGGTCTGATTGCAAGCATATGGGAGAATTTAATTAAAACTGATTATGAGCGTTCACTGACTGAACCCCAATTGAGAGTGAGTGATCTTTCCGATTCTCTTATAAGTGAGGCTCTGTTTCATTAAGAATATTCATGTCATGCCTTAATTCTAATTTTTAATCTTTGCATCTTTCAAACATGATGTTCATGAAGGATTGATAATAATGTTTGATTTGTAGGCCCGATATAGTGAGCAAGTATCATTTCATTAAACACTGCAATCAAGGGAATTCAATGCTTGTAATTTTTGATTGTCTTATCCAAATCCATAAAGGATGTGATTTATGAAGCCACGAAAATGAATTGAATATGTAGAGTCCGTGTTCTTAGGAACATTGACTCTGACTGCTCGGGGACGATCAGTATTAAATGTGAGGATGTTGATAATGGCCAGAAATGACCATTATTTTCAATCCATTTCCGTGTCTTAAACGGGCATTTGATCGCATTCCGGTCTTACATTAAGTAAGAAAGCAGTCGAATTGGACTAATTTATGCATAATTGTAAAAATAATAAGCTAGTGTGAAAAAGGCATAAATATGTAATTGTTTACATATTTATGTTAGAAAAATCCAAAAACATGAGAAAAAGAAAAGGAAACAAAAAAGATGGGAAAAAGATAGAAAAGCCCACAAAAAGAATATTTTCGGCCCATCTGGCCCAATCCAGTAGGCCCAGGAAAACCTTTGGCGCGGAAGCCCTTTGTCGCGATGCATGGTTCCGCGACAAAGGAACGCTCCGCGACCAAGCAAGCTCAGATGAAGGAGAAGACCAGCCAAAGCCCTCTGGCGCGATACCTTTGTCGCGATGCCCTGTTCCGCGACAAAGGTCCATTCCGCGACCAAGATACATTTTTAGAGACACAAGACCCAGTCGAGAAGCTTTGCCACATGCAGTGTGTTCCGCGACCAAACTTGGTGCTCCGAGACAAAGCTGTGATGTGTATGATATCTTGAGACACAATGGGCTCAAATCAAGGCCCATGAGCTTAGGGTTTCCCCTCTATAAATATGAGGTGTTTCCTTTGAGCTGGAAGTTGGAAGAATTTTAGAGAAAATACTCACTCTTGAAGACAAGTGGGAAGTTCAGTAGTTAGTTTAGTTTAGGGTAGTTTAGTTAGATTTTCTTTTGTATTATTTAATTTATGCACTAGTTAGAAGTAGTTTACTACACTTGGGTTAGATAGCCAGTTTCACACCTTGTTCTTGTCCTAAACTTTTGTTTAAGGGTTTGTGGTACCCAAACCATGGGTATGAACAGTACCGTTTAATAATATGGGAAAACATTCTTCATTTGTGTCACAAAATCATGAAATGGGTCTCACACCCCATGGATCTTACTGTTTTCGTTTTCCTTGGGTCATTTGACCCTCGTTTTGCATTTTAATGTCACTGCTTGGTGACTTTTTCTTGGGATAAAGTTGCATGCTTATGGGTGATCAAGCTCAGATTAGGGTTTCTTAAGTTTTAAGTTTGTTTTGTTTCTTTTATGTTCAAGCATGTTCTAGCTAGATTCAAATTCTGTTTTGTTATTTTGAGCTTAATTTAGCTTTTGAATCTGAAATGGGTGAGATCACACATAATGCATGCCACTGTTCCACTTTACTTTTCTGACATGTGTACTGGACACACTTTTGTCGCGGAACAACTCTTGTCGCGGAACCACGTTCCGCGACAAAATGGTGCTTTGGCGACAAAGGTGCCAAAGAACATTTGTTAACCATTATTTTAAAACCCTTGGTCGTGAAACACCCCTTGGCGCGGAACCACGTTCCGCGACAAAATCTTGATTAGCGACCAAGGACCCAAATACTTGTGATTTTATTCTGGAAGGGCTTTGTCGCGGAGTTACCTTGTCGCGGAACCACGTTCCGCGCCAAAATCTCTTGTTCCGCGACAAGAATTATGCCTTGTCAAATTTTCAACCTTTTTGTCGCTATGCCCTTGTCGCGGAACCACGTTCCGCGACAAAATTTTCTTTACTTAGCGACAAAACAACCCTAAGTTTTCAAAATTCCATTCCTCTTATTTCCCACCCCTTTGTCGCGAAACCTTTGTCGCGGAGCCACGCTCCGCGACATGAACTCTGCATCGCGACAAGGTGGCACCTTTTTGCCAAGTTTTCATTCTTCATCTCACTTCATTAATTAATTGAACCTTTATATTAATATTTTGAGGTTGAAATCCAATGATCTCAACCCATGATTAATTTGATATAAAGAACTTTGTTCAATTTCCCATTAAAAGATTCTTCTACAAATGATTAAACTCTAATGATCTAAGTATATAATCCGGACTGTAGTTAATTAATTAATTATGGAATGAGCGATTATTTAGACATGAAGAGTAATTATGGATTTAATTCCATACCCTTGCATGAGAAACCAATGTCTCTCATGCAAGATGACCCAAAAATATTTTCTTTTATTTTATTCTGCCTTTTCCGTGATGTGTGAAACAGCTAGTAAGGAATATATCAGATTAATGTTGGCGGGTATTCCCACACGGATAACTAGCTCGTGATCTGTATATTAATTACCAGTTGTTATTTTGCATGGTCCGGATAGTGGTCAGTGGAAGCCTTGGCGGTTCGTCCCTCCGGGATTATAATAGCTGCTCAGCTGACTCCCATCCGGATACAGTTTTCTTTTCTTTAATTTCAAACCTGAATCTGGAGCTGTAGTAATGTTAGATGATATATGCCAATGTCATCTAATGATTATTGCAGTAATAGAACATGTGGGTTTTTATCCAAATTCACAGATAGTGGAGTCTGAGATGACGGCGGCAACTGTCATTTGAGGCATTCCACTGTCTAAAAATCATCCCACCTGAAATGATCAGGACCTGGATAGCAGATGTTTGCAGTCCGGATTACCCTGATTATTCTTGTCATCTTTTTAGCCAAATGAATTCTTCTCATCTCCGGCTATTTCATCTCTGTGTTTCACATTCTGTCTAAACCCACCTTATATTTTGGGTTATTTTATTTTACACTTCTCTATAAATTTATGCATGATATTACTATGTAGATAGTGTGGTCATATTATTTTGGGATCCTTCCATTGGACATAGAAGTCTTGATTTAAATCAGATGTTTCATATTAAATTTCCAACAAAAATTCCTTTATAAAATCCGGATCTGAGTAGGGGATAAATTCAACAGTTATGACTAATTCATATCCGACTGGGGGTTGATTTTGGGAAATTAGAAGCAGAGTCAGCGATTAGGTCTCACCTAGACTGAAAGGATCTGTGTTTTAATTGAGAGTCTAGTACCTGATAGGGAATGATTTTCAGATTTATTATTTTCCAAGACTGATGTTTGTTGGAAATCTTGTATTAAATATTGCACTGGGTCAGATTCCACTTGGATTCCGGTAAGGTGTAATAGATAATACTAGAGGAACCACATTCGGGCCTTGGTTATCTTCTAAGGTAGGGTTGAGTATTCTTTCAACTGCTATCTTCTTCTGCCAAAGTCTATTTTTGAGTCCTGAGTGAGTGCATCCGGAACGAACTAATTTTATTAGTTCGTTTCATTAGTTTGTATCTCATAACCACCCGACGAGAAGTGAACACTGCGAGCGGTTCACCGAGAATAGGGAATTCTTGATCCACATCCGGTCATTCTGACTGGGGGCTTTCTTTTACTACCAGGGTCAGACTTTCAAAAACCTCCGAGTGATAGGATTTTAAATGTTTTCTTTATTGCTTTCTTTTAAATGCTTTTGTTAGAGGTCACTCGGTTGTATTGAGAGTTGTGTAACTGCTACTAGAATTGAGAGTTAAGGGATAGTTCAGGGTTTGATTTGAATCTTCGGGTGTGACATGGGGGAATGATAGCGGTACTTGCCACTTCAATAAATGATTTGTCAGGTGTTGCTTGTCCACCACAGATGAATAACATGCCTCCACACGGCCGTGTGAGGGCAGTTGTGAGTCTATGGTATCTTAGATTTTGCTGTCTTAAGAGCATGTAACCTCTTACTGTAAGTACCTGTCTGTTAAAGGGAACATGGTATAGAGAGCATGAGAGTTAGCTAACTGAAGGATTATCCCAAGCTAAGATCTGTGTATTAAAATGGAAGTTTAACTGTGTTTCATCTGAATCTTGTCCAACCTTTATTCTTTTCTTCCTGTCTCTTCTGTCTCATTTTAAATCTGCTTTCTTAGAATAATCTTAATCGCTTTCTTAGATTAATTTTATTACTTTCTTAGATTAAATTTAAGTCGCTTTCTAGAATAATTCTGCCTGCCTGCTTTGTTTTAGGTGCTTTCATAGCTTAGTTTAAATTCTGTCAAGTAGTTGTTAGTCATTTCACACACTTGAATCGAGTACCGAGTGGAAAATCTTAGTAAATGACGTGGGCCCTGCTTCCATCGCACATCCTCCAGTGAACGATCCGGTCTTACTATAAATTACTGCAATTTTTGACACCGTGCGCTTTCGGGGGCACAGTTTCTTAAACACGAGCAATAAAAACATGACTACGTATAAATATATCCCTAATCACAACACCGCCATCATAAATTGGTTTCGTTAAATAAAACCTAAACCAGGACCATGATTTTTCGGAAAATACTCATGTAGTGGGAACCAGTCAAAAGTTTCATGGCAGGAAATCTTATGGCAAGAATTGATGAGAAGTATCATGGCATATTTGCCGGGGATCCTCAGTGTGACAGGCTGAAGGTCAACCTATCCCGGCTATGCCATGAGATTTGTCAACATTTCATGACAGAGAGGACCACAGCGCCATTTGAAACCAAAGCACCACACTTGAGTAATAAAAAGACTAATAATCTTGATGTATCCCTAAACCCTTTCCCGTGAATCATAACGCTTTTCATTTAATAAATCTAACCTGGTATATTTTAGAAAACGCTCGTGTGGACGAAATTGTCAAAAGTTTCATTGCCCCTATTGTTGAGCTCCCGCTTGTTGATTTGAAAGCAACCTTCTTCTGTCTATAATTGTTTGGTTGTTCGTTGGTTCCGAGTATAGGGAACTTACCAGCGAATCCATTGCTGATAATCCTTCTTTCTTCATTCTTTTTCCTTCCAGGTTAAGATTAAAGATTGACATGGGAAGGGAGCACTACACCTGCATATTTTCTGCATAAATCTTTTCATTAATTTTGGAAGATGTCGGACTTTTGACAACGCTGCGTTGTGATTTTGGTATCTTTTGTATAAACTCAAAAATGATTACTCTTCCTACACTGTATATTGTTTTGAGACACGATGTTCATTTTAATGAAATATTATATTTGTTATCTTTAAGTATTGTGTTGAAAATGGATAGTTGGTATACTCGTTTTAGCCTTAGCACCTCCTGAATAAGCCCAATGTGTCAGATCGAGTGTTATTTGAGAGGTGTGGCGGTAACACCCGCGAGTCGGAAAAATTGGGGTGTTACAAATGATCAGTCCCGGAGTATTTCCCCTGGAGCAATTGCACCCAAGGTTTGTTCGGATGATGTAGCACCCCCATACCAGTTTTCCAAGTAAAGCAATATTCAAAGGCCGAGCCTTCCTCAAGCCAAGGCCGAGCCTTCCCCATACCAGTTTTCCAACTAAAATACTTTGTTTATCATTAACTATTAACTTTCCTTAAATTATGGGGCCTAAAGTATAAGGATTCAAATAGTATGTGTACTTTACCATAGATACCATATAGCGTTTACCAAGTTCTTGGTATATGGTTAGCACACTACACCAATATGGTCTACCACATAACATATGATATTTACCAAGTTCATGGTGTATGGTTTACTATGATATCATTAACTATTAACTTTCCTTAAATTATGGGGTCTAAAGTATAAGGATTCAAATAGTGGGCCTTTGACTTGAATGAATGTTTTCTAATAGGGTTTGGGCCCTTGTTTTCCCAAAACTAAAAGTTGTTTATTGTGATTGGACCGAGCTCTTCATGGATTGGGTGGGTTAACTGTCATTTGGATTGAGTTTGGCGGTAAATTAGGGCTTGCACCCTTTTTAAAAAAAATTTCATTTTTTTATGCACATTTCAATTTTATTACACTTTGCACCCCATCACATGTTTGACTTGGTTTACCACGTTATTTGTATATGTCTTACCTAGATACTATATGATATTTACCAGGTTAATGATATGTGGTTTACCACTGTATTAGTGTGTGTTTTACCATAGTTACCATATATTAATACTTACCAAGTTACTGGTACGTGATTTACACAGATACCATATGGTATTTACCAAGTTTTTGTTATGTAGTTTACCACAAATATCTTATGGTATTTACCAAGTTATTTCACATATACCATATGGTATTTACCAAGTCTTGGTATGTGCTTTACCATAAATATCTTATGGTGTTTACCAGGTTATTGGTATGCGCTTTACCACAAATATCTTATCATGTTTACCAAGTTATTCCACATATACTATATGTGTTTTACCAAGTTTTTAGTATGTGCTTTACCACGATTATCTTATGGTGTTTACCAAGTTATTGATATGTGCTTTACCAAGTTCTTGGTATTTGATTTACCAAGTTATTACATAGGGCCTAAAACACAATATTTGAAATGAAGGGGCTTTGACTCTTATGATATTTTGTCCATGGGTACCGGGCCCTAGTTTTCCCGACCTGTCATTTGGGCTGGATTAGATTTTTATGAACTCTAATTTCCTTGGGCTCGGCTCTACGGGATTTTAATAACAATAGGCTGTGGTTTGGATTTTACTGTACTCCATTGGACTCTCAGACCGGCCCCTGTTAAACTAATTCAATTAAGCATGCTTAGCCATGTCCAGCCCAACCTCACCCGGCCCCTCAAACGCATTTTGTTAGGGCTTTCCTTTCCCACATATTTTTTTTATGACTAGTGACGCCAGCATCGTCAAAGATAAAAAACTAATAAAATCCACAGAAAGGGGATAGGGAAAGGAACACAATAAGTTTTCCCTAAAAAAAAAGCAACACCATAAGAAAATCAAAACCGAGGATGACAAACACCCTCAAGATTTGCTGCCAAAGCCGCCCGAGTGTCATCATGGGGAAACGCCCAAGTCATGAATAATTTTTTAGCAGTAGCCCCTCGTTTAGCAAGTAAATCCACCTCAACATTCCCTTCACGGAGAATATGAAGCCACCTCACACTCGACCTCTGATCAAGTAAGTCAGAAATATGTTGAACTAGAGGACAAAGCCAATGTCCATCCTCCGTGCTTATCTAATAAGACGCAATGCCTCCATGGAGTTAGAGAAGCAGGTAGCCTCTTGAATTCCCAAATCAAGAAGGCGTTTCATTCCATTCCAAATGCTATGAAGTTCAGCAACTAGATTCGTAGTCACCTCGACTGAGCCAGAAAATCCCATAATCCAATTGCCATCTTCATCTCGAATAATTCCCCCAAATTCTGTAGGTCCCGCATTACCAAGGGAACTCCCATCGACATGCAGGAAAACACCTGTAGAACCTAAAGGATTCCATGAGACCCGTCGAGGAGAGACAACTCTAGTCTGCTTGGACCATGCTTCATCAAATCGACTCCCCAAAAATAGAGCCTCCATAACTGTGGCATCAATATTAATATTATCACCTCTCATAATAACAACATTAATTCTCCCTTTCCATAAGCTCCACATGACCGCCAATGGATACCTTTCCAATTCTTGCACAATCTAGAAAGAACAATGGCACCATCAAGATTATCTGGCCACCAATCCGATATTATGCAACCAACCTTATTCCAAACACTCATCGCCCAAGGGCACTGGAAAAAAAGATTTTGCTGTTTTCCGATTTTTGTCCACAACTCAGCGAAACGCGACGAAGAGAATTCATGGGCAAAGCATTATGAACAGCCATGAGCCAACCATATAAGGAACTAGAATTTTCTAGCGTACTGGTCCTCCACACCCCGTTGTGTCATCAGCCACTAATAAGCCAACTTAACCGAATAATTTCCATTCGGAGCTCCAGGAATCACGAATAGCCGGGTGCAGAACCAGGTAACCCAAATTTGTCACGTCGAACTTAATATCATCAGGAACAGGCGTGGTTGGACATTCCCATGCCCAGCGATCATTCTGGAAAACGTTCTTTACTTTAATATTCACATCCGTCACATGAAAACCAAAACTAAAAATAAACAAAGAAACAAAAAAAACAAAAAATTATATGTATTTTTAAATTTACCTGTCAATATGTAACCAAAAAAAAAAATTACCTGTCAATATATTACGGAGTATTATTATTATTTATTTAATTTTTTTTTTATTCCACCGAAAGATGTAGAAGTATATTTTTGGAATAATACACTTAAGATTGTGCGTCTCAAATGGTGAATTAATATGGTGTTTCCAGCTACCAAACGTAGTTGGCCCGAGTAGTATGGGACTCTGGCAGTTTAATCAAAGGTCTCGGGTTCGAGCTTCTGTGTACGCATAATTCAGCTTTGTGAGAGGCAACCCTTAAATGCCCACCAGATCCTGGGATTAGTTTTGGACCCAATGTGGCCTGGGGACACCCGGTACACGCAAAAAATATAGTGTTTCCAGCGTTACAGTATCTTGCTGAAAAATGAAAAGAATTTCAAAAATCACAATATAAATAAATTTTTTTTAGCAACTATTAAGATAAACCATTGTAAAAGAGGTTGGAAAATTATCATTTGAAGTTTTGCAACGCATATTGCATAAAGATTAATAATAATAATAATAATAATAATAATAATAATAATAATAATAATAATAATAATAATAATAATAATAATAATAATAATAATAGAAAAGAAAACTTTTTATATTGCAGCATTAAATTTGTTAATTTGTATCATATTTCCTCCATTTTTATAAGTGTTACATATTTTATTTTCACGCATTTCAATGTATATATATTTTAAACAATTCGGTAAGTAAAAATTTTAAAAGTATAATATTTAAAAATTACAAGACGAGACGAATCCAATAAAATTCCACTTTACTATATTTTTTTTGTATAACTGATAAAAATCAAAGTCAAAAGGCTACAACAAAAAATAACAAGAGTCAAACTGTAACACTTAAGAAAAACAGAATGAATATATTATTTTCAGAGTATCTCGCTTGTAATTAACTATACACATAAAATAAAATATTAAAAAGGCAGCAAGTTGTTTCTAAACAATCGATGATAAGCCTCATGAATATAATACTTTAAATTAATTGTATATATATATATACTTCCTCCGTCTCATTATTTTTGTTACATTGGCTTTCAACATGCATGCCGAGACACGTTTTCAACGGTTAATAACTTAAATTGTGTACAATAAAAAATTATAAAAAGTTGATTGTCTAAAACTACAAGATTAGACGAATCTAATAAGATCTCACTTGACTATATTTTTTTCTTACATAGCTATATTAAAAATTTGAATCAAAGTTAAACAGTGAATAGTGCAAAAAAACTCTCTGTAACAAAAATGTTGAGACGGAGGTAGAGGTGTCAATGTGGGCCGAGCCCGTTAGGCCGGCCCGCCCCGCAAGGCAAAATATGCGGGGCGGGCTTAAGAATTTAAGGCCCGTTTAGATGCGGGCCTAAACGGGCTTAGCCCGCGGCGGGGCGGGCTTATGCGGGATTAGTCTTGGAAAAAACAGAGTGAATATATTATTTTCAGAGTATCTCGCTTGTAATTAACTATATACATAAAATGAGTCTTGTGTATGCAAAAAACTGCTTTGGGAGAGCCGCCCTTAATTGCCCTTGCAGTTCCTCGAGGGATTAGTCTTGGGTCCAATGTGGCCTGGGGATACCCTGGTATTCACCTTAAAAAAAAACTATACACATAAAATAAAATATAAAAAAGCAGCAAGTTGTTTCTAAACAATCGATGATAAGCCTCATAAATATAATACTTTAAATTAATTGTGTATATATATATATATTTTCCCTCTCAAATAAACTCGATAAATATCATACTTGTCCTCAAGTCAAATTAGTTAGGTTTCTCCCATGTTTTCTTCTCCGCCTTCTCCCCTGCGCCCACCCGATTTGGAAGCTCCTAGCAAGCCTTCCACTGGTTCTCCTCCGTCTTTCCGTGATGTTGTAGCTGCTGATTCTTCTCCATCTATAACCCCTACTGTTCCAGACTTGCTTAAAACATGTCTGGCTTCTATCAATTGGGATGGTGCGAATAAGCGCTGCCTTAAAGTGCGTTTTTGATCCCACTATCATTGACGAATTTTATGCACCCTGGAAGGAAACACTTATCATCAAACCCCTCGGTATCAAAGTTGGGTTTATTGCATTAAAAGAACGCTTGACTCGGTCATGGAATCTGTTTGGAATATTTGATCTACTCGATATTGGGCATGGTTGTTTCCTGGCCAAATTTGAGTTACCTGTTGATCGCGATAAGGTGCTAACAGGTGGCCCTTGGTTCATCTTCGATCATGTTCTTTCGATCTCACGCTGGTCGCGTGAATTTGATCGGCCACTTCGACTGTCAATACGGTGCAGACATGGGTCCGCTTCCCGGACCTAAACCCTGCATTCTATAAAGAGCATGGCCTGCGTGTTATCGCTTCGGCTGTTGGTACTCCCATCAGGATTGATCTAAATACTCAGTCCATAAACAGGGCCGGGTATGCTAGAGCCTGTATTGAAATTAATCTCGACGAACCCTTGATCGGCATGGTTGAAGTGGAAGGTAAAGTTCTCCACATTGCTTATGAAAGGTTGCACACAGTTTGTATGCGTTGTGGAAAATATGGTCATCTCCAAGATCGTTGTCTTACTTCCCCGGAACTGGATGTCTCTTCCCCGCCTCCACCTGCGGACATTGGTGGGGATAGGGTTCATCAGTCGGCTTCAAACGACCTACCGCAGGAAGATTCTAGCACAATGGCGGGGTCAAAGGCGGTTGGCACAGAGGTGGCTCCTAAAGCAGCTGATGAGCAACTTGCTGGTTTAGGAGAGTGGATGACGGTCAAAAGGCCCAAGTCACGAAAGAAACAACCTGTGGGCTCACCTATGTTTAATCATGGGCCTACTCATTCGGAGCATGGATGGAAGATAAATGGTAGGTATGGGCCGGATAATTTGGGCCCTGTTAAGAAGTCCTCTCATGAATCTCACTCCAAATGGGCTAAGTCAGCCACTCCAGCCCAAGTTATAACTTCTGAAAGGCCTTCTACTAGCGAACATGCCATTGTGCCTTATGTTCGACGTGATACAGTGGTCCCAGATGATTCCATTAGCACTGACACGATTCCAATTGAACATAGGAAAGGGAAGTCGGTCAACAGCCATGCCCAGAAGAGATTACGAGTTGAACGACCTTCCCCCATGCATGCTCCTCTACGTATGTCAGCCTCAGAATAGTCGACTCAATTAACACTTCCCCCGGATTCTAAATCCCTGGCTGCGTTACCAGACCCTACAATGGATATTGAGGAGGGCCATGGCTCTAGGCCTTCTAAATATTGATCATATCTCTATTGTAACAGACATCAGTTGGGGTTTTTTGCTTTTTAGAGCCTTTCATTCTCTTATTTAACTATGACGGATTTTGCAGACTTTACTTTAATGGCTTGGAACGTAAGAAGTCTTATGAACACTCATGCTAGAAGGGTTATTGGGGATCTGTTGCGGCTTCACCATCCTTCAGTCATATGCCTTTTTGAACCTCAGGGTTCTTTTGACCGTCTGAGGAATTTTTTCTTTAGAAAAAGATATTTCCTTATATCTGCACAGGATGCAGTTGGCCGCGCTGGTGGACTATGGGTTTTGGGGAGGTCTGGTACACCTATTGTCTTTGATGTATTTGAAGTCAATGAACGTTTCATCACTTTTCAGCTGCAACTTGGACTAATAGTTTGGTTCTGCTCGGCGGTGTACGCTTTCCCAAGGTTCTACAGACGTAGAACCAACTGGGATTATCTTCGTCAACTCCAGACTCGGATTTCTAGCCCATGGTTTCTTATTGGAGATTGGAATGAGGTCCTAGATCCATCGGAAGTCCTTGGCGGTGTATTTAACGTCTCTCGGGCTGATGAGTTCCGTAATTGTTTGACAGATTGCAATCTCTTTCCTGTCCGAACGGAGGGGGCTGCATTTACATGGTTTCGGCCGGCCAACAACTCTCAGTTCATAAAAAAACGCCTTGACCGTGGCCTTGCCAACCTCGCTTGGCTGGACATTTTCCCGAATGCAAGCATACAGACACTGCCAAGGGTAGCATCGGACCATGCGCCATTATTACTTTTATGTGGTGCCCCGGATGCTAGGTCCCCTAGTCGTCCCTTTCGATGGGAGGCTATTTGGAGTCAGAGACCTACATATTCTAACCTTGTTGACTCTGTGTGTTCTGGTTCTCCTCTATGCATTGCTTCTAAATTGGATAAACTACGAGCTCTTTCACTTCAGGAGTGCCAACATGACATAAGGAGGCTCCATAATCGGAAAAAGAAAATAATGCGTAGGTTGGCTGGTCTGGATAGGGCCTTGACTTGCATAGATTCCATACACTTGATTCAATTGGAGAGAAGATTACAGCGAGAGTTGCATGACATCTTGCAGAAGGAAGAGCTTTTTTGGTTTCAACGAGCTCGAGAAGATTGGGTTCGCCTTGGTGATCGTAACACAAGGTATTTCCATACGCAGGCAAAATTTCACCACCACCAAAATAAGATTACTACCCTCTGTCTGGACGATGGATCTTCATGCTCAGATTCTCTAGTTCTCCAAAATCATGTTAGATCATTCTATGGTGATTTGTTCTCAGATCAGGGTTGTATTGAGCCTGAAGAGCCATTACCCCCATTGTCGCCTATTCCCTCAGACATTAGGGATATGGTCTCTGTACAAGTCTCTGATGATGAGGTCCTTACGGCTCTTAGGCAATTCAGACCAATGGCAGCCCCGGGTCCGGACGGAATTCCCGTTGCTTTCTATAAGAAGCACTGGCAGCAGATTGGGGCCGATATTATTTCAATGGTGAAAGAAGCATTCTCCTCGGGTATAATTGATCCAATGCTTGCAAAGGCCTATATATGTTTGATTCCTAAGGTTTCTATTCCATCCACAGTTCGCCAATTCAGACTGATTACCTTATGTAACGTCACATATAAATTCATTTCCAAGGTAATTGTTAATCGGCTTCGACCGGTACTGGCTGAGTTTATTTCTCCTCTCCAATCGGCTTTCATTCCAGGGCGAGAGACCATTGACAATGTTATAATTCTACAAGAACTTGTATATGCTTCGTCCAGATTTAACTCCCCATTGCAGGCAATTATTGTTAAAGTGGACCTTGAAAAAGCTTTCGACAATATCCGTTGGCCTTTTTTGCAAGATAGTCTTACTCAGATGGGACTACCAGTTTCTTTGATTACCCTTATCATGGCTTGTGTGTCTTCGCCGGAGTTCTCTATCTTATGGAATGGGAACCCGACTCAAGGATTTAAGCCCTCGTGTGGCCTACGACAAGGTGATCCATTATCCCCTTATTTATTTACGGTGGTCATGGAAAGACTTTCAGTTACAATTCAGAAGGCTGTAGATGATGGACGCTGGCTGCCAGTGCGCCTTTCACAAAATGGTCAAGGCATTAGCCACCTCTTATTTGCCGATGATTTGTTGCTCTGTACACTGGCAGATTAGGAAAGCATCAATTCCTTGGTAAATACTTTACACTCCTTTGCTGCTTGGTCTGGACTAAAGGTGAATCCACAAAAGTCAAGAGCCTTTTCTACGGCGTGTGTCAGTGACACTGCCAAAAAGTGGTTCACAGAGGCAACCCCTATCTCATTTAGTAACAATATTGGGACCTATCTAGGCTTCCCAATTCATTGTGGCCGTGTAAAAAGCAGTGCTTATCATAATATTATTGAGAAAATGGATGCTCGGATCTCCTGTTGGGCTATGAGACTTCTTAATAAGCCAGGTAGAGTTACATTGGCAAGACATGTCCTCGCTGCTATATCTACATATTATATGCAAATTGGGTGGCTTCCCCAATCCATTTGCAAGCGCATTGATCTGAGGATTAAATCTTTTGTGTGGAAGGATCGGACAGGTCATGGCCTTCACCTGGTTGGATGGGATCGAATAGCTACTCCTAAAGCTTGGGGAGGTTTGGGGTTTCGACAAGCTAGACAGGCCAATGTGGCCCTTCTTGGGAAGCTAGTACATGAATTCTTCTTTAATTCCAACAAGCTGTGGAGTAGGGAATTGCGAGCTAGGTATTGCCCAAATGGTCTATCAATTGCTAACATGACTCAGGGCGGTTCATTCACTTGGAGAAGCATTCGTAAAGCTGCTCAGATGCTTGTGGGAGGGTATTCTTTTATGCCAGGAAATGGCTCGTGTTCATTATGGACTTCTCCCTGGTTAAAAGATAAACCCATCGGACCTAGAGTTCCTTGGGTTGAGACTTGTGATGTGGATATCAGGTTATCCGATATTATTGGTGTTCATGGATGGGATTTATCTATCATTCATACATACCTTCCACATGACGTAAAATCTGATGTTCTAAGTCTGCCACCTCCTACATTACATCAACACGCTCAGGATGGTTGGCGATGGAAAAATAATTTAGATGGCCAATACACATCTATGTCTGGCTACAAGTTTCTCCTGGGGAATTCAGCCGCTACACAAGGTTGGTCGTGGCTTTGGAATTCTAGGTGGCCGGAAAAAATTTGCTTTTTCCTTTGGTTGGTGGCATAGGAAGCTCTACCTTGTAATTCTCTACGCTACCATCGTCGAGTTGCAACTTCTCCTTTATGCATGATTTGCGGAATCCTGGAGGAAGATTGGAAGCATTGTCTATTCCAATGCAATTGGGTTAGTTCTGTATGGATCACCCTATCTATTCAAATTCCTGGAGACCTGGACACACTAGAACGCCACAACATTCGTATAGGGCTTCAGGGAATGGGTAGTTGCTATGGTAGTTTATTCATTGCTGCGCTTTGGCATGTTTGGATGGAAAGAAATTTAAGGGTTTTCCAAGGTAAAACGTCTACTCTCCATGCGTTGGTGCGCCGCATATGGCACCTGCGGGATGTGTTGGAACAGGTTCGAGGTGTGACAGACTCAATCCCCCGCCCTCCTCGGCTTGTGTGTTGGAACATGGGAGGTTGGCTTGGCCCTTTCTTACATACGGACGGCTGTCTTCTCTCAACTCGGAAGCGTGCTGGCTTCGGATCGGTGTTGCGACACTTAGATGGCAGCTAGGTTGGGGGGGTTTCTGGCTTCCTTGGTGACGTTCCAGTGTTAGCAGCTGAAGTCCACGCCATCATGCATGGTTTGCAGCTCGCTATGGAACATGGATTTACCAGTATTTGCGTGTGCATGGACTCTATGGAGGCATTAAGATTGATCAAATATAAGCCTCCTGTTTCACATTGGCTAGAGGCACCTTTGGCAAGGATTGAGGAGATTAAGGATATATTTGAAGAATGTATTTTCCAGCACATCCTTAGGGAGGGTAATGCGGTTGCAGACTCTCTTGCGAAGTTGGGTGCTGAAGATGAGTTGTTCTTCACGACGTGGGCGTTTCCTCCTGATTGTCTTGCCCCCCACCCTTTGGCAGACTCAGCTGGCACCCGGTTCCCTCGGGATCACTGAACTAACTTTTGACTCTTTCGTGCTTTATTTTTTCTTTCCTAGACTGTATTGGTTGTTTAGCAAAAAAAAAAAAAAAAAAACTCGATATCCCTAGCCAAACATTAAGAAATATAATAAAGAAAACTGAAGCAACGATGAAGACAATCCATCAATATAATTAAAACAGTTTTATTTATTTATTACAACCAATTGAATTTAATAATTCACATAATAAGACCCATCAATTCATCAACAAATATAAACAACACCCAAGTTGCTTTTGGTGCTTTATTGATCCTCCATATCTGTACAAGAATCCAAATACATAATGCATCAGCCTGTAGTAGTAGTAGTAGTAGATCTTCATCTTCACTTGATATATCTTCAATTAATTTTAATTTGTTTTTTTTTTTTCTTCCTCCTAAGATTCCCAGCTGTCTGATCGAGCACTGTTGTGTAGGGACATCTTACAACCTATTTTTATTCGAACTTTCCTTCCTTGCCCTTACATCATAATTAATGCTCTGCATATGCTGGTCGATCGATATATCTATC
Source organism: Hygrophila difformis (assembly GCA_030278955.1). Taxonomy (NCBI): domain Eukaryota; kingdom Viridiplantae; phylum Streptophyta; class Magnoliopsida; order Lamiales; family Acanthaceae; genus Hygrophila; species Hygrophila difformis. The sequence continues at coordinate 6,892,968 of JAOANR010000011.1, forward strand.
CATCTATATAGCTAAATTAAGTGTGTGGACACCAGCAAGCAGAACATGCATGCATTGCAGCTGGACCAACCATGTATGTATGCAAGCAACTGTCTAATATGTCCATTCTTTTGGCAGCAGTTGAGCCATCATCCCTTCATTATTTTCTGATATTTTTTCCCCTTCATCATGTGATTCCTCGCCGCAGTCGTCGTCATCGTCGGCCCCATTATTATGTCTTGATGAAGATTCCACTGCAAAAAATAAATAAATAAATAAATAAAAAATTAGGGTTTTCTTATCGATCAGTCAATGAATTACTATAAGAGGGAGATGTAACTTTGTGCTTATCGTCTTTGGAATTTAGCTTCGCCATGAATCATTGAAGCATAGGGGCAATGGATTTTATAATATAGTAATATATATCAATATATATGTGGATAATCATAAATTGAAAAATACTAAAAGTTTATTAATGTCACTATATAGGATGATAATATCGTTTTTGTGTTTGACAAAAAAAAAAAATCATATTAATTATTTCTTGCAATAATTCTTAATATAAATTTATTATTATTACTATTATCAAAATGGGAAATGAATTGAATTGAAAGATACCTCTGGGGTAGTTGGAATCTTGAATTCTGTTGAAATGGTGTTCTAGTACTTGCAATACCCTTGTGGGTATCAGAACCATTGGGTAACCTGCAGTCACTCCCAATTATACATACAAATTAATGCATATAAAAACATAAATTGCAAGACTTTCCAAATTTTAATTTGAAAATTCCATTCAAAACGTTGCAAAATTATAAATGATGCAAATAAAGAAACAATAGCTTATGCATATAGGGGATGTTTGGAAGTCAGCAGATTTGTTAGCAGATAGCAGATTTGGAGAGAGAATTGTGAGACAATATGCTATTTCAATCCGCTATATGCTTGTGAATATGCTGCCATCCAAATATGATCATAATATAAAAAGGAATGGTGTGTAGACATTTTTTTTAAAAAAAAATAAAAATTCTCGCCGCCATGGTGTGCCAATTTCAATTGGTGGGTAAATATTGCTTTTTTCGAGTTCTAGTTTAAAAATTAGAATAGCCGCCAATGGTCATTAGTGAATTGAAGACTAAAATGGGTCGTCATTAATACTGTAGTTATATGTCGTCCGATGAAAAATTTAAATAGATTATGAATAATTATGAAATTAAAGCTAAGTTTTGGGACTATTTTAATATTTATCCCAAAACCGACTTGTTGAAATCCTTAAGAACAACAATTGATTTGCATTAGACCCAAAACCGAATCAAAGGACCTGACTCAAACCTAACCCATTAGCCATCATCCTAAGAAAGTAGACATTAAAATAACACTAATTTTTTGTACTTACTACTACTACTCAAACTCAATCATCGAGTGAGTAAACCAAATCTAAAGAAAGTAGGGCATATTTTAAAAATAATTAATTTTAAAATTTGAGCAAAGTAGTGAGAAATGTCAAATGTCAATGGAAATTGATTGAGATTGAGCTATTGTGTGGTCCATCCATTACTATACTTTTGACAAAAAGTATGAATACAACAAGACTGGATCCAATGAACTGGGACCCACCAAAAAGATTCCATCATAAATCCTATTGGTTCATCTATATTCGAATCTTTTTATTTAGAAATTAATTATTGTGCAACCAGACCATACACCTGTACTTTGAAATCTCCACCAATGAAACATTAGCCTGAGGAGTCCTCATAGAACAAGCATCGCGTTACATCCTACACGGCAAGACCTCAATTTATGTACGCTACTAATTTTACCAAAATTAAATTCTACCAATAGAGTGAGATACAAAATTTGGGTTAATATTTAGAGGTTATGAAGATTTTAAAGCTTTAAAAAATCTCCATGTTATGAAACTGCCATAACAAACCTTTGTTTTTAGGATTTTTTTTTTTTTCGTTTGGTTAACTTGACATTCATACTACATAAATTAAAAAGTCACAAAAATATGGGATATTAATCTAGATGGAGAATCAAATTATCAACCATAAATTGGAAATCATGGGAGTTAGCCCTCATCACCTACTTTAAATTGTAGTAGTTCAATTGGAGATTTTGTTTCAAAGAACAAAAAATTAAAAAAAAAAAAAAAAAAATTTGAGGATTTTGTACTAATTTTAACCATTGTGACTGCATAAAAGGAAAACTTTGTCTAATCGGATAACAAATTATGATTTTATGGCAAGTTAATACAATGCAAAGACTATAATCTTTAAAAGCAGTAAATTTTGCATCCAGAAAAAATAAAAAATTAAATAAATAAACATATAGGTAGGCAGGTAACAATAACATCACTTTACCTTCAAATATGGCATTTTGTTTTCGTTTTTAAATAATAAAATAGTACTATATTTTTATTAAAATTAAAACATTATTACTATTTTATATCATACTATTTTAACAATAATCAAATTAATACTTGCGTCAAAAAAATAATCAAATTAATAAATACATAATTTATTTTTGGAATAAAACGCATTTAAATATATATAGAGAGTATATTCATACATATATAAATTCTTCAAACTTCTAGGATATGAAAATTGTCCCAATTAGTTTAATGTAATCTCGGAGCGACTCTTTAAATTAAAAAGCTTTATATCCTACTCACCATAATCCCTTTTTTTTAATAACAGTGACACCCATATCGATGAAGGTGTGTGAGAATCCAAGTTATACAAATTACAATGGAGATAAAAGAAAGAAATAATGGATCATGTGAAAATCAAAACACCAACTATAAAGTTGGGAATACTATTAACAATAAGAAGCTACGTTTTATATTAAAAAGGTTTATATCCTACTCTACCGTAATCCTTATTACACTATTATTACTATTTATTATTTCTACAGTCCTACTTTTTGAATATAATTAATGCCAATGAAATTGGGAATACTATTAACAATAGATACATCCCCACAAACACTATTATTGCTAAATAATTTTTTTTTAAGAAGAAAAACGACAAAAGAAGAAAAAGAAAACAACATCCAAAGAACCAAATAATATTGCCAAATAATTGCGCCCAATAATAGTGCCAATATAATTATATACTTAATTAAGTTCCTCCCCAGCTTAATTTTTAATACAATTAATTATTTAATTTAAATTTAATTTAATTTCTCAACTAAAAATTTGGTATATTGGTTTAATCATAGTTTTATAGGAGTAATATATAAATATAATTTTTATTCTTTTATATTTTAAAATATTAATTATTAAATATATATATTCTTTGTGTGTATCGGGTATCCTCAAACTACATTGAACCTAAAGATTAATCCATCGAGGATTGGTGGGCATTCAAGTGTTGATTCTCCCAAAGCTGAATTTATACACAAATACTCAAACACGGGCCATTTGCTTAATTAAGATGTAAGAGTCCCATACCACTCAGGTCAACTGCGTTTAGTTATTAAATAAATATATTGAATTAAGTGCTCAAAATAAAATGATAAAATTACGTCCGGCGGGGTTAGTACTATTATTTATTCTTTTCTTAGGGTAATTAGGCTATTAAGGTGTTTGGATGCGCATTTTGAAAAGTGCTGCAGCTGTTATAATACGGATAATCAGACAATTATTGTAACAAAACGTGGTGTAGAAGAATAATTGTTTGGATAAACTTATGTTGTTCCAAATCACAATAATCAAATAATAAATTAATAAGTCTTTGGCATTACATTTTCAAAATGTAAAATCACCATAAACAATATGGGTATTAATAATCAAATAATATTTTTTCAATTTCTTATATATTTTATAATATTTTTTTATTCATACAATTTTTTACCAAGATATATATTTTTCATTTTGTGGATATAACTGTATCAATTTTATTTATTATTTATATATTGTCGTAGAATATTGTTGATATAATACTATTAGTTTTTTTAATATAATTTTATTAATTTTTAAAATTGTACTATATTGCATTAGAATTCTAAAAATTCATATTAAAAAATTTAAAATGATGAAATCTATTTTTGGTTAAACATGATGATTTTATTGCAGCACCAAACGTAAATAATGAAGTAGGTTGTTGGAAATTAGCCCATTACCTGATTTCTTCTTTCTGAGTTGAACCGCGTCCCGACTCGCTGCATCCGGCTCCTGACTCACCCGCGGCAGGAACACGCCGGTTCCTTGTGACACCGACCCGTACCCGTACCCATACCCTGAACCACCAAGATATACCGCCTGCATACCCGACCCGGTCATCCCATATCCGCCGAATTGTGGGTATTGCTGCTGAGTCGCCTCGTTCCGCGTCCCTTTCCCCTTCACTCGCCTCCTCCGTCCCGTTTTCGGTTGGTTCTTCACCTCGTAAACCTGCCCCAGCCAACTAACTCGAATTAATTCAGATTAGTTCAATCCAATTCATATATTTATTGGAAAGATTAGTACTAAATCACCTGAATTGGAGGCTTTGTCGGATCATCATCCCGCGATTCGTTGTTGCTCAATTGTTCGGGCTGATCGTCGTCATCTTCCTGGAGCATGCACTCGGCCATCTGGCGAGTCAACTCGCCGATGAAATCGCTGTCCTCACTCCCCGACGATCCCAACTCGGAGTACATCGGCGTGCTGAGTCCCGACGAGGACGAGTCGCACGACAGCAGCGACTGAGTCCAGCTTGACGACCCGCTCGAACTCGAGTTCCAACTCACCGCCGGTGGACTACTCTGCTGCGACAGCCGTTCTCCTCCGCCTTTCTCCGGCGCGACCAAAACAGGGGTCTTGAATAAATCGGCGTACAGCGGCTTCCGCCGCCGCCCGCAGTCGGACGCCATCGACAACGGTACAGACACAAAAAGGGGCCAAATCAAATCAGAAAACGCTAATGCTGAGATCTTTATATACGAATCTCTGCTCGCAATAGAAGCACAATGAAGAATGATAAATTTAGAACGGGAAGAGGAAAGGACTGCCGCAGTTTAGACTGGAGAATGATTTTATTAAAAGGGAATCCACGTTGTGCTCAAAAGTAATTGGATTAATTGGTTTCGATTTTTCTATAGCTGGCGTCACTGGACAAATTAGAGAGTCCTGGATTTTGAGGTCCCGGTTATTGGTACTGGTGAGTGTTTAAATCGAAGGGTGAGGATTGTTTCGGGAGTTGAGTCCTGGGTGTTGTGGAAGAAGAGATGGTGGTTGTAGGTTACATAGATTTATGTCAGGCAACCACTGGCTGTACTCATTTGGGCCATGCCAACTGCCCACTGTTGGTTTGTCAAGGATTTACGTTTAATAATAAAAATATTAAATGGGCACTAAATAGGATTTCCATTTTTAATTTTGATACTCCCTCCGTCTCATTTAACTTATTTTGTTTGATTTTTATACACACTCTAATACACTTTTTAAATCATTAATATCTTAAAATATGTACAATAAAAAGTTATGTAAAATATATGTTCTAAATCTATATGACCGAACTCGACTATTTTCCCAAAATACATACTGGCAATAAAATTGAGTCAAAATTGAATAATGAACAGTGTCAAAAAGTCAAACATGACATGTTAGCTGGGACGGATGAAGTACTTTAAAGGGATGAGTATTTGGCCTAGTGGTTAAGAGTAGGGGGTCTATTCTCCACCCGACTCTATGTCCATCACCTTTGTCTATTTATAATGTGTATGACATGAGCTTTCACAACCATTTTCCTATATACATAGGATTTCCATTTCTAATTTTGGTATTTTAGATATTTGCTGGACCTAACAATACTTTGTGGGACTAAATTTTGGAATCATTGTGTACTCACTCCGTTTTTATTACTAGTCTTTTTAGATATTAAAAAATTAAAAAATATTTTGCATGTCATTTACCTTTACTTTATATAAATGTTACTTATTTCTTAACTTTTATTACGAAAAAGTTTAGTTAAAGTGTGAAAATATGATTATATGAATTAATTAACATAAATTTTTATTATTGAAATTGAGCTGAAAGAGAGAATTATTTAGAAACAGATGGAGTGACGTCTTACAAAATTCCCTTTTTTTTATGAGGGGTCTTGGCTTTGGTTGAAATTAGCTATTGAATGCAGCTATAATCGATCGCTAAAGTACTCACCTTTAAAATAAGCATAACAATCTTTTGGAAATACTAGTATAAGCCCCGCCGGAATGAACGGGGATGTGATAGCAAAAAATAAAATATTGAATTATAATATTACCCACTCGAAGATCATAATAGCCAATGTGATAAGAAATGGGAAAAAATGGAAATTTAATCCTGGTATATAAAATAGCGAATTGTGTGGTTTGTATAGATAAGTGTCGTATGAAAATATTGTTATCTGCACAGTAATTATTGTCAAAGAAGATTAATATATTTATACACATTGAAAAACTTCCTTTTACATAACGTTGCTTGTAGACGTAGAATTGACATGGTCATCTTTATAAATCAGAACTTTTATTGGATTGAGAGTTTGTATTGTATTTCCGAGAACTTTTATTGGATTGTGAATTTGTATTAATTATATTTCCGGGTACATGGATATATTACACTATATATAATGTACTTTGAAAATTATGAAGTATACATGTTAATTATCATATCGAAATAAGAATATTCTTAATTCAATGTTGGAGGTCATTGCCGCTGGAATGCTAAAGGAAGAGATCATATTTCTTCTTCTAAGTTGTGTGCTGCATTTATAAGTGCATAATATTTTAGGTGCATGAACTCTGAATTATTATTGGGGTGACAATGAGGTGTTTTAGAGAGAACATTCTATTAGATAGATTACATTTTTTTTATGTATCTTTTAAAGTTATTGTTCTCATCAAAGGCTTAATAGTGTTTATAAAAGAAAATTTTGAGGGTACTATTCATAAGATTAATAGGTTTAATATAATATAGATAACCAACTTTATGTGTTGGGTTCAAAAACTTTTAATCTATACACTTGACTCAGTGGTCAAGTTCCTCGAATCTTAATTTTATGATTATAAATTCGAATCTTCATCAAATCTCCTACCTGGTTGTCCCTCTTTTTATTCATTTATAATTATGCAGTATAGACTTTTAACTGTTTATTCTTTAAATTAGATATAATGAAAATAAAACATAAAACTACTAAATGATTTGTGCATTTAACAACAAATCATCGAATACCATTCTACTACCACAATGGCATACATGCCAACACTATTATATTCTGTTTTGTAAATACTAGCTAGTATTCCAAGTGTTAATTATTAAAATTGTGGTTAAAAGAAATTAGTAAATGAAGTGCACTCTAATGTGGTGTGAATTGTTGTGGAATGTATATACACAGCTAGATGTAGTTAATGATTCAATAAATTTTTTTTGCATATAATTTCAACTAGATTATCAATATAGTTCATCTTTAATCAAGAAGTACTAACTCAACAACAATAAACTAAAGATTAGCTAGGGATGGAATGGGTCGGGTCTGGGTCGGTTCCGCCAAGACCCAAGAGCCGCCCCAGGGCTCGGGTTCGGTTTGGTTCCGGGTCAGACACGGACCCATTGCCATCCTTAGGGATGGCAACGGGTTGGTTCTGGATCCATTTTTGTAAGACCCAAGCTCGGGTCTTTCTCAGTTCTCGATTCTGACCCGGACCCATTGCCATCCCTACTAAAGATAGCTATGTGCCTCTATCAGGTTCTATCAAGTTCATTAAACTCATATTGATCGGGTTCGAGGCATTGTAAATACAAAAAATTACTATGGGAGATCTACCTATTAAGTTTATCCATGTCTCCAGGTTACTTTTGGACCTCAAAGGAGCCTAAGAAATTCATTGGTTTATCCAAAAAATACAATTCATCTGTTAAAAAAAAAAAAGTGTAATCATGATTATTTTTTTTGTTGAACTCCCAACCTTACGGTTTGAAGTCAGGGGGCTCCCACGCCTCTTTGCGGATACATGAGTGCTGATGTTTATAGGAAAAAAAGGTATCATTATTTTTAGCTGAATACCAGGGTATCCCCAGGTTTCATTGGACCCATGACTAATCCATCGAGGATCGGGTGGACATTAAAGGGTTGTCTCTCCCAAAACAAAATTTTGCATACACAAAAGCTCGAACCCGAGACATTTGCTTAAGCTGCCAGAGCTAAAAAAAACTGTACCATTATTGCCATAAGACACGAATGACAATTACCTTTCCCAAATTTCGGCTTCATATTTACAGATTCACTCTTATTTCCTAATGTTGTCTTTTTATGTCTTCTTGTCTTCTCTTGGCCGAACATCAAGCTCTTATTCCCTTAATCTCATATTTTTTGTAACTTCTTCTCGACTTATTATCTTGATAATTTTCGTGACATGCAAGAGATGATTAATTTTTTTGAGGATTTTCAATGTATTTTGAATTATTTACTTTGTTGATTATATTACTTCCTCCGTTCCTTTTTAATTGCCACGGACCCACATTTCACGCAATCCAATACACGTTTTCAATTCGTAATAACTCAAATTCCATACAAGTAAAAATTATGAAAATTTGATATTTTAAATCTATGCGATTAGACGAATCTAACAAGATCCAACTTGACTATATTTATTTTATATAATTGTATTAAAAAGTCGAGTCAAAGTTACTCAATGAACAGTGACAAAAGTCAATCTGTGTCAATTAATAAGGAACGGAGGAAGTACTATTTTGCAAGTAGCTATACAAGTTGGAGTGAATCTATTCACATTACTTATTTATATATTTTCCATTTAATTTTGGAGTATAATTCAATCATTTTTCAAGTACAATTTAGCTATAAACATGACATAATACACGCACAAAAAAGAAGCCAACATCAAAGTAGATTCAGTATACTATGTACCAAACAATAGTTTGTACAAGTCATGTATATTTTTTAGGTGAATACCAGGGTATCCCCAGGCCACATTAGACCTAAGACTAATCCCTCGAGGATCTGCAAGGGCAATTAAGGGCGCCTCTCCCAAAGCAGTTTTTTGCATACACAAGGCTCGAACCCGAGACCTTGCTTAAGCGTACAAGTCATGTATATTAATTATTATGCTGATTTTTATATGATTAAAGCGATTATAGTACATAGTACTCATAAAATTAGTAAATATTATGAATGAAAAGTCAATACATTTCATATTCTTCTCAAGAAAAATATATACTGCTATTACTAATAGACCTATGAATCATCAATAGAGTATAGTTCTACGCCATAATGTCTACAATTCCTTTTTTTTTTTTTTCTCCTGTTTTTTGGTAAGCTACAATTCCTAAACATGCTAACTTCCACTTTTTAGGTTGGTTGTTCGATTTTCCATCTGGCCTCCTATTCATTCCCTTTGTATCTTTGTAATTTGTGTGGTATGTGCTCCCACCACCATTTTCTTAGCCTATATAGGTTGTTCATTAAGGAAAAAAAAACCATTTGCCAACATCATACCATATAGTAATATTTATTTTTCAAAAACTTTAAACTAATCACAGAAGTTGAAGTCAATCATAAGAAGCTTATTTTCCAATTCTTCCCATGTTGAAGCACAAAAGCTCAAATTTGATGATGACATTATTCAATGAATTAGAGACCTTCCCCTATTAGTTGTTTACTTGTATATATATAGTTGGTTGGTTAGTCCACTTCATATGTCCCAAGAATTTATAAGGGTATTAGTTTGGGTGGTGGGTGTCACCAACATGTACATGATTGACCACTATGTGCCCACTATTTCTATTTGTTTCTTTTTTTCTTTTTTCTTTTTTCTTTTTAAAGTAGCCATGATATGTTTGGTACTATATTCCTAGTCGGGGTTTGGTTCAAATCGAAACAATAATAGTTCAACTTCGAATAATCCTACTTTTTTTCCCCTTCCTAAAACTAATGAGATAAATTAATTATATATACATTATTATTAAGGATTTAGGACTCAAAGTCGAAGAGGCACGAAGGGCAAAATTGAAATTGAAATGTGTTTTTATATAACTATATATGCAATGGTTTTTCTTCCTTCCTTCGTTCTGCTTCTTATATAGAGGTATTTGGTTGCAAGTATATTACAGAGCATATACTTATTTACTTTAATATATATCTGACCCACAATATGCTTGTTTGATAAATAACATATTGGGGAGCAGATTTTGAGGATGTAGATTGTAAAATTTCATATACAGTATATGTTATCTACCAAATGTAGTATTTATTAAATACTAGCATACCCGCCCGCGCAATGCGCGGGAAGTAAAATTTACATTGAAAAAAGAAATAACATAATATTTTCAGTTTTTAAATATTTTATTACGTAATTTTGGGTTATGCCAATTTTCTAACCATATTATTGAGAAAAATATGACAAAGTGGTTTGTAAGTAAAAATATGACAAAATGGTTTAGCAACTTTGACAGTTAAGCTATTTTCATAATCTTCTTATTTGATTGATTTAGCTCATAACAATTTTACATTACTTAATTTATAAATTTACAATAAAAAATTTTGTAATATATTTGATTTTGCATTTTCTAATATATCATTTTGCTAGATATATTTGTAATCATTACTTTATAAAATGTCATCACGTAGTACATTCGTCTTTCGGTTTATTGGATTTATCTTCCCAATTTTTCCAAATCAATATTGTTCTTCGACTTTATGTGAACTTAAAGTAATGCAAAGAAATATAGCAAAATTATAATCATGAATAATTGTAATAGATATGGAAAAAAAAAAAGAAAAAAAGAAGAAAATATAATCTTATAACATTGTGAACATAAATGTGCAGTAACTAATATTTATTTAATAATTAATTCATTATTCTCATATTATATTTATTTAATTAAACGAAGTTAAAAATAGTTTAATATCAAATTAGTTTTTTCTCTTATTTTTGGAGTGTTATTATACCTTTAATATTAAGTAATAACTTACATATAAATATAGCATACCTACTTTACATAGAGATGTCAAAATTGGCTGGGCCCGTTGGCCAGCCCACCCCACCTTCCCTAAATATTGTGTTGGGTTGAACAAATAGATGCTCGTTTGGAAGCCGGTCTAAACCTGTCGTCGCTAGGGCAAGCACACGGCGGGTGCGGGTCAGCTTGCGAGCCAAGCTATTTTTTTATTTTTTTTATTTTTTAAGTTGCAATGAAAGTTAAATAACATAATGATTGTATTAATGTTTGTTGGTTAGATGTTATTTTAAATCATATAACGTTAATCTGATAATATATAATTTAATTTTATACATTATTTTTGTAAAATACTACTAAAGAATTATAAAATTGACTTGATGCTAACAATATTAAACTAAAACAATTTTTTGGTCGTTACATATCTATTGGGTTATTTAGTATTACTTTTTATAGTTCCACAAAAAATATTACTTACTATATTAGTTTAAAGCTAATTTTTTAAAAAAGAATATAAAAAACGTTTTAATTTTCTCAAAAATACTTTTAATTTTAAATTAGATAATATATTAAATTTAAATAAATAAAAATATTTTATAATAAAAAATTTATTTTTTTAATTAATTAAAAAAACCATCTGACCCGCAATCCGCCTGTGAGTTGCTGGGCCGAAGGCCCGCCCATACGTGGGCCAGCTGCCTAAAAACCCCAACTATTTTAAAACTGGATTAAAATATTTTAGAATAATAATAAATTAAAATATTTTAGAATAATCACAAATCACTATACCAAATAAAGAATTGGAAAAAAAAATAACTAATTTAAATCATTCTCTATTCCCCAACTACTACTATTATATAATTCCAGTGTTTAAACTCATTTGTTGTGGATTTCAAAATTCAGTTATAATGAGGCGGGTTTAAATGACAATGGTAGAAGATACTTCTTCCGTTCTCAAATAACTGAACCATTTACATAGTAATTACTATTTATTGAGTAACTTTGATTAATTTTTTTAACATAGTTATATCAGAAAAATATAGTCAAGTGAGATATTGTTAAATTCATCTAATCACGTAGTTTCAGAATATAAAATTTTTATAATTTTTACTTATATATAGTTAGAGTTATTAATGGTTAAAAATATGTCTTGGATTGCGTGAAATGTATGAATGGTGCAGTTATTAAAAAACAGAGGTAGTATATATTATTAACCTAAAAAATACTCCATATATATGAATAATATCTTTAAATCATAGTATATCTTAAAAGGTAATAAAAATACCATATATATTCATAAAATTAAATATAAAAATAAATTTATATTACATCACTAATTAAAAGTGAAAAGAAAGTTAATTACTGCCAAATTAAGATTTCAACTTTAGCCGGACATTTAAGTTCTAATGGCTAATAAGGTATTTATTAATATTTTCAATTTTAATTAGTTGAATAAAATAAATTATGTTCTACATACAAATCTTAATAATGAATTCCACATAAAATTCCATGGATTGAATTTGAATTTTAATTAAAGCAGATATCAATTTGCCAAAATTTTTTAAAAATCATTATAATTATATTATTACCTAATTTAAATTTATGCAGGGTAAGTATTTAATTTATTGGTTTATCTTCCCAATTTTTCCAATTCAATTAAATTGTTGTTGTTTTTATATTTTATAGTGAACTTAAATCAATACAAAAAATATATAAAAATTGTATCCAAAAGACAAAATATCAAAATGTGAATAATCTATTAACAAAAGAAAAAAATACATCAAATAAAGGGGAACATCTCCAAATTTACACTTTTCAATTTTTTTCACTATTTTCAAATCACGGATAAAGACAACAAACAAACAATAACAAAATTAATATAAAATAGACTTTATGCTATACAAATAATTTTGAGTAGTATCCAAATTAGAATAACAAAAATAATTTGTAGAATATGACTTCATTGCAATCCTGCATTACTGCAACATGTAATCCTGCAAAAACAATGGAAAAGCATTAAAAATATATATTTAACATTACGTTAAAATAAAAAAACCTTATTAATATTATTCACACGCAGAGTAACAGAAAGAAAAAAAAAGATTCTTACATGAATATAAAGATGAAGAATATTTTGCAACAAAAGAGAGAAAAATTAACCTGGAACAAAATAAATATTAGGAAAACATTGATGTGAGAAACTAAAAAAAATGTTTAAATATAAAATCAAAGTTAAGAAGGCATAAGAAAATAATGGAGAATAAGAATAAAGAAATAAAATATGAGAGGGTGAGAACTTCAAGACCACCGTGAGATTAGATAAATGAATGGAGTATTTATAGAGGAATAGGAGGGGTGGAATTGGATTTGATGTGATCATCTAAATCTAAAATATATAATAGTATAAATTAAAGATATTATAATAGTTTATTAATATTTTATTAGGATATTATAGATATAAATCTTATATACATATATATTTATTTGATCTCAATGAGAATGAATTTTATGGTTTCAAATCTTAGAAGAATGGAAGTGATCTTCTAAAAATATGTAATATTATGGTTAAATATATTATCATATTATATTAAGATTTTATTAGGATAATATATATATATATATATATATATATATATAAAATATATAAGAAAGTAAATATTAGATTTTTTCTTTTAGACTAAGAAATTGAATATTGGATTTAAATCCAAATCCCAAAATATATATCAGGATAATATATTTTTTTTCTTCTGTTTAGACTAATAAATTAAATATAAGATTTTAGATTTAGAATTTTTATTTTAATTATTTTCATATGTGATTTAGGTTGTTGAAAAGGGGGAGAATAGGTGGATGAGTTGTTGAAAAAAGGGGTGGGGAAGTGGGGGAAAATTAGACTATATTACTTTTATATAGATATATATATTAAGATTTTATTAGGATAATATAGATATAAAATACTTATATAAGAAAGTAAATATTAGATTTTTTCTTTTAGACTTAGAAATTGAATATTGGATTTAAATTCAAATCCCAAAATATATATCAGGATAATATATTTTTTTTCTTCTATTCATACTAATAAATTAAATATAAGATTTTAGATTTAGAATTTTTATTTTAATTATTTTCATATGTGATTTAGGTTGTTGAAAAATGGGGAGAATAGGTGGATGAGTTGTTGAAAAAAGGGGGTGGGGAAGTGGGGGGAAATTAGACTATATTACTTTTATATATATATAGATAGATGCTATTATGATCCAGTCAAATTTACTATTAATTTTTGCTACATAAATTTACTAGCCAAATTTATATGTTATCCGCTTATAGTGCATGGTAGGGTGCAGACGTTTCGTCCGTGCGGACGGGCAGACGTCGTCCACAATCATTGATCATTTTAATCATCCAACGGTTGAGATCATTTGTAGGGTTACTATATTAAGTCGCTGAATTGTGTTGGCCATGTCGCTGAATAGCATAGGCCATGTCACTGAATTGTGTAGGGGTCGTCGCTGAGATGCATAGAACCATGTCGCTGAAATATAAAATTGTATCGCTAAAATGAATAAATAATGTCGCTGAGTTGCATAGGCCATGTCGCTGAATTGTATAGGCCATGTCGCTGAATTGTGAAGCTCTGTCGCTGAGATGTGTTTAAAATACCAATGACCTTCAAACGGCTCTATCTTCAAACGTCGCTGAGATGAATACAATAATGTCGCTTAATTACATAGGCCGCGTCGCTGAATTGGGTCGGCTTTGTCGCTGAGTTGTGTATGTCGTGTCGCTGAGTTGCGAATTCAACGGTTGCGGACGTTGTCCGCACGTCCGCACGGACATCCGTCCGTATCGTAACTGTTCCCATCGGCTTACATCCAAACAACGCCACAATAAATTAGAAGAGAGTATATTCAATTGATAATGTGATTTTTATTTTTTTTTTGGAGGAGTAATGTGATTTTTATTTGACTTTCATTTAAAAATATTAGCGTTATATATTTTTTGCAAGGTGACTAAGAACATAGTTTGAACAAATGCGATTCAATGACGAACAAGAATCATTGGGGAGGGGAGATTTAAAAAGCATGGAATCACGTTCGTGGAATTTTTATCCCAACACTTGAGATGCAAAAAGCAAATTGCAATAAAGATTCTTTTTCAAGAGAGTCAAAGCTATACAAATTATAAAAATAATAAATAGGAGGAATAGAATGTCGGGTGGAAATCGAACCCCCAACCATAGGTTGTAAGTCAAGGGAACATACCACTGGACTAAGTTTCATTCCCTAATCACTTGAATTGTTGATTGTTTAAGTGATGTTTGAATAATTTATTTGATGGAAAAACTAGTACTTATTTGATCGAATGACTAATTGATGGAGTGGTGAGCCCTAAATTGACATATGGATAACAATAAGTTCGGATCAGAACCGAGAACCGAACCAATTCTAAGCTTGGATCGGGTCTTAATTCTTATAAAGATAGACTAATTAACAACCGATTCATTGACATCCATAATGATGAAAATGGGTCCAGATCAGATTCAAAACCGAACCGAGACCGAACACAGGTCTTGACAAACCCGACCAATTGACATCCTTAGGTGAGTTGGTTGACATGGGGTTGATTATATTATGCTTAATAAAAGGGATATTTATATATTCCTTGTTCTGGGCCTATGGGGGTTCCATTTTGGGGCATTGTATTATGTGGTCACATTTACTGCATGATGTTTGTGTTGGGCCAATTCCTTTTTATATAAATGAAGTGAATAAATACGTAAAAAATTTGCACTCGGGTTTATTTAGGTGCATTCCAAAATGTTAAAATTGCAATTGAAGATAGTATTTTGACTATTTGTTATAGCATTTCACAACCAGAAAATGGCTTCTGTGCAGCGGCTGCATATTCAGTTATGATGTCCCAAGTCATATAAGTGATTGAGTGCACATAAGTGATATACACACCTGCATAAATGAGCCATATAAGTGATGGAGTGCACATAAGTGATATACACCCCTGCATAAATGATGGAGTGTACAAAAGTGATATACAGGCTTGCATAAATGATGTCCTGAGCCATATAAGCCATCACGGAAAAAAATGTCAAAATGGTGCCGTGACTTTGCCCATTTTCCAATTTGGTGCCATAAATTTGGAGTTTTCTGATTTGGTGTCATAACTTTACTAATGATCTCCAAAATAGTCTCATGAGACCTTAATCACCAATTTGCTTACGTGTCATGAGATTAGTGTAAACAATTAATTTAATTGTGCCATGTATGTGCCACTTAGGAATTGATTGAGTTTAACATACACATGTAGATACTTTCTAACCATTTGTTGTGTACTTGCAGAATGAGAAAGAAACTGTTAAATTAGAAATAGGGTTCGAAAGTATCCACATGTGTAGGTCAAACTTAGTCAATGCCTACGTGGCACCTACATGACATAATTAAATTAATTTTTTGAACCAATCTCATGCCACATAAGCGAATGTGGGTGATTAAAGCTTGATGGGAACATTTTGAAAATCATTAGTAAAGTTATGACACCAAATTAGAAAACTCCAAACTTATGATACCAAATTTAAAAATGGGCAAAGTTATGTCACCATTTTAGAATTTTTTCCGAAGCCATCACTGTTTATTAGTATCTCAATAGTCAGCAGCTGCAGGCCTATGTCGTGTCTGTATCCTTATTGAATTTTATTGTCTATTTTGGATTTATTCTAGTTTGACATTGTAATTATTCTAGTTTGCTTTATCCGAGTTCATCAGTTGCAAAGCACTTTGAAACTCAGACATTTCCCTTAACTTGGGCAGCAGTACAAGGTAAATGTAATAAAAATGTAACCAAACATTTTCCCATTTCATTTTCATCTATCCAATTGTGTAAAAGGAAGTAAGTACAGGCAAATTAGCCACACGATTAGCCCCCACCGATGACACCAATTTTCAGTATCATATTAACAAATGACTGAGATCTCATCATTAGTATATTTATTTCTTGGCACACTGCATACATAAACACCCATAAAACTATTGGAGTTGTTGAGGGGGATGCTTCATTATTTCATTTATTTTCCAATCAATAATAATAGCACACACATAAAACAAAAACCCTCCCTCCTTAAAATAAACAAAAAAAAAACCGTTGAAATCCGAGCAAGAGACAACGTAGCTTCACCTTCAAGTCTAATTAAATACAACCCACATCTCGTAACTCCAAGCAAATCTTTCACCAAATACCATGTGCACCATTGCTTCTCAATCCATTACAATTTACAACAACAAATCCAAAAATCAAACCCTCATCATGTAATAATGACATTCAACTCTTAATTCTCCCCATCCATCCATAGAAAAAAAAAAAAAAAATGGCCAACTATTTCATCACCTTACGCTGCATCTGCCACAAGCTTCTCCTCCTCTCCATTTTCTCCTCCTTTTTATTCATATACCTCTCCTACTACTTCTCCATCGCCTGCCGGTCTCGACTCGACCTGCCCCCGGCGCCCGATAATCGGGACAAGATCATAAGCCTCCTTACATTCCCATCCGCCTGGAACCACCTAGACCTGCTCCTCTCCGAACCCCCTCCACGCCTTCTCAAGATCGCCCTCTTTGTCAAGAAGTGGCCCGACAAGCGCCATGCCGGAGGCCTCGAACGCCACGCCTCGACCCTGCATCTCCGGCTCGCGAAACGCGGCCACAAAGTCCACGTCTTCACTTCTTCTTCCTCCTCCTCGTCATCCAAAGGCGACGACGACTTCGCCTCGACAACAGACGGGTTGCACTTCCACCTGTCGAAACCAACGGCCGCCGGATATCTCGACCAGGCCACCGTTTGGAAGCAGTTCGAAACAGAGAACTCGACAACGGGGAGACCCTTCGACGTGGTCCACACCGAGAGCGTCGCGTTGATGCACACCAGGGCGAGAAATCTCAGCAACCTAGTAGTTTCCTGGCACGGCATCGCCTACGAATCCATCCATTCCGACATAATCCAGGAGAGCCTACGCGCGCCCGAGGAGGAGGCGAATTCGCTCGCTCTGATGACGAGAGTTGCAAAAGTCGTCGAGGAAATCAAATTCTTCCCTCGCTACGCACACCATGTGGCCACTAGCGATCACGTCGGGGACGTCCTGAAAAGGATCTACATGCTCCCCGAAGAACGCGTCCACGTCATTCTCAATGGCGTCGACGAGGACGTTTTCAAGCCGGCAGAAGTAGCACGCGATATCCGCAAACCGAATTCTCTGGTTCTCGGAATGGCGGGGAGGCTAGTAAAGGACAAGGGGCATCCGTTGATCTTCGAAGCGCTCCGGCAGATACTGATCGAGAATTCGACGTTTAAGGAGGCGGTTGTCGTCCTGGTGGCAGGGGACGGGCCCTGGGGACAGAGGTACAAGGATCTCGGATCGAACGTGCGCGTCCTGGGGCCGTTGGATCGGGATCAGCTGGCGAGGTTCTACAATTCGATTGATGTGTTCGTGAACCCGACGCTTCGAGCTCAGGGATTGGATCACACGTTGTTGGAAGCTATGCTTGTGGGGAAGGCGGTGATGGCGACGAGAGTGGCGAGCATTGAGGGAAGTGTGATCGTCGGGCGGGAGATCGGGTACACGTTTTCGCCCCGGGTGGGGGCGGTGAAGAAGGCGTTGTATCGAGTGTGGGAGGACGGGCGGGGCGTGCTCCGGCAGAAAGGTCGGGCGGCGAGGGACCGGGCGCTGAGGCTGTTTACTGCCGCGAAAATGGCTGCGGCTTATGAGCGGCTGTTTCTGTGCTTGGATGAGAAACATAGAGGAGGAGGTGCCGGGGGCAGCGATGATTGCACCTACAGACAGAATTAGGGACTGGGGATGTATCCCTTTCAGAAAAACACACGTAGGAGAGTTAGTAAGGAAAGGTTGAAGCAATGTAAGTAGTTGAATCAATGGTGTTTGCAAATGAAAACTAGGCTTTCATTTGGATGATTTTGTAGGAAGGTTTCAGCCTTTCAGGTGGAATTGAGCAAATCTCCTGTCTATTCTATTTCTAGCTGCTTGTACGTATTGACCAGAAATAGTAACTCAGATAAACATAGGCTTATGGTAGTATATATGTGAACAGACAGACACACAACCTTTAAATTGTGATGAAATCTTGACCACCCCAGATTTTGTGGTAAAATCTAGACTTTTTGGATTTCATAATTGATGTTTGTACACTATCTTTGAAAATGTAGTAGAAACATGACAAAATGAGCTGTAGTATATCTATGCCTATATATATCTCCTGTATTGCAATGAAGTAATTGGCAATTTTCCTCATTTTATTGTGCACACTCATTTTCTTCTCATAGTCACCCTCCAGATTCCAATTTCCATTTTATTTTGCCTCAATTAATCCCTTGTTCTAGTTATATAATCAATATAATAATTACTCATATATCAATTGCACATATACAAGCATATACTATTATTTACATAACTGATTCACAACACGTTATCAGCACGAGTAGACTCTGCCCGGATTACCAGAATTTGAGGTATAATTTCTTATTCTAAAACTTTCAATAAGATTATGGCTAACCTTGCAAAGCAGGAATTTGCTCCCTTAACCGTTGAAGGAAGCAATTATATGTCATGGGCCCGAGATGTGAAAATGCATCTTACTTCAATGGGTCTGGAAGATACTATTGCTGAGGGAAAAATCCTAGCCATCAGAATCAGGCAAAAGCCATGATTTTCTTGTGCCATCATATCGAAGAGGCACTCAAAATGGAGTACGTGACTGTGGAATCCCCACTAGCATTGTGGGAAAAGTTGAAAGAAAGATATGATAATCTTAAAAAAACGGGCTTCCAAAAGCCCTTGATGACTGGACAAACCTGAGACTTCAGGACTTCAAAACAGTCCGGGAATATAATTCTGCTGTGTTCAAAATTACGGCCCAATTGCAATTATGTGGGTAAAAGATATCTGAAGCAGAAATGCTTGAAAAAACGTATTCTACGTTTCATGCTAAAAACTCAGTATTGAGTGAGACATACCGTCAAAAGGGTTTTCAGAGATATTCTGATCTTATCACCTGCTTATTATTGGCTGAACAAAACAGCCTATTGTTGTTGAGAAATCATGAATCTAGGCCCGCAGGTGCAAAACCGTTCCCTGAGGTGAACGCGGCTCAATCATCGAAATATGTGCATGATCGTGGGCACTTTAAAAATCAAAATGATGATCGTGGCCAAAATCGATATCAAAATCGAGGCAGAGGTGAATCATCTCGTCAAAATAATTATCGAAATAAGCCTCGATTTGAACAAAATCGCAGATATGATACCAGAAGGCCTTACAAACCACAACAAAGAAATTATGCAAGAAAGCATAAACAAAATGATGAAATTTGTGATCGTTGTGGAATTAAAGGCCATATGGCTCAAACATGCCACACAGCTAAACACTTAGCTGAATTGTATCAGGCCTCGAAACGAAAAGAAAGACCAGGTGTTGAAGCACACCATAATGCCCACGATGATACTTATGATGATATATTAAATGATAATATCACGCACCTGGAAGCTGATGATTTTGTTGAGCCAGATACTGTTACTAAATAATATATTATATAGCTATATATATTTTGTACTTGTCTTTTATAATTCCTGTTTAATATAAATAATGATATATTGTACTTCCCTTTTATTATCCATGTATAATATAAATATGTTTTTGCATTAATAATATTTATATTGCTGATGTTTAATAATTTTCTTATATTCTTGTAAAGAAATGGATACTGGAAATTCAAAAGTCGGAGATGATATCTGCCTCATTGACAGTGCAACAACGCATAGCATTTTGAAAAGCAAAAGCTATTTCTCCAATTTAAAATTGGAAAAGACCGCAGTGAAAACTATAAGCGGTAATGCAAAATGCATTGAAGGCTCCAGTAGAGCTGTTATATTTCTCCCTGAAGGGACAAAAATGGCAATTGAAAATGCCTTGTTCTCACGCAAAGCTCGAAGAAATTTACTGAGCTTCAATGATATTCGAAAAAATGGATATCACATTGAAACTTCAAAAGAGGCAGATCACGAGTATCTTTTGATAACTCGAATTGAAAATGGCAAAAAATTTGTGAATGAAAAATTGCCATGTTACTCCTCTGGCTTATACTATACAAAAATATGTGCCGCGGAAATACATAACCTAGTAGGCTTGAAAGCTACTAGTGAATTTATTACCTGGCACGATAGACTTGGGCATCCTGGCAGTGTAATGCTGAGGCGAATTATTGAAAATTCAAATGGCCATACATTGAAAAGGCAAATGATATTGAACCCAAATGAGTTCAATTGTGCAGCCTGTTCATAAGGGAAATTGATAACCAGACCATCTCCAGTAAAAGTGGGAATTGAATCCCCTACATTCCTAGAAAGAATTCAAGGCGATATATGTCGACCTATTGATCCACCGTGTGGACCTTTCAAGTACTTTATGGTACTAAGTGATGCGTCATCACGCTGGTCACACGTTTGTTTATTATCAACTCGCAATTTGGCATTTGCAAGGTTACTTGCACAAATTATAAAATTGCGAGCACAGTTTTCAGATCATCCGATAAAGAAAATACGCCTTGATAATGCTGGAGAATATACATCACATGCATTTGATGATTTCTGCATGTCGATTGGAATTACTATTGAACATCCTGTGCCTCATGTGCACACGCAAAATGGTCTGGCAGAATCATTTATTAAGCGATTGCAATTAATTGCAAGACCCTTGTTAATGAAATCAAAACTCCCCGTTTCTGCTTGGGGACATGCTATATTGCATGCAGCAGCACTTGTGAAAATAAGGCCGACAAGCTATCATAGCTACTCCCCTACACAAATTGTGTTGGGAAAGGAGCCCAATATATCCCACTTGCGAATTTTTGGGTGTGCGGTTTATGTACCGATTGTGCCACCACAACGCGCAAAAATGGGACCTCAAAGAAGGTTGGGCATATATGTCGGGTATGAATCACCCTCGATTATTAAATATCTTGAGCCAAAAACGGGTGATTTATTTACTGCAAGATTTGCAGATTGTCATTTTGATGAAACTCAATTCCCGACATTAGGGGGAGGAAATGATCAACTGAAAAAGGAAATATCTTAGCAAAATTCATTTGATTTCCTTGATCCTCGTACAAGGCAATGCGAACTTGAAGTTCAAAGAACTGTGCATTTGCAGGGAATTGCAAATCAATTACCCGATGCTTTTAATGATGCTGCTAAAGTTACAAAATCATATATAAATGATGCAGCAAATGCACCGGCCAATATAAATGTCCCAGAAGGGCATATTCCGAGTGCAAATGAATCTACTGCATGCCTGAAGCGTGGTAGGCCTTTGGGTTCCAAGGATAAAAATCCACGAAAGAAGAAAATTATCCATATAGGTGATAAATCAATCACCGATGATACTCCCGAAGGAGGAATTGATTCAACCCCCGAAAAGGTTGAACCTGAAAAAATTTACCCAGAAGAAAATGAAGTTATTGAAATTTCTTTCAATTATATCAATACTGGGAAATGTTGGAACCGAAAAGAAACAAACGTTGATAATGCTTTTGCATACAACGTTGCACTTGATGTAATGGAAAATAACGAGGATTCTGAACCAAGATCAGTTGAAGAATGTCGGAAAAGAAATGATTGGCCAAAATGGAAAGAAGCGATTCAGTCTGAACTAGATTCACTGAATAAACGAAAAGTATTCGGCACTATTGTTCAAACACCGAAAAATGTGAAGCCTGTTGGCTACAGATGGGTGTTTGTGAGAAAAAGAAATGAAAATAATGAAATTGCCAAATATAAGGCAAGGCTTGTAGCCCAAGGTTTTTCACAACGACCGGGAATTGATTTTGAGGAAACATATTCCCCAGTTATGGATGGAATAACATTCAGGTATCTAATGAGTCTAGCAGTACGAGAAAATCTCGAAATGAGGCTGATGGATGTTGTTACTGCATATTTATATGGCTCATTGGAAAATGATATTTATATAAAAATACCTGAAGGGTTTAAATTACCTGAGTCTTGCAATTCAAAACCCAGAGAAACTTATTCCATCAAATTGCAAAAATCGTTGTATGGGCTCAAGCAATCTGGCTGAATGTGGTATAACCGCCTCAGTGAAAGTTTGATAAATGAAGGCTATACAAATGACCCTATCAGCCCTTGTGTATTTATAAAGAAAAATGGGTCAGAATTTGTGATCGTCGCAGTCTATGTTGACGATTTAAATCTAATTGGAACTCCTGAAGAGTTGAAAAAGGCGATCGAATATCTGAAAAAGGAGTTCGAAATCAAAGATTTCGGGAAAACAAAATTTTGCCCTGGCCTACAAATTGAGCATTTGGAAAAGGGCATATTTGTTCATCAATCAGCTTATACCCAAAAGGTATTAAAGCAATTTCGAATGGATTATGCTCATCCGCTAAATAATCCAATGGTCGTTCGGGCACTTGATCCTGCAAAGGATCCATTTAGGCCAAAAGAAGATAATGAAGAGCAACTTGGCCCAGAAATGCCATATTTAAGCGCAATTGGCGCGCTAATGTATCTTGCAAATAGTACGCGACCTGATATCGCGTTTGCAGTCAATTTACTCGCAAGATTCAGTTCTTGCCCTACTCAACGACATTGGAAGGGCATAAAGCACATTCTTCGCTATCTCCAAGGAACAGTTGACCTTGGGTTATTTTACCCAAATGACTCTCGACATGAGTTAATCGGCTATGCCGATGCAGGTTATTTATCAGACCCACACAAAGCCAAATCTCAAACAGGCTATATCTTTATGTGTGGTGGAACTGCTATCTCTTGGAGGTCAATGAAGCAGACTCTAACTGCTACTTCTTCTAATCATGCCGAAATATTAGCAATCCATGAGGTAAGTCGAGAATGCGTTTGGTTGAGGTCAATGACTCAACATATATTGAAGAGTTGTGGTTTAATCAATGAACCACAAATGCCCCCAACAATTTTATTTGAAGATAATTCGGCTTGTATAGCCCAGTTGAAAGGAGGTTATATCAAAGGAGATAGAACGAAGCATATTTCACCAAAATTCTTCTACACTCATGATCTTCAAAAGAATGGTGAAATCGATGTACAACAAATTCGATCAGAAAATAATTTAGCGGACCTATTTACCAAGGCATTGCCAGCTACAACATTCGAGAAGCTCGTGAAGAAAATTGGAATGCGGCGGCTTCGAGATTTAAAATAATGTCCAAATCAGGGGGAGCACTGGATACAAGAATATTGTACTCTTTTTCCTTCACTAGGATTTTTTCCCACTGGGTTTTTTCCTAGTAAGGTTTTAACGAGGCATATTCTTTGCACAAAACATTAAGGGGGAGTGTGATGAAATCTTGACCACACCAGATTTTGTGGTAAAATCTAGACTTTTTGGATTTCATAATTGATGTTTGTACACTATCTTTGAAAATGTAGTAGAAACATGACAAAATGAGCTGTAGCATATCTATGCCTATATATATCCTGTATTGCAATGAAGTAATTGGCAATTTTCCTCATTTTATTGTGCACACTCATTTTCTTCTCATAGTCACCCTCCAGATTCCAATTTCCATTTTATTTTGCCTCAATTAATCCCTTGTTCTAGTTATATAATCAATATAATAATTACTCATATATCAATTGCACATATACAAGCATATACTATTATTTACATAACTGATTCACAACATAAATGCAATTTTGGGAAAATTGACTACTCTGAACTTTGATTTTTTTGTCTAAATTATTTAAACTAGTAAATAACCCGTCACGGGCATAACTTTATATTATATATATATATTTATATTATATAAAGTAATAATATAAATTATATTTTGAGTAATGAAAAATGTGTAATGATTTTTGAGGTAATAACTAAAATAGGCCACCAGAAGGAGTCATTTCCACTTTTAGGCCACGATATTTTGATATAGGAAAATAGGCCATTAGATGGATTTCGGGCCTGAATTTAGGCCATTGGGCTGGAATTCGAGCTGCGATGGCCTAAAAATAGAAATGACTCATTCTGGTGGCCTATTTTAGTTTTTTTTCAATTATTTTTTATTTTATGTAATTAAAATAAATAATACTCATTTTGTATCATTATTTATGTCCTATTTTTTTCTTGTTCCAATATTTTTATTTCATTTTCATTTTAAAAATAATTAAATATTAATCATCAAACTTACTCATCACCTTACATTAATAAATAAATATATTAAATTTTCAAATTACCCTCTACCATTAATAATTCCAGTGCACCCCACAACCACATATCAATAAATCACACATAGTTAAATAGATTAAAATTAAAAACTCATTAAAATCATATTATATAAATTTGTAGTTGCTTTTTTAGCACTAATATTGTGGCGAATAGAGTAATATAAGAAATAAAATAAATATTAATTCAAATATATTATAAAATAAGTAAAACAAACACATATTCAAATAAATTATAAAGTAAAAAATAAACATGTTTATTATAAGTATACCAAAAAAAATTCGGACATGCTACTTTATGTAGGGATAATTAGTATTAAATACAAGGATATATTAGGGTTAAAAAATGTAGCTTAAGAATTTATATAATGTGGTTGTGATGAATTTATAATATAAATTTATTTATTTATGTGTGATTTACTAATATATGGTTGTAAGTTGGATGAGAATTATTAATGGTAATAAATTTGAAAGTTTAATATATTTATTTATTAATGCGATATGATGGGTATATTTGGTAATTAATATTTAATTATTTTTAAAATGAAAACAAAAATGTTGGAACAAGAAAAAAAAAGTAAGTAAGACATAAATAATGACAGAATGAGTATTATTTATTTTAATTAAATAAAATAAAAAATAATTAAAAAAAAACTAAAATAGGCCACTAGAAGGAGTCATTTCCACTTTTAGGCCATCGCAGCCCGAATTCCAGCCCAATGACCTAAATTCAGGCCCGGAATCCTTCTAATGGCTATTTTCCCTAAATCAAAATATCATGGCAAAAAAGTGGAAATGACTCCTTCTGGTGGCATATTTTAATTATTACCTCATGATTTTTTTATATATTCAAAAGATAGTGTATATGATATTATAATTTAATTAATTTTAAAACTAACAAAGAAATCATATTATACCGTATTCTTTAGTTTATGTGGCTTGTCCGGTACAAACATAACATATCAATAAAAATAACTATTAAAATAATCTTTTTATGTATTTGAAATTTAAATTAAGATAAAATAAAATTTTAAAATAAGTATGAAGTATAATATGATAATTTTTCTAACAATTTGCTGAAAATTTCATTGGTGAAAATCTCATTAATAGGGGCTAGTATAACACTATCTTTTAAAATGTTTGAATTTGAAATGGTGCAGTTTATATTTGTATATGTACTTTAAAAAATTATCGCTATAAGATCACCCGTAGAGTTCATAAAAATATTATCCGAAAAATGTCATATCTAATTGTACATCTCCAAAATCAATACCCGCTTTTCCATCACCTAAATCAACTATTCATTTTGCAAATTTTCTGTCACATATAAATTTCATTGTAAACAACAATTCTTGTGGTATCTTGAGTTAATCATTCTTAATTGCATATTAATACTTTTAGCCACATCTTGCTAGTGACACAAAAAATTACAACATAACTGTTCATGGCTTAAAACTGGTTTTGGAATATAAAATCCGACATTCTTTTAAGATTGACACTGACTTTTGTTTATAATCATAGCAAAACAAACTGTGAGTGGGAATTTTTTCATCTCAAATCGAATCAAAAATTTGGTTAAATCAAATAGGCTCATAATCATTCTATCAATCAAGAATTTTCTACTTTCATGGTTTCCCGAAAATTAGTTTAACCCCAACTATCTAATTCCGCATCTTAGTTACTATCAATCCACTTCCGTTACATAATTTATTTGATGGATATATATTCCTAAGAAGCATGACTATGCAACCCTCATTCAACTATATTTTTATGATTCAGAACAACTCATCGTGTTTATATATTCCGGTGAAAATAATTCATTGGCATTATCTATGCTTTCATCCTTTTGACAAATATTTTAACTGATTGTAGTAGTGAGGCATTGATGTTTTGGTGGCTGTGAACTCACTTGTGTTTTTGTGGGAATAAAACAGATTATTTCTCAAAATAAAATTGTTAAAACTGATATATATATATATATATACATTTTCATTTGCAGACATACGTTCCATTATGCATTATTGATTGTAGCAACAATCTCATTGGTAGGGGTTAATATATAAAAAAATTTGGATTTGAAGTGGTGCAGTTTATATTTGTATAAGTACCATCAACAATTGTCGCTATAGAATCTCGCGTAGAGTTCATAAAATTATCATCTGGAAATGTCACATCTAATTGTACATCTTCAAGATTAATACCAGCTTTACCAATTACCATCACGTACATGAAGTATTCATTGTGCAAATTTCTGCCATATATAATTTTCATTGTAAATAACATTTCTTATAGTATCTTAAGTTAATCCATCTCAATTACATATTAATACTTCGAGTCCCCTCTTTAAAGTGACACGAGATATTGCAACATATCACTGACATGGGTAAAAACTGGTTTTTGAAGATAGACTCTAACATTCTTTAAAGGTTGACATCTATTTTTATTTTTATTTTTTATAGTCATAGTAAAACAAACTGCGAGTGGAATTTTTTCCTCTGAAATCGAATGAAGAATTTTGTTAATTCAGACGGGCTCATGATTATTTTACTAATCAAGAATTTTCATCCCAAATATTGAGCTTTGTTTTAATGAGAAGAGATGTTAAATAATTTTTTGAGGTAAGTTTTTTGCAGGTAGAATTCTCATCACAATCTAGTGGAATATCAAATCTAGAATGTGCAGTCCTACCTCTTGGAATGAGTAAGGGTTTTGTTCCATTGGATGCTACAGGCAACACACTATTACATCTACCATGAAGGGCTAAACATAATATTTTCCACCACGTAAAGAAAATTAATCAACACCCATCACTATCAATTACAAACATTATATTATTATAAACATTCTTCTTATCATTAATCAACAAAGGTAATAACTTAGCATGATTCGCTTTCATTTCTTCCTTATTATAATATGTTTCTCATTGTATCAATAGATTATGTGTTTCAAACGTTAAAACTTCATTTAGTACCGGCATTCTAGAGAAAATTTTCAAATTTATAGAATTTGCAGCAATTAGCCTTTCAATATGAACTTACTTTGATCATTCACAATCACAATTTTCTGAGTATTTGTTTTTCGTCAATTACAAATTTGTTAAAATATAGATTAATGAATTACATCATCCGTTTTTTTAATGTTACACTTTCCCTTTTTGGGTGTTTGGAAATAAGTGTTACATTATCATATTTGAAATGTTTTGAAGGTTAATAATTTTTACTAATTATACTTAAATTATTAATTTTTATATTTATTAAAATAAAAATCAAAATGAATAAAGTCAAATGGGACTTATTTTATTTATTTAATTACTTCAACTAAATAAATTTTATTAACTTACCTTAAATTTTGTGTCATTTCCTAGTGTTACACTTATTATAAAACGGATGGAGTATTTCTTAAAAACTATTCCCTCCGTCGCAGTCAAAGTGTCTCATTTTGACTTTTTAATACTGTTTATTGATCAAATTTGACCTAATGTGATCGTAATTATATATGAAATAATATAGTCAAATTTGGTCTTGTTAGATTTGTGTAATTATGCAGTTTTAGAATATATATATATTACATAATTTTTACATATGTACATTTTAATGTATTAAATGTTAAACAAATGTATTGAACGGCGTGTTCAAAAGTTTTGAGACAGAAACAATGGGACATAGGGAGTAGATTTTAACAAATCCACTTTTAAGCCATCGCAACCCGAATTCGCCCAAATTGCCAAATTTTAGGCCCAAAATCGTTCTAATAGCCCATTTGCCTAAATGAAAATATTGTGGCCCCAAAGGGGAGGGACCTCCTTCTCGTGGCCTATTTTAGTTATTATCTTTTTATTTTATTTACTGATGATTTATTCGCAACTATATAATTGTATATTACTTTTAAGAGAATTGACATATTTTGTGAAAATATTACCTATATGTACACTAATTAATATATACAAATATTTTTTTATATATTCATTAATGTATCTTTTAATAATATAAATTCTATATATACACTGCAAAATCCATTTAAATTTGAAATTCCATATTTTTTAAAAAATGAAAATTGTGGGAACTCCATATAAATTAAAAATTAAATATCTTTTAAAAACTGAAAATTGAGATTTTCATATACACATTAACATATCTTTAACATGAATAAATAAATCTAACGTGCAATGTATATTTTGATTATCATTCACTATACAAAAAAATGTAACTAAAATTGAGACCAAACCTACACAAAATTACCGGCATTATAATATGTTCACCATATTGAAACATAAACGCAACATAATTCTTAGTGGCCACTGCAATAGCTCGTCATAATCCTATGGTCTATAAATAAATTCTAAATGCAATAATAAAATTTAAACTAAATAAAATAAAAATGTAAATAATAAAATTTAAAAAAAGATAAAATAAAAAATATAAATAAATAAAATCCAACATAGATAAAATAAAAAATGCAAAATTTCAAATTTTTTCTTTCAAATCTTTTTAAAAGTGAATATATAGTGACATGATAGGATGATTTGAATGGGAATTTATAAGTAAATGATAGATTTTATACACGATAGACTAAAATTTATAATGAATAAATAAATGTGAAAATCTAAAATTAGTAAATTAAAAAATACAAAATAATATAGATAATATAAGATATGCAAAATTTCAAATTTCAAATCTTTCAAATCTTTTTAAAAGTGAATATGTAGGAATTCCATATATTTCAAAAACTAAAAATCTATAATAATAAATAAATGTGAAAATCTAAAATTGATAAATTAAAAAATGCAAAAATTTATAAAAATTAGAAATTTGAAATGGAGACACACATTAAATGTAGGATAGGTTATTCACTAATGCTTTAATATATATATATATATATATATATAGATTATTTTTTTAATTTGTATTATGTGGTATAAAGGGAAATCAAAAGTAAATAAAAGTGGAAAAAGATGTTCCATTCAACATTGTACTTACTACACGTATAAGTTCGTGAGATGGGGAAATCAAAACAAATTACATATACTTCTGTATGGCTTGGATTGGATGCACAAAACTTTTGTACATGTACTAGTATAACGTAAATGTACCGTACTCTGTACTATCATCATACGATTTTGTACTAGTATAACGTAAATTTATGGCTTAGCTTTTTTTTTTTTTTTTTTTTGGGTGAACATATATGGCTTAGCTTTGATGCACAAAACTTTTGTACATGTACTATCTGACGTTCAATCAAACCCGAAATACGATCATTATCAGAGATGGACGGGCATGACCAGCATATGCAGCAGAGCAGTACGCCTATGGCGGCATCTCCAGAGGGCACTTTGGCGGCGGCACAAAACCACCGCCACGGCGGAATGATGACGATGCACATGACGTTTTTCTGGGGAGGGAATGCGGAGATCCTGTTCCACGGGTGGCCGGGCCAGGGGAATCTCGGGATGTACATTGTGGCCGTGCTGCTGGTGTTTTCGGTCGCCTTCGTCGTCGAATTCCTCTCCCACTGTAATTTAATCCGAGGGAAAACGGCGTCGTCGTCGCCGCGCATGGTGGAAGGGTTGCTGAGGACATTGTTGTACACGGCCAGAGCGGGGCTGGCTTATATGGTTATGTTGGCTGTTATGTCGTTTAATGGCGGCGTTTTTCTGGCTGCGGTGGCGGGACATGGGGTCGGGTTTTTCTTGTTTGGGAGTAGGGTGTTTAATACTAGATCAACGGGAGATTTGGGGAACACGGATTCTGATCTTCCTTCCATGAATTGTTGCTGATGATTTCTGGTTTAGATATTAGGAGTACTATTTTTATTGCCTTTCTTTAGTTCTTACGAAATGAATTCAGTAGTAGTGTAGGTTGTGTTATGCCATAGATTGGGGAGATATACCCTAGTCCTTTTCCAATCCCAAGTTTTGTCCTCCAACTCATTTTATGCGGTCTTAGAGCATCTCCAACCATACTCAATACCCATCCCAAAACTCAAATTTTGGTTAAAATGCACTCCAACCGAACCTAAAAGAGAAACGCAATTTGTGTTTTAGAATGAAAATGCAGTACCAAAAACTCAAATTTGAGTTTCACTGTTCAATACGCATCCCCCTTTTTCATTTTGCAAATTAGTCCCTAATTTTTTTTACTTATTGTTTTGGTATATTTTTTTATTTTGCCATTTTTAATATTATAATCATTTATTTATTTTTTAATTATTTTTTTAATTTCTTTTCACTGTAGTTATATAAAATTTTCTGTTTTATTTTATATATAAAAATTATTATTTTATTTTTTTGTTTAAAATTATTAAAGGACTAAAATTTCAAATTTATAAAAATATGGGTAATATATGAAAAGTAGTGAAAAGGAGAATATACTGGGGAATATTCTTTTGGGTTTGAGTTTAGTGTTTTCGGTTGGAAATAAAACACTGTTTGATGTGACACTTACACCATTTTTGGTTTGAGTTTGGTGTTTTCGGTTGGAGATGGTCTTAGTGGAATAGAAGTATGAAGATTGAGATTTCCCTTTTGATGTTAATTTTATTTTTCTACTACGTGATTCGTCTCTTCTTCATATTCTCCCTGAGTAGGGTACTAATGATGTTTGAGAGCGAGCGGATCTGCTGGAAGATAGCAAATTCTAAGAGCAGATTGTCTCATAATTCTCTTTCTGAATTCGTTATCCGCTAACACCCAAACATCCTCACTATGATCCAGCGTCCATATTCCTATACCTCACAACAAAATGGTGTACCGCATAGTGCAAATATGCCCTAGACATTGCTACTTTTTTTTTTTTTTTTTTTCTCTTCTGTTGCTTGTCCTAATAGCTTCTGGGGAAGGCTGCTCCGACTAGGGCTGTGCAAATTTTGGTCGAAACTGAACAAACCGACCGAACCGAATCGAAATTTACAATTTGGTTCGGTTTTTGGATTTCGGTTTGGTTTTTTGGTTTTGAAAATTCAAAATTTCGGTTTTCGATTCGGTTTTTGGTTTTTAAAAATCTACAATTCGGTTAACCGAACCGAACCGAAATTTGAATTATATAATTAAAAAATATAAAATATATTATGCCATTATACAATAAACATAAAATAATACCCCTATTTGGTGACTGTTTGTGTGGATGAGTATACAATAAACACAAAATAATACCCCTATTCGATGACTGTTTGTGTGGATGAGAAGTGAGAACTACTGTTGAGAGTTTTGAGACTTTTATATTGTTTCGTATTTGAACTATTCGGTGATTGTTTCTTTATTTTGTCATGTGTAATTTGAACAATGCAATTTGGAATGATTTACTATTATGCACTCATAGTTATATGTAGATATGATGTTTTTGTTTGACAAGGCGAATTTACAGGTTTGAAAATGGTAATAGAGATGTTTTGATAAAGAATTATTTTATTTTTTAGAAAAGCAATTCGGTTCTGTCCGGTTAACCAGTATAACCGAACCGAAATATTTCGGTTCGGTTATTTCGGTTTTCAGTAATTTTGGTTCGGTTTTGGTTTTTAGAAAAAATTCAGTTTTTTAATTCGGTTTTGGAGTTTGATTCGGTTCGGTTAACCGAGCCGACCGATGCACACCCCGAGCTCCGACTGCTATTTATAGGCTTCTATATTATACATAGATTAGTGATCGACGTTAAGATCTTGGTTAGAATAAAATATAATCTTCATTAAGGTCATGAATACTCACAGAGCTAATAGCATATAAAAGGAATTTATAAGTAAACTCATATTATACCTATTGTTCTCAAAATAATTTAAGGCGGCTTGGAGGAAAACAAACAATTAAATCTTCTATAGAAAGGAGGGCCAAAATGCAAATTTTATTCAAAAAAATAAAGTGAGGATCGGAGCCAATGCAAATACCTTGCTGAAAACTCAATTAAGTTACCTTGATGCTGAAAGGCCATCCAACTGCAGCTTGCAGGTGCAAAATGATGCGTCATACCCACCATGTGATGCCGTTGTAGCTACCTATACATTATTGTTCGAATGGAGAAAACATTAAACATCACTTTTACGCGTTTGTGTTCATTACTTTGCGGCTTATACACATCACTTACTTCTACTACACCATCACTCTTACACAACATGTGACATGTCCCCACATCACTTAGTGTAGCGTGTTCATTACTATATGCATCACCATCATCTGTAGCTAGGGCCTATAAGCCATTGAATTGTTGCTTCCATGATTTGTTGCTGATGATTCTGGTTTAGATATTATTTTTATTGACTTTCTTTAGTTCTTACTAAATGAATTCTCTAGTGCAGGTTGTGTTATGCCATAGATAGGGGAGATACCCTAGTCCTAGTCAATCCCAAGTTCTGTCCTCCAACTCACTCGTCTATGCGTCTTAGTGGAATAAAAGTATGAAGATTGAGATTTCCCTTTTCATGTTAATTTTATTTTTGGGGTTTTTAGAGATATATACCTTCCAATAATAGGAACTTTAAGTTTAGTACCTAAAAGTTTCATTCTTTAGGTTAGACCCACGAATGTTTTCAAAACTTTGAGTTGGGTACCTTGCATTTATATTTTATTTTTATTTGCTTGTTTTTATTTTATATATTATATTATTTTTTATTTTTATTATTATTTATTATTATTATTATTATTATTATTATTATTATTATTATTATTATTTATTTTTATATTTATTTATTTATTTATTTATTTATTTTTTATTTTTTTATCCAATATAATTAACATGCCACTGTTTTCTTTCCCAATCTAATGCTTTTTCATATTCTTGTAGTTTGTTAATTTCATCATTTATCCAAAAACTTAAATCTAATTCTTCTATTAAGAGGTTTTTTCTGTTTAAAAGTTGTAAGCATTTTATTTTTGCTTCGATTTGGATTTTGATAATTTCTTTTTTAATGCGGTATCTTTCAATCGCAGTTTTCTCCCATTTACTGTAGTTTCTTATTGTTTTATAAGTCATTTTTAATGTTGATTTTTGATATGATTAATAAAGTTTGTTTTAGAAGTATTTAACTCCTCTATTTTTGTTTCGAGGTCTGTTGATTGGTAACTTATAACTTCTTCATATATGTGAACCGAATTTAAAATATTTTTTATTTCTTCATCACGGTTTAACACATAGTATATGAGTTCGTGTGCGTCTTCTTCTTCGTTTTCTTTGTATTCTGTTAATCTTAAGATTGTGTCCTTAAGGTCTTTTATTTCTTTTTCAATTTTCCACATGGTTTCTCCAAGTTTTCCACATTCTGGACAAATATCAAAAAGTGTTTGTGCTTCTATCAGTTATTTCTTGCTAAATGTTCTTCTTGTGATTTTTTCCATATTTTTTCTTCAAGTTCACCCATTATAAAATGGTTTTCACATTTTTCTATATGGTTGTCTCGTAGTTTTTCTAAAACCTTATAGATTTTTGTATGCTTTTGATAACTGTTTTCTAGAATTTCTATTTCATTTTTTAGAAATTCCACTTCTTTAGTCACTTTCCATTTTATAATATTTTCAAACAATCTTTGTTCCCTGCAAATCTGGTTTATTTGATTTCGTTTATTCATTAACCTGATAATCCATTTTTCACATTCTTGACATAGAAAGTGTGTTTTTGGGTAAGGTACAATAACAAACCTTGTTTCTGTGTTTTTAATAGATTCTGTTTTAAACAAATCGGTTTTAGGGTTTTCAGCAGTTTTAGTCATATTCTCCATTTGTTTTGATTAAAAGATATTAATTATTTCAAAAAAGTTTTAAAACACTGGTTTTTATATGCGAAAAAACTTATATGTCGTGATGTCTTACTAGGTACTTGCCATCTCCTATTATTCTCTTGGTCGTATTAAATTTCTGATTATGTGTTATGGTTCCGATTGTCCTTTGTTATGGAAATATTATCATAAACATTAATTCCGCAATCCTTTTATTACTTTTACTGATGAGACATTTTTCTGGGCCTGTTTCGGGTTTCAAATTCAAATTAGCATCATCCAGACCTAGATCTGAAATGTAAGCAGGGGGGTCTAAGGGCAAATCAAAAGGGACAACAATAACAAAACATCATTATGTTAAACAAACATCCCTGAATTGTGGTTCCCCTAACGAGTCTTTCTTACAGCTTTTATGGTATGAAGCCTTTAAAATTTTTATCTTACTCCCCTAATGGCATATCTCATCAATTAAGTATTAAAAGATCACATATTTATGTTTATAATATTATTATCCATTCATAGAACAATCATACCATAACTTAAATCATAATTTAACCCATACCTTGAGAGAGGAGAGGCTTTCCCGTTCAGACGGGCCCCTGTATTTCAGAAAGTAAAGAAAAGAGGAAGCAATCCACACCGGGTCTTTCTTTACAAACTGAAATTTTATTACTGAAAGGGTTGGGAATACAAGAAAACTAGGAAGAGAAAGAGCTTTTCGAGAGTAGCAAGAATGCAGTCTCAAAAACCTTAGAGAGCTAAAGAGCTAAGAAGTGAGTGTGTGTGTTACAAGTGAAGACCATCCCTCTATTTATAGATGGAAATGTTATCTTAAGCAATCCACAACACCCAATAAAAACGTGCCAAGTGGCAAAGCTTATCCGATAAGGTTCGGATGAAAATAATTCAAACAAGTAGTACAATAATGAAATAAGGAGGGGCCTAGTGCCCACTTCACACGGTTTTCCAAGAGTCACATGGCTCTTGTCTGATTTTTGGTTTTATCCACCTTGGATTCCTTCCTTCACATGGTTTGTAATGCTTTTGGCTCCACTAGCATTATTGTTTTCTTCTTGACTTTTTCTTTTCCGGATTTTTTTTCTTCACATGCT
Source organism: Hygrophila difformis (assembly GCA_030278955.1). NCBI lineage: Eukaryota > Viridiplantae > Streptophyta > Magnoliopsida > Lamiales > Acanthaceae > Hygrophila > Hygrophila difformis. The sequence goes on from JAOANR010000011.1 coordinate 6,928,968, forward strand.
GGTATTTATTGTGAATTCCAGCTCATTTTTGCGTGGCTTTATTAGTATTCTTCATCATTGTGGGGGCCGCCTGATGTATGCAAGAAAGAAATTGGGGAAACAAGCAACAAAAGCAAAACAAAGGATAGGGCAAGTGTGATGTATGCAAGCAAGAAATGGGAAAACAAGCAACAAAAGCAAAACAAAGGATAGGGCAAGTGGGTTCAATGAAACAATGGGTTTTGATCAAGTAAACTTGATATGAGGATCAAGCTCCCAAGAACTAAACCTAAATGCATCAATGAACATAACTCAATCAAAACTTGCAATCCAATTGATTAAGACGAACCTAACACAAATTCAACGTGAATAGACCCGGTTTTGATGTGGAAATCAAGTAACCCTTGATCCCCAAGATGATCAACCTTTGATACCCTCAAAAGATGAACAAAAGAAAGATAAATTTTGATAGATGAATGATAGTTGAATTATTGTTTGATTCTTCCCCAATCCTAACATATAACCCTAGGAACAAGAAATGCAATTACAAAGAAATACTAAGGTAGAAATGGGATTTAAGCCTATTATAATGATCCCCAAGATAAATCTAGTGAATACCAATTGAAATTACATGGAACAAGTGGGGAAGAAAATGAAATAAGCTAAAATAGGGTAATGGGGGGTCGGATCCCTCTTGTGCGTGCCCACGCCCAAGGCCAAAAATATTCCTGCCTCCTTTCTTCAATGCACCAACAAACCAGTCTAATTTCTCCTCATGTGCGTGCCCACGACCAAGGCCAAAAATGTGTCTGCCTCCTTTCTTCAATGCACCAACAAATGGGCGCCCAAGGTGATCTATCTTGCTTCGGTTTGGCTTCGTTTCAATCCCGGTGTTGGTTATTGCTTCATGGGTGAGCTTGGCAATGATGTAGCTCATGTAACCTTCACCCTCAAGCTTCTTCAATATGGTGGTCACACCATCTCCCCCTCCTTTAGAGCTTGGTTGTTCCACCAACCTACAATATAAGAAAATTCCCAAGTTAGTTTCTCTCAAACAAACATAGCCTTGACATATGAACTCAAACTTAAGAAATTTCAAGTCAAGTAAATCACAAAATTCCACATGTAAGGGTTCATACAAGCCTCTCACAACAAATCCCATGAAATCCAAATTTTGTCATGCTCCTAGAACCAATTTTCTCCCATAAATGACCCGAAAAATGGTGAAATTCTAAGATCAAGTTCATTCCCTCAAAACTTTGGTTCCAAAAGTCTCCAACAATTATTAATGATTCATGCATGACCTCAAAAGCAAGGTATTTCACAGATTTTAGCAATAGAGCATGAAATGTCAACTTTTCTTCAGAAAAGACTGATTTTTCGAACAAACTTGCACAAAACATAAAGTAGGCATGTTTTATCATATTTCTTTTCACCAACGCATTCAGATCCTCATCATTCATCAATTTTGACCTATTTTTCTCAAGCATTTTGCTACCGAAATTGTCCCAAATGATTGAAATTTGAAAAAAGGCTTTCTTACCTCCAAGTCTTCATTTTTATAAAATCTTACCATCACTTGGGACTTATGTAGGTCATCCAAACCTGAAGTTTCCTCATCTCTAAGCCATTTCTCTTTTAAGAGCAAAAGATTGTAGTTCGAGCTTTTTTGTTCTCCTTCTTCAATTTTTACAACACAAAGTACCAAACTCGACTTCCCAACGAGATCATCAGTAATATCTATGTCACCAAGATCAGAAATCCAAAATTGAATTAGAGAATTCAAAGCACTTTGTAACTTACGAGCTCGACTACGTGTAATAGGTCCAATTGGCATCACCGTCGGCTCTTTGGCACTCTTGTCCTTGATCTCTTCTTGGCCTTCTTGCTCCACTTCCTTCATGACCATCTCCTCATCACCTACATCAAATGGAGACAAATCAGCAACATTAAAGGTTGCATGAATACCATACTCACCGGGTAGGCCGAGACGATAGGCATTGTCATTAATTCTCTTCAACACTTGAAATGGGCCATCTCCTCTTGGTTGGAGCTTGGATTTCCTTTGACTTGGAAACCTCTCCTTGCGAAGGTGCAACCATACCCATTCTCCAGGTTGGAACACCATATGCTTCCTCCCTCGATTCTTTTGCCTCTCATACACCTGGGCCATCTTCTCCAAATGAGCTTTAACCTCCAAATGCATCTTTTTCACCTTGTTAGCTCGATCCCTAAAATTCATGTTAGAATGGTCATTGCGAGGCAATGGCAACAAGTCAGTGGGGGACTGGGGATTATAACCATACACAATCTCAAATGGAGACATATTAGTAGAACGATGTATACTACGGTTATATGCAAACTCTATGTGTGGAATGCAATCCTCCTAAGCATGCAAATTCTTCTTCAACATGGTTCTTAATAAAGTTCCAAGTATTCTATTCACAACCTCAGTTTGTCCATCCGTTTGAGGATGACATGAAGTTGAAAACATCAATTTGGTCCCAAATTTAGACCAAAAGGATCTCCAAAAATGGCTCAAGAATTTAGTATCCCTATCAAAAACAATTGTACTAGGAATGCCATGCAATTTCACCACCTCACTAAAGAATAAGTTATCTACATGCACAGCATCAGTGGTGTTAGTACAAGGTATGAAACGTGCCATTTTGCTAAAACGGTCTACAACCACAAAAATAAAGTCCTTACCTCTCCTTGTTTTGAGAAGTCCCACTACAAAATCCATGGAAAGGTCCTTCCACGGGCTCTCGGGCACCGGTAGTGGAGTGTACAACTCATGAGGCTTCAAGGTAGCTTTGGCTCTCTTGCACACCAAGCACCTTCCAATATGCTTCTCAACATCTTTGCGCATTCCAGGCCAATAGAACTTTTCTTGCAAAGCACCTAAAGTTTTGGTGACACCAAAGTGTCCCGCTAAACCCCCTTCATGAAGTTCCATTAGTAATAAATCACGCATAGAACCACAAGGAATTCACAATTTGTCACTCTTGGACAAAAAGCCATCATGCAAGTAAAAGTCTTTGAAACCATGTTTTAGACCATTTTCATACACTTCCTTAAAATCCTTATCATCCACATAAAGAGATTTGATATGAGAAAATCCTAAAACTTGAGAATTTAACATGGTAAGCAAATAATATCTCCTAGATAATGCATCAGCTACCACATTCTCTTTCCCTCTTTTGTACTTAATGATGTATGGAAAATTTTCAACAAAAGAACTCCATTTAATATGTCTCTTACTAATGTTATTTTGACCTTTCATGAACTTAAGAGACTTATGATCCGTATGGATAATGAATTCTTTAGGCCTCAAATAATGTTGCCAAATATGTAAAGCTCTTACCAAGGCATAGAATTCCTTATCATAGATCAGATAGCTCAAAGCAGCTCCTTGGAGTTTCTCACTAAAGTATGCAATAGGTCTTTTCCCTTGCATCAACACAGCTCCAATTCCCACACCTGAGGCATCACATTAAATTTCAAAAACTAAGTTAAAATCAGGAAGTTTAAGATAGGTGCATGTGTAAGAAGAAACTTTAATTTATCAAATGTTTGTTGAGCCTTCTCCTTCCACTCAAACTTTTCTTCCTTCTTGAGTAGGGCTGTCATAGGGGCTGCCACAGTGCTAAAATCCTTGATGAAACGTCGATAGAAGCCCGCTAATCCCAAGAAACTCCTCACTTCCTTGACCGTGGTGGGGGTTGGCCATTCTTGCACCGCTTTCACCTTGTCTTCATCAACTTTAATCCCCTCACCTGTCACAATATATCCCAAAAACTTGCAAGATAATACACCAAAAGTGCATTTCTTTTCATTAGCAAACAATTTCTCATGCCTCAAAACTTCAAGAATAGTGGACAAATGATGTGCATGCTCTTCCATGTTTTTGCTATATATAAGAATATCATCAAAGTATACCACAACAAATTTATCAATGTAAGGCCTAAGAATGTGGTTCATCAACCTCATAAACGTGCTAGGTGCATTTGTAAGCCCAAAAGGCATCACTACCCACTCATACAACCCGAGCTTAGTTTTAAAGGCCGTTTTCCACTCGTCCTCTTCTCTCATCCTAATTTGATGATAGCCACTACGAAGATCTATCTTAGAAAAGATTTGAGCTCCATGTAGTTCATCTAACATATCATCTAACCTAGGAATGGGGTGACAATATTTGACAGTTATGGCATTAATGGCCCTACAATCTACACACATCCTCCAACCAACATCCTTCTTAGGAACAAGTAAAACAGGAACTGAACAAGGGCTTAAGGATTCTCTTACAAAACCTTTGGAGAGCAATTCTTCCACTTGCCTTTGTATCTCCTTAGTCTCCTCGGGGTTGGCTCGATAGGCAGGCCGGTTGGGCAATGGTGCTCCCGGAATGAGGTCAATTTGGTGCTCTATCCCCCGAATGGGTGGTAAGCCTCCAGGTACTTCATCAGGGAAGACATCCTTGTAAACCTGCAAAACAGACACCAACTCGCCAGGAAGATCAAATGTAGTATCAACATTTAGGCAAAAATAAGGAGTAAGTAATAAGCAAAAATGTCCCTCTTCCTCTCCAACACTCATTCTTTTCACTTCTTTCATGCTTACAAATAAGCCCTCTTTCCTAACCTCACTCACCTCACCTTTTGATCATCTCACATTTTTATTCTCAACTTTTTTGTTCTTTTCCTTCCTCTCATTTTTGTTTCCCACATCATTCTTTTCACACTCATTTTTCTTCTTAAGCTCACATTTCTTTTGTTTTTCCCTCATCTCACTCACATATTGCTCTTGTAGAAAGGCTTGGTCCTCCTCAACTGCTTTCACTGACAAAGCTTTGATCACCACATCCTTTCCATCCTTCTTGAAAGTGACCCGATTAGCAAATCCATCATATACAATCCTTTGGTCATATTGCCATGGTCTTCCCAAAAGTATGTGGCAAGCTTGCATAGGCACCACATCACAAGTGACTTGGTCCTCATATCCTCTCATCTTGATGGGAAAGGTAGCTTGCTTCCTAACTCTTATTTCTCCACTTTGGCTCAACCATTGCAACTTGTATGGATCGGGATGTTGTGATGTCGGCAGCCCTAAGGACTTCACCATCATCTCACTAACAATGTTGGCACAACTCCCATTGTCAATGATGACACTACAAATCTTGCCATTCACCTCACAACGGCAATGGAAGATGTTGTCTCTTTGCTCCCTCGAATCATCTTTGGCCATCCTTGTGCTCAAACTCCTCAATGAAACACAATTGAGATTAGGGAAATCTCTATCTCCATTCTCACTACTATCTTCCTCAACATCCTCTAGTACCTCCTTCGGTTCCTCCTCATCTTCTTTGTCCGACTCCGAATAGTACTCTCCCGAGGCATCCACAATCATCACCCTCTTGTTAGGACACTTGTTAGTATAGTGACCTCTTCCTTGGCATTTGAAACATCTAACATCTCAATGTCTCTCAACATTAGGCACTTGATTAGGTGTTTGCACACCTTTCCCTTTGTCATCACGCTTGTACTCTTGGCCTCTTCCTCTTTCATTCCCTCCATGTGGCTTCTTGTACTCCACATAAGTCTTGTTATACTCAACTTGAGGCTTTTTAGCATTTGCATCTTTCGTATAATCCTTAGAATAGGATTTAACCATTTTGCCTCTTCTCTTGGCTTGGCCCTCCAACTCTATGGCCATGTGGTAGGCTTCACTCACCGTTTCCAAGTTACGAAGAGTCATAACATCGGAGTATTCATAATGTAGGCCAGAAATGAACCTTGACACCGTGTCCTCTTCTTCTTCATCAATTTCGGCTCTAGTCATCAAAGTCTCCATCTCCTTGAAGTACTCATCCACACTCATTTGGCCTTGAGTAAGTTGTTGCAACCTCTTGTAGCTAGTTCTCTTATATTGCTTTGGCACAAACCTCTCCTTCATTGCCATTTTCAAGTCATTCCAAGATACAATTCTCCCAATTGCTCCTCTCCTAGCCTTGAGCTCTCTATGTTGCCACCATTCTAAAGCATAGCCCATGAACTCCAAAACAGAGCATCTAACCTTTTCATTCTCTGGCATGGGTGTTTGCAAGAAAAACAACTCCATCTTCTTCTCCCAATTGAGATATACATCGGGGTCACTTGATCCGTCGAAAGGTGGGATGGTGACCCTGTAGTTGGACTTGAAGTTGTTGTTGTTGTTCCTCCTTAGGGGACCTTGACGGTTACCTCCTCGATAACCCCTCCCATCATATGAGTCTTGCCCCTCCGACTCATCTCCCAAGCCATCAAACTCTTCTTCTTGTTCCTCATTCCTTTCCTCATAATCCTCATATTCTCTTCTTTGTCTTGGAGGTCTCTCTCTTGTTTCCCGGACTCGATTATTCTCCTCTATAGTAGCTAGGCAGTTCCGGAAGCCTCCAATTACATCCATCACTTGAGCCAATTGGTGGCTCACATCCTCCAAGGTGATCTTCTTCCCTGCACTTGAATCCTCCGCTATAATACTCCAAATACCAAGTGAGATTGTCAACAAATCAAAAAAATATAAAAAGTAAGAAGTATGAAAAAGAGATGAGAAGATATTTGCCTAAACTATTCATCACAACTCTCTTTTCTTCTCACACAACCCTCAAGTGTTCCTCTCTAGTTGATCACCCTCAACCCTTGAGTCGTTCACACCAAATTCACAAAATTCAAGCACACAATTGTCAAGCAAGGATGAGATGATGATTCACAAATGCATAACAAGTAGTTCCTAGGTAAGGCTAAACAAGAAAGGCTATCAAGGCTCAAATTGGTTTAAGGATGGATAATGTCAACCCCACAAAGAAAACAAGATCAATCAACAAATGCTAAGGGAGTATTCAACTTTTTTTTCTCTTCTTTTTTTTTTTTGTAGAGCTTGGCTTTTGTGCTCTAATGCCTTTTAACCGTTCGGTCTCACAATGTTTAGGGGAATTCCACTATCAAAATATTGTTGACGGAACTTCAACCCTTTGGCTCTTGATACATCATTGGAACCATGAGCCAACGGTTTTCATCCACTTTTTTTTTAACAATCTCTTTTTTTTTTGTATCTTTCAATAACTCCCAATGCTATCAATCAAAAATCAAGCTAATCAAAGCATATAAGCATCAAGCATTCCATCTTGCCAAGAAAATCAACTTTGGCATTTCAACAAACACCTTGTGGGCAATATTTTTGGGTATTTTCTTGAAAATAGAAAAAATGGGAAAGGAATTCCACAATGCATCAATACCAAGAATAAACAACCTAATTAGGAGCTAAGAAGTCCTAATCAAGCTCTGATACCAAATTTAATTATGATGTATGCAAGCAAGAAATTGGGGAAACAAGCAACAAAAGCAAAACAAAGGATAGGGCAAGTGTGATGTATGCAAGCAAGAAATGGGAAAACAAGCAACAAAAGCAAAACAAAGGATAGGGCAAGTGGGTTCAATGGAACAATGGGTTTTGATCAAGTAAACTTGATATGAGGATCAAGCTCCCAAGAACTAAACATAAAATGCATCAATGAACATACTTAACTCAATCAAAACTTGCAATCCAATTGAGTAAGACGAACCTAAAACAAATTCAATGTGAATAGACCCGGTTTTGATGTGGAAATCAAGTAACCCTTGATCCCCAAGATGATCAACCTTTGATACCCTCAAAAGATGAACAAAAGAAAGATAAATTTTGATAGATGAATGATAGTTGAATTATTGTTTGATTCTTCCCCAATCCTAACATATAACCCTAGGAACAAGAAATGCAATTACAAAGAAATACTAAGGTAGAAATGGGATTTAAGCCTATTATAATGATCCCCAAGATAAATCTAGTGAATACCAATTGAAATTACATGGAACAAGTGGGGAAGAAAATGAAATAAGCTAAAATAGGGTAATGGGGGGTCGGATCCCTCTTGTGCGTGCCCACGCCCAAGGCCAAAAATATTCCTGCCTCCTTTCTTCAATGCACCAACACACCAGTCTAATTTCTCCTCTTGTGCGTGCCCACGACCAAGGCCAAAAATGTGTCTGCCTCCTTTCTTCAATGCACCAACAAAGGGGCGCCCAAGGTGATCTATCTTGCTTCGGTTTGGCTTCGTTTCAATCCCGGTGTTGATTATTGCTTCATGGGTGAGCTTGGCAATGATGTAGCTCATGTAACCTTCACCCTCAAGCTTCTTGAATATGGTGGTCACACCACCGCCACTTTCTTTTTTCTGATTTTTTATAATTTTATTGGCCTGGTATTTTGCTTCGTTTTTTCTTAGTGCTACCAGTGCACCATTTCTTCCATTTCTTGGCTACCATTGCTTCAGCAAAAGTAGGCCTTAGTTCCATTTCAAGCCTATGGAGAATTTCTTCTTCACTGAGGTTTTCAAATTTTTCAGTCTGTACTGGACTCATAGTTTTTGGCAAACTACCAGCCATAACCGGGATTAATGTGCTTTTACCATCTACCGGACTAGATGGGCTTAGTTCATCATTTTGGTCCTTAAAGACCTCAGGGTTAGAACCTCCCTGGTTTGGTTCAAAATTATCTGAACTTATGCTTTTTAGCAAAGCATCAGCTATCAACGGGCTTGACTCATCTTTACCGTCTGCCGTTTGAGACGTACTAGATTCAAACTTTTGATCCTTAAAGACCTCGGGAGTTGAATTTTCCTGGTTTTGCTGCATCCAGGCTTTTGCCAATTCTACTGCAGTCATAGAACTGGTGGGTTTGTGATGTATGCAAGCAAGAAATTGGGAAAACAAGCAACAAAAGCAAAATAAAGGATAGGGCAAGTGGGTTCAATGAAACAATGGGTTTGATCAAGTAAACTTGATATGAGGATCAAGCTCCCAAGAACTAAACCTAAAATGCATCAATGAACATACTTAACTCAATCAAAACTTGCAATCCAATTGAGTAAGACGAACCTAACACAAATTCAATGTGAATAGACCCGGTTTTGATGTGGAAATCAAGTAACCCTTGATCCCCAAGATGATCAACCTTTGATACCCTCAAAAGATGAACAAAAGAAAGATAAATTTTGATAGATGAATGATAGTTGAATTAAGTTTGATCCTTCCCCAATCCTAATATATAACCCTAGGAACAAGAAATGCAATTACCAAGAAATACTAAGGTAGAAATGGGATTTAACCCTAACATAATGATCCCATGATAAATCTAGTGAATACCAATTGAAATTACATGGAACAAGTGGGGAAGAAAATGAAATAAGCTAAAATAGGGTAATGGGGGTCGGATCCCTCTTGTGCGTGCCCACGCCCAAGGCCAAAAATGTTCCTGCCTCCTTTCTTCAATTCACTAACAAACTAGTCTAATTTCTCCTCTTGTGCGTGCCCACGACCAAGGCCAAAAATGTGTCTGCCTCCTTTTTTCATTGCACCAACAAACCAGTCTAATTTCGCCTCTTGTGCGTGCCCACGCCCAATGCCAAAAATGTGTCTGTCTCCTTTCTTCAATGCACCAACAAAGGGGTGCCCAAGGTGATCTATCTTGCTTCGGTTTGGCTTTGTTTCGATCCCGGTGTTGGTTATTGCTTCACGGGCGAGCTTGGCAATGATGTAGCTCATGTAGCCTTCACCCTCAAGCTTCTTCAATATGGTGGTCACACCATCTCCCCCTCCTTTAGAGCTTGGTTGTTCCGCCAACCTACGATATAAGAAAATTCCCAAGTTAGTTTCTCTCAAATAAACATAGCATTGACATATGAACTCAAACTCAAGAAATTTCAAGTCAAGTAAATCACAAAATTCCACATGTAAGGGTTCATACAAGTCTCTCACAATAAATCCCATGAAATCCAAATTTGACATGCTCCTAGGACCAATTTTCTCCCATAAATGACCCGAAAAATGGTGAAATTCTAAGATCAAGTTCATTCCCTCAAAAATTTGGTTCCAAAAGTCTCCAAAAGTTATTAATGATTCATCCATGACCTCAAAAGCAAGGTCTTTTACAGATTTTAGCAATAGAGCACGAAATGTCCACTTTTCTTCAGAAAAGACTGATTTTCCGAACAAACTTGCACAAAAAACAAAGTAGGCATGTTTTATCAGATTTCTCTTCACCAACACATCATAAAAATTATGGTTAAGCTCACAAAAAATAGAAACCTTCAAATCCTCATCATTCATCAATTTTGACATATTTTTCTCAAGCATTTTGCTACCGAAATTGTCCCAAAATGATTGAAATTTGAAAAAATGCTTTCTTACCTCCAAGTCTTCATTTTTATAAAATCTTACCATCACTTGTGACTTATGTAGGTCATCCAAACCTGAAGTTTCCTCATCTCCAAGCCATTTCTCTTTTAAGAGCAAAAGATTGTAGCTCGAGCTTTTTTGTTCTCCTTCTCCAATTCCTACAACACAAAGTACCAAACTCGACTTTCCAACGAGATCATCAGTAATATCTACGTCACCAAGATCAGAAATCCAAAATTGAATTAAAGAATTCAAAGCACTTTGTAACTTACGAGCTCGACTACGTGTAATAGGTCCAATTGGCATCACCGTCGGCTCTTTGGCACTCTTGTCCTTGATCTCTTCTTGGCCTTCTTGCTCCACTTCCTTCACGACCATCTCCTCATCACCTACATCAAATGGAGACAAATCAGCAACATTAAAGGTTGCATGAACACCATACTCACCGGGTAGGTCGAGACGATAGGCATTGTCATTAATTCTCTCCAACACTTGAAATGGGCCATCTCCTCTTGGTTGGAGCTTGGATTTCCTTTGACTTGGGAACCTCTCCTTGCGAAGATGCAACCATACCCACTCTCCAGGTTGGAACACCACATGCTTCCTCCCTCGATTCTTTTGTCTCTCATACACCTGGGCCATCTTCTCCAAATGAGCTTTAACCTCCAAATGCATCTTTTTCACCTTGTCAGCTCGATCCCTGAAATTCATGTTAGAATGCTCATTGCGAGGCAATGGCAACAAATCAGTGGGGGACTGGGGATTATAACCATACACAATCTCAAATGGAGACATATTAGTAGAACGATGTATACTACGGTTATATGCAAACTCTATGTGTGGAATGCAATCCTCCCAAGCATGCAAATTCTTCTTCAACATGGTTCTTAATAAAGTTCCAAGTGTTCTATTCACAACCTCTGTTTGTCCATCCGTTTGAGGATGACATGAAGTTGAAAACATCAATTTGGTCCCAAATTTAGACCAAAAGGATCTCCAAAAATGGCTCAAGAATTTAGTATCCCTATCAGAAACAATTGTACTAGGAATGCCATGCAATTTCACCACCTCACTAAAGAATAAGTTAGCTATATGCACAGCATCAGTGGTCTTAGTACAAGGTATGAAACGTGCCATTTTGCTAAAACGGTCTACAACCACAAAAATTGAGTCCTTACCTTTCCTTGTCTTGGGAAGTCCCACTACAAAATCCATGGAAAGGTCCTTCCACGGGCTCTCGGGCACCGGTAGTGGAGTGTACAACCCATGAGGTTTCAAGGTAGCTTTGGCTCTCTTGCACACCAAGCACCTTCCAATATGTTTCTCAACATCTTTGCGCATTCCTGGCCAATAGAACTTTTCTTGCAAAGCACCTAAATTTTTGGTGACACCAAAGTGTCCCGCTAAACCCCCTTCATGAAGTTCCATTAGTAATAAATCACGCATAGAACCACAAGGAATGCACAATTTGTCACTCTTGAACAAAAAGCCATCATGCAAGTAAAAATCTTTGAAACCATGCTTTAGACAATTTTCATACACTTCCTTAAAATCCTTATCATCCACATAAAGAGATTTGATATGAGAAAATCCTAACACTTGAGAATTTAACATGGTAAGCAAATAATATCTCCTAGACAATGCATCAGCTACCACATTCTCTTTCCCTCTTTTATACTTAATGATGTAGGGAAAAGTTTCAACAAAAGAACTCCATTTAATATGTCTCTTACTAATGTTATTTTGACCTTTCATGAACTTAAGAGACTCATGATCCGTATGAATAATGAATTCTTTAGGCCTCAAATAATGTTGCCAAGTATGTAAAGCTCTTACTAAGGCATAGAATTCCTTATCGTAGATCGGATAGCTCAAAGCAGCTCCTTGGAGTTTCTCACTAAAGTATGCAACAGGTCTTTTCCCTTGCATCAACACAGCTCCAATTCCCACACCTGAGGCATCACATTCAATTTCAAAAACTAAGTTAAAATCAGGAAGTTTTAAGATAGGTGCATGTGTAAGAAGAAACTTTAATTTATCAAATGCTTGTTGAGCCTTCTCCTTCCACTCAAACTTTTCTTCCTTCTTGAGTAGGGCTGTCATAGGGGCTGCCACAGTGCTAAAATCCTTGATGAAACGTCGATAGAAGCCCGCTAATCCCAAGAAACTCCTCACTTCCTTGACCGTGGTGGGGGTTGGCCATTCTTGCACTGCTTTCACCTTGTCTTCATCAACTTTAATCCCCTCACCTGTCACAATATATCCCAAAAACTTGCAAGATAATACACCAAAAGTGCATTTCTTTTCATTAGCAAACAATTTCTCATGCCTCAAAACTTCAAGAATAGTGGACAAATGATGTGCATGCTCTTCCATGTTTTTGCTATATATAAGAATATCATCAAAGTATACTACAACAAATTTACCAATGTAAGGCCTAAGAATGTGGTTCATCAACCTCATAAACGTGCTAGGTGCATTTGTAAGCCCAAAAGGCATCACTACCCACTCATACAACCCGAGCTTAGTTTTAAAGGCCGTTTTCCACTCGTCCCCTTCTCTCATCCTAATTTGATGATAACCACTACGAAGATCTATCTTAGAAAAGATTTGAGCTCCATGTAGTTCATCTAGCATATCATCTAACCTAGGAATGGGGTGACAATATTTGACAGTTATGGCATTAATGGCCCTACAATCTACACACATCCTCCAACCACCATCCTTCTTAGGAACAAGTAAAACAGGAACTGAACAAGGGCTTAAGGATTCTCTTACAAAACCTTTGGAGAGCAATTCTTCCACTTGCCTTTGTATCTCCTTAGTCTCCTCGGGGTTGGCTCGATAGGCAGGCCGGTTGGGCAATGGTGCTCCCGGAATAAGGTCAATTTGGTGCTCAATCCCCCGAATGGGTGGTAAGCCTCCAGGTACTTCATCAGGGAAGACATCCTTGTAAACCTGCAAAACAGACACCAACTCGCCCGGAAGATCAAATGTAGTATCAACATTTAGGCAAAAATAAGGAGTAAGTAATAAGCAAAAATGTCCATCTTCCTCTCCAACACTCATTCTTTTCACTTCTTTCATGCTTACAAATAAGCCCTCTTTCCTAACCTCACTCACCTCACCTTTTGATCTTCTCACATTTTTATTCTCAACTTTTTTGTTCTTTTCCTTCCTCTCATTTTTGTTTCCCACATCATTCTTTTCACACTCATTTTTCTTCTCAAGCTCACATTTCTTTTGTTTTTCCCTCATCTCACTCACATATTGCCTATGTAGAAAGGCTTGGTCCTCCTTAACTGCTTTCACTGACAAAGCTTTGATCACCACATCCTTTCCATCCTTCTTGAAGGTGACCCGATTAGCAAATCCATCATAGACAATCCTTTGGTCATATTGCCATGGCCTTCCCAAAAGTATGTGGCAAGCTTGCATAGGCACCACATCACAAGTGACTTGGTCCTCATATCCTCTCATCTTGATGGGAAAGGTAGCTTGCTTCCTAACTCTCATTTCTCCACTTTGGCTCAACCATTGCAACTTGTATGGATCGGGATGTTGTGATGTCGGCAGCCCTAAGGACTTCACCATCATCTCACTAACAATGTTGGCACAACTCCCATTGTCAATGATGACACTACAAATCTTGCCATTCACCTCGCAACGACAATGGAAGATGTTGTCTCTTTGCTCCCTCGAATCATCTTTGGCCATCCTTGTGCTCAAACTCCTCAATGAAACACAATTGAGATTAGGGAAATCTCCATCTCCATTCTCACTACTATCTTCCTCAACATCCTCTAGTACCTCATTTGGATCCTCCTCATCTTCTTTGTCCGACTCCGAATAGTACTCTCCCGAGGCATCCACAATCATCACCCTCTTGTTAGGACACTTGTTAGCATAGTGGCCTCTTCCTTGGCATTTGAAACATCTAACATCTCGGTGTCTCTCAATATTAGGCACTTGATTAGGTGTTTGCACACCTTTCCCCTTGTCATCACGCTTGTACTCTTGGCCTCTTCCTCTTTCATTCCCTCCATGTGGCTTCTTGTACTCCACATAAGTCTTTTTATACTCAACTTGAGGCTTTTTAGCATTTGCATCTTTCGTATAATCCTTAGAATAGGATTTAACCATTTTGCCTCTTCTCTTGGCTTGGCCCTCCAACTCTATGGCCATGTGGTAGGCTTCACTCACCGTTTCCAAGTTATGAAGAGTCATAACATCGGAGTATTCATAATGTAGGCCAGAAATGAACCTTGACACCGTGTCCTCTTCTTCTTCATCAATTTCGGCTCTAGTCATCAAAGTCTCCATCTCCTTGAAGTACTCGTCCACACTCCTTTGGCCTTGAATGAGTTGTTGCAACCTCTTGTAGCTAGTTCTCTTATATTGCTTTGGCACAAACCTCTCCTTCATTGCCATTTTCAAGCCATTCCAAGATACAATTCTCCCAATTGCACCTCTCCTAGCCTTGAGCTCTCTATGTTGCCACCATTCTAGAGCATAGCCCGTGAACTCCAAAACAGTACATCTAACCTTTTCATTCTCCGGCATGGGTGTTTGCAAGAAAAACAACTCCATCTTCTTCTCCCAATTGAGATATACATCGGGGTCACTTGATCCGTCGAAAGGTGGGATGGTGACCTTGTAGTTGGAGTTGAAGTTGTTGTTGTTGTTCCTCCTTTGGGGACCTTGGTGGTTACCTCCTCGATAACCCCTCCCATCATATGAGTCTTGCCCCTCCGACTCATCTCCCAAGCCTTCAAACTCTTCTTCTTGTTCTTCATCCCTTTCCTCATAATCCTCATATTCTCTTCTTTGTCTTGGAGGTCTCTCTCTTGTTTCCCGGACTCGACTATTCTCCTCTATAGTAGCTAGGCGGTTCCGGAAGCCTCCAATTACATCCATCACTTGAGCCAATTGGTGGCTCACATCCTCCAAGGTGATCTTCTTCCCTGCACTTGAATCCTCCGCCATAATACTCCAAATACCAAGTGAAATCGTCAACGAATCAAAAAAATATAAAAAGTAAGAAGTATGAAAAAGAGATGAGAAGATATTTGCCTAAACTATTCCTCACAACTCTCTTTTCTTCTCACACAACCCTCAAGTGTTCCTCTCTAGTTGATCACCCTCAACCCTTGAGTCGTTCACACCAAATTCACAAGATTCAAGCACACAATTATCAAGCAAGGATGAGATGATGATTCACAAATGCATAGCAAGTAGTTCCTAGGTAAGGCTAAACAAGAAAGGCTATCAAGGCTCAAATGAGTTTAAGGATGGATAATGTCAATCCCACAAAGAAAACAAGATCAATCAACAAATGCTGAGGGAGTATTCAAATTTTTTTTTTCTCTCTTCTTTTTTTTTTGTAGAGCTTGGCTTTTGTGCTCTAATGCCTTTTAACCGTTCGGTCTCACAATGTTTAGGGGAATTCCACTATCAAAACATTGTTGACGGAACTTCAACCCTTTGGCTCTTGATACATCATAGGAACCATGAGCCAACGGTTTTCATCCACTTTTTTTTTTGTAACAATCTCTTTTTTTTTTGTATCTTTCAATAACTCCCAATGCTATCAATCAAAAATCAAGCTAATCAAAGCACATAAGCATCAAGCATTCCATCTTGCCAAGAAAATCAACTTTGGCATTTCAACAAACACCTTGTAGGCAATATTTTTGGGTATTTTCTTGAAAATAGAAAAATGGCAAAGGAATTCCACAATACATCAACACCAAGAATAACAACCTAATTAGGAGCTAAGAAGTCCTAATCAAGCTCTGATACCAAATTTAATTATGATGTATGCAAGCAAGAAATTGGGAAAACAAGCAACAAAAGCAAAATAAAGGATAGGGCAAGTGGGTTCAATGAAACAATGGGTTTGATCAAGTAAACTTGATATGAGGATCAAGCTCCCAAGAACTAAACCTAAAATGCATCAATGAACATACTTAACTCAATCAAAACTTGCAATCCAATTGAGTAAGACGAACCTAACACAAATTCAATGTGAATAGACCCGGTTTTGATGTGGAAATCAAGTAACCCTTGATCCCCAAGATGATCAACCTTTGATACCCTCAAAAGATGAACAAAAGAAAGATAAATTTTGATAGATGAATGATAGTTGAATTAAGTTTGATCCTTCCCCAATCCTAATATATAACCCTAGGAACAAGAAATGCAACTACCAAGAAATACTAAGGTAGAAATGGGATTTAACCCTAACATAATGATCCCATGATAAATCTAGTGAATACCAATTGAAATTACATGGAACAAGTGGGGAAGAAAATGAAATAAGCTAAAATAGGGTAATGGGGGTCGGATCCCTCTTGTGCGTGCCCACGCCCAAGGCCAAAAATGTTCCTGCCTCCTTTCTTCAATTCACTAACAAACCAGTCTAATTTCTCCTCTTGTGCGTGCCCACGACCAAGGCCAAAAATGTGTCTGCCTCCTTTTTTCATTGCACCAACAAACCAGTCTAATTTCGCCTCTTGTGCGTGCCCACGCCCAATGCCAAAAATGTGTCTGTCTCCTTTCTTCAATGCACCAACAAAGGGGTGCCCAAGGTGATCTATCTTGCTTCGGTTTGGCTTTGTTTCGATCCCGGTGTTGGTTATTGCTTCACGGGCGAGCTTGGCAATGATGTAGCTCATGTAGCCTTCACCCTCAAGCTTCTTCAATATGGTGGTCACACCAGTTTGGGTTCTGGACCATAAACTGGTTTTTCTTCTGGCTTTGGTGTTTTCAGTGTAAGGGACACGATTTTTTAGGTCAATTTCTCGTTTTGGCTTTGAAGGATTTCAAGTTTTTTGGTGAGGTTCTCAATCTGGGCCTCTGCTTCAAGGGTTTTCATTTTTTGGTTTTCAAAATTCTGTAACCATTCGGCCTTTTGGGCTTCATACTTACAGACTTCTTTGGCCATCTTTTCACAGTGATCACAAAACACAATATGGTTTTTGGAAGAATGTCCAATTGAGTATTGGACTGGGCCTGAGGGGTTTTGAGTTTTTGGCCTTAAACCATCAACAATATTTTTCAAACTTGGGCTTACAAAGAAATCTGGGCCCAATGTGGTTTTTGCAAATTGAATTGCAGACATTATATCATAAAATTCTTTATGAAGAGGTTTTTCATTATCTTCATTAAGGGGTAGAATATCATTTTTATCATAAATCCCTTTTTTATGACCTTCAAAGATTACATAATATAAAAATGGTTTTATGTTATTAAATTTTTGGAAATACATGCTTAGAGCAGAGAGGCAAGTAACAATATACCTGCTGTTGTTTTTGTCAAAGGATGCTCTCCAGATGTTATCACAAAGGCAGATATGTTCTTCTGTGTAGTTCAACCCTGTGATAGGCCTGTAATTCATGTTATCAAATAAAATTAATTCTACATTATTACCAGTTTCTGCTCTTCTGCCAAAGCAGATTTTCACTCCTTTTTCTGGGAGTTTATCTTTTTTCTTTCCCTCTAGGAGGCTGGTTTTAGAAGGAATTGTGTAATATCCCTCTGGGGTTTTTACCATCCCTGTGGTTTTTACTCCGTTTTCATTGCTGGTTTTCAGAGAGTTTTCTGCCATTCCTGTAACAGTATTATTCAATTCTCAATATTCCAGTCTTCTCTATAAAATTGATCCCATTTTAATTTATATTTTTCCTCATAATTTTCATCATACTCATCAATTGATTCATTTTTAAATTCAGTGTCATATAATGGTTTTTCTCTTTCTTTAATCAGAATTCTAGATAGTATATCAGCAATTTTGTTATCTTCTCCTTTAATATGTTCGAATTTTATTTTGTAGCCTTTCTGACTAATAACATCTGTAAAATTCAACCACCTTCTCCTAGACATTGATCTTTTTTCTTGGAGTTGGCTATGAAATTTTACTATGGCTTCACAATCAGTTCTTACTGTGAATCCTGGTTTTCCTGTTAGAAACAGTTCAAATTTATCAAGTGCATATTTTATTGCCAACAGTTCTGCATCAATTGAGGAAAGGTTACCCTTTTCTCTATATTTTCCTGATGCATATTGGCAAATTTCTTCCTTACTTTTAGGTGAGTAGACATCCTTTTTTCGTAAAAGGATAGCTCCCCATCCTTCATGTGATCCATCAGTTTGCACAATAAGATAATCACTATCTTCTGGCAAAACCAATTCTGGAAGTGTTTTTAATGCTTCTTTAATTTTTTGTACATTTTTTATATCTTCTTGGTTAAAATATCTTTGACCGTTTTTTCTCAGTTTATTATATAATGATCTTGTTAATGAGGATAAGTTTTTAATGTATGGTCTAGCATAATTAACCAATCCCAAAAACTGTTGTAATAGTTTTGTATCTTCCATTTTATCAGGAAATTCAATAGCCTTTTTAGCAATATGATCTTGGAGTTTTATTTTTCCTTTTCCAATTTCTGCTCCAATGAATGCTATTTTAGTTTTATTGATTTTCATCTTTTTCTTTGAGATGATTATTCCATGTTTTTCAAATAGCCTAAACACTGTATCAAGATGACTCATATGTTCAGTACTATTTTTTGAAAATACTAGAATATCATCAATGTATACCAAAATAAATTTTTGGTATGGTTTAAAAATTTTATCCATATAGCTGGTGCATTTTTTAGTCCAAATCGCATTACTAACTGTAACACCCCGTTTTCCATGGCCAGCTTTGCAGCGGAAGTTACCAATGGGAACCCGGGGTTGTTACCGCCACGCCTCCCGATTAAGCTCACATTGCCTTGCATTTGCTAACTTAATCGAAAAGCGCTAAGGCTAATTTTAGATTAAAGTCTAACATACTTTAGAATGACATAAAAAAATATATACTTTTAAATAATATATAACACAATTTGTAAAATATGGCAATCAAAATTTTCTGCTGCCAAAACAATCTTTCATATTAATAAAGTTTAAAAATAAGGCTTTACTAAGTAATTTGCGAAAGCACAATTAAATAAGTTTAAAAGAATATATTTACTTTGGGAAAATATCGTATTTTACAAAATATGCTAACTACGATTTACGATCCAAAGATAAATCTATAGCCAATAAAACATAATTTAAAATAACCAATGTAAAAGTGATACTGACACCCATGCCCGTGCCCATGCCTTCTAGTGGGGTCCACACATGTCAAATCCTGTAAAAATGAGTAAGTAAAGTTTATCAGCCCACTGGCTGAGCAAGTAAATTATTGTCCCTTGGACAAAAACAATTTAATATTACTCAACAGTAAATGGCATGTCAAACCAGTTGCAATAATTCAATCCACATGTAGCTCGACTATGATGCCTACACACGGGGTATCTCATAGGACCTAGCATGCCCTCATAATGGCCGAAGTCAAAATATGAGTACACAAGGATGGCCCTACCTTGCGATCTAGAAAACGACTGTGAGACCCTTGGTCAAACACAATCCTGTTCATGGGGATCCCTTGGATAACCCACGAAATATCTCACGAAGATATCCACCTCTGGGGTATATCTCGCATAATAATAATTCAATAAATTCACATGCCATACACCGAAATTTAATTTTCACATGCATGGTCTAGCCCAAAATATTTAACCACGTAATGGGACATAACCTCTGCATAAATCACTTGCATGAATAAACCCTAGAATTATTAAAATACAAATGAATTTAGACATGCAAAAATACTCTTGGGACAAAGCCCGCAGAACAAAAATTTACTTACAATTTCTTCCGACGATAGCCACTAAAATTCCTCTAGCAATCTCTTAGGGCATAAGGCGTTGTTTAGAAAGGGTGGGAAATTTGAATGTTGAATGAAGAATTGGGACGGATGAAGTACGTTTTTATAGGGGTAAAAGCAAGTAGCTTAAATAGCTTAGTAACTACATTCTTGCCTGCATGAAAGACACGTTCTATACTTAATTCATTAGTCATCAGGACACTCACCACCTTCTCCATTTTACACGGTAGCAATCCCTTCATCCAATTCCATTTTTCATGCCAGCTAATCCATTCGAAGTGTATAGTGTATTCAACTGCTATGCTTTATTTTAGCTATATGTATTACCGTGAGAAAATCAAATTGACATGACAACCAAATTGTGCCATTCACTCGTTCACCTTGCCTTATACTATTCTAATATAAAAATATAAAATGCACTAGAAAAATTACCAAATCCTATCACAAATGGATTGATCAATTTAAATTTATTTAATGAAAGATTTATACCAAGTATATGCCACACATATGCATGAAACGCCCTCCTCTATCTTCTTGGAATTAAAACACATTTTGATGGATAAACTAAATAGCTCAATTTGTTAGCACAATACTTTAAGGAAAAAAATTTGACCTCTTCGGTCCTAAAGTTGGTAGAAAATTTGATCATTTTGTTGTATATTCTCAAGCTAAACCGGTTGAGAATTAGTTACTTTAACAAAAATCTAACATAGATAATGGGATTCAAACATGGGATCTATAGAATAGGAACCTAACGTTACTAACAATAGGTTATTGATGATTTTAAATTAACTACACTTAATATAAAAGCTATGTTAGAAAAATAATACCTTATTAATATTATTATCAAGTATTCATCTTTATTTGATAAAATATTTTCTCTTGAAAAATATACTTATCTAGTGACTCAGTTATTTTTATTTGCAAAAATGTTTATACCTTGCTCAATATTTTCTCTTGGAAAAAAAAATATATATTTCTTTAGTGAATAAATTATTTTCCTTGGAAAATGATTCATTTTCTTTCAAAAAATCTCAAGCAAAAAATCTCAAGCGAGGAAAATATTATTTTATTTCCTAACTCAATTTAATTTCTTAAGAAATAATACCAAATTATTTCTTTAGAAAAATATCATCAACGTAGCTAATTTTCATGGTATTACACTAACCATTCAAATAAACCTTCTGGACATGTGAATGCAGTCCATTCAACTGACACATGATGCATTTTTACTTGCCGAAATCCTGACTTACAGTCAAATTTTCTATACACTTTTGAGTCTTGAATCCTATTTGTTAAGACTGTTTTATCTGCTATATTGTAAGCAAAATCTTTTGTATTATCATTAAGTCTTTTATAATTAATGACCATTCTTGATTTTCCTCTTACAATTTCAGAATGTTTTCTTACAATAAAAGCTGCAGACCTATGTCTGGAGTTTGATTATCTAATTACTTTTAAAGCTTTTAATTCATCAATATGCATTTTGAAATCTGCTTTATCCAGATTTGTAGGATTTATTTCTGCAGTTGAAATTCTTAATTCTGGATTTATTATTTCAAGCTTACATATTGTTCCATCTTTTTCCCAATATTTCTTGATATTATCTCCAATTATTTGGGATTTTTCTAATCTTTCAATCCATTTTGTTATGGTTTCTTCAGGCTTAAACCTGGTTCTACTTATTAAGTCTTTCAGTTTTGGAATTTCAGGAATATATTCTTCTTCAAACTCTGTAATTTGTATGTTTTCTTTACAAGTTCGTTTGCATGCTCCTTTTATTTTGCATTTACAATTTTCAATGTCTTTGTCTTTTAAAAGTTTTTTATTTTTTGTTTTTATATTAGTAGGGGCTCCACCGCGCTTCTCTCGCAACTCTGATGTTGTTAAAAGCTTGGTTCCCGCATTACTAATACTAGGTGCAAACATTGCCAAAGTTGCTTTTTCAACAATTTGGATATAATCTTTTGTAATAAATAATCCTCCATTATTTTGTAAGAAGAATTGTATTCCTAAGATTACATCTGCATTTATTACTAATTCTTTTATATATGAATTATCAGGAACTCCATAGAGTTCTGATATTCCACAATTGGTTTCAAAGAATATCTGTCCTCCTGAAATAGGTTGTTTTGTTGTATAGGAGATTCTTCCATCCATTAGTTCTGATTTAATGGTTTTTGCTAAGTTTTTCTGTAGATGTTCTGGGATAAGTTTTTCATTTATTATTATTCTAGTACATCCTGTATCAATTATTGCATTAGTACGGAATACCAATTCTCTTAATTTAAAGATTATTGGTACTCTTAGTGTAGTTAATGATGAAGGATCTTGGCACACAGGTATGTACTCAGGGTTTTGTGCTAACATGTACTCTGTACTAGGATTTTGTTCATTATTAGATTCTTCTTCAGGAACTTCTTTTCCTTTATTTCCTGTATTTTTAGGACTTAACATATTATATTCTTCTAAGATTTCTTCTATGTTTTCAATTCTGGTTTTTAATTCTTTAAGATTCATTATACCTTATAAATAAAAAAGTTTTCTTTCAATTATATCTATTCTTTTTGTGATGAATGTATAATTATCATCAATTTTCGTTATTGGCATTTCTTCGGGGAATTCAATTTTATAATACTTTAATAAGCATATTTGGCATATTTCTACGTGACATATACATTTAGCTCTAAGTTTCCTTGATGGATAATAAGAGCATTTTATACAAGGTGTAGAATCAGTGCCTACCCTGAAAAGCCAATTATGGTTTTCGCATTCATTAATTTCTCTCATCATATACTCAGTTTCATATGGCATCATATATTCTTTATATGTGATACCATTATACGAGTTTTCATTTGCAAGTATATTTATCAATTCATAGGGATCATTATCCTCTTGTTCTTCTATAACATTTTCCTCTACCGTTACCATACTATATATTGTTTCAGTCTCAGAAACATCTGAGTCCACATCCAATATATCTTGTTGTATACATTCTGTAAGAATTGCCTCTCTAGAATGTTGGTCTTTTCTTTTAGGACATGCTGTTGCCAAATGGCTTTCATCACCACATGTGAAACAAGCAAGTTTCTTTGTATAATTTCTACTAGGATTATATTTTATGACGTGATGTTTTTGTTTTAAGAAAGGTTTTCTGCTGTTTGATTGTTTTATGGAATACTTCTTTCTTGTTATGAATTTAGGTTTTTTCCTTAATGGCTCTGGCCTACCATATCGTTGAGGAGTGTATATCCTTTTACAGAATGAATAATCGGTTTTCTTAAGTTGTTTTTGTGCTATTATATTTGTACACTTATCTTTTAATATTTTTACCACATGGACAGCCCTCATACTAATAGTCCATTGTTGAGGATTCTTTTCAACCATTTTATTCCATGTGTCTTGAATTTCTTGACCAATTGGTCTTGGTATTTTCATAAATAATTTTTCTCCGAACTCTTGGTTAAAAGCGCCTCCTGCTAGGCCTGTATAGTAGACGTATTCATTCAAAAAGTCTATTGTTCCATACAAGTCATCTAAATGCATCTGGTCTAGATGGATTAAGGCATCCATTTGTGTTGTTATATGTCCTGAATTTCCATCTTCGCCCGTTATTAGGCTTGATATTTTATTTACAAAGTTGTAAGGATTTGGTCCTCTTTCTATTAAGTCTTGATAATCCATTGGATAGTCTCTTTTAAAAACTTCCCACATTGACTGTGCGAATTCTCCTAAATGAGTTTCAAGATATCCATACATTGATTCAGCTGTATCATTATAATCATTTTTGTTTTTGATGTAATCAGCCACAACTATGTTTTTCCATTTTGCAATCACTGAACCCCATTCTTGAGGGCTTACATTTGTTACTTCTAATATTGCCGGATTATGATAATATCCTCTTTCTAAAGGTTGTCTAATTCCTCTAGGTTTTGTTATCATTCCAGGTTGTGTTTTTCCATAAGGATATTCTGGATGAACATGTGTTATTGAGTGTCTAGAATTATTTCCAGTATAATTAGTTCCAGGTCTCCACTCTGTTCCTCTTTGGTATGAGGCAAATGGAGTTCCAGGGACTCTTGTTATACTGTCTCCTGTATTTTTCATGACAATATCTTGGTTCATGAATTCTTTAGCTGTTTTATTTGTTTTCTCAGAATGTAAGGACATATGGTCTCCAATATATTGTTCCATTAATGTGTTTTCAGAACTTTGTCTTTCTTCTAGTGAGTTTCCTTTTAAGAACAAGTGAGCTTCAATGTCTGCTTGTTGTTCTTCTTTTATTTGTATTTTTTGTAATCTTTTCTGTACTTCTTTTCAATAATTTCTTCTAAATTATCCTTCCATTCTTTATTTTTTCTTTTCATTTTATCCTTTAGTTCTTATTTTTGTTCATTTAGTTTTGATATTTCTTTTATCATTTCTTCATAATTTTCTATCCAATTTTCAAAATATCCACTATGTTTTGGACATTCTACTAGATGGATCATATGTGTTAATTTATTAGAGTGTCTTCTATCAAGATCAATTTTACAATCTTGACAATTGTGAGGTAATATTCCTTTATTTTTAAATTTTTTAGTCAGGACAGAATGCATATGTTGTGAGAAGACTCTTTCATGCCTGTCATGGTATTCTCTTTTATTTAGAATTTTCCCTCTTTTAAAGTTTTCAAATTTTCTTGTTTTTAAACAAATATGGTGAATGTCTTTAGCAATTCTTTCCACTTCATCTTCACTAGGGTGGAATATATGTTTTCCTTCATATTTTACATAGTTATCTGTTACTGGTTTTTCTACAATAAACCTTTTCATTTGTCTATTCATTTTCCTGACCTTCTTCTTCTGTAAAATCTATTGGTCGTTTTGCAGTTTCATAATCATTAAATCTTACTAACGTTTCTCCTCTGGAGTTTATGAATTAATTTACATTTTTTGGAGTTAAGTTTTTAACATTTGGTTTTTCAAAGAATTTTGATAGATCCCAATTTTTTCCCAGCATTTTCTTCCGATGATATTTCAGTTGGTCCTATCATTTTTACTCCTTCACTTCCTATAATACTTACTACAGTTTCAATTTTTGTTTTATGCCTGGTTTGACCATTGTTTGTGATTCTCCCTAAGAAGCCTACACATATCATTAGGTTGTGACCAGTTTCCATTTCTTCATATCCTACAGTTTGAATTCCTATTTGGATATGCTTCATAAAATCTGCTATTTGTATCATATAATCTGGTGCCAAATAACATACTCCCACATTAGGGTTCATATCAATTTCCATTAATCCTATGATAGCTTGGGTTGGATTAGTCCACCTTGTATCTAGAACAGTTATTAGGACTTTAGTTCCTAAGTTTTTTCTAGTTAAACCTTTTACTCCTATGGAGATTAATCCTATATGCATGTATTTTTGTCCTTGTCTTTGAAGCCTAATTGCTTCATTGTTGCTTATTAATTTTATTAATTTTTTGTCATCTTTTAGACAGCTTATTGGTTCTGTATAATGGTATTTGTAATAACATGTGTTCCAATTAAGGAATCTTTGGTCATACAGTAATCTTGGTTCCAATTGGATTAATGTTCTTTTCTTGAAGTTTTCAAATTCAATATCAGGGTCAATTATTTCTTCAATTATTGTTGGCCCTTCTTCAAGTTTGGTTTTTTCTCTAAACATTCTATCTATTAAGGTTTTTTCAAAATTTGAGCTTTCAATCCTTTGAGAATTACTTCTTTCTACTAGACTGTTTTTGGATTCATTAGTAAGAGAAAAGGATCTCCTACTAATTTTTGTAAATATTTTTCGTCTGGTTTTACAACCCAAAAATTTAGTTTTTCTTGTGGTTTAGTTTTCCTTCTAGCTTCTGCAGATAATTTTGCAATTTGTTCAGCTAGTTGTTTTATTGTATTATCTTCAGGTATTCTAACAGCTTGTATTCTTTCAAGTTTTTCATCTATGCTTTCAATGGCTATTCTTAATGCAGGGTCTTGATATTTTTTCATGTTTTCCATTTGAACATGTACATCATCAATTTTTTTCTTTAGTATTTCAGTTGTTACAAGCTCTTTTATTTTCTTGTCAATTAGACTAATATTTGTATTATTTGTTCTATTATGATGTGTTATTTCGCCAATCTTCTTATGAAGATCATTAACATTTAGTTTTACTTCTACTAATTCTTTGTTTAATTCTTTAAATTTATTATTAATTTCTTGTTTAAAGTTTTCTATTGTTTCTTTAACTTCTTTCAAGGTTGTTTCCATTATCCTTTAATAATTTTTACGATTTTGTTACACATTTCATTTACATTCTCAATATTGTTTTCAACAATGTTTTTAATTTCCTTTATTTATTTATCAAGTTTTTCAACCTTATCTTGTAGTTGTTTTAATTCTTCACTATGGTTAATGATTTTCCTTGGATTTGGGACATCACTAATTAGTTTAGAACTTTCATATTGAAGTGTTGTTATGGTTTTAGATAAGTTTTTCATTCCACTAGATGATTTATCATATTGGGTTGATAAGTATGTTTGGTTTTCTAATATTACTTTAAGATTTGTATTATTTTGTTTTTCTAATAATTCTAACTTATCCAGTTTTGCTTCAATTGATTGAAGACTTCTTTGTATATCCATGTTTTTATTTGTTAACATTTTATTCATGAGTTTTTAAGTGTTGTCTTAAGGCTTCTAACCTTATGATTAGTTTGCAATAATTTTCAAAGGTTTTATTTTTCTTGAGTTTTGCTCTTTTAATTTTTATTTTGTTTTGTTTACAGATCTTACAATCTTTAGTTTGGTTTTTGAATAGTTGTTTTCTTTTCTATGTCAATTATTAAGAATTTTTCATAATTAATATTGTCATTTAATTTAATCGTGTTTTGATTATCTTTTAATCCGTCATTAGCCATAAGCCCTAAAATCGCAACTTATGCTCTGATACCAAATTTTTAGAGGGGGGTGTGTTTTTTGGGCACTTTTTTAGAGAAATGTTAAACTCATTTTATAGTTTTGGTTATTAGGTACCATTCTTAAATGAAGTAAAACTATTGGGTACCTATCTTAAAGAAAAATTCAATTAGGTACCTATCTTAAACTTTGAAAATTTTGGTGGGTTTTTCTTAAATTTTCCGTTTATTTTTCTACTACGTGATTCCTCTCTTCTTCATTTTCTCTTTGAATGAGGTACTATGATCCAGCGTTCATGTTCCTATACCTCACAACAAAATGGTGTAGTAGAAGTAAGTGATGAATGTGTGTGGTTGTCTGAAATCGAACCGGGCGGTCGATTTCCTTTTATTCTTTTCTTGTTTGATGTTCCCATTGTTTCAGTGTTTGATAGAGAGTGGTTCTTATTTTTTCTGGTTGATTCTTGTGTATGAATGTGTGTGGTTGTCTGTTAAAATGGGTGTAAAGATTTTAGATAGCTTTATTTTTGAAATATTTGATAAGAGCCTATTGAAGTCATGAATTTTTTAGATGGAATTTGCTAGCTTGTTTTGCAGGAAACAAAAATGAAGCCATCTTTGCTAGCTTGTTTTACACTTGAAGAAGGAAACAAATGTGAAGCAGTCATGGCATCTTGCAAATGGAGCAGCCTAGCCTACGAGCCTGGAAAATGTTTTGCTGTTATTGAAAATTTAGAATGTTTTTGGAATGTTATTGAAATTGATATATTATTGAAAGATTGAAGAAGGTTGTCAAGTTCTAAACTATTTTTATGAGATGTTATTGGAAATTTTTATTTAGATTTTTTTTAAACAGGTTTTAATCGAATTTCGAATCAAATAGTTTCGAATCGAATTCGAATAATTACGAATCGAAGCGAATATAATCGAATCGAATAAAGTTATATTGTACCAAAATATTCGAATCGAATATTCGAATAGTTTCGAATAATTCGAATATTAATTTCGATTCGAATACGAATGTGAACTATTATTCGTTTGAAAATCAAATACGAATACGAATATTCGAATATTTTTTCGAATACGAATACGAAATAGTGATATTCGCTTCGATTCGTTTGCAACCTTAGCCGCATAGTGCAAATATGTCCTATACACTTTATTTTTTTCCATTGCTTATCCTAATCGCTTCTGGGGAAGGCTGCTCTGACTGTTGTTTATAAGCTTCTATATTATACATACATTAGTGATGGATCTTAAGATCTCGATTAGAAGAAAATATAATCTCCACTCAGGTCAAGAATACTCACAAAACTAACAGTATATAAAAGGAATTTATAAAATATAAGTAAACTTATACTCTTATTTGATTTTGGAATGAAGTAATTACCAAAAAAGACATGCTTTTTATATGGGATAAGATATATTTATAGGAGTATTAAGTAGTAGGGGCATTTAAGACTTTACACACATTATTATGTGCTTTTGGCTTTTACTTTTCAGAGAAGCACTAGGGGCCCGTTTGGATTGGCTTTTGAAAAAAGCAGAAGCCAAAAGTAGAAGCAGAAGCAGAAGTCAAAAGCAAAAGCATGTAACTTTTGTGTTTGGATGGAATGTTTGAAAAGCGACTTTTTCTAAAAAATATGTTTGGATGAATAAAAATGAAAAGTGCTTTTAGAGTGTGGTAATTACCAAAAAGGACATTCTACTTAATATGATAATAAGATATATTTATAGTGTAATTTATATTAAGTAGTGGGGGTATTTAAGTCCTTGCACATTTTACGAGGTGCTTTTGGCTTCTGCTTTTGGGAGAAGCACCCCCTCTCCCAGAAGCACTTTTTTCGCTTTTCGAGGTGCTTTTGCTTTTTCTTAAAAGCCAAAACAAACACCTAATTTCTACTAGAAGTGCTTTTGGCAGAAGCAAAAGCCAAAAGCACCTCCCTAGAAGCCAATCCAAAGCAAAAGTCAAAAGCACTTTTGCAGAAGCCATTCCAAACGACGCCTAATTAGAGGATGTTTCCTATAAGGTCAACACCCCATTTGATGTAAGAAGGCTTACGCATAATTGCATCTGGGTCAAATACATGCATGTTCAAGCTAAGTAATTGTTTAATTTGTTGTAACTCATAAGAAAAGTAAAATCCTCATTCCATACATCATACAAGGAGAAGCAAAATTCCAGAGTGAACTGAATCCAGTTGGTGTCTTTGCACCATCGGCAACCAAAGGTAAATAGGGTGTGTAATGGCCCAAATAATCATAACCCCAATTAATTCCCAACACACATATCCATATCATTACCCATGGCCCAACCCACACTATTTTGCCCTAATCCTCTAGCTATTATCGTGATTTTGGGGAGCAAAGGAGAAGGAAAATGGAAGCTGGAGAACGGCAACTCAAAGGAGAGGAAGAAAACTCCATTGTTGGAAGCTTGAAGAGAGGTGGACACCGAAATACAGGCAAGGGAATTTTATGTGTATTAAATTTGTGTTGGGGCTTTCTTTCTTTTTCCTCCTTTTTTTCTCCCCCTTTTCTTCACCGGAGCAAAGAACAATGGCGGAGGGGCCTCTGCGTGCCGGCGGACAGTGACGACGGTGGCTCCGTCGGCCGGCCATAACAGTGATGGTTGAGCGACGCTAGAGCAGCGAGCAGGTGGCGTTGCTGCTGCATTGCGAGCAGTCGAGCAGCGGCGACGCCGCCCTCCGACGAGGGCGGCCGGACAGTGGCGGCAGTGGCCTGTCTTCTTCCTCCTATCCTTCTTCTTATTCTCCTTTTACATATCTCTCTTCCTCATTTCCTTTACAGTGCATTTGAGATTGGACAGTGAGTTTGAGATTGATAAAATATGTGATTGATGGTTAATTTGGTACTGTGTGATGTCTCTTTATTTAGATTGGTGACTGGGTATGTGATTAATGAATCCTATTTTGATCATTGTTAATATTTGAGTTACTGGATATGGGGTGTTAGATGATTGAGTTTGAGAATTGTAGATTATGTGGAGGTTTTTATTTCTAAAATATTGGTTAAGATTGAATAGATTGGGAGTTTCTTTCATTTGTTGGATTTATATGGAATAGAATTTTGGGGTTTAACTAGAGAGATCGGGTTGTTGGATTTTGTTGAATAATGAAGATGTTATGTTGAGTAAGTCGGATTAATTGTTGAATGTTCTATTATTCGTCATTATTTTATTGTCGGTAGATGTTGAACCCAGTAGATGGAGTTTTGAATAAATATGATTAGTAGATTAAATATTGAGATTTCAATTACATTTAGAAGTTTAGGCTGGGCATGTTTTACTCTTTGTAGTAATAATATATTGTAATTACTTTGTTAAATAATTAAATTGGGCGGCTGGAAAGGAGTTGGAGAAAGGGGTTTTCTTATCTTTGGATTAACTATTTCTTATTTGAAGTATTATTTTTCTTTAATTATATTATTGGACTAAACCTGATGTTATTGACTTAAGGGCTGGAAATATGTAATGCTAGTGAAATGGGAAAGTGGGATGTTTGGTTGTAGTTGATAAATTGAGAGAGTCTTGAATGAGTAGTGTGAATCTTGGAGATGTTAGCTCTATTTAGCTATGTAGTTGAGTTGTGGATTTTTTTTTTTGGAGATTAAGAAGTTGTGGAACTAATTGGATAAATGTTCGAATGTTTGAGTAAAATGGGTGCTGAGAATTCTTGAATTATTGAAGTGCCAACTTGTGCTATTGATTGAGTTGTTAAATTATTTAGTAATAAAAGAGTTGCATTTGGTAATTATGGAGTACTTGGTAATATTTAATCTTAGAGCATGAAGCTGGAAAGTTTGGGTTTCTAAGTGTTTAAATTGGTGATTATGGATTGAACTTAATATTTGGATATTTATATGTACAAGGGTTAATTGTACATATTATTGTTAACTCAAAATTGACTGTGGCTTTTCCTTAATTCTTTTATGCGGCCTAATAATCAGATTAGATTCCAATGTGTGCTATCGCATTTTACACTTCGGTATACTTCGATAGAATAAGCTATTATATATGTAAATGAATTCAGCTATTAATTTCCTTGAAATTCATGTGCAGACACTTGCATAGTCTTTGAGAATTTAATTTATATAGATATAAGAAAAGCAAAGCATGGAATAGTCCACTAACCAATTTCAGGTGAATGCCTGTACGAATGGTGAGAGAGAGATTAATTTTTTTGTAATTCAATTTTTCAACTACAGATGCAGACTAGTTGTCCATTAATTGAGTATTCTATTATATAATTCACATTAATTTCTCCTCTAACCTATTCTAAGTCAATGTGCTCATTTGGTGGTGAGTGATGATTATTGTTTTTACAATTAAAGGTTACGATTACAGATGGAGAGATGGACTTTTAATAGTGATTATCTTTTATTTTGAAGCAATTTTCATTAAGCATTGTAGAACTTAATTTGAGTGATTACAGATAGTAAATTTAAATCCATGTTGTGCTATTTCCTTGAGTTGTATTATGGATCAATTTAAGCTATTATATCCTAAATCCATGAGATGCTATTTCTATAAGTTGCAATATGGATCAATTTAATTAGTGGATTCTATAAGGAGAAATTGAGAATTCATCTCATCCTTATATAAGTTGATCATTGTATTCGATCATTGATGCCTTAGTCTAAAGCTACGTATTGAATTCTTTATGTGTTGAGAAGTATGCGAACCTAATGATTAGGTGCTTGAACATCATGGTATTGTCATATGCATGGAAATTGACGGTTATTAACCCGATGGGTTGTTATGATATTTCTGATTGATCGGGCAGCCTTCACAGGTGTTGTTGAGTCCCGATGGCCCTGCTAGGTGGATTACTGGCTGTTATGCATGTTGGCCCTACGGGGTGGATTATTGGCTGCTATGCCTGTTGTTATTGGTTGTTATGCTTATTGGCCCTTCGGGGTTGATGATTTGGGCTGTGATGCCTGTGGTCCCTGTGGGGATGGTGTATGTTACCCTGTAACGGGTTGGAGTTGATGATATCCTCACCCGTGGGTTCATACCGCCCGGGTTTTTAGGTTGTCGGCTAGGCATATTCATCTGCATTTGCATATAGGGTAGATAGGTGTATGCTAGGCCATGCATCATATGCATCACTTTACTTATTGTTCTTTTGTATGTTGTGGTTGAAGCACCTGTATGGGACGGTGTGGTGATTTATTTATATGCTCTATGTCTTTTGCTTGTTCTGGTTGCCGTACTGGTATGTGATATTGTGATGAGTTACTTGTACGCTTTAATTACTTGTTATATTACTTATTCGATTCCCCCTTATATTCCCCTGCACATAGTTCCCTTGCTCAGTACGTTGTACTGACTCCCTTTGTTTGTCTGTTTTGTAGATTCCCTGGAGGCGCTATAGCATGACATGGGATTTGGGGATTCTGAGAGATCACTTAGATAGGATTATTTGTTGCATTTAATTACGTCTATGTGATACTGTGGCACCTGATAGTTATTGATCTATTTATTAGTTGAGGCCTGTGAGTCTAGGGCTTTAATTTCTATCGGCCTGTGGCCTTGTTTGTTATTGTCTTGGGCTGGTAGCCTGTATTTAGAGTTTTTGGGTACGTTGCCAGGTGGTGTTTATTGTGGGACTTGTAGCTTTGTCGCTATTAATGCTATATCTTGTTGGAGGACTAGTTGATGCTCCCTATTTGCCTATGTGTTGTTTTCATTTCTAGCTTCTGCTCATAATTGGTTAACTCAGATAATCAATTTAGGTTTTACACTCAGCCTTGTACTAGCTACCCTAAGTTAGCTGGCCACTAGTTTAGAGTAGTTAGTACGGTGGTAATGCTCGCGAAAATCAAGTTTGAATTTTCGGGGCGTTACAGGGTGTCTTGCCCAACACACTACAAGACCAGCCCTAAAACAAAATTCAATTAAGTTATGGTGCTGAAAGGCCATTGAGCTGTAGCTGCTGGTGCAGAATAATGCATCACATCCACCAACTGATGCTGTTGTAGACTTGTAGGTACATGTTATTGTTTGGGTGGAGAAAACATTAGAAATCACTTTTATGTACTTTTAACCTACATTATTTTGAGATTTATACACATCATTTGCGCCTATTACACCATCACTCTTACACAAACATGTAAGTTATGATTTGATAGTCATGGTCCCCATATCAGTTATTGTAGCATGTTCATCACCTATAATGCATAATTTATATACCTGCCGCCCTCAACACCCTAGTTATACCCAACACAAACTCATTTGCTCCTAAATCACAGCGATTAAGTTTTGGAATACATAAATATAACTCTAAACTCTAATGATATTATTCAATTTTTAGTTTTTCAATATCTCACATTCAAACATTCTAATTTTTAGATTCTAATATCAAATATCACTTAATTTATCTCAATTTAAATATCTTCTACTCCCTCCGTCCCAATATAAGTGGCCCCTTTCTTTTGGGCACGGGAATTTAGGTAATGGGATTTAGTAGTTAAAGTGGTGTGAGTAAATTTGACTAATTCATCCATCTAATTTATAATGGTTACATTTGACTTTTAATCATATTTATTATTTAACTTTGACTTAATGTTATCGTAATGATGTAGAAAGACAAAAATAGTCAAGTGTGATCTTGTTGGAATCGTCTAATCGTATAGTTTTAGAATATATATTTTATATAATTTTTATTTATACCCATTTTGAGATATTAATGGTTAAACATATATAGGGACTTTGTGCAGAAAGTACAATTGTCATTATTGTGGGGTTTTTAATCATGTTTATGTTAATCTAATTTACTTAAAAGGGAAAGTGGCCACTTTTAATGGGACACCCAAAAAGGAATAGTAGCCACTTTTAATGTGACGGAGGGAGTACTACTATTCACTCTAGCAAAATCCCAAACTTGGAAACTCTAAACCATAATTAGTATCCAAATATAGCTTAATTATTACATTGCTTAGATATTTGTAAGGAGTTGGGATTACTCTTTGAGTGGCCCATTAGTTTAACAAACTTTTAACAAACTGAATCGTATTCCGCAGTCTCTGTTCTTTCTCCATTCTTTTCTCCCAAAGCATCAGTTGCTAAAAAAAATGAATCTTGTTTGTCCACCAAACCCTAATTCCTCCTATTTTTGTGTGATTTTTCTCATACTTCTCTCCCAATCTCTCCTCATCACTTCCCGGAACTTGAAACCGTTTGACCAACTCACTGAAGATGATTCCGTTACTTACATTTGGCCCTTGCCTTGGCAATACACTTCCGGCAATCAAACCCTCACCGTTGACCCCAATTTATCCCTCGTTACCAGCGGAAATGGCGGTGATTCTGCGATTGTCGCTCAAGGTTTTGATAGGTATAAAGGGATCATGTTCAAGCACGCGACCAAGTTGCCTCACAGTGGGAGTGGATATGATATTAGTAAACTCAATTTAATTGTTTACTCTGAGAGTGAGGAGGTATGTTCTCCTGATGTTCATCTATGGTACTTCGATTTTTTTATTTTATTTCTTTTTTTTTTGGGGTTTTGTTTTTAGTTTAAGTTCTTTGTTCTATGTTTTTTCTGGTGGGCTTTGTAGCTTCAACTTGGAGTGGATGAGAGCTACACATTGACTATCGCTGCAAAAGGTCTGCAGTCAATTATTGGGCAAGTCACAATTGAGGTGCACGGGCTATTCATTTAAAGTTCATAATTGACTTTCTCGAGTATGTATCCAGTGATTCCTAACATTTGTTGTGCACAACTCTGCGAGAACTCATTTTTTGACTGAATCACTTCTATTGCACTTAATTTTCCTATATTTTGGAATCATTTATCTTTGGGGAGATTTCTCGGCAGATGTTTGTGAACGTAATGCATCCTATCTTAGCTGCCACCTAATAACATGCACTTTAGGCTCCTGGTTTTTGTATATTCTTCTAGTGGCTCAATCAGTTAATTGGCTTTTGAGGGTATTTCTGTTAAAAAGATTGAATATTTGGGTCTGCAAGAAGTTATTAATTTTTGTTAGAAATTGCTTAGGAAATGAGTTTATGATTTACCAAATTGAAACATTTCTACAACTAGATCTTTCGTGCACCCATAAAAAATGTGAGTACGGATTGAGTTATTTTCAATATTTTAACAACTCTTTTGCTAGAACATGACTTTCACTTTCTGATTTTTGTTTCTTTCAATCATGAGGTGAGACTAACTCTAACAAAATTTTTATTTACGGGCCATTTTTCTGACAGAGTTATCCTCATACAGAGTATTAATTATGGAAAGCATTAAAACATTATATTTTTTTGAGGTTTATTTAATTGTATTGTAACGTATGCACATTTATGAAATGCACATATTTTGAGTTAGTTGTTAGTGATACGCTTTGAATGATCGAGGAGTGATCCTTTTAGATCATCAGGTAGTCGATACCTTTCAGAGTAATGCAAAACTTCTGCAATCCAGTATACGTTGGTCCATTAATGTGTTACTTGTTCTAACTTGCTAGCTGATGAAACTGGGCTGCCCCAACTGGTGATCCATCATGTGAGGGACTTACCTTCTGCCTTGAGACTGAACACTTGCATGAATATGATACTTATCTTCTTGTGGTCTTCAGTTATTCTGTCTTAGTTGAGAATTCATTGAGCATTATAACCCTCTATTAATGTCACTGAATTTCTGTGTGGATTTTTCGTGTTGCTTGATTAAATTAAAAATCTTGAATAGTCAGAATTTGTTTAATTTTTCAAAATTATTGTTTGATGTGTGCTTATTTCTGTAGTCATTCTTAAGCTTTGTTGTTTTGTTACATACTGCAGGCAAATTCTGTCTATGGTGCTTTGCGTGGCCTAGAGGTACGTTAAATAATTATAGCTATTGTAATAATTGTAAATCTACAAAAGTATGCATCCAATCTGGTGCCTGGCACATGTGGCAAGTGGCAACAGATCTGATATTGTACATGCATAAGTTCTTTTAGCCCATTTATATAAGAAAAATAAAATTAAAAATCCGGTAACATTTGTTAAAAACTTTTATAATTAAGAAGATAATGAATCTTGTAGAAGAATTGTGTAGGATAAGATATTTTGATATTATTTCTTAATATCTAATATGTAGTCCATAGGTCAAATCGTGGTATGTAATTATTTTTTGCGGTACCTGAGGCACAAGACCTTTGATCATTGTTTACTGATTAACTTTGACCAATTATTTTAGCCCATTTATAAAAGAAAAAATATAGTCAAATGAGATGTTGGATTAGTCTAATAATGTAGTTTTAGAATATTAAATTTTTACAATTTTTACTTGTATAAAATTTGAGTTAGGCCATGTTTGGATCAATGTATTGGAGTGTATTATGTTGAATTGTATTAGCATGATGTATTAAAATAACGCAAGCTCATGTTTGGTTGTATTTTGGGCCTACATATATACTCCCTCCGTTTTTTTAAAATGTTAACGTTTGCATAGTAAACACTATTCATTGAGTAACTTTGGTTCAACTTTTTAACACAGTAGTCAAATGAGATCTTGTTAGATTCGTCTAATCACGTAGTTTTATAAAATTGAAGTTTTATAATTTTTTATTTTATAAAATTTGAGATATTACTCTTTGAAAATGTGTACTGGATTGCGTGAAGACAAGGAATGTTAACATTTTGAGGTATAAATTAATACATTGGTGAAGGGTGGGTTTATGGTGTATTGTATTATTTCTCTTTTCTTCCTCAATTTACAATAAATTGAACTTTTTGTTTTATTTGATTGATAAATACGAAGTATTGCATAAATTAAATATTATGATATTAAAATAATATTTTTTGATTAATAATCAATATATCAATTATTAGTTTACTATTATATAAATATATAAATATTTATATTTCATTTTTTAGGAAATTATTTTTTATTTAATTATTTTAAAAAATAATGCATCATAATACAAAAAACAGCAACACTCAAAAGTTGTATAATTATAATACAGTGTACTACCGAATATTGTATAATATTAATTTAATACAATGTAAATTTAATACAACATAATACAATACACCTGCATTAAATAATACTACATCCTACTAATACAATACAATGTTCCAGACATGCCCTTAATGGTTAAAAATGTGTTTTGGATTGCTTGAAAAGAAGAAATGGTACAGTTATTAAAAGATGGTAGTGTATAGATTTTTTAAGTTGTGATAGGATAGTATTTTATTGATTCTATTTTTCATTTAATAATGTTATAATAAATATGGCACTCATTTATCATGGTTTCCTATTGTGTGTGTATGTGTTTTAACTTGTGGGGAGGGGAGTGGTATTTTTTTTTTTTTTAATATTTAAAACATGATATTTGAATATTTGATAGTATCTCACAATATTTGATATGTACTTATTTCTTAGATTAAATTCTACAGTACTCCCTCCATCTGAGTCAATATGTCCCGTTTGATTTTGGCACGAGAATTTATGTAATTGGTAGATACTCCCTCCGTCCCAATAATTTTGACCACTATTCCTCTTTGGGGTGTCCCAATAAGGTTGGCCACTTTCCTTTTTAAGCAAATTAGATTAATATAAGCATGATTAAAAACCCCACAATAATGACAATTGTACTTTCTGCACAAAGTCCAATGTAATTATTTAACTAGTAATAACTCAAAATGGGTATAAGTAAAAATTATACAAAATTTAGATTATAAAACTATACGATTAGACAATTCAAACAAGATCACACTTGACTATTTTTCTCTTCTTACATCATTACGATAATATTGAGTCAAAGTTAAACAATAAATAGTGTCAAAAGTCAAATATAACAATTATGAAATGGGATGAAGGAAATAACCAAGTTGAATCACACCATTTTAACTACTAAACATCACTATCTAAATTCCCGTGCACAAAAGAAAGGGTTATAATTTACGGGATGGAGGGAGTAATAGTTAATAATAGTGGATTAGTGGTAGTAATAAAAGTAGCTTTGAACTAAGCATTGTTCAACTTTGACCAATTTTTTACGATAATTACATATGAAACAACACATTTAAGTGGTATTTTGTTTGATTCGTCTAGTAGTTGAAGAATATCAACTTCTTACAACTTTTACTTATACACAATTTGAGTTATTAATCACTTAAAATGTATATTGGATTGCGTGTACAATATAAATTAAAAAATAGAGGCAGTATTAAGTGATTAAATATTACTCCCTCCGTCCCACTTGAAATGTCCCATTTGATTTCTGCACACAATCCAAATGCACATTTTTTAATTGTTAATATCTCAAAATATATACAACTAAAAATTATATAAAATATATATTCTAAAACTATACGATTAGACGAATCTAACCAGACCATACTCGACTATTTTTTCCAATTACAATAATATTGAGTCAAAGTTGAACAATGAACTGTGTCAAAAAATCAAACGGGACTATTCAACTGGAACGGAGGGAGTACTAAATAAGGAAAGAGGATAAAATAGGCTGGACAGCCAAATAAGGCAAGTGGGACAAATTCATTTAGATGGAGGGAGTACTTCTTAGTTGTTGGAGTCCGTTGGGTTAAGGAGCGTGGCTCAACAATGTTGTCATGTTTAGGAGCAACACAAGTACGTGCTTGTAGTTGAGCCCATCATCCCGGGAGATGCTTAGCAAGTGCATAGGCCTACATAAAAGGTTCATAAATTGAGCCTTAAAAACCATGTCTCAACCCAAAACTTTGGGCTGTAGGATTGTGGACCTCGTTCAATTATAAACCATTCATAGCTTTTCTAATTTCTCAATAGTTCCGGCTTGTTTTTATTCTCAACAATCTCCTCCCTTGTGAATTGCTCTCCCTCATATCAACCCCCCTATAGAATATAGATAATTCAATATCCCAAAACTTGTGATTTCACATCTCCCATAGCTTATGTTACTAAGTTTTACTAAGCTCTAGTATAATATCTTAACTTTGTCTTGGATCTAGTTTCTCATTGAATGATTGAAACAATAAAAGAGTCCCTATTTAGTATTTATAAGGACAATGTTACAATGATAATAATAAAATATAATAAAATCTTAACTATAATATAATCCTACAAAAAGTCCAACATCTAAATTGGAAACAAATACATATAATTAATTTTATAACTGTTAAGAGATAAATATATAATATCAAACGTTGTATTCTAAATATAATTCATCACTCCTGTTCAACTTGCAAAGTAGAAGTGGCTAAATCTCAACAGCCTCCCAAAATCTTCACGAAATGAGAAACATGAGGGAAGGCACCATCTCATGGAAAAAAAAAAACCTGTGGAGAAACCATCAAAAGGAAGGTAAAGCTATCATATTTGCATAAACGGATAACCTAGGTTTCGCACATTGGAAAGAAAATATCTAGTTTTCCATTAAAGTAGGAAAAAGAGAGCCCAATTTAAAGGGACATTATTACAACATAACTAAGGAAATGAAATAAATCAATTGTAAAATATAATCCTACAAATACATATAATAAATTTAGTGGTACTAAGAGATAATACCAAATATTGTATTATAAATATAATTCTTCAACAAGGTTTTATAATTTATGCATGAGGTAGTCTCTCACATCATTTTTGTTATTGGACAAGTATTCCTGGATGCATAACACTATAAAACATATATTTTTAGCTATGGACAGATATATCCTACAGTACTGATATATTTCAGGCATGTCGACACTCTTCTCCATGGTGTGGAAGAAGTATACTTTAATAACTCTTGATAATACTTTATTCCAGACTTTGAGCCAACTATGTGCTTTTGACTATGGAACCAAAACTGTAAAAGTGTACAATGCTCCATGGTACGTACAGGATAAGCCAAGATTCGTATATCGTGGACTTCTAATTGGTAAGTGGAATCCCTTTTGACTTTCAATCTATTTGTTGTGAATTTCATATTTACACACTCTTGTACAGATACTTCAAGGCACTATTTGCCAATCGAAACAATCAAGCAAGTTATAGAATCTATGTCATATGCAAAACTTGTAAGTTTGTTAACCATCATGTCACCCCTCTTTATTTAGATTAAATGCTGTTTCTTTTTCTTTCCATATTTAAAAGGAAAATTAATTTTTGAAATTAGTAGAATGTCCTCCATTGGCACATCATCGATGAAGAGTCATTTCCACTAGAAGTACCAACCTACCCAAATTTGTGGAAAGGAGCATACACTACATGGGAGCGGTATACCATAGAAGATGCATCTGAAATTGTGAAGTAAGTGTCTCTTTCTTAGTTTCTAATATCTCATCTTTGCAAGGATGTTAGCTACAATTTTAAGTATGCCTTGAGTTTTGAAGGAAAATATATAGTACTTTTTTACTTTTATTGTTCTTTTATTGCCTTTACATTTCAGCATTAATCTTCATAAATACTGATTGATATGTTTTATGCCCCTGAACTCTAAAAGACTGCATGTTACAAGTCTTGGCAAGCATTGAACATAAAATAACAAAATTGTTTGAGCACCAGAAAATCGGCTTGGGTTTTGTTATAAGTAACTTGTTTTGTGCTGCTGTTTATATGGTTTAAATTGATTCTCAGTACAATGTGGGTGTAGAATTTTTGCAATTTACTGTAATTACTGAATGCTAAGTTATGCAGGAAATCAGGAATCATAATGTTCTTTAAATGCTAGATTCTTCGTTTGATCTAATTCTATGAATTTGTGTGCGTGTCCTGCCGTTTTCTGATTATCGCATATATTACTGCTACTGATGTTTTTGTTCCTTGATTTGTGTCATTCCCATGTGACTGGCCTACAACAAAGTTTCGCGAAAATGAGAGGTATGGTACGAAACAAGGCTTTATAAATAAATCGACAAATTTATCTTCTATTTCCTTGAGTTCACTGAACTTTTTGATATGATAGATTCTTGTCTTGCTTCAAGGGAACAATTTCAAATCCTCTCATCAAATTAGTCTTTTGTATTTGAGTTGATTTCTATATCCATCCAATTTCCAAAAATTGATTAGTTTTAAGTAATCGAGTGTGAGTTTTGGGTGATGTGATTTTCAGTTAATTCAACATTTTATTTTCAGGCATTAATGTCATGGCAGAAGTTGATGTTCCTGGGCATGCTGAATCATGGTAAAGTTTAAGGGATTCAAGTTATATTTTCTCTCATAACTTCCCAATTTTCCTATATGTTAAAATATTAAATTTGTTTATTTTACGGTTATAGAATTTTATCTTTTTGATTAATCCGAGTCACAGAAGTAGTTTGTTAAGTGATTCTCATTCTAACTACATATGTCCTCTCTTGTCTTAGGTAAGTGATCTAAGATAGTGTTGGTTCATTAATTTTGCTATACCCTATTTTTCCAAAATAGTTGACTCTCACAAATCCAAAGAACAGTTGTCATGGGCATATATAGTACTTACATAATAGAGACCATTTGACCTAATTGCACTTGTATTTTCCTGCCCATTATCATGATCGTGTTGATGAAAATTGATTCAACAGTTGTGGGTTTCCACAATTTGCTGGCATTCCAGTTTGCCAAGATCCATATGATATTGTGTATGGCTTGGTGGAAGCTTGCAAGTTGCAATGACGTTGGCATATATTACAATTACTTGGTTACATAATTCATCTGTTAAATAAAATGTCGTATCTGGTGTGGATTGCTTCATCTGAGCACAATGCCACAAGATAAATGCTCTTCATGTTTACTCTCTTTATAAAATAGAGAATTTCATTCACATCCGGTGATGCCAAAGTTTTATATAACCTTGTTTAGCTTTAATAAGTTGATGAACCAAGTGCAAGTTGTTTGTTTTAACTTGAACAACATACCCTGAACGATGAAGGTTGCAAATTATATATATGAGATTCTTTGAACAACCTACCCTGAACTTTACTCCATATCAAATTTCTTCCTTTTGAATTCTTTGGATTCTTGTATCTAACCCATGTCATGTCTATCAACCATGGATGGATGGCTGCCAATGGAAGAACAAGTGAAATGACGAGAGATGCATTCATGTAATCTACCCCAAGTTTTTGAGTGTATCACACGAGCTTTAAGACAATTGATAGCTAACACCTGGCGACAAGTAAAAACAATATTTTGAGTGGGCAATATAACAAAATCACAAATACTATTGTCATGCAGTGACCGATGGATACATTTGCAATACATCCATCTGAATTGCCGAAGGAAACATTACATGCCTATAGTATTTGTGATTTTGATCCAATGCCCATGTGAAATATTATTTTTGCTTATCCACAAGTTTATGCTATCAATTGTCTTAAAGTATATCTGGTTACCAAAGGATACACTAGGGTATTTGGGGTAGATTAAGTGTACGTCTCTCTCATATGGCATGACAAAGATTTCCTCAATTCACTTGTTCTTTCATTGGCAGCCATCCATGGTTAGACATAACATGGGTTAGATACAAGAATGAATGACATTCAAAAGGAAAAAATTTAACTGGAGTAAAGTTCAGGATTTGTAGCTCAAGGAATCTTATATATCTAATCTGCAAGCTTCATCGTTCTTTTTATGGGTTAAAACAGGTAGCTTGCAC
Source organism: Hygrophila difformis (assembly GCA_030278955.1). Taxonomy (NCBI): domain Eukaryota; kingdom Viridiplantae; phylum Streptophyta; class Magnoliopsida; order Lamiales; family Acanthaceae; genus Hygrophila; species Hygrophila difformis. Next base: position 6,971,434 of record JAOANR010000011.1, read on the forward strand.
TTGGTTCATCAACAGTGTAAACAAGGTGATATGAAACTTTGGCATTGCGAGATGTGAATGGAATTCTATATCTTTTATAGGTGTCACGCATTGGTTGTTGAAGATAGGAGTTACTCATCCCATTGCCAATTGGTTTTGGGTTAGAACTCCATATCCATGGTATCAGAGCTATGAATACCCGTGATGGGTATGTGCCGATCCTGGATGTGGGATTCGATTTCGAGATTAGTATCATCCCGAGGGAGTGTGTTGAGTGTCCCACATCAGTTATTGAGTGAGATTCCCCTTGTATATATAGATAGGAATTACTCTGACTATTGTCAATTGGTTTTGGGTTGGAACCTCTTATCACGAAGAGTATTTATTTTGTGTTATTGTGGTCCCTGAAGCTGTGAACACGGGATTTGACATTTTGTTCGACAGATGAACTGGTTAACCAAGCAGGTGTAGCATATGCCAACGTCATTGCAAGGTTCTGCCAATCCATCCACTTCAATAAATATTATGTGGATCTGACAGGCTGAAGTGCTAACATATTGAGGAAACCTAAATCAATTTTTATCAATATGAACATGATACTGGTCAGTAAATTACATGTGCAAATAAGTATATATGACCATGACAATTGTTCTTTTCTTTTGTTAGCCTCAACTATTTTAGCTAAATAGGGATAGCAGGATTAATGAACAACATTACTTTAGATCTCACAACTTAATGTTCCACAGTTGATGTATCTTTGTTCAAGAAATGTCAGGCCTTTTCCAGACAACAACTAGCTATTCATTCCCTTTTTGGTGACATTGGTTTTCCTTCTCATAACCTTGATCCCTTTTGAGCATGTGGCAATGCCCTAAGCTTTTGATACCTCAGTGGATTTGCAATTGTATTTGCCGATATAGGTTATTGTTGTTTTGTCTAGAGTAAAATCCATAACTTTGATTTTTTCAACAGTGAAAACCATTTTTGGATATTTATAGTAATATAGTGATCTGTTACGAGTACTTAGTCGAAGGCATTCATTGGCTAATAAGGTTTAGCCGTTCTTTTTCGTATGACTATTGAATTCATTGAATTTCAAACTTTTGCTGAAAATGTGCGACAGTTTCAAATAGGTTTTTGTCCTTTCCGTTTTCTGCATGCAGGGGAACTGGATATCCTGATCTTTGGCCATCCACTTCCTGCAGAGAACCTCTGGATGTTTCCAAAAATTTTACTTTCGATTTGATATCTGGCATGCTGGCAGGTCAGGATATGATTTGAAGACTCAGCTCAATTTATTTTATTTTTTCTTCTTGTCTGCTTGTTGATGTATACATGATATGATAGTGGACTGATGGATAGGTTTCCTCTCAAATCTCTGTCACATGCCTCAAGGATTTGAAAGAATCAACAACTGAATTCCAACAGTGGCTCATAATTTTCAGCTGAACTCCTAATGACTAATGCTACATAAAATATCTATAGAATGTCTTTTCCACCATTCCAGTCCCCAATTAACGTAGTTTTTCATTCACGTATGATGTCTAAAAATATCATACGACATATAATAGCTGTAATAAGATGAACAATATTACTTCTGAAGTTCCTAGACCGGTTCTTGAAATTCGTTACCTTATTGGTCTTTTTATAGGCCAATGTAAAATATATTGTATTTTCAAATCGAAGTGTTGACTTTAGTAGCTATTTAAAATTTTACTGCAATGTAGATATTTACTTCATTTAAACTTTTTACTGACATTGCATTTGCATAATATAGTTACATATGTTACTTTAATGCCGTTATGCCTACAAACATTTGGTGTCTCCCTTTTGTAATGTAGTATATATGTATCTTAACAGACATGAGAAAGATCTTTCCATTTGAGCTATTCCATTTAGGTGGTGATGAGGTCCATACAGGTCAGCACTTTGTTTCATCAATGACTTTTTTCTTTTCATATTTTTCTTTGATAAAATTTCTAAACTGACTATGCCTTTATTATCTTTTCTATTAACTACCTGTGCTTTGTAACCTTCTTACTTGCTCTAGTATGCATTAATGCAGATTGTTGGACTTCAACACCGCATGTGAAGCAATGGTAAATAGCCCCTGTTCTTTACTTTACAACTTTCTCTGATGCTATTTAAAGTTATCCCATGAACATGTGCCTTTATTTCATGCTAGTACTGTTAATTATAAAATTAATTTTTGTTGCATTCTGATTATTGATTTCAAATGCTAAAATAGTACTCACTTATTTCCTTCAAGATAGTTTTGGGTTCTTTATTTCCTTATATTCTGTTATCTTGTTATATCTCTTTTTGCTCACACATTGTACATAGTAATCTTGTAACAATATGCTGCTTGTTGCTCATGATATATTTTTCTTATGTTTTAATTCAGCAGTTAAAGTTACCAATATAGCTAAAGATTGCTACATAGAAATTCTATAAATATGCTATTCATCTATTTAACCTTTAAAGTTAATTATCAAAACTCTGCAATGCAATCTAATTACTAACTGTGTCCCTCAGTTTCGAAATTATCAAACATATCATGTTTATAATATCTTCATTGAACAATGCCCTTGCATGAATGCACATAACAAACGTATTTGAATTAAGAAAAGTATTTTTCTTGAACGTATTGTGATATTTTATTGTTTGATGAGTTGTGAAACATTTGTTTTCATAAATATTGGGCTGTTGGTATTCTGTACTGGGTCATCAGAGAGTTTTAAAATAGAGAGGGGTACAATCAATTATTGTAGTGTTTCACACATCATGGGAGACATGTTTGTAAGTAAATCTTCAACACAGGCGCATAATGTGGCTAGTTGTTTGTTGTTTCCATGACTACATCAGCTAAAAGTTCTACATTGTTTAGTGGTTGCATCAGAATCACGCTCCTCGGACGTTTTGTAGGTACCCTTCTTCCTTAGATCAACAATGCTAACTTCCCAAGAAAGTCATTTGCATCAATAGTGTAAGCAGTTACAAATTCCAATGGGGCATGTTTCAAACTCCATTAATAGCAAGCACAATCCCCTTTTATAACCATTTGAGGGATTAATGCTAATAAATAGAAGTGACAAGTGATATCCAAATGGGAGGTCCCATTTAGGGAAAAAGTCTTTCACAACCAAGAATAGTGAAAAGAATTCCATCTTCACCGAGGGACAAGCGTATTGAAGGAATTAATTGTAATAAATATAAACACTCTGCTGCCTGCCATAACTTTTAGCTGAAAATATCATTTAGCGATAACATGCTTAGAAGGGAAACCCTATCCACAAATTTACAACAATAAAAGGTAGCTTGAAAGAGAAGATTTTAGACATGTTTGGTTGGTTTCTACGTTTGTGTTTCTTTTTGTTTTCATTGTCGCTGCTGCTAAAGGTTTATATTTGAAAATGGATTCTATATACTAGATTATGATTTTCATGTTTCTACTTTTCTGATTGCATAAGATTCTGGGTTGACTTTGTTGTATCTACATCTAATTTGACACTAGGAAGTATAATCCACATTTTGATATCTAGAATACATCATGTCTTGCATACCGCACGCCTCTTTCACTTTATGTGATTTGTTTCTAGCTATTTTGTTTTGGGTGTTTCACATTGCGATATTTATTACAGTCACAAATACAATATGCAGGCTTCAGGATCACAATATGACTGCCAAAGATGCATATCAATATTTTGTACTCAGAGCTCAGGATATAGCAATATCACTAAATTGGACACCAGTTAACTGGTGAGTGCTGATTTTAGTTTCCTACACAAAAACTTGAAATAATTTTTATATTATTTGAGTTTTAGACAAACCCTAAGCCCCTAATTATACACGATCAAAATTTTGTTACTAAACAAAACCATTATGTAGTGTTTGAAAACTGGAGCTGACTGAAGAATTGTTTTGTTGACTTCAAATTATGGTATAACAATTGCACGGCAGTAAAATCTGATATCTAAATTTGTTGATCCAGGGAAGAAACTTTCAACACCTTTCCAGGCAGTCTCAATCCTCGGACTGTGGTGCATAATTGGTGAGTATCTTGTTAAATATAAACAGAGGAATAAAATGTCAAATATACAAATGGTGTCCAACTCCCAAGCCATGAATTTTTTTGTACATGATAAAATACAGGTTGCAATCTGGTGTTTGTCCAAAAGCTGTTGCAAGAGATTTTAGATGCATTTTCAGTAACCAAGGGTATTGGTATCTTGACCATTTAGATGTACCTTGGGAATCAGTCTATTATACAGACCCATTAGAAGGGATAAGTGATGTTTCAAAAGAAAAACTTGTGCTTGGGGGAGAAGTTTGTATGTGGGGTGAAACCGCTGATGCCTCCAATGTTCAGCAAACAATATGGCCTCGAGCAGCAGCAGCAGCAGGTATTTGTTTAAAGTGCTTTATGGTCAGTGGAGATTCATGAACATGTTGCAGCCAATCGTATTGCATTAGCATATGGAAACTTTTCCTTTTTCATTCTTTCTTTGTTATTTATAGTTTTAATGGAATCTCTCTGGATCTAGACATGAATTGATTCCTCATTGACCTTTGACCCTTTATGTATCCATTTATCGTTGTTGAGGACTAATATATGCCTTTGGATTCTCTTCCCCAACAGCTTGAGCTTTTAAGAGAGTTGGTTCTCTAACATGGTATCAAGAGGAAATGGTCTCATGTTCGAGTCCACCTCCCCCATTTGTGTTTGTATTTGTGGGCTTTGTATTTGCTTTGGCCAGTTCCATCCCAATTGTTTGTCTTTGATTCACGCACAAGGCCATCTTGCTCTTGGGAGAGTGTATTGATAACCGATATATTGGTTCTCTAACAAGTCTATCTTAATTTGCATTTTGTTGATCCTAGGATATTCCATTCACATCTTGTTTTGCTTTATAAGGTTGCAAAGATATAGGTTCTCTTATGTGCTAAATTTTTTTTTTTAGTTTTTATTTTTTTGGTATTAATTACATATCATATCATCCATTGTTTTCATAGCTACACTTTTACAGCTGTTTTTTTTTTTTTTTCCTTTGAAAAAGATGCTTAAAATGTGATCCCCCATGCTTTCATAAAACAGTTCTACTTCAATTCTTAGTTCTGTTCAATGCACAAGGATATGATTATAAGTGTCTTGATTCGTGTTGCTTGTTTGTGTAGAACGCCTGTGGAGCAGAAAGGAGTCCACATTTTCGAAAAATGATACACAGAATGCTTTATCAAGACTGGAATATTTTCGATGTCTGTTGACTAGACGTGGTGTAGCAGCTGCCCCTGTTACAAACTTCTATGCTCGGAGACCTCCAACCGGTCCGGGCTCGTGCTACAGCCAGTGAAGCACAAGTTCATCATGTTCAAACACTTGATTGTGTGATCAAGAATTCCTATCAATGTATGCTATTTGATTATTATCCCTATTTGATTACTGATCTTCCTGGTTAAGAAATGGAAAAGATAAAAGAATTTGCAATCCCCCTTATATTTTTAATCTGTGTTCGTTCATTGGGAATCTCTTGCTTATGCCGTCTATATATTTTATTTCATTTATAATATATACTTCAAAGCTTTAACAAAATATATGCTAATATTTCGACATGCACTTTCCATATTTTTAAGCATATAACTATTGGTAATTATCACTCTCTCCGTCCAATAAAATTTTCAACCTAATACATTTTCAAAAGTTAAACGGGTCAATGTAAATTGTACGATCGGATTATATTATATTTTCTCCGTAATCAAAAGAAGTTAACATTTCTTATTTTCATGCAATTCAATACACAATTTTAAAGAGTTATATGTCAAATTTTATAAAAGACAAAACTATGTGATTAGACCAATCTAACATTTCACTTGACTATGTTTTATCTTATATAACCGTGTTAAAAAGTCGATTCAAACTTACTCAGTGAATAATGTTTACTATGAAAATGTTAGATTCTTTAAATTACGGGGGGTGCATATAGATATCTTCCTCGACAATAATAGGTCTGTTTTAAGTCCACTCAATATAGTGTGGGACAAAACTCTTATCATAAAGATTATGTTTATCATATGATCTAATCCATGTTCATTTTCTTTGGAACACATCCTTTTGGCCGAACACGGTGATATTCCTTCCAAAACATTTAGGACAATAAACATTAGGTGGGTATTTTGCTATACTTGTAGAGCTGGATGGAGATATATACATCATGTTGAGTTTGTGTCAGCATGTGCATTGTACCATTATACACTCATCTATATACTATGCATGTAATGATAAAGGGACATACCTTTTTCCTCATTCATTGAATATATACATATGTACTATTTTCCAAGACGTATCTAATTCTACAATAGATTAGCTGCTAGTATTATCTATCTATGGATCCATCCATGGATTATTGTATGCCACAAATAGCCTACCTGATCTGACATAGTGACATTACATACATACTCATCTCTAGTTGTTTGCCCAATTACAGTACAGCTTGGATTGTTGTTTTCTTGCCTCTTGCACGCATCTTCTCGGCATGTATACTGACTGAAACGTCGAATACAAATCCTACTGTGATCTAATATTTGTCGGGGGGAAATTGCAACGAATCAAGCGTCCAATTTTTTTCCTCTGGAAAAGAAAGAAAAACACACAAGTGATTGAAAACCGGCCTATGATGTATGTATATAGATATTGCATCGATCGAGCTACTGCTAATCTATATGAATTTTGATTCCTTGTCTTGGGAAAAATAAGGGGAAAATTTCGCCTAATTATTAACTAACCCATCATGTAGATAAGATCAATATACATGCCAACGTTGTGTTTGCTTGTGTGTATAGTACTCCAAGGTGACAATTGGATTAGGTTCACTGTCATGATGAATTAATCAAGTTTGTCAAATTCATAATATTTTATGGAAAGACTGGCATTATTAAAAAATGTCAATGCTTACCCAAAAAAAAAAATAGCATTATTAAAGATATTAATTATCAAATTGGGTCTTATATTATATTCAAGTTATTCAAGTTATTCATTTCACAATTAGGTCGGTTTAAGTGTATAATCTACATACGCAAACTGTGATGAATAAGGAATAATTCATATACCTATAACATTGAAAAAACAATCAAAATACATCACGTCATACCTAATATCACCCAAAAAAAATAATCCAAAATACATCGTTTGGAACGTCTAATTAATTTCAGTGTTCATCACCTAAACCGGATCGTCCCCCCAATTACTGGGCTCATTTTGGTTTGCGATGTTGCTCTAGATATTATATTGTCGGCTCAGTTGTGAAGACTGATCCCAACAATCAACAATAACACTTTCTAGGAATAATTAATAAGTTATTAAAAGATGGTGAAGACGATACAAATGAGCCTTGTACAAATATTATGAAAGATGGTGGAAGTAAATCAAACAGAATCAAAGTCATTAACCCTAGCTAGCTAGGATCCGTGTATATGAATGGATTCGATCATGATTATATATCTGGCCACTTACAAAAAATGGCCACATAGAAAGAAAACAAAAACCCTAGCTAGCTTGCTAGATTCTTTCAGTAATGGTGATAAGAGTTTCCTTCCACAAACTGATCAATGACAATAATTTATTAGGAAGCTCCTGTCTTTGGGAGTAGTGCATGTCCTAATTAATTAACTCATTGACGACCCCTTTTGCAATGCCTCCTTCATTGATATTGGGTCAAGCAATCCCCAAATTATTATTAAGCATCATTATTGTAGTAGAGGGGTCGCCAAAATATCTCTCCCAATTTCTTACATGCACATATATATATATATATATATATATACATTGATCAATCTTAGCCGCCTCATTATTAATTAATTGGTGGATGAGCATATTATACATCTCACTTTCAGCCCTTTTAATTTGTTTAATTTAATTTAACGCGCCTTGTTGGATCCATGCATGTTAATTCATTTTTGTAGCAGTACTCAAATCTCCCATCCGTCTACCTCATACATATATATGTTAGTGGTCAAACATATATATTTGGCAGCAACCCATAAAACAAGAAAGGATTTAGAGCCTTTAAATGTTAAATTAGCTGATGACAATATAAAGCAATTAATTTAAATCATTAAATGTGTGTTTGGATGGGTGGATGTATTATGCAAATGTATGTTTGTGTATGTGTGTGTGTGAGATCATACTCGATGCTTGAAGGATTACTTGATATACATAACTCTTGCCACAATTGTCGAAAAATGGCACACATCGATTAATTGGTTCTTTGTTTCATTGCTTATATAGATATAAGTCAATCCAACCATTATTAATTGATTTTAGTTTGTAATATCCCCTCCACGGAGCAGGCCACATGTATCCAAATAAGGTGCATTTCAATCTCAATGTAGAATCATGTCGAGATGAATTGGGCTATGTTGAAAAATGTCCCACATCAATTAATTGGTGTTAGGTTGGAACCTCATGTACAAATTATAACAAAATTATCAATAAACCCTAGCTAACTATATACTAGTATTATTCAGTTGGCCGGTAATTTTAGCACAATATAATCAATGTGTTTTAGGTAATTAGATTTGCAAATGACCGGGAGTCATTTTGAGCTGAAATGAGCTAATAAGTGGTGCAGAGTGCATGCTCGTTTCACCGTCGTCATGACAGCATGGCTGCTCAAAGTGGGGCCGGGATCAAGGGGGTTGTGGCCCCTTGTGGAGTCCTAGCTAGCTAGGGACACACAGCCCTTCCCGCCGGTTATACAATGTGCCTCCAATGCCAAGAGTTGGTACTTATGAGCCAAAGTTTAATTTCTGTTTTGGACAAGAAGTTCGCGGAGATCGAGGCGACGAAATCCTTTCGTCCCATTCCATAAAAAAAAAATTTTTGTAGCACGTGAAGAAGCGTGCCCAACCAAATTGGACTTTGTAGGTCATCTGCATGCGCCTAATGCCAATGCGAACGTGAAGAAGAAGTGGGCACAAAATGGCCCTAAAGCGTACTTCCAACAATGAAATTAAAAGTTAAAATTTTTGGCTAAGTGTTGAACGCTCCATAGAAGTGCATACGCCTGATGAGCACCCATATATACTCTCTGCATATATATTAATTAAATTGCGGGGGGAAAAAGAAAGTTCACTTAACAATCACACTATTTCCCCCTAGCTATTAAATACACGAATTTTATCTTTAACAACAACACACGGCAAGACTTTTTGAGTATATTTACAAGCATTATTATTATTAGTAGTTGATAATGGCCAAAATTGTCCATTATTTCCAATCCATTTCCGTGTCTGAGACGGACATTTTGATCGTATTCCCATCTTATTTCAATGAGAAAGCAGTTGAATTCGACAGATTAATGCAAGTTTGTAAGAAAAATGAGCTGGTAATGAAAGACACAAAAATATGCAATTTTAATTGCATTTGTGTTAGAAAAATCCAAAAACATGAAAAAAGGAAAAAGAAAAGAAAAAGGAATGAAAAGATGAGCAAAAGAATAAAATAGCCCACAAAAATCAAAAAGATGGGAAAAAGAATGAAAATCCCACAAACTGAAATTTTGGTTAAGTGTTGAAGATCAATTCGGTCTATACGCAATTCGACCTAAACCGAATTGCTTATTAGACCGAATTGCTGAAGAGAAGTGTTGAAGAAGGAAAGAGCAACCAATTCGGTCTGTGGCAATTCGGTCTAACCGAATTGGCCCCTAGACCGAATTGCACTTTAGAAAGAAGAAGACCCTGAGGAGAAAAGAAAAGGAGGAGTTCGATATATGCAATTCGGTCTAGGCCGAATTGAGTGCATAGATCGAATTGCCTCAAAACAAGGAAGCCAAGCAGGAGCCATCATCAATTCAACAAGGTCAATTCGGTCTACCCATGGACCGAATCACCACATTCCATGCTCAAGATCAAGGAGAAAGACCTCATTTCACCAATTCGGTCTAAACCGAACTGCTTGAGGAGACCGAACCACATTTGAAATTGCAGCTTTGAGCACGTGAGAAATACATGGCACTGTGGATGGGCCCTGATGGGCGTAGGGTTCTGAGAAGAAGTATAAAAGCTGACCTTCCTCAACACAAAAAGAAATCCGAACACTAATACTTGGATTATTGCTGGGAGACAAAAAGAAGGAGCAGAAGGTTCTCCACCCCTTAAGGGTTAGGTAGGTAGTTTAGTTAGTTAGTTTACTTTTCATGTTTGTAGTGTAGTTTTAATGCTTTTGATCTTAGTTTATTTTTATAGAAGCTTGTCACTACCTTTAGTGTAGCCATTACCATAAACTTTAAATGCTTTGTAGTTATAATGAACCCTACCTTCAAGCTAATGATGGTTTTAGGGTTATTTGTTGCTTTCAAGTGTCAATACAAGAAAAAATCCAGAAATGGGGTTTTTATTTCAAGTGTTTGGCACTTATTTAATGCTTTCCTTAGCAATAAATGTTAGAATGTTTGTTTGTTTCAACTAGGTTACATTTATTATATCCTAGTTGACTTACATTCTCAATAATGCATGTTTAGTGGGTTTTTGGCTTGTTCTTACACCTTAGTGATTCAAATGAGTGTTCTTAGGTTTTAGATGATTTTAGGTTTGTTAGAATTTATTTTTAGGTTTATTCTGTTGCTGTTCTGTTCCCTTTATGTTAGCTTATTGTTGCCTTAGATAATGTAGGTGTTCTTATTTTATGCATGTGTTCTTATTATTCTTAGATGTTTAGGTCTTTGATCTTTGATTGCTTGTTTGTAGAATTAAGGTTCATTTCATGCCAATACCTGCTAGCCACGTAACCTATTATGTCTATTTTCCTTAAAACACTCATTAGTGTGGCTGTGAGGTGACACTGATGTGAAGTGAAGGATTTGGTAAATCTTATCCATCATGAACCACACAGTGTAAACCGAACCTGTACTTGTGAGCTCAAAATATCTTTTATGTGAGAAAAGACATGCAATTCGATTTGAGGCAATTCGGCCTAAACCGAATTGCCCATGAGAATGGAATTGCATGGCAAATATATTTGTTGAATGCCTTATCTAAAATCTATATGCAATTTGGTCTAGGCAATCCCATGAGACCGAATTACATAGCAAAAATTGTTATCATATAGTGCACCAGCAATTCGGTCTGTGCGAATTCGGTTTAGACCGAATTCCTTCCATATATCGAATTGACCTTGTACACCATATTATATGCATTTCATCTCTTCATGCCTTAGTTTATTTTATGTCTTACCAATTCGAATTGCCAATTCGGTCTAGACCGAATTCAATTGGTAGTTCGAATTACCCTCTTTTTGGGGTCAATGCCTTAGCCAAATTTGAGTGAAGTAATGACTTCATCAATTCGAATTGTCCAATTCGGTTTAGACCGAATTGCTTTGACAATTCGAATTAGAGGATGCTTCATGACTTTACAAGGATTAATTGGGTACGGTGTTACTTCATACCTCATGCATCATCAATTCGGTCTAATTTGCATTTTGCCCAATAGACCGAATTGCTTTCTTCCTTCTATTTTCAAAACTCCAAAAAACATTTTATTTCTTGAGTTATGTAAGTTGCATGGGTATAATGGGCCTAGGCCCATCACACCTAATTTTATCTATTACACATCTCAACCCATTAGTGTCTTAATTATTGCGTGATTAACACTCACACAATACTAAAAATATTTTCTTAATTTTATTTATTTTCTCTTTCATTGTGTGTATGAACAACTAGTAAGAAATATATCAGACTAATGTTGGCGGGTATTCCCGCACGGATAAACTAGCTCGTATTCTGAATATTAATTACTAGTTGTTATTTTGCATGGTCCGGATAGTGGTCGGTGGAAGCCTTGGCGGTTTGTCCATCCGGGATTATAACTGCTGCTCAGCTGACTCTTATCCGGATACAGTTTTCTTTTCTTTATCTTAATTTCGAACCTGAATCTAGAGTTGTAGTAATAATAGATAATATATGACAATGTTATCTAATAATTATTACAGTAATAGAACATGTGGGTTTTCATCCAGATTCACAGATAGTGAAGTCTAAGATGACGGCGGCAACCGTTGTTTAAGATCTTCTGCTGTCTAAAATCATCTCACCTTAATAATTAGGTTAACTGGACCATAGATAACTGCAATCCAATTAACCCTAATTATTTTGTCATCTCTTTAGCCAAATTCTTCTTATCTCAGGCTAATCCATCTTTGTGTATCAAATTCTGTCTAACCCCATCATATATTTTGGGGTAATTTATTTTGCTTCTCATATACATGTATGCATGATATTATCATGTAGATATTGTGGTCTGTTATATTTTGGAGATCCTTCTCCTTGGACATAGAAGTTTTGATTTAGATCAGATGCTGCATAATAAATTTCCAACAAAAATTCCTTTATAAAATCCGGATCTGAGTAAGGGATAAATTCGACAGTTATGACTAACTCATATTCTACTGGGGGTTGATTCTGAGAACATAGAAGCAGAGTCAGCGATTAGGTCTCACCTAGACTGAAAGGATCTGTGTTTAAATTGAGAGTTTAGTACCTATTTAGGGAATGATTTTCAAATATCTATTTGTTTCTCAAAATTACTGTGTGTTGGAAATCTTGTATTAAGTGTTGCATTGAATCAGTGTCCACTTGGATTCGGATAAGATGTGATAAATAATATTATAGGAACAACATATAGGCCTTGGTTAGTTTCTAAGGTAGGGTTGAGTATTCTTTCAACTACTATCTTCTTCCGCCAAAGCCTAAAATTGAGTCTCGAGTGAGTACATTCGGAATAGATCTCATAGGTCTGTTCCACTCATGTTTGTATCTCGTAACTAACCGGATGTTATAAGCCCTGTGGCTTACTGATATTTGGGAAGTTCTAAATCTGCATCTGGTCACCAAGACTAGGGGCTCTTTTATACTAACGGAATGTGATGATCTTTTAAGACTTCCGAGTGATAGGTTTTAAATGCTTTCTTTACTGCTTTCTTTATCGCTTTCTTTAAAACGCTTTCATAGAGGTCACTCGGAAGAATTAGAGGTTGGCCGCCGGTTGAAAGGTTTAAGAGTTATGGATTAGTTCGGGATTAGATTTAGACTTTGGGTGTGACAAGGGGGATGACAGGAGTACTTGGCATATCAACTAATGATTTGTCAGGTGTTGCTTGTCCACCACAGATAAATAATATACCTCAGCAGTGCATTGCAAGGGTAGTTATGCGTCTGTGGTATCTTAGAATTTGCTGTCTTAAGAGCATGTAAACTCTTACTATAAGTACCTGTCTGTTAAAGGGAACATGGTATAGAGAGCATGAGAGTTAGCTAACTGACGAATTACCCCAAACAAAGATCTGTGTATTAAAATGGAAGTTTACTTGTGTCTCATTTGACTCTTGTCCAATCTTTATTACTTTCTCCCTGTCCCTTCTGTCACATTTTAAATCTGCTTTCGTAGAATAATTTTATCTGCTTTCTTAGCATAATTCTTACCGCTTTCTTGGAATAGATTTGATCGCTTTCTAGACTAAATCTACCATGCTTTGTAGAATAATCTTTAATTGCTTCCATAGTCTAGTTTAAATTATTGTCAAGTAGTTGTTAGAAACCAATGCAAAACTTGAATCGAGTAACCGAGTGGAAAATCTTAGTAAACGACGTGGGCCCTGCTTCTATCGCACATCCTCCAGTGAATGATCCGGTCTTACTATAAATTACTGCAATTTTTGACACCGTGCGCTTTCGGGGGCACAGTTTCTTAACACGAGTAATAAAAACGTGACAACCTATAAATATATCCCTAAACCCAACTCCATCTTCATAAAGTGGTTTCATTAAATAAAATTGAAAACCAGGATCATTATGTTTCAGAAAATACTTATGTAGTAGGAACTTGTCAAAAGTTTCATGGCAAGGATCTTCAAGGCAGGTAATTGTCAAAAGTTTCATGCCGGGGAGGTCCGCAGCGCCGTTTGAAATCTAAGTTTCCCACATGAGTAATAAAAAGTGAAATATATCCTTAAACCCATTTCCCACGAATCATAACTCTTTTCTTTTAATAAATTCAAACTTGGAATATTTTAGATAAAGCTCGTGTTGACGAAATTGTCAAAAGTTTCTGGCGCCGTTGCCGGGGACCTTCAGTGTGTCAGACAGATGTAATAAATGATACTATATTAAGTATTGAGCGCTGATGTCTGTTAAGATTGAATTGTCTACCCCGGCTGCTCCATGAAATTTGTCAAAAGTTTCAGTAGTAGTATTGAATCAATCTCTAGAATATTTTCATTAAGTGATTAAATCGAATTATATCTTGTCTAGATGAAAATGAGAGTGCTGAACTGATCGATGATGAATAAATGTGGATATGAAATATTAAAATTTGGTATAGACGATTGATAACACACGTGATGAGATAATCACTTCAATTCTAATAATGAAACTTAGTACAACCACTTTATGCAATAAATATTACTACTACTATAATTGTCTAGTCACCATTTGATCATTATTTGGAATGATGAAAGTATCAAGATTCAAGCATGTGCTATGTGGTGGAGTTCATTAAGGGAGTTTATTAAACTAAAAAAACATAAATTATCAAAACCTCCCAAAAAGGAAATTCCAGATAATGATAGATGCACGCTCCCAATTGAAGAAATAGAAAGAAGAAGAAGAAGAAATCCAAAATTTCAAAGATTACCTAATTGTTGATCGAGCGAGGACTGATATGGATAGATCCTCAAAATCTTACAAATTTCATTTTTTTCATATTAAAAAATAAAATAAAATAATTTAAGAATATTGTTAAATTCCGATGGTGATATATAGATGAGCTAGTGACATGAGTCTGTTTATATTTGTCATACTTGTGTGTTCCAAGAGTTACTTTGAACACCAACCAATGAACTGATGCACAACGGAAAATTTAAATAGCAAAAAGCAAAAAGAATAAACACGACCAAATTTTTTCCCCCAGTTCGGTAATAACCTACATTTAGGAGAACGACCCATAGTGAACTTTCTTATTTCTACTCGAGCCAAATAAGCAGATAATTGTATCAACCAATAACTCTCTTTTGGTGTATAGCGAGCGCGCAATTCTCCATCTCTATGAAATCTCCGATCCCCCCAAGTTTCACTTGTTGAATCCTTCTTGTCATCCACATTTTAAGCGTCGATATCAACAACGAATACCCTAGAAAATATCCACACATGCTATCATCACCTTTATATATAGACTCACGAAATACTTATCCTTCTATGTTCAACCAAGGCTCGGAAATGACATTCAAATGATGTATATGTATCTATTAAAAAACATTGGAATGCCAATGCGAGTACTCCAGCTAAATATAATAGAAACTCGATATCAATCCTTTTTCTTCCTCACATTTTCTCTCTTCATTTTCTTCCGATATTTTTCTATGAAATTTGAGTCTGGAAGAACTTTTCGAAAAAAAAGACCAGAAGCTATCCTTTTGTAATAGCCAATTGGGTGATGAAAGGAAGATCGAACTCTCCACTATTTCCATATATATATTTAAGAAATCTTCAATCAATGCTTTATT
Organism: Hygrophila difformis; assembly: GCA_030278955.1. Classification (NCBI taxonomy): domain Eukaryota; kingdom Viridiplantae; phylum Streptophyta; class Magnoliopsida; order Lamiales; family Acanthaceae; genus Hygrophila; species Hygrophila difformis. The sequence goes on from JAOANR010000011.1 coordinate 6,986,966, forward strand.
ATGGAAACAATATATATATTATCCACCTGATTGGGTATTCAATAATCTCTCCGTGACACTGCTCAAAAACGACGTGCAAATTCCCTTATATTATTCATACATTCTGCATATCTCGTTCAATCCAATATTCGAACATCAATCATACGTGCAAAGAATATTTTCTTATTTTCTAACAGTGTATTTAATTAATTGGAGATTCAATACAATGCTATGTCCAAGAATTAAGTATAAGACTAACATTTTTGAGTAAATAGGATTAATTTTACAAAGAAGCCAACTGAATGCGAAAATTACTTAGAGCCTGTTGGTTTTAATTTGACTTATTTTTTTCCTTTTGCTTAATTTTTTTTAGCTGTTTGTTTTGATTTTTTTTAAAGGAAAAAGAGAAGCACAAGTTAAAATTCTACTGTTTTTTTCAAAGTAGGTAGGGGGTTGCTTCTAGAAAAATGAGAAGTCATTTTATGAATAAAAATACAAAAATATCCCTATTTAAAAAGAAAATAAAATATATTATAAATATTCTTATACTCCAATATTTATGTCCATTTTAGTAATTTTAATATATCAAAAGTCTTTCTAAATACAATTCATCCAAACATATTTTTATTGAAAAGCAACTTTAATAATATCTATTCAAATAATTATTCGGACTGCTTTTGCCAAAAGCCAAAACAAATGGGCGCTTAGTTGCCTACTCGCAAGTCACAAAGCATGTTCGATATAATTACTATTTTGTAACAACATAGACAACTTTTAAAATTGATTTTTCTATGATTGCATGTTCACTTTAATTTGGTAAATAGTGGAGTAAAAAAGTAGAATAGCAAAAAGTTGTAGGATGGCTAATAAATAGTTCATTTTGTATCTTATTTTAAGTATTTTATTTTTATTGATGAACTTCAGAAAGTTCCTCTCCCTCAAACTGAGGATGTTAGTTTGTTAAAACCTTAATTCTATAAATACTGCTTATCCTTCCAACCTTTTTTTATTCATCTCTCTCTCTCTCTCTCTCTCTCTCTCTCTCTCTCTCTCTCTCTCTCTCTCTCTCTCTCTCTCTCTCTCTCTCTCTCTCTCTCTCTCTCTCTCTCTCTCTCTCTCTCACTCACACACACACACATGCTACCAAACATGTTCTTTCAGTCCTTCCGAGGCGACAAATTAAGGTGGTAATAATTTGGTATATTTATATAACTAGTAAGATTAAATTTACCTTAATTAGCTTGATAATATGTTGGATTTTGTATAAAAGTGATGGAGGCAGCTTAAGTATGTAGAGTATAGACAGATTTTTAGCTTAATTCTTTGTAGTTGCAAAAGATTAAATGTCGACGAAGGGGTGATTAATGTTCGTGGCGCTATGCAGGGGAAAGAAAGACAGCAACCTGCAGAGGTGCAGCCAAGATGAAATACTAGATGACGACGAACCTCATCTTCATCATCTCCACCATCATCGTCACCATCCTCGTCAGCATCAGCATCAGCATCACGTCGTCTACCCTTCGATTCCATTCCAAAAGGATGCAGCACTCCCCAAACGCCCTGCTTCCTCTTTGAGATGTCGCAACAATAATAACCATAGGTAATTGTTATTACAGCAGCTTTAATTTCTCCAAACCAGCTAGCTACACCCCTCTTGATTCCTTAATGTTCTCCATTTTTCTCCATATGTATTTGTGTTGTTTTATATATGTCATTATTATGTGTTTATTGTTCTTGAGGTTATATGGAAAATGACTGCATTGATGATATTATATATATATGGAAGTTGATTATTGAGCATGGCTTGATAAGTTTCTGGATTGTGTTTTTTAGGGTATGACTTAATTTGAAGTTTTCAAGGTTATGATTTGAAATTATACCTTTATTGTTTTTAGGAAAAGAAAAAAAGTTATAATAAACTTTATTTTGACAGCCTATATATTCATACACAGAACAAATGTATGGGAGGTTTCATTTTCAATTTTAGAGCATTATTTATGCATGTTTTGTAATATTTTTTAAAAATAAAAATAAAATAAAATAAAATAAAAGGAAATAAAGTGACAGTAGAACTCTGAACACCTAACATGCCTGGTTTCCAAAGAAACAAGCATATATGTATTCCCACAATGCCCTAAATCCATTTTTTTTTCTCTTTCTTCAATTAAAAAAAAAAAATCCAATTTTGATCCATTTTACATATATGATATATTGTTCATTTGTTTAAATCATCTACTTAGTAATTCACCTAATTAACAATTCTCGCATATTTTCTTTCCTAGAAGTTTCATTTACTTAACTATTGTAGTTTCTATTCTAAATCCACTGTTACTGCTATATAAAGTATTGTTATTTTTAAATTTTCTTATTTTTGAAGTAAAGAAATAGTAGTTTTTATTGTTGTTTATTCATTTTTAGAGAGCTATTTCTTTTCTTGTGTATTACTCATATATTTGCATACAAACATGTATATATATATGCACTCTACACTTTTTTATTTAAGTGATCATGAGTACACTATATATGTATTTATACATGTATATATGTACGTTTTCATGATGATTTAATAATTATGGATGGAAAAAGTTCATATAAAAGAGTAGTACGTAATTGTTAATTAATTGGAGATAGTATAATATTGAGATTAAATGCATTTAACTATTGGTTTTCTAATCAATGATCAATGTCAATGGACATGTCATTATGTCAACATCATTTTTATAATACTACTTATAATTGAACCATTGACTATTACACTATATAGACATGCTTTTGTTCATAATACCATATGATAAAAATGGATAAAAATAAATAATTAAAAATAGACATCAACAGTGAAACTGCATGCATGTTTTGTATGTATATAGTATATTAGTACGTAGTTGCATCATCATACTAATGTGATTAATAACTGAAGTTCGGTACAATTAAAAATTTTAAAAGTTTGATGTTTAAAAACTAATAAGACGAGGCGAATCTAGCAAGATCTCACTTTGCTATATTTTAATCCGTATAACTATGATAAAAATCTAAATCACTGTGATACAATGAACAGTAGTAAAATTCAAACTGTAAAAAACCTTATGATTCGGAGGTGGTATAGGAGAAGGAAAAACAACAACAACAACAACATGATGCTGCATAATTAATTGGAATCTTAACTAACAAAAAATCAACATGAACGTCTCCACTATTATTATTACTACTACTATAGGAGAAGTATTACTACGGACTCACCCAGTACACAGTCTAATGCACATTTTAAACTACTAATAACTCAAGTTTGATACAAGTAAAAATTCTAAAAGTTTGATATTTAAAAACTGCACGACGTGACGAATCTAACAAGATCTCACTTGACTATATTTTAACTTGTATAAGTATGATAAAACTTTAAATCAAAGTGTATGGATAAACAATGACGAAAGCTCAAATGGAGCAAACAAAACAAAACGGAGGAAGTATTTATTTTTTTTATTTTTTTTTTGGTTACTGTAGTGGATATCTCATGCTATGGTACCAAAGAACCGACATTAATTTCTGGAGAATTTAAACGAATTTGTTGCTGATTGGATGTTGTGTAATAATTTAGTACTTCTATTTAACTAAGATCTGGGATAAGGCAATATATAAGGGTTAGTCAGAATTTGAGATTCAAACTCCATTACTTTGTTATGCTATCTCTAAGTAATAGGAGTACTTTACTTACTACTGATAATGTAAGAAAAAACGGTGCATTACAATTAAATAATTTAAGCATTTACTATTGCATACTGCATTGCAATTCAATTAAAATTCTAAAATTAAATTAATTTTCCAGAAGCAGCGGGCAGAAGCTGAAGAGAATGACCAGCAAGGTCTCCAATTTCTCCGATCTCATCCAACGCGTCACCGCCAACTGCCTCCTCCACCCTCTCTCCGGCATCTCCCGCTCCGATGACATCTCCATCGCCGGCGAAGACGATGACTACGCGCATCCAGCATCCGAGGACGAGGATTTCAGATTCGGCGCCACCAATTGGGAAGACGCCAAGCAGGAGGAAGATGAGGATCTGGCGCCGCCGACGGCTCAGCCGCAGCCGCCGAGGGTAATGGAGCTACAATTGATGATGAGTCAGGTGTTCGACGCCGTGGCGGCGATGAAGAGAGCGTACGTCGGCCTCCAGGATGCGCACTGCCCTTGGGATCCGGATAAAATGCGCGTCGCTGACGTGGCGGTGGTCGCCGAGCTCCGGCGACTGGGGCTTCTCAGAGAGAGATTCCGCCGGAGCATCGGCGGCGGAGGCGGAGGCGGAGGCGGCGGGAGGTGGGGAATGCAGGGGGCGACGTCGGTGCGGGAAGTGGTGGCGCCGTACGAGGCGGCGATGGAGCAGCTGAAGAGGGAAGTAAAGGCGAAGCAGACGGAGGTGGAGAACCTCCGAGAAAAGCTCAAAACGGCGACCTCCTTCGATCGCAAATCTAAGGGCAAATCCAAGCGGCGCGTCAGCTGCACCACTCAAGGTCCGTTTTCGAAATGTCATTAATACCCCTCACTTTTGCATCTTATTATTCCTACGGCCCCCTACTGTATTAGCCAAATCTCCTAGTATTAGTATATGATGAAACAGGAAATTGAATCCAAATACAGAATACATCCTACTATCGAATACTTGAATGATTATTTAGTTGATTTAATCAACCACATTGACGAGCTAAGATGATTCCCATTTCCAAAATTGATCTTTTTGAAGAATTTGATTAGTTGAAAGCAATTCATAAGGTTGTTTGTCAAACAAGCTCACTATGATTCTATGAACTATGTTCAACAGTTGCAGCAGCGCCAGCAATGGAGTTGTTCGAGGGCACAATGAGCATCGTAAAAGAAGCGTCGAAAGCGCTGACATCTTTGCTGCTCTCCTTGATGAGGAGTGCGCATTGGGACATTGCGGCTGCAGTGAGATCAATCGAAGCAGCGTCTTCCACCACGAATAACCCCACGACGTTTTTGGACTCGGTGGTGAGCGCCAACCATGCCAAGTACGCGTTGGAATCCTATGTGAACCGTAAGATCTTCCAAGGGTTCGACCACGAGACCTTTTACATGGATGGGAGCCTGTCGTCCATCCTACACCCGGACCAGCACCGTAGGGACTGCTTCACTCAGTATCGCGACATGAAGGCGATGGATCCAGTGGAACTCCTCAGTATCCTGCCTACCTGTAGCTTTGGGAACTTCTGTTTCAAGAAGTATCTATCCATCGTGCACCCGAAGATGGAGGAGTCGTTGTTTGGGGACTTGGAGCAGAGGCGTCAGGTGCTGAACGGCCACCATCCGAGGAGTCAGTTCTACGCGGAGTTCCTGGGGTTGGCTAAGGCTGTTTGGTTGCTGCATTTGTTGGCATTCTCTCTGGATCCGCCTCCTAGCCATTTTGAGGCGAGCAGAGGGGCCGAGTTTCATTCCCAGTATATGGATAGCGTGGTTAGAATTTCCAGCTCTGGAAACAACGGAGGCGTGTCGATGTCCATGGTTGTTGGGTTCCCTGTTAGCCCGGGGTTTAAGCTTGGGAACGGGTCGATTATCAAGGCCAGGGTCTACCTGGTTCCCAAGAATTGATTGGATATGGTTATGAATATGAGTTCAGGGCATAACCTTGCACTGGATTGTTGTTTTAGTATTTAGAGAGCTTTACATTTGTGTCTAATCTATTGTAACATACTTGTTTGTGCTTCTAATCTGCTGCTTTTCGTATGTTACAGTAATATATAATAATGGTTTTGCGAATATATCAATCTAGGAAGGACAAAACTAGTCAGTAGTTTTGCTTTACAAGTTCTACCAACAATACCATAGGCCATAGAATCCAGTCTGAGGGAAATGCATACATAGATTGAGTATTGAAGTAATAATAATAATAATGTCGTGACAATTGAGTAATTTGATCAAAGATTCAGATAATTACAATATAGGGCACACAGTGGTCGATGTTTTTCGTTGTACTCCCCAACCATGGAACAATTAGCTGCAGAAATCGCTATATGTGTGTGTGTGTATCACCATCACCAACTGGGGTCTTCATGATACCTGATTCCCCAAGAAATGAATGTTTTATTTTGCAGTAATGAATGCTCTGTGTTGTGGTATATTGGTATATATATGAATCTCGAGTAGAAATAGTTTAAAATCACAGGATGCCTCCCAAGTGTCGGAATAAACCCCCGTGTGGAAGCAGCTGGAAAGAAAATGAGGTCATCTATTCGAGGAACTTATTAATACAGGTATCGTTTCACCTGCAAGAGAGACGAGACAAAAGATAAATTTATGGCTCGGAAACAAAAACCTATTATTTTCTCCTCGAACGAACTCAGTAATTTTAATGCCTATTCCTACATTTCGTAGGTAAATATCTGATGACAGCATTCTTACATCAACCAGAATAAAACCTAGTACAATCTGAAATTCCTAATGATCATAAGCTTAATTGTAAATTAGGAAGTACATAGTAGGCAAATCCCAATTTGGTAGGATATTATAGATCATGCTCATTGACACCCCCACTCTAACCGAACATGGAAAGCACAGAAAAGTGTAGAAGACTAGAACTTGCACTCTAATTCCAATTAAAAACTTAAAGAGTATGCTGACCCATGCATCAACAAGTTCGACCCACATTCCTTTTTTATAGAACAACCAACAATTTATATGTGCAGTGGCAGCAATTTACTTTTCCTTATTACCTGGAGTAAAAAATTCATAATTTAAAGGCTTCATAATTTCCTTTTATCTATTTTCAGTGATTAGTTTCTGATATGACATTAAAAGGAGAATTTATCCACAGTAGCAAAACCTTGGTTTTCTTGCTTGATTCATAACGATACGTGGGAACCTTGTAGAGTCATTTTATAAGTATTTTTGGTAAAGTGAAATACAATGGGAGTATGAACCTATTCACAATTGAATGCACAACAAATGCGACCATAGAAGATGCAATGTTAGACATATATTGTCAATGGATTCAACAAATGTTATGGAATTAATAATCAAGTGACCTATGCTCTTGATGCAAAGCAAAACTAAATTTGGGCATTGTTATCCCTTACATCAATTACTCCCTCCGTTAGACTATTTGGCCTCCCAATGGGCAGGTGCCGAACAGAGGAGTAGATGTTAAACACAATTTTCCATGGAGACTTGGAAAATAAGGTTTTAATGACACTAGCCCTCGTGTTTGAAGAAAATTTTGGCAGCAATAATTTGCAAATAAAACAAATCTTTACATGGTCTCCAAAAGTCATGAAGACAATAAGCTTTGTGAAAGTTATGTGAGGTTATGGGCTTATGGCTATTATCAAAAATCAAGAGGATCACATACCATGTTCCATAGCACTCAGTTGCAATTGAAGGTAAATGGCTATTCTCATCATCTCCATTAATGATGCAATTCTTTATCAGAAGTGATAAGAATGAAAAGAAAAAATATTTTAAAAAAAAAAGGAAAAACTGGCTAGTGAATTCAAATCAAGGACTTGGAAAGATTAATAAATCATTAATTTTTCCGCCATGAAGTTTACAAGATTTAAGCGAGGCATTTTCAAATGCCAATGCATAGACATTCTTGACCAACTTGGTGAGACAGGATTACTTGGTTATAAAGTTAACAAACTATAGTTGAAGCCAATCTTACATTGCAACTTGCAAGATACAACTTGCCAAACCTATGGAAGTAGAGGATGGAGAAATGCCAACTTCTTGTAGAAAAGGTTCTCATATATCACATATACAGCCATTATATTGTAGCAAGTATGGAGGGTTAAATAACCTCATCTAAAGTCCTCGGAAAAGAGCTGATACTCAAAAGAAAAATAGACATCTGCAAACAGAAACTATGCAGGTGCGGATTGGTCTAGGCAATGTAACAAATTGGAGGTCTACTTCTGGCCATTGAGATTCCTTGGAGGAAATTTAGTTGCATGGAGAAATAAAATCACCAAGGCTGGAAGCAAGAAAGTAGCACTAAAGCTGAGTTCAAATCACTTGCACATGGAATTTGAGAAGGCTTGTATATTAAAAATTATTAAAATAAGGATGACTCATCACTCATGTCTGACTTCACAATGATGAAATATATATAGTAACAGACAAAAAAAAATTCCACTTCCACATCAGTAGCACACAATCATGTACCTTGCTGGAAGAAAACATGTGTAACAGCAAACACTTAAACAATGAAAAACTTGATAACAAGGTGATTTTTTATGTCTTCCATTCCAGTAAATGAATGATGATAAATAATTGATTCTGAAAAAGGAATTGCAAAAAAGGTCCATAAGTTATCTGACAAAATGGGGAAGTCATCTTAAACCAAATTGAGGGAGAGCAGAAATATGGATGGACTATAAACTCTAAAATTACAAAGAAAAGAAGAAGATAATTCCGAAGAGTTGAAAGGATTCCATAAATATTAGTCCTTCCAAAATCATGAAAGAGCATGGTTCAATGTTCTAGATTATTAGAATTTGACTTCCCACTTTTTGAGTTCACTAGTACTCCTGTATGCAAAAAGATGTGGAACCCTCAGCTTAATGCATAGAAAGATATTATAACTTTTGTTCAACATAGCAGTCTAAGAACATTCAATAACTGTAATTAAGTTTGTTCAGGTACTTCTCGCATAAAATCTCCCTATCATAAGAAGCCAATGAGCTATTATTCTCCTTATGTTGTATGTGGTCGTGCGCAAGTCAAGTGCTTTTCTATTTAGTTGATCCAGTAGACCATACCCATCTGATGAGTCATGAGTTTTCAAATTATGATTCTACTTCGTTATGGTTAGTTTTTCTATATGATGTACATATTCCCATTTTGAATGAGGGAAGACTACTAGGCAAGGCATGCTATGTACAAGGACAAAGTTGAAAGGAATTTTAAAAACAATTGTTTTGAGTAGAAGCAGAGAGCTGGGTTGGATGGTGTTCCATGACTTGAATTTCATCCACATTTCAGATGAGAGATTGAAACCTTTCCAATGTTGTATTAGTTAAATTTTATTAGGACACAAGTAGAACTACAAAATCGTTCTTCACTAAACTCTAGTGAAAATTTGCGAGTATATATGTTTGTGTTTCTCATAGAAACATCATTGCTATATTCTCTTGAGGTTTGTGTGACTTGTTCTTGTCATAATCAATTGAGACCAAGAAGAGGCACTTGGATACACACATAAGTTGGACCACGTTAAAGATTGAAATGAGGGATTTGACATACGTATGCAAGATTTCGTAACAGTGTATATATCAATTTATTTTTACTTGTGTTACCCAATCCACTCCTTGTATGTGTGCATGGTGGGCATAAATTTTCAACAGTCAACATATACAGTTCATCATGGTATGAGGCCAACAAACTTGCATATGAAAGACGAATCATTGGCGTGGAAGTCTTACTTGTTCAAGAGTCAAAAACATAATAGCATTCCATGACCCAAGTCGGACATAATTCGGCAAGAAGCCCTTGTAAAAAGCACTGAATCCCTGCCAAAAACAGCATGTCAATCAAAATATCAGTAATTGTGACAAGGAAATCTTAAGGCAGTGAACAAAATACACAGGTTAAGAAAATCTATGAAATGATGAAATGACTCAATTAAAAAATGAGAGAGAACATATACCTCATTTTTCAATGTCTTGAAGAAGCAATCTATCGTCCCTTTGTAGACTGTGTCCCCCATCATTCTTGATTTAACCTATGAAAGATTATATGGAAAAATTCACATGGGTATTGAGAGAATTGTCTACTCACATTTAACAGAACTCATGAAATGTGAAACGTGTAAGAAGAATAAAAGGTAGAAGTTTTCTTATTATTACTAAACCTCAAAAAAAAAAGAAGTGTTTTATTTGTATGGCATTGTGACAATAATAAAGTAGAAACGAAAGGAAATTTGCAATTAACTTGAAAGAGATTAATTATACGAGAGCATCCAATCCACTGTTATTATACTATTCATCTTGAAAGCTCTATATTATATAAGAGAGATAAGTCCATAGCTTAATAGTGTTGTAGTCTTGTAGAGAATCAAGCAAGAGGAAGAAACGGCTTAATTAAATACTTTCTCCTCTTTGGTTCAATCCCTACCTCACCATAATTTTAATGTAGAAATGAAATAAATTATTAAACACAATTAAAGATACTTATGAAAAGAATGTGTTGAGATGACAAAAGAGTGCCTATTTAGAGGAGTGCAATTAGAGTGTTGGAATGTGTCAAATAAAAATATAATTCAGCGATGAGATGTCTGAAACTCAACAACGGTACGAGTGTATTCAAAGTTGGGACTAAGTGTACTTTCAGAAATATATATATATACATATACTGAGGGGTATATAGTTTGCAAAGAGATGCCTATAATTGAGCGATGCATTAAGATGAATTCTGATAAACACCAAAAATGTTTAATTATAAAAATATACCAGTAATAACATTCAATATAATCGGTGGTAGAATATATATATATATATATATATAATTTAGAGATAGAACTTGCAATATTAGCAATAAAACTTTCAATATCCACCGATGGGACTTGCAATATCAACTATAGTCTATGTACAGTCCAGCGGTGGATAATTTCACATTTATGTCTCCATGTTATATAAATATATGTATATAATCCAGCCATGCATGTACTTTCACATTTCAGCAATGACTTTACACACCAATTATATAAACTCTATTTTGTCCCTAATTTATCTAAACTATGTTGCTGAGACGCTGCAGTTGGCACTGTACATAATAAATGAGAAAAAAAAAAAAAAAAAAAAAAGGATATACAATAAATTAGAAAATTAAATAACATCATCAATATAATATGCAATCCTATCATAATTCCAAATTCAAACAAAACATATAAACATATCAAACAATACTGAGTATTAGTAAAGGTGTTCTAAATACAAACTTTCCCCCTTTCCAGGCCTTCAATGGCTCCTCCAAAAAAAATACAAATCTTCACTAATCACTACTACCCCAGGCTAAACCCAAGGGAGAGAGTTCACAGTTCAACAAGCAATAAAGAAGCCAAGTTATGCTTGCCACCATACATATTATACTTTGAAGCATGCCCGTAGTTCCAAACTTTTCTAGAATTAAAACAAAGAACAAGTCAATTCCTTAATCTGAAAAATAGTAATACTATTCAACGTTATCAAATAAATTGTAATATTTTAAGATTAATATTCAATAATACACCCTTAGGATTAAAGAATTGCACAACACTAAATCACTGGCCTCCACCATTTTCCACGATCAATGACTTTCTTATTATTATCATCCTATTTTCTCTATTAGACTAACCAATATATGATCAAGGGAACCATGATAAAATGGCCATTAAACTGTTGGCAACTCAACGCATTATTAGAAATTTTTCATGTCGTGTACCGTTATGTGCATATGATTAGGCGGATCTCAAGGTAATCTAGTTTGAATTACATCATCTATACATGTTGCAACTATTAGATTACATGCACGGGTTTGGAGGTTGGTTTGGAGGTGTCCTCAATCGAGTCTTTCTTATAATGAGCTTAATCAGCACTAACGAAGAAAAGAAGTCCATATATGAAATATATGCCTCCCTAATAACAAATTTGAAACAAATACAATCCACCTTGACTGGATACAAATTAGTTCAGGGGGTAAAGATTACCACATCAACAGGAGAACCAATGCAGACAGCAAACAAGCCAGCACCTAAACCAGCTAATAATTGTGTTAAAACATTGTCTGTGAATCCTGAAAATATTATAATTGTCTGCAAATAGCATATAAAGATTAACATTACAGAAGATATGCCACTACAACATATATAAATATAACAGCAAAAATCATAATGAATTCCATCTAAAAGAAAATAAATAACTGACCTCTTTGATGTGATCATAACTAGCTAATTCTGCAGCATTTATAATGGCATTTCTTGCAATATTTGGCCCAAGCCCTGTCCACAGAGCTGCCACTCCTTCCTGTTTTGTTGGCACTTACATAAGTGGGAGAGATTACAAGAACATTTCATATGGTAACACTCGCAAAGGATACCTGCTTGACTATGGAACAATATGCATCAAAAGCACCATTATAACGTCTTGGCACTCCGACAGGCAATTTACCCTCAGCTTGAAGCCGAACTTTCACAAGGTCAGTGGGATTGGCAACTGTTATTGCTATGGCACCTTCACATTAGGAGAGAATGCCTTTATATAGTTTGTATATATAAATCTTAATTAACAGCTTTATGCAGAACAAGGAAAGAAAACAAGATGGTATTTTATTCACCGGTAAGCAGAGCAGTGAGTATTTTACTAAATAAGGTTGCGTCTCCAGTAAAACTACTTCCAATAATGAATGATTTCACCTGTCCAACAACCCATCAGTTAGAAGATTCTCGCCATTATGGTGGATGTTTTAAACTTTTAAGCAAGAAACATGATTCAACACAAAATTAAAAGACAAAGAGTGTAACCATACATGTTCATACAACCCAATTCTTAAGCCCCCATAAAGACACTGGCGATGCAAGCCTGGTATAATGCCTTTCCAAAGTGCCAGTATACCTTCTTCTCTTGCTATGGTGACAATTGTATCCAACAATCCTCTGTATTTTGGTACAGCCACAGATTCCCCTGGAGGAACTCTCTTTTGTAACTGAAGCCTTACTTTAGCAATATCCAGGGGAAGGGTACAGAACTGTACATAAGCACCAAGTGAAGAGCCAATCAAGATCCTAGAAACTTTACTTTTGGTACAACAACAATTGAGGAAGTGTGGCTCTGATGGTTGAAGAATGTAGAAATAAATGAAAGTTCAATGAAATAGCTCTTTTTGTGAGTGTGTAACTGTATTGATTATGTCAATATTATATTACTACTGTATAATGGACAAAAAATACAACTTTGTACCATGTTTATGCATTTTCTTTGTCACTGTAAGCAGCCTACTGGATATCAGTCATGAACCTGGCTTCATATATAAAGCTGCCAATTTTAAAGATGTTTCTCGATTTTGCATCATGAGACAACTAACGCATATGAACCCACACAAATAAGGCTAATAAAAAATGAACATAAAGCTAGGCTTCCAAAATATATGCTACAGTGTAAACTATTACCTTGGTACAAATGAATCATAAGGATAGGAGTAAATGACCTAACATGCCATGAGTTCAGTGCATAGAGTAGTCACTGAAAATCAAGTTTAGTGAAGCTGAATAGTATGCATTTTTATAGTGTGCACTATACTCAATGAGAAAATAAACGTTTGTTCGCACTCAAATTGATCAAGAAGTTGATCAGTTACAGGAAATAGTGCTGGTTGGTACAAAGATGGTGAACTATGAAAAAAAAGGCAGAGAAGAATTAATCTGTCCATCAGCAAGATTCTCGAAAGAAGAATAGCATGATGACTATATTTTTCTTAATAATGCTGTTTGGGAATTGGGATCTCTTAGGTATTAGATATTTAGATCATTTACTCTATTGGTTCAATAAAATCATTTAATGTCCATGTAAATAACCAAAAACTTAAAAAGCCATAAAATTAACCAAATCTCATGAGTAACTGCATTGCACGGAATGAAACGATGCTCGCAAATGAGCGCATTAGAGCAGAAATTACATAATCAAACTTACTGAACAATCAAAATGCGCAAAAATTACAAAATCACGACTGTTTACTTCAGCGAAGCCACACAATGCAACCGCAAATGAGCAACAGTTGAACTGATAGAGCTTGACCTAGATGTGTATTACAAATGAATTGGAATTGGAGGAGGTTAAGAGAAAACTGATACCTCGGCAAAACAAGCAGCGAAAGCGCTGCAAATAAAAATGCCGGCGAAGGAGATGTCCGCCATCTGTGGAGGAATAATGATCAAAGAATAGATATATATATAGTACCGGCAAAGCAGTGCTCCCAATCTCACGGGGAAGGGCAACCAAGATTCATCTGAATATCTGATACAGTGTGACAAGTAGAGGAAATCGCTAGATTTTATAGTACGTATAATAAACAAAGTACTAATAATGGAGAGTAATAAGGTTGTAGTACTACTAGTGTATTAAGTAGTAATTTTGAAGTAAAGACAAAACTTAAAAAGTGTATAATACAGAATTACAGAGTACTGAATTCACACTCCCCCCACCGGCCACCGCACCGCTGGGATGTGAATCGGTTTTATTTAGCCCGGGTGGGTGGGTACATCCACATTAGAATATCTCTCTCCCTGTTCGCTAACAGCCATGTGCAACCGATTAATATCACATTCCATTCAATTTATTAATACCTACTATATAAATTATTTTATGTAGAAGTAACTATTAATTTTACCCTAAACTCCAGTTAACTTGAGTGGTACAAAAGTTTAATCAAAAGTCTTAAATCATTTGTGTACGCATAATTCCTCTTTGGAAGAGGCAATCATTTAATTTGAGCCCTTGTGCATGCAGAACTTCTCTTTGGGTGAATCAACCATTCAATGCTCACCGGGTAATCAAGGATTACTCTTGGACCCAATGTGACATGTGGATATCCGGTATACGCCAAAAAGAAATTAAAGGGTTGTATGGTAATCCTATCGCCCACACCCACCTAAAGTTTCTTTTGCTTAAATTACAAATGAGAAAAATGGAGGGATAAGGACCAGGTAGGGAATGAAACCATCAACCTATAGGGTAAGTGATCATCCCACCTAAATTTTAAGTTCAAAAGTACACCATTAAAAATTTTTTCTTTATAAAACCGATGCATATATTGCTTAATCATGAAACCACCAATAATGGAATACGTCCCGTTATTTCTTAACAATGTCACAATTAAATTAAACTATAATCAAATACGCTTCAATTATTGCCCAGTTACTCGTACCAAATGTGTGGCTTCGGTTCCCCACACATCTTTGCCGACACATGAGTGTCAATTTTACCCAAAATAAATTGTACCGAACGGAATTCCCCAATTATGAATAAATTCAAGAAATTTGTTATTCAAATTCCAGATTTCATTTCTCAATTTAAACATGTTATTGTGTCGAATAATGTCAATTTATTAATGTACGTTTATTAAATTATAGCAATTAAATTATTTTATAAAATTAAATTCATCAGTCTAAAGGTGGATCCATTCGGTTGTATTTCTTGAAAAAATAGGTTTTACAAAAAGAAATTTCTTTGGATGCACCTTGGACAATTTTGGTTGATGTTTGGGATAAATCCTCTGCATGTTGTAGTTGCAACTCTTTGGGATGGGGATGGCCCTCTTCCTCATGCCTTTTCCAAAGGTTTGCAACGTCTGCAGTTTTGGCAACCACCTGGATTACTTGAATTCAGCTGAACTAACATACTTTTGTGGGGGGAGAGAGGTCGTTGTTTCGCTTTTTTACCTGCATCTCGATGTCTAAAGTTGGATATGACGTATGATTAGGGGGAAATAGGCCAGACTATCCGATAGGGGCCTACGACCTAGCGTGCCGAAGGTCAGATCAGGCTAGGCTCAAGTTATTTCGAAAGCTTATTTAACTAAATAGGCCGAAGGATATGACGTATGACGACTAAGCTTTCACCACGATACCAAAGGGAGGCATGTGGCTCGAGGTTGGTTGGATGAGATCCATTGGCACAAGGTGATATGGTTCTTCATATGGATATGGTAGTGTAATTGGCGGCAACCTTGGAACGAGATTTGTAATTGTTCTGTGCAACCATTTCGGAGGATGAGTTGAGGGTGGTATTTCGAATTTGTTAACGGTGGAATTTGGAACAAAAGATTTCTCTTTTATTGATGAACTTGTAGGAAGGATTACAAGAAAAACGAAGGAAAGATTACAGGAATTGAAAGGGAAAAGCAGTAAAGGAATTAAAAATACTGAAAGCTGTAAAGTGCAGGAAAGCAGTAAAGAAAGTAAAGAAAAATAAAGAACGGCTTCTTGAGAAGAATTCTGGGTCCTTAGCGCACGATGCCGATGTTCATATTTATAATGGTGAGGCGTCTTCAAACTCTTGGCTCACTTTCCTTGTCTGGACGTCTTGCCAGGATTTTCTTTCCTTATCTGGCACCTCCATCCGATATGTTTCCCACTTTGAGGATTCAGCTTGATCTCGACACAAAGCGGCCTCCATCCAACTTTTCGGGGCCTCCATCCTAGGGTTGACCTCCATCACCTCTTTGGGCCTCCACGGCCTCCGTTCTGACCTTAAACCCAGCTGGGCCTCCATCCATCTCCATCATTCCAGATGGACTTCATCATTCCAGATGGACTCATCATTCCAGATGGACTCCACCCTTCCAGATGGACTCCTCATTCCAGATGGACTCCACTCTTCCAGATGGACTCCTCATTCCAGATGGACTCCTCATTCTAGATGGACTCCTCATTCCAGATGGACTCCTCATTCTAGATGGACTCCTCACTCCAGATGGACTCCTCATTCTAGATGGACTCCTCATTCCTTTGGGCCTCCATGGCCTCCACCCTTGCAGACGGCCTCCCTCTTCCGGGCTGTGTCTACGCAGCCTCCCTCTTCCGGGCTGTGTCTACGCGGCCTCCCTCTTCCGGATATATTTTACCCAATTGGGCTAATTTATTTAGACGAGCAACTCCATTGGGCTTAATATATTTTTACTATGTTAACAGATGCCCCCTCGCGCATTTTGTCTGATTAATATTTTAAGACAAATTTGCGCGCTTTGATCGAGGGTTTAGAATTTGGAAGTCCATTAAGGCCTATCCTCTTTGGAAAGTTTCCAAACACAACTCACTTCCCAATTTTTCTTTCTTCTTATCAATTCTCATGGCCGCCACTGCCTAGCTGGGCCGCCACCAATCCTCGAGGCCACCACCCCTCTCTGGCCGCCATCAAGTTTTTCGGAGGAGGCCGCCATCCTCGAGGGAAACCATCTAGCCTCGGCTGCCACTCTCGAACTTTTGGGAGGCCGCCATCTACGAGCTCCCTTGACCGCCACCTTCGCCCCCAAGCAGGCCGTCATCCATCCTAGCTTGGCCGCCATCACCAAGACTTCGAAGGCCGCCATCTCCATCTCGCATAGGCCGCCATCCTCCCCAGAGGCCGCCACTGCCTTGTCTTGGAGGCCGCCATTCATCCTTCGGGAGGCCGCCACCCTTCGCATCCTGGCCGCCACCTTTCGCCGTTGCTTCATGGACTAGGTGAGTTCGGTTTTCCTTATGCTCTCTTGTCTTTACTTTGGTTTACTTTGGGATATTACTGCTACTTTTCGGCCACTTTTGATGCATTTATGTTTTCTATTCGGATTCCCATACTGATGGATAGAACGCTTTGAGATATTTTGCATTTATGCTTTGCTTGTGTTCTTGACCATCAATATCCATTAGTTTGTATGCACCATTAAGTAGTCTTTGCGTAACAATGAATGGTCCTTCCCAATTTGGAGACCACTTGCCTGTTTCATTGTCACGCATCCCCCAGGGCAAGATCACTTTCCATACTAAGTCTCCCTCGCTAAAAGCTTTGCCTCGGACTCTCTTGTCATAATGTCTCGCCATCCTTATCTTTTGGCGACGGATATTTTCCAGAGCGGTGAGCTTGTCGCCATCTGCTGTCTCCAACTCTTGCAACATGGCCTTTTCATACTTAGCTAAGTCTAAGTGATGCTGTTGGGCCACCCTTAGAGAAGGGACCGTGATCTCCAAAGGCAGAACGGCGTCATGACCATATGTCAGGTAGTATGGTGTGAAGCCAGTCGAGGTGGACTTAGCATTCCGGTAAGCCCATAGGACTTCCGACAGAGCCTCATGCCACTTCCTTGGTTTCTCACCCACCGCCTTCTTGATCATACTTATCAATATCTTATTGGTGGCCTCCGCTTGACCGTTTGCTTGGGGGTAGTATGGAGTGGAATGATATATGCGAATCCCGAACTGTTTAGCGAAAGCTAAGAATTTTTCGCCAGTGAACACGGTCCCTTGATCCGCAGTGATTGTTTGGGGAATCCCGAATCGATGTATAAGTTCCGTCACGAACTTAATTACATGGCCCTGGTCAATCTTCCTCATTGGCCATGCTTCTACCCATTTGGTGAAATAATCAGTTGCCACCAGTATGAATGAGTGGCTCTTAGATGACGGCGGGTGAATTTTTCCAATGATGTCCATCCCCCAGCCACGAAATGGCCAAGGCTTGATGACCGTGTGTAACTCTTCCGCCGGTACTCTTTGAATTGGCCCATGTTTCTGGCAAGTCTCGCAACCCCGAGCGTAGGTGATGCAGTCTTCCATGATGGTTGGCCAGAAATACCCATGACGATGAATACTCCATCTCATGCTAGGTCCTGCTCGATGGGAGCCGCAAATCCCTTCGTGGACTTCTCCCATCACCAGCTTAGCTTCTTCGGGACCTATGCACTTGAGTAACAATCCATCGACCGCCCTTCGGAATAACTCGCCATCTATCAATGTGTATCGTAAAGATTTGATTTTTAGCGAGTTGTCTCCTCCAACGGATGGATTTTCGAGGTACCGCATAATTTCCGTCCTCCAATCATCATTGGACTGTTGGGGTTGGACTCCTTCTTGGTCTCCAGATTCATTTGTGATGGCGGCAATGCGGTGTGCCCCCCTAGGGCGACTGGCCTGCCAGCCTGAAGCAAGTTGAGCGGCCTCGTTAGCCTCTTGATTTTGACTTCTAGGCACATGGGTGATTGTAGCGTCCGAAAACTTGGACAGGAGTTCCAATGCTGTCTCATAACATTTGATTAGTCTTGGACTCTTGCATTCGTATTCTCCTGTCAATTGTTTCAGGATGACTTCGGAGTCTCCAAGAATTGTAATGGATTTTGCACCCTTGAGCAGTGCTGTCTCTAGGCCAAATATTAAAGCCTCATACTCCGCTTGATTGTTGGTGGTGCCTGGTTCCAATTCTCGGGCAAGTTTCCAATGTTGTCCTAGAGGGTTAGTGATCGTAATACCGGCTCCGGAGCCGCTACTTGCACACGATCCATCGAAGGTCAATTCCCAAGGTTCGAATCCGATGAAGGATGCCTCTTTGGGAATCTCTGGTACTGTTAATGAGGGATGTTGAGCTAGGAAATCTGCTAAAGCTTGTCCTTTAACAGCTTTTTGGGGGACGTGTACAAGAGTGAAGGGACTAATTTTCATAGCCCACTTCGCCTGGCGACCCTTCAATGCTGGCTTATGCAGGAGTGTTCTTACCAAGTCGAATGGGGCTACCACTTGGACTGTTCTTGGCAGCATGTAATGTTCCAATTTACCGCAGGCGTATACCAAAGCGTAACATAGTTTCTCCAATGCAGTGTATCTTACCTCCGGTCCTTGCAGAGTCTTGCTGAGGTAATAGATAGCCCTTTCCCTGCCATCTTCATCATCTTGTGCAAGTAGACATCCGATGGATTCTTCGGAGGCCGACACGTATAGCTTCAGAGGTACTCCTTGCCTCGGCGGCACTAGCACTGGAGGATTGCTCAACGCTTTCTTTATTTCTTCGAAGGCCGCTTGATGCTCAGCTGTCCATAGAAATGTTTCATTCTTCCTTCCTTTAAGCAGGGTAGTGAACGCCTTCATTTTTCCGGCAGCATTAGCAATAAACCTCCTTAAGAAGTTAATCTTGCCTATCAGCGATTGTAACTCCTTGAGATTAGATGGTGCGCGGGCCTCCAGGATGGCCTTGGCCTTGTTATGATCTACCTCGATACCTCTTTCATGCACCAGGAAACCTAAGAAGTTCCCCGCTGCTACTCCGAAGGCACACTTAGCTGGATTGATTTTCAATCCATGTTGCCTCATTCGGATGAATGCGTTCTCCAGATGGGCCAAGTGCTGGCTGAATTCACACGACTTGACTATGATGTCATCAATGTAAACTTCAAGCGTGTGGCCAATTAGATCATGAAAAATCATGTTCATGGCCCTTTGGTATGTTGCCCCGGCATTCTTCAGGCCAAAAGGCATGACCACCCATTCGAAGATGCCGACGGGTCCCGGGCAACGAAAAGCGGTTTTATGTACATCAGATTCAGAAATGAAGATTTGATTGTATCCAGAATAACCATCCATTAATGACAAAAATTTGTAGCCGGCGGCCGCATCAACAAGCAAATCGGCCATAGGCATTACATACTCATCCTTAGGTGTAGCCAAGTTTAAATTTCTAAAATCTATACAGACTCTTAATTGACCACTTTTCTTCACAACAGGTACAATATTTGCAAGCCACTCTACATAGCGACACGTTCTAATGTAACCTGCTCTAAGAAGTTTTTCGATCTCGGCCTTTATCTTTGGGATGGTGTCTGGATCAAAACGTCTTGGCGGTTGCTTGTGAGGTCTGAACTCAGGATGGGTTGGCAACTTATGCTCCACAAGTTCTCTTGAGAGTCCTGGCATGTCTGTGTACTGCCACGCAAAACAGTCTTTGTATTTCTGAATCAGCTCCACTAGTTGGTGCCGCTCTTCCTCAGGTAATGAAGCGCTTATCTTGGTGAGCTTCGGTTCCACCTCAGTTCCAAGGTTGATGTCTAGGAGGGGTTCCTTAGCTTCCGGACTAGGTAGTGTCCGCTTCACAGGGGATGGCCATTCAGATGGCCTTGTATCAGTTAGACTCTTGTACTTGTCTTCGGCACCCATCATCATTTCAGTGGTGGCGAGCCGCTGCAGCAAGTCTTTATAGATGTCTTGGCTATTCATCATGTGGAGTCTGAGGGTTCGGGTCGGCCGGATGTAGCTTGAAGCCGCTGGAAGTGAAGTCAATGGACTCGAAGTCTAAGTCTACACCAATCAAAGCCGATGCTGGTTGGACATCCTCTAGGTAGAAGACTGCCTCATCGTTGTTGCGGTCGTGTGCTATGAAGGGCTGAGGATCTGCTTCCACCAGTTCCACTTGATCATCATTCCAGATAAGCAGCTGTTGGTGTAAGGTGGATGGCACACATTGTGCCATATGAATCCAGTCGCGTCCTAGTAATGCCGAGTAGCAAGTTTTTGACTTTACCACGAAGAACGCTACTTTGATAGTCTTGGATCCCACGGTGACATCCGCTGTTATGAATCCCGCAGGCTGAGTGGCTTCTTCTACAAAGCTGCACATCCTGACCCTGGTGGGGATGAGGTCCTTCTCACTCTTGTCGATCTTCTTTAACGTGGACATTGGCATCACGTTTGCTGCTGCTCCATTGTCGACGAATACCTTACTCACCGGACGCCCATCAATGTGAGCTTTGATATACAGAGGTTTCAACTGCCTGGTTTGGGATACTTCTGGTTTGGCGAACTGTGGAAACATTGGCCCTTGAACAAGCTGGCCACTTAATTCTTCGAATAGGTTTCTGGTTGGATGAGAGAGTTCTGCTATCATCCCATCCATCTCTTCAATGAGTCTGGCGAACGATGGCTCTTCTTCATCCCATATCTCAGACTCTGCGTCACTGACTTCCTCATCTGCTGCCAATCCCACGACTTGCATAGGTACCACAGGATCTGATGGCTCCTTTTCTTGTTCATATTCATAGCCGGCTTCCTTGAGATCCTCTTCCAAACCGACCCAGAAAGCCTCATCCAAGTCGTTTAGCTCATCATCCATGTTGGTTTCCTCATCGAGTTCCATGTTGTCCAACATGCCGAGGTCTTCAGTGATAACACCTATCGCGCTGATACCGACTTTAGGTTTTTCTTGGTTTGCAGCTTCCAGATCTTCGGGAGTGACTGCCCCGAAGCTTATCTGTGCCACCTCGCTATTTGTTTGAGCTGCAGGTTGCATCTTTGTCTGTTCGGGTTCATCTAGACTTTTGCAATAAGCGAGGAATCCTTCATAACTGTCAGGCTCGCTTCCCAACTCTCCGGCCTGGTGGGCCGCTACGTAAGCCATGTATCTGGTAAGTACCTTCCACATAGCAAGCTCTCTCACAGTAGTTTCGCCGGGTTCCCCCATGCGATCCAACCTTTCCATGCATTTACCTGCCCAAGAGTTGCTTCCGTGTTTTCCTTCACTGGGCTCGGCCACGGCGGCCGCTTTGCCTTTGTTCCTGGAAGCTGCCTGTTGATTGCTAGATTCTGTGATCTCAGGTTGAGATGCCGCCGGATGCGGCCGCTCTGCCCATTGCAACCTTTCCCGCACTGGTCTCATAGCGGGAGGCGATGGTGGATGTGGCCTCCTGGAAGGAGGTGATGGAGGATGCGGCCTCCTGGAGGGAGTTGATGGAGGATGCGGCCTCCTGGAGGGAGGTGAAGGAGGATGCGGCCTCCCTAAGGCCTCATGTAACTTCTCTCTATCATCTCTAAGCCGCTCATGCACCGGCCTTCGAGGTGGTAAGGGGGAACTATGCTTTCTGTACAGCGGCTTTCCATCCGGATAATGCAGTCTCTCATGGACAGGCTTCCGCTGTTCGGAGGTT
Organism: Hygrophila difformis; assembly: GCA_030278955.1. Lineage (NCBI taxonomy): Eukaryota > Viridiplantae > Streptophyta > Magnoliopsida > Lamiales > Acanthaceae > Hygrophila > Hygrophila difformis. Next base: position 7,009,350 of record JAOANR010000011.1, read on the forward strand.
TCTCCTTGAGATCTGAAGTAGGTGGGCTGTACTGGTTTCCGAGGTTTGGAAGATTCCAGCTTATGAATTTGGGCTTCCCATTGCCGCATCTCCTCGGCATATCTTCTTTGAGCTCGCCTGTACTGACTCCTTGTCATAGGTGGCGGCTCCTTTTGAGTAACCCTTCCTCCTGTCCTGTTCTTCATCCATCTATCAGTCTCAGCAGGATGTTCTGGACGCCTCATCAAAGTTGGCACCACTTCCACTCCTTGCCTGTAATCCCGAGTGGCAGGCTGGTGCTTCCCATTGTCACGTATCTCCATAGCAGGTTTTGGAATTCCAATCCTCAATGGAGGATTCCTCTTCTTTTGGTGTTCCATCTCTTCGGCTTTCAGGACTCTTGCAAAGTCCTCCTTAGTCATGTGTTTGAACCTGGGTTGCTTGCTATACAATTCCTTCTCTTTCTCCTTCTCAGTGTCAGATTCATCCGATAGCAAGTCGTCATCTTGTTCGTCAATCTCAACGCGTTCCCCATCTTGATCCACCCGGCTGCTAGAGCCGCCATCATCTGGGTTTGGAACAAGTCCAGCCGCACCCACGCGAAGTTGTGGGAACGGATCTAGGTCCACTTTCATACCTGCGATTTTCAAACGCCCTTCTTTAATCTTATTTTGTATGGCTGTCTTAAAACTCCGGCATTTGGTAATGCTATGAGTATATGAGTTATGCCACTTACAAAACGATCGGCCTCGAATTTCTTCGGCCGCTGGTAATCTCTGCCCTTCAGGCAGCTTGATCACGCCATCCTTGAGTAAGGCGTCAAATACTTGGTCCGCCTTGCTCATGTCGAACAGGTCCTCTTCAGGTTTATACTTGGCTTCCCTTTGTCTAGGCGGCTTCAGGGCTGCACAAGTATGTGGCTTGGCTGTCTGGATTAGTTCTGCAACAGCCACTTCCATTGGTTCGTCCTCCTCGTCGCTGAGTATCACCTCCTCGAAGTGGACTCGACGTATAGGACGTCTCCCTTCCTGTTCCTCTAGGAACTTCTCCAAGCGGGCCGCTCGCTCGGCCAGCTGGGCAAGGTCAGTTGCATCCTGAGATAGCGGAGTGTAAAACCTATCATGGAATGCACGTTCGAGATCAGCCCAATTCTGGATTGAGTTAGGCCGCAACGACGCAAACCATGCGAAGGCAGGCCCGGTGAGAGATGAGCTGAACAGCCTTAATTTCAGCCAGTCATTGGCCGCTGCTTCCCCGCACTGGGCAGTGAACCTTCCGATGTGTTCTACGGTAGATTTGCCCTCATCTCCGGAAAAGGAAGTGAAATCCGGCATCTTGAAACCCCTCGGATAAGGCTGCATGGTGTCCACCCAATCCGGATATGGCTTCCTGTACGTAGGCCGTTCCATCGGCTTTAGTTGGATTCCAAAGTGCTGCTGCATCATGTCCGCGAGCAGCTCTGGTGAAATCACGGGTGCCTGCGTAGGAGGCATGGCGGCAGGTGGTGTGGGTATTCCACATGGTTGGGGAGCGTGTCCACCTGTGTGCATAGGAATGGCGGTCGTTGGCATTGGAGCCGCCATCAATCCGCTTGTCTGGATAGCTTGCCCCCTAGGGTTGGTGGCATCCAAACTGGATTGGGAGTGGAGGCCATGGGAGCCATGGGAGCCGCCATCACCCCGCCTGTCTGTACAGTCTGCCCACCTAGGGTTGGTGGCATCCAACCTGGATTGAGAGGAGCCGCCATGTTTGGCGCAGTTGGGACGTTCGGCATCTGAGGTGCCGACTGTCTTGGTGCCGTGCTAGGCCCGGCCGCCATGCAGCCTGGTGTCGGGTTGGTCACCATCAAAGGGTTTGATGGAACGTATACCGGCATGGGAGGTGCCGCGTGACCCAAACTCGGCATGGTGGGTGCCGCTGTAGAAAAAGTGTACGCGTTCTGGTATGACTGTGGAAACGTACTGGCCACGCTTCCAGAGTCATGGAGTGGAGGGTGACCCAGTGTGTTTCCCCACACTCGGTGTTGCCCTCCGGACGGTCCCGGATATGAAGTGCTAGGTGCCATAGTAGAACTTGATGACGGGAGGCCTCTATCGCGTAGGGAACCGCATATCTGGCTGGTCTGGTCGGCCATGGCAGGCCGCAAGACGTCCATCAAGTGCCTTGTGAGTAAAGGCATAAATTCGGCCATCGATTCGGTCATCGATAGCCGCATTTGTTCCGACAGAGTAGGGATCTGCATTATCCCCTGCTGTGGTGAGGTGATGTTCGCCGTCTCGCCGGCGTCCTCTTCCAATGTGCGCTGGACTGTCTGGTCTTGCAGAGACATGTTCTCGAACTCTTGTGTTAGATCAGCAACGATTCGTCCGGATCTAAGACGCATGCACTTCTGAAGCAGATATGGTCTTTGAATCGTGTCCCACTGGGCGTGCCAATTTGTTAACGGTGGAATTTGGAACAAAATATTTCTCTTTTATTGATGAACTTGTAGGAAGGATTACAAGAAAAACGAAGGAAAGATTACAGGAATTGAAAGGGAAAAGCAGTAAAGGAATTTTAAATACTGAAAGCTGTAAAGTGCAGGAAAGCAGTAAAGAAAGTAAAGAAAAATAAAGAACGGCTTCTTGAGAAGAATTCTGGGTCCTTAGCGCACGATGCCGATGTTCATATTTATAATGGTGAGGCGTCTTCAAACTCTTGGCTCACTTTCCTTGTCTGGACGTCTTGCCAGGATTTTCTTTCCTTATCTGGCACCTCCATCCGATATGTTTCCCACTTTGAGGATTCAGCTTGATCTCGACACAAAGCGGCCTCCATCCAACTTTTCGGGGCCTCCATCCTAGGGTTGACCTCCATCACCTCTTTGGGCCTCCACGGCCTCCGTTCTGACCTTAAACCCAGCTGGGCCTCCATCCATCTCCATCATTCCAGATGGACTTCATCATTCTAGATGGACTCATCATTCCAGATGGACTCCACCCTTCCAGATGGACTCCTCATTCCAGATGGACTCCACTCTTCCAGATGGACTCCTCATTCTAGATGGACTCCTCATTCCAGATGGACTCCTCATTCTAGATGGACTCCTCACTCCAGATGGACTCCTCATTCCAGATGGACTCCTCATTCTAGATGGACTCTTCATTCTAGATGGACTCCTCATTCCTTTGGGCCTCCATGGCCTCCACCCTTGCAGACGGCCTCCCTCTTCCGGGCTGTGTCTACGCGGCCTCCCTCTTCCGGATATATTTTACCCAATTGGGCTAATTTATTTAGACGAGCAACTCCATTGGGCTTAATATATTTTTACTATGTTAACAGAAATACAGTACATTTTGGTTATGAACAATCTCGTGCCCAAATTGTATGGATTGTTGAATGGTTTGAGGAAGCACCAATGGCTGCTTAATATTCATCGTGTTTGTTGACAACATGTTATTCAGATTCCGAGCATGGAGGAGACCATTTAGTCAGCAATAGGGGGTGATTCATGTTGGACATATATGCTTATCCCTTTAAAACATCATGGGGTTTTTTTTAAGAGTAAACAGACTAATAGAGCAAATTGTCCCAACCAGCCTTCATAGATTCCTGTTTGGCAAAACAGCTAAATCCAATCAGCTAATTTGTCTCACAATATGAGATAAAATAGTTTATTTAAAAAGATAAAATAACTTAAAACAGTGTTCAATCAGCTCGTTTTCAAACCGCTGCAAATAGCAGCATTTTGGAGTTTAGCTTATTCTAAGCAAAAAGTTAGTCTAGAAATTGTCAAACAGCTAATTTTAACTAATAATTACTCACAGAATCAGTTTACAGCTAACAACTAATTCCCAAACAAGGCCAATATGGAGGTCGATTAGGCAATTTAATGTTTGCCATTTTTTTTAATAAAAAAAATAATTTTGTTGCAGATGCACTAATTTCGGGGTTCACGAAGCTTGAAATTTTTTCACAATTTGGATTTATTCACTTTATTAAGTTCGCATGTTCATCACAGTCATGTGGTACAGTCTGGTTTTGGTGCTGGCAATATTATTGTCAGCAGATACAGGCAGGGATAAAAATGATGTCCACGTTATGAAAAATGATGTTAGTTCAATGAAAAATGATGTTGCTCATTTAATAATATTTTATTATTTTTTCATATACACACATCATTTCACACAGACATCATTTTTCATTACTCTGACATCATTTTTCTATGCGTAGCCATCATTCCATATTGCATGTATGTACTGTTGACAGCATACAAGCCACACCCTATGTGGTGGGCGTTTTTTTCCCCACTTGTTTTATACTGTGGGATTGTTGTGTTTTTCTTTTGCTTTGTTTCTTCCTCGTCTTCTTTTTTTTTTTTTTCTTTTTTTTTCCTAAAACAAAATATTTTCATTTAATATCGTGTTTTTCGCGGCTTATAACACAAAAAATACTATTATTAATTTGAATTTTTATAATATTAATTTAATCAACCAAATAATTAAGTGGATACGAATTTAAAGAGTCGAATGACACCTTGCCTCCTTGTTGATCGGATATCGGATAAAATTAAACCTCGTGCCACCACCATCCAACGGTCATAATCCACTTTGGTTCTAAATCCAACGGTCCAATTTCAGCCTTGTCCTTCCTCTTCTCTCCCCCACACGTCTGCATTCTGCTCCAACAGAAAAATCTCCCTCTCCCTCTCTGTATGTTCATACATTTTTGAATCTTTTCCCTCAAATTCTACTTTTCCATCATTCCTTCCATTTTTCCACCCCCTCAAAATGTCAGTCACGATTCATACCACCATAATCCACCGACGAATTTCAATCTTTCGCCACACCAATCCCACCTTTTTCCCCGATTACAGAGCTTTCCATGTAGAATCCAGCCGTCTGCTGCCGTTTCACGTGAAGCCGCAGCCGCAGTCGCACCCTGGGGTTTCCAAGCATCAAGGCAGCTACTTTTTGAGGAATAACCTCAACTGGAAAATAATCACCAAAATTTATTCCAACAGCCCTCGAGAAGAGCACGACCCCCCGGATTCCGCGGATAAAGCCGAAACGAAAGGCTCCGAAACCCCCAAAAGGACGGGCGGTGGCTCGGGTCCCGGCCGGCGGAAGAACAATTGGTGGAATGGGAATGGTAACAAATGGAGGTGGCAGCCGATGATGCAGGTTCAGGAGATTGGTGTGTTGTTGATACAATTGGGGATTGTGATGTTTGTAATGAGATTGCTTCGGCCCGGGATTCCGCTGCCGGGGGCGCAACAGAGGAGTCCTGCCACGTTTGTCAGCGTGCCGTATAGCGAGTTTTTGAGTAGGATTAATAGTGATCAGGTTCAGAAGGTGGAGGTGGATGGGGTGCGCATTATGTTTAAATTGAAGAAGGAAGAGGATAGTGCAGAGAGTGTTGGTGATGTGAATAATAAGTTGCAGGACTCGGATACTTTGTTGAGTAGTGTAACGCCAACAAAGAGAATTATCTACACTACCACAAGGCCTATTGATATCAAGACGCCTTATGAGAAAATGCTAGAGAACGATGTTGAGTTTGGATCTCCAGATAAGAGGACCGGAGGATTCCTTAATTCTGCTTTGGTGAGTTTCTCTATATTTTTGTTTGCTTTCTAGCCAAACAAGTAATAGGTGATTTCTTCTGTGATAATATTGTTTTGACTTTTGAGTGGCATTCTTATCTGAAATGCCATGCTGCTCTAATCCCCTCAACTTTGAAATCCGTGAATTAAAGCATTATATGGAGTACTTCCTCCGTCTCATTGTTTTTGTTACAAAAGCCTCCGACACGCATGCCGATACATATTTTAATGGTTAATAACTTAAATTGTGTACAACGAAAAGTTATAAAAAATTGATTGTCGAAAACTACAAGATTAGACGAATCTAACAAGATCTCACTTGACTATGTTTTTCATTACATAGCTATGATAAAAATTCAAATCAAAGTTAAACAGAATAGCGCCAAAAACTCATCCATAACAAAATGGTGAGACGGAGGTAGTATTTCTTTTCTACGATGGATGGTTTGTGCACCTGTATAGATTAAATGTTGTAATTTTTTTGGTAAGACATACAAGTTTCTGAACCGAATTGTAAGACACTTTTTTCCCATAGTTGTCAAGTGCTCTATGCCATCCAAAGGCTCAAAAATACATTTTCCCTATGTCGTAGCCTCAGGCCAAAAATATTGTCTTTGCAATGTAAAACACTCTATAGGATTTACAACTACATAGAAACAACTGAAAATTGTACTTTACTTTAGTAGTGATCTGATGATTAAATATGGTAAAACTATATCCCTGCATACCTTTTTGCTGGGACCTCTATGGAATTTTATCTTTCGACCGTAACACAAAACAGACTATATAAAAATGTATTTCTTTCAATCAATGCTACATTTAGATTAAAATAAGAATACCGTTTTTTTCTTCATACAATAATTATGTATGGTGATGCATACAACCAAGTCCAAATAATAGGATAAAGATTTGTTTGGATCGTTATAAACCATAGCATGGACAGAAGTTCTTATTTTATTTTATTTATTATCATTTTGGAAAATTATGGAGCGGGCTAGAGATGATCATGAACTCATGATATGACATCAGCTTTATAAACAAATTTCATAAATTTTCATTGTTAGGAAACTTTTTTTTTTTTTTTTTTTTTTTTTCCCCTTTGCAGTCTAATTAAATTCTGGATTGATATGAAAACTCTTTTAACATTTTCTATTAATGACCCAAAGCTTAAAGTACATGTGGCAAAGTATTTGATTCTGGTCTTCTAGACACTCAATGAATGTGGACACTTGATTTCTGAGTTTCTACTACTTGCAGTACTAAACACAAAAGTATCACGTGTTCTGCATATTACGAATTACAACATCCTTTTAAATCATTTCTGAATATTTACAAAATGTTTGGGAAACATCAGCAAATTTGTTTAATTTTAAAATTAAAATAGAAGCAGAAGAAGGTGATTATTATGTTTTCTCTCAGAGGATACAGTTACTTTTATACCACTTATTCATTATCTATCTAATTTATCAAGCTTGGCAATATTTAATGTGCTGAGATATTGATTATGTCCTAATTGATCCATGATTCAGTTCATCTAATGAACATAGTACAACATATTCTTTTCATGTTAGCTGAACATTTCTACTGTACATCCATCTTGTAGCTATTCTAAATATCCGCATGTAACTTTCATACTTTCTGAAGTATTTTCCAGCTCCCCTGAATAAAAGTAAAAAAAATATAAGGCAAAATATAACATATTCTTTGATGCCAGTACATGATTCTCCTTCCCATCAAATTGTATGACATGACAACATAGTGGGTGGGAATGGGGGAGGGATGTGAATTTGAGTTATGATACAATGTCATTCCTCATTTAAATTTATACTTTGTAATACCATGCTTTCTGTTTTTGAGACATTTTCAAAACAAATGTTATGAATTATGCGCTTTATGAGCAACACACGTGCACAGATATATTTGTATTGTCTATCATGTGCTTTAACTTAGCACCAGCAGAATATTAGAACCTGGTGGCACAGATCTAGGAAACGCTATTTCAGAGATCTGACTACATGTGTGTGTGTATCTATATGTATCCTTCCTGTACAACAGATCGCTTTGTTCTATGTTGCAGTGCTAGCTGGTCTTCTTCACAGATTCCCTGTTAGCTTTTCTCAGGTATCCATGATTACACTGTTTATATCTGTATCTCAAAGAAAACATATGGATTTAGTTTGGGACTTTGGGTGTTGCCTACATATGTAGCATACACCAGGGCAGCTTAGAACCCGGAAGTCAGGGAACTCAGGGGCAGTCAAAGTCTCTGAGCAAGGGGAAACTATTTTGTTTGCTGATGTTGCTGGTGTTGATGAGGCAAAGGAGGAGCTAGAGGAGATTGTGGTACCTACTCATTATGTTTATATGCAACAATAAAATTTATTTTATTCTTGCTAAAATGAGTTCAAGATACTTGTAAGGAGGCACATGACATACTTCAATATTGAATATTTTTTTCCTTTTATTCCCCAGGAATTTCTTCGGAATCCAGAGAGGTATATAAGACTTGGTGCACGCCCACCTAGAGGTGTCCTCTTGGTGAGTTGTTTTCCATAAGTATGCTGCCAGAACGGAGTCTAAAACCTCAAAAGCAAGTTTTAGTTTTCTGTAACTTGTTTTGGTTTGCTGAGGTTGTGAATGAGCTGCTTTTAAAATGTGCTTATTTCATTTTCTTTTAGGATCTGAAATTCACCTAGTTACTTTTATGAGAAAAGTTTCTGAACAACTGGTTTGCCATTTGTCATCATTGTTTGCACATTCTATGAATATTCAATAAAAGAATGCATGATGCCCTACATTTGCAATCAGTCCTCTTTCTATATTCTTTCTTTCTGTTGTAACAACTTCAGAAAATATTGTTCTCTATTAGTTAATATCTATGTGTATTCACAGGTTGGTCTCCCAGGAACAGGTAAAACACTTTTGGCAAAAGCTGTTGCTGGAGAAGCTGATGTTCCTTTCATCAGCTGTTCTGCAAGTGAATTTGTTGAACTGTATGTCGGGATGGGGGCTTCTCGTGTCAGAGACCTTTTTGCACGAGCAAAGAAAGAGGCTCCATCTATTATTTTCATAGATGAGGTTCCTCTTTCCTTTCTCACACTTCCTAATAAAGTTTGAGTTTTAATCATTTCTAATGAATCACCATCCCCTATCTTCTACTAATTAGTGACTCTTCAATTTATAGATAGATGCTGTAGCCAAGAGCCGTGATGGTAGATTCCGGATTGTGAGTAATGATGAGCGGGAACAGACCTTGAATCAGCTGCTCACTGTATGATTCCAGAAAACCAAATATTCTGTTAGGCTTCATTCACGGTATTGAGTTGAGAGTAGTTAAAAATTTGTTGCAGGAAATGGATGGATTTGATAGTAATGCAGCAGTGATTGTTCTTGGAGCAACTAACAGAGCAGATGTTTTGGATCCTGCCCTTCGCCGCCCTGGTAGATTTGATCGAGTGGTTATGGTAACTTAATGCAATTTTATATTCTTATCTAAGAGTAATGCAAGTTCAAAGGCAATTATTTCATCACTCGCTTTGTTAATAACAAAATGATTACTTTGATTATTAGGTTGAAACTCCTGACAGGACTGGAAGACAAGCCATTTTAGAAGTACATATTTCTAAGAGAGAACTTCCTCTTGGCAAGGATGTAAATATGGGTGATATTGCTTCCATGACCACAGGTTTTACTGGGTAATTATTTTCTCTCTGAAGGTCTAATGCATTGCTAGTTGTCTTAGACTGTTCTTGATTGAAGTTGCTTGCTTGATCATACTAGAATATTTGCAGAGTCCATGCTCTTAATTCATTTCCCCTCGTTTGTACATTATTGTGCAGGGCAGATCTGGCAAATTTGGTTAATGAAGCTGCATTATTGGCGGGTAGAAATAATAAACATGTGGTGGAAAAAATTGATTTTGTCCATGCAGTGGAGCGGTCAATTGCGGTAAGAATATGCTCCAATCCTTACCTTTAATTCTTGGTGTTGCTGTTATCTTGAATACAGATATTGGAAGCTAGTGTAAAGAAGCTAAAGATTATAAGGTGTTAAGTGACACTTTTAGACGGATTATTTTGATAGGGTGTGAAATGCTGATCAATATAACTGGCTAATAGGTAGAGAATCTGTTGAATGCAGATAGATTTTTGGAAATGCGTGGAAGCTTCAGTTGTGATGAAAATTTTTATTTTGGCATTTGCATATTTTAGTTTTATGATCAAAGCATTTGGAATGGGTTGCCTTCACCATCATGATGCTTTCTGCTTTCTGAGGAATTCTCAAGTTTACGGACGTTATTTTTTCTAAGGAGTCTACCTAGGCTGTTGGGTTACCTATTCTGTTTGTATTTTAATGGGGGAATTCATGCAATAATGTGTGAAAGAAAAGTGATTCAGAATTGCTTCCTTTACAAGTTTTGACCACACCATAGAAAGATAAATGATGGGCAAATTCTTGCCTGTTAATAATTAATGATGCAGTTGTGCCTTTGCATTTCAAATTCGCAAAATATCCTCTCCAAGCTCTCTACCAGTCCTATTTCCGGTACTGATTGCAGATGTTTATTGATGCCAACTTTAGCATAGTTTTTTGAGTGGTGGCACTGGCTGATGATTGGGAGCAGTTTTGCCTAGTGTCCCTATCACAAAGGATATTCTCAGTTAGAAAAAAAATTCTCAATTACTTTTCAGAAAACACACAAAAAAAATTGGATGTTCTCAATTTGCTTCACCCCATTCTAAATTTATGCTTGAGCTAACTAACTTGATGCTTAAATACAATTGAAGAGCTCGCAAATATAATCCTTCTAATTTTATTTGTTCAAGTTTAATTAAATGTATATGGCAAGAGAGAATCCTATTATTGGAGTCCCAAACTTAAATTGGAAATTGGATAATCAAATTATATTTGATGATATAAAAAGTACTTCATTGAAGGCTTTTATTTAGCAAATTTATACAGAACGTTGGACATATTTATTGGACTTCGCAGAAGCTCCACTTCACCAGGTCAAGTTTGATTTATATTTGGAGATGGCAGGAGGAATTAAAACAAGGGAATTTGTTGAAACAATTGAGATGTCTTTACATAGATTTAAAAGGTTCAGTCTATCTAATTTGCTAATATTGAATAACTTGACATTGTAGTATTCAAGAACACCTAAGCTTTACTGTTACCTTGCTTGAGTTTAGCTTGTTACTGAGAATATATTTGGCTTGTTTCAAGATAAGGTATATTAAACATGCCATATAAACTCTCTTCCACCACAATCATCCTTTTGAACCATTTGAAGAAAACCTTTATTTCACCTATAAACGTCTCATGTTTGTTAAATTAATACCATACTGCAGTATCTTGCCTGCCTAGTTTGGTTTTCCTCTCATGAGCTTGTATTGTGTTACAGGGGATTGAAAAGAAGACAGCTAGATTACAGGGCAGCGAGAAAGCCGTTGTTGCACGGCATGAAGCTGGTCATGCAGTGGTGGGAACTGCAGTCGCAAATCTTCTTCCTGGACAACCTAGGGTTGAGGTAATAGAAATAATTTGAGGTTTTTTTTATGGGCATTTATATATTAACGTCAGGGTAAGTTATAGCTGCCCCCTGGGGGTTGTTTAGTGGATCACACTAAGCTATCCAATTACAGCCCCCCAATTAGACAGCCCATCGAGAATTCAACAATTGGCCAATATTAACCAATTTGACCAAGAAATTCAACCCATGAATTAATTCAAACAAGTTACACAATAAAGGAGCTTGCCTTGTCTGACCCAAGATTAGAAATGATCCGATGTAGACCTTGCTCTTGCTATACGCAATCTTCCTCAATCGAGAATAAGACTTGGCTAACACATGAAGATCACCTCAATTCTTCGATACACAGCCTATAATCTGGACCTAGAATCCGATCCCAACATGCATAAGAAAAATCCATTGATAACCTTGAACAAAAATGAACCACCAGAGGGATGCTCTCAAATTTTATGAAGTTAAAAGTTTAGTGAATGTGTAGTTGTTTCACAAATGACCTAGCAAAACACTTAACTATCACAGAAAGAAACCCTAATAAATTGTTCTGTGTGGAATAAAAAAGGCAAAATCACATTGCCTTTGTTGGCAAAAACAACCTAATGGAAGGAATTGAGCAAGGACGATGTAAGGATGACATCATGAGAAGTGGGCACTTGATTTGTTTGCTTGGCTGATGTCAATGAGTCTGACTGAATTGCATGGAGGAGTTTTGTTTTTCACTTTCACAGTTTTAATTACATGCACTCTCTTGCATGATCTGCCATTTTTCTTTTTCTTGAATTCTTTTGACATATTTACTTGGAAATGCACGAGTGATTCTCATCACTCCAAAGTGATCTTCATTCTTCAATACATTATTGATTGCATTCAATATTTTAAGTGCAAGGAGGATACTAATCCTCATTTTTAGGTTAAATTGAGGTTAAATTTGGTCCCATATATTAGGTGCAACGAAATTACTAATCCTCTTTTCTTTTCCTTTTTATTTATTTATTTTTATTCTTTTATTATTATTAGAGACACGTGATTTTGAATTAGTGGCGATGGTTATATAACTATCCCAAAAGTACAATATTGTCAATCATGCTTCAATTCTTTTTCACCTTCACTGATGGTTTTGCATGTAATCTGTTTGGGCCTTTGGGGTTTAGGTTGGTAATCCATGCAACTAAGGAAAACATGAAAAAGTGAGTCTTAAGAGAGAGTTTAAACTATATCATAGTTTCTGTAATGTCAACTTTACACAAATTGCTGGTTCCTGAAAATGGATTTCAAAACATAGTAATTGCAAGAATGACTTGGTTTTCCTAGATGTCTTGTTTTGCTCTCAAAGCAAACATTTGACATGTTTCTTCCTTTTTATGTAAATCTAATATCAATAGCTTTTCATCATTTTGCTTCCATTAGAAACTGAGCATATTGCCAAGATCTGGAGGAGCATTGGGATTTACTTACACACCTCCTACTACTGAGGATCGGTATTTGCTCTTCATCGATGAGTTGCGTGGGCGGCTTGTTACTCTTCTTGGCGGGCGTGCAGCAGAAGAGTTTATTTACTCTGGCCGTGTATCAACAGGTGCACTTGACGATATTCGACGAGCAACTGATATGGCATACAAAGCAGTGGCTGAATATGGGCTTAGCGAAACCATAGGCCCTGTCTCTGTGGCAACACTTTCTGGTGGTGGCATGGATGAGTCTGGGGGATCTCTGTGGGGGAGGGAACAGGTGATACTTGTGCTCAGCTTACGCCCTTGTTTGACTTCCCTCTATTCTTCTCAATTTTCCACACTGTTCATAATAATATTGAACTTTTAACCTGATAGGGGCACCTTGTTGATCTTGTCCAAAGAGAGGTTAAAACTCTGCTACAATCAGCACTTGACGTTGCACTTTCAGTTGTTCGGGCTAATCCCACTGTCCTGGAGGGTCTTGGGGCACACCTGGAAGGTAATAGAAACTACTTATTTTCCTTGGATTTTCAATCAGATACCTCCAATGTCTTTCTCATATTCTAAAAACCTGAGGAGTAAGATAATTCATGAGCTATTGAATTCTGTCTACATTGACACCAGCATGGCTATTAGTCGAACAAATGGACTGGTGAAAATGAAAATGGAAAGAGGACAATATCCTTATAGAACCTTATGATTACATTATTGTTGTACAAACAGGGAGTATCTTTGATCCCGTTTTTAGATTGTTAATGATTAATGATATTCTGATCAATATGTTTGTAGAGAAAGAGAAAGTAGAGGGCGAAGAACTGCAAGAGTTGCTGAGACTCGTGGTTGCTCCAGCAGAGCTTACATTCTTTGTCCGAGGCAAACAAGGATCTATTATCCCACTACAACCAAACACTTGACAACAAATATCTATTGATCCTGCTGCTTCTGCTGCCAGTTCCACTAATCTTCGACTATCTAGAGTGAAAAGCTGGGGCTCCATTTTATCCTCTGGGGAGCTGACACAGGTTGTGTAACCGCTTCGATCACCTTAATGGTTCATGAATGGCAGACGGCAGGTTTGTTGTTCTTGTATCGATGTATGTGTACATACATGATCAAATAGCATCGATAGAATCTGTACAGTAACGCTTGGAATACATCATACTCGAACACAGAAAAAACAAGCGCGGAATACTCCTCATCTTGCAGTCAGGCTCGTCTGTTGTGTGTAACTGAAATAGTGGCCGATTGTTGTGCCGTAAATGGCCAAAAGGTCAGGTTATGAAGGGTGTATTCTCTTATTCTCTTCTCTATACATGTTTCTTTCTTCGTTGTATGTTGTAACACTCCTCAGTGTAAACTTTGTTGTGCATGAGAATTGATTTCTTATGCAAAATGATAGTACTACTTGTTAAGGTTAAATTTTTTTGCCTTGGGTTCATAGAATTGAATGCTAATTCTGTGTTAATGAGTGAAAGAATACCGGGTTTCGTGGAGTTTGCACTGATGCATCAATATAAAGGTATTTTCATGGAAAAAAATATTTATGTGCTTGGAAAATTTAAATTTGTTTATATTCAAGGATAAAATACTTTTGCTACCATAATTTCAAAATGCCATAGTGAGAAGCAGCAAATTTCGCAAGTCAATCTGCTACCATATTCCCCTCTCCCAGCGTGTGCTAGATACGGAAATTACCATTACAATTTACAAGCAAGGATTTGGCAAATTATGACAATAAGAACAAGATGATGATGGAAAGAGGAAAACGAACTAAGCACAAGACAATGTTTCATTCGAGTCATAATGATGACAAATGATGATGCTTGAAAAAGCGACATGGCCACTGTTTTGTTAATCTCATGCCATATATGATCCCACTTAGCCGAAATACGAAATTAAATATGGAGAGGTTTATACTAATCGAGTCGAATTCAAACTAATAAAAAGTTAGTGCTTAAACTCGAGCTAAAACTTATCACATAAAAGAATTCTTGTTCAAGTTCAAACTTGAACAAACTCGAGATTAATTCGAATAGTAATGGAGCCATTATTGGTATCAATTGGAACATTTGATTGCTCAATGTTAGAAGGCATGGAATAGAAAGTTCGTCAACATATTATGAGGAGTGGACAATGATGTTAAGATAAACATTATAAGATTTAAATACAAATGAAAGAATAATTCAAATTGAGCAATTCATGCACGGTACAACCCTTTTAATAGTATATATGTGCAGACACCACAAAAAGTCTCTCTCGCATCACAACAAACATCTCTCCCATACATATTCATCACACAAAACATCTCATTCATCACACAAAATACACAATTTCATTCATCACATAACACAATTCTCCCCAAATTGAGTGTTAATAACCAAATTTATAAACGGGATTAATAACCACCACTAAAAATGTTAGGCCGATTAAAGTACACAACTTGGGCTGTAGAATAGAGGACCACGAAAAATGATGGTAAGATCAAATTAGATGTTTCATTTGTAAAGAAAGTAATGAAGGATGTCAAAATACATACCTTTCTTTTCCGAAAAATCCCGTGTAGTATATAGTTTATAAGTCGTGGGCTTCACGCGTAAGGGTACTAGCTTCATCTCATTGCAATATGCAGCTATGTCAGCAAGGTCTCGGTGCTTGGAAGTTGGACCCCTATGGTTTAACAGCTGCAGTTCATAAAACTTCTTGAGCTTCAGTTGATTCTGAAACTTCTTTGTTGACAAAGATACCAGTAAGCATCTGGTTGAGGTCCTTTCATCGGCTATGTTCCCTGGCATTGCCTTAGTCTCTTAGACTTGGAGTAGAAGTGCACAAGGATGTCTGAGCACGGAGATGTAGAAATGATTATGGAATGACCAAATGATCGTGTTGGTTCCTTTTCAGAATACTGGATGGATTTCTTCACCTTCGTAATGTTGTCAGAATAAGTGCTTTTCATTGAGTTTAATGTATAATGATCCTGTATGTTTCTATATAAATTTTGGGCTTCTCTGAATAAAGAACTGTACACGTATGACATTGGACGAATATTATTAAGATGTAAATTGATAGCTGTGAAGGTAATGAGTAAAATCAAATCTATTCATATAATGGTGGAACATTGATCAAAGAGTACAAAAATAAAACAAATACCCATGTTCAAAAATATTTGTAAAATAACAAAAAAGTGTTGAGACCATAGCGAAAAAGTGAAGGCATGCAATTACCGAACTCCACTGTTATCCCTCTTAACAATAAACCCTTCCGCGATATTTGATTGGTACAGTCATCTTCTACAAAAATTCGACTAGAGCTCACTAAACTGCTGGCTAGTACATGTTATTCTTTCTATCATAAGTTTAAGACCTAGGTTGTTTGGCCAGGCTTCTTTTAGGCATCATCTCCACCATCATTCACAAAGTTAAACTCACTCGTCTCATATTCGAAATCCCTATCCTCATCTTCCATCGTTGCTCCATACACAAATTGTTTTGTTCCCATTGTTGTGAAAGGCATCAAACCAAACGCCCGAGCTGTCTTGATCTCACGAGCAACCTTTCTCTGGGCCTTGGCACTGATTCCAGTCTGTCCAATGTGCAAAACATTGTTATAAAAGTGTTTGTACCCATTGGCTCACTAGCATATACCATTAGCAGAGGCGTCATTAAAGTGTCATACCTTGCTCCTCTTGATAATGATACCTGCTTCGGTGAGGAAGTTTGCAAGAAATTTCACATTCTGCCCATAATTATAGCACAGTAAGTAAACAAGAACATTTGTCACCAGTAATACAGTTGTGATAGTTAGCACGTACTTTAAATTCTAACATGTTTAAATAAAAATTTCCAAAAAATCCACAGTTTCGTACCCTGAAATCAGCTTTGTTTAGTACTTCATGGGTTGTGGTTTCAAATTCAAGCCTCCTAACAGGCTTACGTACTCCAGCCTTTCTCAGGTCCAGATCCTGTATTGGCAAACACACATATACATCATAGCATGATAGAAAGGTATACAAAGTAACAGAGTTCAAAAGAATGAAAAAACTGAAATCAATTTGCCACAGTATCAATATTATCCTAATAGGACCATCCCAAACATCTCAGTTAAAACAAAGCTCAAACAGAAAACCAACGTCCCACACATAGATAATAACCATGCGGGCTTTTGTCCCTTTGTTGGGATACTCAGTTTCCCAAGGGATTTATATTTCTTGTGCTCATTCATTTAGATTAATACAGGTAGCACTATACGAGTTAATACAAACAGCAGTTCAGCACCTAATATTCATAACTTATTATTCATAACTTATGGCTAGGACTACAAGCTCAAATCAAGATCTTGCTTTCTATACTGTAAATGTTCATTGAGTTGTTAAAGTTCCCCATTGCTTCAAAAAAGTACACTAGTTGAAACCATCTTAAGATAAAAATCATTCGTGAAAATAAATACAGGCAGCACTGTATGAGTTAATACAAACAGCAGTTCAACACCTAATATTCATCACTTATGGCTAGGACTACAAGCTCAAATCAAGATCTTGCTTTCTATACTGTAAATGTTCATTAAGTTGCTAAAGTTCCCCATTGCTTCAAAAAAATACACTTAGTTGAAAATAAATAACTAACAGGAAGAAGAGGGAAGAAAAAGTTCGAAACTTAATTTGAAAGCCATATCTCGACCCGGACGTTTTCAGGATGAAAGAATCATGTGTAACAATTTGAATTCAAGGAAAGAGTCATGCAACACTGAACTACTTTTCAGATTATATTTAAGGGTAAATATCATCAAACACCCCGTGTTTCCTAAATTCATCACAAAACAAGCCCCCTCCTTGATTTGTTTTTATGTAGAATACCTAAATGTGTTTATAAATTCATCAGCACCCCCCACATTTTCAAAATGATCACTTTTTTTCTTTCATAGAGTCCTCCACACATGTTTTTATAAACACAAGGAGGTTTCATGACGAATTTTGAAACACAGGGGAGTTTTTCAATAAAGGTTTGGCAAATTTTGCCCCAAAATATTGTAATACTGTTAGTGAGAGGTTTACTGACTAATTTATTAAAATACACAAGGATTTTACTAAAAAATTAAGAAAGGGGAATTTCATGGTGATAAATTTCAAAGAGATGGGGGTTTGATGATATTTTAACCTCACATGTATACCTCGTGAAAAAAAAAATTCAGAGAACTTTAAAATAGATAGGAAGGATGGTGATAATAGAAATACTTGAAATCTAACCAGAACAAGAGCACTATGCTTATAGCCATTAATCATTGAATTAGAAGAGCAAAACCAAAAGAAAAATTAGGGAAATATCTTACACTGCACATATATCATGAAAATTTTCTGCAAAGTCTATATACCTTTGTCTCATAAGTCATCCCACCCATGAAATTAACATCTGGCCTGAAAGTATAATCATCTCTGGATACTTCATCAGAATCAAACTCAAAATAGGTCGCTGCTTTCTTTAACTTATTATCCATCCCATCGGTTAATGAACTGTAGCCCTCGTCCAGACCGTCCAAGAGATGTGATTTATCCCCTAAATTATTATTTGAGAATCCTGCTCCATGTGCCTTCTCAGCCCTGTCAAGCTTTTGGTAAAACGAAAATGAATTGAGACCAGGTCGATTCACACCGCTAAAGATCCGTTGCTCAAAATCATCAACAGATTCTGAAAGGTTAGAATTCCCCCTTTCATTGTTGCCTGTAAAATGTAGCATTCAGAATGTCACAAGATTTCCTGAAATTCTCATATTTTCTGTGCTACTTTTTTCCGGAGTAACAGTTTGGCAATTATATATCTATCCAGTTTGGCAGTTATGTATCTATCAACCTTCAACAATTGTTAACATAGCATAGCAATCATAACGCAAAAACACCAAACTAATTAAGCTGAAAAACCTTAATTATTGGGAGAACAATAACCTGGAAATGGGCTTGCAGAAAAAGCCCTAATCATATGAAACGTTGGAAAGCGATGAGAGAGGGCGGCATTAGCAGAACGAAATACAGTAGGAACGATATTCATTTCCCCAGTTGAAAATATGAACAGCTGCCGAACGATTCGAATCGGAAAAAGAGGACAGTTCGGTTAGCGCGCTGATCCAGCCAGTGTTTAAAAGACACAGTACATTCAAATTGTAAACCCTAATCACCACTCACTAGCCCAGCCGCACAATATCCTAACCAAAAAAAAAAAAATGTAAAACCAAAAAGAGGAAAAACATCCATACCAATTACCCGCGGCCAGCGGTGCCGGGCAGAGGGGAGCGCAGACGCGGTGAGGCAAAGAGGCGGCGGTGAAAGATTCCTGACCGACCTGTGGGAAGTTAATCATACTAATAGTGAGTCAAAAGTTTATATTCTTTTACAAGACAATACTAATAAATCAAATTGAATTATACAAGACTTAATCATCTTGATTTTGCCTTTCAAAAGGATTCAAGGTCCTCAACATCAAAATCCTATTCAGTTTTTAATGAGATATCAAATATGTAGTATCAATTAACAGTACAAATAAGAATTAACATCAAAATCCTCAAAATCAAAATCCTCAAACACTAAATTAATAGTAGCAATAAGAATCAATACATCCTGTGCTAATTTAGGCAAGGAAACTTACAATGAGATATCAGATAAGGATAAGGACAGCAGTGGGTGGTGGTTAGCAACGCAACGACTGGTGGTGGTGAGCTACACAACGGAGTGAATCAGAGGAGCGGGGGTGGACTAGTGGTGAACGGAGCAGCGGTGGTGTTTAGAAATTGACCGGATTTGTGAGCGGAGAGGACAGGAGACAACAGGGGGACGGTGGTGAGTGGCGACAACAGACAGCAGTGTTGTCGACAGTGGTGGGCTGGTGACGGCGAGAGAGCGGTGGTGGTGGCGGCGTGAGCGTGGTGGTGGTAGGCTGGTGGCACTGTGGCGGGCAACGGAGTGACGGATTTGTGAGTTGCTGACTTGCTGTTTGAAAACTAAGAATGCGAATGCGGCGATGAAGCGAAGAGAAGACACGCGATGAAGAGGAGAAGAAAGACTCTGTATGTAACTAGGGCTGGGGCCAAAAAAAGTTTTTTTTTTTTTTTTTCAATGAACCCGCGGGCTAGCCCGCCCCAAACGGGCTAAACCCGTTTGGGCCTATGGTCCGTTTGGGTAAGCCCGTTTGGGCCCGTTTTTAAACGGGCCTTTAATATTAAGGCCCAACCCACATAATTAAGGCTGCGGGGCGGGCCGGCCCAACGGGCTCGGCCCGTTTTGACGGCTCTAGGGACTGCTGCTATTAAACAACAGAACAAAATTAGGTAATGTATCATCCTAAAGTGATGTAAAACAACGTTGACACATGAAAAACATTAAACGATCATGTTTTTACATTAAACAATCCATTAACACCATGTAAAATTAGAGTTGATGATGAGTGAGGACCGAGGAGTGGAGATTATGAAAAGGGGCTTTAAGACATCTATCTAAAACCTCACTCAGAATTTTTAAATTTTGATCACTAACACCATTTTTTTTTACGGTTCATGAGCCTATAAACCTATAAACCTTTGTATGTGAGTGTAGGTACTGTTGATAAGCATTTACTATTCATAAGAGACAACAGTTTTTTTTATTATAATAGATAGATAGATAGATAGAGAGATATTTATTATAATAGATAGATAGATAGATAACAGAGATAGATAGATAGATAGATAGATAGATTGAGGATAGATAGATTCGTTGTGTGGGAACGCCTACGGACGCTTTCTCGATCCAAACTTATTACCTTTTTATATTAACTTCATCTAAATTCGAAGTACTTCTATTTAATAAAAAACAGAACAGAAGTAAGAAGGAAAAAACGGGAACTTTACCTTCAGCGAGATGCAGAGTAGCGACGGGAGGAAGAGAATGCTGGAAGGGGTGCCTCGCAAAGGAAGGTACCGCCGAAGGGGATGAGTGGCGGGGATGAATATGAACGACTTCAACGATGGGGATGAACGGCTGAGGGGTCTCGCCGAGGAAGGGTGTTGGAAGGGCTGAACGGCGGCGGAGAAGAAAAGTGGGGATGAGAAGCTGAGAGCGACGCTGGGGTGTGTGCAAACGAGTATCTCAATTCTGAAATCTGAACTATGAATTTCATGTACATACAAGTTTATAAACCACAGTCAATTTGGACGATAACTATAGTTCTTGGGCTAGGGCTAGAATACAGAAAGATGGGCTTGACCAATCCAATGAAGTAATAAGGTAGCAAGAATTCATCCAACTTGAGCTCGGGCTTGGTGAATGGGCCACATTTTTCTCCAAGAACAGATTTGTATTGACTACGTTTTTGAGATATTTAGAGTCCACCCCCAACATTTAGTTTCTATTTATAAAATACCCCTCCCCCAAAATTTATAGTTTACCCTCCTTTTATGTTTTGACCTATAATTTGACACCCCTTAATCACCCAAAAGTTAAACTTTTTTTAGTCACAACTAATAAAAATCATTAAAAAAGTAGAAGTTACCATACTAGAACTCATACCATTACCACACAAATACTTCATTCATTACCACACCAACACAGTCACCATACCAGCACAACCTTACCACATCAACCCTTTAGAAACTACCACACATATTTTATATAAATAACCATACTATGTTTAACTTATTACCAAACGTATTTACAAACTATTACCATACTAGGGCACATAAAAAAGGTTTTACCAAACACAATATAAGTCACTTACCACCACACACAAGATCTCTCACACACAACAAAAAACTCACGCACATCATCCGAAACTTGAAATATGATCGATCAGAAGAGAGAAATAATGGTAAGAAAACTAGAAAATTCTAGCAACATGAATGAAGGCAAGGAGGAAGAAGTATCCTTTGTGAGGAGACGGTCCAAGACGAGGAGAAACGTGGAGGAGGATTCTACAACCGTGACCGATGTAGGCTATTTTTTTTTTCTTTTGCAATACGTTGTTGTGTGT
This sequence comes from Hygrophila difformis, assembly GCA_030278955.1. NCBI lineage: Eukaryota > Viridiplantae > Streptophyta > Magnoliopsida > Lamiales > Acanthaceae > Hygrophila > Hygrophila difformis. The sequence continues at coordinate 7,030,878 of JAOANR010000011.1, forward strand.
TGGGTTTTATAGTGGTTTGTCATTTTGATTTATAAATTGTGTGGGTTTGATTTCTTTTGAAAGTGTTTGATAATGTGATGCCTGATTTGTATGTTGAAATGGATGAATTTGTTGGAAAATTGTTGATAAAATGTTACTCCTTTGAATGTGCAAGCAAGGTGTTCGATTAAATGCCCGAATGGATTGGTTTTTTATTTTTCACCATGATTTTGAGTTACAAGACTTATAGGTTAGTTTATGATGTGTATATGCTTGGCATTGCCGAAAATTAATGTGGCTTTGTCGATTACATTGAAAATGTGGCTTTCATAGTATTTTTGTTGATTTGAGTTGGGATATTTTTTTTAGAGCTTGAAATGGGTGAAGGGCGACGGGTGGTATAAATTAAGGTGGTGTGTTTTGGTTGATTTAAGGTTAAAATTCATGTTTTTGAGAATCTATTGATAGATTGCATGCTCTTTTTGAACTAATTTGGTGAAATTTTTGAATTTGTGGAGAAGGGGGTGGTGACCGGGAGATGTTGGAGTTTTGGCAAATTTTGTGTTGTTATTGGATATTGTTAATTTTTGAAGCATTTTGGTAATATAATTGTGCAAGCAATGTGCTTGATGAAATGACCAAAAAATATATACACTTGGAGGGTTTGTAGTTGGTTTATGTTAGATTGATTAGTATCGTGGAAAGTAAGATAGTTTTAGAACCATGAAATGAAAGTTACAAGATTCATATTAAAGTAGTCAAGTTTAACAATCAATTATATAAAATCTTTTTGGTGAAAAGGTGTATGTAGAATAATGATGGTGTTTTATAATGTATAGGGGTGAGGAAGGACAAGAATTCCAAGCTCCCCAGTGCTCAGGTAAATACCTTAGGGATGTTGTGGATGATGTGGAGATGAGGTGGTTGGATTGACAAGTAAAAGCAATTGAAGCCACTGGATTTGGGCATGTCACGAAAGTGAGTAAGAAGAAGCTTGTTGTTAGGACATAGAATTGGCGTTGTTTGATGTTACAAATTATTGGTGGTATTGTATATTGGGTTGTATATTTTTTAATCGTAATCATTATGTGAATTTTATGTTATGTGATTCCATAAGATTTTGTTATCGTTAAATGAAATTTCATGTTAGATGTGCATTTGTGCTTGTTAAACGACCATCGGAACTCTCTGAAATGGATAAAGCCATTGGGACAGTTAAAAAAAAAACCGTCCCACGACCGTCCGAAACTTTTTAAAATAAATAAAACATGGGGAAGGTCCACCAGGACCGTCCCATGACCGTCCCACGACCGTCCGAAACCTTTTAAAATGAACAGAATGTTGGGAAGGTCCACCAGGACCGTCCCACGACCGTCCGGAACTCTCTAAAATTTATGACATTGGGAAGGTCCACCAGGACCGTCCCATGACCGTCCCGTGACCGTCCCAATGTTTACCACACTTTGAAGTTTTCAGTTACCATGTTCCTCTATTTGATTACTATTATATGAAATAATTGATTATCACTTCTTTAGATTATAGGATACCACACTAGCAGTTAGTTTCTTAACACAAATTTTATTAACCCATCTACATAAAATCTCAATTTATTTCAACCCACATATTTAATTATTACACTACTAAATATGTGGTTACCACACTTTGAAGTTTTTAGTTACCACATCCTCATTACTTGGTTACCACAATCCACCTCGTTATGTTACTACGCTCTGCCTCTCTATGTTACCATTTTTTTTTTTTTTATTATCTCAATCCCCATAATTTAATATTTTAGTGTTATTTCAATTCAAAAAATATTGGCTATCACACTTTTCAATAGAATTTTACCACAATCTGCCTCTCTTTGCTACCACGTTTCTAAATGTGATTTTACCACACTATACTATCAAAGGTTACCACAATCCTCCTCGCTATATTACCACGTTCCTAAATATGATATTACCACACTTTACTATTGACGGTTACCACATTCCCAAATCCTAGTTAACCATCCCAAATACCGCCCTTATGTTCATTTTTTTTCTTACCACACTCATTAATCGTTTGTTACCACACTCCTTAATCACCAGTTACCACACCTCTTATGAATTGTTTACCACACTTATAAGTATTGGGTTACCAAACACCGTTTTCGTGTTTTTCATACATACCGCATTCGTATTTCCTCATTTAGTGCCCCCAATTTAGAAGATGTATCCATTACATCATTTTTCCAGCATTATATCGATCAATTAATACTACAAACCTCAATGACTCAGTCATTGTATCATACTTCATTAGTCAAAGTAAGTTCGATAGAACTAAACAACATATAGTATGCTAATTAATTAACATACAACCTTTATGTCACGTTGCAAGGTTAATTGGTTCATTAGGTGTCACAACGTTTATTGGTTCATTCGATACCGCTGAGCGTGCACAATAAGTACAAGTATGCACAATAATTCGATATTCAATCTCTATTCAATCTTTATTCATTTTGCAGCGTTAATTGGTTCGTAATAAATTAATATGCAATATTTATTCGTTTCGCGGTGTTAATTGGTTCATCACTTCAATATGAGTGTATACTAAAACTACAATTATGCACAATAAATCCTAATATTGCGACGCATACGGTTACATCATCACATTACCACATTGTTTTTCTTAGATTACCACCACTTATAAAGATTTGTTACCACAACGCTATTTATATGGTTACCATATTAACGTATTTTTAATTACTGCATTACAATACATGTAAAAAGACGATGGTTACCTCACTGTCTTTATTAGTTACCAAACACTACATCCATTTGTTACCTCTTTGTCATGTATTTGGTTACCTCGAATTAGGTTATGTGGTTACTACATTCAAAAACCAACAAAGGAACATTATTGTACACCAATACATTATTGTTGACGCGTTACAAAAACTCTTCAAATGGGTTTCTACATCAATTCGATATAGCTTACCATCTTATTAGAATTTTTGAACCACACATATCAGCCGATTACCACACATTTTCAAATTTATTACCACGTTTCTCGTTGGGATATTACCATATGCGAGCAAATTTTGTTACCGTGTTTTGGCACGGATTATAGAGTACCACGTTTTCGTTGGGAATTACCACACTTATTCGGTTATAATTATTATTGTCAACCTCGTTCTCTTACCACATCTCTAATTATGGCTTTTACCACACTTGTATATTGACAGTTACTACGTTACCCTTTGGTCTGTTACCACTTGTTTTATTGCCCAAATTCCCATAATTTATTGTCAATTCAAACCTAAAAAAATTTGTTACCACTCCTTCAGTCATGGTTACCACAATCAACATCATCTTATTACCACATTTGCAAGTATGGCTTTACCACATCTTTATATTAACGGTTACCACATATATGTTTGGTCCGTTACCACTTACTTTAATACCCCAATCCCCATAAATATTGTCATTTCAACCCCAACAAAATTGGTTACCTCACTTCTTCGGTTATGGTTACCACAATCAACCTCGTTCTTTACCAAGTTTTTAAGTATGGGGTTACCAAACTTTTATACTGATGGTTACCACATTTTGCTTGGTCCGCTACCTCTTGTTTTATTACCCAAATCCCTATAAATTAATGTCATTTCAACCCCAACAAAATTGGTTGCCACACTTCTTCGGTTATGGTTACCACAATCAATCTCACCAAGTTTCTAGGTATGACTTTACCACACGTTTATGTTGACGGTTACCACATTTGTGCATGGTCTATTACCACTTGTTTTATCACCCCCAATCCCCATAAATTAATTTCATTCAACCCCAACAAAATTGGTTCCACACTTTTCCGGTTATGGTTACCACATTCAACCTCGTTCTTTTATCAAGTTTCTTAGTATGATTTTACCACACTTTTATATTCATGGTTACTACATTTTTGCTTGGTCCGTTACCACTTATTTTATTGGCCAAATATCCATAAATTAATGTCATTTCAAAACCAAAAAAATTGGTTACCACTCTTCTTTGGTTATGGTTACCACAGTCAATCTCATTATTTACCAATTTTCTAAGTATGACTTTACCACACTTTCATATTAACGGTTACCGCGTGTCTGTTTGGTCCCTTACCATGTTAGGGCTATTTTTGTTATTTCACAATTGGGAGGTTAGTAAACTAACTTAGTTAACTTGTTAAACATTGTTAGAGTTTTAAACTTTTAGGGGGTAAAGTCTAAAGTTTTCAAGTGGGAGTGGTTGACTCAAAAAATATGTTTGGGAGGGGGGTAAAGTCTAGAAACCCCTACGTTTTTCACTTATGCACAAATCAATCATCATGTAAAATATGAAAACAATAAAGTCTTACATACACACACTTTCCCTCAAATCCCTCCTCCGGTCCTCTCTCTCACAATTCAACAATTCTTTCATTCTCTCACACATATCAAATAAATAACCAAAATGCCATTGCAATTTATATAAATAAATCCGAAAAGTTTTTCTTGATATATTCAGTTTTTCATTTTCAATGTATTTATTATTTTGCACTCATTATTAATGTCTTTTATTCTACTTCTTTTCATTTCCTTCATTTTTCTTACTATATATATGGCCTCCTTTTTGTTTTTTTGCATGTTTCAAGCTTCACACCTCTTGGTATACATTCTTTATTTATTCTTCTTCTACCGTTCCCTATTTTCTTCATCTTCTATCGTCTCTTGGTATTGCATCTTCCCCTCAACTCTCTCATTTTTATTTCTTTCGTTTTGTAGAGCTCTCATGTTTGTTTCTTTTGTTTGTGCAGATTTGACATAGTTGTGATGCACGGTGCTATGTGGCTACAGGGTCATTCTCCCGATCTGCAGTGAACTTCATGGCCGGATGCCACACCGCGGTTTCCAACATCGTCATATCCATCGTCGTGCTTCTAACGCTTTTGTTCCTCACACCACTTTTCAAGTACACCCCAAATGCCATCCTCTCATCCATCATCATATCTGTCGTGTTTGGCCACATTGATTATGATGCCATGATTCTCATCTGGAAGATTGATAAGTTCGACTTTGTTGCCTGCATGGGCACCTTTTTTGGCTTCGTTTTTGCGTCCGTTGAGGTCGGCCTCCTCATTGCAGTTAGTATCGAATATTTCATAAAGTTCCATGTAGAGAAAAAAAAAAAATCAGTTCTTTAACATGAACTATATATTATACTTTGGCTGCTTTCAATGAACAATAGGTATCGATCTCTTTCGCGAAATTGTTGTTGCAAGTTACGAGGCCACGTACAGCATTGCTAGGGAAGCTACCAAGGACAAGGGTTTATCGGCATTGCTGGGAATTGTTGAAAATTATTAATTAGTGTATTATTGGTGCTAAGAACAGCTGATTTTGGCGAATCCGGGGCCTGTGGTGATGGACAAGCTGTATGCTTCCGAGTTCGTGGATACAATCGGGGAGGACAAGATCTTTCTGACTAAATTGTTTATGTATTTGTGAAAGAGGAGTATATATTTATGGATTGTAGCTGCTCTTCATTTGTATTGTGTTTTGGTATGTATTTTTTTTATTATTATTATATTGATATCTTAATAATAATTCCATTTTCCTTGCACTAAGGAGGGATTTTAAACATTCAGCAATTTTTTATTTTGTATTTTAATAACTCATAATCCAATAATAAAGTGGTGTGGGTAACATAACAAATACATTTACTAATATTGATGTCATTTATGTATTACTATTACTTAATAACACATCCCAACGTATTTCACAACCCCATGAGACTTTACAATTCCACTTCAATTAAATTTAATAACACTAATACGTCTAGCATATTAGTGCGTTATATTTAGGAGCATTACTGTGTTGGCCATATGATTTTAGCATTTTATGTAGACTGATAGCTAGAGTACTCGATCATAATCATTATCAATACCTATGTTTAGAGCTTATCATTATCAATACGTCTAGCATAATTTTTTTAATTAAAATAAATTAGAGCTTATTACAATTTACACGCACAGAGCTCCTTATCTATGTTTATCATGAACAAGATTTTTTTGCTTAACAATACCAATTAATGAAATCATTATTAATACCTATAAAAATTAGAGTTTTGATCCATTGAGCCTCACCCTCATGTAACCAAAACATCCAAAAACACCACGACATAATTGCCTCAATTCTGAAATTTATTAGTTACATGAATCATTATCTAATAGAAGAAAATGATATAGCAACCTTATAGATTGTCATAGTTATTATATATAAATATATATATATATATATATATCTATATCTCTATATATATTGGGTGTAGTTATTTAAAGATAGGATTTTAGTATATTGGGTTGTCAACTGATATTCAAAGCCACACATGAACTTGCACAAGTATGCTGATGTTCAATTCGATTTCCACATATTATTTGATTATAACATTAATAATATAATAAAATTTGATATACCTTCAAAATTTTTTTATATGTTTTTTAAATTTACATCTCCGTGGGTACCGCAGGCGGGTAGTACTAGTCTATATCTATATCTATCTTCTATCTATATCTATATAATAAATTTTGAATACATTTTGGCCTGTTAGGGATATTTTATTGTGAAGATGTTCGTGACATTTATCGTTGTTGTAACACCTTGTCAACAACGCTTATTTTCTTCACTGGAAAAAGCACAGAAAAAGTACAGTGACGTGGCATTTCCCCTAGCAGGCCTTAGAAGGGTTTAGATGGGCCTTAAAACCCATATAAATACCTACCTTCGTCCTTGAGGGAATGTATGAGAGTGTAGCCGCAATCACAGCTCATTTTACAGAGCATTAACAGATTCCTAAGCTGTGATTATGGCGGATTGAGAGCTGAAGAAGAAACCCCTGGTCTTCGTTGTTTGAAGAAGGCACCAACATCTGTCCTGCTACTGGTATATCTTTTAGCTGTTGTGTCTTCTATTTTCATGGGGGTAATTGGGATTGTGTTTATGTATTTCTGGGTTTATTGTTTGTAAACACAATCCAGGTGTATTGTAGGTGTTCTTAGCACCATTGAGCTTACTTTGTTGATTAGCTAGATTCCACAAACACCACCTTAATACCTGCCGGTGAATTGTGTGCATTTGGGTAGATAGTTGATGCTCCCTTGTGTTCTTCTAGTCTATTTGGGTAGATAGGAGAGTTCATTGGAATGTAAGGGTATGTAAGGTGTGGTTGACTCTTGTTCAATCGGTTTGGTGGAGATTTAGTGAATCCTGGCTTGGAGCCCCCAGATGTAGATCAGTGGATCGAACTGGGTGATCAAACTCTTGTGTTATTGTTTATGTTTTCCGCACTCTGTTTTCTGTGTTTGCCTCTGGTTGTGGTTTGCAGGTTGTTGAGACATCGTTTAAACAACCATTGCAGGGTTTGCACATTAGTTTGGGCCTGTCAATTGGTATCAGAGCAGGGCTCTAAGGTTTAGCTGAGTCCGGTCCAAGATGAACAGAGAAGGTGGCTCTGTCTCGAGGCCTCCTCTGTTTGATGGTTCGAATTATCCATTCTGGAAGAATCGAATGAGGATATTTCTTAAGCATACTGGTGTAGATGTCTGGAATGCTGTTCTAACACCCTGGGAAGAACCTATGAAAGAGGTCCGCACGCCTGCTACTGAAACGACTGCTGCCATTACTACTTTTGTTCCTGCCACTCAAGAAGAAATGTCAGCTGCTCAGAAGAACAAGGAACAAGGGAACAACACTGCTTTGAATTGCCTGTTCAACTCTGTGGATGAGTCACAATATCATCTCATTTCAAATTGCGAGACAGCTCATGAAGCCTGGACTGCTTTGGAAGCAGCTTATGAAGGATCTTCAGATGTCCAAGCCTTGAAGCTTCAGAGAATTGAGTCTGCCTTTGATAACATTCGAATGCAAGAGGATGAGAATATTGCTGCTTATCAATCTCGATTTAAGAAGTTGGTCAATGAGGCTCAGTCTTTTGGCTTGAAGTATGATAATGCAAAATTGGTTCGAAATATGCTGAGGACAGTCACTCGTAGATATCAATCAAAAGTCTCCACACTTGAAGAACTTGAGAAGACCAAGACCTTCACTCTTGAAGCCTTGGTCGGCTCACTTCAGACTTTTGAGATGAATTACTTGGAGGAAGAGCCTACTCGTAATCTAGCTTTCAAAGTTGAGGATGAGATTCAGTGTGTTGATCAAGAAGAGAAAGCTTATCTGACCAAGAAGTTGGCAAGGATTTTACAGGACAAGAGAGCCAAGAAGCTGAATTACAAGAAAAATGATAAGGGTCGTTATCAGCGAGGTGTTTCATCATCCCGGGAACAACCTTCCAAACTTAAGTCAGACAGTTCCTATACAAGAGGAAAGGTTACAAGAACATGGAGTTACCTGATACTTTTAAGAATTTAAAGTGTTATGATTGTGAAGGCGTTGGCCATAAGGCTTCTGAATGTCCCACTGCTAAGAGGAGAGTTGGAAAAGCTCTTCAAGCAACCTTAAGTGATGACGAGGTCAGTACTACTTCCAAGGACGAGGAAGATGACAGTGAAGATGGAGAGATGATAGCTTTCACTGTGAAGGACGTTGTTCTAACAACCGACGATACTCTGTCCAAACATCTGTCTGATACAGAGTCTCATGAATCTGATAGTGAACCTAGTCGGTATGATTATGATGAACTTCTTGCAGGATATGAATTGGTGAAAGAGGATCATGCAGTTGCTGTTGCTGAGAATAAGAAGTTGCTCGATCAGAAGGGAGATCTATTGGTACTTATTGATGAGAAGGATACTGAAATTACCAGTCTCAAACAATCTTTGGCTACTGTGTCTACTGAGAGGGATACTCTGTTGGAGGAAAATGCTGCTTTGCTTGCCAAGACCCAAAAGATAGACAACATGGTTAAAGGGAAAAACAAGCTGGATGAGATTATCAGTCAAGGGAAATCACCATCTAATAGAGAAGGTATTGGTTACAAGCATAATTCTAAGCCTAACAAGAAATCTGCACCTACTTTTGTGCGTGCAGGTACCACTGAAACCAATGCATCCAAAGCCCCTGAGATATCTGATAATCCAGAGTCTCCCAAGAAGAACAAAGATTGCCCTTACTGTAAATTCCAAGGTCACCCTATTCGACTCTGTCAAAGACTTACCCAAGATCTTCTTGGTGGTCGACCGGTTGTCTGGCCATCCCAAGAACTACAGAAAAAGGTCAAACTTACTATGATGTGGATGCCTAAGTCCAAGATTATTTCCAAGATGTGCTTAGTGGTTCTTTCTGCTCAGAAAGGCCCCAATGATGGTAAGTGGTATTTCGACAGTGGTTGCTCTCGTCACATGACCGGTAAGAAAGATTTTCTCATTGATTATGTGGAGTCTGATTGTGGAGAAGTACTCTATGGAAATGGAGCTCGTAGTAAGATTTGTGGTTATGGAAAAGCTAAAGGTGCAAACATGGGTTTCTTAACTACTATCTACTATGTTGCTGATCTGTATACTAACCTTATTTCCATAAGTCAACTTTGTGATGAGAAATTCTTTGTTGGTTTCACTGATGAAGATTGTATGGTCATTGATCCTGCCTATAATTGTGTTATTAAAGGGGTTCGATCTTCTAACAATTGCTATGTCTTGAAGCCTGCCGTGGAAATAGTTTTTCTGTCTCAGGTTGAAACTGCAAAGTTGTGGCATCAAAGATGTGGTCACATGAACTACAAATCACTTATTCAACTTAGCAAGTCTGGCGTTGTTCGAGGGTTGCCCAAACTACAGAGCAAAGATAAGACAGTCTGTGGTGCTTGTGCTAAAGGTAAACAAATTCACTCCTCTCACAAGGAAGTGGATACCATTCAGACTACAAGGTGTCTTGAGTTATTGCACATGGACTTAATGGGACCCACCGAAGTTCCTAGCCTTGGTGGTAAGAGGTACATCTTTGTATGTGTTGATGATTTTTCTCGTTACACTTGGGTTGATTTCTTAAAATCCAAAGATGAGGCTATCTCAGTGTTTTCTAAGTTATCCTTAAAGATCATGGCTGAAAAGGATCTCAAGATAGGTCGTATCCGATCTGATCATGGAAAAGAGTTCGAGAATCAGTTGTTCGCACAACTCTGCAACAACCTTGGTATTACTCATGAATATTCAGCCCCTCATACTCCACAACAGAACGGTGTGGTTGAGAGGAAGAATCATACTCTACAAGAGATGGCTCGTTCTCTTCTCCATGCTAGTAATATTGGAAAACGGTTTTGGGCTGAAGCTGTCAATATCTCATGCTACATCATCAACCGTGTGTACATGCGACCTCAGACAACTACTACTCCTTATGAAATTTGGAGGGGAAAGACTCCAAATATTTCTCACCTTCATGTCTTTGGAAGTGTGTGCTATGCTTTGAAGGATCGAACAACTCTTAGGAAGTTTGATTCAAAATCTGATGAAGCCATTTTCTTGGGATATTCCGTGGATTCAAGAGCTTACCGTGTCTATTTGAAGAGGACTTCAAAGGTGATTGAGACTATTAATGTTGTTTTCGATGACGCTAACATATCTGCAGGTTCTGTCTCTTCTCATGATGATGATGATGATCCTATTCGGATTGTTCCTCATGTCTCCCATAATGCAACTCCTGAAGTAGCTCCTACCTCAGCTCCTATTGAAGTTTCTGATTCTGAAGGAAGTGATCCAGTTGTTGACACAACTAGTGAACAACTATCAGCTCCAGATTCTCCCAAAAGAAGAGGTCCTAAGCGTGGCCCGCGAGCACCTAAGTATCACTCTAAGGATGATATTATTGGTGATCCCTCTGGTCCTAGACAAACACGAGGTCATCAACTCAACATTCTGAATTAGCAAATATGTGTTTTCATGTTATGCATTGTTTTGTTTCATCTATTGAACCTAAGAATGCTCATGAAGCTTTACAAGATGAGTTTTGGATAGCTGCCATGCAGGATGAGTTGCTACAGTTTAAACGCAATGATGTTTGGGAGTTGATGGAACAACCGACGGGAGTGAATGTCATTGGTACTAAATGGGTTTTTCGAAACAAGACTGATGAGCATGGAAAGATCATTCGTAACAAGGCTAGGTTGGTTGCACAAGGTTTTACTCAGATTGAGGGCCTGGATTACGATGAGACATTCGCCCCGGTTGCTCGCATTGAAGCTGTCAGGTTATTACTCGCTATATCTTGCTCTCTTGGTTTTAAACTTTATCAAATGGACATAAAAACTGCATTTTTGAATGGTTATATCAAGGAAGACATCTATGTGTCTCAGCATATCGGCTTTGAATGCCCTGATCACCCTGATTATGTTTATAAGGTCAAACGTGCTCTTTATGGTCTAAAGCAGGCTCCTCGTGCCTGGTATGAACGTTTGTCTACTTATCTCCTGGATAAAGGATATGTGCGTGGTAATGTTGATAAGACTTTGTTCGTACAACGTACAAACAACCATCTTTTGGTAGCACAGATTTATGTGGATGACATTGTTTTTGGCTCAACCTCAGATGCTCTTCGAGATGCATTTGTACACTCTATGCAGACTGAATTCGAGATGAGCATGATGGGTGAACTCACTTTTTTCTTAGGACTTCAGATCAAGCAAACCTCCGATGGGATTTTTCTAAATCAAGAGAAGTATGTTGGCACCAAGCTTCAGAAATTCAAAATGGAGGAGTGCAAGATTGCTAGATCACCCCTTGGTCAGCATGACAAGATTACCAAAGATGAATCTGGGATTTCAGTGAATCAGAAGATGTATCGCAGTATTATTGGTAGTCTCTTATATCTCACTGCGAGTCGTCCGGATATCTCTTTCAGTGTTGGTGTGTGCGCTCGATATCAGTCAGATCCCAAAGAATCTCACCTTCGTGCTGTAAAAAGGATTCTTCGCTATATCAAAGGTACTCCTGGCCTTGGTCTCTGGTATTCTTAACGCTCTTCCCTTGAGCTTATTGGTTATACAGACTCTGACTGGGCTGGTTGTTTCGACGACCGCAAATCAACCACTGGTGGCTGTTTTTATCTCGGACAGAACTTAGTCAGCTGGTATTCTCGAAAGCAAAATGTTGTTGCCTTATCTACTGCTGAGGCTGAATATATAGCTGCTGCCCATTGTTGTACTCAGCCGATTTGGATGCGTCAAATGCTTTTGGATTATGGTATTTCCTTGGATGATTTTCTTATACACTGTGACAACACCAGTGCTATTAATATCTCCAGGAATCCCGTACAACACAATCGGAGTAAACATATTGATATTCGTTTCCATTTTATTCGAAATTTGGTGGAAGATGGCTTATGCAAGATTCAACATCTCTCGTCGTTGGAGCAACTCGCAGACATCCTTACGAAGAACTTGGAGACTTCTCGGTTTGAGTCATTGAGGCGCAGTTTGGGCCTCTGCTTTTCTCACTAATGGGCTATGTCTCGGGTGGGCCACCGCATTTCGTGCATTATTATTTTTGGCCCAGGCCCAAGCCCAGGGGGAGTTACTCTTAACCGCCTGAGACGGTCGCCGGTTTTCACAAACCTCCGCACGTCCTTTACTTTCTCTCTCCCCAGAACGACTCTGCACTTCCTCTCCAGTTTTCCCCTCTTCTCTGAAAATTTGAAATTCTCTTGCAATGGCGTCTCGTTCCAGCTCCAATGTTAATCCTGATGAAGTTGTGGATGCTCAGCCGCTCGCTGTCGATGATTCTCTCTATCGCGCTCGCCTTGCCGCCGAACAATCTCCTGATGATGAACGCTTTGAGGATGCGCAAGAGGATGTCGACGCTGCTGTCGATGACTACTTCGCTGCTGAGCCTTCTGACGCAAATATGGAGGTCGATCCTACTCCTGAGAAGGGCACTGACCCTCAACCTGCTTCGGACAATGTCGAGACAACCTCGGTTGGCGCAGATTCAAAAGCGGATGTTCTGACACCAGCAAACCCTAGCGCGGGTGCTGCAAGTCCGACATCCCCTTCGGTCCCTGCCCCCGATGTGCCTCCGTCCGCTCCTGTCCCTCCTGGTTCTAGTTCCCCTCTGTCGCCGTCGGCTATTGCAACTGGAGATGGCTTGCTGATGCTTGACCCTGAGTCGAATGCTCCACTCCATTCTGGGTCTGCTCAACAGGTTCCTTTTGGAGGCTCTCCGTCTGAGGATGTTCCGACTACTGAAGGACAACCATCTCAGGTTGATCCTGATGACACCCCTCTGGATGAGATCAGAAAGCAAGTCCGTGAGAAAGGGAAGCGCAAGGCTGCTCCAACACCGCCCAAACAACCTACAAAGAAGAAATCTCGGAAGGCTACTCCTAAAAAGAAGTCTATCCCTGTTCTTAAGGAATCGGATGCCCATTCTCCTCTGTATTTCTCTGCTGATGGAGAAAGGTATGCCTTGGAAACCCTTAACTCTAGAGGTTTCATTTCTGAAGAGTGCTATGTGCATCCATACTATGATCAGATTGGTTTTTCTGAGTATTTAGAGAAGAAGCATTTGTCTGTTTGGGCTACTACTCTTAAACGCTATTCCCCTACTGTTGTTAGAGAATTTTATACTAATTTGCACCCTGATATCCTTGATCCTGTGTCCCCTTGGTTCTGCAAAATTTATCTTCGAGGAGAACTGCTTGATTTTACCCCCTCCTTTTTGAATGAGTTGTTGGAACTTCCCTCCAACACTGACATGAACAATCCCTTTGATCTGCTTAATGCTGAGCTAGCTACCATTGCTGAATTGGTGCCTCGAATTTCTTGCCCACTTCTAATGCTAGCCAGCTTAGTAAGCAGATGGGATTGAAGAGGAAAGTTCGAAAGCTGGTGGCCCTACTTCCTCATTCATTTGATGATGCACCAGCTGAGGGGGAGAATGATTCTGAGGAGACTCTTTGATCAGCCAAGTAAGGGGGAGATACAGTGGAAAGGATTGCATTGCAAGGGTGCTGCCTATTATTTTTGCTGGATATTCTGTAATTCTGTTGATTGTTGGAACTACTATCTGGTTTTTGGATTTTTATGGCTTTTGCTGATGGATATTCTGGTTCTCTGGTCTGTAATAGGATTCTGGTTTATTGATGGATATTATCTTGGATATTCTCTGGATATTGATTATGAGATTATCTCTTATGGATGGATGCTTTTGATTATGCCTACTCTACTTCTGCTCCTATACTTATTGGCATACATGTATGTTGAGTTTTGATGCTCTCTGGTATGATTTTGTCTTTCTGTGCTTCCTCCACTGTTTTGACTACTTGGCCCGATCATCTCCACAAAGGGGGAGATTGTTAGGGATATTTTATTGTGAAGATGTTCGTGACATTTATCGTTGTTGTAACACCTTGTCAACAACGCTTATTTTCTTCACTGGAAAAAGCACAGAAAAAGTACAGTGACGTGGCATTTCCCCTAGCAGGCCTTAGAAGGGTTTAGATGGGCCTTAAAACCCATATAAATACCTACCTTCGTCCTTGAGGGAATGTATGAGAGTGTAGCCGCAATCACAGCTCATTTTACAGAGCATTAACAGATTCCTAAGCTGTGATTATGGCGGATTGAGAGCTGAAGAAGAAACCCCTGGTCTTCGTTGTTTGAAGAAGGCACCAACATCTGTCCTGCTACTGGTATATCTTTTAGCTGTTGTGTCTTCTATTTTCATGGGGGTAATTGGGATTGTGTTTATGTATTTCTAGGTTTATTGTTTGTAAACACAATCCAGGTGTATTGTAGGTGTTCTTAGCACCATTGAGCTTACTTTGTTGATTAGCTAGATTCCACAAACACCACCTTAATACCTGCCGGTGAATTGTGTGCATTTGGGTAGATAGTTGATGCTCCCTTGTGTTCTTCTAGTCTATTTGGGTAGATAGGAGAGTTCATTGGAATGTAAGGGTATGTAAGGTGTGGTTGACTCTTGTTCAATCGGTTTGGTGGAGATTTAGTGAATCTTGGCTTGAAGCCCCCAGATGTAGATCAGTGGATCGAACTGGGTGATCAAACTCTTGTGTTCTTGTTTATGTTTTCCGCACTCTATTTTCTGTGTTTGCCTCTGGTTGTGGTTCGCAGGTTGTTGAGACATCGTTTAAACAACCCTTGCAGGGTTTGCACATTAGTTTGGGCCTGTCATGGCCTGTGCAGAATATAACTAAATCTTTTTAATATTTAGAGTTTTATCAGTAATTATACCTCAATTTTATAATCAATGGCTATAAATAATCCACATTAGCGCTGATTAATCATACTTGTCATATCATCAACTTTTAATAGTATATATATTTAGATTATTATAAATCTATACTATATTATAAACAAATCTTTTAGAAAATCTTTCTACATATTTTCTAAAGATACACTTTTAAACAAATTATAGATACTATTTAATTAAACAAATATATATAATAAATTCTTTAACTGAATATATATATTCAATATTATATTAGTATATATATATATATATATTCAATATTATATTAGTAGTTCCGCCAAAAAATTTTATATTATTTGATTAAAATTTGAGTCTAAAAGTAATTGTGTGGCATGGGCTTCCACCACCCATTTCACAGGCTTTGAATGACTCCTCCAAAAGAAATTTGAGCCTAAAAGCATTTTTTTTTTTGCTAGGCACAACATATACAGGCTAGAGAAAGGCTAAAATAAGTATTATCTAAATCAATATAATAAATTAAAATTTTATTTAATTCTAATCATACTTTTACTAAATTATCGAAATGTATATTTAAAAGAAATTATTCTGCTATAAAATTTTTTAATCAAATTTGAATTCTAATTTTTGGTATCCGGTTTAATTTTGAATTTAACTTTTATTATTATAAAATAATTTTTGGTGAAATCGGATATCCCCAAGGCACATAGGAAATTAAAGGCGTCTCTTCCAAAGCAATTTTCGCATACACAAAGCTCAAACCCGAGATCTTGCTTACCCGACTAGAGTCCAAACTCACTCAAGTCAACAACTATTGACCATAAAAAAAATAATTATGATAAACCACATAATATAAAAAAAATAATTATTCAAATAAATACTTTGAACAGATATATTTAATAACTAAATCTAAAATTTTAATCACTTACAGTAATATTTAATAAAAAATTATTTAAAGTTTTCATTTCACTTATTACTCAAAATATATCTATGTAACATAGTATTAGAAAGAAAAAAAACAACATAATGTAAATACAACATGTAGCGTTATATTATATTCAACTATATAATAATATAATTCTATATTAATCTTTATAAGTATTTACTAATTCATATTCATAACATGACATACTGAAAAAAAAAAGCAAAATATAAATATAAAATATAACATAATATTATACATTCAAACAAAAAAATATAATTTAAATACCAAATAAATACCCAACTACCCAAACTTATACCCACTTTAATACCTATTACAAACATCATTCCTTTAAACCCCCTAGAAAGAGAAAATTTTGAAAAAATACCCATTTTACCCTTAAAACACAAAAAATGGGAGTGATTATGGTACTACAAATGTGAATGGTAGTACATCAAGACAAATCATCTCAACCATACAAAAATATCCAATGGCTATAAAATAAAAAGGGTAGAATTGTCAAACATAAATAATTATATCTTTAGAAATAAATTCATTCACAGAATCAATTTAGTGATTTCTATCTTTAAATAAAGATCATATAAAATGCATAAGTTAGCTCTCTTTTGACACAATTCATAGCATAATAATAGAGAAATTATCTTTATTCATCTCTTTCACTCGTCAGTCTTTCATTCCTCTTAATTTTCTATTTTTCTATTTTTAATTTCTAAAATATGATAGGACATTTAGATTCCTTGCATCGAGTAGGTAAATTTTCATATAAAGAAAGTCCAAATCCGAGCTCATTTGAGAAAGTTAGAGCCATTTGAAATTCGTAATATAAATTTTTTTGTATATACTACGTCGCTGTAATGCACAGGCTATGTCGCTGAATTGTAAAGTCCCCGTCGCCGAATTGTAAAGGCTCTGTCGCTGAATTACATAGCTACTATTGCTGAAATGTAAAGACTGTGTTTTTTAAAATCGTAATGCACTTCAAATGGCTCTAACTTTCTCAAACGAACTCGGATTTTGACATTCTTTATATGAAAATCTATCTACTCGATGCAATGAATCTAAATTTCCCATCAAATTTTGAAAATTATAAATAGATAAATACCAGATTTTTAAACGAAAAGATATTTTATGCTCGTTGTTTTGAAAATATGATATTTATTTGTTTAGACTTTCTAAAATCTGAGAAGATATTTAAATTTCTTGCATTGAGTAGATAGATTTTCATATAAAGAACGTCCAAATCCGAGCTCATTTGAAAAAGTTAAAGCCATTTGAAGTTTGTTATAAAAAACTATATTGTATAGGCTATATCGCTGAAATACATACTCTATGTCGCTGAATTGTAAAACTCCCATCGCTGAAATGCAAAGCCACCGTCGCTGAAATGTAAATGCTACGTTTCTGAAAATTGCAATTCACTTCAAATGACTCTAACTTTCTCAAACAAACTCGGATTTTGACGTTCTTTATATGAAAATTTAACTATTCGATACAAGTAATCTAAATAAACTATCAAATTTTAGAAATTCCAAAAATAAAAAGTAGATTATGAGGGAGAGAGAAGTATGAGCATGAGAATTGAGAAAAATGAATAGAGATTATTTGGATCTTATTAAAATTACAATATTACCCTTTATATTAATCTTAGCCATTGATTTCAATATTTCATCAATGACTTGGATGTGCCACAGTACATCAAGAAACAAGTGTCTCCGCACCCTAACCAAAGCCCCAAAAAATGCTTAAAAACATTCTAAATGAGTTCTAAACTACCCTTAATTTTTAATAACTAAACCATATATAACGACCTATCAGTTTAAATAAAAATATTTAAATAAACTTACAAAAGAAAATAAATAAATCAAGAAAAATAAATTCACTAATATATAAATATGGACTATATTTACAAACTATGGAAGAAAGAGTTAAAAATTGAAATGATATTATTTACACCATGTTCATATTTTTAACTGAATATAATCAAAAGATATATCCTTATTCGGAAGAAAAAGTTTTTGGGATAAAATAATCTACTTGGAATGGGATCAGAAAGTGAAAATTATGATGACAACTCTCCAGAAAATTTAAGTAATAATGGCGAATATTGGTTCTCTGATTAAATAAACATTCCCCCATCAATCAATTAAAATTCTCAAAACATTCGTAAAACAATTGGTATCAGAGCCCAGAACGATTAATCTAGACATGAATAACTATAATAATAACGATCATATATTAAACTATCGTATGTCAAGATTAAGATTAGATACTTCGAAACAACTATATCCAAAATATATTCCAACCTCAAGATATTCTTTAGATGAAAATCAAGAAATAGATAATCCACTAAGTACGATTCATCCCCTCGATACTGAAAACTATATAATAAATAGAAATGATGAATATTCACAAAAATAACATCGATAGCGAAATGATACAAGCTAAGCAAGAATTGAAAGAACATTTCTAAATAGGGTAAGACGATTAGAACCACAAATAAGACCGCTTACAGAAATAATGACCAATGATAGTCGAAGTTTTTTTAACACCCATATTTAATCCTAGTCATGAAATAAATCAAAGGGAAATAGAAAATATGGATCAACAAATAGAAGAAAGAAAAAACATACACAGATAGAAGAAGAAGAAGACTAACTAGGTTGCAAAACGACCAGGAATTCGGAATAAGATTATGAAATAGAGGAAAAAGATTACTTTGGATAGGAAACTATAGAATAGAAACTCAAGAATATAATGGCAATTTAATACAAATAATATCAAAAAGAGACGAAGAACAACCAACAGCAGTTGGCTTGAGTGGATGGGGGCTCTAGTCGCTTAAGCAAGGTCTCGGGTTCGAGTCTTGTGTATGCAGAAAACTGCTTTGGGAGAGGCGCCCTTAATTGCCCTTGCAGATCCTCGAGGGATTAGTCTTGGGCCCAATGTGGCCTGGGGATACCCTGGTATTCACCTAAAAAGAGACGAAGAACAAGAATTATTATTATCACAAGTTAAATAAACTTAAATCAATAATGAAATTACTACTTATAGGATGTTTCCAGGACATATAATACATAACACTATGTTTACTAGAGCAAATTCACCAGAATTTTCAGACCAAGAGTTAGATTATAGTGAAGACTAATAAAATCACATGCATAAAGTTAGAAAACGAGACATTAGAGAAATTGACTAATAAAATTCAGGAAATAGAAAGCCAACCACAATATATAAGTATCATAATAATAAAACAAAAATTATTAAGAATAAAATTAAAGATTTCTAAAATGATAGATGAAAGAGAAGCATATGTAATTATACAAAAGCATATAGATCTAGCAAAAGAAGAATCAGAATTAATAAAAGAATGGTATTTGAATGAAGTAGAAATAATAGAAATAGAAGAATTAGAAAGTGAAACTGAAATAGATGAAGTAAATGTCTTTCTTAGAAACATAAGATGTAACACTCCATAAAATTCTAAACAAAATCTAAATTCAAATAAATAATTATTCAAGATTTCCCATAAAATTAAAATTTTTAGATGAAGGATGATATCTTTTCGAAGCAACGACTGCTCAATAGAATTTTAGTATAAATTAATTAGCCGAGTTTAAACCTAAAACCCCAACCAATATTTTAGCACAAATTAAATCCTATTCGCAGAATTGACTCATCAAAATATTTTAAGATTTAGACTCATGAAGTTATAAGCCTATGAATAAATATAACCGGACATGAATTAAGTGATAGGATAAATAATCATGGTTGGAATAAAATACTTAGCCAATTAATTTACGGAGTTCGTGGACAACCCAATTATTAATTAACGAATCATTCAATTATTTTTCCAAGACTTTGACCAATTGGGCTAAGGAGACTAGTTATTAAGCGAGTTAAATCTATTGATTTGTTTACAAGCGTAGTATCAAATATTATTAGAAATGAATTAAGTTGTAGAATTGCACTTAACCAATTAAATTTAATTATAATTTAAAATAAACAAAGGACCCCAATTGTAATTAATTATTTGTCCGAATTAGAAGATTTATAACCTTGGGTCATTTTGCTAATGTAACAATTATAGAATAATTTAACCAACCAAATTCATTAAACCAGATTACGAAAGTAAAGCCATTCAGAGATTAATTAAATCAATTTAGGTTAAATTTGAAGTATAAAATCATTAGAGAGTTATTAAGTCCATGAAGCGGCAAATTAAATTGGGCTACTTAATTAATTTTGAAGAGCCCAATTAGCAAGGGTTTGAGTCCAACAAGCAAAAAGAGAACTAAACCTAGCCCCAACTCTATTTGGCCCAAGAGCCTCAAAACCCTAACCCTAACCCTAAAATTTGCCGCCGCCTTTCCGGCGAGCCGCCGCCGCCGGCGATCCGCCACCACCTCCGGCGTCCTTCCAACCGCCCCCTCTATCAATCTCGCCACCGCCCGCAGCCACGGATTCACCACCACGCCGCCATCGCCATTCCATTTCCGGCCATTGCCAACCCACTGTCACCATCTCTCCACCACCTCCGGCCACCATGGATCCACTGCCTCTCACCCTTCCCATCACCACAGCTCTTCACCCTTCACCCTCAAGTTTCAAAGATTAAAAACAAGAAAAAGGAAAATAGAGAGGAAGAAGAAGAGGTAAGGCCGATAGGCCCCTCGCCCTCTGCCACCTCCTCCGTCCCGCAGCCATCGCTGTCGCCGCTGCCTCCGGCACCTCCCAATCCTTCCCAATCCCGACTCACCACAACCACCACCATCCGATTCGTCTCAAATCCTCCAAAAATCAGAAACCATAACCAAAAAAATAATAATAAAAAAATAAATAAGTACAAGAGGGAAGAAGAGGGAGAGGAAGGTCGGCGCCCTCACTGCCGTCGCCGCCTTCTCCGTCATCGACACCACCACCGGGGCCTTCATGCCCTCCCGTCACTTCCACCCTTATCACAGCCCCTGTTCCTCCAACATAGTAAATAGATCAAGCAAAGGGAGAGAGAAGGAGGAAGAAAAGAGAAGAGTGGAAGAGAAGGAGGCCGCCGCCCGAGCCCTCGCTGCCGCTTCCACCGCCGTCGGCCGTTGTTTCCGGCCGCTTTCTTGTCGCCGGCGAGATGGGTGTAGAAAGAAGACAAAAATCTGAGAAAAGAGAGAAGGGGAGGGGAGAGGTGTGTCCTGCAAAATAGTAGATGGGGACAAAAAGGATTTCCAAATGGGGATGGGGGCAGGTTTGACTAAGAAAATGCAGATTCATTAATTGTAAACAGTTGACAAAAGAGGAAATTGGGGCAGTGGGGAAATGCTGGAGAGGAGGATACACTTGTTTATTCCGGACAAAAAAACTCGCCTATATAAACCCCCTCAACCTCACCCATTCCCACGCCATTCTTGTTCTCAGCATTAATATTTTTGATTTCGGCTATTCTCATTACCTAGTTTAGTTTAGTGTAAGTTAGTTTAGTGCTTGTGCGGTTTTAGTAGTATTGTTAGAGATATTTTAGCAGTCAAGATTTCGAGTGGATTTTTGCTGCTTGTTCCAAAGGAGTATTAGAGCTCAGAAAGAATTAGTAGCTAGTCCGTCCGTGAGAATGTTCTGGTAAGATTTATTAAGTTGGAAACTTTAGCCATTACTTCTATTAAAATACTATTATAGAATACTAAGTTAATATTAAATTGCTAGTCAAATAGCGATAAAGGGATATCTGCTCGTAGGCCTGTGCGTGTGTTGAGTTCCATTCTCCCCACGGTGTCTGTAAGTAGATTTTTACTCTTTGGAATAAGCCCAAAAATTATTTTTAGCTTAAGCATAATTTTCAAATGCCGCTTTATTATGTTTCAAAGTTATGCTTATTGCTCCCTACTGCTTTTGGAATGTTGGTATGCTCTTTTACTGTGCTTATTTAATTTCTGCAATAAATCGGATGGATTTTGGTACCATTGTTACGGGGTGGGTCTGAGTATTGGGTCGGATCACCTCCGCCGGATGTGTGCAGTTCAAAGCAATCCGGGGCTTTCGACCCCCAGATGTGTGCAGTTCAAAGCTATTTGGGGACGTTGACCCGATGCCACCTACCTGATTCCATGTGGTTTGAGGAAATTTCTTACCTCCACCACAACCCTTGAATGTATGTGAGATTTGGGCCCTACAACGGGAAACCTGCACATCATGTTGGCTGGGAAATTTATTTCTCGGTAACGCATAGTGTCATATTGTCTTTTCCCGGGACTAGATTTATATGGATTTTGTCTGTGCTTAAATTAATTCTCGTTTTAGTATACCATTATCATAACTGTTCTTTTTAAATTATTTCTGCAATCCAACCTCCATCGGGACTAAAGGTCTACTTACTCAGCGATTGTTTTCGCTGACTCTACACTTTTCACCATTTCCTTTCAGGTTTTGAGATCTGCAAGGCATCTTTTGCACGGGCACGGTTTGGGGTATTATTCACGTAAAAATGTATATTTTAAAATCCCCTTTTGATAATAATATGTTACTTGGCATAGAAAATTATTTATGAAGTATGAACAAATATTTGGGTTTTATCCCGTTTATGCAAATATGGTGCCCTACTGTTTTAAACAATGCATTACGTGTTTAACAGTATTATTTTCGAAATATGAGATAAACAACCCCTTTTAAAAACTTCCATGGATTTATTCCATTATTATTGTTGCGCGCTTTGAGGAAAGCAGTCCTCCGTTTGGTTACGCTCTACCAAACCTTTTTTTTTCAAGCTTATTTTATACTTTTCACAGTATATAAGCTTCTTTGCGAATTATATGCTAGCTTGTCCGGAACGTGGTTAGCATATACATTCAATATTGAGTTTT
Source organism: Hygrophila difformis (assembly GCA_030278955.1). NCBI lineage: Eukaryota > Viridiplantae > Streptophyta > Magnoliopsida > Lamiales > Acanthaceae > Hygrophila > Hygrophila difformis. The sequence continues at coordinate 7,053,801 of JAOANR010000011.1, forward strand.
CTGCAATTTTGGGCAATCCGGAATACGTGGTGGTAGCACCCCACCCATTGTTCCCGCACCTTCTTCCGCTGCATCTTTTGGGAAAATGGGGGTGTTACATAAGATATATTAGAATATTAGTTTCTAGAAGAATTAGAAACAATAAAAGATGGAATTGAACTAATAAAAGAACCAATAATAAGTCTAGATACAAGACTCCACAATATTGAAAGATACATAAACAAAAAAAATAATTAAAACTCCACAAAAGCAAGTAGAATTAGAAAAGTTACTCCCACTACCGAAATAGGAAAACCACCAAACCAGAAGGTCTCGACCATAGAGTAATGATGAAAGAAATAGAAAAATTAAACAAACAAAACAAAATTAGAATCCCGATAGACAAAGTAGAAAAATTAAAAAAGATAAACGAAGAAACATAAGAAGATAAATTAGAAAATAAAAAGGATAAAAAAGAAACAGAATGAATATCAGTATAGAAGATTTGATAAACGAACTAACTAGTGATTTAGAACGACTAAACCTAGAACCAATATATATTCAGGAACATTTACAGAAACCGATTTAGAAACTAATGAAAGCGATTTGGAAGAACAACATAAAGTCTTTATGAATAATCACAGATTATATTTACCATCATCTGAAGTAGTTGCAGAAAGTAGTACTACATTACCAAGAGAATGTGTAACATGAACTATACCAATGGAAGTAGATCAAACTACGAATAGACAAAATATAGATAATTATCAAAGCAGATTCAAAACTTACCTTCAAGAAATTTTCCTACAAGAAAAACAACCTCTAAAAAAGAAATTTGGAAATACAATGAAGATTTTGAATTAAAAGAAACAAAAATAGGAAATGTAAGACTAGGGGATGCAATATTCTTAAATTTAGATTGTCTTAAACAACCAAGTCTAGAACTAGAAAAGTGGAAACAGATTATAAGAATACATTTAATATCAGAAGAGAGTACCTTAATAAAAACACTAAAATATGGAATCTAGTCCAAGAAAATGTGGCACCCAAGGATTTGAACAAGATGTAAACACAGGAATAGAGGAATTTATCAATATCATACAAGAAGAATTCCTAGGAGTACAAAGCTCAGATAATAATACAATAATAGAAAAAAGAGATCAAGCATTATTAAGATTAAATAAGATAAGACTGAGAGATTTATGTCTTTTTGACCAATTCTCTGAACAATTTAAAAGTTACTATTATACAGCTTATACAAGCTCACAAAATAATGAGCATACAACGAGTTCTATATTTTCAAAGTTAGCATCATCATGGGATGAATATATGTGGAAAACTTGGATTCAGAACAAAAATGATTATCCAAATAATTTGGGAAGCAGAATAAGATTAATAAGACAAATAATAACCGAATTATATTACCAAAGAAAAATATTAGACTACAGTAAATTATATAATAAAGCTGCTAATTTATTCAGTCAGGAAAATGCAGAAAATTTTGTTTGGGGAAAAAATAATCCGTATAGAAAAAATAAGAGATTTAAAAAATTTAAACCAATAAAAAGAAAATTTAATAAAGGAAAATGATTTAAAATCTTTAATAAGAAGAAATTCTTTAAGCCAAAATTTGGAAGAAAATATTATAAAAGAAGAAATGATAAAAGACAAAATAAAAAGAATCCAACCACATGTAAATGTTATAACTGTGGAGAAATATGACACTTTGCAATGACTGTACAAAACCAAAGAAAAAATAAGTAAAATTTATAGAATATGATATTATAGATGAACAAATATTCAAAGAAATAGAATCAGACCTAGAAAGTACTTCATAAGTGAACCAGAATCAGGAGAGGAAATATATGAAGTAAAATTCTCTGAAATAGAAAATGAATAAAAATAAAGAGATAATCACAGAATAACAAGAAACAAAAGAAATAGAATATGTAGATCAATAAAAAGGATAACGAGGATATGCAAGAAAAACTATGTTAAGTCCGGAACAAATAAATAAAATACAGGGATTACATCTAAAGCAGGGATTCAAACATAAATTTTAATATATTATCAAGAACATTCTCAAGAAATAATATAGTAATCCATGAATACCATGAATTAGAAAAAACAGTAGATTTATGTAACACTAATACTATTCTAAAATTACACCTTTTAACAAAAGATATAATAAATAAAGGACTAGAAAAATTAAGCATCCTGCATTTTATTGACAAAATATTAAAAATATTATTCATATATTATTAAAAATATTAAAAAATAGCCTGAATTTTATTGTCCATGCTTCCTGCATCCATAACCTTCCAAAAAGTAAAATTAAATCATTTACCCAAGCCTTATTACGTTCTAAGGTAGGAAATAAAGTATGATTGTGTTAATTGTTGCTGAAGGAAACTAGAAACCATCGGTTACGGTCGGGCGGTTAGAGAAAGTCCGTAAAATTCCGGAACTTGGATGACCCGGTAACAAGGCAGTCAAACCCAATGTATGAGGTTTGGTGTTTAGTTTTATTTACGAAAGTATGTTGGCATTTATTTGATAAATAGATTAGTAGTTATAAAAAATTTAAAGTTCTGAGCCTGAAATGAAATAATTTGAAATATTAGAGACCAATTAATAGAGGACTAAATGGAACAAAAAAAAAAATTTATGACTGAATTGGAAAAAGATAAAAGAAAAATGACTAATATTATGTCCACGTGTCAAGTTTAAATTTAAACCCTTGTCACGTCAGCAATTAGAGCATAATTAGTGAACAAGGGACTAATTTGGACATAATTAGCATTTGTAGCGGATTATTTTGATAATAAAATAGAAAAATGACTGATTTGAATTTTCGGAAAAGAAAAATGACCTATTTGGCCATTTTTCATTTCATTAAATTATTTCCAAGTTCCCCCGGAAAAAAAACCCATATCGTCCCATAATTTTAAAAAATTTCCCAAACAGTCCCACAAATATCGAATTAGACGAATCCGTCCCATAACTACCCTAATCTTAGCCGAACCGGTCCATGAACCCGATTTTTCGCTAATCATCGCCGAACCCATATCATAACTACCCTAATCATCGCCGAACCCATCCCTCCATTAGGGAAGTTATGGGACCGTTTCGGCAATGATTAGCAAAAAAACTGGTTTATGGACGGGTTCGGCTAAGATTAGGGTAGTTATGGGACGGATTCGTCTAATTCGATATTTGTGAGACTGTTTTGAAAATTTAAAAAACTTAAGGGACTAAATGGGTTTTTTTTTTTCCCCAAGTTCCCCCCAAGACCCACCTTCTATAAATACCCTATCCCCAAACCCTATTCTTCACAATCACTAATCAACCCATTATCACAATTCAAGAATGGTGAAGACAGGCAAGGCCAAGAATTCATCATCATCATCATCATTAGGTCAATGTAATACGTAGCAGAACAAGTACAAGTGTGTAAGAATGAGGAGCTGGGGTTCATGGGTGTCTGAAATTAGGGCACCAAATCAGAAGACGAGAGAATCTGGTTGGGCTCTTACTCCACTCCTGAAGCTGCTTCCAGAGCTTATGATGCTGCACTTTTGTGCCTCAATGGATCCTCTGCTACTCTGATCAATTTTCCAACCTCTAAATCCAAACATCAACAACAATACCCAATCCCTGATGACATTACTACAACATCAGCAATGTCCCCAAAATCTATCCAGAAGATCATTGCTGCGGCGGCGGCAGCGGCTGCAGCAGCAGAACCCTCCAATTTTTCTGTTCCTGAAAACCCTAATAAAAATTTGAACCCAGAATCCTCAAATTCTTCCTGCGCAACAACTTCGTCGTCGTTGTCTTGTTCGAATTCCAACGTGGCCGTCGTTGAAGACGATCTGATATCACTGGCGGCCTGTGGTGGCGTCTTGGATGAATACTCATGGTACAACTTGGGATCCCCAAAGTACAACGACTGTATACACGGGTCGTTCTTTGATGATCCTTCCATGATTGAGGATTTGTATGAAGATGATCAGGGGGATTTCAGACTATGGAGCGTCTGCTGAATTGATTGATTAATTGGTTAAAATTGAAGCCCTTTTTGGGTCGATTTGTTTATTCGTTGGATGGTCTTCATCACTTTATTTTTCTTGGACATTGCTGACAATGACGTGAAAAATGAATTTGGTTTATTCTATACAAGTATGTATGTAGTGTTGTACCTTGAAGCATATTTTCTTGGCTCCACAGAAAAATATGCTTTCATTATGTAAATTAATCGGTGTTGTAGAATATTTGTATACTTAGATTGAAAATAAAATTGCTGGGGAAAATTTCTCAAATACATTATGGATTAGTAGTACTACATAGATTGAGATAGGAATTCAATTTCGACAGGTTGGGCTTGAATTCGTTCTTTCTATACTTTTTTTTTTTCAATGGAGAAAACAGGAAAGAAACCAACAAATATTCTTGAATCTCACCTGAATGTTCTAAAATCAAAAGGGAAAAAGGTTTCATGGCAATTTAATTCCCTTCCTGTTATTTTCTAAGGGAAAAAAGAAGAAGAAGAAGAAGAAGAAGAAGAAGAAGAAGAAGAAAAACCAACGTCCCACATGATAAAATGGTGAGCTTCCCCTCGAGTCATTTTTAATTAATTCTAGGTTGAAACATTATACCATATATTGATAATTCAACAAGACTCTCTATTCGTAAATTTTTATGCCATCCATTATGTAGTTCTTTATCTATTATAATAGTAGATGGCTTATGAATAGTGTTTTCACTTTTCACTCACAAAGAATGACTTATGAATAGTAAAATGGTTTATATGGCTTAGTTTAGGAATAAAGCTCAAATCACAAAATGCCAAAAATTTTTCAAAGCCCAATGAAGAAGAACGTAACCCAATAATTTTAAAAACCTATCCATTTTTTTTAAAGAGATACTCTATCCATCCCATTAGTTCCGTCCAATGCATTTGTTTAACGGTTAATATCTTTAAATGTATAGAAGTATAAATTCTATAAAATATATATATATTGTAAAACTATACGAAAAAACGAATCCAACAAGATCTCACTCGACTACATTTGTACTTATATAATTGTAATAAAAAGTTAGGTCAAACTTATACCATCAATAGTGTAAAAAATCAAAATGAGACATATCAAACGGGACGGAGGGAGTAACAATCTACATCAAAATATATTTTAAAATTTTAAATTGTTTGTCATCAAATTTTTCCGCATATTTTCTAAATCCTAGAATCTCCAAAATCTCTGGCCACCAAATTTCAAGCCTTAAAATCTAGAAAATCACGAGTAACCAACCTCCAAAATCTCGGCCTGGGTAGAGCAATAGCAACAATAGCAAGAGTGAGAATCAAAATAAATCAATGAACTAAGTAAATAATAAAAATGATCTAATCAATGAACTAAGTGCAAAAAAAATAAAAATAAAAATTGTAGGTTAGGAATTTTGTTGGCCAAAATTTTTCAAATTGTTTGTCATCAAAATTTTTCCGCATATTTTCTAAATCCTAGAATCTCCAGAATCTCTGGCCACCAAATTTCAAGCCTTAAAATATAGAAAATCACGAGTAACCAACCTCCAAAATCTCGGCCTGGGTAGAGAAATAGCAACAATAGCAAGAGTGAGAATCGAAGTAAATCAATGAACTAAGTAAATAATAAAAATGATCTAATCAATGAACTAAGTGCAAAAAAAAAAATAAAATTGTAGGTTAGGAATTTTGTTGGCCAAGTACACTTTTTGCTGAAAATTTGGATTAAAATATAAACTACTAAATGTTGTATATAAAGCTTTAAAAAATTATGAACATAATTTTATAAATGTAAACAATGTTTATAGTTAATTGAATTATCTACCTCTAATAAAAGAATATTATGAATAATACGGTGTGATAATTAATTTGTGTAATATCATATTTTTGGTACCTTAAATATATTATGTGGGTCAAATATTGAATGAATATTATATACATTTAAATTTAAACTAGTAAGTAACCCGTCGAGACTCGACGGGTATACTTATATATTTTATAAATAATATATATACTTATATTATATCATATGAAACTAATAGAGAATATATAATAATTATAGTTAGTTATTTTTTAAACTAATAGAAATCATATTAAATTGTTTTCTTGTGGTTTGTCCCGTACAAACCTAGCAGATCAATAAAAATAAATATTAAAATTATATTTTATTTAATTTAAAATTTTATTTTAAATTCAATAAATTTAAATAAGTATTAAGCAAGCATGATATGAAAATTTTCTTTATAATTTGCTAAAAATTCAACTGTTAACAGCGTTTCTTGTAGTATCTTGAATTAATTCATCTTAACTACTCCCTCCGTCCCATATTTATCTTCTTCGACACTGTAGATACGGAGTTTAAGAAAGTTGTATTTTATTATTTTCATGTGTACTTTTTGAGGGGTAAATTTGTCTCTTTTTGTCTTGTAGTGCAATTGTTAGTAAAATTAAGGATTGGTTTTTCTGTAAATATATGGACATGTAGGGACATTTTAGTAAAAAAAAATTCCCTTTTTGTTGTAGGAAGATAAATGTGGGACGTCCAAAAACGAAAAGTAAGAAGATAAATATGGGACGGAGGGAGTAAATTGTAACACCCCGGTTTTTGGTAACCCAGGTCGGGATGTCACCGCCACATCTCCCTAGTAAGACACGGTTTCTCCGAGCTTACTAAAGAGATGCAAGGCTAGGTATTGCAGTGTCTAAAACATTTAAAGCATTCAAAATAGCCCATACAATATAAATCGAAAATAATAATAGCATAGCGCAGCGGAAATATTTAGTTTAGTACAGTATCGCAGCGGAAAATATAAAAAGAGCCGACATGGCCAAAACACGGGTTAAACAGGCCCGTTCATAATATAGTCTAAGTACGAAATTTAAAAGCAAAATAAAAGTTCCCAAAATCCCATGCATGATTCGTGCTCACACATGCTCATTCCACATATTCTGTAAAGAAAGGAATAAAAATGGTTTTGATCAGCAAAATTGCTGAGTAAGTTAACACATGCATGATCGTAGGGTTTAAAAGCCATACTTTAATAATTTAACAAAAGCATGATAATAACATAATATTCAGTTTCATCTACTCCATATCCAATAGCATAATTTATCTCAGGCTCTATTTAATAACACATATCACATGGTTCAAGATAATAGCCATAATTTAAATAAAGCATTTAAATAATTTAATTTGACAACAATATCATCTAATCTAGTTTAATTTAATTTAGAATCCCCATTGCATTCCCGATTTGGTATTTCAAAGTTTCACGATAAAAATCGCGATGTCAACAAGTTTAGCCGGTAGCCCGGCGGCCGCAGCCGTATCAGCCATACCCAGTACCACTCCGGAGCCTCGGGAAACCCATACGGATATTCACGAGAGTGTAGGCTCTAAGTTTCGCCGTTTTGGCAATATCACATTTCAAGTATAGCGCGCGGGGTCACCATCGTCCATTACGGCACGAAGTGAATCGTTAGGGGCACCCTGCAGAGCACTCACCCCTAATTTTAATTTATCAAGTTTGTAAGGGGATTTAGTTTTTAAAATCTGCCTTCCAATGTATTAATTTAGAAATAATATCTCAACTCGTTTCAACCCTAAAGGTTAATTCCATGTTTCAACAAGATTTCAAAATTTCGTTCGGTAAATCACAGTTTACTCCAAAATTCGTCTAAAATCAGATTTAATTCCAAAAATTCCAAAATTTCATATCTGACTCGGAAACATCAAGATCTACAACTTTTGTGTTTTAACTTTTTCAATCCGAGATACCTAAGTAGGTCAAAATCGCTAATTTTCGCATAACAAGAAATCTGTCCGAGTTTAACATGTCACAGTTACAAATTTCACATTCTACCATATCAATTCAACTCCAAATTTAATGAAATTTGACAGGGATTATCTTGAGACATTTATCTACAACTTTCATGTTCGGCCAAAGATCTAAAACGGCCTAGATCCTATGTCAAAAACGAGATCAAGATCATTCCTAAGTTCTGTCCAAGATTTCAAGATCTAAAATCAAACAGTTCGGTTTCAACGGGTTTTCACCTATCAAATCAATTCCAAAAATTCTCAAATTTTTACAGTAGCTAGGTCTAAGTCTTAGGAACGTTTTTCGTCTTTTAAGTTTTTCCGTTTGAGTTCGTTTTAAAGGTCGGAAAAATTCAACAATTCTGTTGCGTCGGTAGGAAAACAAAAGTGGACAGATTTATGATTCGTGTCAAATCTTTTAGGTTTCGAATGTTTTAAAATCTCCCAAAACCATGTAAGGTTAACTTACAGTGTCTATGAACGTCGGGAATGTCCAATTCGGAGGCGTGGCTTCCAGATCACCGTCTCTCCTCTCCGTTCGTCGGGTTCTACGATCTAGATTCGATACGGGGGTGTAGAAAGAAAAAGGAGATGATTAGGATTCGTTTTCGAATCGTTTATTGAATAGAGATTGGACCGAGACTTACCACGACTATGGAGATCTGTAGAGAACTCGTCCAACAGCGTTCGTCTTGGTTTCGTGCCTCCGACGACTCCGGATTTAGGGTTTCGAACGTATAGAATGCTTTAGGGTTTCGTAAACTTGTTCGGGACTCCCAAGGGGCTTATTTATAGAATTCTCAATCCCTAGGGCGTCCACGGCCGACCTAAAGGTCTGGAGTCGAGAGATGTTCAACCGAAAGTCGAAAAATCCGCGTTCGGGTGAGAGATTCACGCAACAAACAAATCTGTGGGGTGGCGCGGTCGTGGCGCGCTGAAGCCCTTCCACCGCGCGGCCACCGCGCCGACTTCGCCTGGACTTCGGTCCGGGCGGGTCGTGCGATCCGTCGTGCGTTTCCGCCTCTCTTTCGGGTTTCTATCCCTCTATGCTCCCGGATTCCGATTCCCGGGGTATATTCGGGTTCTTACTTTCTCTCTAATTTTATTCTCAGTCTAATTGGATGTTTTGGACTCGAATACTCGAGTTCATTAGTGTCGGGTTTTGGTGTTCCATTTATCCATCCTTTTGTTTAATTAAATTCCTTTAATTCCTTTTTAAGTGAAAGTCTCTTTTCTCATTTCCTTATCTTTATTTATTTCTTTTATTTGCTGGGTTGGTTTATTTATTTATAATATTTATTTAATTTATTATTTATTTATTTAATTACTGTTTTATTTTATGTTGGAAAATTCTCGGGTATTACAGTCTACCCTCCTTAAGAATCAACTTCGTCCTCGAAGTTGTGTTTCGGCTTTTCTCGTCTCGTGCTAAGGTCTTGTGTTTGTTTTATTATGTTGTGACTGAACTTAGAATTAAAACTTCTAAGCTGCCTACGTACCCGGTAAAGGGATCAAGCCATAACGTAGTTCAAAAGTTTACAAAAATGCACGAAAAATTAGGGGGTATGACATCCTCTCCCCCTTAAGATTGCAGTTATGTCCCCATAACTGTGTCGGTATCGGTTTGGAACAATGTCGGGTATCGTTCCCTCATATCGGATTCTACTTCCCAAGTTGCCGTCTCACTTTCGTGGTTTGACCAAAGAACCTTGATCATTTTGATGGTTTTGTTCCTCGTTACTCGTTGCTTAGTATCGAGAATACGCACTGGGACTTCTTCGTAAGTCAAGTCTTCATCGAGCTCAATTATCTCTGGTTGAAGTACATGTGTCGGGTCCGGCACATACTTCTTTAGTTGTGAGACATGGAAGACATTATGAACTCGATCTAAGTGTGGCGGTAAAGCCAATCGGTAGGCTAGAGTTCCGACTCGTTCTAGAATCTCGTAAGGTCCTATGTATCGTGGACTTAACTTCCCTCGTTTGCCAAAGCGCATCACCCCCTTCATGGGTGATATCTTTAGCATGACCCTATCTCCCGCTTGAAATTCTAGGTCTCGTCGTCTCACGTCGGCATAACTCTTTTGACGGTCTTGAGCGGCTTTCATCTTCCCTTGAATCACTTTGATTTGTTGAGCCATGTCTTCGATAAGTTGTGGTCCCACTACCACGGACTTATCGTTTTCTTCCCAGCTCAAAGGGCTTCGGCACTTTCGTCCATACAATGCCTCGAAAGGTGCCATGCCGATACTAGCATGGTAACTATTATTATAGGAAAACTCAATCAAGGGTAAATGAGATTCCCAATTTCCTTTGAATTCCAACACGCATGCTCTCAGCATGTCTTCTAATGTTTGGATTGTCCTTTCGGTTTGTCCATCCGTCATCGGGTGGAATGCGGTGCTCATTTTGATTTGAGTACCGAGAGCTTTTTGTAACTCCGTCCAGAAATGAGAGACAAATCTACTGTCTCTATCGGAAATGATATCGTGTGGTACTCCATGCCGTCGTACCATATTATCAATGTAGGCTCGGGCCAATTGGTCCATAGTCCACGTGTCTTTCATTGGGATAAATATGGCTGTCTTCGTTAGCCTATCCACAATCACCCAAATCTTGTTCATGCCTTTAGGTGATCGGGGTAATCCCGAGACAAAGTCCATTGAGATGCTATCCCACTTCCAACTTGGAATCTCTAGTGGTTGCATCAATCCTAAGGGTTTATGTCGCACTGCCTTAACCTTTTGGCAGGTGAGACATCTCGCCACGAAATTTGCCACTTCCTTCTTCATTCCCGGCCACCAATAGATCTTCTTCAGATCTTTGTATAGCTTGTCACCTCCGGGATGTATGGAATATGGCGTGTTGTGCCCTTCCTCCATCAACCTTCGCTTCAACTCGGCACATTTAAGAGGCACACACCATCTACCTTTAAAACGGATGCTTCCATCCTCGTGGACAGCAAATCCTATTGCCTTTCCTTCGGCAATATACTCTTTTATCTTCTCGAGTTTCGGATCGCCCGGTTGAGCGAGTCGAATCTCGTCCAATATTGGAGTTTCTACGACCATGGCATTGACCGTTTCTCTCACTGTGCCAGGATGCACAAGTTCTAACTCCAATCTTGCCAAATCCATGTACAATGCCGGCGGAATTACCAACGAGTTTGTCACGTGTTGGGTTTTCCGACTTAGGGCATCGGCTACCACATTCGCCTTCCCCTCGTGGTATGCTATCTCTAAATCGTAGTCTTTGATAAGTTCCAACCACCTTCGCTGTCTCAAATTCAACTCCTTCTGAGTGAATATATACTTCAAGCTCTTGTGGTCGGTGAACATTCGACACTTCCGCCCATAAAGATAATGTCTCCATATCTTTAGAGCGAAAACGACCGCTGCCAACTCCAGGTCATGTGTCGGATAATTTTCCTCGTGAGGTTTTAGTTGGCGTGATGCATAGGCTACGACTCTCGAGTCTTGCATCAAGACACAACCTAAACCTTCCTTCGAAGCATCGCTATATACTTCGAAGTCACCATTCTCTGATGGTAGTGTTAATACGGGTGTGGTTGTGAGTCGTTTCTTCAGCTCTTGAAACGATGTCTCACATGCTTCGGTCCACTCGTATTTTGCTCCTTTCTTAAGTAGCTGGGTCAAAGGACGTGCAATCCTTAAAAAGTCCTTTACAAATCGTCTGTAATATCCGGCTAATCCAAGGAAACTCCTTATTTCCGTTGGACTTTTCGGAGTTGCCCATTCAGTTACGGCAGAGACTTTTGCCGGATCCACTGATACTCCATCAGCGGATACTATGTGTCCGAGGAATGCCACTTCTTTCAGCCAGAAGTCACATTTCGACAGCTTGCCGTATAGCTGATTTCTTCGCAAGATTTCCAACACTTGATGTAAGTGCTTCGCATGCTCTTCCTCGCTCTTCGAGTAGATCAGGATGTCGTCAATGAACACTACGACACACTGGTCTAACAATTCTCGGAACACGTTGTTCATGAGATTCATGAACATGGCCGGTGCATTTGTTAACCCGAAGGATAACACTGTGAACTCGTAATGGCCATATCGTGTTCGAAACGCCGTCTTTGGAATGTCCTTCTCGGCAATCCTCAATTGATGATACCCAGATCGCAAATCGATCTTCGAGAATACTGAAGCTCCCTTCAGCTGATCAAACAGATCCTCTATTCTCGGTAGGGGGTATTTATTCTTAATGGTCACTTGGTTTAGTCCTCGGTAATCTATGCAAAGGCGTAGCCCTCCGTCTTTCTTCTTGACAAACAAAACCGGTGCTCCCCAAGGGGACGTACTCGGTCTTATGTAACCTTTTCCCAATAGCTCCTCGAGTTGTTCTTTTAACTCCTTCATTTCCAGTGGTGCCATCCGGTACGGAGCTTTCGAGACAGGCTCTGTCCCCGGAATGAGATCTATCGTGAATTCGAGATCTCTCTCAGGTGGCATGCCCGGAACGTCTTCAGGGAACACGTCCGGGTATTCTCTTACCACTGGTATGCTATCAACCTTGTTCTCTTCCGCCTCAAGGTTGTGCACATAGCACGCATATAGTTCATACCCCTTACGCATCAAGTTACTTAGTTTAAGTGCACTAACGATTTTGTTACTTTTCTTAGGGGGCTGAGAGTAAAAGATAACTCTCTTTCCCCTACTTTTTGACAAGGTGATCTTTTGCTTTTGGCATTCGATCACCGCTTTATACTGGGATAGCCAATCCATCCCCAGTATGATGTCAAAGTCTCTTAAGTTAAATTCTACCAAGTTCGCGAAGAATTCTACGTTCTTTATCACTATAGGAATTCCGTTATATCGTTTAGAGCAGGACACTACTTCTCCAGAAGGCAATTGAATTCCTAAGCTAATTCTCTCGCACTTAGGTAGATCTAACTCAGGCACTATCCTTGATGCAATAATTGAGCAACTAGCTCCGGAATCAAATAAAATTCTAAGGGGTGTATTCAAAACGTGAAATGTACCTGCCATCACTTCTCCTTGCGCAGGCACGTCCGCTTGGTTCACCACGTTGAGCCTCCCCACAGGGCGTCCCTGATTGCCCTGCTGATTCCCATTTGGCTGCTGATTTTGCTGTTGGTTTTGATTCTGCGGGGGCGGAGGTCGTTGGTTCTGGTTCTGGTTTTGCGGCCTATTTTGAGGGGGTCTGTACCCTTGGTTATTGCCATTTCGCCCGTTTTGGTTTTGAGGCTGTTCTTGCCCCGCGACTAAGTCGTCCCTCTTTGTTATGTTCTCGAGCCTTGTTCGGCATTCCCGTCGAACGTGACCCATTCGACCGCATCGGTAACAGGCGCCTTGTTGCGGGCATCCCCTTGCCAGATGTGGTCGTCCACATCGCGGGCAAGGCGGTACCGGATCTTCTTGATTAAACCTCCTTCCCGTGTTGTTTTGTTGGGGCCTATTCGACCCTCTGCGCTGCTCGTTCCTTCCAGTGTTGTTATCGTTTCTCGAGTCTCGGCTTCTCTTGTCTTGAGGACCCCTGCTGGACTCCCCACTCACCCTTCTTTTCAGCTGCTGCACACGTGCTACCGCTACAGCGTGATCGTATACGGCTTGCAAATCGGGGTAGTGTACCCCCGCGATCACCTCGCGCACCGACAGGTTCAGTCCCATCTCGAACTTCTGTGCCTTTTCCGCATCAGTAGGCACTAGCCTTGGTGCGAACCTCACCAGCTCCTTAAAGCGTGTGTAGTATTCTTGCACCGTTTGGCTTCCTTGCTTCAGTGACAGGAATTCCTCGTACATGGCAGCTTTGGTACTCAAGGGATAGAATCGATCCCTGAGTAGTTCCATCATCTCCATCCACGAGTAAGGCTCGTCATCTTCAGTCAGTTTGGCTTGCGTTGCTTGCCACCAGTCATCAGCTTCGCCTCCCAAGTAGTATGAAGCGACATGTACCCTTTCTCCTTCCGGGCATTTGACCGCTCCCAGCAGCTTGTCAAAAGTCCGGATCCATTCCTCCAGTTTAGCTGGATCCTCCTCACCAGCATAGTGGGGCGGCTGGTAGGGATTCACCATCGCCAGGTAGTTAGGGCGAGCTTGGGGCGGAGGTACCGCCGCAGCTTGTCCCTGGTTGACTTGCGCGTCCCCGAGCGCAATCAACACTTCCTCTATCGTCCTAAGACGATCGCCCACATTGTTCGGTGCGGGGGCGTCCTGCGCACCTTGGGGCTGTTCCTCATCAGGTTGGTTTGGTTCAGTGACGTTTGGTGGTGTTTCAGTAGGTGTTTCAGTAGTGGTTTGGGGAGCAGGTTGGGCTCTGCCTCTTCCTCTTCCTCTGGGGGCCATTCTGGTACAAATAGGATAGATTAGGGCTGGTGAATTTAGCATATAGTCCAAGCAATTTCTATGAATGTATATGTGTGTAGTAATTTAGCACGTGGTGCTCTGTTCGGGTTAAGAAGCATCGTATGCTTCGGGGTTTTATTTTATTTTGTCTTGTTTTGTTTTGATTAAAACAAAATAAATCGGGCATTTTATTTCCTCAAAAGAAATTTTAGTACAAAAGTAGAAATATTTTTCTAGCAAAACGATGTCTAACAGTAGAATCTCAAGTGCCTCATGACGTCTCTCGGCGGGGTAGCAGGATCTTCCTCCGGATCTTCCTCCTCCGAACTCGGCGGTAGTAGGTCGTCAAAGATAGTGTTTAAATCTTGCCCGTGGGCATCGATGTATTCCTTTAGTATTAAGTTTTGTGTAGTGAGGGTTTGGACTTGGCGCTCGAGTTGGTTTATGCGGTGATGATCCGCCTCTCTCAAGTTGCCCATGTGATGTAAATTGGCCTCCAATTGAGCCATACGGTACTTCATTTGCTCTAGGGTTTGGTGGGAATCGAGATGAACGCTCATCATCCTGACCATCAACTGCATCATGTCTTGACTAGCCATCTAGCGCAAGCAAGAGATCTAGGTTAATATTTGCCAAGATTCTAAGTTCAATTCGCCAAGATTCTAGGTTCGAGTTTCCAAGATTCTAAGTTCAAGTTTCGCCAAGATGCTAAGTTCAAGTTTCGCAAAGATTCTAAGTTCAAGTTTCGCAAAGATTCTAAGTTCATAGCAGAGATGCAACATGCATATGCAAATGATACTTCCCCCCAATAATAATTTAATGCACCCTATATTTTTCCATGGGTTTTAAAATAAAATCCCTCCATGGAAATAAAAATTTAAAATTTAAAATAATAGTCAAAATATTAATAATAGTTTAAAAATAATAATGGTTTTAAAAATAATAGTTTAAAAATAGTAGTGGTTTAAAAATAATAGTTTTAAAAATAGCCGGTCTCTGATACCAACTTGTAACACCCCGGTTTTTGGTAACCCAGGTCGGGATGTCACCGCCACATCTCCCTAGTAAGACACGGTTTCTCCGAGCTTACTAAAGAGATGCAAGGCTAGGTATTGCAGTGTCTAAAACATTTAAAGCATTCAAAATAGCCCATACAATATAAATCGAAAATAATAATAGCATAGCGCAGCGGAAATATTTAGTTTAGTACAGTATCGCAGCGGAAAATATAAAAAGGGCCGACATGGCCAAAACACGGGTTAAACAGGCCCGTTCATAATATAGTCTAAGTACGAAATTTAAAAGCAAAATAAAAGTTCCCAAAATCCCATGCATGATTCGTGCTCACACATGCTCATTCCACATATTCTGTAAAGAAAGGAATAAAAATGGTTTTGATCAGCAAAATTGCTGAGTAAGTTAACACATGCATGATCGTAGGGTTTAAAAGCCATACTTTAATAATTTAACAAAAGCATGATAATAACATAATATTCAGTTTCATCTACTCCATATCCAATAGCATAATTTATCTCAGGCTCTATTTAATAACACATATCACATGGTTCAAGATAATAGCCATAATTTAAATAAAGCATTTAAATAATTTAATTTGACAACAATATCATCTAATCTAGTTTAATTTAATTTAGAATCCCCATTGCATTCCCGATTTGGTATTTCAAAGTTTCACGATAAAAATCGCGATGTCAACAAGTTTAGCCGGTAGCCCGGCGGCCGCAGCCGTATCAGCCATACCCAGTACCACTCCGGAGCCTCGGGAAACCCATACGGATATTCACGAGAGTGTAGGCTCTAAGTTTCGCCGTTTTGGCAATATCACATTTCAAGTATAGCGCGCGGGGTCACCATCGTCCATTACGGCACGAAGTGAATCGTTAGGGGGCACCCTGCAGAGCACTCACCCCTAATTTTAATTTATCAAGTTTGTAAGGGGATTTAGTTTTTAAAATCTGCCTTCCAATGTATTAATTTAGAAATAATATCTCAACTCGTTTCAACCCTAAAGGTTAATTCCATGTTTCAACAAGATTTCAAAATTTCGTTCGGTAAATCACAGTTTACTCCAAAATTCGTCTAAAATCAGATTTAATTCCAAAAATTCCAAAATTTCATATCTGACTCGGAAACATCAAGATCTACAACTTTCGTGTTTTAACTTTTTCAATCCGAGATACCTAAGTAGGTCAAAATCGCTAATTTTCGCATAACAAGAAATCTGTCCGAGTTTAACATGTCACAGTTACAAATTTCACATTCTACCATATCAATTCAACTCCAAATTTAATGAAATTTGACAGGGATCATCTTGAGACATTTATCTACAACTTTCATGTTCGGCCAAAGATCTAAAACGGCCTAGATCCTATGTCAAAAACGAGATCAAGATCATTCCTAAGTTCTGTCCAAGATTTCAAGATCTAAAATCAAACAGTTCGGTTTCAACGGGTTTTCACCTATCAAATCAATTCCAAAAATTCTCAAATTTTTACAGTAGCTAGGTCTAAGTCTTAGGAACGTTTTTCGTCTTTAAGTTTTTCCGTTTGAGTTCGTTTTAAAGGTCGGAAAAATTCAACAATTCTGTTGCGTCGGTAGGAAAACAAAAGTGGACAGATTTATGATTCGTGTCAAATCTTTTAGGTTTCGAATGTTTTAAAATCTCCCAAAACCATGTAAGGTTAACTTACAGTGTCTATGAACGTCGGGAATGTCCAATTCGGAGGCGTGGCTTCCAGATCACCGTCTCTCCTCTCCGTTCGTCGGGTTCTACGATCTAGATTCGATACGGGGGTGTAGAAAGAAAAAGGAGATGATTAGGATTCGTTTTCGAATCGTTTATTGAATAGAGATTGGACCGAGACTTACCACGACTATGGAGATCTGTAGAGAACTCGTCCAACAGCGTTCGTCTTGGTTTCGTGCCTCCGACGACTCCGGATTTAGGGTTTCGAACGTATAGAATGCTTTAGGGTTTCGTAAACTTGTTCGGGACTCCCAAGGGGCTTATTTATAGAATTCTCAATCCCTAGGGCGTCCACGGCCGACCTAAAGGTCTGGAGTCGAGAGATGTTCAACCGAAAGTCGAAAAATCCGCGTTCGGGTGAGAGATTCACGCAACAAACAAATCTGTGGGGTGGCGCGGTCGTGGCGCGCTGAAGCCCTTCCACCACGCGGCCACCGCGCCGACTTCGCCTGGACTTCGGTCCGGGCGGGTCGTGCGATCCGTCGTGCGTTTCCGCCTCTCTTTCGGGTTTCTATCTCTCTATGCTCCCGGATTCCGATTCCCGGGGTATATTCGGGTTCTTACTTTCTCTCTAATTTTATTCTCAGTCTAATTGGATGTTTTGGACTCGAATACTCGAGTTCATTAGTGTCGGGTTTTGGTGTTCCATTTATCCATCCTTTTGTTTAATTAAATTCCTTTAATTCCTTTTTAAGTGAAAGTCTCTTTTCTCATTTCCTTATCTTTATTTATTTCTTTTATTTGCTGGGTTGGTTTATTTATTTATAATATTTATTTTATTTATTATTTATTTATTTAATTACTGTTTTATTTTATGTTGGAAAATTCTCGGGTATTACATAAATATTAATACTCTGAGTCTCATCTTGATAGTGACACAAGATATCTCACATATAAATGTTTATTGCTAAAAACTGGTTTTGGAAAATAGAGTTCAACCTTCTTTAATGATTGACATTGACTTTTATTTATATTCATAGCAAAATAAACTGCGAATGAGAATTATCTCATCTGAAATTGAATGGAGAATTTGGTTAAATCAGACTGGGTAATAATCATTCTATCAATTAAGAATTTTCTACTTTCAGAATTTCCCAAAATTAGTTTAACCAAAATTATATGGTTCCGCATCTTGGTTACTTTCAACCCGCTTCCATTGCATAATTTATTTGATGGATCAATATACCTAAGAAGAATGACTATACAACCCTCATTCAACTTTATTTTATGATCCGGTAGTCCAGAACACTTGATCGTATTTAGATATTCTGATGAAAATATTTTATCGTCATTATCCATGCTTTCATCCTCTTGACACATATTTTTAGAACTGGGATATACATTTTCTTTTGCAGACAGACATTCCATGTAATTATTAATTGTATCAACCTATCTCATTTGAAGTATAGCACATATCTTTAAAAATGTCTATACTTGAAGTGGTGCAGTTTATATATATAGGATCACCCGTAGAATTTATAAAAATATTATCCGAAAATGTCACATCTGACTACATATCCAAGATCAATACTGATTTTACCATCACCTATATCAAGTTTCTATATTGCAAAATTTTTATCATATATAAATTTCATTGTAAACAACATTTTTTATAGTATCTTGAGTTAATCAATCTTAATTAAATATTAATACTTTGATTCCCCTCTTGCTAGTGACACGAGATATCACAACATATAATTGTTCAAAGCTAAAAATTGGTTTTGAAAAATAGAGTTCAACATTCTTTAAAGATTGACATTTACTTTTGTTTAAAATCATAATAAAACAAAGTTGGAATTTTCTCCTTTAAAATCGAATGAGAATTTGGTTAAATCCGACGCATTTATAATCATCATGTCAAGAATTTTCTACTTTCATGGTTTCCCAAAATTATTTAGCCCTAATTTTATGGTTTCGCTTCTTGTTTACTATCAACGTGCTTCATCATTAGGGCAGTCAACCCAACTCTCATACGAGCCCCGGGGCTTCGTTCATCTGACCTTAAACCAGGGCCATTCATAATTTATTTGATAGATCCATATTCCTAAGAAGCATGAATATGCAGCTATCATTCAATTTTATTTCATGATTCAGTAATCTTGAAAGTTTGATTGTACTTTGATATTCCGATGAAAATATCCATCATCATTTTATATACTTTCATCATCTTGATAAATATTATTAGAAGTGAGATATATCTTTTCATTTGCAGATATATGTTCCATGATGTAATCATTGATCGTGTAAATATATCATTGGTAAGGGCTAGTCTAGCAACATCTTTAAAAATATCTGGATTTGAAGTGGTACAATTTATATTTGTATATATAATCTCAATAACTGTCGACTGGTATAGTTCATAAGAATATCATCTTGAAATGTCACACCTGATTGTACATCTCCAGATCAATACCAGTTTTATCAGTTACCATCACCTGCATGAAGTATCCATTTTGTATTTTTTTTGGGATATATAAATTTCATTGTAGACAACATTTCTTATTGTATTTTGAGTTAATCCATCTTAATTACTTGTTAATGCTTCGAGTCCCCTCTAAAAATTGGTTCTGGAAGGTAGAGTCCAATATTTTTTAAAGATTGACATTGACTTCTATTTATAGCAAAACAAACTGCGAGTAAGAATTTTCTCCTCTGAAATCCAATGGGAACTTTGATTAAATCAGATGGGTTCATAATCATTACACCAATCAAGAATTTTCATCCCAAATAATGAGCTTCGTTTTAAGTAGAAGAGAGATTAAATCATTTTCTGAAGTAATTTTTTTTTTGTAGGTAGAATTCTCATCACAATCTAATGGAATACCAAATCTAGAATATGCAGTTCTACCTCTTGGAAGAAGTAGTGATGCTATTCCAATGGATGCTACAAGTAATATAATATCACGCATCCATGAAGGACTGAACATAATGGTTGCCAGATAAATGTATTGCCAGTTCCACCACATAAAGAAAAAAGAATCCACCCTCACCACTATCAACTGCAGACATTATCTTATTATAAATATTATTTGCTCATCAATCAACAAAGGTAGTAGCTTAATATGATCTGTTGATAATGGCCAAAATTGACCATTATTTCCAATCCATTTCCGTGTCTGAGACGGACATTTTGATCGTGTTTCCATCTTATTTTAATAAGAAAGCAGTTGAATTCGACAGATTAATGCAAGTTTGTAAAAATATTGGGCTGATGAGTGATTTTCACTACTCATATTTTTACCACAAGCGGATGGTTGTCATCAAGTAATAAAAACCGGTGAATACCGGGTCGAACCCAAGGGAATTTCAGAATATTATTTCATTCCGGAGAATATTTTAATTGTTTTGAGTTTATTTAATATATTTTATGCTTTAAAAAGGATTTGTTCCATTCCAATGGTGATTTAAATTAAAGATAATGACTTAAAATTAAAATAAAGCAGATTAAAATTTTAATTAATAAAAATACTAATGGGAGTTGCTTGTAATATTTTAAATATTGCCATCTTTATTATAAAATAGAAATTGTGTAATAATTTGACATTTCCCAATGTTCTAAAAAATCAATTTCTTAAATTTAAGTATTTTTATAAAGATTAAAAATATAATAATCTACTAAAATTCCAAATTATGCTGAAACGGACTTCATGGAAGCTGATTAGATCATCTAACATTTTGCAATCATTATTCTAGGCCTAAATTTGAGTCTTTCCCAAGCTTACAAATTTTCCTATAGCAATTAATAGGCACTTTTCATTTCCCAAATCATTGTGCACATGCCAGAATCCATTTTTAATGTAATTTATTCCCAATTCCGGTACTAAAATATTAATTCCACTTTTTATCTCCCGATTTCGCAAAGCAGAATTTATGGAATTAGATTCTAACATTCAAATTATGCAAAACAGTGTAAATAATCTAACAATTATGGTAAAATAATAATAAAACATGGTAAACTGGATTTAAATAATAATATTAAAATGCAGACATATTAGATTTAATGCCAGATTACTAAAAATAGATGACACAGATTGATCGATCAATTTTGTTTCTAACAGATTAACATTTCAGATTACAGAATTGATAAAAACATAAAATCTCGATCAATATTACAGGCATCTGACATACAATCCCAATACAGATTTTAATATTGTAGCAGATCTATCCAGTTTAAACGATCAGAATTAGCAGATTCTTATTCCTAAACACAGAACATCTTCAAAAGCAGATTAATCAGAATTCCAGATTTCAGAATAAAACATCGACATATTATATGCTTCCATAAAAGATAAATTCGTACTTCAAAGTGATTCTGAACTCCCGTTCTAGAACACTTCTAACACGAACAATACAGAAATCCGTCTACAAATTAAGAACATGATAGCAGATTACATTTAGAGGCAATTTCAATTCATTACAAAGCAAGAAAAAGAAAGGCAACACCTAGAATAAGAAGAACACGCCCAGAACAGCGTTCTTGATGCATTCCTCCGGCATGATTTTGTGTTTCTGGCCTTCTTCTCCCATTAGCAAATGTTTTCAGAGAGTATATTTCGAGTTTTTTGCAGTCTGGCTGATGAAGAATGACGAAGAACGGCATTTAAAACCGAAATCGGGAGGTTAGAAAACTGCTCAACCGCGACGATGGCGCATAAAACGGCGCTCGGAGAGGGTTTCTGGCGCCACAAAGAAGAACTGGCGCATACGATGATTTTCCAAATTTTCCAAAACGGCGCATAAAACGGCGCTCCAAGGTGGTTTTAGGCGCCGCCAAGAAGAAACGGTGCATTCTGACAATTTCCTAAAATTCAACCATGGCGCAAAAAGTGGCGCCTGAAGGGCTTTTTATGCGCCGTCAAGAAGGGTTGGCGCATCCTGAAGCTTTTTCCATCCGAAATTTTCCCAAGTGTCGAACTGGCGCCTGAATTGGCGCTCGGGACTCCTTTTGGGCGCCATCATGTCCATGTGGCGCATTCTGAAGCCTTTCCAGTGTTGAAAATTCCGAATTTGACAATCTTTAACCTCCGAACATCTCCTTTCTTCATTTTAATGCCTGAAACATCATTGCAATGTATTAGAATTGCCAAAGTCTTATTAAAAAGCATAAAACAAGGTAAATTGAGCTCAGACAAGCTCAATTTAATCAGTCTTATTAATATTTACAAACCACACGAAATGTACACTAAAAAGCAATAAAATAGGGTCACATGCATGCAATTTAGGTCCATTTTAACATAATTTAAGATCATTTGAATGTGGTTTCACAGGGTGCATCATGGGCCGGTAATAAAAAGACACAAAATATGCAATTTTTAATTGTATTTGTGTTAGAAAAATCCAAAAACATGAAAAAAGGAAAAAGAAAAGAAAAAGGAAGAAAAGATGGGCAAAAGAATAAAGGAGCCCACAAGAAAATCAAAAAGATGAGAGAAAGATTGAAAATCCCACAACTGAAATTTGGTTAAGTGTTGGAGCACAATTCGAATTGTGCAATTTGAATTAATTCGAATTGCATACAATTCGAATTGCTGAAGAGAACAACGAATGGTTAAGTGTTGGGAAGGAATGCAGAAGCCTAATTCGAATTGTTCAATTTGAATTAATTCGAATTAGGCAATGAAGAGAAGGAACCCAAAGGCAAGAAGAAGATGCAATTCGAATTGTCCAATTCGAATTAATTCGAATTGGCACAAACAATTCGAATTGCCAACAGATGCAAGGAAGCCAAGCAGAAACCCTCATCCAATTCGAGAAAAAGATCAATTCGAATTCTTCACAACAATTCGAATTGGTAACTGAAGCCACAATTCCAGCTCAAGGAAGAGATCTCACAATTCGAATTAATTCGAATTGGCTGAGATAATTCGAACTTCACTCAAAAACTCATCCAAATGAAGCTGTGGAGCATGAGGACAACACTGGTGGGCCTAGGGTTTCGAAATTTGTCTATAAAAGCAGACCTTCCACAACAGAATGAAAAATCCAAACATTTTGCCAAAAAGCAGCTTGGGGACAAAAAGAATAGCAGGAGGTTTCAACACCCCTTAAGGGTTAGGTAGGTAGTTTAGTTTAGTTTAGTTTATTTTTCTTGCAAGTAGTGTAGTTTTACATGCTTTGATCTTAGTTTAGCATAGAAGCAGCTCTTGTGACCCATAGAGTAGCCATTTCCATAATTTTTACATGCTTTCTAGTTAAAATAAACCCTACCTTCAAGTTAATGAGGGTTTTGGGTTCTTTATTTTGCTTCCAAAGTGTCAATACAAGAAAAATTTCCAGAATTGGTGTTATTCATGTGTTTTGGCACTCTTTAATGCTTTCTTTAGAAATAAATGCTTAGAATGTTTGTTTGTTTCAACTAGGTTACATTTATTATGTTCTAGTTGACATTCAAACACAATAAATGCATGTTTAGTGGGTTTTTGGTTTGATTGTGTGCCTTATAGCTTCAAACAAGTATTCTTAGGTTTTAGATGCTTTTAGATGTTGTTAGGATTTACTTTTCATGCCTTATTTTTCTGTCTTGTTTGTGTTTTCTTGATGACTTAGATAACATAGGTGTTCTTGGCATTATGCATGTAGTTCTTAGATATTTAGAAGTTTTAGGATTTTTAATCTTTGAATCTTGTGTTTGTAGAAATAGGGTTGAATCCTATCAATACCCACTGGACATGTGTTTGTTTTTATTTTGAAAACTCTCACTAGGGTGGCTGTTAAGTGACACTGATGGGAGATGAGGGATTTGGTGAATCTAAACCCATCACTACCCGTACAGTGTACACCTAACCCATACTTGTGAGACAAAATTGTTATGAGAAAATGGGATGCAATTCGAATTGAGGCAATTCGAATTAATTCGAACTGCCCAAGAAATTCGAATTGCACACCACAAATATTTTTTCCTTCATGTGGTTTCCAACCAATTCGAATTATCCAATTCGAATTAATTCGAATTGCTCAACAATTCGAATTGGCTTGAAAACCACATTGTATCCATTGCCATCCCCTCATGCCTTAGTTTATTTTCTACCCCCCAACCAATTCGAATTGCCCAATTCGAATTAATTCGAATTGCTGGACAATTTGAATTCACCTTCTCATTGAGGTAAATGCCTTAGTCAATTTGAGCAAGGAAAGGATTTTGCCAATTCGAGTTGTCCAATTCGAATTAACTCGAATTGGATAATAATTCGAATTAGATGATATCTCATTCCTTGGCAATGATTAATTGGGTAAGGTCACACTTCATTCTTCATGCATTCTCAATTCGAATTACCCCAATAATTCGAATTAAACTATCCTTTTATTTTGAAAATTCCAAAAACATTTTCTTTCATGATTTGTGTAAGTTGCATGGGTGTATTGGGCCTAGGCCCAGTTCAGCTGATTTCTATCCATTACACATTTCAGCCCACTAGTGTCTATCCATTGTGTGATTAATACCTACACAATACCAAAAACATTTTCTTAATTTCATGTTTTTCTCTTTCATTGTGTGTATGAATGAGTAATGAGAAATATCACATACCAATGTTGGTGAAAGGTCTCTTCACAGGGATTCGATTAGCTCGTCTTCTGTGTATTGATTATTACTTGTTATTTTGCATGGTGTGATTGGAGATTGGTGGAAGATACGGAGAAAGGTCTCTTCACCGAGATACGACTAGCCACTCAGCCAATTCCTGATCAGATATAGTTTTAATTCTCCTTATCTTAATTTCAAACCTGAATTCAAGATTGCAATACTATCAAATGATGTCGACCAACATCATTTGAGAAATATTACAGCAAGAAATATGTGGGTTTTTCTTCCACTCACAGACAAAAGAAAACTGAATGACGGCGGTCACTGTCATTTGGAATTCTTTCTGTCTAAAATCAGTCATCTGGGATAATTGGGAACCGGACAGCAGATGTTTGCAGTCCGGAAAACCCCAACTATCTCTAGCACCCCTTTTTAGCCGATTTCTTCTCATCTCAGGCTAATCCACCTTTGTGTATCGCATTCTGTCTAATCCCACCATATATTTTGGGGTGTTTTATTTTCCTTTTCATATACTTATATGCATGATACTATTATGTAGATTTTCCAGTCATATCATTATTTTGGGGATCCTTCCCCTTGGACACAGAAGTCTTGATTTAAATCAGATGCTGCATAATAAATTTCCAACAAAAATTCCTTTATAAAATCCGGATCTGAGTAAGGGATAAATTCAACAGTTATGACTAATTCATATTCCACTGGGGGTTGATTTTGAGAACTCAGAAGCAGAGTCAGCGATTAGGTCTCATCTAGACTGAAAGGATCTGTGCTTTAATTGAGAGTTTAGTACCTGTCTTGGGAATGATTTTCAAATATTCATTGGTTTCTCAAAATTGCTGTGTGTTGGAAATCTTATATTAGATATTGCATTAAATCAATACCCACTTGGGTATAGATAAGATGTAATAAATAATACTAGAGGAACAACATATAGGCCTTGGTTAATTTCTAAGATAGGGTTGAGTATTCCTTCGACCACTATCTTCTTCTGCCAAAGTCTAAAATTGAGTCTTGAATGAGTACATCCGGAACAGGTTTATTTATGGATCTGTTTCATTTAGTTTGTATCTCATAACTACCCAGATGTTGTAAGCCCTGTGGCTTATTGATATCTTGGGGGTTCTTGATCTGCATCTGGTCACCAAGACCAGGGGCTCTTTTATACTAACGGAAAGAGATGCTTTTAAATACTTCCGAGTGATAGGATTTTAAATGCTTTCTTTACTGCTTTCTTTTAAATGCTTTCATAGAGGTCACTCGGAAGAATTAGGGGTTGTCCATCTGTTAAAAGGTTTGAGAGTTATGGAAGGGTTTGGGGCTCATTTTGAAAACTTTTGGTGTGACCAGAGGAATGATAGGAGTACTTAGCATGTCAACTAATGATATGGTAGGTGTTGCTTATCCACCACAGATAAATAATCTAACCTCACAAGGCCTGTGAACAAGGCCTGAGAAGGGAGTTATTAGTAAGTCTGTGGTATCTTAGATTTTGTTGTCTTCAGAGCATGTAAACTTTTACTGTAAGTACCTGTCTGTTAAAGGGAACATGGTATAGAGAGCATGAGAGTTAGCTAACTGGAGAATTATCCCAAGCCAAGATCTGTGTATTAAAAGTGGAAGTTTAATTGTGTCCCATCTGAATCTTGTCCAATCTTTATTATTTCCCCCTGTCCCTTCTGTCTCATTTTATCTGCTTTCTTAGAATAACTTTGCTGCTTCCATAGAAATAGAATTTACTCGCTTTGTAGTATAATTTTATTGCTTTCTTAATCTAGTTTAATTTATGCCAAGTAGTTGTTAGAAACCATTGCAAAACTTGAATCGAGTAACCGAGTGGAAAATCTTAGTAAACGACGTGGGCCCTGCTTCTATCGCACACCCTCCAGTGAACGATCCGGTCTTACTATAAATTACTGCAATTTTTGACACCGTGCGCTTTCGGGGGCACAGTTTCCTACATGAGCATATAAAAACATGACAACCTATAAATATATCCCTAATCCCAACTCCATCTTCATAATGTGGTTTCATTAAATAAATTAAATCGGGATTATGATTTTTCGGAAAATACTCACATAGTGGGAAGATATCCAAAGTTTCATGGCAGGGATTTTCATGACATGAAATTATGAGAAGTATCATGGCGTAGATACCGGGGACTTTCAGGGTGACAGACTGAAGGTCAAGATTGAACTATCTATCCCGGTTGCACCATGAAATTTGTCAAAAGTTTCATGCCAGGGAGGATCACAGCGCCGTTGAACTTAGGGCACCCCACATGAGTAATAAAAAGTGGAATATATCCTTAGACCCCTTCCTGAATCATAACTCTTTTCATTTAATAAATCCAAACCTGATATTTCAGAAAAATGCTCATGATAGTAGGAAATTGTCAAAAGTTTCATGGCGCCGTTGCCGGGGAGGGTGCAGCGCCGTTTACTAGGAGAATTACACTCCTGATTTACTCATAGATAGTTTTTGTATATACTTTCAAACCATCACTAACCTGGGGATTGTACAGGTACTGTCAAAATTGTGATACCAACTGCTTATGCAACGGAGGAGGAGCACATTACCTGAGCTACCGTTCGATCTAGAAATAGAAAGGACCGCTCGCCAACTTAGGGCAGAAGCCAGAAGAAGGAAAGAGCAGGAGCGTCAGACCCGCACTTCACCCGCAACATCTAGCAGCGATTTATCAGACATGGCAGATAACCAGAACATTCCCCCGATCTTACCCATAGACCACCCACCAAATAACCCTGGTAATGGAGCTGACGGAGGAATGGTAGAACATCCTAACCATGCCAATGAGGAGGAGAATCTACCAAATCTCAATCAGCAACAATACCCGCAATTCCACCAAAAACCGCCACCACCCCTAAACCAATTTCACCAAAATCAGAACATCCCAAACCAACAATACCAGAATCAAGCCTTCAACCCGGAGCAGTTTCAGAACAATCCACAGGATCCACACAACTTCCAGCAATTCCCCAACTACCACCAACAGTACCAAAACCAATCTGAGCAAGGAAATCAACAACAGCAGCAAGCAGCAGCAGACTTTATGCAACCAATAGTGGAGCCCTATCTGGACAGGCCTGGAAGAGTGCAATTTCTAGCACACAACTTCGAGCTCAAACCGGCACTCATCAACTTGGTGCAAAACAATCAGTTCTGCGGTGTAAATCATGAGGACCCTCATGATCACCTCCAGACCTTCCTAGAGCTTTGCGATACGATTAAAACCAGAGAGTCTCCCCTGATGCTATAAGGCTAATGTTGTTTCCATTTTCTTTGTATAGTGGTACCAGGGACTGGTATAAGTCATTGCCTATAAATCAGAGGAGCACTTGGGCAGACTTGGTAAAGAGCTTTTTGCTGAAGTATTTTCCGGAATCAAAGATTGAGGAAGGACGAGCAAAAATTGGAGAGTTCAAAATGAAGCCAGACGAGTCATTGTATGACGCAAAAGAAAGATTCTTGGGCCTCCTCAGGCGATGTCCCCAACATGGGTACGCACCATGGGAGCAATTGAGGAAATTCTACGGACGACTCACCCATCAATGGAGAACAATGTTAGACGCCGCGGGCGGACGACATTTACTCCACCTGCCTATGGACCAAGCTTGGGAGAAGATTGAGACAATGTCTGTCAACAGATCCATCCTAAACACAGACGATAGGAAAGAGGATCCTCCTAAAAAAGTCTTTGCTGTAAGTGAAGGTAAAACAGATTTCGAAAAATTGCAAGAACAGGTAGCTGAGATACAGCTGGGCCAGGATAAAGGGAAGGGAATAGACACCTCCCAGGCAGGAGCCTCGTCAAACCAAGTTCAGACACAACAATCGGGAGTTGTCTGTGGACTGTGTCAGGGGCCTCATCCAACTGACATATGCCAACAGATAGCTACCGAGAGTTGTAATTATGCCGGGAACTACCAAAATCGCCATCCCAACCTCTCCTATTCCAACAACAATGCACTTAATGCGCATTTGTTGCAGCCAAACCAGTTCGCAAATCAAAACCCACAGCAAAACTTCAGACCTCAGAACCAAGGGTTCATTCAGCAAAGAGTGCAGAACTTCCAAAATCAGAATCAGAATGTCCAACCTCAAATCCAACAAAGGCCTAATCAGAATCAAGGCCAAAATTTCCAGAATTTACAATCCCAACCTGATCAGAATCAGCAGTATAACCAAAGGCCACCATCTCGTTTGGAGAATCTGATGACCGAGTTTATAGCCAACCAGAAAGATATAAACCAACAACTGCAGTCATCAATCAAGAATGTGGAGACACAAGTCACCCAATTGGCTAAGGAACTGCAGAACAGGGGGAAAGGAACACTTCCAAGCAGTACTGAAGCTAACCCGCAGTGTAAAGCAATCACATTGCGGGGAGGCAAGACTTTAGAAGGAAATACGGGACTTGGAAAAAGGACGGCCGAGAAGGAAAAGGATCCGGTGGAAAGTGAACAAGAAAATGAAAGGATTGAAGGAGGAGACGGTATTGGAATGGTTAAGGACAAATCAGAGGCAGCTAATTCGCCGGCTGAAGCTGCACAGGAAGCTGAAAAGGGTAAGGTTGAAGGTACAACTTCCTTCTCTTTACCACCAAAAAATAATAATAATAAGTACATGCCAAGGGTGCCATACCCGGCACGTCTTAAAAATAAGGAACAAGATGAAAAATTTAAAAAGTTTTTAGAAAGATTGAAAGCTGTCGAGATCACTATCCCACTGGTTGAAATGATTTCAGAAATGCCCGTCTATGCTAAATTTCTTAAAGAAATGATTTCAGGGATGAGAAAAATTGAGCAGGAGAAACTAGTGATCTTGAACAGCAGCTGCAGTGCCATTATCCAAAGAGTGCTACCGGAGAAGAAGGAAGATCCAGGGTGTATTACACTGCCGGTCCACATCGGGAAAACTAATGTTGGAAAAGGATTGTGCGATCTGGGTTCGAGCATCAACGTTATGCCACTCGCCATGGTAAAACGTCTTCACCTAGGAACAATTGAACCGGTCACAATGAAATTACAGCTGGCAGATCGATCAATTGCCCATCCAATCGGAATCCTGAAGGACGTAATTGTCAAGACGGGAGGGACCCTATTTCCTGTCGATTTCATCATTCTTGACATAGAAGAAGACTGCGAGATGCCACTGATCTTAGGCCGCCCCTTTCTCTCAACAGGTGGTGCACTCATAGATGCGCGATCAAATCACATCAAGCTCCGAGTCGGAGAAGAAGAGCTAAATTTCAACATGGGAAAGCTGCAGAAGTTCCCGTCTGAGGAAGCTTGTTCCACTATTTCTGTAATAGATGGTAGGAGTGAGGATGAGAGTATAGACTCTGTGACTGATGAGCCAAACAAAGTTTCAAAACAGGTACTGAAGCCTGAAGGTGCGGAGCAACCAAGGAGCTGCAATGCTGTCCACTTCGAGGACCCTATCACTGGGGACCTCGAAGAATTCGATGGGGTTGAGTTCATTCCGGAGGAAGAGGAAAGCACCATGGAGGAGGAAGTGGATCCTGTACTGACACAGGATCCTGAAGGTAAATCTGATCCCTCTCTCCCATCCATTTCTCGCAAATTACTGCCTTCCGTTGAATGCCCACCAGAGCTTGAACTTAAAATACTTCCGGATCATCTTAAGTACGTCTTTCTCGCTGAACATAAAAGATTGCCGGTAATTGTGTCAGCCAAGCTGACACAAGAACAAGAAAAAGCTCTGGTAGACATTCTAAAGAAATATGTACATGCAATCGGATGGACCATTTCTGATATAAAAGGAATAAGCCCCTCTGTTTGCATGCACAGAATTTTAATGGAAGAGGAGTACAAGCCCTCAAGGCAACCACAAAGGCGTCTGAACCCCCATATGCAAGAAGTGGTAAGGAAAGAAGTTATCAAGCTCTTAGATGCTGGTATCATCTATCCTATATCTGACAGCAAATGGGTAAGCCCAGTGCAGGTCGTACCAAAGCGTGGAGGGATATGTGTAACGACTAATGAGCAAGGAGAAGAAGTGGCGACACGTCCAGTGACCGGTTGGAGAGTTTGCATCGACTACCGGAAACTCAATACCGCTACAAGGAAGGACCATTTCTCCTTGCCATTCATTGATCAGATGCTGGAGAGGTTGGCCGGGAGGGAGTACTATTGCTTTTTGGATGGGTACTCTGGCTATAATCAGATTGTAATAGCTAGCGAGGATCACGATAAGACCACTTTCACATGCCCATATGGAACTTTTGCGTACAGGCGCATGCCTTTTGGACTTTGTAATGTGCCTGCCACATTTCAAAGATGCATGATGTCAATTTTCTCAGAATTTATCGAAAAATGCATTGAAGTTTTCATGGATGACTTCTCTGTGTATGGAGATACTTTTGATGAATGTTTGACTAATCTTGCACAAATTTTGAAAAGATGTGAGGACACCAACCTAGTGTTGAACTGGGAGAAGTGCCATTTCATGGTCACTGAAGGAATAGTGTTAGGTCACCGCATTTCGTGCGCAGGCATCGAAGTCGATAGAGCCAAGGTCTCAGTCATTTCCAACCTTCCATTGCCTAATTCAATAAAAGCAGTTAGGAGTTTCTTAGGGCATGCCGGTTTTTACCGAAGATTCATTAAAGACTTCTCTAAAATTGCCAAGACGCTCACTAATTTGCTTTGTAAAGAAAATTCTTTTGTAATAAATGAAGCGTGTGTTCAAGCCTTTGACACGCTCAAAGAAATATTGATTTCTGCTCCAATAGTGCAACCACCCGATTGGTCAATGCCTTTCGAGGTAATGTGTGATGCAAGTGATCTCGCCGTAGGTGCAGTTCTTGGGCAACATAAGGAAGGGAAGCATTGTGTAATTCATTACGCAAGTCATGCCCTGAATGAGGCCCAAATTAACTACACCACCACGGAGAAGGAGATGTATGCTGTGGTTTTTGCGTTTGATAAATTCCGACAATATCTCATTGGTACGAAAACCACAGTATACACAGATCACTCTGCACTGAGATACTTGTTTAGCAAACAAGACGCCAAACCTCGATTAATCAGGTGGGTACTTTTGTTGCAAGAGTTCAACATCGTAATAAAAGATAGAAAAGGCAGAGACAATGGTGCTGCTGACCATTTGTCTCGACTAGAAAATGATAAAAATGAGCTAGCCGTTAATGAGAATTTCCCAGACGAACAATTGTTTGCCTTGCACCTTCATGATCAAGCTTGCCCGTGGTTTTCTGACATTGCTAACTTTTTAGCATGTGGAGTAATCCCATCATTTCAGAACAAGGGCCAAAAAGCAAGGTTCCACCGTGATGTAGTTAACTACTCTTGGGAAGATCCTTATCTTTTTAAGCATTGTGCAGATTCGATTATTAGACGATGTGTAACTGAGCACGAGGCTTATCAAATCGCTAAGAAATGTCATGAGTCGGAATATGGAGGTCACCATGGCCCCACTCGAACAGCTCATAAGGTGCTCGAATGTGGTTTCTATTGGCCTACCATCTACGAGGATTGCAAAGCGTTTGTTAAAGCTTGCGACAGATGCCAAAGATTAGGGAATATCTCCAAGAGGGATGAGATGCCTCAACAAGGAATTCTCACCCTTGAGATTTTCGATGTATGGGGTATTGACTTCATGGGGCCATTCCCGACATCTGATGGGAACCATTACATCTTGGTAGCTGTCGATTACGTTTCCAAATGGGTTGAGGCGATTGCACTGCCAACCAATGATGGCAACCGGGTCATTAAATTTTTGAAGGGTAACATTTTCAATAGATTTGGTGTACCCAGAGTGATCATATCTGATGGAGGAACCCATTTTGTTAATAAAGCATTTGCAAATCTTATGAGCAAAAATGGATTCTCCACAAGATCGGCACGCCTTATTATCCCCAAACCAGTGGTCATGTCGAGGTGTCCAACCGTGAAATCAAACACATACTCGAGGCCACTGTGGGGATAACCCGCAAAGATTGGTCACGTAAGCTCAATGATGCTTTATGAGCATACCGCACTGCATTCAAGACTCCCATAGGGATGTCTCCATACAGGCTCGTCTTTGGAAAAGCCTGTCATTTGCCCGTGGAACTAGAGCATAAGGCTTACTGGGCCGTAAAAACGCTTAATTTTGACCCACGAGTTGCTCAGAGTAAGCGCAAGTTGGACCTCAATGAAATTGAGGAAATACGTGCGCAAGCTTATGAAAGCTCGAGGATTTACAAAGAGCGGACCCAGAAGTTGCACGATCGTCGTATTAAGTCTAAACACTTCTATGTTGGCCAGAATGTCTTGTTATTCAATTCCAGGTTAAAGCTGTTCCCCGGAAAGCTTAAATCCAGATGGGAAGGGCCCTACGAAGTGCTGCACGTGTTTGAAAGCGGAGCTGTCAGGATCCGAACTGATAAAGGAGAGCTGGTGGTGAATGGACACAGATTGAAGGATTATCTTGGGCAGTTCGACCCTGAAAAAGAAGCTCAAAAGACGACAGAACCGGCTTATGCTCAATAAATATTATACATATACTCCCCTATTTTATCATTACTTCTTCCATTTATTTTTATTGGTAAAAAGTATCCAAAAATCAAGTGAACATTTAGAGTACTAAGACTCTAAATGTGAGGATGTTGATATTTGGAGAAAAACCTAATGCATCTTTATAATTGTTTTGCAGGAATTCGAGGAACCAATAAAAAGAAAGATAAAGCTTCCAAAAACCAGGTTCACGGTTGGGTTAACATTATATTTAATGAAAATTAAATTTTGGAAATTAGAGAAATCTAAAATCCAGAATAAAATTCATAAAATAGAATTGTTAACCCAACCTAATTTATGCAAGCAATATGTTTCAGATTATATTTATGTGTAAATATGGTTGCCAGTGAGTTCATCTCTATGAACATAAATTTTTGAAAACCTAAGAATTTTCCTAAGTCTTGAATGTGGTCTATTTTTCATGTCCAGGTAATTCGAATTAATTCGAATTGCTTGGAGCAAACCACATAAGACATTTTGCCTTGGAAATTTTTACTCTCGGATTTGTTAATTCGAATTATGCATGCAATTCAAATTAATTCGAATTGCCATGCAAATTCGAATTGGCATCCAAGGCAGAGTATTCGGAATGTATTATTGGCCAAGTATTGCAATTCAAATTATAAGGCAATTCGAATTAATTCGAATTGCCTGACTAATTCGAATTGGCATACAAAAGGCATTTTCCTCAGCAAGTGAGCAATTCGAGTTATTCAAGCAATTCGAATTAATTCGAATTTGCCACAATAATTCTAATTAGCTCATGTAGGCCTTGTGCAGATTTTGCTCACCATCCTCAAGTTCGAATTGTGAATCAATTCGAATTAATTCGAATTGATCTCAGAATTCGAACTTGCTTTATTTCTTCGTCTTTCAAGCCAATTCGAATTAATTCGAATTGGCCTGAATAACTCGCATCTCTCACAGAAACCATCAATTCGAATTAATTCGAATTGATGAAATAATTCGAACTCCCCTTCCGAATCCTTTTTATACCCCCCTTTCCCTCTCACTTCCATCACTTTCACTTTCCATTCTCCCAAAACCCCCCGTGTTCTCTCTCGCGAAACTGCCTCCATCGCGAAACCAGTCGAACATTTCGACCTTTCCTCCGTTCAAACTGCTTGGAAATGGCTTCTTCGTCGTCTAATCCGAGTGGGAGTCGGGGGTAAGTGGTTCTGTTACATTTTCGCGCTCTGTTTTCACAGTTTTTGGTTTTGTCTCTTCGTATTCCTTGCGAAATCGGGGTTGGGGAGGGAATGTGTTTCGTTTTTCATGATGGGGATGGTCGGAATGTGCTCGGAATGTTTTAGGTTGTTCGGAAATAGGGTAGAACCACTAGGGCAGAACCTAGATTTTTAAGGCTTTTTGTGGAAACGGCCATTTTTTTTAGGGTTCGAAGGTTTTTTTGTTCTTGAGGGATGTTCATTTTGAAAATGAAGGTTGCAAAACCCTCGGAAAAAAATTCTGTCATTGTTATTTTTGTGGTGTTGTTCTTTTGCCCTGCCTATTTTGTGTTGTCTTTGTTGATTCTAGTAATCTGTGGATAAGGATTAACACTGTGACAGTTTTCTCCTGTTACTATGTTGTTTGTTAAGTAGATACTTGATGATGATGATTGAAAAATGCACGATGATGCACACTTGAAAACCTGCGTTCTGAAGCATAATTTTTGTTGACAACATGATGCATTGCAGTAGTGTAGATGGACCATTTATGTCTGTTTATTTTGATGTCTGCATGTATTAAATTATATGAGTATTTTTGTAATAAATGTTTTTGTCGGGTACATGTTACCCACACATTGCAAACTCAACTCTAGAAGTTGATGTTTGCACATCCGGGACACATGGTACAGACGAAACCATGCCAAAATTTTTCCAACACTTTTGGCATGGCATTTATGTATAAAAAGACAAATGTTAGAATGTTCATTGCTTTAAAGTGTTTGATCTTTGTGCAACTTGGGACAAGTGGGGAATATCTATGAGGAATGTGTTGTTTTATTCCTTAAAAAACTCAATTTCCCAAGAACAAAATCCAAATGGGGGACCACTTACACCCCCACTTTCATTAAATAAACAAGTCAACACTTTTCTTAAAAAGCCAAAAATTATTTTTTTTTTGTGTGTATGCATGCTCTTTTATTTTTAATTTTTCATGGCCCATTGTTACAATTGCATGATTTGTCACTTGCATTTGCTCTTCATCATTAATCTCTTTTCGCTCCTATCCCACTTGATTCTTAATCACTTTCTAAGTGATAAAAATAAAAAATTCTTTCGTAGGTTCAATAACCTACGAAATTTCATCTTTTTGGTCTTTTGACCACCCAAAAACATCTTAGACTATTTTTAGTCCAAAAAAAAAAAAAAACTTTAAGGATCCAAATCCTTATTTCTCTCTTGCTTTCCCTATTTTTGCTGCAATAAGAATAGATTTGATAATCTGACCCCTTGGACCTTCATAGTGTACCTCAAGTAAGGCAGGTGGTAACAAGCGAACTATACTTTGAGGTGGCGGAAGGTGTGAGGTTGAGGGTTTCAGACCTAATCATTTCTCCATGTCTTTCCAGAGGCATCATTCCCCCAGTGCAGAATGAGGATCAAGAGGAAGAGACCCAACTACTCGACCTGCCAGTAGAACTCTTAGGAGAAATTCTCTCCCGCATCGGAGAGGACTGCATCAAGAAGGTATGGGCTGTCAGAGAAGTGTGCACCAAACTCAGGGATGCTGCTGACCTCCCCGTTGTCTACAAGAGATGTGAACTGGAGACTACAATTGTCATGCTGTGGGAGCAAAGGGTTGAACTGCAAAAGGAAGCGCTCCTAGTCAGGTGCGAAGAAGCTGGCAACTACAACCTCCAACTCGTCCCAGCGCTGCAGGCATTTGGAGCAGGAAATGAAAATCTGGTTTGTGAGCTACTAAAGGAGGGGATTGAGGACAACCACAAAGCCTCAATATTTGTCAGGGGATACATGCTACTCAGCAAGGTGGATAACGAACAAGTCCAGCAAGGGGTGTCAATGATCAACAAGATCATAACAAACAGATTTGTTATGAGGTATGTTGGGACTAACGTCTTTGCATGACTGGCTGAAAGCCTGGAGACCCCTGACCTGTTCGGGAACCAAGGACCAAGAGTCTACTGCACAAGGGTGATGGAGGAAGATGAAGAAGACATGGGAGATTTCTGCGTACCATGCAGCCTGACAAACTTTGTCCACTGGACCAGGATCTTTTTCCAGGGATAAAGAGAAGGATGCTGATGGACTGAATCTGTGAAGATTCACTTTTGACTGGATTGACTGGAACCGTATTTTGGTAAAATTTTGACTGATCTTTGATGCTAACTTATTCAAGTGTATAGCTTCGTCTGTATTGATGTTTAGATGTGATTAAGGTCGTGTACTGTGTAACGAACCTTGGATTTGTCTGCTATGATGGTTGTACGACGTATTCTGGGAGTCGTACTTATTTACCGCTTTCCAAAAGAGAATTTCGTTTTGAGTTCTCAAAATATTCAGAAAAAGATGTGTGACAGTCCAAGATGAATAAGTGACTGTGACACCAAAAACAAAGCTGTGACATGCTCGCCTGTTCACAGTGTCCCTTTACTGCTTTCAAGTAACCAACCGGCATAAAACAAGCATAAATCTGTCACCTAAATTCACATGTTGAATTTAGGCTAATGATGAAATTTTCAAACTGTTACATTGGGAAAAAACAATTAAAAATATGCATGATATAAATTCTTGAGGTTTTGAGCTATAAAAATCCAATGATATGATCACTTAAAAGAAAAACAAAATTTTCATGTTGAGAATTTGATTGAATAAGTTGTAAGGAATTTTTCAAAGGCTAAATTTGAGAATAAATGTATGACATGTTCAAACCATACCATGTGAGATCTGAGCCATGAGTCGCTTTATCTCATTATTCCTTTGTTGTGGGAAAATTAATTCGATTAAAGGACACTAGAACTTGCGATTGGGACCGATTCAAGATCATGCCATATTCCCGAAATCAAGCATATGATCGAGGCACTTAGAAAAACCAAAATTTTTGGCCTTCGTTTGAAATCCAAACCCAAAAATATTTTCCCTTTAGGATCAACCACTTTGAGCCTTTAAGCCTAATTTTTCTTTGAAACCCTCTATATTATTCCTAGCCTTACAAAAAGACCAAGAAAAATCAAACCCAAGTGTGCATGAGCCATTCCATCAAGGCATTGTAATTTATGATCATCAAAAATATCAATCGGTATCCAAAAACCGATTCAAAAAAAAAAAAGGAGAAAATGTTGAGATCCATTCAACAAAAATAAATTGCAAATGACAATACAAATTAGACATAGTCTAATGTCATGCAAAAGAAAAGAAAAACAAAAGAAAGAAAGAAATAATGATGATCATAAATTTTAAATAAAAATATGCCAAGTTATGATGGAATGGAATCATGTCATTTTTTTAGCCCAATAAATTCCTTCCATACCTAAGTTACAACCGTATGCCCCGTTATAACCTTGAATAAGACCTCGGGATCTTGATTTGAAGAAATGAGCAGGTGGCGAGTTGGTCTAATTGCAAGCTTATGGGAGAGTTTAATTGAATTTGATTATGAGCGTTAATGATAAAAAGCCAACTTTGAGAGTGAGTGATCTTTCCGACTCTACTACATGTGAGGCTTCGTTTTTATTAATCAATGTTCATGTCATGCTTGAATTCAAGAATTAAGCCAATGGGATTTTTCTAAACACATATTCAAGAAGAATTAACAATAATGATTGGTCTGTATTTCTACTCAAGTGAGAAGTATCATTCCATTAAACACTGCAATCAAGAGAGTTTAACACTTGTAATTTTGATTGTCTTATCCCAATATAAAAAGAATGAAATTTTTGAGGCCACGCAAATGGATTGAATATGCAGAGTCCAAGCTCTTAGGAGCACTGACTCTGACTGCTCGGGGACGATCAGTATTAAATGTGAGGATGTTGATAATGGCCAAAATTGACCATTATTTCCAATCCATTTCCGTGTCTGAGACGGACATTTTGATCGTGTTTCCATCTTATTTTAATAAGAAAGCAGTTGAATTCGACAGATTAATGCAAGTTTGTAAAAATATTGGGCCGGTAATAAAAAGACACAAAATATGCAATTTTTAATTGTATTTGTGTTAGAAAAATCCAAAAACATGAAAAAAGGAAAAAGAAAAGAAAAAGGAAGAAAAGATGGGCAAAAGAATAAAGGAGCCCACAAGAAAATCAAAAAGATGGGAGAAAGATTGAAAATCCCACAACTGAAATTTGGTTAAGTGTTGGAGCACAATTCGAATTGTGCAATTCGAATTAATTCGAATTGCATACAATTCGAATTGCTGAAGAGAACAACGAATGGTTAAGTGTTGGGAAGGAATGCAGAAGCCTAATTCGAATTGTTCAATTCGAATTAATTCGAATTAGGCAATGAAGAGAAGGAACCCAAAGGCAAGAAGAAGATGCAATTCGAATTGTCCAATTCGAATTAATTCGAATTGTCCAATTCGAATTAATTCGAATTGGCACAAACAATTCGAATTGCCAACAGATGCAAGGAAGCCAAGCAGAAACCCTCATCCAATTCGAGAAAAAGATCAATTCGAATTCTTCACAACAATTCGAATTGGTAACTGAAGGCCACAATTCCAGCTCAAGGAAGAGATCTCACAATTCGAATTAATTCGAATTGGCTGAGATAATTCGAACTTCACTCAAAAACTCATCCAAATGAAGCTGTGGAGCATGAGGACAACACTGGTGGGCCTAGGGTTTCGAAATTTGTCTATAAAAGCAGACCTTCCACAACAGAATGAAAAATCCAAACATTTTGCCAAAAAGCAGCTTGGGGACAAAAAGAATCGCAGGAGGTTTCAACACCCCTTAAGGGTTAGGTAGGTAGTTTAGTTTAGTTTAGTTTATTTTTCTTGCAAGTAGTGTAGTTTTACATGCTTTGATCTTAGTTTAGCATAGAAGCAGCTCTTGTGACCCATAGAGTAGCCATTTCCAGAATTTTTACATGCTTTCTAGTTAAAATAAACCCTACCTTCAAGTTAATGAGGGTTTTGGGTTCTTTATTTTGCTTCCAAAGTGTCAATACAAGAAAAATTTCCAGAATTGGTGTTATTCATGTGTTTTGGCACTCTTTAATGCTTTCTTTAGAAATAGATGCTTAGAATGTTTGTTTGTTTCAACTAGGTTACATTTATTATGTTCTAGTTGACATTCAAACACAATAAATGCATGTTTAGTGGGTTTTTGGTTTGATTGTGTGCCTTATAGCTTCAAACAAGTATTCTTAGGTTTTAGATGCTTTTAGATGTTGTTAGGATTTACTTTTCATGCCTTATTTTTCTGTCTTATTTGTGTTTTCTTGATGACTTAGATAACATAGGTGTTCTTGGCATTATGCATGTAGTTCTTAGATATTTAGAAGTTTTAGGATTTTTAATCTTTGAATCTTGTGTTTGTAGAAATAGGGTTGAATCCTATCAATACCCACTGGACATGTGTTTGTTTTTATTTTGAAAACTCTCACTAGGGTGGCTGTGAAGTGACACTGATGGGAGATGAGGAATTTGGTGAATCTAAACCCATCACTACCCGTACAGTGTACACCTAACCCATACTTGTGAGACAAAATTGTTATGAGAAAATGGGATGCAATTCGAATTGAGGCAATTCGAATTAATTCGAACTGCCCAAGAAATTCGAATTGCACACCACAAATATTTTTTCCTTCATGTGGTTTCCAACCAATTCGAATTATCCAATTCGAATTAATTCGAATTGCTCAACAATTCGAATTGGCTTGAAAACCACATTGTATCCATTGCCATCCCCTCATGCCTTAGTTTATTTTCTACCCCCCAACCAATTCGAATTGCCCAATTCGAATTAATTCGAATTGCTGGACAATTCGAATTCACCTTCTCATTGAGGTAAATGCCTTAGTCAATTTGAGCAAGGAAAGGATTTTGCCAATTCGAGTTGTCCAATTCGAATTAACTCGAATTGGATAATAATTCGAATTAGATGATATCTCATTCCTTGGCAATGATTAATTGGGTAAGGTCACACTTCATTCTTCATGCATTCTCAATTCGAATTACCCCAATAATTCGAATTGAACTATCCTTTTATTTTGAAAATTCCAAAAACATTTTCTTTCATGATTTGTGTAAGTTGCATGGGTGTATTGGGCCTAGGCCCAGTTCAGCTGATTTCTATCCATTACACATTTCAGCCCACTAGTGTCTATCCATTGTGTGATTAATACCCACACAATACCAAAAACATTTTCTTAATTTCATGTTTTTCTCTTTCATTGTGTGTATGAATGAGTAATGAGAAATATCACAGACCAATGTTGGTGAAAGGTCTCTTCACAGGGATTCGATTAGCTCGTCTTCTGTGTATTGATTATTACTTGTTATTTTGCATGGTGTGATTGGAGATTGGTGGAAGATACGGAGAAAGGTCTCTTCACCGAGATACGACTAGCCACTCAGCCAATTCCTGATCAGATACAATTTTAATTCTCCTTATCTTAATTTCAAACCTGAATTCAAGATTGCAATACTATCAAATGATGTTGACCAACATCATTTGAGAAATATTACAGCAAGAAATATGTGGGTTTTTCTTCCACTCACAGACAAAAGAAAACTGAATGACGGCGGTCACTGTCATTTGGAATTCTTTCTGTCTAAAATCAGTCATCTGGGATAATTGGGAACCGAACAGCAGATGTTTGCAGTCCGGAAAACCCCAACTATCTCTAGCACCCCTTTTTAGCCGATTTCTTCTCATCTCAGGCTAATCCACCTTTGTGTATCGCATTCTGTCTAATCCCACCATATATTTTGGGGTGTTTTATTTTCCTTTTCATATACTTGTATGCATGATACTATTATGTAGATGTTCCAGTCATATCATTATTTTGGGGATCCTTCCCCTTGGACACAGAAGTCTTGATTTAAATCAGATGCTGCATAATAAATTTCCAACAAAAATTCCTTTATAAAATCCGGATCTGAGTAAGGGATAAATTCAACAGTTATGACTAATTCATATTCCACTGGGGGTTAATTTTGAGAACTCAGAAGCAGAGTCAGCGATTAGGTCTCATCTAGAC
The DNA here is from genome assembly GCA_030278955.1 of Hygrophila difformis. Classification (NCBI taxonomy): domain Eukaryota; kingdom Viridiplantae; phylum Streptophyta; class Magnoliopsida; order Lamiales; family Acanthaceae; genus Hygrophila; species Hygrophila difformis. The sequence goes on from JAOANR010000011.1 coordinate 7,095,012, forward strand.
TGAAAGGATCTGTGTTTTAATTGAGAGTTTAGTACCTGTCTTGGGAATGATTTTCAAATATTCATTGGTTTCTCAAAATTGCTGTGTGTTGGAAATCTTATATTAGATATTGCATTAAATCAATACCCACTTGGGTATAGATAAGATGTAATAAATAATACTAGAGGAACAACATATAGGCCTTGGTTAATTTCTAAGATAGGGTTGAGTATTCCTTCGACCACTATCTTCTTCTGCCAAAGTCTAAAATTGAGTCTTGAATGAGTACATCCGGAACAGGTTTATTTATGGATCTGTTTCATTTAGTTTGTATCTCATAACTACCCAGATGTTGTAAGCCCTGTGGCTTATTGATATCTTGGGGGTTCTTGATCTGCATCTGGTCACCAAGACCAGGGGCTCTTTTATACTAACGGAAAGAGATGCTTTTAAATACTTCCGAGTGATAGGATTTTAAATGCTTTCTTTACTGCTTTCTTTTAAATGCTTTCATAGAGGTCACTCGGAAGAATTAGGGGTTGTCCATCTGTTAAAAGGTTTGAGAGTTATGGAAGGGTTTGGGGCTCATTTTGAAAACTTTTGGTGTGACCAGAGGAATGATAGGAGTACTTAGCATGTCAACTAATGATATGGTAGGTGTTGCTTATCCCCACAGATAAATAATCTAACCTCACAAGGCATGTGAACAAGGCCTGAGAAGGGAGTTATTAGTAAGTCTGTGGTATCTTAGATTTTGTTGTCTTCAGAGCATGTAAACTCTTACTGTAAGTACCTGTCTGTTAAAGGGAACATGGTATAGAGAGCATGAGAGTTAGCTAACTGGAGAATTATCCCAAGCCAAGATCTGTGTATTAAAAGTAGAAGTTTAATTGTGTCCCATCTGAATCTTGTCCAATCTTTATTATTTCCCCCTGTCCCTTCTGTCTCATTTTATCTGCTTTCTTAGAATAACTTTGCTGCTTCCATAGAAATAGAATTTACTCGCTTTGTAGTATAATTTTATTGCTTTCTTAATCTAGTTTAATTTATGCCAAGTAGTTGTTAAAAACCATTGCAAAACTTGAATCGAGTAACCGAGTGGAAAATCTTAGTAAACGACGTGGGCCCTGCTTCTATCGCACACCCTCCAGTGAACGATCCGGTCTTACTATAAATTACTGCAATTTTTGACACCGTGCGCTTTCAGGGGCACAGTTTCCTACATGAGCATATAAAAACATGACAACCTATAAATATATCCCTAATCCCAACTCCATCTTCATAATGTGGTTTCATTAAATAAATTAAATCGGGATTATGATTTTTCGGAAAATACTCACATAGTGGGAAGATATCCAAAGTTTCATGGCAGGGATTTTCATGACATGAAATTATGAGAAGTATCATGGCGCAGATACCGGGGACTTTCAGGGTGACAGACTGAAGGTCAAGATTGAACTATCTATCCCGGTTGCACCATGAAATTTGTCAAAAGTTTCATGCCAGGGAGGATCACAGCGCCGTTGAACTTAGGGCACCCCACATGAGTAATAAAAAGTGGAATATATCCTTAGACCCCTTCCCTGAATCATAACTCTTTTCATTTAATAAATCCAAACCTGATATTTCAGAAAAATGCTCATGATAGTAGGAAATTGTCAAAAGTTTCGTTTGTCATCATTTTTTCCTTATTATAATATGACTCTTATAGTATTAGTAGATTCTCTGTTTCAGACGTTAAAACTTCATCCGGTACCGGCATTCCAGAGAAAAGTTTCAAACTTATAGAGTTTGCAGCAATTAGCTTTTCAATTTTTAAGAAAGCTAGATTTTTAATTTGTTCTTAAGTCAATTGTAAATCTGTTAAAACATAGCTTAATGAATTCTTCCTTAAAAATAGATTAAATAAATTTTATTTTCATTTTATTTAATAATGGATATATTCGCACTCCAATAACTCTTTATACTCCCATTATTTTATTTATAATACTTTAAGGAAATAGTTAATTTATTGTAAACCAATTATTCACATAATATGAATTTTCTCAATTTCCTTGATAATTATAAATGTTCTGTATAATTTTTAATACAATAAATATAAATAAGTTTCATATGACTACCTCCGTATTCAAATGTTGTTGAGCTTTGTAAATGTGCTACTATTCACATACAGACTTTCACTTAAAGTTTTATCATAGTTATACAATTTAAAATATAGCCAAGTGAGATCTTATTAAATTCGTCTCGTCGTGTAGTTTTTAAATATCGAACTTTTAGAATTTCTACTTATACTGAATTTGAGTTATTAATGATTTAAACTGTACACTGAACTGTGTGAAAAGTGTGTCCGTAAAAAAATTTGAATATGGAAGAAGTATTTATATACAATTAGAATGATATAAGTACATATTATTTATATATAATATATATAAATTGGAATTGGAAATTCTATATATATAAATTTAAAATTCAAAATCTTTCAAATCTTTTTAAAGTTTAAATTTCAAATCTTTCAAATCTTTTTAGAAGTGAACAATATTGTGGGATTTCCATATAAATTGGAAATTCAATATATTTCTAAAATTAAAAATCTATAATGAATAAATAAATAAATAAATGAGAAATCTAAAATTAATAAATTAGAAAATGCAAAAATCTATAAAAATTGGAAATTTAAAATGGAGACACCACATTAAATCTAGCATAGGTTGTTCACTAATGCTTTTATCTATAATATACTAAAATTGAGTATTCTAGCTTATAGTTTTCCCTCCCAAATCCTACCAATTCATTTCCCAATCCTCATTTATTGAATTTATAATCTATTTAATAGCTAAAATATTATTAAAATTGTGTCCATTGCCAATATATAATATTAAATTAAATGCACAATTTAATTCATTGCTAGCTATTAAAGCCTCCCAAATACTCAAATGAATTCAATTAATTAGTTAAAAGATTAAATTTTGTATTTGATACTTATTATAGATTAGCATTGAATTAAATTATATAGCAATCTATATCTATATATCTGTAATCTACATATCTATAATATTTAAAGTGGAGTATTCTCAAAAAGAATTTCCCATTCCGGCTTCGGCTACGCCAAAAAAAAAAAAAAGAATTTCCCATCAAAATTCATCTCTACATTAAATTAGTTTTTTCAATTAATTCTAACATAAACTCTTCTTATTAATTATTTTTATATCCTCTATTTTTCAATTTCTTTTCTCTATAAATAAATTTAAATATTTATAAAAAAAAAATTGAATGAAATGGAGGTCGTATATTATTACTACATAGTACACGCTAATAAAAATCTTTGAATTAAAAAGTATATTATTTTTTTTTTCCAATATGAGAGTTCATTCAAAATATTTTTATTTTTTTATTAATTTCAAGAAATATTTTTTCATTATTATTTATTCAATAATTAATAGTAATAATACTAATTACAATTGTGTCACGAGATATAATGGTTAATGATAAATATATTTAATATTTTTATAAGTTTATGTTGAATTCTGAATAAGTTATAGATGTATTAAATTTATACTATAAGTAACTTATAATACATTTCAATATAAAATTTTAAATTTATCTAATACAAATTTATAAAAATATTGAATTAATAGATAGTCTTATCGATATACATACTTGTAATATCATTGAATCTCATGATGGTATTTAATATATATCAAATTCTTAAATTAAGTGCATGTGAAATTACTAAAAATACTTTCAAAACATTTCAATATTTATAATATAAATTTTTCAAATATAAAATTTTAAATTGTTAAGATATTTTATGTTTATTTAAGTATGTAACGTATGAATAAAGTTTATTTAGTATTGTTATCAGTATAATATTAATTATTAAGATATATTTTAATATAAACTCCCAAATAGGTTGAATTATCAAATGTATAAGACCATTTGATGGTTGTATCTGAAAGAGTTTGTATAAGATAACTGTTTCATGAAGTTGAAAAGTTGGTAGTGTACTATTATGCTATGGTTAAGTATTACACCAAATTCTAAATTTACAATATCACATATTGGTATCTTACTATTTATCTTTCACTTCAAAGGGAAAAAAAAAAGATACGTGAAGCACCACATATTTTTTTATGTCCAATACGTCTAAAGTATCATTCATTCATTTGAAGCTTCGTGGCATAAATCACCATCAAGATAGTTATTCATAGTTAGAGTTTTTAGTCAATTGTTTATAATAAAAATGATGGAAATAACAAAAAAGTAAAATATCTTTTAAGAGATAAAATTATAGATAAAAATCCAATGTTTTATGGAAAGTTGATTACATTGCATTATAACTTGGATATATGTGTATCTTTGATAGAATGATTAAAAGTGTTCTGACATCATTATATATATTTTTTTTTCATAAAAGCGATAATCTTATTAAAATATTCATAATTTGTTCTACCCTTATCAAGTTCCAATATCTTCTGTAATTCTCTGTAATGGATGGTTAGATGGGAATTTTAATTAGATATCAATTTCAAATGAATTTCTTACTCTATATAGGCTGATAACCCGAACAAATTTACGTAAACTACTTATAAATAATATTTTTTTTATTTTTTTGCGAAGCCGAAACTAGAGAAATTGTGGTATGAGCACATGCCACACAAATTATAAAGAGATAAAGGGGAGAGATCGGGGGCGGTTGGGGAATGGAACCCCCAAACATAAGATTAGAATGGAAGGACTTGACCACTTGGGCAAGTATAATTAACGCACGCTTTATTTGTAGATTTTCTACTCTTACCAATAGATAAATTATGTGTACCCATTTTTGTTTTATTGTTTTCTGTTATTATCAAACTACAATATACTATTTACAATTTTATCTTTCGACCCCATTATGGTGTTTTCCGTAATTGATACAAAGTATAACTTTAATTTACAACAAAATGTATGTTTAGTTGCACATTTTAGACATAATTTTTATGACACACGTTTTAGCTATATGAATTTATACTAAAATTCTATTATAATTTTTTGTTAAATATTTTTTTTATTTTATTACAAAAAATATCTTACCCGGTGCATCGCACGGGCGGGTGTAACTAGTTAATACATAGATAATGCACTACTGCTTAAACTATTGGGGATGATATTCTAGATTTGAACAATTAATATTTTTTTGGTTAATTGTTGGTGAATAAATTATATATCAATTACTTCAAGAAAATATATAAAATTGAATGAAGCTTCACTACGATATATATGGACACTCAATTATACTAAATTAGATGATGAAAGGTGTTCGAGTATGAAACCACAATTACAAATCTTATTTATTAAGTGGGATTTTCATGTTCTGCTAGCCTGTAACAGAATTTATTTATTGTGGGATTTGGTATAAGGTGTCAAAAGAGCTTTTTATAAATTTCATAGCTACCTGCCTTATCCAGAACCAATTACAAATGTAAGATGTGCATTCTAATTTATGGCTTCTAAGCTAATAAATTAAAGAAATCATGCACCACAGAAGTAAGCTAAGTCATTATGCGCCTCTTGGGGGAATAAAGTGAATCAAATTTGAAGGTCTAAATAAGGAACAAACGACACAGAAATATGATCATTTACATGATATGCTCTCCAGTGTCATCCAGTTGAGAAGCACTCTTGATCACCATTTACTACCAGTGCTGCATCATCTGCATAACAAATTCAAATTCAAACCCTCCTATTAATAATAATAATAATCTTGCAACAGACACTACACACCCCTTGGATCAATTCGAATCTGTAAATGTTTTAATGTAAACATACATATACTCTATGTAATAATGAATGTGTTTAACTTAAAGAGGAGGAGAATATGCACCTGAAACAAGAGCTGCGAGGAGGATTAAATAAATAAATCTAATTTCATGACTACGTATAGAAGCCAAGCAACAGGAATATGGTTTAAGGAATTACATTTCCACTTCCTGAACAACTGGAAATTATGAGTTATAGGAACCAAAATTCAGGCATGCCTAACCTTAGATCATATGTAAAAATATGTGACAGCTATATTCGTATGTTGTTGGGGATTATACAAAAACTTTGCCAATAACAAACAAAGATGTGGATTGTCCAAGGGTATAAAAATTACGTATTGTTGTACCAGCAACAAAGAAAATAGCACTGCTTAGATTTTCTGCAAACATTGACCAAAATTAAAACAAAAAAAAAAAAAAAAAAATCAATCATAGGAGACAAACCTTCCATCACAATGTGTTCCACAACACAGAAGGATCTGTGAAATAATCAACCAAATGGTGGGAACAAAGCCATACTCATGGCACAAAAGTTTCTTTGAAACTGCAAGCGAAATTCAGCGGCACCTTTTACTTACCTCAAAATCCATTACTAGTGATAAAAAATTAACCAACTTCTCCAAATAACTGTCTGTCAGAAAGAAAGCAGTAAATGAACTCAGACAGGCAACTACTCAAACAGCTTTAATAATAAACACAATCTAGATATCACAAACCAAACAAAAGGGGAGAATAATTAACTAAGTAAATGACATTTTATCAGAATATACAAAATTCAAAAAAACCAACCAGTCTCGCTCAGGTTACAGTACAACAACATCAAAAACAGAACACCCAAGGCTTGAACAACATCAAATCAAGTTCCCAATCAATTAAACAAAATTACATGAGACAAAAAAGACAAAAAGAAAAAAAAAAAAAAAAAGAATGCTACAGATTATGGCGTATAGAGGCATCACTTACTATAAACCCCAAAATAAAATCCCAACGAAAAATCAGTAAGAAGAACCTAATGCAGCGGCTGAACTCTTCATTGAGCAAGAAAAATGATGAACTTGCAAGGGAGAAGAGGAAGCAACAAAAAACACATAAACAATTCAAGCAAGCAAAAACTTTAGCAATGCAAATGTGGAATAAACAAACTCCTTTATTCAAAGTTCTATAACCGACACTAAACTAAGGATATTTTCGCACAAAAAAACTGGCAAGAATCGGAGCGAAAGGGAGAGCAAACAGCGGCGGGAATGCTTACCGCTTGCCGGCAGGATGAGCAGCAGAGGCGATGGTGTAGAGTTGGGGGACGGCGTCGGCGTGGTCGGCGCTGGGCGGAGAAGACGTCATTGGTCGAGGGCAGCTTTAATTTGGGTGGGAAATGGTTGTGTTCGATTGATTTGAGAAGAAAGGCAGTAAAAAGCCCTAATTAGAGAGCCTTTCCGTGGACTAGTACACAGCTTAATACTCCGTGAAATCGGACCCATAAACCCAGTTCAGATGCAAACCGGGTTTATAATTATCGAGGACTGAAACACGGTGAAATACATGGTAAAGCCCGAGGAGATTGTTCTTTGGCCTCGCCATCCTTATACCTTGGACTTTGTGTCCCAAATGTCCATGCTAATTTGAGCGTGTACTTGTCCTCCTAATTGTCCTCGAAAATTGACGATGATTTTCTCGGTCCTCTATTTAGGTCCTCGGAAAACAATACTTTTCTTGTAGTGCAATTCCTCGATAAAATATTTTGACGAATAACAATTATTTCATTAAAAATTCAACTACATTACTTTTCTTGTAGTGCAATTCCTCGATAAAATATTTTGACGAATAACAATTATTTCATTAAAAATTCAACTACATTTAGCTGTGTGTTATTTCGTATTTATCAACAGGTCAGTATTATATCTCAACAGCTCAGTATTTGAATACGGAAGAAATATATATTATCATATATCATCCCACCCGAATGGGTGGGGGTAATACTAGTATAGACAATAGCCAAAAGAATTATTCCATCATCTATTACAAAATATTTAGTTTTGTATTGAAACCTCCTATCCATAGTTTTGACAAAATCAATTCCGACCTTCTCCTTCAATAGTGTCGAGCTCTTATAATAGCTAGTTATTTCCCAATCATGTTGCTTATTTTAATTGGATGCATTCCTCTAGAAAGTAGCATATTTGATATATGATAGGAGATAATACTAGTTAATTGATGGTTTTTATTGTCGAGACGCCAATTGATAATTTGTGGCAGCGTAACTTAATTATAGAAACTAGCCACAATAATCTTTATTATGTATGTATCTTTCCAATAATTTTTTCCACAGTCTGCAGGCTCCAGCTACCATGAAGTATATAACGTAACCACAGGTGTTTTTTTTTTTTTTTTTTTTTTTTTTTTTTGTGTAAACAGTCACGTAACCACAGATTTGAATTAGTTAGATTATGACTTAATTGGAGACATATACTTATTATACAAGTGAATAAATTATAAGAAGCACTGAAGCAGCATGTCATGTGTGATATTGAATCATCATATATGTGTGATGTGTCGTCCCAAAAGGACCAAATCAATTGTCAATCCAAATAATTCCATTTTGCTACCATACAATACAGCCCACTTTACTTGCACTTAGCTAATTATGAGAAAACAACTCTCGTGGATGTCACTTGGAAATTTATCCTCTTTTGGATTCTTATGTTTACATTTTCATGATTATATTGCCGGAAGAAAGACCCCTATGTTCCCTTAAGTTTGCCAGATTTCGCAATCAGTCCCAAAGTTTTTGAATTAATATAATCCGTCCACTAAGTTTCTTAATTTTAGCCTAATCCGTCCCATACCCCATTAATTGTGTTTTTTTAGTGACGTGGCATCAAATTATGGAAACCTTACCATATTGATCATGGGTTGAATGCTCCGCTGGCATTTAGATATGCCACATTGCTATTAAATGTTCGTAAAAAATGCCGGCCCCTCCCAACCCTAATTCACTTTCTTGCCTCCCCCTCATCCATCTCCCTCCTCTATTTCCTACATTCCGCTGCCGATATCTTCTCGAAGGATATAGAGTAGCTGAGGGAACCGTCCCCTTCTTGCTTTTGTGGGGTGAGATTGTAATGAGGGTTGTGCAGGACCCGGCCAAACCAAGCTATGGGAAGCTCTATTACAGTTGTCGGGTTTGTATGTTCTTCCTTGGGCATTTCCAAGGGAAGTTTTTTGGGTCCACAATGGCCGATCATTGAAGAATTCGATGCACCTTCGAGCAAGAGTGAGTATATGGGAGATGTGCCTGGCATTTCAAGGATTTCAGTGAAGTGTATTCTCCAACGACACATGGGAACCGAGATGCTGCTGCTGCTGGGAACCTAGTTGGAGGTGAAAAGATAAAGTTCTGGGCGGTTGGGTTTGAGTGTGCCATTGTACTGGTAGTTGTGATAGGTTTGTTAATGAGTATAAAACTTATAACCTCCATATCCATGCCTCAGTCCTTGTTTGTACTGCCCTCTGTACCTACTCCCCCTTGTCCAGCTCTCAACACCGTAACCATTGAATTTCCCATCAACCCAATCTCCTTCATATCTACCATTGGCAATGTAATTGTATACTCCACTACCATTGCACCTTTCTCCATGGAACTCCCCTCATAAAAATCTCCATTGCCGTAGAATTCTGTAGAATTCAGCCCCTTCGGTTACTGCCATTTTGAAACTAACCAACCCTTTTTCTTCCAGCTTCTGTAAATCTGACGACTCTCCAATGAACCACTCAACCATTTTTGAATGGTTTTTATGAGTTAAACACAAAAGCCCTAATCTTTTCCCACAGATGACATCACACAATTTCTTGCACATATTGAACTTTTTGCTTTGTAAAGACTTGTTTTTGGAGATAAGAAACAACATAACCGCTATGAATATTAAAAACGAGAGTAAATTCTCGGAGGTGGGATGTCACCCTGTCTGAAGAATACAAACATGGTATAAACGCAGAATAGGAAGAATAGTACGAGAAGTGGTGCAAAATAGGCGGCATATGATCGAATAGGCGGAGTGCAAGGTTTGCTATGCTCCTCCAGATCCCTTGCTTCTGCATCAGGTTCGATCTCGCTTACAGAAAATACGCTGTGGACGGATACTCTGGAGGTGGGGGACGATCGAATGTGTGTGGAGTTGGTTCTCGCAAGCCTTGCCTGGCCTATTTGTGCATCCATTCATATGTTAAGCCAGCAGTTGAAACTCTGAATCTCCTCTACTTGTGCTAATCGTCCCAAGTTGGGTACCAGTGCTGAGATATTTGCAAGAAAGGATCCGACGCGGGTTTCATCACCGGTGGAGTGGGGGATAAGCAGAGAGGTGTGCAGTTTAGTTTCTAAGGGAGCGATGAGATGAGCGACGTGGTGTAGGAAATGATCAGAGACACTGAATGGGGGGCGGATTCATCTGCTTGGAATATTTATAAAATTTTCAAAGATTAGACAAAGAAATTAATTACAAATATTTTGATCCCAAAATTGACCACCCAGGACCAGGAGTCCAGGACCCAATATTTTATAAAAAAAAAAGGTTGTCTTATGAATAGTAAGTGGCTTATGAACAGTACCTACACTCACATACAAAGGCTTATGAACAGTAAAATAATGGCTTCTCGGCTCAACTTGGCTTGGGAATAGCAATTTAAATACCAAGATAAATCTCAAATTTGAAGTTTCTTCCTGCTACTAAGAAAGAGAAAGTGAACAGTGACGGCTCAGCTTTGCTTGCTTTTGAAAAGTTAATTTTGCTAAACCCAATGAAAGATACAAATATGAAAGCCGATTTTGAATTTTCAAATTTTGAAAGTGTGAAAAGACAAAAGAACAAAAAGCTCCTTAGTAGTGTCAGAAAGTCCAATATTTATTACATCATTCAGGAGCCTAAAATTTCAAATTCGACATTTAAAATTTAAAAATCATGAGTGAGGTTTTAGAATAGATGTCTGAAAGCCCCTTTCCATAATCTCCACTCCTCGGTCCTCACTCAGCATCAACTTTAATTTTACATGGTGTTAATCGGTTGTTTAATGTAAAGACATGATCGTTTAATATTTTCCATGTGTCAACGTTGTTTACTTGAATACATTACCTAATTTTCTTATGTTGTTTAATAGCAGTAGCCCCTGCATTTCACCACCGCCTCTTTGCCTCGCCACGCCTGCACACCCCTCTGCCCGGCACCGCTGGCCGTTGGTAATTGGTATGGATGTTTTCCTCTTTTTGGTTTTACATTTTTTTTGGTTAGGATATTGTGCGGCTGGTGAGTGGTGATTAGGGTTTAAAATTTGAATGTACTGTGTCTTTTAAACACTGGATGGATTAGCACGCTAACCGAACTACCCTCTTCTTTCGATTCGAATCGTTCGGCAGCTATTCATATTTTCGACTGGGGAAATGAATATCATTCCTACTCTATTTTGTTCTGCTGATGTCCCTCTCTCATCGCTTTCTAACATTTAATATGATTAGGGCTTTTTCTGCAAGCCCATTTCCAGGTTATTGTTTTCCCAATAATTAAGGTTTTTCAGCTTAATTAATTTGGCGTTTTTGCTTTATGATTGCTATGTTAACAATTGTTGAAGGTTGATGGATATATAATTGCCAAATTGTTACTCCGGAAAAACGTAGCACAGACAATACGAGAATTTCAGGAAATCTTGTGACATTCTGAATGCTACATTTTACAGGCAACCATTAAAAGGGGAATTCTAACCCTTCAGAATCTGTTGATGATTTTGAGCAACGGATCTTTATCGGTGTGAATCGACCTGGTCTCAATTCATTTCATTTCATTTCATTTTACCAAAAGCTTGACATGGCTGAGAAGGCACATGGAGTAGGATTCTCAAATAATAATTTAGGGAACAAATCACATCTCTTGGACGGTTAAGACGACGGTTACGGTTCATTAACCCATGGGATGGATTATAAATTAAAGAAAGCAACGACCTATTTTGAGTTTGATCCCGATGAAGTATCCAAAGAGGATTATACTTTTAGGCCAGATGTTAATTTCATGGGTGGGATACTTATGAGACAAAGGTATATAGACTTTGCAGGAAATTTGCATGATATATGTGCAGTGTAGAATATTTCCCTAATTTTTGTTTTGGTTTTGCCCTTTTAATTCAATGATTAATGGCTGTAAGCATAGTGTTTTTGTTTTGGTGATTGCTATAATATCCTTCTAGAGGCTCTTATTCTGGTTAGATTTCAAGTATTTCTATTATCACCGTCCTTGCTGTCTATTTTCAAGTTCTTTGAATTCTTTTAATAAGGTATACATGTGAAGTTAAAATATCATCAAACCCCCATCTCTTTGAAATTCATCATCGTGAAATTCCCCTATCTTAATTTTTTTAGTAAATTCCTTATGTATTTTAATAAATTAGCCAGTAAACGTCTGCTTATCACTGACAGTGTTACAATATTTTGGGGCAAAATTTGCCAAACCTTTGCTTGTCTTCAAATTCATCGAAAAACTCCCCTGTGTTTGAAAATTCGTCATGAAACCTCCTTGTGTTTATAAAAACATGTGTGGAGGAGTCTAGGGGTGAAAAAGCGGGATGGATAATTTCCGTCCGATCCGATGCCATATTCAATTATATTCGAATCCGAATCCGAATTCTTATATCCGGCTGATATGGGCCCAGATATGGGATTATAAATATCCGCAGTATCTGAAAAAATCTGAATATCATGCGGATATTATCCGTATTTTCTATCTGAATATCCGGAAATTTTTATTTATTTATATATGTATATTATAATATATTATATTAACTATAAAATATATAATCAAAAACCTGAAAGCCATATGTAATTGATTAAATCAAATCAAATTAATCAACTCGGCTACATCATTAGGTTCTTTTCATCTTAATTGTATAGTACGTAGTAGTTGTAGTGATGCTATTTAGATGTCTTGAACGAAATAACTGATGATCTATGAAAATTTAAAAAATCAGTTTAACTTACATTGTATATTCTGATTTCTCTTAAGAAAATTTAATTTTTTTTTTACAAATTATAAGATTATCCGAGTTAAAATCCGAATCCGTCTTGTATCCCGAAATATTCCAATTTGTATTTGTATTCGGCCTATTCGTATTCAATTCCGTATTCGACAAAAAAATATGGGATTGGATACGGGACGAGTACTATCCGCCCGTATCCGTCCCGTTTTCACCCCTAGAGGAGACTACGAAAAAAACGTGATTATCTTGAAAATGTGTGCCGGGGAGGGGGGGGGGGGGTTGGGGGGTTGCTGATGAATTTATAAACACATTTAGGTATTCTACATAAAAACAAAACAAGGAGTGGGGCTTGTTTTGTGATGAATTTAGGAAACACGGGGTGTTTGATGATATTTACCCTTAAATATAATCTGAAAAGTAGTTCATTGTTGCATGACTGTACAATATAAAAACACAGGAGTTTGGTGAAGATTTGTGGAATCACGCACCCTTGAATTCAATTTGTTATACATGATTTGTAACACCCCCATCTTCGGCGCAACGGAAAGACCGGGTGCTACTCTAGATGTTGCCGACTCTAGAGTGAAGGTTGTCCCCACAAACCAACATGAGCTCTTTACAGTGACTTCCCAAGAGGTCACCCATCCTATAATTACCCAAGCCAAGCACGCTTAACTTTGAAGTTATTATAGGATGGTTTCCAAGAAAGAAAAGTACCTTGTTGGTATAAGTAGCTTATTACACTCCATTTAAGCCACTTTTTCGGGGTATTATATTCCGCCCCCCTAAGATCGCAACGTCCTCGTTGCGCTCGGCCATCCACGTCTCGTGAATGCCATAACCATCCACATCCCGTAGATCTTTCACCCCGCTAGGCGCCTGAATACCACAGCACGCAGTTGCGGTCTGGCTCTGATACCATCTGTAACACCCCCATCTTCCGCGCAGCGGAAATACGGGGTGTTACTGTAGATGTTACCGGCTCCAGAGTGAAGGCTGTCCTCACAAACAAACATGAGCTTTTTCCAGTGCGCTTTAGCCTCGCTCACGCACACCATGGGAGACTTCCCAGGAGGTCAGCCATCCTAGAATTACCCCAAGCCAAGCATGCTTAACTTTGAAGTTCTTATAGGATGGTTACCAAGAAATAAAGATACCTTGTTGGTATGAGTAGCTTATTTCACTCAATTTAAGCCACTTTTCCGGGGTATTACATGATTCTTTCATCCTGAATAGTTCATTTTTCTTCCCTCTTCTTCCTGTTAGTTATTTATATTCATGAATAATTTTTATCTTAAGATGGTTTCAACTAGTGCACTTTTTTGAAGCAATGGAGAACCTTAGCAACTCAATGAACATTTACTGCATAGAAAGGAAGATCTTGATTTGAGCTTGTAGTCCTAGCTATAAGTGATGAATATTAGGTGCGGAACTGCTGTTTGTATCAACTCATACAATGTTTTCCTATATCACTCTAAATGAATGAGCACAAGAAATAATAAATCCCTCGGGTGCGGGTGGGTAGGGGTGGGTGTGGTGTTATGAAACAGAGTAATCCCAAGAAAGGGACAAAAGCCCGCATGGTTATTATCTATGTGTGGGACGTTAAATTTCTGTTTGAGCTTTGTTTTAACTGAGAGGTTTGGGATTGCCCTGTTAGGATAATACTGATACTGTGGAAAAATGTTTTTAGTTTACTTGTTTTCATTCTTTTGAACTCGATTACTTTGTATACCTTTTTATCATTCTTTGATGTATATGTATGTTTACCAATATAGGATCTTGACCAGAGATAGCCAGGAGTAAGTAAACCTATTAGGAGGCTTGAGTTTGAAACCACAGCCCAGGAAGTACTAAACAAAGCTGATTTTAGGGTGTGGAATTGTGGATTTTTTGGAAATTTTTATTTATACATGAATTACGTGCTAACTGTCACAGCTGTTACTGTTGACAACTGTTCTCGTTTACTTACTGTGCTATAAATATGGGTATAATGTGAAATTTCTTGCAAACTTCCTCAACGAAGTATGTATCATTATCAAGAGGAGCAAGTTATGTGTGGTTACTTTCCGACACTTTAATGACGCCTCTGCTAATGGTATATGCTAGTGAGCTAATGGGTACAAACACTTTTATAACAATATTTTGCACATTGGACAGACTGGAATCAGTGCCAAGGCCCAGAGAAAGGTTGCTCGTGAGATCAAGATAGCTCGGGCGTTTGGTTTGATGCTTTTCACAACAATGGGAACAAAACAATTTGTGTATGGAGCAACGATGGAAGATGAGGATAGGGATTTCGAATATGAGATGGGTGAGCTTAACTTTGTGATTGATGGTAGAGATGATGCCTAAAAGAAGCCTGTCCAAACAACCTAGGTCTTAAACTTATGTTAGAAACAATAACATATACTAGCCAACAGTTTACCTGCATGAAGAACTAGTGAATCAACTGAAGGGGGAAAAGGATTCCTAATATTGCCATCATCCCATTCCCCACTTTTGCTATCACCATTTTGAAAAGCATACATGTCGTATCTTTGCTTGCGCCCTTTGTGCAATGATCCATCATAACAATGAAAATTGACGAATTGATACACTTAAAAACCATGGATTTTATCTCCGAAATACTCCCCATTATACCAATCTCCATTCTGCTAAGACAGTCTCATGTTCAACATTGGCATTGTAGAATTTTATGGATGGGAGGCTCATATCTCAAACTAATTGATGATAGGTGGAGTTGCTCCCAACCATATAAGATATTAAAAGGGACACATCTTAACCGATGTGGGATACTAGCTATTGAATGAATAATGGGATGCACAAATACAGTACAAGCATTCAGACATTAACAGAAAAAGACCAGAATCCCATCACTGTCAAGTCAAATAAGGCATTTAATGGATCTTACAATCTTTCATTTAAGAAAAAGTAATGCAATCATTAAATGATCACCTGAAGTGGTAACACCCGAGGCTATGGTCAATGCCGTTCTTGAACTCGCGAATGTAACAACTCCCATCATAGCAGGGTTGGATGCCAATTCCATTACTTTTCCCATTACACCACTCTCCGGCGTAGGCGTCCCCTTTAGAAAACTTATAAACTCAATATCAATGCCTTAGTCCTTGTTTGTACTCCCCTCTGTACCTATTCCACATTGCCTAGCTCTCTGGCATAGGCGTCCCCTGCATCACGTTCGATCTCACTCACAGAAAACACATCGTGGACGGATGCTCTGGCGGTGAGGGGATGGTCGAATGTGTGTAGAGTTGGTTCTCGCAAACCTTTCCTGGCCTATTTGTGCATCCATTCGTATGTTAAGCCACCATTTGAAACTCTGAATCTCCTCTACTTGTGCTAATCGTTCCAAATTGCGTATCAGTGCCGAGATATTTGCAAGAAGTAATCCGACGCGGGTTTCATCGCTGGTGGAGTGGGGGATAAGCAAAGAGGTGTGCAGTTTAGTTTCCAAGGGAGCGGTGAGATGAGCGATGTGGTGTAGGAAATGATCAGAGACACTGAATGGGGGGCAGATTCATCTGCTTGGAATATTTATAAAATTTTCAAAGATTAAACACAATTTGAAATTAATTACAAATATTTTGATCCCAAAATTGACCACCCAGGAGCAGAACCCAATATTTTATAAACGAAAGTGGTTGTCTTATGAATAGTAAATGGCTTATGAACAGTATTTACACTCACATACAAAGGCTTATGAATAGTAAAAAAAATGGCTTCTCGGCTCAACTTGGATTGGGAATAGCAATTTAAATGCCAAAATAAATCTCAAATTTGAAGTTTCTTCCTGCTACTAAGAAAGAAAAGTGAACAGTGACGGCTCAACTTTTCTTGCTTTTGAAAAGCTAATTTGCTAAACCCAATGAAAAATACAAAGCTGAGAGCCGATTTTGAATTTTCAAATTTTGAAAGTGTGGAAAAGACAAAAGAACAAAAAGCCTGCTTAGTAGTGTCAGAAAGTCCATTATTTATTACAACATTCAGGAGCCTAAAATTTCAAATTCGACATTCAAAATTTAAAAACTATGAGTAAGGTTTTAGATAGATGTCTGAAACCCCTCTCCATAATCGCCATTCCTCGGTCCTCACTTAGCATCAACTCTAATTTTACATGGTGTTAATCGGTTGTTTAATGTAAAACATGATCGTTTAATATTTTTCATGTGTCAACGTTGTTTACTTTGATTACATTACCAAATTTTGTTTTGTTGTTTAATAGCAGCAGCCCCTTCATTTCACCGCCGCCTCTTTGTCTCGCCACGCCTGCACTCCCCTCTGCCCGGCACCGCTGGCCTTGATAATTGGTATGGATGTTTTCCTTTTTTGGTTTTATATTTTTTTTGGTTGGGATATTGTGCGGCTGGTGAGTGGTGATTAGGGTTTAAAATTTTAATGTATTGTGTCTTTTAAACACTGGCTGGATCAGTGCGCTAACCGAATTGCCCTCTTCTTCCGATTCGAATCGTTCGACAGCTGTTCATATTTTCGACTGGGGAAATGAATATTGTTTCTATTGTATTTTGATCTGCTAATGTCGCCCTCTCTCACTGATTTCCAACGTTTTATATGATTAGGGTTTTTTTGCAAGCCCATTTCCATGTTATTATTTTCCCAATAATTAAGGTTTTTCAGCTTAATTAATTTGGCCTTTTTGCTTTATGATTGCTATGTTAACAATTGTTGAAGGTTGATGGATATATAATTGCCAAACTGTTACTTCGGAAAAAAGTAGCACAGACAATACAAGAATTTCAGGAAATCTTGTGACATTCGAATGCTACATTTTACAGGTAACAATTAAAAGGGGAATTCTAACCTTGATGATTTTGAGCAACAGATCTTTAGCAGTGTGAATCGACCTGGTCTCAATTCATTTCATTTTACCAAAAGCTTGACAGGGCTGAGAAGGCACATGGAGCAGGATTCTCAAATAATAATTTAGGGAACAAATCACATCTCTTGGACGGTCAAGACGAGGGTTACGGTTCATTAACCGATGGGATGGATTATAAATTAAAGAAAGCAGCGACCAATTTTAAGTTTGATCCTGATGAGATATCCAGAGAGGATTATACTTTTAGGCCAGATGTTAATTTCATGGGTGGGATGACTTATGAGACATAGGTATATAGAGTTTGCAGGAAATTTGCATGATATATGTGCAGTGTAAAATATTTCCCTAATTTTTGTTTTGGTTTGCTCTTTTAATTCAATGATTAATGGCTATAAGCATAGTATTTTATGTTTATAAAAACATGTGTGGAGGAGTGAGGAGTCTATGAAAAAAAAAGTGACTATTGTGTTTGGGGGTGGGGGGTGGGTTGCTGATGAATTTATAAACACATTTAGGTATTCTATATAAAAATAAAACAAGGAGGGCGCTTGTTTTGTGATGAATTTAGGAAACACGGGGTGTTTGATGATATTTACCCTTAAATATAATCTGAAAAGTAGTTCTGTGTTGCATGACTGTACCATACAAAAACACAAGAGTTTGGTGAAGATTTATGGAATCACACACCCTTGAATTCAAATTGTTACGCATGCTTCTTTCATCCTGAATAGTTCATTTCTCTTTCCTCTTCTTCCTGTTAGTTATTTATTTTCACGAATGATTTTTATCTTAAGATGGTTTAAACTAGTGCACTTTTTTGAAGCAATGGGGGAACTTTAGCAACTCAATGAACATTTACATCATAGAAAGCAAGATCTTGGTTTGAGCTTGTAGTCCTAACTTAAAGTGATGAATATTAGGTGCTGAATTGTTGTTTGTATTAACTCATACAATGCTGCATGTATCACTCTAAATGAATGGGCACTAGAAATAATAAATCCCTCGGGTGGGGGTGGGGGTGGGGGTGGGTGTGGTGTTATGAAACAGAGTAATCCCAAAAAAGGGACAAAATCCCGCATGGTTATTATCTATGTGTGGGACGTTGGTTTCCTATTTGAGCTTTGTTTTAACTGAGATGTTTGGGATTGCCCTGTTAGGATAATACTGATACTGTGGAAAAATGATTTTAATTTACCTGTTTTCATTCTTTTGAACTCGATTACTTTGTATACCTTTCTATCATTCTCTGATGCATATGTACGTTTGCCAATATAGGATCTTGACCTGAGCCAGGAGTACGTAAACCTATTAGGAGGCTTGAGTTTGAAATCTCAGCCCATGAAGTACTAAACAAAGCTGATTTCAGGGTGTGGAATTGTGGATTTTTTGGAAATTTTTATTTATACATGTTAGAATTTAAATTACGTGCAACAGCTGTATTACTGGTGACACATGTTCTCGTTTACTTACTGAGCTATAATTATGGACAGAATGTGAAATTTCTTGCAAACTTCCTCAACGAAGCATGTATCATTATCAAGAGGAGCAAGGTATGTGTGGTTACTTTCTGACACTTTAATGACACCTCTGCTAATGGTATATGGTAGTGAGCTAATGGATAGAAACACCTTTATAACAATATTTTACACATTGGACAGACTGGAATCCGTGCCAAGGCCCAGAGAAAGGTTGCTCATGAGATCAAGACAGCTCGGGCGTTTGGTTTGCTGCCTTTCACAACAATGGGAACAAAACAATTTGTGTATGGAGCAACGATGGAAGATGAGGATAGGGATTTCGAATATGAGACGAGTGAGCTTAACTTTGTGATTGATGGTGGAGATTATGCCTAAAAGAAGCCTGTCCAAAAAACCTAGGTCTTAAACTTATGTTAGAAACAATAACATATACTAGCCAGCAGTTTACCTGAACTGCATGAAGAACTAGTGAATCAGCTGAAGGGGGAAAAGGATTCCTAACCATTTTGAAAAGTATACATGTCGTATCTTTGCTTGCGCTCTTTGTGCAATGATCCATCATAACAATGACAATTGACGAATTGATACACTCAACATTGGCATTGTAGAAATTTATGGATGGCAGGCTCATCTCAAACCAATTGATGATTGGTGGAGTTGCTCCCAACCATATAAGGTAGTAAAGGGGACACATCTTAACCGATGTGGGATACTAGCTATTGAATGAATAAAGGGATGCACAAATACAATACAAGCATTCAGACATTAACAGAAAAATACCAGAATCCCATCACTGTCAAGTCAAATAACGCATTTAATGGATCTTACAACCTTTCATTTAACAAAAAGTAATGCAATCATCAAATAATTACATGAAGTGGTAACACCCGAAGCCATGTTTAACGCCGTTCTTGAACTCGCCAATGTAACAGCTCCCATCTTTGCAGTCTGGATGCCAATCCCATTACCGCACCCTGTAGAAAACTTACAAAATCCATATCAATGCCTCAGTCCTTGTTTGTACTGCTCTCTGTACCTATTCCCCATTGCCCAGCTCTCGACACCATAACCATAGTATTTCCCATCAACCAATCTCCTTCATACCTACCATTGCACCTTCCTCCATGGAACTCCGCCTAATTAAAATCTCAAATGCAGTAGAATTCGGCCCCTTCTGCCCTTCTGAAACTAACCACCCCTTTTCCTTCTAGTTTCTATAAATCTGATGTCTTTCCAATGAACCACTCAACCTTTTTTGAATGGTTTTTATGATTTAAACACAAAAGCCCTAATCTTTTCGCACAGATGATAACACACAATTGCATGCACAGATTGAACTTTTCGCTTTGCAAAGACTTGTTTTTGGAGACAAACATGGTACAAACACAGAATAGGGAGAATAGTACGAGAAGTGGTGCAAAAGAGGCGGCATAACATCGAACAGACAGAGTGCAAGGTTTGCTATTTGGCTTATGCTCCTCCAGATCCCTTGCTTCTGCATCACGTTCAATCTCGTTCACAGAAAACACACTGTGGACGGATGCTCTGGCGGTGGGGATGGTCGAATGTGTGTAGAGTTGGTTCTCGCAAGCCTTGCCTGGTCTATTTGTGCATCCATTCGTATATTAAGCCACCAGTTGAAACTTTGAATGTCCTCTACTTGTGCTAATCGTCCCAAGTTGGGTACCAGTGCTGAGATATTTTCCAGAAGGGATCCGACGCGGGTTTCATCGCCGGTGGAGTGGGGGATAAGTAGAGAGGTGTGCAGTTTAGTTTCCAAGGGAGCGGTGAGATGAGCGACGTGGTGTAGGAAATGATCACAGACACTGAATGGGGGGGCGGATTCATCTGCTTGGAATATTTATAAAATTTTCAAAGATTGAACAAAATTTGAAATTAATTATAAATATTTTGATCCCAAAATTGACCACCCAGGACCAGAACCCAATATTTTACAAAAAAAAAAAAATGGTTGTCTTATGAATAGTAAATGGCTTATGACCAGTACTTACACTCACATTCAAAGACTTATGAACAGTAAAATAAATGGCTTCTTGGCTCAACTTGGCTTGGGAATATCAATTTAAATGCCAAAATAAATCTCAAATTTGAAGTTTCTTCCTGCTACTAAGAAAGAAAAGTGAACAGTGAAGCTCAGCTTTGCTTGCTTTTGAAAAGTTAATTTTGCTAAACCCAATGAAAAATACAAAGCTGAAAGCCGATTTGGAATTTTCAAATTTTGAAAGTGTGGAAAAGACAAAAGAACAAAAAATGTGCTTAGTAGTGTCAGAAAGTCCATTATTTATTACAACATTCAGGAGCCTAAAATTTCAAATACGACATTCAAAATTTAAAAATTCTGAGCAAGGTTTTAGATAGATGGCTGAAAGCCCCTTTTCATAATCTCCACTCCTCGGTCCTCTTCCGCATCAGTTCTAATTTTACATGGTGTTAATCGGTTGTTTAATGTAAAGACATGATTGTTAATATTTTTCATGTGTCAACGTTGTTTACTTCGAAGGTACATCACTTTTGGACGATACATTACCTATTTTTTTCCTATTGTTTAATAGCAGCAGCCCCTGCGTTTCACCGCCGCCTCTTTGCCTTGCCGCACCTGCGCCCCCCTCTGCCTGGCATCGCTAGCCGCTGGTAATTGGTATGGATGTTTTTCCTCTTTTCGGTTTTCCATTTTTCTTTTTGGGTTAGGATATTGTGCGGCTGATTAGTGGTGATTAGGGTTAAAATTTGAATGTACTGTGTCTTCTAAACACTGGCTGGATCAGCGTGCTAACCGAACTGCCCTCTTTTTCCGATTCGAATCGTTCGGCAGCTGCTTCATATTTTCAACTGGGGAAATGAATATCGTTCCTACTGTATTTCGTTCAGCTAATGCCGCCCTCTCTGGTCGCTTTCCAACGTTTCATTTTATTAGGGCTTTTTCTGTAAGCCCATTTTCAGGTTATTGTTTTCCCAATAATTAAGGTTTTTTTGCTTAATTAATTTGGCATTTTTGCTTTATTATTTATTGATGATTTTGAGCAACGTATCTGTAGTGGTGTGAATCGACCTGGTCTCAATTCAGTTTCATTTTACCAAAAGCTTGACATGGCTGAGAAGGTACAAGGAGCTTGATTCTTAAATATTCCCTCTGTCCCATTATTTATGTTTAATTTTCCTTTTTTGGCCGTCCCAATACTTTTGTCACATTTCCATTTCAGGAAATAGTTAAATGTTAATCACTAAACCTACCAACATCACATCACATCAATAAATTAATACCATTGATAAATTTAAACTCACAACTATCACGTCATACATAAATAAGTCAATAAAAATTCAAACTTTTTACCATCACATCACATAAATTCCTAATTTACCCCCACTTTAAAAAATAATCTACCCCTACATTATATACTAATTTTCTCTCATAAAATTCCGTGCCAAAAATTTTTGAGACACAATAAGTGAGACGGAGGGAGTAATAATCTTGGGAACAAATCATATCTCTTGGATGGTCCGGACGAGGGTTATAATTCATTAGCCGATTGGATGGATAATAAATTAAAGAAAGCAACGACCTATTTTGAGTTTGATCCTGATGAAGTATCCAAAGAGGATTACGCTTTCAAGCCAGCTGTTAATTTAATGGGTGGGATGACTTATGAGACAAAGGTATTTAGACTTTGCAGGAAATTTGCATGATATATGTGCAGTGTAAGATATTTCCCCAATTTTTTGGTTTTGCTCTTTTAATTCAATAATTAATGGCTATAAGCATAGTGTTTTTGTTCTGGTGAATGCCATAGCATCCTTCCAGAGGCTCTTGTTATGGTTATATTTCAAGTATTTCTGTTATCACCATCCTTGCTGTCTATTTTCAAGTTCTCTGAATTTTTTTAACGAGGTATACATGTGAGGTTAAAATATCATCAAACCCCTATCTCTTTGAAATTCATCACTAGAAATTTCTCTATCTTAATTTTTAGTAAAATCTTTATGTATTTTAATAAATTAGTCAGTAAACCTCTGCTTATCACTGACAGTGTTACAATATTTTGGGGTAAAATTTGCCAAACCTTTGTTTGTCTTCAAATTCATCGATAAACTCCCCTGTGTTTCAAAATTCGTCATGAAACATCCTTGTGATTAAAAAACATGTGTGGAGGAGTCTATGGAAAAAAATAATGATCATTTTGAAAATGTTCCGGGGGGGGGGGGGTGCTGATGAATTTATAAACACATTTAGGTATTCCACATAAAAACAAAACAATGAGGGGGGCTTGTTTTGTGATGAATTTAGGAATTATGGGATGTTTGATGATATTTACCCTTAAATATAATCTCAAAAGTAGTTCAGTGTTGCATGACTGTACTATATAAAAACACAGGAGTTTGGTGAAGATTTGTTGAATCACGCACCGTTGAATTCAAATTGTTACACATGATTCTTTCATCCCGAATAGTTCTATTTTCTTCCCTCTTCTTTCTGTTAGTTATCTATTTTCACGAATGATTTTTATCTCAAGATGGTTTCAACTAGTGCACTTTTTGGAAGCAATGGGGAACTTTAGCAACCCAACAAACATTTACATTATAGAAAGCAAGATCTTGATTTGAGCTAGTAGTCCTAGCCATAAGTGATGAATATTAGGCACTGAACTGCTATTTGTATTAACTCATACAGTGTTGTCTGTATCACTCTAAATCAATGAGCACAAGAAATAACAAATCCCCCGAGTGGCGGTGGGGATGGGTGTTGTGTTATGAAACTGAGTAATCCCAAAAAATGGACAAAAGCCCGCATCGTTATTATTTATGTGTGGGACATTGGTTTTCTGTTTGAGCTTTGTTTTAACTGAGATATTTGGGATAGCTCTATTAGGATAATACTGATACTATGGACAAATGATTTCAGTTTACTTCTTTTAATTCATTTGAACTCGGTTACTTTGTATACCTTTCTATCATGGTCTGATGTATATGTGTGTTTCCCAATACAGGATCTTGACCTAAGAAAACCTGGAGTACGTAAGCCTAATAGGAGGCTTGAGTTTGAAACCACAACCCAGGAAGTACTTAACAAAGCTGATTTCAGGGTGTGGAACTGTGGATTTTTTTGGAAATTTTGATTTTATACCCGTTAGAATTTAAATTACGTGCTAAGTGTCACAGCTGTATTACTTGTGGAAAATGTTATCGTTTACTTACTGTGCTATAATTATGGGTAGAATGTGAAATTTCTTGCAGACTTCCTCACCGAAGCCGGTATCATTATCAAGAGGAGCGAGGTATGTGTGCTTACTTTCTGACACTTTAATGACACCTCCGCTAATGGTATATGCTAGTGAGCCAATGGGCATAAATACTTTTATAAAAATGTTTTGCAATTGGACAGACTGGAATCAGTGCCAAGGCCGAGAGAAAGGTTGTTCGTGAGATCAAGACAGCTCGGGCGTTTGGTTTGATTCCTTTCACAACAATGCGAACAAAATAATTTATGTATGGAGCAACGATGGAAGATGAGGATAAGGATTTCGAATATGAGACGAGTGACTTTAACTTTGTGAATTATGGTGGAGATGATGCCTAAAGAAGCCTGGCCAAACAACCTAGGTTTTAAACTTATGATAGAAAGAATAAAATATACTAGCCAACAGTTTACCTGAACTGCATGAAGAACTAGTGAATCAGCTGAAGGGGGAAAATGATTCCTAAGATTGTCATCATCCCATTCCCCACTTTTGCTATCACCATTTCGAAAAGTATACATGTCGTATCTTTGCTTGCGCTCTTTGTGCAATGATCCATCATAACAATGACAATTGACGAATTGATACACTCAAAAACCATGGATTTTATCTCCAAAATACTCCCTATCATATAAATCTCCATTCTGGTAAGACAGTCTCATGTTCAACATTGGCATTATAGAAATTTATGGATGGGAGGCTCATATCTCAAACCAATTGATGATAGGTGGAGTTGCTCCCAACCATATAAGGTAGTAAAGGAGACACATCTTAACAGATGTGGGATACTAGCTATTGAATGAATAAAGGGATGCACAAATACAATACAAGCATTCAGACATTAACAGAAAAATACCAGAATCCCATCACTGTCAAGTCAAATAACGCATTTAATGGATCTTACAACCTTTCACTTAACAAAAAGTAATGCAATCATCAAATGATTACCTGAAGTGGTAACACCCGAAGCCATGTTTAACGTCGTTCTTGAACTCGCCAATGTAACAGCTCCCATCATAGCAGTCTGGATGCCAATCCCATTACCGCACTCTCCGGCATAAGCGTCCCCTGTAGAAAACTTACAAAATCCATATCAATGCCTCAGTCCTTGTTTGTACAGCTCTCTGTACCTATTCTTATTGCCCAGCTCTCGACACCATAACCATAGTATTTCCCATCAACCAATCTCCTTCATACCTACCATTGCACCTTCCTCCATGGAACTCCCCCTAATAAAAATCTCAAATGCAGTAGAATTCGGCCCCTTCTGCCCTTTTGAAACAAACCACCCCTTTTCCTTCTAGTTTCTATAAATCTGATGTCTTTCCAATGAACCACTCAACCGTTTTTGAATGGTTTTTATGATTTAAACACAAAAGCCCTAATCTTTTCGCACAGATGATAACACACAATTGCATGCACAGATTTAACGTTTTGCTTTGTAAAGACTTGTTTTTCGAGACAGAAACGTCATAACCGCTACGAATCTCGAAACTGAGAGTATATTCTCGGAGGTGGAGATGTCACCTTGTCTGAAGAATACAAACATGGTATAAACGCATAATAGGGAGAATAGTACGAGAAGTGGTGCAAAATAGGCGGCATATGATCGAACAGGCGGAGTGCAAGGTTTGCTATTTGGCTTATGCTCCTCCAGATCCCCTGCTTCTGCATCACGTTCAATCTTGTTCACAGAAAACACACCGTGGACGGATGCTCTGGTGGTGGGGATGGTCGAATGTGTGTAGAGTTGGTTCTCGCAAGCCTTGCCTGGCCTATTTGTACATCCATTCGTATGTGAAGCCACAAGTTGAAACTCTGAATGTCCTCTACTTGTGCTAATTGTCCCAAGTTGGGTACCAGTGCCGAGATATTTGCAAGAAGGGATCCGACGCAGGTTTCATTACAAATATTTTGATCCAGTAATTTTCAAAGATTGAACACAATTTGAAATTAATTACAAATATTTTGATCCAAAAATTGACCACCCAGGACCAGAACCCAATATTTTACAAAAAAAAAAAAAAAAAAATGGTTGTCTTATGAATAGTAAATGGCTTATGAACAGTATTTACACTCACATTCAAAGGCTTATGAACAGTAAAAGAAAATGGCTTCTTGGCTCAACTTGGCTTGGGAATAGCAATTTAAATGCCAAAATAAATCTCAAATTTGAAGTTTCTTCCTGCTATTAAGAAAGAAAAGTGAACAGTGACAGCTCAGCTTTGCTTGCTTTTGAAAAGTTAATTTTGCTAAACCCAATGAAAAATACAAAGCTGAAAGCCGATTTGGAATTTTCAAATTTTGAAAGTGTGGAAAAGACAAAAGAACAAAAAGCGTGCTTAGTAGTGTCAGAAAATCCATTATTTATTACAACATTCAGGAGCCTAAAATTTCAAATACGACATTCAAAATTTAAAAATTCTGAGCAAGGTTTTAGATAGATGGCTGAAAGCCCCTTTTCATAATCTCCACTCCTCGGTCCTCTTCCGCATCAGTTCTAATTTTACATGGTGTTAATCGGTTGTTTAATGTAAAGACATGATTGTTAATATTTTTCATGTGTCAACCTTGTTTACTTCGAAGGTACATCACTTTTGGACGATACATTACCTATTTTTTTCCTATTGTTTAATAGCAGCAGCCCCTGCGTTTCACCGCCGCCTCTTTGCCTAGCCGCACCTGCGCCCCCCTCTGCCTGGCATCGCTAGCCGCTGGTAATTGGTATGGATGTTTTTCCTCTTTTCGGTTTTCCATTTTTCTTTTTGGGTTAGGATATTGTGCGGCTGGTTAGTGGTGATTAGGGTTAAAATTTGAATGTACTGTGTCTTCTAAACACTGGCTGGATCAGCGTGCTAACCGAACTGCCCTCTTTTTCCGATTCGAATCGTTCGGCAGCTGCTTCATATTTTCAACTGGGGAAATGAATATCGTTCCTACTGTATTTCGTTCAGCTAATGCCGCCCTCTCTGGTCGCTTTCCAACGTTTCATTTTATTAGGGCTTTTTCTGTAAGCCCATTTTCAGGTTATTGTTTTCCCAATAATTAAGGTTTTTTTGCTTAATTAATTTGGCATTTTTGCTTTATTATTTATTGATGATTTTGAGCAACGTATCTGTACTGGTGTGAATCGACCTGGTCTCAATTCAGTTTCATTTTACCAAAAGCTTGACATGGCTGAGAAGGTACAAGGAGCTTGATTCTTAAATATTCCCTCTGTCCCATTATTTATGTTTTATTTTCCTTTTTTGGCCGTCCCAATACTTTTGTCACATTTCCATTTCAGGAAATAGTTAAATGTTAATCACTAAACCTACCAACATCACATCACATCAATAAATTAATACCATTAATAAATTTAAACTCACAACTATCACGTCATACATAAATAAGTCAATAAAAATTCAAACTTTTTACCATCACATCACATAAATTCCTAATTTACCCCCACTTTAAAAAATAATCTACCCCTACATTATATACTAATTTTCTCTCATAAAATTCCGTGCCAAAAATTTTTGAGACACAATAAGTGAGACGGAGGGAGTAATAATCTTGGGAACAAATCATATCTCTTGGATGGTCCGGACGAGGGTTATAATTCATTAGCCGATTGGATGGATAATAAATTAAAGAAAGCAACGACCTATTTTGAGTTTGATCCTGATGAAGTATCCAAAGAGGATTACGCTTTCAAGCCAGCTGTTAATTTAATGGGTGGGATGACTTATGAGACAAAGGTATTTAGACTTTGCAGGAAATTTGCATGATATATGTGCAGTGTTAGATATTTCCCCAATTTTTTGGTTTTGCTCTTTTAATTCAATAATTAATGGCTATAAGCATAGTGTTTTTGTTCTGGTGAATGCCATAGCATCCTTCCAGAGGCTCTTGTTATGGTTATATTTCAAGTATTTCTGTTATCACCATCCTTGCTGTCTATTTTCAAGTTCTCTGAATTTTTTTAACGAGGTATACATGTGAGGTTAAAATATCATCAAACCCCCATCTCTTTGAAATTCATCACTAGAAATTTCTCTATCTTAATTTTTAGTAAAATCTTTATGTATTTTAATAAATTAGTCAGTAAACCTCTGCTTATCACTGACAGTGTTACAATATTTTGGGGTAAAATTTGCCAAACCTTTGTTTGTCTTCAAATTCATCGATAAACTCCCCTGTGTTTCAAAATTCGTCATGAAACATCCTTGTGATTAAAAAAACATGTGTGGAGGAGTCTATGGAAAAAAATAATGATCATTTTGAAAATGTTCCGGCGGGGGGGGGGGGGTGCTGATGAATTTATAAACACATTTAGGTATTCCACATAAAAACAAAACAATGAGGGGGCTTGTTTTGTGATGAATTTAGGAATTATGGGATGTTTGATGATATTTACCCTTAAATATAATCTCAAAAGTAGTTCAGTGTTGCATGACTGTACTATATAAAAACACAGGAGTTTGGTGAAGATTTGTTGAATCACGCACCGTTGAATTCAAATTGTTACACATGATTCTTTCATCCCGAATAATTCTATTTTCTTCCCTCTTCTTTCTGTTAGTTATCTATTTTCACGAATGATTTTTATCTCAAGATGGTTTCAACTAGTGCACTTTTTGGAAGCAATGGGGAACTTTATCAACCCAACGAACATTTACATTATAGAAAGCAAGATCTTGATTTGAGCTAGTAGTCCTAGCCATAAGTGATGAATATTAGGCACTGAACTGCTATTTGTATTAACTCATACAGTGTTGTCTGTATCACTCTAAATCAATGAGCACAAGAAATAACAAATCCCCCGAGTGGGGGTGGGGATGGGTGTTGTGTTATGAAACTGAGTAATCCCAAAAAAGGGGCAAAAGCCCGCATCGTTATTATTTATGTGTGGGACATTGGTTTTCTGTTTGAGCTTTGTTTTAACTGAGATATTTGGGATAGCTCTATTAGGATAATACTGATACTATGGACAAATGATTTCAGTTTACTTCTTTTAATTCATTTGAACTCGGTTACTTTGTATACCTTTCTATCATGGTCTGATGTATATGTGTGTTTCCCAATACAAGATCTTGACCTAAGAAAACCTGGAGTACGTAAGCCTAATAGGAGGCTTGAGTTTGAAACCACAACCCAGGAAGTACTTAACAAAGCTGATTTCAGGGTGTGGAACTGTGGATTTTTTTGGAAATTTTGATTTTATACCCGTTAGAATTTAAATTACGTGCTAAGTGTCACAGCTGTATTACTTGTGGAAAATGTTATCGTTTACTTACTGTGCTATAATTATGGGTAGAATGTGAAATTTCTTGCAGACTTCCTCACCGAAGCCGGTATCATTATCAAGAGGAGCGAGGTATGTGTGCTTACTTTCTGACACTTTAATGACACCTCCGCTAATGGTATATGCTAGTGAGCCAATGGGCATAAATACTTTTATAAAAATGTTTTGCAATTGGACAGACTGGAATCAGTGCCAAGGCCGAGAGAAAGGTTGTTCGTGAGATCAAGACAGCTCGGGCGTTTGTTTTGATTCCTTTCACAACAATGCGAACAAAATAATTTATGTATGGAGCAACGATGGAAGATGAGGATAAGGATTTCGAATATGAGACGAGTGACTTTAACTTTGTGAATTATGGTGGAGATGATGCCTAAAGAAGCCTGGCCAAACAACCTAGGTTTTAAACTTATGATAGAAAGAATAAAATATACTAGCCAGCAGTTTACCTGAACTGCATGAAGAACTAGTGAATCAGCTGAAGGGGGAAAATGATTCCTAAGATTGTCATCATCCCATTCCCCACTTTTGCTATCACCATTTTGAAAAGTATACATGTCGTATCTTTGCTTGCGCTCTTTGTGCAATGATCCATCATAACAATGACAATTGACGAATTAATACACTCAAAAACCATGGATTTTATCTCCAAAATACTCCCTATTATATAAATCTCCATTCTGGTAAGACAGTCTCATGTTCAACATTGGCATTATAGAAATTTATGGATGGGAGGCTCATATCATAAACCAATTGATAATAGGTGGAGTTGCTCCCAACCATATAAGGTAGTAAAGGAGACACATCTTAACCGATGTGGGATACTAGCTATTGAATGAATAAAGGGATGCACAAATACAATACAAGCATTCAGACATTAACAGAAAAATACCAGAATCCCATCACTGTCAAGTCAAATAACGCATTTAATGGATCTTACAACCTTTCACTTAACAAAAAGTAATGCAATCATCAAATGATTACCTGAAGTGGTAACACCCGAAGCCATGTTTAACGTCGTTCTTGAACTCGCCAATGTAACAGCTCCCATCATAGCAGTCTGGATGCCAATCCCATTACCGCACTCTCCGGCATAAGCGTCCCCTGTAGAAAACTTACAAAATCCATATCAATGCCTCAGTCCTTGTTTGTACAGCTCTCTGTACCTATTCCTATTGCCCAGCTCTCGACACCATAACCATAGTATTTCCCATCAATCAATCTCCTTCATATCTACCATTGCACCTTCCTCCATGGAACTCCCCCTAATAAAAATCTCAAATGCAGTAGAATTCGGCCCCTTCTGCCCTTTTGAAACAAACCACCCCTTTTCCTTCTAGTTTCTATAAATCTGATGTCTTTCCAATGAACCACTCAACCGTTTTTGAATGGTTTTTATGATTTAAACACAAAAGCCCTAATCTTTTCGCACAGATGATAACACACAATTGCATGCACAGATTTAACGTTTTGCTTTGTAAAGACTTGTTTTTCGAGACAGAAACGTCATAACCGCTACGAATCTCGAAACTGAGAGTATATTCTCGGAGGTGGAGATGTCACCTTGTCTGAAGAATACAAACATGGTATAAACGCATAATAGGGAGAATAGTACGAGAAGTGGTGCAAAATAGGCGGCATATGATCGAACAGGCGGAGTGCAAGGTTTGCTATTTGGCTTATGCTCCTCCAGATCCCCTGCTTCTGCATCACGTTCAATCTTGTTCACAGAAAACACACCGTGGACGGATGCTCTGGTGGTGGGGATGGTCGAATGTGTGTAGAGTTGGTTCTCGCAAGCCTTGCCTGGCCTATTTGTACATCCATTCGTATGTGAAGCCACAAGTTGAAACTCTGAATGTCCTCTACTTGTGCTAATTGTCCCAAGTTGGGTACCAGTGCCGAGATATTTGCAAGAAGGGATCCGACGCAGGTTTCATTACAAATATTTTGATCCAGTAATTTTCAAAGATTGAACACAATTTGAAATTAATTACAAATATTTTGATCCAAAAATTGACCACCCAGGACCAGAACCCAATATTTTACAAAAAAAAAAAAAAAAAATGGTTGTCTTATGAATAGTAAATGGCTTATGAACAGTATTTACACTCACATTCAAAGGCTTATGAACAGTAAAAGAAAATGGCTTCTTGGCTCAACTTGGCTTGGGAATAGCAATTTAAATGCCAAAATAAATCTCAAATTTGAAGTTTCTTCCTGCTATTAAGAAAGAAAAGTGAACAGTGACAGCTCAGCTTTGCTTGCTTTTGAAAAGTTAATTTTGCTAAACCCAATGAAAAATACAAAGCTGAAAGCCGATTTGGAATTTTCAAATTTTGAAAGTGTGGAAAAGACAAAAGAACAAAAAGCGTGCTTAGTAGTGTCAGAAAATCCATTATTTATTACAACATTCAGGAGCCTAAAATTTCAAATACGACATTCAAAATTTAAAAATTCCGAGTGAAGTTTTAGATAGATGTCTGAAAACCCCTTTCCATAATCTCCCCTCCTCGGTCCTCTTCCGCATCAATTCTAATTTTACATGGTGTTAATCGGTTGTTTAATGTAAATACATGATTGTTTAATATTTTTCATGTATCAATGTTGTTTACTTGGAAGGTACATCACTTTTGGACGATACATAAGCTTTTTTTTTTTTCTTTTTTTTTTCTTTCTGGTGTTTAATAGCAGCAGCCCCTGCGTTTCACCGTCGCCTCTTTGCCTTGCCGCACCTGCGCCCCTCTGCCTGGCACCGTTAGCCGCTGGTAATTGTTATGGATGTTTTTCCTCTTTTCGGTTTTCCATTTTTCTTTTTGGGTTAGGATATTGTGTGGCTGGTGAGTGGTGATTAGGGTTAAAATTTGAATGTACTGCGTCTTTTAAACACTGGCTGGATCAGCATGCTAACCGAACTGCCCTCTTTTTCCGATTCGAAACGTTCGACAGCTGTTCATATTTTCAATAGGGGAAATGAATATCGTTCCTACTGTATTTCGTTCTGCTAATGCCGCCCTCTCTGGTCGCTTTCCAACGTTTCATTTTATTAGGGCTTTTTCTGTAAGCCCATTTTCAGGTTATTGTTTTCCCAATAATTAAGGTTTTTTTGCTTAATTAATTTGGCATTTTTGCTTTATTATTTATTGATGATTTTGAGCAACGTATCTGTAGTGGTGTGAATCGACCTGGTCTCAATTCAGTTTCATTTTACCAAAAGCTTGACATGGCTAAGAAGGTACAAGGAGCTTGATTCTTAAATATTCCCTCTGTCCCATTATTTATGTTTTATTTTCCTTTTTTGGACGTCCCAAACACTTTTGTCACATTTCCATTTCAGGAAATAGTTAAATGTTAATCACTAAACCTACCAACATCACATCACATCAATAAATTAATACCATTAATAAATTTAAACTCACAACTATCACGTCATACATAAATAAGTCAATAAAAATTTAAACTTTTTACCATCACATCACATAAATTCCTAATTTACCCCCACTTTAAAAAATAATCTACCCCTACATTATATACTAATTATCTCTCATAAAATACCGTGCCAAAAATTTTTGAGACACAATAAGTGAGACGGAGGGAGTAATAATCTTGGGAACAAATCATATCTCTTGGATGGTCCGGACGAGGGTTATAATTCATTAGCCGATTGGATGGATAATAAATTAAAGAAAGCAACGACCTATTTTGAGTTTGATCCTGATGAAGTATCCAAAGAGGATTACGCTTTCAAGCCAGATGTTAATTTAATGGGTGGGATGACTTATGAGACAAAGGTATTTAGACTTTGCAGGAAATTTGCATGATATATGTGCAGTGTAAGATATTTCCCCAATTTTTTGGTTTCGCTCTTTTAATTCAATAAT
The DNA here is from genome assembly GCA_030278955.1 of Hygrophila difformis. NCBI lineage: Eukaryota > Viridiplantae > Streptophyta > Magnoliopsida > Lamiales > Acanthaceae > Hygrophila > Hygrophila difformis. The sequence continues at coordinate 7,128,556 of JAOANR010000011.1, forward strand.
TAATGGCTATAAGCATAGTGTTTTTGTTCTAGTGAATGCCATAGTATCCTTCCAGACGCTCTTGTTATGGTTATATTTCAAGTATTTCTGTTATCACCATCCTTGCTGTCTATTTTCAAGTTCTCTGAATTTTTTTAACGAGGTATACATGTGAGGTTAAAATATCATCAAACCCCCATCTCTTTGAAATTCATCACTAGAAATTTCTCTATCTTAATTTTTAGTAAAATCTTTATGTATTTTAATAAATTAGTCAGTAAACCTCTGCTTATCACTGACAGTGTTACAATATTTTGGGGTAAAATTTGCCAAACCTTTGTTTGTCTTCAAATTCATCGATAAACTCCCCTGTGTTTCAAAATTCGTCATGAAACATCCTTGTGATTAAAAAAACATGTGTGGAGGAGTCTATGGAAAAAAATAATGATCATTTTGAAAATGTTCGGGGGGGGGGGGGGGGTGCTGATGAATTTATAAACACATTTAGGTATTCCACATAAAAACAAAACAATGATGGGGCTTGTTTTGTGATGAATTTAGGAATTATGGGATGTTTGATGATATTTACCCTTAAATATAATCTCAAAAGTAGTTCAGTGTTGCATGACTGTACTATATAAAAACACATGAGTTTGGTGAAGATTTGTTGAATCACGCACCGTTGAATTCAAATTGTTACACATGATTCTTTCATCCCGAATAGTTCTATTTTCTTCCCTCTTCTTTCTGTTAGTTATCTATTTTCACGAATGATTTTTATCTCAAGATGGTTTCAACTAGTGCACTTTTTGGAAGCAATGGGGAACTTTAGCAACCCAACGAACATTTACATTATAGAAAGCAAGATCTTGATTTGAGCTAGTAGTCCTAGCCATAAGTGATGAATATTAGGCACTGAACTGCTATTTGTATTAACTCATACAGTGTTGTCTGTATCACTCTAAATGAATGAGCACAAGAAATAACAAATCCCCCGAGTGGGGGTGGGGATGGGTGTTGTGTTATGAAACTGAGTAATCCCATAAAAGGGACAAAAGCCCGCATCGTTATTATTTATGTGTGGGACATTGGTTTTCTGTTTGAGCTTTGTTTTAACTGAGATATTTGGGATAGCCCTATTAGGATAATACTGATACTATGGACAAATGATTTCTGTTTACTTCTTTTAATTCTTTTGAACTCGGTTACTTTGTATACCTTTCTATCATGGTCTGATGTATATGTGTGTTTCCCAATACAGGATCTTGACCTAAGAAAACCTGGAGTACGTAAGCCTAATAGGAGGCTTGAGTTTGAAACCACAACCCAGGAAGTACTTAACAAAGCTGATTTCAGGGTGTGGAACTGTGGATTTTTTTGGAAATTTTGATTTTATACCCGTTAGAATTTAAATTACGTGCTAAGTGTCACAGCTGTATTACTTGTGGAAAATGTTATCGTTTACTTACTGTGCTATAATTATGGGTAGAATGTGAAATTTCTTGCAGACTTCCTCACCGAAGCCGGTATCATTATCAAGAGGAGCGAGGTATGTGTGCTTACTTTCTGACACTTTAATGACACCTCCGCTAATGGTATATGCTAGTGAGCCAATGGGCATAAATACTTTTATAAAAATGTTTTGCAATTGGACAGACTGGAATCAGTGCCAAGGCCGAGAGAAAGGTTGTTCGTGAGATCAAGACAGCTCGGGCGTTTGGTTTGATTCCTTTCACAACAATGCGAACAAAACAATTTATGTATGGAGCAACGATGGAAGATGAGGATAAGGATTTCGAATATGAGACTAGTGACTTTAACTCTGTGAATTATGGTGGAGATGATGCCTAAAGAAGCCTGGCCAAACAACCTAGGTTTTAAACTTATGATAGAAAGAATAAAATATACTAGCCAGCAGTTTACCTGAACTGCATGAAGAACTAGTGAATCAGCTGAAGGGGGAAAATGATTCCTAAGATTGTCATCATCCCATTCCCCACTTTTGCTATCACCATTTTGAAAAGTATACATGTCGTATCTTTGCTTGCGCTCTTTGTGCAATGATCCATCATAACAATGACAATTGACGAATTGATACACTCAAAAACCATGGATTTTATCTCCAAAATACTCCCTATTATATAAATCTCCATTCTGGTAAGACAGTCTCATGTTCAACATTGGCATTATAGAAATTTATGGATGGGAGGCTCATATCATAAACCAATTGATAATAGGTGGAGTTGCTCCCAACCATATAAGGTAGTAAAGGAGACACATCTTAACCGATGTGGGATACTAGCTATTGAATGAATAAAGGGATGCACAAATACAATACAAGCATTCAGACATTAACAGAAAAATACCAGAATCCCATCACTGTCAAGTCAAATAACGCATTTAATGGATCTTACAACCTTTCACTTAACAAAAAGTAATGCAATCATCAAATGATTACCTGAAGTGGTAACACCCGAAGCCATGTTTAACGTCGTTCTTGAACTCGCCAATGTAACAGCTCCCATCATAGCAGTCTGGATGCCAATCCCATTACCGCACTCTCCGGCATAAGCGTCCCCTGTAGAAAACTTACAAAATCCATATCAATGCCTCAGTCCTTGTTTGTACAGCTCTCTGTACCTATTCCTATTGCCCAGCTCTCGACACCATAACCATAGTATTACCCATCAACCAATCTCCTTCATACCTACCATTGCACCTTCCTCCATGGAACTCCCCCTAATAAAAATCTCAAATGCAGTAGAATTCGGCCCCTTCTGCCCTTTTAAAACAAACCACCCCTTTTCCTTCTAGTTTCTATAAATCTGATGTCTTTCCAATGAACCACTCAACCGTTTTTGAATGGTTTTTTATGATTTAAACACAAAAGCCCTAATCTTTTCGCACAGATGACAACACACAATTGCATGCACAGATTGATCTTTTTGCTTTGTAAAGACTTGTTTTTGGAGACAGAAACATCATAACCGCTATGAATCTTAAAACTGAGAGTATATTCTCGGAGGTGGAGATGTCACCCTGTATGAAGAATACAAACATGGTATAAACGCAGAATAGGGAGAATAGTACGAGAAGTGGTGCAAAACAGGCGGCATATGATCGAACAGGCGGAGTGCAAGGTTTGCTATTTGGCTTATGCTCCTCCAGATCCCATGCTTCTGCATCACGTTCAACCTCATTCACCGAAAACACACCGTGGACGGATGCTCTGGCGGTGGGGATGGTCGAATGTGTGTAGAGTTGGTTCTCGCAAGCCTTGCCTGGCCTATTTGTGCATCCATTCGTATGTGAAGCCACCAGTTGAAACTCTGAATGTCCTCTACTTGTGCTAATCGTCCCAAGTTGTGTACCAGTGCCGAAATAATTTCAAGAAGGGATCCGGCGCGGGTTTCATTGCCGGTGGAGTGGGGGATAAGTAGAGAGGTGTGCAGTTTAGTTTCCAAGGGAGCGGTGAGATGAGCGACGTGGTGTAGGAAATGATCAGAGACACTGAATGGGGGGCGGTTTCATCTGCTTGTAAAATTTATAAAATTTTCAAAGATTGAACAAAATTTGAAATTAATTACAAATATTTTGATCCCAAAATTGACCACCCAGGACCAGAACCAAATATTTTACAAAAAAAAAATGGTTGTCTTATGAATAGTAAATGGCTTATGAAAAGTACTTATACTCACATTCAAAGGCTTATGAACAGTAAAAAAAAAAATGGCTTCTTTGGCTCAACTTGGCTTCGGAATAGCAATTTAAATGCCAAAATAAATCTCAAATTTGAAGTTTCTTCCTTCTACTAAGAAAGAAAAGTGAACAGTGATAGCTCAGCTTTGCTTGCTTTTGAAAAGAATTTTGCTAAACCCAATGAAAAATACAAAGCTGAAAGCCGATTTGGAATTTTCAAATTTTGAAAGTGTGGAAAAGACAAAAGAACAAAAAGCGTGCTTAGTAGTGTCAGAAAGTCCATTATTTATTACAACATTCAGGAGCCTAAAATTTCAAATACGACATTCAAAATTTAAAAATTCTGAGTGAGGTTTTAGATAGATGTCTGAAAGCCCCTTTCCATAATCTCCACTCCTCAGTCCTCTTCCGCATCAATTCTAATTTTACGTGGTATTAATCGGTTGTTTAATTTAAAGACATGATTGTTTAATATTTTTCATGTGTCAACGTTGTTTACTTCGAAGGTACATCACTTTTGGACGATACATTACCTATTTTTTCTTTTCTGTCGTTAGATCGCAGCAGCCCCTGCATTTCACCGCCACCTCTTCGCCTTGCCGCACCTGCGCCCCTCTGCCTGGCACCGCTAGCCGCTGGTAATTGGTATGGAAGTTTTTCCTCTTTTCGGTTTTCCATTTTTCTTTTTGGGTTAGGATATTTTGCGGCTGGTGAGTGGTGATTAGGGTTAAAATTTGAATGTATTGTGTCTTTTAAACACTGGCTGGATCAGCGTGCTAACCGAACTGCCCTCTTTTTTCGATTCGAATCGTTCGGCAGCTGTTCATATTTTCAACTGGGGAAATGAATATCGTTCCTACTGTATTTCGTTCTGCTAATGCCGACCTCTCTGGTCGCTTTCCAACGTTTCATTTTATTAGGGCTTTTTCTATAAGCCCATTTTCAGGTTATTGTTTTCCCAATAATTAAGGTTTTTTTGCTTAATTAATTTGGCATTTTTGCTTTATTATTTATTGATGATTTTGAGCAACGGATCTTTAGTGGTGTGAATCGACCTGGTCTCAATTCAAATTCATTTTACCAAAAGCTTGACATGGCTGAGAAGGTACAAAGAGCATGATTCTTAAATATTCCCTTCGTCCCATTATTTATGTCTCATTTTCCTTTTTTGGCCGTCCCAACACTTTTGTCAAATTTCCATTTCTAGAAATAGTTAAATTTTAATCACTAAACCTACCCACATCACATCACATCAATAAATAAATACCATTAATAAATTTAAACTCACAACTATCACATCACACATAAATAACTCAATAAAAATTCAAACTTTTTACCATCACATCACATAAATTTCTAATTTACCCCCACTTTAAAAAATAATCTACCCCTACATTACATACTAATTATCTCCACATAAAATACCGTGCCAAAAATTTTTGAGACACAATAAGTGGGACGGAGGGAGTAATAATCTTGGGAACAAATCACATCTCTTGGATGGTCTGGACGAGGGTTATAATTCATTAGCCGATGGGATGGATAAGAAATTAAAGAAAGCAACGACCTATTTTGAGTTTGATCCTGATGAAGTATCCAAAGAGGATTACACTTTTAGGCCAGATGTTAATTTAATGGGTGGGATGACTTATGAGACAAAGGTATTTAGACTTTGCAGGAAATTTGCATGTTATATGTGCAATGTAATATATTTCCCTAATTTTTGTTTTGATTTTGCTCTTTTAATTCAATAATTAATGGCTATAAGCATAGTATTTTTGTTTTGGTGAATGCCATAGTATCCTTCCAGAGGCTCTTGTTCTTGTTATATTTCAAGTATTTCTGTTATCACCATCCTTGTTGTCTATTTTCAAGTTCCCTGAATTTTTTTTAACTAGGTATACATGTGAGGCTAAAATATCATCAGACACCCATCTCTATAAAATTCATCACTAGGAAATTCCTCTATCTTAATTTTTAGTAAAATCCTTATGTATTTTAATAAATTAGTCAGTAAACCTCTGCTTATCACTGACAGTGTACAATATTTTGGGGTAAAATTTGCCAAACCTTTGTTTGTCTTCAAATTCATCGATAAACTCCCCTATGTTTCAAAATTCATCATGAAACATCCTTGTGATTATAAAAACATGTGTGGAGGAGTCTAAGGAAAAAAAAATGATCATTTTGAAAATGTTGGGGGGGGGGGGGGGGGGGGTTGCTGATGAATTTATAAACACAATTAGGTATTCCACATAAAAACAAAACAATGAGGGCGCTTGTTTTGTGATGAATTTAGGAATTATGGGATGTTTGATGATATTTACCCTTAAATATAATCTCAAAAGTAGTTCAGTGTTGCATGACTGTACTATATATAAACAAAGGAGTTTGGAGAAGATTTGTTGAATCACGCACCGTTGAATTCAAATTGTTACACATGATTCTTTCATCCCAAATAGTTTTATTTTCTTCCTTCTTCTTTCTGTTAGTTATTTATTTTCACGAATGATTTTTATCTCAAGATGGTTTCAACTAGTGCACGTTTTTGGAAGCAATGGGGAACTTTAGCAACCCAACGAACATTTACAACATAGAAAGCAAGATTTCCCCTGAGTGGGGATGGGGGTGGGTGTTGTGTTATGAAACTGAGTAATCCCAAGAAAGGGACAAAAGCCCGCATTGTTATTATTTATGTGTGGGACGTTGGTTTTCTGTTTGAGCTTTGTTTTAACTGAGATATTTGGGATAGCCCTGTTAGGATAATACTGATACTATGGACAAATGATTTCAGTTTACTTCTTTTCATTCTTTTGAACTCGGTTACTTTGTATACCTTTCTATCACGGTCTGATGTATATGTGTGTTTGCCAATACAGGATCTTGACCTAAGAAAACCTGGAGTACGTAAGCCTATTAGGAGGCTTGAGTTTGAATTCACAACCCAAGAAGTACTTAACAAAGCTGATTTCAGGGTGTGGAACTGTGGATTTTTTTGGAAATTTTGATTTATACCCGTTAGAATTTAAATTACGTGCTAAGTGTCACAGCTGTATTACTTGTGAAAAATGTTCTCGTTTACTTACTGTGCTATAACTATGGGTAGAATGTGAAATTTCTTGCAGACTTCCTCACCGAAGCTGGTATCATTATCAAGATGAGCAAGGTATGTGTGCTTACTTTCTGACACTTTAATGACACCTCTGCTAATGGTATATGCTAGTGAGCCAATGGGCATAAACACTTTTATAAAAATTTTTTGCAATTGGACAGACTGGAATCAGTGCCAAGGTGGCATGGATCGACAAGCTAAATACAATATCAAAAACAAAATAGGAAGAACAAGGAAAAATAGCAAGGATAGGATTTGAGACTATCCAAGTGAAATAATAGCTGTGGAATAAAATGCAAACTAGTTGCAACCCATTCCTTCCACTTTGAATCCCAAAGATTTAATACAACTCAAGTTATCTCCCCCTTGGATTGAGTGTTTAGCCAATGTGGATTAAACACCAAGTTGAAAGCTATGTGCTCTCAATGACATTTAAAAACAAATGTGAAGAAAATATTCAATATGCATTCAAAGGTGAGAAACAAGTGTTGGGGGATGTCCTATATATAGGCAAACCCTAATTACAAAGATTAATTAAGCTAGATAATTAATTATGGGCTTTAATCAACTCATTACAATAATTAAACAAGTGCAAAAATAAATTAAACAAGGCTATTTGGTTGTTGAGCCCGTCGCAAGACACAAGAATGTTTCATGTCGTGAAACAAGGAATGGAGCACGACTAGAATGTGCTTTCAAATTCATTCGGAGTGTTGCGTAGTGAGGGACGGGACCTCAAGTCCAGTAGGTTGATGTTTAAATATTATGGCCTTCGGGATCTTGGCTCCAGGGACTTCCCAACTTGATGGTACAAAGGAATTTTGAAATAGTGGAGGCCTTTGACTTTGGTCATCTTCGAGATAAATTATCAGTCTCGTCCCAATGACTTCTTCGATATTCTCGAGTTCTTTCAACATGTGATCTGTTCTCAAAATATTTGAGACTACTTCCATAAATTCTAAAGCTCGGTTTCATGAACAAGGGCCATTTGGGAAAATTAGTGCATTCGTCTTGGCTCCCATGCCACAAGGCCCAGAGAAAGGTTGTTCGTGAGATCAAGACAGCTCGGGCGTTTGGTTTGATTCCTTTCACAACAATGCGAACAAAACAATTTATGTATGGAGCAACGATGGAAAATGAGGATAAGGATTTCAAATATGAGACGAGTGACTTTAACTTTGTGAATTATGGTGGAGATGATGCCTAAAGAAGCCTGGCCAAACAACCTAGGTTTTAAACTTATGATAGAAAGAATAAAATATACTAGCCAGCAGTTTACCTGAACTGCATGAAGAACTAGTGAATCAGTTGAAGGGGGAAAATGATTCCTAAGATTGTCATCATCCCATTCCCCACTTTTGCTATCACCATTTCGAAAAGTATACATGTCGTATCCTTTCTTGCGCCCTTGGTGCCATGATCCCTCATAACAATGACCATTGACGAATTGATATACCCCAAAACCATGGATTTTATCTCCAAAATACTCCCCATTATACCAATCTCCATTCCTGTAAGACAGTCTCATGTTCAACATTGGCATTGTAGAAATTTATGGATGGGAGGCTCATACCTACAACCAATTGGTTATAGGTGAAGTTACTCCCAACCATATAAGGTAGTAAAGGGGACACATCATAACTGATGTGGGATACTAGCTATTTAATGAATAAAGGGATGTACAGATACAGTATAAGCATTCAGACATTAACAGAAAAAGACCATAATCCCATCACTGTCAAATCAAATAAGGCATTTAATGGATCTTACAACCTTTCATTTAACAAAACGTAATGCAATCATCAAATGATCACCTGAAGTGGTAACACCCGAGGCCATGTTTAACGCCGTTCTTGAACTCAGAGTAGGTCTGGACGCAAATCCCATTACTTTGCCCGTTACACCACTCTCCGGCGTAGGCGTCCCCTGTATAAAACATATAAACAATATACCCATGCCCCAGTCCTTGTTTGTACTGCCCTCTGTACTTATTCCCCCTTTCCCAGCTCTAAACACCGTAACCATCATATTTGCCATCAACCCAATCTCCTTCATACCTACCATTGGCAATGTAATTGTATACTCCACTACCATTGCACCTTCGTCCATAGAACTCCCCCTTATAAAAATCCCCATTGCTGTAGAATTCAGCCCTTTCAGTTACTGCCCTTTTGAAACTAACCACCCATTTTCCTTCCAGCTTCTTTAAATCTGGTGTCTCTTCAATGAACCACTCAACCATTTTTGAATGGTTTTTATGAGTTAAACACGAAAGCCCTAATCGTTTACCACAAATGACAACACACAATTGATTGCACAGATTGAACTTTTTGATGATATTTACCCTTAAATATAATCTAAAAAGTAGTTCAGGGTTGCATCACTGTACCATAAAAAACAGAGGATTTTGGTGAAGATTTGTGGAATCACCCACCCTTGAATTCAAATTGTTACACATAATTCTTTCATCCTGAACAGTTCCTTTTTCTTCCCTCTTCTTCCTGTTAGTTATTTATTTTCACGAATAATTTTTATCTTAAGATGGTTTCAAGTAGTGCACTTTTTTGAAGCAAGTGGGAATTTAAACAACTCAATAAACATGTACAGCATAGAAAGCAAGAACTTGATTTGAGCTAGTGGTCCTAGCCATAAGTGATGAATAATAGGTGCTGAACTGCTATCTGTATTAACTCATACAGTGCTGCCTGTATCACTCTAAATGAATGAGCACAAGAAATAATATATCCCACGGGTGGGGGTGGGTGTGGTGTTATGAGACTGAGTCATCCCAAGAAAGGGACAAAATCCCTCATGGTTATTATCTATGTGTGGGACGTTGGTTTTCTGATGAGCTTTGTTTTAACAGAGATGTTTGGGATTGCCCTGTTAGGATAATACTGATACTATGAAAAAATTATTTTAGTTTACTTGTTTTCATTCATATGAACTCGATTACTTTGTATACCTTTCTATCATTCTCTGATGTATATGTATGTTTGCCAATATAGGATCTTGACCAGAGATAGCCATGAGTACATAAGCCTATTAGGAGGCTTGAGTTCGAAACCACAGCCCAGGAAGTACTAAACAAAGCTGATTTCAGGGTGTGGAATTGTGGCTTTTTTGGAAATTTTCATTTATACATGTTAGAATTTAAATTACGTGCTAACTTTGACAGGTATATTACTGGTGACACATGTTCTCGTTTACTTACTGAGCTATAATTATGGGTAGAATGTGAAATTTCTTGGAAACTTCCTCAACGAAGCAGGTATCATTATCAAGAGGAGCAAGGTATGTGTGGTTACTTTCTGACACTTTAATGACGCCTCTGTTAATGGTATATGCTAGTGAGCTAATGGGTACAAACACTTTTATAACAATGTTTTGTACATTGGACAGACTTGAATCAGTGCCAAGGCCCAGAGAAAGGTTACTCATGAGATCAAGACAGCTTGGGCATTTGGTTTTATGCCTTTCACAACAATGGGAACAAAATAATTTATGTATGGAGCAATGATGGAAGATGAGGATAGGAATTTTGAATATGAGACGAGTGAGTTTAACTTTGTGAATGATGGTGGAGATGATGCCTAAAAGAAGCCTGTCCAAACAACCTAGGTCTTAAACTTATGATAGAAAGAATAAAATGTACTAGCCAACAGTTTACCTGAACTGCATGAAGAACTAGTGAATCAGCTGAAGGGGGAAAAGGATTCCAAAGATTGTCGTCATCCCATTCCCCACTTTTGCTATCACCAATTCGAAAAGTATACAGGTCGTATCCTTGCTTGCGCCCTTCGTGCCATGATCCCTCATAACAAAGACCATTGACGAATTGATATACTCCAAAACCATGGATTTTTATCTTCGAAATACTCCCCATTATAACTATCTCCATTCATGTAAGACAGTCTCATGTTCAACATTGGCATTGTAGAAATTTATGGATGGGAGGCTCATACCTAAAACCAATTGGTGATAGGTGTGGTTGCTCCCAACCGTATAAGGTAGTAAAGGGGACACATCTTAACCGATGTGGGATATTAGCTATTGAATGAATAAATACTACTTTTTCTTGGATAAAGGAAGAGATTACTCGATCGGGGTGCACAGATACAGTACAAGTATTCAGACATTAACAAAAAAAAGTCCATAATCCCATCACTGTCAAATCAAATAAGGCATTTAATGGATCTTACAACCTTTCATTTAACAAAAAGTAATGCAATCATCAAATGATCACCTGAAGTGGTAACACCAGAGGCCATGTTTAACGCCGTTCTTGAACTCGCCAATGTAACAGCTCCCATCAGAGCAGGTCTGGACGCCAATCCCATTACTTTGCCCGTTACACCACTCTCCGGCATAGGCGACCCCTGTCCTTGTTTGTACTGCCCTCTGTACCTATTCACCCTTGCCCAGCTCTCGACACTGTAACAATCGTATTTCCCATCAGCCCAATCTCCTTCATACCTACCATTGGCAATGTAATTGTATACTCCACTACCATTGCACCTTCCTCCATCGAACTCCCCCTCATAAATATCTCCATTGCTGTAAAATTCAACCCCTTCTGTTATTGCCCTTTTGAAACTAATCACCCCTTTTCCTTCCAGCTTCTTTAAATCTGATATCTCTCCAATGAACCAATCAATTGTTTTTGAATGGTTTTTATGAGTTAAACACGAAAGCCCTAATCTTTTCCAACAAATGACAGCACACAATTGCTTGCACAGATTGAACTTTTTGCTTTGTAAATACTTGTTTTTGGAGACAAGAAACAAAATAACCACTACGAATATTAAAACCGAGAGAAAATTCTCGGAGGTGGATATGTCACCTGTCTGAAGAATACAAACATGGTATAAACACAGAGTAGGGAGAATAGTACGAGATGTGGTGCAAAACAGGCGTCATATGATCGAACAGGTGGCGTGCAGGGTTTGCTATGTGGCTTATGCTCCTCCAGATCCCTGCTTCTGCATCAGGTTCGATCTTGCTCACAGAATACACACCGTGGACTGATGCTCTGACGGTCGGGGACGATCGAATGTCTGTAGAGTTGGTTCTCGCAAGCCTTGCCTGGCCTATTTGTGCATTCATTCGTATGTTAAGCCACCAGTTGAATCTCTGAATCTCCTCTACTTGTGCTAATTGTCCCAAGATGGGTAAAGTGCCGAGATATTTGCAAGAAGGGATTCAACGCGGGTTTCATCGCCGGTGGAGTGGAGGATAAGCAGAGAGGTGCGCAATTTAGTTTCCAAGGGAGTGATGAGATGAGCAACGTGGTGTAGGAAATTATCAGAGACATTGAATGGGGTCGGATTTATCTGTTTGGAATATTTATAAAATTTTCAAAGATTAAACAAAATTTGAAATTAATTACAAATATTTTGATCTCAAAATTGACCACCCAGGACCTAGACCCAATTGCCAAACTTCTAGTATTACCTGGTCAAATCTTAAAAGCTTCGAGAAATGAAAGATTTAATTTTAAATATAAGCGAAACTAAAAATTGATTAAAGAATTTATACGAGGAAAACTTAATTTTATAGAGTATTTCATATTTTGCTCTTATAAATTTAGTATGATGTCATGCATCTATATAACAGTAAACCCAAGATGAGGTTGGTCAATGGACATTTCTTAGAATGTGAGAATATATATATTATATATATATATATATCTTTCTATATTATAAGAGAACTTACCTAGGTTTCCGTGCCTCCTCCAATTAGAAATTTGAACCGTTGGATCAGGCTTGAATTTTAATCCTAGCCCTTCATTACTCAAATGATTTTTGTCCCTCTCACAGTGGATGCGTGTTTTTTTTATCTGGGATCGAGTCCTCTTTGTCTCATTTTTCCCCCACCTATGCCCCGACTTACCCTTTTTTATTTTTTGTGGAAAGATCCGGCGCTTTGCACAGACACAAGAAAATTAGGGCACACAAGAAAATCGCGATGAAGAGAGGGAGAGAGCAGCGAGTTGGACGAGGGAGAGGAGGAGGAAGGAGAAGCTGCGAAATGGAAGTTGGGAGGTGAAATCGAAGCCCCATTCGATCCCTTGCCAAGGTTTGGATTTCTTTTCCCCGTTCTATCATCTTTTTGCACTAATTGGGATTTTGGGGAAGAATCCGGTGGGTCGCCGGAGAGGGGAACGACAGTGGAAGGGGAGAGGAGAATAGGTTGGAGATGGTGACTGTGGCGTGGTGGAGGCCGCCTCCAGCCGATGGTGGTCCACAGCGCGCGCGAGCGTGCTGTGGTGTCGAGCAGCGGCGGCTGCGTCGCCGCTGCTGTGGTGGCGCCGGCGGTGCGCCGACGTGGTCGTGGTGATGATGGAAGCCGGTGGTGGTGGTTTGTTGGGCATTTTATTTTATGTTTGTGTTTTATTGTGGGAATCGATTTGTTCATTGGGGGTGTTAAATTGAAACAGCTATCTCGTCTCAAGGCCCATCGATTACTTCTTTTTACTCGGGAACCCTAGATTATATTTATTTATTTTGTGCATGTGGCGCTATGTATGCGGTTTCGAATTTTGATTGTGAAGATGAAGTGATTTTCTGGTGTGTATTGGTAACATTAACAATACGCGTGCCTTTATAAAAAAAACAGTAATTTTGAATTTACATAGGACACAGTGGAAGTGGAATTATGCAACGCACACCAGACATTGGAAGTAATTTAAAATAATATGAAGAAATTATTGTAACTTGCACAAATACTCCAACAGATAATTAATTATGCACTGTCCCTGGTAACTTTTACTCTTTTCAAATACATTGTTTTATTCTAAAATTTATTGAGTGAAATGTTGCATATCTGAAACTTCTTCATTTGTGATCCCATTTATTAGGGTGGAAGAAACCTACATGTATTGGTAGGCATGGCTTTGGCGACAAAAGGACCAGGGAAACTTAAAATGGTGTTTGGTAGGCTGATTATATTTAATGCACTGTGAGTAATCCTTTGTATCAAGTACGCTGCAATTCGCATCGACACTTTTCTTTTGAAATGTTTCCCAGATCCAGAAAATGGCGATGAAACCATCGAATTGGATGTAGTATATGATTTTAAAGGTCCAGGAGTTGCCCTTGCTATGTTCAATGTTGACCACGTTAGTCGATTCCGTGATTTTTGAGAAACTATGCTTTTTTCTTGTTGTACGTATATAATAACATGTCTCTTCATAATATTTTAATTATTTGCCTGTCTATTCGGGCATTTGCGGAATCATCAATGGCAATGGCATTTGGGAAGAAGTGGCCTTTATACTTGAGTACAAAGAATACCATCCTTAAGAAGTATGATGGCAGGTAACTGTTCGTACTTTCAAAACCGTAGCATACTCTTATATATTTTTTATCATGGATGGCCTTTCTCATGACGTGCGCTCGCCTTTTAAACATTTGCAGGTTCAGTGATATATTTCAGGAGGTACATGAAGAAAAATGGAGGGGAATATTTGAAGAGAATTCAATATGGTTTCTGTTTATTCTCTGTCCTGTAGATTTACATGTGTGCTTACATTTTCCATCGACACTTATTTAAGCATTCTCTTATTCTGATTAGGTGTGCAGGTATAGATTTGTTCTGAGTTGGTTTATGTTCAGGTAGAAGAACATGTGTAAGGAGTTGATAAATTGGTGTGCATTGTCCAATGGTGATGTTCCTCAATTTATTCAATGATCAAGGGGCAATTAAAAAGATGCACCTGTTTGATCTATATTGTTTCTTCATTCTTGGCTTACATGTTTCGTTATAGAGTTATGAATTAGAGCCTGTTCATCATTCTGTTGATTTTCATGATTTGGCGATTTCAAAATTGTGATGGCAATGAGATTTTTGAATCTAATGGGTAATTCTTTTGGATTTTCTGCATGTATTGGGCACCTCGTCTTTGCAGCAATAATGGGGATCTTCAAGAGGCCAAGGCTCTCTTGGATTATAACCCCCGCCGTGCAAGGTACTCCACCTTCGGTGTTAGAACTAACCTTTGCACTATTCTGCTGCTCAGGATCATCATGAGGTATATATGTAGTTACGGATGGATTAAGTTCAGCTTTGTCGAATTGTACAGAGTACAGAGAAATGAACTTTACGGATTTTTTTGTCATTTCGCTGGTTTCACATTTTCTTGCTTTTGATCAAGTCAAGGGTTGATATCAATCTCATTAACTACTGTGGACAGGTATACCTTTATGTGATTGCATAGTTTCAGACTTCATTGATGGTAGCTTTTGAATATGATTAGACGCGGCCTGTTTTTAATTGCCCCTTGATATGGTTTCTTTCACTGCCCTGTATAAGACATCTTCAATATGGTTTCTTGCACTGCCCTATTGTATTTGATATATTTCCTTCCTTGATGGGATTATGGCATAAGTTTATAGTTGTATGTGTTTTTTCATATCCATAGCGCTTATATTTATTTTAATGGAGGATCTGCACTCCACTTAGCTGTTTTAAATAGCCATACCCAATGTGTCCGGCTTCTTTTTGCTGATTATCTTCATAGCATCGCTAATTTCTATGGTATTTTGATGAAAACATAAAAAAGCGATGAATCTGTTTTAGAGCTTGATGAAGGGTACTTCGTGTTGTCTTTTTAAGAGATTTATCCTACATTTTCAACAAGTGGATTTGATGATACATCCCACTAACCAGGGTAAGCGTTCAGTTTTGTTTTGAAAATAGGGTTTTGTTTGTTTTCTTGCTTTCTTTCTTTTTGGCTGCCTTAGTGTTTAATGACTAATGACTTGGTACAGTTATTTCTAACTGGTTATGCAATCTTTGGAAATCTGGCAGGAGAAACCAGAGAATAGAGTTTTTGACTGGACTAAGTAAGGGATGGGGCTGCTTGAATACAATGAACATTTTTCTGCTCCTCCTCCACAGAGGGCAACCTGACGAGCGACCCATAGTTGCTGTTGTATTACTTCTGTTGGAGCTTCTGGTTTGTAATTATATATTTCATTTGAGTAGATCTGCATCTTTTAGAACAATATATTAATATCTATAGCTTTGGTGCTGCTTGCAGGGAGATCCTCCAGAACACAGTGTGTACAGAGAAGAAGCCATCGATGCAATAGTGAAAGCCTTGGATTGTTCCATTTTGGATGAAAATGTGCAGGAGCAAATGGCAAAAGCTCTTCTAATTCTAGGAGGGCAGTTTTCTTACACTGGAGAGCTGCCCTCTTCTCTTTGTTCTCCCATTCACAGTCTCCTCCTTCGCCCAAATCTGCGGCCTTTCAGGTCTCTCTTTCCGCCTCCCATGGAAATACGGATAGGTTGCCCAAATCTGCGGCCTTCAGTGCCAATACCTTGTTTTTCCAATCGGCCTATAATCGAGAAGCTTCTGGGTGAAGGGAGGTGATGCAAGCTGCAGGAATGCACGCGTCGCCTCTTCTTTGAGAGTAAGCAGGATTAGAAGAAGCACAAGACGCGTGAGTCCGCCAAGCGCAAGCATCGAAGGTTCAACTAGAGTTGTTATTATCTGCGTATTTTGTGTTTTCTTTTATGAATTCTTGTCCTCTTTTATGTTTTATGACTTCGTCTTCTTCGTTAATCTCTTCCACAGGTACGCTTCTTGGTTTCCGATTACTGTGAATCTGTGCTTATGTGAAAATTAATTGTGTGACATTGGTGGAAATGACAATGGGATGTGCGTCTGTGTGTTTCCGTTTTGTTGGAATAATTTGGGAAATATTATAATTGTATTTTGTGGTTGGATCCACCCGAAATGCCAATGGGCGAGCTCCGTTCAATCCGTTAGTACATTTTTTTCCCCTTTCTTCGTTCCTAATCCTTAATCATGATGTTGTTAATTCCCAGGAATTATGGGTCCTAATCCAGCAGCGGGGAAACCCTAATCCCCTTTCGTCGTCTCCAACGTTCCCTCCGTGCCGGAATTCCGCGCGGCGATGGGGGCTTAGCGGGGTCCCTTTAGGGCGGCTGCCGGGTCGTGGTGGGGGTGATAACGCGTCGCTGGCCGGCGGGGATGGGCTTCCGTCGTTGTGGCGGAGGCCACGTTCCCCTGTGTAGGCGACAACACCGCCACCGATGCCCCGCCGTCCGTTAAAAAGTAGGATGCAATATGAGAATGATCTTTTTTTTTCCTTTTCATTACCTTATGGGTAACTCACTATAATTTTCCTAACACAACATTTTTCAGGTCTTTAATGATAATATTTTGAAGATCAGAGTCAAAAGATGTGTACATACTGCCGTTAGAGTCCAAGCTGAAACCTCTACTCAGAGGTTGGTATTCACTTCAACTATCAGTTTATTTTATTTGCCCTTTTCTTTTTGAAGCTTTCTTAGTTTTTGAATCTTATTTTGTATAAATGGCATTCTTAGATATGGTGCTATCATGAGAAAAAGATCCAATGAAAGGGTATTGATTTGGTGGCAAGGGCAGACATGGACAGTTGAATTATATTTATTTTTTTCTTTGGTTAACAAGAACTTACAATCAGGAAAAAGAAGCTGGTAGGATGGTTATTTAGCTCCCCTTGGGAAGTTCTCTGCTTTTTTGCAGTTTAGTAGATTTAATTACCTTAAAACAGGTTGATGAAATTTATGCTAATAGAATATTAGAACAAAAACATAATTCAGGTACGAAAATTATCTAAATTGTAAAGTTCTAAGTGATAAAGAACTCCTCTTAACGGATCCAGGCTCTTCACAAAGACTTTATCATTGCATAGGTTACGAGGCTTGGATGAATTGATGGTTTATTTTAGGGCGTGGCTTATATTCCTTGAGAATATTAATGTTACAGTCATCTGCTTATCCATTACATTTAGAAGGTTTGTTTTTGATGAGTAGTAAAGTTTTGTATGCATTGAATTTGATATTGAGGTTTTCAAAGGCCTTTGAACATCCCAGGTAGAGTGATTCAATACTTTCAAGGAATCAACTTTAGTTATTCCAAACAATTCAATTAGGGAGTAATATAGTATCTAATGGTCGTATAGTGCCATATAACATGACTTCTGATTCTCAGGTTGTGCTTGTTTTAATTGAGACTTGCAATTTTAAATATTGTAAGATGTTATGAATGTTTTAAAGTTAGATTGTCATTAGTTTTCAGTTTACTACTTTTCTTTGTGTTAACCTTTCTCAAGGCATCTTCATTTGGCGCTATCTGATGGTTTCCTTGTCACCATATATCCTTTTTGTTTCGCTATTAGCTTGAGCTATTTAAAGTTTGTGCTTGATAGGATTTTCTTAATCATTTGGCATCACCAAAGCATCTAAATAGGAGTATATGTTTTATATGAGTGAGTATGAACAGTAAGGCTTCTGTTTTTGTTGAAGTATGTTGCAACAATTTTACAATTCAAAATTTGAAGCATTTATATATAATCAGCCTTTTCATGGGAAGAATGTTGGTTCTATACACTATATACATGTTCAGACCACATGCTTATCACTCAGCCTTTTTTTGGTGCTTAAAAACTTGCCATGTTATTCGTTATCTGAGTTTACGGTATTGTTTCCATCAGAAATTCAGAAGTATATGTCATTTGCAGATCACTATCTTCTCTTTGATTTTCCTGGCCAAGTGGAACTCTTTTTCCTTCATCAAAATGCTAAGAGGGTTATTATGGAACTCATAAAGAAGTTAAATCTCAGGGTAAATACCTTTTAATTATTGGCTTTCCTCCAATTTTGTGCATTTTTGTATGCATGAAACTAATAAAGTTTAAATTTAATAGTGATATAGTGCAGCTCCCATGGCCGTTCTTAGATCAATCCATGTTTGTCCAGTTATTGATTACTTTTGCACTTACAAATGGGTACTTGTATCATATAATGAATACTCTCTCCGTCCCATTATTTCTCTCTCACTTTCCTTTTTGGTACGTCCCATTCTAATTGTCTCATTTCCCTTTTAGGAAATAATTAACTACAAACCCACTCCCATCATATCACATTAATAAATAAATTTATTAATATTTCAAACACAACACTGTCACATCACACATATATAAATCAATTAAAAATTCAAACCCATTATAATCACATCACATAAATTCCTAATTTACCCCCCACTTTAACACTAATCTACCCTTACTTAAATACTAACTATCCCCACATAGAACACCATGCCCAAAAATTTTGAGACACTTTAAACGGGACGGAGGGAGTAGAATTTATAACATTAGGTAATGTATATTGTACAAAAAAGTGATAATTAATTTTAATGTGGTGTGTGTGTATCCTGGAAACATTTATGTATAACAAGAAATAATTATTAGTTAGTGCTCGAACTTTGATACATTAGATGAAGAAAAAGTTTATTTTTGACTAAATTAGTTTTGATAGGAATCCTAATTACTAAACAGAAAATAAGTCTACCCTTAATGTTTCTGTGGTTTTTGCAGTTGACTGCAGTGGACTTGGTTGATGCCCATCTTTGCAGTGATCCAGGGAAGTATGTAAGTGCTTTGCTCCTTTCTTTGTCAACCATGCTACACATGGAGCTTCCTCATGTCAATGTGCTGTCCAAGATTGATCTGATTGAAAGCTATGGGAAGCTAGGTTAGAACAATTTATGTTGAAATCAGCAAATGAACGATACCCATTCTCGTGCCTTTTCTTCAGTTTCAGCGTCATGATGGTTCCAGCTTTTCTGGCTTGCAGCTTTCAACCTTGACTTCTACACCGATGTACAAGATTTGTCTTATTTACAACATCTTCTTGATCAGGATCCTCGATCTGCTAAGCATAGGTATGTGTCATAGATGCACTTAGAGGAAAGAAATTCTTACCAAGTTTCATTACGAATCAGTTTTACGATAAGCAGGTGTTTTATTGATCATTTCAATGTTGGGGTTTGTATAAGGTATTATGGTTGCTTCATCATGTAAATGATCAATGTATTTTGCTGAGTTTTAATGGTTACATGATCTATATACTAGATATATTAGAGACAAAGTGCACCAGAACTCCAGAACTTAATTTTGATTTCTATTACAATTCTTAATAAGTGGGATCAAGCCCTATGGTGTGCAGTAGAAGCCTAGAAGCCCTCCTTTCTAGGTTCCATCCAATATGGTATTCCAATCTCAGCAACCAGCACTATGGTTGTGATTCTCTTCAGGAAGATTTAAATTGCACTTGCATAGTATATAAGGTGTATTCCACCATTTTGTAAAAAATCCACTTACACTTACCTACAATTATTTCTTTTTCCCCACGGGCGGTTGTGCCCCCTCAGTTCGCTGTGCATTTGCACAGCTATTTCAACTAGTATATATATATATATATATATATATATATATATATAACATTTCAGATGTAGAACACGTCCTTTTTCATTTCATAGAACATAATAATAATGGAGTAAGTGATGAAGACAAACTGAGCAATATGTAGTATATGCATCAAACAATGGCTTTTTTTTTTGTTCCAACCACATTGTCGTTTCTGATGTACACTTTGACGTTTGAAGAGTTGCATAGTATCGAGTGATGACGACTGGTGGCTTGGCTGTTGAGGTTATATGATCAGTCATCTCATCCTCCAATTAATGGAAATTTTATTTTATTTTCAAAGGATCACTAGCATAGTAAATATTTGCATAACCAACTAAAGGGTCCTATTTCTTCCAAATTTGGAACAAGCTAAGCATGAAGCACTTCAAATGCCTTGTAAGTATTACGAACCCACTTTAAAGAAAAATAACAAATAAATATTGTTTTCTAATTGAAGAGAAGGTTTAATAGTTAGTACTTGTAGAACCAAATTTGGGTTCCTCTTTAAAGGAAATAGTAAAGTAATAATCTCTTAATAGGCGAATTGTATTATACTTAAGGCACATCTATATCTATATCTATATAATATAATATATAAAAGCAATATCTCTTATGAACAGTAACTTACTTATGAACAGTAACCTATCAATTATCTCTCACAAAACCCTAACCTACCTATATCTTCAATATTTACTTTCTGCACGCAATCAAATATACATATTAATGCTTTATAACTCAAAGTGTGTACAAGTGAAAATTCTAAAAATTTGATATTTTAAATCTACATAATATGATGAATCCAACAAGATCTCAATTGACTATGTTTTTTCTTCTATAGATGTTGTATAGATACAAGTCAAAGTTGGATAATATATATCAACAAAAGTCGATCATTTTTCACTATGAAAAAATGGAGGAAGTATATAAAAGCATGATGCTTTTCCAAAATATAAGAGAAACAAATTTGAGAGGAAATTCACATTAGATAATTTAATTTAATTAATTATTATGAATACAAAATAGTACCAAATGTGTAGTAAAAACTTTATGGGCTGATATTATATTTATTATTTAATATAATTTTAATATTTGTTATTATTCTTACAAATACTTTACGAATTGGAATTATTTTTAATATAATAAAAAATTTTAATAAATATTTTATAGATTGATATTATATTCTTCAATGGGTAACAAATATTTGTACTAGATAGATTAATTAAATTATATAAATTACATAAGTTAATCAAACTATGTTTGTACATCCCACAAACTCGTATCATTATGAAATTCGTGATGATGGTGCGTTGAATAATATTTTTTATAATTATTTATAAATTTTAATTCATAAAAGTATTTTCTTATATTTTCTAATTTAATTTTGAAATATCTACATTGTTGCGAAATTTCTAATTTCTCAAGGAGCTTTGTGAATGCAATTGACATAACAGAATAAAGTTGAACACTTTTATCTGTTCAATTCAATTTTTTTATGGCCGGAGGTAATACTAGTTCTATTAGTTAGTGTACACACAACTAAAGTATTCATGAAAGAATATTACTTTATATCTTCCATTCCCAAGTGTTTATGGTTATGATTGGATGCATGGAAAGTGGGAGAAAAACAAAGGAGTAAACAAGGGGCCTTAAATAAAGGACCAAATGCAACTATTAGCCAACAACACTTCCTATATTTTGGCCATATTTCATGGTGGGAATTCTTTCTTGCCTATTACCTAACATACCACCTCCCCATTACATCATTTTTTTTTAGCTTTTCATCATCCAAAACATCAACACTTGTTTGGGGTCGGAAAAATCCTTCTTAATCTCAATAGGGTTTGAGGTTTTGATTTTTGTGATTCTTGATCATCTAACCTCTATTGTTCCTGAGAAATGACCAAACGAAATTTGTGATCTTACAAGAAAAATGGACACCACCGAAGCAAATGATCTCCAATTTTGTCTTCGGAAAATACTAAAACTTTTGGCAGAAACATGCCTTTCTTGTCTTGTCAAACACCCTTTTGTCCCATTGTTCTTCTTGTCCTTTTTCTTCTTGTACATATCTTTTCCATTAGTCTTTTGGGTTTTGGTCTATTCTTTCCCTGTTTTTGTTGGGGTTTTTGTCATTACCGGTGTCTATAAGGTAAGAAGAGCAGAAGAGGACAATGACATAAAATTAGAACATAGGAAACCCAAGGAGGAAGTAGTAGTTCAAGATCAAGATCATTCAAAAAATGTAAAGGTCAAGAGGACCATCACACGCGTTCATTCCGTCAGGCGAAGGCGCGCGAAGCTCACAGATATTCAGACAGACAACGACGACAACAACAACACCACCGCAGTAGAGGAAGAGAAAAACACGATTTCATCAACCAACTACAAACATGAAACCATCGACAAAACTGCACAGCCCCAAAAAGAAGCCCCTAAAGAAATCCGCGAGGTGGAAGTAACAAATCCTCCCGTGACTAACAACGACACCAACAAGGCCCCTTCGCCATCGCCTCTACAAACATTGAAAGCCCAACTCAACGACGAAGGGTACCGATTGAAGTGCCTAGAAGCATTGCGACTCGATGACAAGGAGACGAAAGATGATCAAAAGAATGTGATCATGGATGTTGGCGTCGAGAGCAACAAGAGGTTAGAGAATTTAATCGCCAGGCGAAGATCCCGGAAAACGCCCCTTCATGTTAGGAGGCCATCGACAACGTTTATGAACGCGGACAAAAAGGATATTCTTCAAGCCCAAGGGCCACAGCTTCCATCTCTTATTATACCTAAACACAACATTGGTTTGCATTTTAGGAACTCATCAATTGCCCCTCTTTCGCCCGGTTCAGCACCATCTGTTCTGGTGCCTATGCGGAATCCATTCGACCTTCCATACGATCCACAAGAGGAGAAGCCCGATCTAACGGAGGATAGCTTTCTACAAGAGTTCTTGACGAACATCAATAAGGGTGATCAAGTGTATTGCAGGCATCAAAGCTTCAATTTAAGGAGTGCCTTTTCGCCGCCCGGCATTGATGATGAAGGGGACGAGGCATCGTTCGAGTACGAGACAGGATTTGGCCGAAGAGAATCCTCAAGAAAATTTCCTAGATTTTCTAGGACAGCAAGTGAATTCGGTGAGGAAAATCTCTGTCTGTTTTGCCATGTTCTTTATTACTAAGATCTAACCTAAGAAATGGTTTGTCCTTGCATCATGTGAAACAAGTTTTTGACAATGTTTTTTCCCCTCAGAACAGATATGGACTTTTCCCGGTTGATTGAGGAAGAGTCCGAGAAAGATCCTAAATCCAAGTCCCCAAAAGACATGACCAAAAATGGTGATGATCAAATCGAAGAAGTCATTCACAAAGAAGACAGAGAAGATGTCCAAGAAAGGACCAGCCCTGTCCAAGAGCATCATGACAGCAGTTTGAGCTCGAGCTCGCGGTCTTCCTCCGATGAGGAAGAGCGCGAGTACAAGATCGACAAAGAAGCGATACTGAAATCACTTTCGTCCATAGTTAGACGCCGCGTGATTGAAGAAATGAGGAACAAGAAGAACCAACAGATGAACAACCAATACGCCAATGATGATCAGACGACGGTGCATTGGCACCATGCTCCTTCGAATTCCATCGCCTCGGATATGCAAGTAGAGGTCTCGGAGGTTGGTTCGCCCCCGGCTGTGAACGACGAGAGCTTGAGCTTGACGTACAACAGAAGCAATGCTTCCTCGATACTTGATGGGGATTATGGAGACGACAAGAAGATATCCAGTACTTGGAACAGTGGAGACTCATCGTCCGAAAGCCGCCCATCTTCACCATCACCAGTGATGGGTGAGATCAACAAAAATGCTGACAAGGACGAAGAAGACAAAGACGATGGAATTTCGAGAATGGGCTTATTCAATGATACAGCTTTGTCGATTAACTCCAAGGAATCGAATGACGACGACAATGATGAACAGAGTATTCGCCTGAATGGAGAACCACCTGAGGCATATGACAGCACTGTTAAGGATTTGCACCAAAATATTGACTGTGAGTTTCGAACAGAGGGTAGTTCACCGGATGCATTGCCGGTAGGGACGACGGCCATTTTTCCAATTCCAGTACAAGAAAATGAGCAGCAGCAGCAGCAGCAGGAGCAGTCTTGAAGGGATTTATGATCCCATACATGGGAGTACATCATAACATGTGTATATATGGATAAGATTCTTGGTTGAGTCTTGTATAGTGTTGAGTTTTGTTTATTTGTGATCAAGGCAAATGTAGTTCTTAGGAACATCCCTTGTTCCTAGATGTATAAGATACTATAAGATATCCCTTTTTGTTTTTGTGAAAGTCCCTTAGGTGTTGTTTCCTACATCTTCACCTCCATTTCATTCCTAAAGGCGATACCATCAGTTAGTTACATAGAGTAAGTGTAGGTATCCAACGCAAAGCTATTATTACATCCTCAATCTCACTTTTACCATGATTTGGTGACCCACACCCACTTATTGCCTCGTGGCCGGGCCAAATTAGATCAAAATAAGATAATAGGGGTTCTAAAAGCATGAATTCCTATATGGTAGTAATAACTAATAACCCAACATCACAACATAAATTACACAACACAAGAGTAGATATTACTAAAATTGCTCACAAATAGATAGTAGATTGTATCATGCAATGATGCACACAAACAAACCGAGTCATTCCATATGTCCTTATAGATCATATATCTCACATAAGGTTTGGTTCAAATCTCCATATTTATGCAAAAGCAAATTCATGCTTGGAAGACACAACCAGCACACACAAATCCAAGCACTGTCATAATTTAACTTCAATCATCAAGGGCGAAATTAAACAACACTCATCGTCCCCGGCCTTTATTTTAGCACCACATGTGGTGAAATTGGTTCAACCATAATAATAACAGTAAATAGCCAGAAACCTGATCGGCCGGCCGGCTAGCGGCGGAAGCTCCTCTGCGGGCGGGCCTCAGGCTCGTCTTCTCCATTGAGTTTCACCAGAGTATAGATACCTCCTCCAGCAATGGCTCCCAGTGTCGGAGCAATTAAGTATATCCATATTGCCCTGTAATTCCCTGTTGCAATCGCGGGGCCTAGTGTACGCACGGGATTCATCGAAGCACCAGTAGACGGCCTGCATCATATGCATATGAATAAGGATCTTGTGAAAACCAAGATCAAAACCAGTAATAATAAAACATACTCCAATAGTCTAATTCATTCAGATGTGCACAATTATAATTGAAGGTAATGACTGTTGTGTTGCTAATATAGCTTACCCTGCCACAAGAATATTAAGCATAACAGTAGCTCCAACAGCAATGCCAGCTAGTTCCCCGACCTGAAGTTAATCAACATAGTCACATGTGATCATTTTTTCTCTCGAGTAATGTGACTCAGTAATTGCAATGCGGGGGTAGATAGATACTCCCCCAGTTTTTTTATACTATTTACTACGGACCCACAAATTCATGCAGTCCAATGCATATTTTAAACCATTAATAACTGAAGCTCGGTACAAGTAAAAATTCTAAAAGTTCGAGATATTTATAAAATTACAAGACGATAAAATTACAAGACGAGAAGAATCTAACAAGATCCAACTTGGTTATATTGATAAAACTTTAAGTCAAAGTGAACTCGTGGACAGTAACAAAAGAGTTGATGGTGCAATAATAATAAAACAGATCAGGGAGTAAATGACTCACCGCGCGAGTATCAGTGGCAACAGAAATGACAACAAAGAGCAGGTTGAAGGTAATGAGGAACTCAAGGGCAAAAGCCTGGCCGTTGCTGACGGATGGGACAGTGACGCCGCCGGACAGGAAAGGATGGAAAGCTCCTTTGAGAGCAAATGAGGCACAGATGGAAGCTGATACCTGAGCTGCAATGTATGCAGGAACATGAACCCACGGGAAGTGGCGAAGAACTGCGAAGGCTATGGTGAGAGAGGGGTTGAGATGTGCCCCGGAGATATGGCCCGTGGATAGGATCACTATCATCACAGCTAGTCCTGCGCATGCGGCATTACCGATCAGTGTTTCGGCTCCATTGTATTTCTGGTTCACTATTGGCCCCGCCGTTGCTCCGAATATCAGAATGAATGTTCCAACAAACTCTGCTCCCACCTGCACATTGAATTATTCATGATTGTTAGCAGCAATCAACTGGCTTAAAAACTCAAACCATTAGGGAGAAGGAAAAGCAAGAACAGATAAAGCTGGATTGTAGATATGAGTAACAAATACAGAAAGGGAGGCTATAACTCGAACATGGACTCAGAGATCTAATACTGTATTAGCGACTAAGACTAGAAACTCCCTAGGAATTATAACTATTTAACACATGTACCCATCTCAACAATGGTGATTCATTTTTTTGTCTTCTTTTTTTTGGGTGCTAAAAGGAATACGTACTTTGGTGCAAATAAGGTGTCTTTAGATATCCTTGTCTTAAAATTTATCAATTGAAAATTGTAACTTAAAACGGAGGGTATATTATATTCTAGATATTCATTCAGGGTTTGTACATGCTACTCAACATATAGCACATTATATTCTAGATATTCATTCAGGGTTTGTACATGCTACTCAACATATAGCACAATATAAGCATATTATACATTATACACTTGGTCCAATATTAATACTCCATCTTTTTTAAATATATGCTTCTGTATTTTAACCATTTTAACAAATATACTTATATACATCTTTAACCATTAATAACTCAATGGTATAAAATAATAATTATAAAAATTAGATAACTACATGACAAATTTAACCATATCTCACTTAACTATGTTTTATCTATAGTTTATAATTGTGTTAAAAAGTTAAATCAAAGTTACCAATAAATAGTATATATAGTTTATTTATTTATTATTATTATTTTTTTTTTTTTTCAGCCTTGAATGGCTGCCCAACTTAAAAAAAAGTATAGTATATAGTATAAACTACACAAATGTAACATATGAAAAAACCGCAAGGAGTATATACTTTAATACGCAGTGAGCATGCACAACATGGCCATCAAAAGAACATGCCGAAACAAGATTAGAGATTATGACATGATTCTTTCTCCCAACAACCAGATCCACTAATTAAATTAAACAAATGCAACTAATTAAAATTATGACAATGTTTAATCACTTTCTGAGTTCTCATTTCTTAAAAAAAATAATTAAAGTAATAAAAGTTGAAGGAATAAAGTGGTGCTTAAATAGTTAAATGGGTCTGGAAAGAAGAGTACTCTACTCCTGTAGTAGTCCTGTTGCACTTAGCAGTTAACACCACCACCGCCATTATTATTATATTTTGTCATATATGTGTATGTATGGCAAAGATATGTCGGCCATATGTAAATCAGATGGTTGTCAAATTGATGTAACAGCAAAGTCTACGTTCCATAAATAAAGCTAATACTGGGAATCACATGCCACTACTACTACATAAATAAAATTAACTATATGTGAGAAGAGTCAAAAATAGCGAGTATGAAAAAGCAAATACTACTATTCAATCACCACATGTGTCTATAATGTACTCAATCACCAAGAATCTGCTCTCTTTTCTTTTTCATTTTTGCCCCCTAAATTCAATTATGATAGCAATGGCAAAGGATTGATTGCAACCATCGCTCTAAGTAGTGCTTTTGCTGGCCTTTACTGTTTGTTTATAGTTTACAGCACCAGTCCACCAACCCACATAAGATCCAGGATTTTGTATCAGGAGGTGCAAGCGTTTATATTTATAAAAACCTAAATTCAATATGCTTAGATTAGATGATATGGGATTTAATGTTTGGATGTCGGGACAAATGTCTAACCCCTTGGTCTATCCATGCTGCAGCCCAATTCATCTCACAACACCCACAAAGCTGTGCTTTTTGAAGCTGATTTCATTTCTCATTTTAGGGCTTTCATTTACGTAAAATATAGTAAAATTTTATTTAATATTTATTCTTTTCACAATCAAAATTTAAATTTAAAATGTCCATCCAAAAAAAATTTAAATTTAAAATGAGATGAGGGCTGAGCTTAATGTCAAAGTTTTGAACTTTTAATTTTAATATTTTATAATTGCATTGGGGGTAAAAGTTTAGTCTAGTGGACAATAGAAGTATATGCTAACGTGAGAATGGAGTTTATACACGCTACTATAAAAAAATATTTCTAATATATATCTATTCATGAAAATGCAGTAGTAAAGTGGGATGAGAGGGGTCTCTTTTTTTCATCTGGAAAATATAAGCGCTTGCATTTCTTTTGTTTTTTTTCTTGTATCTATAATGAGGAATAAAAATAGTCCCATTTCGTGCCCATAAAAATGGAGTATAAAAGTAAAAATAAACTCTCCTATCTAGGACTAGGAGATTAGGACGATTTAATTCAAGTTTTTTTTTTTTTTTTTTTTAAGAGCAATTCAAGTTAATAAAAAGTTACCCAATTTATTTTAGACAACAATTTATACACCCAGGCACGGCGGTAGTGTAGGTGGAGAAATTTCTTTACTCAATATACAAGTTGAATCTGCTTAATATCTTCGTTCCCAAAAAGTCAAAAGTATTAATTAATAGCACTCTTTTTAATTATACTTTTGGCATATCCTACTCCCTCTATTATGAAAATATTATTCTAATTGTTATGCATTTAAATTAAAAGAATATAATAGAATAAATAAACTATCTTATCATGTTTGTAATCTTTTTATAATCGAAAGACTATTATACAAATCAACATGCATGATGTTTTTTTTATTCTTTCAACTGTCTTTTTAAACTATTTTTCTTTCTCAGAAATGTAATAATGCAAAAAAAAAAATATAGAATTTTCAAAAATAGTAGTCAATATTTTTTTTTTATATTACTACAGGGAAGTCCACATTTTCGACAAATGCCCAAATTTACCGTGAGGTGATGAAATATTTTCGTCAATTTTTCGCGAAATTTTTGTAGTGTTTGATCAATGTACTAATATTTGATGGTTAAGAATTACTGATATTATTTTTAAATATCCAAAATTTTACATTATATACAGACAATCAATACGTTAAAAAATGAATCAACTGTTACTACCATTTTAACAATCAATATGTTTAAAAATAAAACCTCATCAAAAAAAACAAAAATTGAGCCTCATCAAAAAAATATGTTTAAAAATAAAAGGAACAAATTATTACTACTACTTACCATTTTATCTTTATTTAGGATTAATCTTAAAAATTGGGGCATGTCTTCGGCCACCGATCACAAAGCTACCATTTTCAGCCTAGAAAGTTTTAAAATTAAACTCATTTGCCTAACAAAATCGAGCCACGTCACGACTACATCAATTCATAAACTTTTTTTCCCACGCAGTAAAACAGAGTAACTGAAATTGATGCCAGAACCGACCCCACACACTAAACCGTTGAAAACCGAAAGCAATCAATGCGCAGTAAGGGAATATAATAACCGCAGTAAGAACAAAAGACATTTACCTTGCGAGTAAGTGAGATGTCAGGCACGGAGAAATCAGTGAGGCAGGTATGCGGTGCTCCCCAAGTTGGCGCGTCAACGGGCAGGCACTTGCACCGAGGCTTCGCACTCCGCTCGTACGACATTGAGTCCACGCGCAGCGACGGCATCAGCGGAGTCGGCGTCCCCGGCGTAGCCGGCGCCGATCGCGTCGGCGTTCCTACGTCGAAATCCGCCATAGTTTCCGATACAATCCTCTCTCAAAATCAGATTCCTTTTTTTTTACGTTTATTTTTTTTATATATATAAAAAAACACTAACAACGGATAACAAATACGAATCTGGATGCAATTACATGATCTACAGGCTTTTTTTAAGCTCTCGTTACACGATATCCAGAATCGTACCCAGATCGATAACCTCACACCTTCCTATTCAATAGACCTCAATTTTTTTTTTTCCAATCCAATTTTTTTTTTTTTTTTTTTTTTTCAATAAAGAGATACAGATGAATCGAAGTAAACCGAACTTACATGATTTTCAGGTTTTTATAAAGATACAGTTACGGAGCTCCGGAATCCACCGTATCCCGCTTAATCCAAGGCGACGACGAAACTCAACTGGATCAACAAAGCTTTTCCTTCAATCTCTTTTTTTGTGATTTTCAATAAGAAAAAAAGAAGTGCACTGCGACTGTGGATTGAGGCTGAATTTTACATACTGTGCGGATTTTTTTAAATTTTTGGTTACGGAATGCAGAATGGAGGAGTAGGATCCAGGATTGGGGGATTACAACGATCGAAAACGATGAATGGGAGGAAATGAGAGCATGAAGATTGGAGGAGGATGGATTGAATGAAGATTGAAGCAGCGGTGGTGCAGAGAGAGTAGTGGTTGAGTTGTGGTAATCAGCAGTTTGTTTTTGTTGGGTAGCAATGAGTGTGACGCTGGGAGAAGAATATAAGGACGGGTAGGAAGCCTGGAGGCCAAAAAGCTCTGGTTTCTGATTTAAGAATTTTGTCAATATCTTTAATTATTTGAATTAATATAGTATAATACTTGTAATTAAGATATTTAATAGCATAATTTTTCAACTTGGAGAATGCACTTATGTCATGGTTTTCATTATTATATTCCTTTGACTATTTTTTTATTTAGAATGTCGATGGATTAGTTTTCAATTACCGTATATGGTGGAAGTACATATTACAAGAATTACAAATACACAAAGAGAAGGCATAGAGCGCTCATCGAACCCACAATCAAAAGATTTAACAATTACAAATACACAAAGAGAGAGCATAATGCGCTCATCGAACCTACAACCAAAAGATTTGAAGTATGGGACTTGATGACACTCTCCCCAATTTTTTTATATTTGATTATTTTCATTTTTGTTTTGATATTTTTGAATGATTTCTAATTTTTATATATTTCTTTGTTTTTATGTTCTTTACTTTTCATAATCAATACCTCATTAATAATTATTTAATAAATAACGCACATATCACTGTGTGTTAAATGTCCATCAATAATTACTATGTTGATTTTGTATATACATTAAATGTGTTGAATTGACACTCATAAGTATTGAACTGCTACTTAAAAAATACTGAATAAAATTTTTAAACATTAACAAACTGATATTGAAAATATAGTTTTTGCACTTTTACGTGGCTTTTGAGTGGCAATTCAATACTCATGTTGAACGTTACAGATTCAACAACGTATTCTAAAATTTAGTATTATTATTATATTATTATTATTAATGAAGTAATAGTTTTGTAGTTAATATCTCCAATAATTTTATGTTCTAGCGACCGAGAATTTTTAGTAAAATTTGGTAATTAAAGAGGTTAGCGACCGAATTTGCGAACGAAATTGATTAGTTACCACAGCTTTAGCTACCAAATCCACAACTTTTTTTCTAGTAGTATACTGACACTACAAGAAAAGTCAGGATTACCGACCCCAAAATGGGGTCGGTAACAAGGTTTTACGGGTCGTTTAGGCCCTTACCGACCCCATTACCGACCCCAAACCCGGGTCGGTAAATTACTGGTAGGTAATCCAAAACCGACCACGGGAGATTGTGGTCGGTGATTTACCGACCCCATCACCGACCCCATGTGGGTCGGTAATTTAGGGACTGGGACCTTGTGGTCCAGAAATTACCGACCCCAATGTGGGGTCGGTAATTAAGGGACTGGGACCTTGTGGTCCAGAAATTACCGACCCCATTACCGACCACAATGTGGGGTCGGTAAATCCATTATATTAGATAAAATGTGCTCAGGAGAGCTCGAACCCACCACCTCAGCCTCACTTAGCCACAACTTAACCGGCGGGCTACGCCTTTGCACCGCCAATGAGAAGCCGCCACGTGTCATATATATTAATTCATCCCCAATGCTGAAGAGGGGATTCGAACCCAGGTGAAGAAGGTTTCTCACCCGCGCGCGTACCATCCGGATACACAACTTTTCATGTTATCATATGCAACTTATTAAATATATATAGTATTTATATATAAATGTGTAAATTAATAACTTAAAGATTAATATAAAAATTGATACTAATTAAATAAATAAATAGAATAATTCATTAATTATATAAAATATAAAATTAAATTAAATGGGTAAAGTTAATTAAAACAGTAATTAAATGTAATAAAACAGAAATCAATATGAATAAATATTATTTAAATTAGAAATTTTATAAAAATATTAAATTAATTAAATAATAAAAAATTTATTAATTAATTAAAAAATAAAATTAATTAAATCAAGAAAAATTGAAATCAATGAATTAATTAAAATAATAAAATTATTCAAAATTAAAATAAATGTAAATAGTAACATAATTTTTTTAATAAAAATACTATGAGTCAAAATTAAATATTAAATTAATTAAATAAATTATTAAATTTAATAAATAAATAAATAAATATATTATATAAATAATTAAAGATATATGGAATAAAATATAAAATAAATAATAAAATAATGAAAAAAATAAGAAAAAATAAATATTTATAAATCATAACATAAATTTATTTTTAATAAAAATACTATGAAGTAAAAATTAAAAATAAAATTAATTAAATATGTTATAAAATTCTGTAATTAAATTAATTAATTAATAAATAAATTATAAAATAAAAATTAATTAAAACGATTTAAATAAATAATTAATTAAATTATAAAAATAATAAATAATTATTTAATAAAGATATTAAATAAATAATAAAAAAAGGAAAAAATAATAAAAATTGGAAAAAAAAAACTACCGACCCCCAATTGGGGTCGGTAATGGTATCATTAATACAATAAAAATAAAAAAAAAATGGAAAAAAACTACCGACCCCAATTGGGGTCGGTAATGGGGTCGGTAATATGATAAAAATAAAAAAAAAATGGGAAAAAACCACAGACCCCAATTGGGGTCGGTAATGGGGTCGGTAACGCCAACCATATTTATTGTGGTCGGTGTTTTGGTTGTCGAATGCCCTGGATCCCAATAACGGCTAAATATTACCGACCCCATTTTGGGGTCGGTAATGGGGTCGGTAAATCCGACCCGTACTCTGTTGGTCGGTAATTGGGGTCGGTAATTGGGTTTTTTCTTGTAGTGTGATCGTAGTGTGTGTATTTAAACATTTTCAATACTCAGTGGCTTTATGTTCCTACTAAATTTTAACTTTCCTTGTTAATCTTATTTTAAATGTGAACACGCGAGTTTATTTTAATCAAATAATCATTGCAAGGGAAAATAAGTTAGGATGCAAACAAGTTCCGAAAATGATAATGCAAGCCCTTTATTCCCGCTGATCAGTTGTGTGCAATTTACCAATTAGTGATGCAACATTCAACAAGACATACGTAGGGTTCAACAATAGGTACAGGAATCAACCAATGGAATTAGATGTTTTTTTTTGGTGAATTGGAATTAGATGGATGGGATACAATAACATGATACTCACAATTTATGTATAATCACTAGGGGTGTGCAAAAAATTCGAACCGATTCGCTGAACTGCAAAATCGAATCGAAATCGAACCGAATTTCCGGTTAATCGAGGACTCCGGTTCAAATACAAATACTTCATTTAAGTATATGCCCGGTTCAAATACAAATACAAATACTTTAAATTTTTTCTCCGATTAATCGAATCGAACCGAATATATTTATAGTGTTTTAAAAAATTATATATATTGTATATATTATACATATTTTATGGTATATTATTATATATCAATAATATATTTCATTATTTATTAAATTATATAAATATATAATAAAATAAATATTAGAAAGTAAAGATAATTAAAAAAATATGTCCTATATTAATTTTTTGCCCTTAAGAATACTCAATATTGAAATAGACACTACAATAAGATGTTTTAAATATACTAATATATTTTGATAACACTAAAAGGAATCACCGAATTCGAGAGTTATATGATTTTTTTTATTATTGTATTATAATAACCTCAAAAATAAACCTGCAAAGGTTAAGAATTAAGAAATGAAGATTTGATTATAAAGTTTAATGGGCTTGGACAAAATATTCGAACCGAGTCGCTTAACCGCTGAATCGAATCGAAATCGAATCCCCATTTAACCGACGAGTCCGGTTACAAATACAAATACAAATACTTCATCTAAGTATTTGTCCGGTTCAAATACAAATACAAATACCTGAAAAACTCCGGGTAACCGAACCGTGCCCACCCCTAATAATCACGTACGTACAATTCAAAAAAAAAAAAAAAAAAAAAAAACTGCTATCAAACAATTAATTTTTATCATAAACTTTAATTTAGCCGATGGCCTACAAAGAAAAAAGACCCAAACCTTGTTTATTACTTCTATTTTATAAACCAATCTTATCTCAGAGTTCGAATATTTCAATGCCTCTGATATTTAAAAATATCAAAATATGTAGTCCGGGTCCCTAAGTAAATTGGTGAATGGTTGATATATGCACACCTTAATAATTGCATTTAAATATAGGCATTATAAAAATTGACCAGCGTGGAAAGTGGGAACCCCAACGGGGCTCCATTATTAAATTGACAAATGTTTATTTTAATAAAGGATGACAGAAATACATGGAAAATAATGTAAAATATAAAAACAAAGTCAATGCCCAGCTAAGCTACAATAGTACCTCCATTATTTTACTTGTAAACATTTCTTCTTTACGCATGTTTTTAGTTATTGCTTGCTTCTCATCTTTTAAATTTTCGTAGTTCTCGCCAAATGCTCACGTTGTCCGTCTTTCGATCTTAGATCATCTCCAACCACCCTGCGTTTAGGGTTCTCCAACCCACCCTGCAAAAATGGAGGTCCCTCCCTCTTCTCAAGAGGGAGGGATCTACATTGTTCCGCCCCTTTGGGCGGAACACTGTTCACACCCGCTGGGTGTTATTTTTTATTTTTTTTTGTTTTTTTTTAAATAGGTTTTATATGTTTGTGAAATTGTGTTTTGACCCCCAAAGGGTTAAAATGAAATTATTGAAGTTTATTTTTTATTTTTAAAATTTATATTTTAATTCTTTTATTTTATTTGTATTTTATTTTTATAATTTAAATATATTTTGTGCATAAATATTGTTGAATCACTTAATTTAAATATTAAACACTCATTAAATAATAATAAAAACTTGAAAATTACATAAAATGCAAACCCAACATAAAATTAAATACCAAATACAACATAAACTTCAACACCTAGTACAACATAAACTTAAACACGCATAGTACAACATAAAATTCTTCACTCAATAATCACCCAAATTGGTTCCATCATCCCCACCGAAATTGTTGAAAATTTGACTAAAAAGTCCCGACGAAGAATCTTCCGGTGGATTTCCCATTCGGTTGCGCATGATTTTTTCCTTCTCCTGTTTATAATAAGCATATGTAGTAGGATCTGTGATGACACTCAAGTCTACCGACATTATTTTATCTTCTCTTTTAGCTTGATGCAATGCCATTTTTTCTTGTTGGATTGCCAATTTTTTCTGTTCAAGCGCAAAGTACTTCTCTCTTTCAACAGCATTATCCTTCATCATTGCTTGAATTGTTGCATTGTGTTCATCCAACTTGGCAAACTCAGCACCATATGCATCATCATTTTTTCTTTTGGCCTTTGCTTTTTTCACCCCCATTGGTCGTTCATGAGAAGATCCATCAGTTTCCGTAGCTAAAGGAAATGATGTTACATCAACATTACCATCTATAATTCTTGAAGCTGTGGCGGATTATGACCTTTGGATTTGGCATGCGTATTTTGGTATGCCGGGAACTAATAACGATATTAATGTTTTAAACTCATCGACATTGTTTAGAGATCTTACTTCGGGTGTTGCACCTCCCGCACGGTATAACATTCAAGGAAAACAATATGAAATGGGTTATTATTTAGCCGATGGTATTTATCCTAAATGGGCCACTCTTGTACAAACTATTAGTAACCCGCGTGGCCCGAAAAAAAAATTATTTGCACAAAGGCAAGAATCTTGCAGGAAAGATGTAGAGCGCGCATTTGGAGTTCTACAATCACGCTGGGCGATCGTAAAAGGACCAAGTCGTTATTGGCATAAAAATATTTTGCATGATATAATGTCTGCGTGCATTATCATGCATAATATGATAATAGAAGAAGAACGTGATATTAGCGCGCCAATAAGAGAGTATCAAGAGGCACCGCTCCCATCCGTTGAAAGGGCAACAAATCAAGATGAATATCATCAATTTCTCGAGCGATACACTCGAATCAGAAGCAGGGATGCACATTACGAACTACGTGATGCTTTGATTGAGCATATATGGGAACAATATAGTAACTCAGATGATTAATTATGTTGTATTATTGGATTTGCGTAATTAATGTTATGTGTTCTATCTATATTATATGATAAGTGTTGTTTCGTAATATTACGAATTTATTTTATTAAAAGTATTTTTTTCTTTAATTTATGTTATCAGATAATTAAAAATTACTAAATAAATTTAAATAACAATAATGATATAAAATAATAATTTAGAATATTATTGTGAAGTGGAATATGTAAAAATTATAAAATGTTGGGTGTTATTTGTAAATAAGAAAAGTAATATAAAATAATATATGAAATGGAATATGTGGGGAATATTCTTTGACCCTGCAAAAATGGAGGGTTGGGTTGGAGATGCAGTTACTGTAGCAGTCCTGCAAAAATAGAGATTTGTACTGTAGCTCCTGCAAAAATGGAGGGTGTGGTTGGAGATGGCCTTATGGTTGGAATTTCGATTTTCCATCTGATCTTTTATTCCTCCTCTTTGTCTCGTTGTAATTTGTATCAATAGACTCCAACTATTGGCCAATGGCTTTGCAAATTTTTTTTTTTTAAAAAAAAGTCTCTTTAAATTTTGGGTTGTTTGGAGCTGAGACAATTTACTTCCACAATTCGCTATTTGTTAGTGAATTCGTTAACTCTCTAACAATCTCTTCGTCCAATTTTAAATTTTGAATACGAGCTAGATTAATTGATCAAATGGATTACAATATGATAATTTTTTTGGCATATACCGGATATCCTCATGTCACATTAGACCAAGACTAGCATTTTTTTAGGAGCCATTAAAGGCCTGGGAAATGGGTGGTGGGAGCTCATGCGGTGTCACACAATTACCAAAGGAACAAAATGGAGGGATAGGGGCCGGGTGGGGATTCGAACCCCAGCCTATAGGTAGGGAGTCGAGGGACTTGACCACTAAGGTAAGTCCCTACCCAATTGATCTTTAACCAAACTAAACGAAAATATTTTACTTAGAAATGTCCAATTATTTTGAATATAATTAACATATTACTATTACCATTACTACTATTTATGTTATTATCATTAATTGGAATTGAAATTGGAGAAAAATTACAAATACGAATTCATGAATAAATTCAGATTCAAATTCTCTATTTTTAGAGTGTCACTGTTTACAAAAAAAAAATTCTCTATTTTCAATTTCAATTTTATTGCACATTCCTACTCAACTCGAATCAATCTTTATTTCTCATTAGTCATTTTCTTCACCTCGTATTCTTATTACTATGAGCTCAATTCAATAATTATTACATTTTTTTAAAGTAGATATAAATTACTATCAATTCAAAATAAATACTCCTATTGGGGTTGGGGACTTACCCTAGCGGTCAAGTCCCCCTTCTCTCAACCATAGGTTGGGAGTTCGATCCCCACCCGGCCCATATCCCTCCCCTTTGTCCCCCTTTGTAATTTGTGTGGTTTGGGCTCCCACACACCTTTGCCGACACATGAGTGTCACTGTTTACCAAAAAAAAAAATAAATAAATACTCCTATTATAAATATATATACACGTACTTCATTATTAAAGTTGACGAAAGAGGTGAAAATTTTGGCCATGGATAAATGATCATTTGAATTTGCCAAAGCTAGACATGTGCCTAAAAACTTGCTCTAAAACAGCTTTTTTTGACTAAACATTGTTTTGGGTTTATTTTTTTAGTTTATGTAATACTCCGTATAATACATTTTATTTATTTAAAAGTTAATATCTCGGATATCCGGTACACGACAAAAAAGTTAATATCTCAAAATATGTATAATTAAAAAGTGTATAAAATATATACTTTTAAAATATGCGTTTAGACTAATCTAACAATAAGTCAAAGTTGAATAATGACATGGCTTGCGCTTCCACACACCTCTGCCGACACATGAATGTCACTGTTTACCAAAAAAAATGTTGAATAATGAACATTATCAAAAGTTAATTATAGACATATAGTCTAGATTTTTTGGACTGAGGGAGTATATAAAATTAAATCTGTACTAGAGAAAATGAAGAAATAAATATAAACACTTGGGGATGAGGACTTAGCCCAAGTGGTTAAGTCCCTTGACTTCCAACGGAATATTGGAGGTTCGATTCCCCACCGGCCCCCTATCCCTCCATTTATTTTCCCTTCGTAATTGTGTGGTATGAGCTCCTACCACCCATTTCCAGGCCTTCAGTGTCTCCTAAAAAATATATATATAAACACTTTGGGGTTTGGACATTGCAATTCTAGACGTTTAAAACTTAAAATAATAATTTTGCAACAATTTATAATTAAGTGATACTCCACTATAATAAATTTGTTTTTGTAGTGAATAATTCAACAACAAAAATGTAGGGGGTTAGGGACTTACCCTAGTGATCAAGTCCCCTTCTCTCAACCATAGGTTGGGAGTTCGATCTCACCCGGCCCTCTATCCATTCCCTTTATTCCCCTTTGTAATTTGTGTGGTTTGGACTGTCACACAACTTTGCCGACACATGAGTGTCACTGTTTACCAAAAAAAAAAAAAACAACAAAAATATAGGCCCTGTTTGGCAAAACAGCTAAATTGAATCAGTTAATTTATGAGACAAAATATCTTTTTTAAAGTGACAAAATGACTTAAGACAATATTCAATCAGCTCTTTTTCGAAACCGCTATAAATAACTGCATTTTGGATTTTGGTCTTTCGTAAGTAAAAAGTTGGTCTTGAAATTACCAAACAACTAATTTGATTAATTTATTACTCACATAATCAGTTAATAACTACTCCATCCGTCCCATATTTATTTTCTTACTTTCCGTTTTTGGACGTCCCACATTTATCTTCCTACCCCAAAAAGGGAATTTTTTTTTACTAAAATGTCCCTACATGTCCATATATTTACAGAAAAACCAATCCTTAATTTTACTAACAATTGCACTACAAGACAAAAAGAGACAAATTTACCCCTCAAAAAGTACACATGAAAATAATAAAATACAACTTTCTTAAACTCCGTATCTACAGTGTCGAAGAAGATAAATATGGGACGGATTGAGTAACAACTAATTCACAAACAGGCCCATGCGCATACCAATTTAATTAATTGTAGATGACTATATAGCAAAAGTACTATTGCAGTATTGCCTGCTGTTTATTACTCCATTATTATGATTTCTTTCTTTGATTTCTTCTAGATTTCTTCGAAGGTATAAACAATTATGTACCAGAAAAAGAATGTACATAAAACATTACAACAATAAAGAAAAAGTTATACGAAAAATGTACAAATGTATGTAGAGTTTTCAAATGGTTTGTTTATACGTCGGTCTAACTTCCCAAAAAAAAGAAAGGGTACATAAAATAAAGATGATGTGTTGAATTTGTGGTTTTTTGGTGAATGAATTTGTGGTTTGTTGCAAGAGTTGATAAATATTTGTCCACGAAACCTTTTTTGTGTCGGAAATTATAAAATTTTAAGTCTTGTGTCTAATGTGATCTGGGGATACTCAATAATTTACCAAAAAAAAACTAGAGATTATATTCTGAATCATAGATTTATTGAGGTTTTTTTTTTTAAAAAAAAAATCTTTTCTTGCTGTAGAGAGCTGCATTTCTCTAACTCTACTCCACCTTCCCTGGTTTTACTCGTCACGTTCCAGTGACATCCATTGGTAAATTTTGTTCGTTTTAATTAACCCTGATCGCAACGTTAATACACGTCTACAAAAGAGAGGGATGTATCCACACTCTCACCCTATGGTGCGTTTGGTTGGAAGAATCTTAGATTACCAGTGGGAATGATTGCTGGGAAGGTAAATTACTGGGAATATGATATTGTTGGGAATCTTAATTATTGATGTTTTAAGATTATTGCATTTGGTTATATTGAGAATCTCAAATTTTCATTTCCAATTAATTTACTATAATATCCTCGAATTTTAATTGAAATTTTTTTATAAATATATTATTTTGCTATAAAATAGTGATAATATCTAAACTGATTTATTTTTAAAAATATAGAAAATTCTTTATATGTAATTTATTGTATGATAATTAGTAATTAAATGTAACAAAATTCTTATTGTTTTTATTTTGTATCATAAATAAATTTTAAGAAAACATGAGAAATTTATTTTAAAAATATGTTAATTCAAAAAAAAATTTAATTGATTTTTAAAATTAAATTTCATATATTTATTATTTTTTAAATAAAAATATCTAAATATGGAATAAAAGAAGTATAAAATGTAAGGGTATAAAAGACAAATTAATATGAAAGTAAAAAAAAAAAATGAGTAGTAATCTAAGATTATCTGCCTCTTGGGTGAGAATGTGGGAACATTACCACCCAAAACCCTTAAGCGTATGTTTGGTACATGGAATTGGAGATAGAAAAAAGGAATTGAGCTCAATTCTCCCGTTTGTTTGCACCAGAGATTTCATAAGTGAGAAATAAATATTTTATTTCAGCCTGTCTCATCTCCGATACTTCATTGGTTTCTCTTTCCATTTTAATCTTCCATTTTATTTATATGCATTTTTTTTAAAAAAAAATTTGGTCAACATATTTTTATTACGAATTATTTGTATTTAATTTTTTTTTATGTTTTTTTAAATTTAAATTACACATTGTTATAAAAAAATTATGGTAATAAAATTTAAAATAAAGTTATATTTCAACTATAAGGTATAATTATCAAATAAGAGAATTCATGGGAGCAATAAAATATCACTACTCTAAGTTGTTCATTTTTTCTCTCTCTATGGCCCTCTCTTCCGACTTTGAACCCCCTAATCTTCCACCCCCGGTCAGTCCTTCTTCTCCGGCGACTTTCTCCTTCACTGGTGGATCTCAGATTTCCTTCCGCGCCAAAGTGTTAGAGGGGAAGGAAGCTGCTCCCAGACCACTCAATGAAAACCTATCCAATGCTAACCTGATAACCCTCGATTTCCTGGAGGGTGACCGCCTGCGGCCTCGAATCACGGTGGATCCCAAGCTGAGGGAGCGCCTTTGCAAACCCTTCGAAGATGCTATCATTATTTCCGTCCTAGGAAAGCGAGTAGGCTACGCTGCCCTCCTAGACAGGATATCCAAACTGTGGAAGATAGAGAATCGTTTCCATATGGTCGACATGGAAGCTGGCTTCTTCCTTGTCAAGTTTGATAGGCTTGATGATCGACTGAGAATACTCCAAGGAGGCCCTTGGATGGTGTTTGATAGTTATCTATCATTGTGCCCATGGAGGCCCAACTTCATCGCCAATGAAGAGACCCCGAAGAAAACAATAGTGTGGGCTCGCTTCCCTGGACTTTTCTTTGAGTACTTTGATGAACTTTTTCTCACAAAGATTGCTGCTGCACTTGGGAGGCCGATCCGAGTTGATGCAACAACTAAAGGTGTGAATCGTGGCAAGTACGCTGGGGTTTGTGTGGAAATCGATTTGAATCTTCCCTTGGTCTCAAGTATTTTAATTGGAGATACATGGCACAAAGTTGCTTACGAAGGACTTCATCTCCTTTGTACGAAATGCCATCGTTATGGCCATGCAAGCATCAATTGCTCACATACTCCGGCAGAGAAGGTGGCTGCTCTGGTGCAAGGATCACCAGTTCTCAGCGTCCCAACTCAGGGTACAGGGAAGGACAAAGCGCCGCCTGTCACAAAGGGGACTGAACATCCCCTTTCAAGCAAGAAAGACAAAAAGATGATTTTTGCTGCAGACCTTGACAATTCTGGAGACACTAAAATGGGAAGTGATGGAACCGAGGAGGGAAGTCAAACCCTGGGGCCAGTTTCTTTTGCCAAAATAGTGGATCACGAGATCACAGAAGGAGTCTCACCCTTTCCTGCAGAGGAAAATGCTACATCGGAAGTCCCCCTTCAGCCCACAGGAGGAGAATGGATTAAGGTTGAAAGGAAGAAGAGACAAAACGGACAAAATAAGGGGTTGAAACCTGAGAAAGGTTCTACCGGGCCTCTCTTCCAGATGCCCAGCAAATTCTGGGATGGCCCATTAAAGAAAAACCCTATTCAGAAGCCCAAGTTTTCTCATGGTACCTCAAGGCCCACTCTCCAAGTAATTACTAATACTTTGGACAAGAGGGTTAGACAGCAAAAATTGGGAAAAGGCCCATTCCCTCACGGACAGGCCTTGAAGAATTCAAATACACCATCTTCCGATGACGGCAAGATCAACATCAAGAGGCCACGACCGAATGCAACGCCGGCTGCCGATGCGGGCTCGTCTAAGGCCAAAATCGTGGAGACCAAGGGGGATGATGCTGTCCCCGCATCCTCAGTTGCTACCACTGCTGGAGAGGTCCCTCCATGCCAAAAGGAAGAAGACTCTGTCATGGCCGAGGGTTCGATTGGAGGGGAGGTTAAACCCCAAACCCAATCCTAGAAGGTTAGTCGGATCTTGTCTCCCCTTCCTCTATTATTGTTTTATGGATTTTTTGAACCTAAAGATCTTGTCCTGGAACATTGGTGGGATTGGTGGTAGTAACACTAAACGGGTGCTCAAGGATTTCTTACATCAATTTGGTCCTGATGTTGTGTTTCTTTTTGAACCGCAAGTGGCTTATGTTAAAGCTCGGCCTTTTTTCTTTGCTGTTGGCTATAAAGATATTTGTATTCAGGACCCTCTTGGACGGTCTGGGGTGTATGGATACTGGCTAAAACTGGGCTTAGTTGGGATATTCAAGTTGCTGATGAAAGGAATCGTCTCATCACCCTCAATTTCTCATCC
Source organism: Hygrophila difformis (assembly GCA_030278955.1). NCBI lineage: Eukaryota > Viridiplantae > Streptophyta > Magnoliopsida > Lamiales > Acanthaceae > Hygrophila > Hygrophila difformis. The sequence continues at coordinate 7,171,673 of JAOANR010000011.1, forward strand.
GCATCTGAATCTTGGTCTGCAACGGCCATATATGCCTCCCCGCACTATATGGAGCGTCGCATTAATTGGGTTGATTTACAGGAGCTCTCTTCTACCATTGAAGGTGCTTGGTTGGTCCTTGGTGACTGGAACCAGATTACAGTATCTAATGAAGTTCGCGGTGGATTATACAACGTGTCCAGAGCCGAAGAACTTGGAGATATCCTCTATGAGTGTAGACTGGCTAATGTCAATACCCAAGGAGGAGTCTTCACTTGGTCACGACCAATTGGAGATCATCAACAAATTTCCAAGAGGCTGGATAGAGGAGTCGTTAACCTTGATTGGATTTCCCTTTTTCCCCTCGGCTCAGTGACAGTCCTCCCACGAGTGGGATCGGATCACTCCCCCCTCCTCCTCCGTTGTGGTCAAATGGCGCCAAACCCGGGGACCTCTTTCAGGTGGGAGGCCAGTTGGTCTCTCCAAAGGGATTATGATGATGTTGTGAAGAACTCTTGGAACACCTCCTCTGAGCCCATCTGCCAGAAACTTCATGATATGGAGAAGGCCTCCATGGAGTTCAAACGAACTCACAAGACTAACTTTAAATGGCGGAAAACTAAATTGTTGAAGCGCCTAGAAGGTCTTGCCCGCACTCTGGAAAATGTTGATTCAATTCGGCTGTCCCTATTGGAATCAGAGCTTAAAAAGGAATATGAGTCCATACTTGCCCAAGAGGAAGTCCATTGGTTCCAACGAGCACGTGAGAAATGGGTCCGTCTTGGGGATCGCAATACCTCATATTTCCATGCCCGCTCAAATTGTAAGCGCCATAGAAGCCGGGTCCATGGCCTATTCCTTCCTAGTGGTGAATGGACTGAAGATGAGGAAGCCATCAGCCGCTCAGCCCGTGAATATTTTAAAGATCTGTTTGAAGCTAAACCTGAGATTGGCCTACACATCAACTCCCTTGGGATGCCTGCTCTTCCTCCCATTCCTACCAGTATTAGGGAACCTATGGCTAAGGATGTCACTGTTGACGAAGTCTTCCAGGTTGTTAATAAGATTGATAGCTATGCTGCCCCTGGGCCTGATGGCTTCCCGACCCTCTTCTACAAAAGGTATCTGGATTTGGTGGGTCCCTCTGTGGTTCAGTTTGTCCGCCAGACCTTTCAACATAAGTGTTTTCTGCCCAGCCTGGCTAAGGCTCACATCTGTGTTATCCCCAAAAGCATCTCCCCTACTAGCTTCAAGGAATTCAGGCCCATAACCCTTTGTAACATGCTGTACAAAGTCCTCACCAAAATCCTTGTCACCCGGATACGGCCAGCTCTCTCTGGCTGCATCTCTCCCCTTCAGAGCGCCTTTCTTCCGGGCCGTGGGCCGACTGACAATGCTATCTTGCTGCAGGAGCTTCTAGGTCACTTAGCGGCCTCAAATAACCGTACTCAAGCGGTCATATTGAAGGTGGACATTGCTAAGGCCTACGACAGTGCCCGATGGGATTTCTTACACCAATGCCTACAGGAGCTGTGTTTCCCTACTAACAGCACTCAGTTGATAATGTTCTGTGTCTCCTCTCCCACCTACTCGGTTATTTGGAATGGTCGTGCTCTGGAAGAATTTAAACCAGGCAGGGGGCTACGTCAGGGAGACCCAATCTCCCCGTATCTATTTCTGTTTGTGATGGAAAAATTATCCACTATGATTAACCAATCCGTCCAGGAGGGTCTATGGCAGCTCCTTCACCTTGACTCTAATGGGTTTGGGATCTCCCACATGCTCTTTGCGGATGATCTTATCCTGTGTGCCAAGGCCAACCACGAATGTATCCTTCACATTCGCCAAACTTTGCAGGTTTTTGGCGTTGGATCGGGGCTCATCCTTAATCCTAAAAAATCTGTGGTTTTCATCCCTAAAGCCATTCCCCTGGCAGATAGAAACTGGATATCTCAGACTCTGAACATGCCTGCAGTTGACTCCCTTGGAACCTATTTAGGCTTCCCTATGATTACGGGTCGAAAACGCTGTCGCGACTTTGCATTCATCTTGGATAAGATTGATAGAAAACTTGAGGGATGGGCGAGCAAACTACTTAACAAAGCTGGACGCTTGACCTTATGTAGGGCTGTGCTCGCGGCTATTCCCACCTATTTTATGCAATTACACTGGCTCCCCGAGAGTATTTGCGATGTGATTGATAGGAGAATTAATCGCTTCTTTTGGAAGACCGCAACGGAAAGGGAATCCATCTCATAAGCTGGGATAGGGTGGCTTAACCCCATGAATGCGGTGGACTTGGACTGAGGCAGGCTAGGGGGATGAACACTGCGCTTTTGGGGAAAATTCTTTGGGGCCTTCTTCATTCCCCCTCCAAACCTTGGGTTCGGCTGATCAAAGAGAAACATGATGGGGCGGACTTTATCTTTGATCCCTCAGTACAGGCCAAGTCTTATGTGCTTAAGCTGATTAACAAAATAGCCCTTCTGCTCAGGGAGGGTTTCAAATTGAGGTTGGGAAATGGGACTTCATTCCTTTGGTTTTCTAAGTGGTGGAATGACACCCAGCTTGGGCCGAAACTCCCCTTCATAGCCATTCAAGACTTAGACTTAGAGGTCAAGGATATAATCTCTGCTGGGGAATGGAACTGGGATTACATTTACTCCATGGTCCCAGCCAACACTTTGCATGATATATGCTCCATGCCCCCGCCTCAACTCCATGGTTTTGTGCCGGACCTATGGGTCTGGAAACATAGCAACTCTGGTTGCTATTCGGTTGCTTCAGCATATAGAACCCTTTGCACTAGTGACAGGGGAGAACCAAACTGGAAATGGATGTGGAAAGTGCACATACCAGAAAAGCTCGGCCTTTTCCTATGGCTTCTATCCAATGCAGCATTGCCCACCAATGGCCTAAGGTTCCAGCGCCACCTGGCTACCTTCCCATTATGTGTTTTGTGTGGTACCATAACTGAATCATGGTCTCATTGCATATTCTATTGTGAATGGGTTAGAGGGATTTGGAAAGATCTCAAAATCCATATTCCCAGTGACTGCGACACTATCCCTAGGGAGGATATTCGAGCCTTTCTTCATGCCATGACTCGCCTGTATGGCCCTCTCTTCTTGGCTGCCCTATGGACTATATGGATAGAGCGGAATGTACGTGTATTCCGTGGCAAACAGAAGACCAGTTGGCTACTCAGGAGGAAGATCTGGAGTATGGCTGCTGACATTGATAAGGCCCAACAGCAGCCTAATTTGAAGAATAATCAAACTTGCTGGGTACATTGGAATGAGCTTCAAGCCAAGGAGGCCATCCTCCACGTTGATGGGAGCTCTAGGGGTGATTCGGGGAGATCGGGCTTTGGGTTCGTTGTTCGAAATGGAGATGGCGAGTGGCTAGGAGGGGGAAGTGGCTACCTTGGAAATGAATCCATCCTGTTCGCTGAATTGGTTGCTCTTGCTAAGGGGCTGAAGTTTGTGAAATCTCTGGGATTGCTAGAAATTTGCTGCTACATGGACTCCAAACCTGCCTTAGACCTGCTGAATGCCTGCCCTCATTTCCATCCGCTAGCAGGCCTGTCTCAACACATCCAGGACTTGTGGGATTCCTTCCTTGATTGCTCTATCCACCACGTCTTTCGAGAAGGGAACCGGGTTGCGGATTGTCTGGCCAAGTACGGTGCCTCGTCTGAGGACTTCTTCACCACTTGGGCATTTCCTCCGAACTTTGCCCTTGGGGACATAGCGGCGGATGCTTCCGGCGTGAGGTTCCCAAGATTGTAGCTTTTTCTTTTGCTTTCTTTCCTGTCATGTACTGCTTTGTTTTTTCCCTTTTCCTTTTTTTCGTTTGTTATCCGGCTTCGGCTTTTCGAAAAAAAAAATAAGAGAATTCATTGAGTTCACCAAAAAAAATAAAAACAAGAGAATTAATTCTCTATTATATTTCTCATGTTCAATCCTTTGTCATATTTCAATTCCCTTTCTCTATCTCAATTCTCTTTTTCTATAATTTCATTCCCTGGCATCAATTCTCTGCAATTGCATTCTCTGTACCAAATGCACCCTAACATTCCTACCTCGATGGGAATGTGATATTCCTATGTGAAAGATGCCGCGAACCAAACGTGGGCATATTACATTCCCTAGCCAAGATTCCCACCCAACGCCCACTTATAATGTACTGTATGTTTCTTTCTTCTCTCCAATCAATATGGAATATTGCATTTCTTGATGTGATCTCAGCGAAGTAAAATCCTCTTTATGACCATTGAACGTGTTTGGTGGAAAAAGATCATTGGAGTCTCTTCTTTGGGATTGGTTATGGTGCAATCACCAAATCCCGCAGCACATCAAAGCATCAATCCCAACCGTTCGTTTAAGATCCAACGGTCCAAAATGTAAAAGGGTAAAATTGTCCAAATTTTTTTTAATGTCATCGCTGAAAAATACACATAAGGTCATCGCTGAAGAACACTATGTATGTCGCTGAAATGAACACAGTATGTCGTTGAAATATACTACAGTGCATCGCTGAAATATACTATAGTGCGTCGCTGAAATATATTAAACCAAATAATTAGGGTTTCAACTTTTACGTACGAAGTCACTGAAATGCACCATATATCGCTGAAAAATACTATAGCTTGTCGCTGAAATATACTACGGAGCGTCGCTGAAATATACTATACTCCATTGCTGAAAATACATGGAAGGCGCGCTGAAAACAATTATGTCGCTGAAAACAATATATTAATCAACACAATCGCTGAAAAGTACATATCTTATCGCTGAAATGTATTAAAATATATTTTGGAGTAATATGACATAATTACATTTTTACCCTTCCAGTTCATCTCAACCGTTGATTTAAAAAGTTAATCAACGGTTGGAAAACGCCTAAGTACATCATGTCAAATCCCTTAGTTGCACCCTAACTTCTCCCCTCTTCTTTCTCAAGTCCTCCCTCTTTTCTCTAAATATTTCCATCTAAAATCGTTTAATAAATGAAACAATTCGGCTCCCATATCAAGAAAAATCTTTTCTTTTCCTTGCTTCGGCTTAAAAAAAAAAGAAGGAAAAAAAAAAAAGAATCCTTTCGAAGAGAATTAGGGTAAGAATATTCCAATTTATTTTCATGTATAAAATATATTCCAATCAACTAAAATATGAAAAACAGATCAAACTTAACATCGAATGGTAATATATCGAGTTGTAAATTTGATCAACAAAGCCACCACTTGACTATTTGTTTGAATACTACATTAAATTTAAACTATCAAAACCCAAATACTCTCATAGATTATTCTAAATAGGCACATTAACGCAAGTTTTTGTCACGGTCCCTTAAATTATATTTTAGGTTTGTCCAAATTCAAAGGATGAGGCTCTCTTTTAAGCATTATATATTTATTTAGTATAATATCTATACACCGCCCAGCCACTCCGCAGTCACTATGAAGAAGAAGGAAAAAAAAAAATTAAAAAGAAAAGAAAGAAATGACATAATTATTAGAAATTCAATTATTACCACCACCACCTAGGTTTTGTTAGTCTCTGATAATTCGTCAAAACAAAAACATGCTTATGCATGCGCTGATTTTTTCAGTTGACTTTCTACTTGCTGCATTTTTTCTTTTTTTGCCTGGAGGTATTATTCATAAGAAAAATAAAATAAAATAAAATTGAGAGATCATATTAATATGTTATTGATATTGGGAACTATTACGGTGCTTCCAAATATTTGGATGTACGGTCAAGACAACAATTTCATTCGTTGAATTAAATCTAACGGCTATAAATTAAAAAGGGTAAAATTTTCAAAGAAAAAAAAGTGTAATGGTTTCTTCATTTACCATGTCGCTGAATATACTATATTATGTTGCTGAGATAACCATATATGTAGTTGAAATATACTATAGCATGTCGCTGAAAAGTACTATATAAAGTTCCGGAATTTTATAGGCCTTGTCGCTGAGTTGCATAGGCCATGTCGCTGAATTGTGTAGGCTCCGTCACTGAGATGCGTTAAAATGCATAGAACTATGTCGTTGAAATGTATAAAATTGTGTCGCTGAAATGAATATAATAGTGTCGCTGAATTGCATAGGCTATGTCGCTGAAATACATAGGCCATGTAGCTGAATTGTGAAGGCTCCATCGCTGAGATGCGTTTAAAATCGCAATGAACTTCAAACGGCTCTAACTTCAAATATCGCTGAGATGAATACAATAAACTCGGTGAATTGTATAAGCCATGTCGCTGAATTGTATTGGCTCTGTCGCTGAATTGTGTATGTTATGTCGCTGAATTGTATAGTCTATCTTACGAATACAACAGATTAAATACCTAAAAAGTAAAATTACGAAACTAACACTATAAAATTGATCAACGGTTGTTGACGCTGTCCGCACAGATGCCATGTCCCGATGTCCGCACCATACCAAAGGTGATTGATATTAGTGAATTTTTTTTAATTTTTATTTTGGGTGGTATGTCACAACTCACAATGTGCCATACTTGTTGTCGTTAGATTTATTGTACATGTATGATAGATTTTTTCTGAATAACTGTGTATCTTCAGGTTATATTGGACTCAAAACTAATTTTCGAGGATCTGCATGGGCAATGAAGGGCGTCTCTCTCAAAGCATGTTTTTGCTTACACAAGTCTCGAACCCGAGACATTTCTTAAGCGACTAAAGCCTCAATCCACTCAAGTCAACTATTATTGGTATTTTTCTCTATTTTTTTCTTTAATCAAATTGTAAAAACATATATGTTCCATATCTATATAATAAATCCTGAATACTTTTTGGCATGTGCAGACTGTATTGCCCTTATTAAATATACTCCATCTTTTTTTAATTTTAAGGGTTATATTGTAATTATGCCTTAGGTTTCCACGTAAATTCTGATTAATCATCCAGAAACGTACAGTCATCCAAATTAATTACACGTCAGCGCCTAATCATCCTACTTGCCAAGTCATCAATCTTTTAAATCTTATATTTAGGTAATAAATCTATTTATTAGTATAAGAAAATCTTGAAAAAATCTTTCATATATTCAAAAAGGATATAAATTGGAAATAAATTATACTAATATATTTGATATTATGACAGATTTTGTTAAACCAATATATATTCTTTAATTTTTGCTCGACATATATTATTTAATTGAGTATGTTATCTTTTCAAATATATTATATTAATTATATAAAAATTTGAGCCTGAAGTATTAACCTCAATCAATATAATAAATTAAAAGATCTATATAATAAATCCTGAATACTTTTTGGCATGTGCAGACTGTATTGCCCTTATTAAATATACTCCATCTTTTTTTAATTTTAAGGGTTATATTGTAATTATGCCTTAGGTTTCCACGTAAATTCTGATTAATCATCTAGAAACGTACAGTCATCCAAATTAATTACACGTCAGCGCCTAATCATCCTACTTGCCAAGTCATCAATCTTTTAAATCTTATATTTAGGTAATAAATCTATTTATTAGTATAAGAAAATCTTGAAAAAATCTTTTCATATATTCAAAAAGGATATAAATTGGAAATAAATTATACTAATATATTTGATATTATGACAGATTTTGTTAAACCAATATATATTCTTTAATTTTTGCTCGACATATATTATTTAATTGAGTATGTTATCTTTTCAAATATATTATATTAATTATATAAAAATTTGAGCCTGAAGTATTAACCTCAATCAATATAATAAATTAAAAGATTAATTAATAATTAATAACCATAATTCAGTTAATTTATCAAACTATATATCTATATAATAAATTCTGAATACTTTTTGGCATGTGCAGATTGTATTGTCTTTATTGTATCTTATATTTTTATCTTCATTCTTATTAAAATATATCAAATCAAGGTTATATCTATAAATCATTATAAAACATGACCAAACATATCAATGACTCTTATCATGACACATCATAAACGCCACATCAACCTCTCAAAAATACCACAAGTTGCCACGTGTCATCTATATAATAAATCATGAATTAAATTTAATCTAAATCTTCTTAAAAAAATATATTTCTAAGATTTCATCTATATTTAGAAAATAAATCTATATATTAATTAAAAAAATATTGAGAAAATCTTTCTATACATTTTAAAAAGATATAAATTGGAAACAAATTAAATTATACTATTCTATTTTATATTTTGTAAATATTAATTGAAATTATATATAAATTTTTTTTGATACCAATATATTGATGATAAATTATACGAAAGTAGCGCCAATTGCAGATGACGAACTATGGTAAAGATAATTATGGAAGACTGAATCAAATTTTATGACCTACATTACATCCAAGAACTTATTGAAGCCCGGCGATAATCATATGTTTGCCTGATTGGTATTTGAACTAAAATTTTTATAGTTTTGAGAGTTATATTTCTATTTATCGTTAAATTTTAAAATACATACTAATAATAACTTAAAAATATTATAGTAAACACTAATTCCTATAATCACTGCCAAAAAATTTTCATAATCTCCATAATATTTTTTTTAACTTAACATATAATCAAAAGGTAATTATAATTAAAATTTATTAATTATGAAATTAAGATTAATCCATAGAAACTAATTGAAACAAAAATTTAAAATCCATTTATAAGATTTAATGAATGAAAAGATGACAAAAAAATTTTAAATAATGTACGGTGAATTATTAAATTTTTCTTTTGCTTAACAGTCTAAACAGGCTAGGAAATAGATGGTAGGAGCCCATAGCACACAAATTACAAATGTGAAACAGGTGGGATAGCCGGATAGGGGCTGGGTGTGGAATCGAACCCCCAACCCATAGGTTAGGAGTTCGGTGACTTGACCACTGGGCAAGCCCCCCATCCTCTAAATCCCCAAAATAATTTTGCTTTGTGTATATATGCAGAATTATTCTTTGGGAGAAACAACACTTAAATATCCACCAGATCCTCAAGGAATTAATTTAGGCCCAATATAGTATGAAGATACCCGGTATATGTCCAAAATACATAAATAAGTATTCTTTAAAAAGTATTGGGATAATAATCAAAATGGACAACATATTAGCGAGTAAAATGATATTTTTTAAAACCTTAATAATGCAAAGATATTGCTAGGTCTAAGTTTGGATAGAATTGTGAAGATAATCGAGGTTGTAATGACGTTGTGAACATGGTTGAAGAACAACGTAACCGACTGCCCTGAGCAAAAGAACAAAAAGGATGCTGATGTAGCAAACTCTGTTACAACATATTGATGAAGAATTATTTTTGGCAATGTTTTTTTGGTAAACAGTGCCCGAAGGCGGCTAAAACAATAAGAAAAATAAGAAAAAATAGGAAGAAAAATGAATGAAAGAATAAAAAAAACTCGATCCAGAAAAGGCCCGCAGATCAAACTTCCCGGCTATGCTCGAAGTAATTATTTTTGGCAATGTTCGTTGTTAAGCTCATGTAATCCAAAAAAAATTATATTCTCATTTTATAAACTCATATAAGTTCAACACCCATACGCAGCGGGTGAAAAAATCTAGTATTTTAATTAAAACTTCAATTTTATCTTAGAAAAAATAGTTTGATTATCTATTTGGTCTCATATCGCTCTCTTTTATCTCTTTATAAATTATATGGTCTCGGCCCCTCTTTATCAACACTTAGGTATCACTTGTTACCCAAAAGAAATTAAAAATTTTACAAAACATTAAGATAGCAATGGATTACTCGAAAGTCAACTATTTTAGTAACGGACTTTTCGCGTGCCATTTTATATATGAGGTAGATGAGTAAGATCCGTACAATGTTTATTACAACGTGATAAATACTAAATAACTACTATTACTTTGAAAATTACTACTTAAATAACAACTACATTATTATTTATAAGAAAAGTATAAATATTTATAATGTTCTTTTAAAGAATTTATAAACTCCTTAAAGGTGTTTGATAGGGTGAGCAACTCTTTTTAAGGAAGCTATTTTGTTGTCTTATAATCTTTAAGATGTCTTTATAAAATGCTATATATGCCTAAGGTAACATTCTTATAATTAATCTCTCCCTCGATTTTTATTTTTAAAAATTTTAACGATTATATGTTAAGTTGTTAACAACTAAAATACTTAGAAGTCAACTCACGTTTGAACTACGAACATTAACCCAATAGAAATATTCTTTTAGAAAAATCAATTTCGAGATGCAGATTGTAAAATATAAAAGTATGTGGACTTATTACAAAATTTTAAGGAAATGGGTTTGAATTTTAGCCAAGATTCATTTGAAACATTTTGCCCTCTTGGGTATATAGAAAGTGATGCCTTATGAAATACTCCCTCCGTTTTTTAATAAATTGAAACGACGGAAAATTTGGTACTATTCACACATTCGTTTTGACTTAAAATTTTACTTATACAAGTTAAAATAGAGCTAAGTGGGATCTTGTTAGATTCGTCTCGTCGAGTAGTTTTTAAATATCCAACTTTTAGAATTTTTACTTGTACCGAATTTAAGTTATAATGATTTAAAATATGCATTGAACTACGGGTCCGTTTCAATTTTTTGAAAACGGAGGGAGTACTAAGCTGTGGTATACTGGTATATATAATACTCTAAATGTGACATTTCTTACATTAATATTGGGAAAGACTAAAGAGACCAAATTGAAAACAAAGAAAAAGTGCATCGCAATTAATTAAGTTGAAGCAACACAATGTGGACCTTAAAGTATTTGACATGCTGCATTGGAAAACTTATTCGCAATGAAGAATATATATTTGCAACAAGACTAAAAATGTACCCAAAAAAAATAAATTAAATAAATAAAAAGCATGCAAAGATGATCAAAATCCATGGGCATGGGAATTTTGTAGAAATTTATGGCCTATTCACCAACTTTCAAGCCAAATCGATTCGTGCTACCTCACTTCACTGGATTGATCGGCTCACATTATGTTTCTAGCCCTGGCTGCTGGCCCTTGAACCCTTAAGGTTCATTATTGTTGATATATTCTCCGTAATTTATCTGCTCTCATTTTCTTTCTCCATGTGATCTCCTTTTGAGTTCTTTTCCTTCGTGAGGGGCCTTCAATTCCTGCAGGTGCGATTTCTTGATATAAGTACCTCTCTTCTGTGAGATGGTGAGGTATCCGATCATTTAGTATATGGCTCTTTGTGAGTAGTATAGCCTAAAACTGGTTAAATGGTGTGTGGTACCTGTGGAGTTCTTGCTTGATTTGGTGCTTGGATATATATGATCAAATCTTTCGGGATAACTTATCCCCGCGAGACCTCTCAAGTCTATTCTTGACAATGAGTTTTTTTCTTGCCGATTAAAAGGTTGATCAAACTTGGGACCTCTTGAGTGATACCCATCAATATCTCATCAATCAACCAATGAGTCAGTTATTAATCTATACATTACAAAGTTTTCTTTTTGGACTATCAATGCCCAACATGCCTAATGTTTCTCATCAACTCCTTTTGTCTGCTCCTCCTCCCAATTTTCTTTTCTGATTATTACAGGAGAGTTGACACACCATACATATTATTTGGTAATAAGGTAACACATCCAAAAAGACAAAAGGCTAATTAAAGTCCTCCCACAATCCCTTTAACTCCATGAAATTGAGGTTGAAAAGGTGTGGACTAGAAATGAGCTAGGTTTGGGTGATTAAAACTGGCCAGTGAATGTTGGAATTTTTACATAATTGGAGATGATCTAATGATGATAGTTATGTGATATTGAAGGTGTATTATTAGGACAACATTAAACCTCTTAACTTTTATTAAATTTAATAACAGGTGTTGTCATATGTACATTGAGTGGACATAGAAACAGCAAATGGACAAGACTTGGTGGCATCTTGTGCATAGGCTAAAAAATAAGGCCATTGACCATTTGTAGCTTCCAATTTCAGGAACTCTCATTATTGTTGCCAGCAAATGCCACGCTCCTAATATATATTTTCTGGGTATTTAATTTATTTATTTATGTATACTTCCTCTGTTTTTATGAATATGAAATATTTATTCCGCGCACGCAATTCAATATACATTTTTAACAATTAATAACTCACATTGTGTACAAGTAAAAATTATAAAAATTTAATATTCTAAAACTATAAGATGAGACGATTCTAACAAGATTTCACTTGACTATATTTTTCTTCTATAACTATTGTATAAACGTGAATCAAAGTTGAATAATTAATAGTGCCAAAAACCTAAACGTTTCACATTCATGTAAAATATAAATACATGTATAGGAATGATTAGGTGTAAATTTATACTCCTATACAATAGAATTTACAAATAAAATATATATAGCTACATGATGATAAATATATTTGAAAGATTCCTTGGCCGAAAGTAGAGCAATGATTTCTATTCTCAACTCCCTTGATCATTGATATATAAACTAATTAATAAGGATTAAATTTATATTTTAATAAATAAGATCATAATAGAGTGGGGAAATGGTAGGCATAAAACACTATAAATGATGTAGAGTACTTTGTAATTATATGTATATATAGTGTAACTGAGTATTATTACTAACATATATATATATATATATATAGTACATTGGTATTGAATTGACATAATTTTTTATATATACAAACACTACAAGAACTTTCTGTTTTAGCAATCAAAAAAATTCCATAAAATTCGATCACTAAAAAAGTTAGCGATCGAATTTGCGATCAAAATTTATTAGCGATTACAGCTTAGTGACCGAAGTTCGTAGTGTATCAAAATCCTCTTTAGAACATAAATATTTTTTCTTTCCCACACAATGAGACAAAGAGACAATATTAGAACTTGTAACATTTACAAAAGCTTGTTCTATAAAGTTTTACATCCTGTGACCTGTGACTTGTTCTGCTGTCGACAGAAACGTATTATTATTTATTACCACCATGATAAAATTATACTACTTCTATTCTACTCTTACAATCGACCACTGATATTAAAGAAAAAAAAAAGTAATGTTACCTTTGTGTAGCATCACATATATATATCACTTCAACATGTTTTTTAACAACAATAAATGAATAATTTTCTTAATACTAATACATTAAATTCTTATTCTTATGATGACTAAAATGAAACTAATTACTACCGGAATAACAAAAGTTAATTCTACATATTTTTTTGAATTCAACTACTCAAATCCAACTCTTAATTTTTAAATTCGAACCTCACAATAATATAATAATAAGTCTATGGTGGCTTAGAGAGAAAGTGTTGTTTTGGTTGATTGTTAACTCATTAAAGTTTAAAGAATGGAGTGACATACCAAAAGTAGTTGGTCTAAGTGATATTTGTTTCTTGCAGTTTGAGCCTTTGTAAATACAAAATTCTATTTTGGGAGAGACAGTCCTTCATTACCCACTCGATCCTCGATGGATAGTCCTGCGTCCAATAAGGCCTAGGGATACCCAATTATTCTATTTAAAAATAAAATGGAGGGAAACATAAGGGTGTGCAATGAATAATTTGAAGGTATAAAAGGACAGCAAATTAAAGTGAAGTGGTTTGACACTTTGACCATCCATCATCAAACATTAAACGTTGGTAATGATGCCATTATTCCCTACATATACCATCAATACAAAGAAAAGAACAAACAACTTTTAGAAATAGCAATTATGGTTATGATCACTCATCTCATCTTTGAAGAAAGAAAAACAAAAGAATGAAAGATCCACCAAGTCCCAGGTATTTGCTTTTTCCCCTTTTTCTTTTCTTCTCGACCATTCTTTTTGTTCTTTCTTATTGTCCCTCCATTCCATATGCTGAATGAAATTGTTCCATGGATAAATATTAATAATGGGGTAGGAGTGTTAAATTTACCACTTTATTCTTTTCCATATTCACTTTTGATGTTGTCTTGTCCACAATTGGTTGTTGAGGAAGCATCAAGATGATTCCACCTCGCGGGGATGGGGTTCGTTATCGACTATTTTGTTAAATCAAATGTAATGTACGTAGTCGGGATGGTGGGGATGGCTCCACCGTAACCTATATATGTCCAAAAAGACGATGGATGTATTAACAAACTATGCACCCTAGCTAGATTTGATGAATAGTATGCAATAATGAATAAGAGGTAGAACATTGTTCGCCATGGTTGTTTAATTCATCGAAAAATTGATGTGCACTGAACAGATAGACGTTTTTCAAAATAAATTTTTGTATCCTTAAAGTTTGATCTCGAGACCTTACTTATTGCCAACTATTTGTATGAATGAAAAATAGTTTTATTGCGAACTATTGTGTGTAGAACAAATTAAATATACAACATGACAACGAAGGAACAATCGTATTTATGTAAAGTCCACTAGACTGCTTGCCATGTGTGTTAGCAAGGTATTAATTCCTTGTAGACATATAATAACATACTTGTAATATTCTCGAATATAATTTAAAATGGGTGTAACAGGTTACTCATACTACAAGACTAATTTCTTTCTTAGTGATTATTCTATAAGAACTCCAAAATCAAGCGTGCTTGTGGGATCAGCTATCATGTTCAAGCCGGCAAGGTCAGTAGTATCATTCTGTCTTTCCATTGCTCAAAAAATGTGGATGTTGCATGTATACAAAAATGCAAGATTAAAACAAATTAAAGCAGTGGAAAGTTGCTCCAGAAAATACAATACTAACAGCAAGGCCCTGCACTACGTATTTGCATATGCTGAGGTTGGCCTCATACATTCAAACAACTTGATAATTCATTAAATTCCTTTTTTTTAATAAAAAAAAAAAAAAAGGAAGAAGAAGAAGAAGAAGTCTTTTTAAGGTTAAAATGAAAGCATAGTACAAACATAGAACATGCAGAAAAAATTTTGGGGAAAAGATTGCCCAAGAAAATCTACTATACCACATTATTTTAATATATTAATCAATATTATAAATTACAGGAGCTTTCAATTTACATTGATCTTTATGGTTCTCAAATTCAAATTAGATTGGGCATAATATTTTCAAAATTAGAAAGCCCACACCCATTCACGCACTTACTATACATGTATTGATGTATATACTAGTTCAAAAGTTATTAAATGTGGGAATGGATTGCATGAAAGGGCCATATATATATTTGCATAACTAATTGCATGTGGGTGAGATTCAACACTTAGGAAGATTAGGCCTCATGTCACCAATTTCTTGTGTTCTTATAAGGTTGATTATCAATTATATGTGTTCTTGATTGGTTGGTATTTGGAAAGACAAATAAATTATCTTTGCTAAGTGTTATTATATGGACACTCCATCTCATTTTCTTTGCTTCCAAAAAAGGTAAAATCCAACTTTTAAACTTCCATCTCGTAAAATTCATCCAAATATCAACAAGAAAAAATCAAAATGAGAAAAAGAAAGAGATCCAAACAGGCCCTTGATAAAATGGCCGGACGCATGGTGTCACACAAGGTTGTTAAGATCGGGATCCTATATGGGATCGTTTTTCTCTTTGCAAAATCGGGATCGTAGGATCGAATCGGGATCCTAAGATCTTATGAAATTGCAATAATGGATAAATTCAATTATGCATACTAACAAGTAAAAGCATTATTTTGTGTGTTTATGAATCATGCAAGTTAATTAATACAATACAATACAAAAATATTACAATCAAATATAAAATATTTCCATATACATACATATTATGTTTTTTTACACATCATACATAAGGAATACAAGCTCTTAGGTTTAAAATTAAAATAAACAAGTTACTTTGATCTCAAATCATAAAATACTACAAAAATTTTTTGCGTTTAAGAGTGTAAGATCGTAAGATCGTAGAAGCGTTTAAGGGAGTATTACCATAAGATCGTAACATTCTACTATCAGGATCGAGATCTTACTAATTTTAAGATCCTACAAGGATCGGGATCGTTTTAGAGAGGTGTGATCGTAAAATCGTAAGATCCTAAGATCAGGATCGGGATCTTAACAACTATGGTGTCACATGTATGATGTATTATTACATGTAAGTGTACATATATTAGGATCCCTCACACCCAAAATTCTCAAAAAAAAAAAAAAAAAAAAAAAAAAAAAAAAAAAAAAAGAGGAGGTGGAATGGTGGACCACAAAGCAGCAGCACTGATGCAATTATCACAGTATGCATGCTATGAAAGACAGTAAAAATCAGTTCTTGGATTCATAGCAACACTTAACTACTGATGTATGTTAAAGTGAATGTGATTCAGAGACAATTTGTGACGGGTATAAATAACAACAGCACTACACAAATCCTATTTGCCCACTCAAAGCATTATGAGCTTAAAGGAACATGTTAATAATATGCTCATAAACTTAAAATCCAACAACAAACATGGACAGGTAGCTGCCATCATAGAAATTGCCACACATCAGGAAGTCGCAACGGACATGTTGAAACACGAGACCTAATTTGGAGAAAGGAAATGAGCCCGCGCAAGATGATACTCTTTACCGCCAATCCAAGCACCAGTTTGTGACCATGATATATCATCCCATTCTAAGTTATCCTCCACAACCTGACAAATTACAAAAGAACGTTCCATTTAGAAATTCAAACAAATTTCGAAATGAATACTACTGAAATAAGATCCATTCTGCCACAGAAAACAGGAATGAATCTAACCAAAATTTTGATTTTTTGAAAGAGAGTTTGTCTTGGACTTGACCAAAAAAATTGTTTTTCAATGAAGTTTGTCACCAATTTGACCAGACATTCATTCCAAATTTTGTGGCGCAGAGACTTTTTTAGTAGTGGATTGAATACTTAGAGTACACCATATCGTGAGAGACAAAAGTACACAACACTGCTTTAAATCAGTACAAAGAAACATTGCCAAAGATTTACCTCTATATGTTCAAGAGGCAGTGGAATGCCAGTACTTTGCATGGTCTTTTGGGGCAGGGGTCTCTTACAGCGAGACCATCGGAATATATCCACAACAGTGCTTTCACCATCTGCTGTACTTTTGTCACCATTAATAAGATGTGAATTGTGAGATTGAGCTCTTCCAGCTTCAACCCCATGCACATGAGATGCATTTCCAGCCTTGAGCACTTTCTCTCCAAAAAAGCAAAGTTCGTACCTAAAGATGGATGACTTATTAAGAAATGTAATCGAAAAGGATTTTGTCCATGTTTGACACCTGAATCCACCAAGTAAAATATAAAAACTGAACCATAAACAAAATGAACATATGGAAACAATCCTAATACAAAAAATATTGTCAGATTATTTCTTCATCTTTAAGTATATTTTTATCTAATTTGATTGTAGTCTTGTAGCAGATACCACATCCAAAATGTTGTCACAGAATACAATCATTTTTCCCCTCGAGTTACATACATAAGTGGAAGATCATCAAACTTGATTGGCATTTTGCATTTGTATGCAAATTAATTAGAAGATTTTGTTGCAGAATAAAATCCATCACCCAGTGCTTAAATTGTGGACTATATGACAATATTATGTTAATTATATTAGGATTTGTGCTAGCATCAAAATTCGGGTACTTGAAGAAGAGGTAGAGATAAGTAGATTTTAGTGTTTTGGTAATAGAATACCAGTACAATGCAATTCCTATTGTGCTAGACTGCTAGGAATTTTTATATCCTTTCCTTAGGGAGTACTCTTCCAACTACACAATACATTGCTCCAATATTGAGTTGAACACAAAAAAATTGATGATCTATTTTCTAACAGAGACAACCGGGCAACATCAATAACAAATGACGCTCAATTGACAATTTAATCCTCTGACTCCTGTTCACATAGAAACTGCACCAGCACTCACTTAATCTGCAGCACAAGCTCAAATCACAAGAAACTGCTGCTCACAGGTAAAAAGCAACAAACAAGCCCGAAGGGACTTTAGGGTCCAACATTCAAATTAGATCAAAAGATGGTAGCATGCTGTTAAAAGAAGGTTGGTTTAACCAGTGCCATGTTGATGTAAGCAAAACATCATAAATCACGACAGGATAGTGTTCACTAGATTCAGGAAGGTGAGGTAAAGGTGTTGGCAGGGGATTAGGATTGCTTTACTGAGCAAGGAGGTGGTGGATGCAAAAAAGGACCAGGAATATACATCACAATCTGGATAAAGTGTAAAGAAATTAGCAGACAGGTCACAGAAATGGAATTCAAGTACTATGGTGGACAAGATTACATGACACAACTAAGGAGTCAGAGAGAATGTTGAAGTTACTATAACTTGCGGGAAAGGGGGATAGGTGAGAAGGCTATGTATATTTGCATTAAATGGGACCAAGTTGATAAGAATAGAAGGCAAGAACAGGGGAGATGAGACAAGCAATAACTTATTAGTGAAATGATAGAATTCTGGCATCAAAATTCATTTTCAATCAGTTCAAAATCTAATCCAGGCATTCAATCATTTCATTTGAAGCATTTATCATATATTTTCTTATTGGCAGTTCCCCAAAATTTACTGCTAAAGTAATGGGCTACCCAACATGAAATTGTCTGCTAAAGACTGAACTAACCCAATGGGGTAGATGCAACTATTTCTTGAAAGTTCCAAACCACCTGACATTGAATAACCTATGCACCTACTATTGACTGCCTTAGGAAAACCATTCACCGAAGAAGAAAAAATGTTAGCGCAACAAAGAAGAAAACATGCATATACAATTATATTATCCAGAGGTCGGCATGTTAATTCAGAAAATAATCAAATCAAATAGAACATCCCAAGTAATAAGGTAGCAACTAGCAAGGACACAAAAGATCATCAAACCAATTGATGGAAAATCAATTCAAAAATTAAAATCCTTTTTTTATTGTAGTTTTGTCACCTGCAGGAATGAGTCTCTACATACAGCACTTCTCCCTTCTTCAAGCGTGCAGAGGTGAAGAGGGACTTCTTTAGACCTTTGTCAGCAACAACACTAATGCTGTATTTAAGCCTAAATGGGAACAGTAAACATATTAATTTAAAACACCTTACAAGATATGATGGTGCATGCAAAAAGTAATTATATAAAAAGCTTAAGCTTTACAAATAGAAAAAATTTATCTAAATATAAAACAATTACAGATTTTAAAGCAAACACATCCATTTGCTTCCAAAGAAAACAGTACACTTTCTTTTAAAAACAACAAAATTCGAGAGTTATGGGATTGCATAATGCTTCTAAGTAAATACTTTGTCCACTCAGGAACACATGTTTTTAGATATGTTCGCGCATAAGAGGAGCTTGATTAAATAAAATACCACAATTGAATGAATATTAATCTCACTAAACATTAATGTACTAAAAAGACTAGCATTTGAAAGAGTTCCCACACCCTTAATTCCCAGACCTGTTACTACTGGTAATGGTATAGGGTGTAGCGCGGTAGGGGGCAGTGTCCAGGATGGATTGGTAGAGCTCTGCTCTTTCTATAACATCATCACTAGTATTGAGTGGGATTCCCATGGTTTATATGGATAGGAGAGACTCCACCCATTGACAATTAGTTTTCGGTTGGAACCTATGGGTTCAACATGGTATCAGTCAAGGGTACCCTGTACCCGGATTGGTACGTTGTCGATCCTGGATCTGGGATTTGATTTCAAGATGAGTATCACCTAGGGATGTTGGCTGTTGAGTGTCCTGCATCGGTTATTGAGTGAGTGCCATGTTTACATAGATAGGAGCTACTCCACTCATTTCCAATTGGTTTTGGATTGGAACTTCTTATCCATTGTTCAACAACTAGATTAAAGTAGGAGTATCAAACATCTCATCATAGTTTTCCTAATTCTCAGGTTTTTTCCCTTTCCAATCGTAAAACGAAGATGTGTGTGATGTGCTTATCTACTATAATAAAGAATCTAGAAATTCCCCATAGACCAAATAACTGTAATTTTGCGTGATGTGTTTATTTACTACCTATTTTATCTAAATTTAGTATTGGCCCACATCCATCTCAACATTGTTATTCATACTAATTAAGGGCAATTGTGTTATGAGGGCTTCACCAATCCCTTTTATATAGTTGGAACACATCAGTAACTAAGGTATCATAAGGAATAAAATTTTCAGACTCCTACACTAAGGAAATATAATCAACCATTAATAACCAAAAATTCTGAATTCCTACACTCTCAAAAGAAAAAAAATAAATAAATAAATAAAAATAAGTTGCTTAGAGCATTACCACTGTATATTATTTCCTCATACCATCATAATACTTTTCTCAACATGCTAGAATCAATCAAGTAAATGATTAGAACACAGTAACTAATGAGAAATACAAATCAAATGTTTTGGTTAATGTGCATCACTAATAGGCAAGGGAAAAGCTAGTAGAGCCTGTAGAGGATGAATTGCAGTACACAAACTAAATGAACCCATTTACACTAATGAAGTATGTAAACAACCCATATATATTTAACGAAAACGTTTGAATGCATACCAAGGTTCCATACAAAGATTGAACTGAATTGTCACTTCACGTACAAACCGTTGTTGTCGTAATGCATTCTACAGAATTTGGTTGGGTGGGGGGGAGGGATATGTTAGTTAGGGATGGAGAGCTTAATATAAAAATAAAAAATAAAAAATAAAAATAAAAGGAAAGCAGAACATTTATGGTCAGCATCATAACATACCGAAGCTGCAGCCCTGGTAGTCATTGTGCGTTCAACAGCCACTGGAGCCAAAGTGGGCTCCATGGTTGATGAATGTGTGAGACAAGCTTCAAGGTCTATAATCCCACCTGTTTTCTGCAATGTACACAAAGAGAAGTCAGAATGCATGGCCTAGTATTCTCTTGTTCCAGGAATTATCATAGATCAAGAAAATATAAATAACCAAATAAATAAGAGAGAATCAGTACACACGCCAGTAGGTGAGGAAATAAAACCACACAAATAAGCTCTCAAAAGAAAGCAATCAACAGCAAAAACAATTAATAAGTTTGATCAATAGATGGATACAAAGCAACATTGGAGATGTTGCAAGGGAAATATATTGTCACTTGAAAAGCACGAACCTTCACAATGCAACACTGCTCTACACGATAACTGCAGAATATTGCAGCTCCCCATGCACGTGAGCGGACATTATTCCTCAATGTAGAAATGTAACCTTAAAAGAAATAGAATAAAAGAATGTAAGGATATAGAACTTATAAGCATAGAAATACATAACAATGACAAAATTAAATCAAATACAATAAATTGCAATTGTTCAATAAAATGTGGGCCCACATACAAAAATCTCTCCCTCTCTCTCTCTCTCACAGAATCTGTTAATAAATCCATTCTTTAAAAAATTTACCAATTTATAGTGCAACAATGATGATAAAATCCCATTCTGAAAACAAACAAATAATAAATATAAAAATAAATATGACAAGCTTCTCCCACAAAAATCCCTCAAACCAAAAAGGGCATAGTTCGGGCCTGTTTGGCAATTAGTTGTTAGTTGTTAACTATTATGTGAGTAATAAATTAGTCAAATCAATTGTTAACTGATTACTTTTTAGACAAACCTTTTGCCTACATTAAGCTGAAATTCAAAATGTTACTCCTTGTAGCGAATTCAAAAAGAGTTCATTGTACACTGTTTTAAATTATTTTGTCTCACAAATGAACTGATTCAAAACAGTTGTTATGCCAAAAAACCCCTTGAAATTTGAATGTACCTAAACTCTGTTGTCTTTCATGTACTATCACAGTTGATTGGCAATTAATTATATATGGTAAAAGGCAAAAAAAAAAACTCAAATCAAGGTAATTAAATGGTCCATCAGAATAAAACCGTAGAATACTAAGATTTATGGCAGAAGCCAACTCAAAATCACCAAGTCCCCAAATATAATAGATTTTGAACATACAATCTTGTGGAGGCAAAACTCTGATAGTAGCCCTTAACTCCTGAGTAGAAGATGGAGGAGGAGAAGCAGTTGGACGACAATACCCTGTATGCATTAGAACTAACAGAGCAGTGTTTTATATTAGTCAATGTGCATGAAGTGTTTCTTTTCAAATAAAAACTGAAGTCATAATAGTATATTGGAGAATATACAGACACTATATATACCTGCCACCAAATCAGAGTCAACAGTATATACATCAGTTCCCCACAGCTGCCCACCTCTTACCTGCACAAAGGATGATACAGATCAAATAACTAATAGCACTTTTAAAAATGAATATGCAAAGAGCAGAGAGTGTTTCGAGGTTAGTTAGAGAACTCTGTTTGGTTAATGTAACACACTAGCACAGAGGTAGAGAACAATACAGATTAAGTACTCAAACTCGAGACAACTAACTAATAATCCTAAAAGCTCAAATCATATTAATATAAATATATAAAGGGTCCGTAATGGCTGCAACTGTGTGGACAGCCAAATTTGTGTTTTCTAAACAAACAGCCTCATCAACTTTCTAAAATTTTAGCATTCAGAATCAACATGTAAGTTCACACTGTACGAACTTCCATGGTTTACATACCAAATATATGCTGAACTTACAAGTGTAAAAATTCTTATAGATCCAAGAATGCCCACTACTCCCTTTCTCATAGTTCAGAGATCAGCAAACAAACTTATTAATTAAGACAAGTGAAATCGCCAATTCAAGACAAGTAAGAGGTCCAGGCATCTAGGGATTACCAATATTATGAACAAAGTTATGGCTGAAGGCAATAGGGAAGAAAGTGGCAACTGGCCAGTCATGGGTATTTAGAAAATTCAAATACAGAAAATAAAAAGATGACCAAAAGAATAATTTCCATAGAACAGCAACCAAACTTATCTACAATAGTTTACTTGGCGATTAGTCGCAGTAACATGTTCTGCCGGTATGCGGATTTCCAATGTGGGGCCACTTTGAGAACCTTCGCTTGATTTGTCAGCTTGTGACAATGCATATTCCTTCCACAATTTTATGAGTTCTTGCATGCACTCGCCAATTTTATAAACAACACATGACATATCAGTCTTACCTGCAAGAATACACCATGTAAATGAAATCAGGAACAAGGTTGTATATAATGAAAACTTCCACACCTTACAAGTTGGCCAAATTCAAATAGTAGCCACAGTGTTGTATAATTAAGTTTCATCCTACATGACAGCAATAAATAATTTAGAAACAACTAGAACACCTTGTCCAAAGGAAAGAATACACACATATATACTGAGTAGGTTGAAGTAACTTAGAAAGCAGAGAGAGGGAGGTGGGTAACACTTTAAGCTGCGTCATGCATCAGAAAACATTGCCTCTTAACTTCAAAAAATGAAGCAAAACCATATATCCAAAAATATGGGTGAATATACAGACTTAGAGAAAATAAATAGACATGAAACAGGAATCAGTATTGACCGGTTAAATTGTTTAATAAGCAAACCGAATTTTACTATAATTACTTCAACTATCTCTAAAACATCTCCAATAAAATTGATTCAGGAAACAGAACTGTGGATAACTTAGAACATACAGATTACTATAGCTGAACTCAGATGCATCTGAAACTTCCAGGAATAGACTTGACTTGAAACCAACATCAAAGAATATACCACCACATACATAAAGATTCTTAGTCAGACAACCTTTCATATTTACCTAAATCATGAATTCCTACTATAGTCATATACCTTGTGAAGAAACAAATTACATGCATTAGGAAAGGTCACTTCCCAATTGAGTAGCCAAAAGACTATGTAACAGCAAAAAAATGTCAAAATAGTGAAGTTCAGGGTTGGCAAAATAGAGGAAAAGTTAAAAGAGATGCAAACTTCAGTCTAAGAGAACCATATGCAGTATCTCCACCTGGACAGCAAAATTCAAATGCTTACCATGTGACCTGCATAAATCAGAACACAAAAAGATAAGTACATCTTGGAAACCATATGCAAGGAGTACTAATTGTTACAGAACAGCATCCAACTTCACTTACATCGGATGCACAGTCAAGAAACTGGCAAGCAAAACATACAGAGCAGTTCATGAAATTGTCAAATTTTACTAACTAGAACCCAACCATATACGCCAAGGGCAGTACAGTATGCCAGGGTTGTTTCTCCATTCAAAACCAAAAATATATGTCAAAACAACCCATGAGCAATTATCAGAAATTATTGCATTATAATACCTGAACTACAATCAACCACCATAAGAAAGGTCCCATTAGATGATAATTAATCTTGAGTTCCTAGTACTCGACTGACTAAAGGAATTAAATTTTACATAAGATTTTAAATATAAGCTCCCAAATAAAAAGGGGTAGAGTTTATCATTTCATGAGTTACTACTTCCTTCTTCTTGTCATTTGTAGCAACCACCCACGTCCTCTACCATTGAAGCAATCTGTCCCAGATATAATTGTTCGTAAAGAAAATAAAAAACAAAATAAAATAAAGCTCCGATGAATTCTTCATCGATTCATTTATATTGCATAAGAAATTCCAGACCATTTCCTCAGATTAAATAGTAATTATGGTACATAGATGAACTCATCCATGATCAACCCAATGCCACATCCAAATGACTTGATCAAGCATTCTTTACATACAGTATGCTACTAGAAATGAAGTGCCTTGCTTCTTGTATTTAAGTATAACCGACTTATGCCATAAGTATATTTTAAGTTACCCATCCTAAACCTCCTAATTTCTTTTGGAAAAGATTGCCCAAGCTCAGCCCAACTGTTATTCCTCATTTTTAATGCTTGTAAGGGGAATTTCCCAGACAAATTTCCAGCATGTCAAGAATCCCAGTGTTTTTATAAACATGGCACTAAATGAGTCCTAGAAAAGCCTGATATCCTTATAATTGCACCATAAATAAGTCACATGTGGAACAATGTTTCAATATTTTTTTTCCCCTAAAAACCCAAAAATGAACCAGAGAAGAAGCCCCAGTCTCTAGGGTGATTGTTTTTCCTTATCCACAATGTGAGTTCTCTCTACCAAGGATAGTCATTGTCTCGTCAACAGAAGCAAAAAATTGCAAGAGTTAGCCATATGGAAAATATTATCAAACGAAATAAACATATCATTCTCTAGAAAAGAATAGGAAAAAGTGCAAGCTCTAAATCAGTAACTGTTTCCCTCAGTCAATGTATGAAAACCATAGCTTCTTTCTTCCTTTATTCCTGAACTTACTAAAAAGGTTTTCTATGCAATAAAAGTTGGATGATATCTAAACTTTTACGGATATAGATTATTACGCCCATACCTCCCTGCAGCCTTTTGATTTCTTGTCTAAAGCATTTCTAACACTCATAGTATGTAATCCCTTCAATGTGTGAAACTTATCTAAAGAACAAGTGTTTCTATACAGAAATATGTTGATCTTTTAATGCACGCAAGAATATGATCCAGTGAGTACTGATCATGCTAAAATATCAAGGATGGTGATTAGTATGTCCATACATACCCCACGGCCTTTTGAATTTCTTGTCTAGAGCATTCTAATGCTCAAATTTTGTAGTCACTTTAATGTATGAAACCTATCTAAATTAGAAATGTTTTCATATAGAAATACGATAATCTTTTAATGCACCCAAGAAATATGATCTAGTGAGTACTGATCATACGACACTAACAAGGATGTTATATCTAATATTTCATATAGTTTACGACACGTGGCACTCATACCTTGAGTTGCATTAATTGTACAGTTTACATTTCAAAACTTAATGTAACCAATAGAACTTCAGCGAGAACTAAATTTTTGTTGATCAAAAGCTTTTTGAGTGCTTCATGGAACTAGCTTGAGATGAAAGAATTAAAATCACAAGAATAAAACAAGCAAGATAAATAATACTAAACAGCACAGAATTTATGTTTAATACCATTGCAGAGAATTCAAGCAGTAAAAGGGAAGGAGATTCATACCCTTCATTTTCATTGGCACTCGAACGATAACGTGGATCACGATTTACATTCTGAGGACTGCTCCGTGGTCGTAGCATCCTCTTTCGTTGCTGGACCCCACAATTGAAGGCTTCCTTCTCCTGTTCTGCAGTGCCTTCAGGATGCATGCCACCCTCATCTGAATCTTTTTCATGATATCTACTGCGTTTGTCGGGTCTCTCAGGTTCTACATCAGCATCCCTTTCCTTCTTTCTGTCTCTAGCTTCTCTGTCAACATTTTTCCATGTGTCGTGATCTTTCTTCTTTGGTTCAAGGGTTGAAGATTCCTGTTCGACAGATTTTCCAGGAATATCTACTGGCTCTTTTTCATTATGGGAAGCTTCTTTGTCCACACCCGTCCATAATTCCCTCTTGACATGATCCCTTTCTGTTGGCTTTTCCTTTTCTTTTGAAGGCTCTTTCTTTTCACTCCCCCATCTCTCAGATTCTCTATCTTCCCTTACTACTTCTCTGCTTTCGTTGTTGCTGTTGCCAAGTTGTAAATTGTTCCTCCGATCATTTCTTTCTTTATCCCTTTCACCCCATTCCCAGTGTTTCACTTCTTTCCTCTTCTTTTCTTTGTCTTTGAATTTTTCATCCCCTTTCATATCAATCCTGTTCTCCCCAACAGCTTCACGAGCTTCAGTAAAGTCCCTATCATCGACATGTAAACCTTCCTTTGGAGCATCAGTTGAGCCATGCAAAACAGGACGAGGTAAATAAGAAATATAATTAGGAACATCGGGATATTTCAAACGATGTGGTTCTTTTGTATCTTTCCAATTCAACTGGCTGCTAGATCCAGTGTAACCATCTTTTTCAAGTTTCTCGTTTCCTTTAAACTCAGGATGGGCATCCCTATCATGTTTTGAATCTTTATTATCATCAGCCCTGCTATCATATTTATCAGTTTTAGCAGTTTGATGCACCTCCCTTGATTCAGACTTCACGTCACGGTTATCAGCCTTGGTTTCCTTATTGCTATCTTTTGAATCCCTGAAGTCAATCCTGGTCTCTGAGCCAGAATGATCGGAGTGCATATCATTTGGTGTTGGAACCCTGAACATATTAGCAAGCAAAGGCGACCTCCTGTCCCCATCACGAGATTCATTGCGTGATGCAATCTTCGCCATCCGACCTTCCTGACCCAAATCATAGGGATTAGCATGATAATCATGTCTGGATGATGTCCCGACCTTTCCACCTGAATACGCTGCCGGATCCTCATGTGGGTACTTGGGAACAGACGGGTGAGTGTAATTAGCACCACCGCTACCACTACCCGTACCACCACCACCACCACCAACACTGCCCGTACCACCATCCTCGTGAAGCCTTCCATTTGGAGGAGCACTCATATTTCTTCCAATCCAAATTAATCACCTGAAAACATAAATATTACTACTATATGCAAATTCGCATATACAATTGGATAAAGCAGAAAACTTGCATCGTCCAAAACCTAGCAAGAAAGTCATGATCAGAAATTACTAAGCGCTTCTTGATCTTACACTTAATATACCCGTCCAAAGCAAACCATTACGGAATACAAAAACACGAAGCCCCCCAACCCCACCCCAATAAAAAGGAGAAGCATTTATCACACATCCAGGATAAAATTGGAATAATTTGAATCCTCAGTTACCTCAGTTAGAAGGAGTTCAAGTGATTTCAAGAATTACAACTTGTATGTTGTGGGTTTCAGAGTTGGGTGATTTCTACCAATACACCGCGAAAGTCGTCCCAAGCGAGGGAATGAGATTTTACAAAGTCGCAGAATGGAAAGAGCAAGGCAATACAAGGAAAGAATGAGAATATGATAGAAGTTTGAGGGATGCAATTGGAGCGAGGAAGGATATGGGAATTGGAGGAGGAAGAAGGGATTGCGACGAGAGAGGAAGACGGGAGAGAAAGGAGAAGAGAGGGAGAATGCGAGATGCAGCTGCGTCGGTTTTGGGTGAGTGTTTTTCTGAATGAATGTAAGAATATATCGAGTTGTTTGTATTTAAGCATATAGAAATATTGCATTATAGCAACATTATTTAATAGTATTTAATATTTAATACTATATACTTAAAAGCAATATTATTTAATATTTAATATTTAATATATATACTTAAAATCATATAATTTGATATATGCTCGCATTATACTTCAAAATATATGTCTCACTTTTCTATTTTTTTTTATATCCGCACTTTTCTATTTTATTTGTCCTTTGTCTTGTTTCTATTTTATAAAATAATTAAATATTAGTACATTATTAAATAAATATTCTACCCTGTATTAAATACACTATAAATAAATAAACTTTAAACACATTATTATAAATAAATTCAAACCCACAACTACCACATCACATATAAATAAACTAAATAAAAATTAAAATCATTACAATCACATAACATAAATTCTTAATTTACTCCCATAGTAAATACCAATATATCTCTACATTAAATACTAACTATCCCCACATAAAATATTGTGCCCAAAATTTATGGGACACTATAAATAAGACGAGGGAGTATTTAAAATTAATATATTGATGTAAATATTTTCCTCATATGTTTCTCACACAATAAATATATATGCTCATTAAATATATTATATATTATATGCTCCATAATGTTCTTACTATCAAATTGAGAATGAGTACTTGGTTTACTAGTTATGTCACATGACTTCCAATCTTATGGTTGGGAGTTCAATTCCCAATGATCCATTATTTATTTTTTATCATGTTTGTAATTTGTGTGGTTTGGGCTCCACATATATATATATCGATATATGAGTGACAATCTTTACCAAAGCAAAAAAAAAAAAAAAAAAAAAAAAAGAAGCTTACAAATCACCCTAAAAAAATATGCTTAGTTTTTTAATGTCAGCTATGGTCCAATTATACCTTTTTTTTTAATCTTCCCCATTAAAAATATAAAAAAATAAAAACAGCCTTATCCTACTTTTAATACCCATCTTGCCTTTGAAGTCCGGATGCTATACTGAATTAGTGGGCCAAATGGTTGCGCAGCCCACTATTCACATATATGGGCCTATGTTTTTTGTAGGTCTGGCCCAATATGGGTCATACAAAATAAAAATACCAAAAATTTTGTAGTACCCTCCCCGCAACTGAATTGTGGATTAGGACTTGATTTAATGTTCCTCCCGTATATATACATTTTTTTAAAAAAAAAAAAAGAATACTAACCTCAAATACAAAAACTAATTAAAGTAAATTAGAAGAAAAATCATAAAAACCAAATCGAATAGATTAAACCAAAATAAATTAAAAGTCCAACCCGAGGATTAAGTGACATTTAAAACAATATACCCAAACACAAAAAAGCAGGCATGAGAAATGAATTCTTGATATGCCCATCTCCCCAACTACCCCATACATGCTTTATTTTCATCAAAAACTAAAATTTGACCCTAAATATATATTTGAACAATTTCATTAAATACAGAGACCATTTCTCATTTATTTGTGGGATATCTAAATGCAAGTACTAACTCCAATTTTCCTCCCTGGGAAATTTGTTGTTGACTTGATTCTTTAGTGGGTTTAACAAAGTTCCAACCACCCTTAATTGAATAAGGTAGCATTTAATGCATTTTCTTTCTTTTGTTGCTTTGAGTGTTTTGGACAGTCATATTTACTTAATAATGGGGTGAGGTGTGTTTCAAATTCCATAGCCTTGTTTGGATGGGAAGATTTCAAATATTACATGGTTTCAAATGAAATGTAATGGATTTAGAATTCAATGTTTTGATTGAATATAATTTGAAATATTTTAGAGTTGAATGAATTTAGAGAAGGGTTGAAATGATGGAGTAATATGAGCTAATTAAAATACATGAAATTTGTTGTACATTAATCCAAATGAGGCCTTAACTTTTGAACCTTACATTCATTACCTATGCTGGTTAAATTGTTCTGTAATAAATTGTATTTGCAACTAATAGGAGGATGCGGACAAAAAGCATTCGAAACCGTCCCCTTAATCGCGCGACGGAAAAGGAAAAAAAAAATCGGGAGTCGAAGACCGGGACTCGTACGCCTGACGGATTTTGTTGCATTGAATGTAGAGGTTAAAGAGTTTAAAGAGATTGAATCCAGTTTATGTCCTGAATTTTGACATAATAATCATATGCTGAATATGATGTACTTTCAATTTTATGTGATATATTTTGCTTTTCGTAATGTTATATATAATGTGTTTGATTTTTTTGTGATATTATGTATTTATATAATAAGTTATAAAAGAAAATTTATACATCAAATTCTGGTGAATATTATGCACCTCATCCAAACTTAAAAACGGAATTATTATCGTAAACCGAAAATCAATAAAAGTTAACTAAATTGATATGTGACTTTTATAAACGCATAAATCATGTAATTTGTATGACATCGACTTATTCCTAACTAATATAGGTTGTTTAAAACATAAATCAATAAACGCATAAGCCATGCAGGTAAATAAAAATTTGAGGCATTAGTGTGGACTTTGGACATAGAAGAGGCTTGCAATACCAGGAAAGATAGATCAATCGCGTTACAAAATATATTAACAATCAATCATGTTGATTGTTATTGATGACAGATCATTCATTAAAGCATGATCTTAATAATTAGTAATATTTTTTTTAAGTTGGAGGTAATGTGTTTTTTTATTTACATATTAAGTATTCACGACAACAATAATTGTTGAATAATAATTGTATTAAGTTGGTTAAATAAATAAATAAATAAATAAAAGAGAGAAAATAATATATATCAGTATATCAAAACGTGAATAAATTATGAAAAGTGGAAAGTTATGAAGGTTAGATGTTTTATTTGAACATATATTTTGTGGTTGACCACATTGGCATGTGAAAGAAGTGGTGGCAAACGATACCACCTAAATTGATAAAATTATTATTTTAAGCTTATATATATATATTTAAGTTGATTTGGATTGGTACAACCACACAATTTTATGGTCACTACTATCATCAATTACAACTTAACGTTCCTCTATAATTTTTATATTGTCACTAATACTACCATTCTAAAATTTAACTTGGCTTTCATTCAATTTGGTGACACTATTACCAAAATTTTCTGAACATGCCACCGATTCACCATGACCGTTTTCCAATAAAAAGAAAGAAACGTGCTTAAGATATTTTAACATTTACCCTAATACTATCCTTAATATATTGGTAAATATGGGTGAACCCTTCTTGAATGAGTTTTATGTATCCTTACATGGCTATACTCAAAAACATACTATATTGCTCCACGCAAGAACATCTTGTTAATACGTCATAAATTTTAAAATAAATACATAATATTTTACTTTAATTTATTGATTTTTAAATACAATTGATACTAAAATAACTAATAATAATAAAAATGTTTTTAAAAATGATAATAATAAGCTCACCTTGAAAAAATGAAAATATAAATTAAAAAAGTTATTATAATAATAATAATAATAATTATTATTATTATTATTATTAAGGGGTGTGTTTTGTTTTTTGAGATTTTCAAAATCGCTTTAACTTATTTTATAAGCTCTATTAAATTGTGATATTTGCAAGTATCATTTGGTATATATACTTGAGTCATGTCTGGATAAGTGATATAAAATAGATTATCCGATTATTGTATTTTTAAAACATAAATAATCAAGTTTTGAGCACCACTTTTTAGTGATTACACTTATTATTTGCGTTTTGAAAACACAATAATCACATAATTCATTTTTCTTGTAGCTTATTCAAACACCCTCTTAACAATAATCAAAAGAGAAATGAATACATTCAATACAAATGGATACCCATAGTAAAATAGACATTTTTGTCTTGACCATATATCCATTATATTTCAATTAATATATTTTTATTTTATTTTATCTAAAATACTATTGTAATTTAATCCTTGGCAACCCTTCTCTTCCCCCTTAAGAATACTTTTTACCATCCTACCTATATATAAGGAGGCCACTATAACCTATTCCTAAATGCAAATGAGCAATGGTGATGATGGAGGAAGGGATCAAGAAAAAAACCAAGTATATGGAGTGCCTCAAGAATCATGCTGCAGCCATTGGAGGCCATGCCAAAGATGGTTGCGGCGAGTTCTTGGCAGCTGGTGAGGAGGGCACCATTGAAGCTCTCAAATGCTCCGCTTGCAACTGCCATCGCAATTTTCATCGTAAGACACTCGTGCAATCCCCGCCATCATCGCCCGAAAATCATGAATTAGCTGCAGCAGCAACGCCGCCTCAAGTGACCAAGGACCGCCCGTTACTTTCTCCAATGTTGGAGTCATCGAAAGAGGTATCGTACGCCATTGAAAACAACAGGAAAAGGTTCAGGACAAAGTTTACTCCTGAGCAAAAGGAGAAGATGTTGGAATTTGCGGAGAAATCGGGGTGGAAGATACAAAAGCTGGGTGAATCTGAGGTTAAGAGTTTCTGCCAGGAGATTGGAGTGAAGAGAAAAGTCCTCAAGGTTTGGATGCACAACAACAAGTATAACCATTTTGCTGCCAAGACAACCGCCGTAATCATTCCTCCTCCTCCTCCTCCGGCATCCCCTCCAACGTCTCCTCCAGCGTTCGAGACTCGGAACTAAAATAAATAATTTGATATTTACATATGTGGATCGATCGTCGTGCTCATTTAAATAAATAATAATTAGTGTTATAATTGAATGTTATAGATCTCTATATAAGTATGTGTGTGTATCTAGTAACGTTAATTACAATTAGCGTTACCTAGTTTATTGTTGTATTTGGCTTGTCGTGTATTAATAAAATTAATTTGAGTTGCGCATCGTTCTTTATGCTATTAATTTAATTTATATCATCTCGGCCGTTTCTTCATTTTTTCATGATTGTTCGCCATGATTTATTTGGTGCACGAGTACTAGAAGAATAATGGAAGCACAAGATTGCGCAAACTCCAAAGGATCAACCAACATATATAGTGAACAACAACAACAACAACTATAATCGATCATCTCTTTGATCATCTTCAATGCGCTTTAGAGTTTTCATATAGTTACTTGAGGTAATGGTGCCATCAATTAGGATAAAAGATGTCTATAAGCCATCATTAGTCATGTAAAATATACCTATAAGCCTATCGTAAGTCATTATTCTAGCACTTTGAATTGACTCGGTATTCTTTTGAATTAACTAACACTCA
This sequence comes from Hygrophila difformis, assembly GCA_030278955.1. Taxonomy (NCBI): domain Eukaryota; kingdom Viridiplantae; phylum Streptophyta; class Magnoliopsida; order Lamiales; family Acanthaceae; genus Hygrophila; species Hygrophila difformis. Next base: position 7,204,775 of record JAOANR010000011.1, read on the forward strand.
ATTGTATTCATGGATCTCATAAAATTAAATTCAGAGAGTACTTCGACAAATTGGTGGTCGTATTTATCAATAACATTTCGAAGTCATAGTGTCATGAATTTCAACCTAAAATTTACAGTCTATTCAAATACTCTATCCGTCCCAACTCAAATGTCATGTTTGACTTTTTAATATTGTTCATTGTTCAATTTTAACTCAATTTTATTGTATGTTATGCGGAAGGAGGAGTTATCCACACAACTATGATGAAAATCAGATCTATTTTGGCCAAGTAATTGTTGAAAACATAATGTTGTTTTCACATGTTTAACTAATTTGCATTTTCTCAATATTATTAAGATGATATTAAATTCTTATGATCTTATGATTTTGAAATCGCACTTCCTTAAAACGATCTAGACCTTTACACGATCTTGAAAGTAGCAGAATGTGTTCTCAATTTTGCTTTTAGGACCTTAAGATTTTACGACCATCCTGATCCTGCTTTTAGGATCTTGTTCCTATCATTCATATTAATTTTGCTCTCAACTTTCATCCCGAAAATTGATTTTATGTTTTGACATCAAAATGACTTCTTTATTTTAGTTTTGAAGTTTGAAACTTGTAAATCCTTATATCATATCATATATATATATATATATATATATATATATATATATATAAATGACAGTTTGGTAAGGAATAGTACTATTTGCTTTCTCTGAAATTACGAATGTTGCCATCGCATTATTTAACATACACCGCGTGTGGTTTGGAAATCGCTTGCTCCATCTTTCCCTGACCCGATGCGTTCTTCGCTTTCCAGGGAAATCGTCCTTCCCCAATTTGTGTGCTCCGATCTTGCAGAATCCTACGTCTCATCGCGCGTCTGTCGCCGCCCCGCTGTCATCGCCCAGGCCCATCCCTGCTACGCCGTGGCCGTGCGCACCGTGCCGGACCTCTTGCCGCCACGTCTGTTTCGAAATCCATCTTCGCCGCATGGCTCGCGAACCTCGCCGCCACTCCCCGCTCCTCCCCACCGGATTCTGGCTCGATTATTGCGCTACCCGTTGCATCTATTTTGTTTAAGGTTTCATTTCAGGGTTATGGTTTTGGGTGTATTCATTTAATTTCAATTGTGAAAATTGGGGTGTTGGGCTAATTTCAGGATTTCGCTTGCCTTCCTCTGTGGATCCCGCCGCCGTTGGGCTCTCTATTGTCGCACTTCCGTCGGTGGGGTGGCTCCAGCGCCGCGGCCCCTCTCTTTGCCGCAGCCCTCGCACCACGCCTGTTCCGATGCCGCCTTCTCTCCCCATCTCTGTTGCTCTGTGTCCATTGCCGCACCTCCATAATCGCCGCCCCATTTCCATCCTTGTGCCTCCACAACAACTGCGCCTTGTTGGGTCTGGTAACAATCGACGCTGCCCTTTTCTTTTCTTTTCTGTTGTGGATTAGTAATTGAGCATCGGTACCATACATTTAAGAAAATAAGAAAAAGTATAGATGTAATGAATTATTCGACTATGAAGAGCATAATTTGATGCCAAAAAGCATTCCCTTCAAAGCTTCAAAGTTCGAATTGTTGGTGGGTTTTTGGTGAGTTTGGTACACAAGTTTATGAAAATTATGCCTTTCAGTTGTTTGCTCAAATGCTAGATCAATCTATGTGTCCTAGAGTTTGCATTCCTCTCCAATCGCACATATGTTTATGGAAAGATATTACTGAGTTCTCCCTTAATCTTTGCTTCGGAATCTTTAGTTTGTAGGTTAATTCCATTTTTGGTGCTATAAATATGTACTCTCTTCATGTGAATACGATCTGTAGTGCATTCATCGTGTGTAGCATTACTCTCTTCGTGTGCTCCCTGCCTCATTGAAATTTTGTTTGCTGCTGTTTTGCGCTTCTGTTTGTTACTAATTCTTTCGTAATTAACATAGGCTTCTTACGTTGCTCCGTCTCCCTGATTTCAGGTTTTGGTTCAGCCCACTCACCTCTACCACTCCTTCTAGCCCTCCCATTGTTTGCCTTCTCAGATTTCTGGGTGATTCCGCTGCTGGTGCCTTCACGGGATCCATTCTTTCATACATCAAGTATATTTATTACTTACTTTTCCAATTTTTGTTTTTGCCTTCAAAGAACAATTAACTAAAAACTTTGCATTCTTTATATGTAATTTTATTTACGTGTTGATAGAATAGTAATGCTTAGGCTTCAAATGTATTGTTTGAAATCTTTTTATCTAATTATCTCTCTGATTTCATGATGCTTCTCTGGTGTTCTTAATTTTATTTCTGAATTTTTATGTTTGATATATGTAGCATTTTCATGGAATGTGACAATGTTAAAGCAGTGATGACACAATGTATTGTGATCGGATATGTCGGGTACCTTCCTTTTTGCATGGATACTTATGCTATTGTAGATGCGATACAAATTCTGATTTTCTTGTGTTTCATGGAGACCTACCTTACTCTTCAAAGGATATCTTGAAAAAATTAGAGAATTTGAATGAAGAGCATGTAATTGGAGTCGGGGGCTTTGGAACAGTATACAAGCTTGCAATGGATGACGACAACATATTTCCCTTGAAGAGGATTGTGAAAGTAAATGAGGGGTTTAATCGCTTTTTTGAAAGGGAGATTGAAATTCTTGGAAGCATCAAACACAGATATCTGGTGAACTTTAGAGGATATTGCAATTCTCCATCTTCCAAGCTATTATTATATGATTTGCTATCTGGGGCAGCCTGGATGAAGCTCTTCATGGTTTGGATTTTGGAATGCTTCCCATATTTTATTATTTTCACTATTCTACCATTTTGCCAGTTCATTTATTATGATACATTTATGTGTTTGTTTCTGCATCATTTCTAGGAATTCTTGACCCAACTGAGGCAGAGTCAATGATCCAATTTGTGGAGGATGTGTTCTTTAAGAGTTTTAATACTATTTCTCAGGATCTATTTCCTTCTCAATACATGACAAATAGAATAATTAAGCTCAAGCAGGGAGTAAATTACTAAAATAGTTCTAAACTGCTTATTTAATTTTTTCACACTATTACCAGCCATGAGAAAAATTGCACATTATGGTCGATTTTCCGTGGCATGAAAAAAAAAAGAGTCATATCTGGGAACTCGTCACAAGTGGATGAAAAGTTTGAATGGCTTAGGTGTAAGTGTGGAATTATATCTGGCTTTGACTTCTTATAGAAGCACATGTTGAGGATGTGATTCTCAAATTGAGGTACCACAATCTATTAGGTTCCAGTTCATGGAAATTTAAAGGAATGAATTTTGTTAATTTGATTATTTGCAGTGCCCGATAAGGTTCTTAAGATTTTTTTTTTACAGCCAATGCCTCCGTGTTTCGCGACTACTGCTCCCAACATTGACCATAATGAACCGTAGGCCCTGCTTTTGCCACCAATTTGTGATGGGAGGCCCTGAGATACATTTTTGAAATAATCCATAAATTACTGCAAATGTTTTTTGGCATAAGAAAGAGTTGTTTAAGAGTCCAGTTTAAATAAAGCTAAGTACTTGAAATTTTGGTAGTTAGACTTGTGTGAACATGTTTCATGTATTCTTATTTTTTGTGTGATGGGAGTTTCCTCAGGTACAGTATTTTGAATTAACACTTTTAAAACACGGAGGTAGCCGAGGACGATTTTTAAGTTGAATGTGAAACTTCAACTTTTTGCTTTGATATCCAAGCAGCCTGCTTTCCACCAGCTAAGATCAGTCGAGCAACTTCATCGCAGCGCTGTACTTATGCAGAGGTCGGTGGAAGTCGGCTTTGTTTTAATATCTCTGCTGTTTTATTGCTTTGCTAAGCCTTATTGGATCTTTATCTTTGTGGTCCCTTTGTTTTCTTTGTCGAACTCATTTGTGAAGGTATGATTCTGGAGTCCGCGTTGTACAGTTTATCATCAATATATTGCAAAAGTATATATCCTTTGAGTGTTTTAGCTTTTGTCTTTTCGGAGACTGCTGATGAAGTTTAAGCATTTGTTTGGGGTTTTTTATATGATTATAGTAGGAAATTTTGATTTATACCCATTGAGTGTTGTTTCTAACTTTAGCTACTGCCTATTGATCTCAAATGACCATAGATAATTTTTTAAAAAAGTTATATTTATTTAGAGTTTTTATTTTTTTTATTTTTTATTCAGACTTGCATTTGTTTTTTCTTCCTCATTTTAGTTAATCCATAACACATAATCTGTAAGACATGGGCCCAAGCAACATATCATATTTAATTCATGTTCATCAATTCTAACACATATTTGCTATAAGGATGTTGAACCTTGTCTTTTGAACGACATACATTCTAGAATCTTGATCAGCTACATAAATCTTTTTCGATTTACAGCTAATTGGTTTGGTCAGTGGAGTCAAAGTCATGATCAGTTGATTGAAAAGTTCTGAAAAATGGTTCGAGCTGGATGTGCTTGTTTTGCCCTTCCTCATTAATTTTGACCTTTTGTTTTTCAGTAGTTGCTAGCTGTTCCACAGATCCATCATGTATAAAAACCAGGTCATGGTTTATCCAATGTACTGTATACATTGGTCTATTTATTTTATTAATTGGCCACCTTTTTTTGTGCATATGATATTTTGGTGGATTGTAACAAAATGGTGTAAGAGTTGCTCGGAGAACATTCCAAAGTTAATTGTGTCGGTATGCCAGTTCTTTCCTTCTTTTCCATCAATTTTTCATTTTCAAATTCCCATGTGTCTTGCTCTAACTATTTGGAATTTTTGAATTCCTCAACTTGTATCTACAGTTCGCCCTAATGGGTCTGGAAAATCCATGATTTTTGCTGGTATGCTTCTTTGGAAATTATTCTGGCCTTTTGTTTTTCCTTGTCCTAGAACTGTCTTTTTGGATTATTTCATTGCGGATTACTATTTGTGATTAAGATGTTTGTTTATAGAAGATTTTTTTGATTATTTCATTAGGTTACTATATGTTGTTTGTAGGTTTTCTGGTGATGGCTTTATTGGAGGTGGGGAAGCTCGGATTGAACCATGATTTGGCTCCTGGGACATCTGGTTTTTTTGTTCAACAATAGCAAATTTGGTGCTCTATTGGTATGTCTTTGAATTTACTATGTAGTTGCTTTTACATTGGTGCCACCATGGTAGCATTTGTGAACTCATGTCCATATTTGAATTTGATGAAGGCCAAAACCGACCTTGGTTCTAAGGAATTTCCTGTATACAATTGCTGCCAGTGGGAAGACACCACACCGTACGAATGTCAGAAAACTAAGGAAAATCCTGAGTGGAATTTCCTGTATACACTTGCTGCCAGTGTGATTTTGCCTCATTTTCCACTCAGGGTGGGTATTCTAAGATCCAACAACAAGGTAACTACTGTTAATGTGTAACTGCATTCATTTTTGTCGTGGTCACAATAAGAACGAATGCTGGATGATGATGTGGAATGTGGTTCAGGTTGCATTGGTCCAGCTATTGTTGGATGCATCCAAGCTGGAGCATTTAAGCTTCGTGATACAGCTGGAACTATTGACAACAATACTGAATTAGCCTTTTACACCCAACAGCAATTCTGATCCTCTCCACAAAAATTGCAGTAAATTCCAACTTTAAATATAAGAATAGTCCCAACATTCTCTTTCCCGCTTTCCATGCCTCTCTTCTCCTCCATCCTACACCTCGCCACATTACAAATCGTCCACAGTCTCGCGCGGCATCGCGCGCGCTTCACGAGTTCTAGTATATATATATTATATAATTGTAGAAAAACACAATATAAAGTACATGTCTGTGTACCATTTAATTGTTTTAATTTGATGTTTTTGTATTATATTGTACTAATCACATTGCAAAATTCTAAACACACAAAATAATGCTTTATGCTTTCACTTGTTTATGCATTATTGATTACATCCATTGTTCCAATTTGATAAGATGTTATGATCTCGATTTTATAAAGAAAAAATGATCCTATATATGATCTAGATTTTGATAACCTATTTTCCGATCCAATTTAGTGTTGAGACTTAACAAGAATGAACTAATAGCATAGATATTCTCGCTGATGAAATGTATAACAATTGAAATTCCAGGCATACCAATAAATTTTTTTTGGTAGAACATGCCGATGCATTGGCTTAAAGGAAACTACAAAACTATACATAAAAGAGGTAAAGAAAGAGAAAACACGAAAGTAAAAGAAAATGCAGAAGCTGAGACCGGGGAACCAAACATCAGCCAAATCAACATAGAGGCAATGACGAATTTCATCTAAGGAAAAAACCCAAATAGTGAAAAACTACACCGAGCGACAAGCATACCAATAATTGACTTGCCTTACAAACATTTTTATCATGTACATTTTCATTTGTACTATTCGGACCTTGCATTTTATTAATTAATAGAATTAACCAATAACAATCATCACAAAAAAAAAATCTTAAATTTATTTCAATTTTGTATCAAGAGAATTTGATTCTCTATTCGGACCCTTACCGCTTATCTACCAAAAAAAAGCCCTTACCGCAAATCCAATTTCCCTCCAGTTAAATAAACCCTCGACACTGGCAGAACTCACACAAGACAAATCGAACACTCGCGCGCGCACCGCCGTCGACTTCGAATCCACCGGAGAGGACGACAGCGACATCAACTGTTCCAGCTTCGCATTTCCAATTTCGCTTAACTGCTCCGCCCGCCCTCTGCCTGTCTCGCCAATCGCCACTATCCTTGTCATATTCGATACGAGGGTGAGGGTCGGTCTGGTGTGTACAGCGGATTTTTTTTTTATTTAAAAAATATATATATTTTGGATTATATGTTAGCATTTTGGTTCGGTGAATCATTTTCTGTGGGCTTTTTCGCTCACATTCAGTTGGAAACTTGTGAATGCTTTTGATTCAATTCTTTCCTTTTGTTTACCATAATTTGCTTAGGCTTGAGAATTTTTTGAATGCTTGGGTTCACTACTTGTTTTGGAGTATTGCACTGCTCACGGATTGTGAAGAATTTCTCTGCTCCTTAATTGTTTTATTAAGGCCTTAGTCTGCAAAATACCATTTTCTGCTAGAAAGGGTTAATGAATTGTGGTTTATTTCATGATTTTGATGCAAAGAAAAAATGGGAAAATTACAGTTCTATTTAGGTTTCGTTGAATTTGCTTTTGAAACGATTTCAATCTGCTTTCTAGCTTCAAGGATACCAAGTGTGTGTAGAAATGGCTATACTTACAAATAGTTGAAGTATTGAGCTAGAATGGTTGCATCCTCTTGATCTGAATGTAGAACTCTTTTGGGAGATGATTATAGGTTAATGGAGATATCCTATCTACTTTGAATTTCTTGTTTTAATTTTTTTTTTCTTATTCTAATTATGTAGAAGTTATATGTATGTTAATCCAAAATGGTGTAACTAATTGAGCAAGTGAACCAGTAATTTGTTCAATTTGATTGATCCAAAAGTGAAAAGACTGTTTCCTTTTGTGTTTGGTACTTTGGTACTTTGTAGAAAATATATATTTTTTTTCAATATATTATGGGAAACATTCACAAGATCATCCTTGTTGAAGTTTGTTAAAACACTTGAATATCAATTCTTTGTTTGATCATGTCCTGCAGGTTGGCTGATACCTATAATGAGAATAGTCATGGAGGAGGAAAACCGACGACATAAAGGATATCTTTTAGGCAGGAGTTATCACCTTCAGTTGGTCGACTTGTTGAGAGAACATTAATGTTCAAAGCCTTGTTATGGCACTATCCAAGGTAATTTATGGTGCTCTTGCAATAATATGAAATAATGAGTATGTTATTTGGATTGGTTGTTGCTCAAGAGTTATTTTAGAGTGTGATGTTCTAAATTTATTTCACAGTGTTGGTGTGTATTTAGGATACGGTATATTGATTTGTTTCCTATCTTAAATTTTATGATAGATTATATTTTTGTTGTGATTGAACTCTATTTCCCAATTTCTCATTGTAATACCCCTATGAAAGGAGTACCTTTTATTGGATTCAATAGAGAAATCGGACCCTTCATCCTAGCAGTTGTTTGTGTTGAACCTTTCTGATGTCCTTGAATATGGTATTCTCTTTTTCAAAGCGTGTTTTAATTCCCGATGCCAAATTCTCACTAGTTGTGTTTGAACACGTGTTTTTTCTTTGAGTTTCCCCCCAATTTGAAGCGAACTTTATCTAGTAATTCTTTTGCCATGGGATGTTTTGTTTAGTTAATGGAGTTGGGGAATATGTTTTGCTGTTGGTAACAATGATTCATTCATTGATTGAGAAAGGAGAAATATATTAATGTGTTCTTATAAAAATGAAGCTTTTCTTTTGAAAATCTTTTGATCCTTTTATTATGTTTCTTTTTCAGGAGATGATGGTGTGAAAGTGGAACCACTATAACAGAATGGTGATTCTTATGTATTCCAGACGCCTAAAGTTCTGGAATTTTTATCTGCATGACTCATCTTTTAATAACCGTTTCCAAAGGGGGTTTGCTCTGTGGTCAATGAAGAAGGAGCCAGATCTTGAATCAGCTTTGTCTCGAAATCATAGATGGATTGTGAATAATCAGATCAAGAACATAATTCTCAGGTGTCCTTATGAAGTTGCACCTATTGATTTCCTTCAGAAGAAATTTAAAGACCTTGATCTTCAAGGCAAGGCACTTAACTGGCTTAAGAAGTATCCCTGTTGCTTCGAAGTATATAGGGAGGATGATAAGTATTTCTGTCGATTAACAAAGCAGATGAAATATTTAGTGGAGGAGGAAGAATCTATTAAAGAGTTGCAGGAACCAATTTTCGTAGAGCGGTTAGCAAAGTTGTTGATGATGAGCAGAAGTCATAGGCTAAATGTTCTGAAAGTAAATGAGTTGAAGAGAAGTTTTGGGTTTCCTGATGATTATCTACTGAGGATTGTACCCAAATATTCCCACATGTTTCGAGTTGTCAACTGCACTGGGAGGCGAAGTTCCATGGAGATAGAGCTTACACACTGGACTCCAGAATTTGCAGTTTCTGCTATTGAGACCTTAGCTAAAAAGGTGGGTCGTGATCCATGCTTTTCTTGTTCACTGCCAGCTACATGGAGAAAATCATGGGAGAAATTCCGAGAATTCAATTCAACTCCATATATTTCACCCTATGCAAAACCGAGAGAATTAGTTGAAGGATCAGTTGAACTGGATAAAAGAACAGTAGCTTTGGTTCATGAATTGCTATCCCTGACTTTGTGGAAGAAAATCTCCATTGTCAAGTTGGGTCATTTTAGAAGAGAATTTTGCTTGCCTGAGAAATTAAATGTGCTATTGCTCAAGCATCCTGGTATATTTTATGTTTCAAACAAATATAAAATATACACCGTCGTTCTTAGGGAAGGATACAATGGTCCTGAATTGATTGAGAAGGACCCACTCGTTGTTGTGAAGGAGAAGTATGGGGATTTAATGCAGGGGGGACTCCATGAATATAACCGGAGGCACTATTTAATGAACTTAGAAAAGAAGAGGAAGAAAGGAATGCTGGCAGCAAGGCCCGAAAGGAGGGAAAGAGGCAGCCATGAAACTTGTGATCAAGATGGCGCGGTAGGAGGAGGTATATTTGATGCAGAAGAAAGGAAAAGATTTTACAAAGTTATTCTTGATGATGATTTTAGATGAACCTGGATGGGCAGGGATCACTTGCAATGTTTGCAACAATGCAAATGACACTATTCATTGGACTGCTTTCATTTCAATTTTTATTGATTAATACTTCTCAGATGTGTACAATGTAAAAAATATTAATAAGTTTCCATTCAAAATTATTTGATAATATACAAAATAATTCTCTCACACACACATACTTCCTTCGTTTTCCAATGTTTGCAACAATGCAAATGACACTATTCATTGGATTGCTTTTCATTTCAATTGTTATCATAGTTATACAAGTTAAAATATAGCCAAGTGATATCTTGTTAGATTCGTCTTGTCTTGTAGTTTTTAAATACCAAATTTTTAGAATTTTTATTTGTACCGAACTTGAGTTATTGATGATTTAAAATATACATTGGACTGCGTGTTGTGTAGGTCCGTAGCAAATATTGAAAAACGGAGGAAGTATATATGTATTAATTAGATAGACTTCCACTCACTAAGGTCTTTTTTTTTGTTTTTAACATTGACTATCATGTGTCGGCAGATATATATATATATGGGAGCTCAAGCTATACAAATTACAAAAATGGATTATAACTTAAGTTGAATATCCAAACTACAAGCCGTACACCAAGTTTGAAATCATACCAAAGTGATGACTCAATTTTTTTTTAAATTTTTTTTAATTTTTTTTAAACATTGATACTCATGTTGGCAGAGGTGTGTGGCACTTCCTCAATTTTCATTATCATTTTAAATAAGTGTGATATCCACTAAAATAAAATGAACTAAATTTACATGCAAATAAATGAGATACACTGTAATTAATTACCTGTACAATTTGGAATGCACAAAGGGCACGCTTTCGTCTCAAAATCGAAGCTGCTCAACTTGGAAAGTTAGGCTGGTCAAGATGGGGTATTAATGGGCTTCTAGGCCCAAGCAGAAAGCCTACTTCCATTAAGCCTACTTCTAATTGTAATTTATGAGTTACGGCTTACAATTTTCTGGTGCCAGCTGTCATATGGTAACAGGGTCATGGTAACCGGCTCAGCGGGTGAGGAATATTACCGTTTCTACATTCTTCGTTTTTCAATAACTAGATTTTTCGCCCGCGCTACGCGCACGGGTGTTAGTTCTATTTTTTTTTTTTTTTTGCTTAACATCATATAAAGGCTACAGAAAAAAAAAATCAAAAAAACGAAATCAATGGGCCCGAGAGAACCAAGTGCCAGCGGAATCTGCCTTAATAAGAGGCCCCATTCGTCTGGCGGAAAGGCCCACGTCGTAAAGAAGTGTTCGTTATCAGCTCCTTTCTATTAACTAATATTAACTCGATACAAACTAATATTAACTTGATTAATTTAAAATGATAGAAGATATTATTTTAGTATATTTATGAACAAAATATTTTTTTTAATAATATATAATTTCTATTATCACTTTTTACAAAATAATAGAAGAAACAAATTTCTAATTTTTTATCATAATACATACCAAAGTATAAATTCAAATTTTTATGCAAATAGTTTACCAAAAAAAATTTATGCAAATAAAACACAAATAGAAAAATTAATTTATTAAGATTACCAATCCTCCTAATTATAAAAATAATTTGTATAATTAAAATAATTAAGTATATTAAAACTTTCACCTTTGTAACTCATTCTTTATCACCGAAAATATATGTTGACTAATAAAAACATATATAAAAGATAAACTACCATAAAAAGGATAAATTATCATAATATTAATTTATGTACACAAAATAATAGATTGATTTTTTTTTATTAATGGAGTACTTATTTTCTTGTGTATATTATTTAATTTTCAACATTAGTCTTTTTGGAATATAAAGTTAAACCCATAATATATATTTTTATAAAGATAATGAATTATCAACTAAAAGAGCAATATAGGCAGAATAATAAAATTATGGTTTCATGATTTATTATATTATATTATATTATATATTCTAATATTAGGGATAAATGACGGAGATGAATAGATTTGCAATCCTATGGTCATTGAATTTTAGGATGAAGTGAAATTATTTTCTACACCTTTGATATGTATCTTTATGATAGATATGCATATATTTGAAGTAAAATTACTGTTTAAACACATAATATATAATTTTTATAAAGAGATTAATAATAACTTAAAAGGACAATATAGTCAACATAATAAAAATATGTTATTTATTATATAGATTATCATCCCTACTATTATACATATTAAAAATTGATTATTCAATATATATTTTTAGTGATGTATTTTGTATTTAAAATATGGTTATTATATTCATATAGGATTATATATTTTAGACATAAAATTTTAACCTAAATTAAATAATTTAATAATATTACAATAATATTCATTAAAATATATATACTTATAAATAATTTATATTATATATTTTTAATCAACTTATATCTTTTAAGTGTCATAAAAAAATTCATATCTTTTTAAGATATATATAAAGATTTTCTGAAGATTTTATTATATCAATAGATAAATTTATTTTCTAAATATAGATATTGATGATGTGGAAGGTGAGTTGGAATTAGTCAGCGATTAATCATCAATGACGTGGATTAATTGTAGCCATTTATTATAAAATGATGGTATAATTACTGATATAACCCTAAATATTAAAAAGAATTAGTTATATTGAATAAGATAAAAGAGTCTGCACAGACAAAAAAGTATTCAGAATTTATTATATAGATATATAATCCTCTAATTTTTCTTTTGGTTGTTCATAGTATTTGGCAACCAATTTTATTATTTCCTTCCCAGTAGCCCCCAACCTTGTTCTTCCCCGCTCTCCTCCGGCAGCGAGTGGGCGGCGAGCAGGTGGCATCTCTTCGTTTTGGAAGACACGGTTTTCACTCAATTTTCTCCTTACCGTTTCGCCCCATCTTTCTACGATCTCGAAGGCTTATTGGAAGCAATTGAAGGGCAGCGAGTGGGCCGCGGGCGGGGGCCGGATATTGTTGATCTCAATAATTTGAAGGAGAATTTCGCGATTTGGTCCGAAGATAGGAAGCGAAATGAGGTATGTTAGGGTTTGGGATTTCTGTTGATTTTTTTTGCCCCACATATCGCATGCAATTTCTCCTTTCTAAGGGACATAGCTAATACTATATATACTTTTCCGGATATATTTAAGCTAAGCACACAGATGATGCATTCAAAATCCCCAGTCTCTCTCGCCACCCCCTTTGTTCTTCCATCTCTACCGACAACGATACACCACGGATAGGTCGGCGATTTGCAGCGTTTAATCGGCCGCGAGTGGGCGGGAAATATTGGGAATTTATTGGCAGCAGATTTGGCAAAATATCCCGTGAGAAAGAAGTTACCAGTGGCAAGTCTAAGGTTTTCAATTATGATTTAAATTTATGCTATAACGTATTTAATTTTATGATATTTCTATATTCTGCCTGATGTTTGACATTTCATTTTCACTTTAAAATTCTTTGTTCTTTGTCTTTATTGATTAGCCTTGGCCATAAAACAAGATGTTAGATTTTGCTTATTGTTTTGTTGCGATTCTAATTTAGGGAGAAAATCTCCTTCCTGTGCCAAAAGGGATGTTGACATAATAGAATGTTAATCTTGGATTGCTTCTGAAGGTAAAAGGGTGAATTATGTGTTAGTTGATGTTGATCTTAGGTTATTTGAATCCCCTTCTAGCGAGTTCTCTAATTTACACTATATACTTTATTAGTTTCTAAATTTTTATTGTCGAAATATGGAAAAGTTTAAAGCTACGCTTTTAGATGTATGTTGGTTTATATCATAATTCTTCGTGATAAAGGTATTGAACGCTATAATCATTCAGATCTTTATAACTTGGAAATCAATTGTTGGACATTGTTATATTACGAAGATTTCTGTATGACAAGTCCAAACAAGATATGAGCATATTTCACTACATGTTAGATGCTTTTACCATGACTCCAAAGTTTGCAGTATAGCCAAAAACATAGCACAAACTGTGACTGGATAAACAGTAGCAAACCAAGTTGACTGGATAAACTGTGACTGCCATCATCAACTTGGCTTGCTAGTGTTCATTCAATCTTCAATTGGGATGTAACATATTAGGATAATGTCATGTATGTAGGCTTCCAACTTCAATTTAATTGTATAGCTAAGGTGCCAAACGGAGATATAAATAAAATGAAACAAGAACTTCTAATTGACAACGATATAAAAAGCTAGAGTCGACATCGAACTATTGTCAATAAGTAAAATTTCTAAATTAATTAATTAGATAATGAAAGGAAGATAAAAGTAGCATTGTTTTGATATTTTGAATGTAAAACTTGGACCTGTTTGGTAAACTTATGTGGGATTCAGATCATTATATTATCGTAGTTTTTTAATGATGATAACAGAGCTACGGAAATGCATCAAATTCATTGAAATCAAAATTTTCTTAGCTAACATATACAATAATGTTTTGTATCTTTTATTTATTTATTTAATTTAATTTTTTTTTTTTTTGGATGATAGTTTAGTTGTTCTCTATTATTTTCAGCCGTCCTCTCAAGAATTTCTAAACCAGAGGACAATCATTACTCTATTGTATTTCATAGACCCCTGGCTTTATAGTGTTGTGTAATTTTTACCATGTATCTCATGGATTTTGTCTTGGCACTGTTGACAGGTAAAAGAACAATTGGTGTTATAATAAGGTGCGGTTTTTGAAATTGCTTTGGGGGATGATACACTAATGTGAATAATGCCTCGGAGAAGGCTTCTTTAATATTCAAACTCAAATTTATAAATGTAAATTTATTTTTTTGGACTTTTGACCTCTTTCCAAGGTATGTTTTGATAAATCTTATTATATTGGAGATATGGTTTTGTTGATAAGGCTTATATTTTAGTCTTTATATAATAAATTTAGGATGCGAATGATTATTTTGAATTTTTTAAGGGTTTGCAATTCTTGTGTGGAAGTTGCAATTTATTACTTTTTATTTTTTCTATTTTATGTTTGCCATGCCATTTGCAACCCTTGTTATAGGGAGTTCCAAATTACTTGAGGGACCAAGTTGCAACGCTCCGTACTAAGGTTGCAAAAGGAGTTGTTAAGCAAAATAAAATAGCTTCTCAACATGCCTACATCTCTTTTTGGTGGTTGCAAAATGAGTTCTTTTTCGTAGTGCAAAAAACGGTCAAATGCTTTTTTTATGGACTGTTTTAAAGATCCCTTTGTTGCACTATATTCCCTAGAGTTATAATTTGTCGTAGCATTCATTGCTCTCCATTCTGAACTAATAATGTTTACCTTCTAGATTAAGAATTCACTCATTTCAACCAAATTTGTTATTCAATATGCTAAATGAGGCATTTTATAGTGGGAAGCTATGAAACTCGGACACCCTCCTCTGGGTCGAGAATCTGCCTCGGACACGACTCTATATCGGACACGACACCGGACACGTGTCCGGCCACGACTCCGGTTACAAGACACGGACTCGACTTTTTTGGAAGAAAGGAGTCAGCATGGATGAGGGAGGAAAGAATAGATGACAATTTTGCACGCTTCGTTGCCAGGAAAGAGTCGCGGGTGTTGGGTCTGCTCAAGAAAGCGCTGGCAGCGGCGGTAGCAATGGCAGCCGCCGGCGATATCAAGTGAAGGTGATGGAGAAGGCAGACACGTTCTTGGTCGGAAAACAGAAAATCCGGCGAGCAGTGAAAAGGAGCACCAAGGGAGCGGCGGATCAGAGATTGCCGGACGAAGTTGGGTGAGTGGGCGGCGAATGAGGGAGACTGGAAGAGTTTTCACTTTTTGGATTTTGGGGAAAATGAACCGTATCCAGGGAATAGAACGGGTGACTGTGTGACGTACAATAATTACACGAAGTAATAGGGTTGGAGTGTTGTGCCTTCAAATCTCAGTAATAGCCCTCTGCTCTCAATTCTTAATGCAAATTGTGGGACTCGAGAGATAAAAAGTTTGTTGGTAATTGAGTAGATTGAGATTTCTAAGATATGATATTTTAAATTTAAGTATTAATTAGACTCTTTTACTTGGATGGGTTTTTTTTCTTTAGGGTTTTTTCTTTAAATTTAAGTATTGATGGATTATTATTATTATTATTATTATTATTATTATTATTATTATAAATTGAGTGTCCAATATTTTTTTCGGACACTCCGAATCGTTTCCGTATCTTGAAAATGGTCAAGACACTTGTTTGACCGTGTCCCCGTATCCCTAAATTTTAAAAATTGAGTGTCAACTCCTCTGATTCTCGAATCGTGTCCGACATCAAAAGCGAGTCCGAGTAACATAGGTGGGAAGAATTGACATATGACTGCTGGGGTTCAATTTAATTTGTTTTTACAATCTACACCATTGCTTCATTTGCATTTATTTACCAATTGCTACTTTTATTTGCATTGCAAATTTCTTCAGAAGATGAACAATTAATTTGTTATTCTAAATCTTTTAGATGTTGGGGTGGGGCGTATTAAATGATATTGAAGCTTAAGAATGAATGGCAAAGCTCTTTGTACCTTGCAGTGAATTCAAAGACCTGTAAGAAGAATAAAAAAGAGGTAATTAGTTATGTTTTCTCTAGTCTTCACCAATTTTTTTTATTTTTTATTTTATTTTTATTTTTATATAGTTTTTCATAAGCAGAAAACAGATAGCATTTAGTAATCATTGCTTCTTAGTTCATTACCTCTTTCCAGGCCATCAAAGGAAGGTGAGTGTATATGTTCCATTATACGATTGTAAAAATTTATATTCTTGTTTTGTGTTGAATTAAACTGTTTTTAACATTTACTTCTACATTGTTTTGAAATGTCCTGTCAAGTTTAAGTTGTTAGATATTATAACATGTAGACATTGCTTTTATTTTATTGGTTGCCTTGACCATGAATTTATTTGATGCATGTTGTGACTTTCTATTCTTGTTTCTTTGTTTAAAAAGTTATTAAATGCATTGATATAGAGTGTTTTGGATACCTCGTGGTGTTTGAGATTTTGGATATTGTGTGATGATGATCTTTCTTTTTGTTGACTGCCTTTTTGAGCTTGCTAGTGTTTTTATGTGCTTTTCATCCTTTGGTGTGCATTTATTAATGTTGTGCTTGGTGTGGTTGTTAATACATGATTGATTTACTTTGTCACTGAGAATGAAATGATTATTGTGTGTGGTCTTATTCTATTTAGTGTGAGTTTTTTGATGACTGAAATGAGTTGAGAATATTTTCATCTTTCTTTTGGGAGATCTTGTGCTTGGATGTTGCGAATACTTTAAGACTTGTTTTGGAGTGTCTTATGCCTGGTTGTGTAAGAATTTCTTTGATCTCATAATATTTCGTATTTTCGTTTGATCTTTTTGGTATTGAATAATATGATTTCAAGATACTTTTAGCTTGTCTTGTGCTTGGCTGATGCAAATCATTATTCATCGATGACAATTAGTTTTGTCTCATTAATTTGGTGTGAACTTTTTGTTGTCGAATGAAATGATTGGGAATATTTTTAAGATTTTGTTTGGAATGGTTTGTTCTTGATTGTTGCAAGCTGTGATTGATTGTTAAGAATTAGTTTGGTCTCATAATATTTGGTGCAAGCTTTGTGTTGAACATACTAGTTTTAGAATACTTGATGCTTGCTTTGGAACGTTTTGTCTGGTTGGTTAAAGTAAACTTGTTTGACTATTGAGAATTAGTATGATCTCCTTGTGTTTGTGTGTGTTTTTTGGTGTGATCTCCTTGCTTTTGGAATGTAGTATTTGGTGTGAGCTTTTTGTTGAATGAATTAATTTTTGAATACTTCTATGCTTGTTTGGAATGTTGTGTGCTTGGATATTACAAATTTGTTTGACTACTAAGAATTAGTTTGATCTGCTTGTGTTCCATGTGTGCTTTTTTGTTGTTGAATAAAATTATTTAAGAATATTTTTAAACTTGTTTTGGAATGTAGTATTTGGTGCGAGCTTTTCATTGAATGAATTAATTTCAGATTTATGCTTGTTTTGGATTGTTTTGTGTGCTTGGATAATGCAAACTTTTTTTTTCCTTTTTTTTTAAATAAATGTTTTGTGCTTGGATGATTCAAACTAGTTTGACTATTGAGAATTAGTTTGATCTCATTGTGTTTGGTGCACTTGTTGTTAAATGAAATTATATAAGAATACTTTTAAGCTTGTTTTGGAATGTCTTATGCTTGAGTGTTTTGGACTATCTTATGCTTGAGTGCTGCAAACCGTGCTTCTTGTGAATTATTTTGGTCTCATTATATTCGGTGTGAGCTTTTTTTCGTTAAATGTAATTATTTGAGAATAATTTTAAGAATGTTTTGGAATATTTTAGGTTTGAGATGATCAGTGTAATATAATTCGCTCGGCCCACTATCGAATTGCGATTCCATTCGCTCGAACCGAAACGGGGTTCAGTAGCGACCTTAATCGCTTCAATTTGCGATTCAAAACGGTGAAAATGGCGAATTGAAAGAAACATAGGCAGCAACGGGGGAGTAGAGAGCGGAGGAGCATAGGCCCTCGCTTGCGACTTGTGAAACCAGGCGGGTCAGCGGGTCAGCGGGTAGAGGCGCGGTGGGCAAGAGAGGGAAGAGGTGCAGACGACAGAACATGAGGAAGGAAAAAATTAGGGCAAACAGGGCGGGAGGAAGGAGATGGAGGAGGAAGAACATGAATAGTGTAGTACATTTCAAAAGTCTGAATAACTACAATTTTAGTCTCCCGAAATATTTATTACTAGCAGTCCACTCTTTTGTCTTTTTCCAAAGTACTGCTTTTAGTTTTCCCATAAAGTTTTTATTTTTTTCTTTTCTTATGTTCTTTTTCCTTTCAATTCATTCTTTTTTATTTTGTTCTTCCTTTTCTTTTTCTTTTTTTCTTTCAATCTTCCCTATTTTATTTTTAATTATTGAGGATGTAGTTTGGTGGAACATTAATTACTTTAATATTAATAAACTATTATTAAAATTAATAATAAAATTAGTAAAACAATAATATTTAACCGAATTAAAACATTGAATTATAATTCAAAAAGCGAATCAAAGCAGTATACACCTAGCGAATCAAAAAAAAATTAACTAGCGAATTGCAAATCGAACTTTGTACCCTGTATCGAAGCAAATTCCGAATTATGTGACACTGGAGATGATGAAATCGCGCTCGACTGTAAGGAATTGATTTGGTTAGATTGATTTTTTGTTGTTGAGTGAATGATTTGAGAATGATTTTAATGTTTTATGGTTAATAGTTATTGATTGCATTATTATTTATTAACATTTACCAATTTCACAAGACAAACAGATATGCCACCTTTGCTTGGGGTGTGTAAGGCGTCAAAATACTCCTTTGGGTAAGTGTTTACAATGTTGAACTTCTTTAGTCTTACCATGGAAATGCAGCATTAGATGTAGTTGTGAAGGGTCGTGTTTGCAATTGATCCCTGTTGTTTCGATATTATTCTGCATTCATTTGGGTATGTCTTCTATACTAACCTGTCTTCATCATGTTTCGTTGTTCCAAAATTTGATACAGATAGTCTTTCTTGATACGTGTTTTTTTTTTTTAAATTATTCTTCTGTTAATTCTTTCCCTTATTGTCTTATGTAGCCTAGTGTAACGGATCGAGCATCAATCGAAAATAATCTATTGGACTTCTTTGGTTTTAAAACTTAAGAATTACCATCTTTGGGTGCTTGGTGGAATGAATAAAGATTCTCAAAAAAAAAAAAAAACTTAAGAATTACCATGGTAAAATCTCGTTTGTTTTTGTTCAATCAAATGCTTTTATTATGAGTTGTTTTAATGATCCATTTTGCTATCCTATACCCCGAAAGTTATATTTGTCATAACATTCATTCCCATGCACATCTAGAAGTAATAATTTTCGTTGTCCATATTTAAGAATTCTTCTATTGCATTCAAGTTTCTATTCAAGGATGATCAACGGTGAGGATCATTACATCATTGTTATTGCTAAACAGAACATATGACAGCATGAAGAAATGACATATGACTACAGGGGTTATTTTTTTATTATTATTATTTCTTATTTTATATATTTATAAGAATTGCATTTATTTAGTTCTTACATGCATGGCTAGTTTAATGTGCATTGCAGGTTTTGTTTTGCTTTTTTCCCCCTCAAAATAATGAGTGACTAATATGTTATTTTGTATATTCTAGATGACATTATGCCAGGGTGCATTCAATGATATTGAAGCATAAGATATTGCTAAACGGAACATTTGACAGTATGAAGAAATGGCATGTGACTACAGGGGTAATTTTTATTTTTATTTTCTTATTTTATATATTTATAAGAATTGCATTTATTTAGTTCTTACATGCATGGCTAGTTTATTATACATTGCAGGTTTTATTTTTTAAATTTTTTTCCACTCAAAATAATGTCATTTTGGATATTCTAGATGACAGTATGTCAGAGTGCATTGGATGACATTGAAGCAGGAGAACGAGTGGCAAAGCTATATGTAGTCTGATCGGCAACAAGAATAAATGAGGTAATTAATTAGTATAGTTTTCTCTAGTCCTCACCAAATCAATATTGTTTCTCTAGTATTCATCAAATTTTTATAATTTTTCACAAGTAGAATTATATAGATGGACTGATGGAGCAACTAACAAGAATTATTTTTAGTTGATTTACCACTTTTCCAAGTCATCAAAGGTACACATGTATTTATTTTATTACACGACTATAACATTTATTTATCTATTTTAAAATGTCATGTGGTTTTGAAGTGGATAGATATTATATCATGTAGACCTTGCTTCTATTTGATTGTGATTGGCTTGACCTTGAATTTATTCAATGTATTTTGTGAGTTTTTTCTTTTGTTAAATAATCATCACATAATTCCCGTGCACATCTTAAAGTAATAATTTTTGCTTTCCATATTTAAGAAATTTTCTATTGCATCCAAATTGGTATTTAAGGACCATCAACGGTGATGATCATCACGTCAATGTTATTGCTAAACGGACAACATGAAGAAATGGCATATGACTACAGGGATTATTTTTATTTTTATTTTTTATTTTATATATTTTTAAGAATTGCATTTATTTAGTTTTTACATGCATGGCTGATTTATTGTGTAGGTTTTGTTTTGTTTTTATCCCTCAAACTAATGAGCGATTAATATGTCATTTTGCATATTCTAGATGACAGCATGACATGTCGGAGTGTTGAATGATATTGCAGCAGGAGAACGAGTGGCAAAGCTATATGTAGCCTGATCGGTAACCAGAATAAAAGAGGTAATTAATTAGTATTGTTTTCTCAAGTCTTCACCAATTCAATACTGTTTTCTCTAGTCTTCATCAAATTTTTATAATTTTTCATATGTAGAAGTATAAAGATGCACCAACTAAATATAATTGTTTTTTAGTTGATTTACCATACTTTTCCAGGTCAACAAAGGTAGACAGGTATATAATTCATTACACAACTATAATATTTATTTATCTATTTTGGAATGTCCTGTCTGTTTGAAGTGGATAGATATTATATCATGTAGACAGTAGGCCTTGCTTCTATTTGATTGTGATTGCCTTGACCTGGAATTTATTCGATGCATGTTGTGAGTCTTTTCTATTGGTGTTTGTTTGTTTTTTTTTTTGAGGGAAAAGAGAACTTTTATTACGTATAACACAAATCATCCGAAAACAAGCTTATACAAAACGACACTGGCTATGTTCCGAGTAATGACAGCAACAAGAATCAAAATTTCCTCATTAGTACCCCCTAGCAGTGACTAAAGCTTCTTTCCTCCTCTACGAAACATCAAAGACCTGTGGGAACCGAATAGCAAGAAAAACAGGCCCCCAATCGCAGCTTTCGATAATGCAACAGCTGTTGCACTTCGAGCTTCCATGACCATATCAAAAAATAGTATGAATGGGATATCCAGTGGAAACAAGCAGCACAACAGTTAATGACACTTGTTTGTTTGTTTGTTAATATTTATTAAATATATAGAGTTTTAATTGTGCTTTGGATTACCTCTCGACTCTCGTGGTGTTTGAGATTTTGGATATCGTGTGATGATGATCTTGCTTTTGGTTGATTACCTTTTTGAGTTTGCTAGTGTTTTTATGGCTTTATGACTTTTCATTTATGGGTATGCATTTATTAATGTTGTGTTGGTGTGGTTGTTAATATATGTTTGTTTGCTTTGTCACTGAGAATGAAATGATTATTGTGTGTGGTCTTATCATATCTGGTGTGAGCTTTTTTATGAATGAAATGAGTTGAGAATATTTTCATCTTTCTTTTGGGAGATCTTGTGTTGGATGTTGCGAATACTTTAAAACTTATTTTGGAGTGTCAGTATGCCTGGTTGATGTAAACTGTGATTGATAAGAGTTTCTTTGGTCTCATAATATTCGTGTGAGCTTTTTGGTATTGAATAATATGATTTCAAGATACTTTTAGCTTGTCTTGTGCTTGGATGATGCAAATCATTATTCATCAATGAGAATTACTTTTGTCTCATTAATTTGGTGTGAACTTTTTGTTGTCGAATGAAATGATCGAGAATATTTTTAAGATTTTATTTTGGAATGGTTTGTTCTTGATTATTGCAAGCTGTGATTGATTGTTAAGAATTAGTTTGGTCTCATAATATTTGGTGCAAGCTTTGTGTTGAACATATTAGTTTTAGAATACTTGATGCTTGCTTTGGAACGTTTTGTCTAAAGTTGTTTGACTATTGAGAATTAGTTTCATCTCCTTGTGTTTGATTGATGATTTTGCAGTTGATTATCTTTGAGTTTGTGTTTTTATGTCTTCATGACTTTTCATTTATGGGCGTGCATTTATTTAATACTTTGTTGGTGTGCTTGTCAATGATTCCTTTGATTTTGTGTTTTTATGTCTTCATGACTTTTCATTTATGGGTGTGCATTTATTTAATACTTTGTTGGATTGCTTATAAATGACTTGCTTCGTTATTGAGAATGCTATGATTTAGTGTTTGATCTTATTGTATTCAGTATGATTTATTTATTTATTTATTTATTTCTTTTTGGTTGGATAGAATGATGTAAGTTCTTTTAAACATTGGCTTGGAATGTTTTTTGCTTGGATATGATATCATGCAGACCTTGCTTTTATTTGATCGATTGGCTTGACTTGAATATATTCGATACATGTTGTGATCTTTTCTTTTTGTTTTTTTTAGGTAATTATTAAATACATTGAATTTTAAGTGTGTTTTAGATTGCCTCTGTGTGTTTGAGTTGTTGGATATTGTTCTGCAATGATGATCTTGCTTTTACTTGATTCCCTTTGCATTTGTTTGTGTTTTTATGTCTTTATGACTTTTCATTTATGGATGTGCATTTATCTAATACTGTGTCATTGTCTTTGTTAATAATACATGTTTGATTTACTTTGTTATTGAAATGATTTATTTTGTTTGGTCGTTTAATGTACTACTTGGTATGCGTTTTTATTGTTGAATCATGAACTGATTCGGTATAGGTACTATTAAACATTGTTTTGGAATGTTGTGCTTGACCTATTATGTTTACGTTGTAGTTATTATTGTGCATTAATTTTTTTTTTTAATTTATGAGGAATATTGAATTTCTTTAAAATTTCATAAGTCATTGATGCATTTCATGCAATTCAATATACATTTTTAATAAGTAATCTCTCAAATTCTTAAAGTGAAAATTATAAAAATTTAATATTATAAATTATGTGATTAGACACATCTAAATATTTCAATTGAGTATTTTTTTTAAAAAAATGTAACTGTTATTAAAAAGTGAAATTAAAGTTACTTAATGACTAGTGTCAACTATGCAAATATTATAATTAAAAAAGAACACAAGGAGTATGTATTTATCAGATGTGATATTATTGGTTCCTAATCGGTGATGGTTAATATTTGATTGCGTGCTTCGCCTTGGAGTTGTTTGCCCTTTGATGTCCTAAGATCATTTACAACCCAATCCTCTATTTTTGAAGAAGTTAGTGAAAAACTCTATATTTGAAGGATATTTACAATACTTTCATCTCTAACCAACCCTCTATTTTTGTATGTTAATGAATATTCCATATACTTTCCATTTTATATTACTTTTTAAATTATAATAAATAATACCGATATTATTCTATATAAAATATTAAAATTAATTTTATTATAAATTATTAGAATTAGAATTAGAATTAGAATTAGAATTTAGAATCCACAATTTTTTCTTTGCAATTATGATTTGGGCGGAACATTGTTGCACTCTCTCAAATCCTTCCATTTTTTTAAAGAGCTGAAGCCAGATAACAAATGAGAAAAAATGAAAATAGAAAACAAAAACAAACAGACACAATTAGAATCTAGGGTGCTTTATGAAACAAATAGACACAATTAGAAGAAACAAACAAATCATGGGAGGGTGCTTTATGAAAAAATACACGCTATCCTTCCATTGGAGAAGCCCTAATTGTTTGTCATGTTTTGTGGGCATGTGTTCTTTATAATGTGATTGTTTTTAATATTTGGATCTTTGTGTTTTTCTTTTTATTGAATTAAATAGGTCATTTTCAATTCCTTATTAAATGAAGTGATAATGTTCTTCAGAAAAATTAAATAAAATAATGAAAAATTATTATGAAAAAAGTAAAAGAAATTTGGTAATTAAATTAATAAGAAAATATGAAATAATTTTTTCTTCCAATAAGAAAATTGGAAGTCGACGGACTTAATGTAACACCCCGGTTTTTGGTCACCCAGGTCGGGATGTCACCGCCACATCCCCCTAGTAAAACACGGTTTCTCCGAGCTTACCAGAGGAATGCAAGGCTAGGTATTGCAGTATTTAAAAGTATTTAAATCATTCAAGACAGCCCATACAATATAATTGGAAAATAATAATAATATAGCGCAGCGGAAATATTTGGTTTAGTACAGTATCGCAGCGGAAAATGTAAAAAGGGCCGATATGGCCAAAACACGGGTTAAACAGGCCCGTTCATAATATAGTCTAAGTACGAAATTTAAAAGCAAAATAAGTGTTCCCCAAAAACCCATGCATGAATCGTGCTCACACATGCTCATTCCACATATTCTGTAAGGAAAGGAATAAAAATGGTTTTGGTCAGCAAAATTGCTGAGTAAGTTAACACATGCATGATCGTAGGGTTTAAAAGCCATTAATTTAATAATTTAACAAAAGCATGATAATAACATAATATTTAATCTAATCTAATCAACTATCCAATAGCATAATTTATTTCAGGGCTCTATTTAATAGCACATATCACATGGTTTAAGATAAAAGCCATAACTTAAATAAAGCATTTAAATAATTTAATTGGACAACAACATAATTTAATCTAATTTAATTTAATTTAGAGTCCCCATTACATTCCCGATTTTGTATTTCAAAGTTTCACGATAGCATCGCGATGTCAACAAGTTTAGCCGGTAGCCCGGCGGCCGCAACCGTATCAGCCATACCCAGTACCACTCCGGAGCCTCGGGAAACCCATACGGATATTCACGAGAGTGTAGGCTCTATATTTCGCCGTTTTGGCAATATCACATTTCAAGTATAGCGCGCGGGGTCACCATCGTCCATTACGGCACGAAGTGAATCGTTAGGGGGCACCCTGCAGAGCACTCACCCCTAATTTTAATTTATCAAGTTTGTAAGGGGATTTAATTTTTAATATCTGACCTCATTTGTATTTATTTAAAAATAATATCTCAACTCGTTTCAACCCTAAAGGTTAATTCCATGTTTCAACAAGATTTCAAGATTTCGCTTCCGGTAAACCATAGTTTACTCCAAAATTCGTCAAAAATCCGATTTAACTCTAAAAATTCCAAAATTTCATATCTGACTCAGAAATGGCAAGATCTACAACTTTCGTGTTTTAACTTTTTCAATCCGAGATACCTAAGTAGGTCAAAATTACCAATTTTCGCATGAGAACAATTCTGTCCGAGTTTAATGTGTCACAGTTTAAAGATTTCGAATTCTACCATAGCAATTCAACTCCAAATTTAATGAAATTTGACAGGGATCATCTTAAGACAATTATCTACGACTTTCATGTTTGGCCAAAGATCTAAAACAGTCTAGATCCTATGTCAAAAACGTGATCAAGATCATTCCTAAGTTCTGTCCAAGATTTCAAGATCTAGATTCAAACAGCTCGGTTTCGGTGGGTTTTCACATAACAAATCAACTCCAAAAATTCTCAAAACTTTACAGTAGCTAGATCTAAGTCTTAGAAACATTTTGCGTGTTTTAAGTTTCTCCATTTGAGTTCGTTTTAAGGTTCGGAAAAATTCATCAAATCTGTTGCGTCGGTAGAAAGTTTAGATTGACAGATTTTCGATTTCTTGATAATCTTTTAGTTTGAGTGTTTTAATTCATCCCAAAACCATGTAAGAGTTAACTTACTGAGTTTATGAAAGTCGGGGATCGTCTATTCGAAGGCGTGGCTTCCCGTCCACCTTTTCTCCTCTTCGTTCGTCGGGTTCTACGATCTAGATCGAATACGGGGTGTAGAAAGAAGAAGGAGATGATTAGGATTCGTTTTCGAATCGTTTATTGAATAAAGATTGGATCGAGACTTACCACGACTATGGAGATCTGTAGAGAAATTCGTCCAACAGCGTTCGTCTTGGTTTCGTGCCTCCGACGACTCCGGATTTAGGGTTTCGAACGTATAGAAGGTTGTAGGGTTTTGTAAACTTGTTTGGGGCTCCCAAGGGGTTTATTTATAGATTTCCCAAGCCCTAGGGCGTCCAACATCTGACCTAAAGGTCTTGGGTCGAGAGATGTTCAACCGAAAGTCGAAAAATCCGCGTTCGGGCGAGAGATTCACGCAACGGGCGAATCTGTCATGTGGCGCGATCGTGGCGCGCTGTTTCCCCTTCCACCGCGCGGCCACCGCGCGACACTCGCCTGGACTTCGGTCCGGGCGGGTCGTGCGATCCGTCGTGCTTTTCCGCCTCTCTTTCGGGTTTCTATCCCTCTATGCTCCCGAATTCCGATTCCCGGGGTATCTTCGGGTTTCTACTTTCTCTCTAAATTTTCACTCGGGTCTAATTGGATGTTTTGGACTCGAATCCTCGAGTTGTCGGGTTTTGGTGTACAATTTATTTACCTTTAATAATTAATTTTATTTAATTAAATTCCTTTAATTCCTTTTTAAGTTAAAATCTCATTTCTCATTTCCTTATCTTTATTTATTTCTTTATTTGCTGGATTCATTTATTTATTGTATTTATTGTTTATTTATTTAATTATTGTTTTATTTTATGTTGGAAAATTCACGGGTATTACAGTCTACCCTCCTTAAGAATCAACTTCGTCCTCGAAGTTGTGTTTCGGCTTTTCTTGTGCTAAAGGTCTTGTGTTTGTTTTATTATGTTGTGACTGAACTTAGAATTAAAACTTCTAAGCTGCCTACGTACCCGGTAAAGGGATCAAGCCATAACGTAGTTCAACAGTTTACAAAAGTGCACGAAAAATAGGTGGTATGACATCCTCTCCCCCTTAAGATTGCAGTTATGTCCCCATAACTGTGTCGGTATCGGTTTGGAACAATGTCGGGTATCGTTCTCTCATGTCGGATTCTACTTCCCAAGTTGCCGTCTCACTTTCGTGATTTGACCAAAGAACCTTGATCATTTTGACGGTCTTATTCCTTGTTACTCGTTCCTTAGTGTCGAGAATACGCACTGGGACTTCTTCGTAAGTCAAATCTTCATCGAGCTCAATTATCTCCGGTTGAAGTACATGTGTCGGGTCCGGCACATACTTCTTTAGTTGCGAGACATGGAAGACATTATGAACTCGATCTAAGTGTGGCGGTAAAGCCAATCGGTAGGCTAGAGTTCCGACTCGTTCCAGAATTTCGTAAGGTCCTATGTATCGAGGACTTAACTTTCCTCGTTTGCCAAAGCGCATCACCCCCTTCATGGGTGATATCTTTAGCATGACTCTATCTCCCACTTGAAATTCTAGGTCTCTTCGTCTCACGTCGGCATAACTCTTTTGACGGTCTTGTGCGGCTTTCATCTTCCCTTGAATCACTTTGATTTGTTGAGCCATGTCTTCGATAAGTTGTGGTCCCACTACCACGGACTTATCGTTTTCTTCCCAGCTCAACGGGCTTCGGCACTTTCGTCCATACAACGCCTCGAAAGGTGCCATGCCGATGCTAGCATGGTAGCTATTATTATAGGAAAACTCAATCAAGGGTATATGAGATTCCCAATTCCCTTTGAATTCCAACACACATGCTCTCAGCATGTCTTCTAGTGTTTGGATTGTTCTCTCGGTTTGTCCATCCGTCATCGGGTGGAATGCGGTGCTCATTTTGATTTGAGTACCGAGAGCTTTTTGTAACTCCGTCCAGAAATGAGAGACAAATCGACTGTCTCTATCGGAAATGATATCATGTGGTACTCCATGTCGTCGTACCACATTATCAATGTAGGCTCGGGCCAATTGGTCCATAGTCCACGTGTCTTTCATTGGGATAAATATGACGGTCTTCGTTAGCCTATCCACAATCACCCAAATCTTGTTCATGCCTTTAGGTGATCGGGGTAATCCCGAGACAAAGTCCATTGAGATGCTATCCCACTTCCAACTTGGAATCTCTAGTGGTTGCATCAATCCTAAGGGTTTATGTCGCACTGCCTTAACCTTTTGGCAGGTGAGACATCTCGCCACGAAGTTCGCGACTTCCTTCTTCATTCCCGGCCACCAATAGATCTTCTTCAGATCTTTGTATAGCTTGTCGCCTCCGGGATGTACGGAATATGGCGTGTTGTGCCCTTCCTCCATCAACCTTTGTTTCAACTCGGCGCATTTAAGAGGCACACACCATCTCCCTTTAAAACGGATGCTTCCATCCTCGTGGACAGCAAATCCTATTGCCTTTCCTTTGGCAATATACCCTTTTATCTTCTCGAGTTTCGGGTCGCCCGGTTGAGCGAGTCGAATCTCGTCCAATATTGGAGTTTCTACGACCATGGCATTGACCGTTTCTCTCACTGTGCCAGGATGCACAAGTTCTAACTCCAATCTTGCCAATTCCAAGTACAATGCCGGCGGAATTACCAACGAGTTTGTCACGTGTTGGGTTTTCCGACTTAGGGCATCGGCTACCACATTCGCCTTCCCCTCGTGGTACGCTATCTCTAAATCGTAGTCTTTAATAAGTTCCAACCACCTTCGCTGTCTCAAATTTAACTCCTTCTGAGTGAATATATATTTCAAGCTCTTGTGGTCGGTGAACATTCGACACTTCCGCCCATAAAGATAATGTCTCCATATCTTTAGAGCGAAAACGACCGCTGCCAACTCCAGGTCGTGGGTTGGAAAATTTTCCTCGTGAGGTTTTAGTTGGCGTGATGCATAGGCCACGACTCTCGAGTCTTGCATCAAGACGCAACCTAAACCTTCCTTCGAAGCATCGCTGTAAACTTCGAAGTCACCACTCTCTGATGGTAGTGTTAATACGGGTGTGGTGGTGAGTCGTTTCTTCAGCTCTTGAAACGCAGTCTCACACGCTTCGGTCCACTCGTATTTTGCTCCCTTCTTTAGTAGCTGGGTCAAAGGACGTGCAATCCTTGAAAAGTCCTTCACAAATCGTCTATAGTATCCGGCCAATCCAAGGAAACTCCTTATTTCTGTTGGACTCTTCGGAGTTGCCCACTCCGTCACGGCAGAAACTTTTGCCGGATCCACTGATACTCCATCAGCGGATACTATGTGTCCGAGAAATGCCACTTCTTTCATTCGACAGCTTGCCGTATAGCTGATTTCTTCGCAAGGTTTCTAACACTTGATGTAAGTGTTTTGCGTGCTCTTCCTCGCTCTTTGAGTAGATCAGGATGTCGTCGATGAACACTACGACACATTGATCTAACAATTCTCGGAACACGTTGTTCATGAGATTCATGAACATGGCCGGAGCATTTGTTAACCCGAAGGATAACACTGTGAACTCGTAATGGCCATGTCGCATTCGAAATGCCGTCTTCGGAATGTCCTTCTCGGCGATCCTCAATTGATGATACCCAGATCGCAAATCGATCTTCGAGAATACTGAAGCTCCCTTCAGTTGATCAAACAGATCCTCTATCCTCGGTAGGGGGTATTTATTTTTGATGGTCACTTGGTTTAGTCCTCGGTAATCTATGCAAAGACGTAGTCCTCCGTCTTTCCTCTTGACAAATAAAACCGGTGCTCCCCAAGGGGACGTACTCGGTCTTATGTAACCTTTTCCCAATAGCTTCTCGAGTTGTTCCTTTAACTCCTTCATTTCCAGTGGTGCCATCCGGTACGGAGCTTTCGAGACAGGCTCTGTCTCCGGAATGAGATCTATCGTGAATTCAAGATCTCTCTCAGGTGGCATGCCCGGAACGTCTTCAGGGAATACGTCCGGGTATTCTCTTACCACTGGTATGCTATCAACCTTGTTTTATTCCGCCTCAAGGTTGTGCACATAGCACGCATATAGTTCATACCCCTTACGCATCAAGTTACTCAATTTGAGTGCACTAACGATTTTGTTACTTTTCTTAGGGGGCTGAGAGTAAAAGATGACCCTCTTTCCCCTACTTTTTGACAAGGTGATCTTTTGCTTTTGGCATTCGATCACCGCTTTATACTGGGATAGCCAATCCATCCCCAGTATGATGTCAAAGTCTCCTAAGTTAAATTCTACTAAGTTCGCGAAGAATTCTACGTTCTTTATCACTATAGGAATTCCGTTATATCGTTTAGAGCAAGACACTACTTCTCCAGAAGGCAATTGAATTCCTAAGCTAATTCTCTCGCACTTAGGTAGATCTAACTCAGGCACTATCCTTGATGCTATAATTGAGCAACTAGCTCCAGAATCAAACAGAATTCTAAGGGGCGTATTCAACACATAAAATGTACCTGCCATCACTTCTCCTTGCGCAGGCACGTCCGCTTGGTTTACCACGTTCAGCCTGCCCATAGGGCGTCCCTGATTGCCTTGTTGATTCGCATTCGGCTGCTGATTTTGTTGCTGGTTTTGATTCTGAGGGGGCGGAGGTCGTTGGTTCTGGTTCTGGTTTTGCGGCCTATTTTGAGGGGGTCTGTACCCTTGGTTATTCCCGTTTCGACCGTTTTGATTTTGAGGCTGTTCTTGCCCCGCGACCAAATCGTCCCTCTTCGTTATGTTCTCGAGCCTAGTTCGGCAATCCCGGCGAACGTGACCCATTCGACCGCATCGGTAACAGGCGCCTTGTTGCGGGCATCCCCTTGCCAGATGGGGTCGTCCACATCTCGGGCAAGGCGGTACCGGATCTTCTTGGTTGAACCTCCTCCCAGTGTTGTTTTGTTGGGGCCTATTCGACCCTCTGCGCTGCTCATTCCTTCCAGTGTTGTTCTCGTTTCTTGAGTCTCGGTTTCTCTTGTCTTGAGGACCCCTGCTGGACTCCCCACTCACCCTTCTTTTCAGCTGCTGCACGCGTGCTACCGCCACAGCGCGGTCATACACTGCTTGCAAATCGGGGTAGTGTACCCCCGCAATCACCTCGCGCACAGACAGGTTCAGTCCCATCTCGAACTTCTGTGCCTTTTCCGCATCAGTAGGCACTAGCCTTGGTGCGAACCTCACCAGCTCCTTGAAGCGTGTGTAGTATTCCTGCACCGTTTGGCTTCCTTGCTTCAGCGACAGGAACTCTTCGTACATGGCAACTTTAGTACTCAAGGGATAGAATCGATCCCTGAGTAGTTCCATCATCTCCATCCACGAGTAGGGCTCGTCATCTTCGGTCAGTTTGGCTTGCGTCGCCTGCCACCAGTCATCAGCTTCGCCTTCCAAGTAGTATGAGGCGACATGCACTCTTTCTCCTTCCGGACATTTGACTGCTCCCAGCAGCTTATCGAAAGTCCGGATCCACTCCTCCAGTTTAGCTGGATCCTCCTCACCAGCATAGTGGAGCGGCTGGTAAGGATTCACCATCGCCAGGTAGTTAGGGCGAGCTTGGGGCGGAGGTACCGCCGCAGCTCGACCCTGGTTGACTTGTGCGTTTCCGAGCGCAATCAACACTTTCTCTATCGTCCTAAGACGATCGCCCACATTGTTCGGTGCGGGGGCGTCCTGCGCAC
The DNA here is from genome assembly GCA_030278955.1 of Hygrophila difformis. Lineage (NCBI taxonomy): Eukaryota > Viridiplantae > Streptophyta > Magnoliopsida > Lamiales > Acanthaceae > Hygrophila > Hygrophila difformis. Next base: position 7,236,570 of record JAOANR010000011.1, read on the forward strand.
CTTGGGGTTGTTCCATCTCAGGTTGAATCGGTTCAGTGACGTTCGGTGGTGTTTCAGTGGGTGTTTCAGTGGTGGTTTGGGGAGCGGGTTGAGTTCTTCCTCTTCCTCTTCCTCTGGGTGCCATTCTGGTACAAATGGGATAAATTAGGGCTGGTGAATTTAGCATATAGTCTAAGCAATTTCTATAAATGTATATGTGTTTTGTAATTTAGCACGTGGTGCTCAATCGAACTAAGAAGCATACGGCGCCTCGGGGGTTTTATTTTAATTTGTTTTGTTTTTTTTTTGTTTTTTTTTCTCGTGCGGACAGATCTGTCCGGAAGTATTATTTTTTTTTCGATTTAAAAAAAATAAATCGGGCATTTTATTTCCTCAAAAGAAATTTTAGTACAAAAGTAGCAATATTCTCCTAGCAAAATAATATCTAACAATAGAAGCTCTAGTGTCTCATGACGTCCTCCGGTGGGGTAGCAGGATCTCCATCCGGATCTTCCTCCTCCGAACTCGGCGGCTGTAGCTCGTCAAAGATAGTGTTTAAGTCCTGCCCGTGGGCATCGATGTATTCTTTTAGTATTAAGTTTTGCGTAGTGAGAGTTTGGACTTGGCGTTCGAGTTGGTTTATGCGGTGATGATCCGCCTCTCTCAAGTTGCCCATGTGGCGTAAATCGGCCTCCAATTGAGCCATACGGTACTTCATTTGCTCTAGGGTTTGGTGGGAATCGAGATGAACACTCATCATCCTGACCATCAACTGCATCATGTCTTGACTAGCCATCTAGCGCAAGCAAGAGATCTAAGTTAAGATTCGCCAAGATTCTAAGTTCAATTCGCCAAGATTCTAGGTTCAATTCGCCAAGATCCTAGGTTCAATTCGCCAAGATTCTAAGTTCATAGAAGAGATGCAATATGCACATGCAAATGATGATTTCCCCCAATAATAATTTAATGCAATATATATATATTTTTTCCCCATGGGTTTTAAAATAAAAAGTTCCACGGGAATAATACTTTAAAATTTAAAATAATAGTCAAAATACTAATGATAGTTTAAAAATAATAGTTTAAAAATAATAATGGTTTAAAAATAATAGTTTAAAAATAGCCGGTCTCTGATACCAACTTGTAACACCTCGGTTTTTGGTCACCCAGGTCGGGATGTCACCGCCACATCCCCCTAGTAAAACACGGTTTCTCCGAGCTTACCAGAGGAATGCAAGGCTAGGTATTGCAGTATTTAAAAGTATTTAAATCATTCAAGACAGCCCATACAATATAATTGGAAAATAATAATAATATAGCGCATCGGAAATATTTTGTTTAGTACAGTATCGCAGCGGAAAATGTAAAAAGGGCCGACATGGCCAAAACACGGGTTAAACAGGCCCGTTCATAATATAGTCTAAGTACGAAATTTAAAAGCAAAATAAGTGTTCCCCAAAAATCCATGCATGAATCGTGCTCACACATGCTCATTCCACATATTCTGTAAGGAAATGAATAAAAATGGTTTTGGTCAGCAAAATTGCTGAGTAAGTTAACACATGCATGATCGTAGGGTTTAAAAGCCATTAATTTAATAATTTAACAAAAGCATGATAATAACATAATATTTAATCTAATCTAATCAACTATCCAATAGCATAATTTATCTCAGGGCTCTATTTAATAGCACATATCACATGGTTTAAGATAAAAGCCATAACTTAAATAAAGCATTTAAATAATTTAATTGGACAACAACATAATTTAATCTAATTTAATTTAATTTAGAGTCCCCATTACATTCCCGATTTTGTATTTCAAAGTTTCACGATAGCATCGCGATGTCAACAAGTTTAGCCGGTAGCCCGGCGGCCGCAACCGTATCAGCCATACCCAGTACCACTCCGGAGCCTCGGGAAACCCATACGGATATTCACGAGAGTGTAGGCTCTATATTTCGCCGTTTTGGCAATATCACATTTCAAGTATAGCGCGCGGGGTCACCATCGTCCATTACGGCACGAAGTGAATCGTTAGGGGGCACCCTGCAGAGCACTCACCCCTAATTTTAATTTATCAAGTTTGTAAGGGGATTTAATTTTTAATATCTGACCTCATTTGTATTTATTTAAAAATAATATCTCAACTCGTTTCAACCCTAAAGGTTAATTCCATGTTTCAACAAGATTTCAAGATTTCGCTTCCGGTAAACCATAGTTTACTCCAAAATTCGTCAAAAATCCGATTTAACTCTAAAAATTCCAAAATTTCATATCTGACTCAGAAACGTCAAGATCTACAACTTTCGTGTTTTAATTTTTTCAATCCGAGATACCTAAGTAGGTCAAAATCACCAATTTTCGCATGAGAACAATTCTGTCCGAGTTTAATGTGTCACAGTTTAAAGATTTCGAATTCTACCATAGCAATTCAACTCCAAATTTAATGAAATTTGACAGGGATCATCTTAAGACAATTATCCACGACTTTCATGTTCGGCCAAAAATCTAAAACAGTCTAGATCCTATGTCAAAAACGTGATCAAGATCATTCCTAAGTTCTGTCCAAGATTTCAAGATCTAGATTCAAACAGCTCGGTTTCGGTGGGTTTTCACATGACAAATCAACTCCAAAAATTCTCAAAACTTTACAGTAGCTAGATCTAAGTCTTAGGAACGTTTTTTGTGTTTTAAGTTTCTCAGTTTGAGTTCGTTTTAAGGTTCGGAAAAATTCATCAAATCTGTTGCGTCGGTAGAAAGTTTAGATTGACAGATTTTCGATTTCTTGATAATCTTTTAGTTTGAGTGTTTTAATTCATCCCAAAAGCATGTAAGAGTTAACTTACTGAGTTTATGAACGTCGGGGATCGTCTATTCGAAGGCGTGGCTTCCCGTCCACCTTTTCTCCTCTCCGTTCGTCGGGTTCTACGATCTAGATCCAATACGGGGTGTAGAAAGAAGAAGGAGATGATTAGGATTCGTTTTCGAATCGTTTATTGAATAAAGATTGGATCGAGACTTACCACGACTATGGAGATCTGTAGAGAAATTCGTCCAACAGCGTTCGTCTTGGTTTCGTGCCTCCGACGACTCCGGATTTAGGGTTTCGAACGTATAGAAGGTTGTAGGGTTTTGTAAACTTGTTTGGGGCTCCCAAGGGGTTTATTTATAGATTTCCCAAGCCCTAGGGCGTCCAACATCTGACCTAAAGGTCTTGGGTCGAGAGATGTTCAACCGAAAGTCGAAAAATCCGCGTTCGGACGGGAGATTCACGCAACGGGCGAATCTGTCATGTGGCGCGGTCGTGGCGCGCTGTTTCCCCTTCCACCGCGCGGCCACCGCGCGACACTCGCCTGGACTTCGGTCCGGGCGGGTCGTGCGATCCGTCGTGCTTTTCCGCCTCTCTTTCGGGTGTCTTCGGGTTTCTACTTTCTCTCTAAATTTTCACTCGGGTCTAATTGGATGTTTTGGACTCGAATCCTCGAGTTCATTAGTGTCGGGTTTTGGTGTACAATTTATTTACCTTTAATAATTAATTTTATTTAATTAAATTCCTTTAATTCCTTTTTAAGTTAAAACCTCATTTCTCATTTCCTTATCTTTATTTATTTCTTTATTTGCTGGATTCATTTATTTATTGTATTTATTGTTTATTTATTTAATTATTGTTTTATTTTATGTTGGAAAATTCACGGGTATTACACTTAACCACTTGGGCTAAGTCCTCATCCCCAAAATAGGAAATAAAAATAAACCTATATAGTAAAATACATTATATAAATTAATGAATGTATATTTAATTGAATATTAATTATTAAAGTTTGATAAAACAAATACTAAATTTAATGAGTTTAAACTATAATAACAATAATAAATAATAATAATTTAATTAAAATTTAACTATAAAATATAATTAGAAAGAGTATAAAAATAAAAATAAATTAAAATAAAAAAATAAAAACAAAAATAAATAAAATAAAAATAAGTGAAAATAAAATTGTTTTTTCTTTTTTTTTTAAAGAAATAAGTTGCTGATTTTTTTGGCATAATTCGATTGAAATTTTTTAAACTGAAGTGAAAAAGAAAATTTTACTTTTTTTTAAAAAAAATAAAAATGGATTAAAGTGATTGAAATTTTGGTTGCTAATTTTGTTGCGATTTTAGTGATCGAAGATTAAGTTGCGAATTAGCTATTAAAATATTTTGTTCGTTATTTCATTCCGTCACGAGCTTCTGTATCTAAACTTAAATTGAAATTTTATTGTCATTGTAATTGTAAACTATTTAGAGATAATAATTTTTTTTAGGCTATGAGAATGAGTCATTTTCAGATTTTGTCCATTATTTTTTTCATTTAGAGTTTTAAACCACTACAAGGATGTCGGGCTAGAAAAAAGGGCCAAACGTGCCGCACGTTGTTCAAATTGTCTCTTTATGACCCAAAAATGAAAAACACCTTATTCTGATTGCCTATTTAAGTTTTTATTTTTCTAAATAATTAAAATAAATAATATTCTCTTTATTTTTATTTTTATTTTATTGATCAGAGTCCAAGTCATGTAAATTACAAAATGGATAGATAGATTGGATAGGGGGCCGGGAGGGAAATCAAACCCCAATCTTAATTAGGTTGAGGGGTCTCTGGTGGGAAGACACACCTTGGTGTGATTGAGCAGTACCAATGCACTGAGCAACCTTATTTTAGCAATTGGCCTCGAAATATGGTTTGATGCATTATTGTTAAGTGATTATTTTTTTTATTCGAAACGCCTAAAAAGAAAAATGAGACATAAATAATGTGATGGAATGAATATTATTTATTTTAATTACATTAAAAAAAAAAAAAACTTAAATAGGCCACAAGAATGATGCGGTTTCCACTTTTGAGTTATAAGACGATTTGAACAACACACGGCCCCCTTTGACCCTTTTTCTGGGTCCGGCATCTTTGTTATGACTCTAAAACTCTACATGAAAAAATAATGATCAAAATCTGGAAGTGTCTCCTTTTGATGACCTAAAAATATCTCAACTATTTATTATTATTTTATTGTAAATGCTAATGGTAATTCTGTTAATTATATTATTTCCTATTATTTATGTTTATTTATTTATTTTTTAAAATTACGATTTTTCTTGTACTATTTTTGTTACTGTTTTATTTGTTCTTGTCAATTACATCTTTCTATTTCTCTTTTGGTATTGAATACTAGGCAAGACTCACTATGCGATACACAACCTGGCTATAGATACATTTCTGCCCATGGAAGAAGACAAAAAAATAGTTGAGCAAGACTTTTCCTTTTTTTTTTTTTTTTTTTTTTTTTTTTTTTTTTAATCACTGGATTTTGTTGATGGGAAATAACTGTTGGATACAGTAAGACAAACAATGTGGCCCATAACAAAGAAGAATGTCACCAGAACAATAGAGCTACCAACAACATATATGTTCAATCATAGTACTCAAAATGTGAATTAAACACTCAATACAATTAACATCTGCATTAGTGTTCATGCCCAAGTAGGCACCTGGTTAAGACAATTAAGCTATATTATAGTCTAATAGAATAAGATAATGATCAAGTAAGCGTGTCAATAGAAACGAGTTTCAATTCTATTTCGGATATAGAGCATTTTTTGGTTCAAACTATACGGCAGTCTAATTCCATTTCTGGAATACCAGAGGACAATTCACAGCAAGAAGCAACATACATTCAGATAACTCATATAATGGATGTGAATATAATTCATAGTAATTCTTTAATCAGCACACTTATGCCGCAGTTACTTTGAAGTAGATTGCTAAAGTAGTCCGTGCCCAATCATACAATGGCATCAAAGCAATAACGAGAGGCGGCTTAAGTCGTGTAAAATTATTTGCTTTTAGTGCCATGACGAGCAAGCAAGTCCACAACCTAGTTTCCTTCCCAAATAATAATGTGCAAAAGTTTATATTAGGGATGGAGGCGAAAGATATCCATAGTATATTACATAGTTAGGGGACCAAAGCACACTCTAACCATGCATTCCATTGCATTATTTGCGCTCATCAAGGATAAGGTGGATCACCTCCTTACAATCACAATAACATCGTGTCGTGAAATACCTAGTGTTACAAGCTGGTGGAGGCGGCGAGCGCCAAACAGGAGGCACGCCACTCCAATACTTGTAGAAAAAACAACCAACCAACCCCATCCTTGTACGGGTAACCCAACCAAAACCTGCACATCTCCATCGCTTGAGGGTACTGTCTTGCTACCATTTGTGTACAACATATAATTAAGTTATTATTATTATTATTATTATTATTATTATTATTATTATTATTATTATTATTATTATTATTATTATTATTATTATTAAATGTGAATATGTGAATTAATTTATTTTTAGCTAAATTTGGCTAAGAGAAGCATGACAATAATCATACTACTCCCTCCATCGACTTTAAAATAACTAATTTTGACTGGGTATGAAGCTCAATATTTTGATTTGTCGGTTAATATATCAAAATGTATAGAAATATAAATTATATAAAATATATTTTAAAAGTTTAGGATTGGACGAATTTAATAAGACTTAATTTAAATTATATTTTTAAATTGAGTATTTTTTTTTTATAAAAATCATTAGAAATAATAACAAGGATAAAAAAAAGTGATAATTTCAAAAAGAGTGTAGAGTGTAGAGATTCGTCACACACAGAGAGTGTCTTAATAAGTCTTGGTCTAGTGCATCGTTGACTTGTGATCCTCATTGTAATTGGCAGGCCTATGGTGACATTTTGGTCCAACAGGTGTAAACATATGTTTACGGGGTTCTTAGAGAAGGGACCCATTGTAAACATATATGGAGGTCAAAGACCCCGTGGAACAAGTAATTCTTTAATCAGCACACTTATGCCGCAGTTACTTTGAAGTAGATTGCTAAAGTAGTCCGTGCCCAATCATACAATGGCATCAAAGCAATAACGAGAGGCGGCTTAAGTCGTGTAAAATTATTTGCTTTTAGTGCCATGACGAGCAAGCAAGTCCGCAACCTAGTTTCCTTCCCAAATAATAATGTGCAAAAGTTTGTATTAGGGATGGAGGCGAAAGATATCCATAGTATATTACATAGTTAGGGGACCAAAGCACACTCTAACCATGCATTCCATTGCATTATTTGCGCTCATCAAGGATAAGGTGGATCACCTCCTTACAATCACAATAACATCGTGTCGTGAAATACCTAGTGTTACAAGCTGGTGGAGGCGGCGAGCGCCTAACATCATCTTTATGCAAATCGGATCAATGAATTCTTCACGGATTGATGAATGCAAGAACACGGGTGAAGAATTTCTCTTGACACTCCGAATAATGAGAGGGAGAATAATAATTGTGTCAATTCAACCCTCCAAGTGAATGGCCAGCCACTTATATAGATCTTTCTTTGAAGTGCAAGAATCGGCTAAAAAAGGTAAGTAGATTCCTTCCATACATGCAAATATTCTTTGGTGAGAAGTTTCCATGAATAGAGATTTTCCTCCCATAAAATCTTGATAGAAATCTATGTAAATTTGCAGACAGCTGCTGGGACGATTCTGGAAGATCTGCAGATTTACTTTCCATAAATAGGTTCTTCTGGATAAGATTTGGCCGGAGTCCATCGATGGTGTTCGAACATCTTTTGTGAACACATTCTGCCAAAACAGGTCCTAACAATCTCCCCCTTTTTGGCATGATGTGGTCCAGTTACAACTTAATCAAACCGATGTCGAACTTCTAAACATCAAGCATGAAGAACACCATCTAACCTCAACCACCAATTACACCAAGTCCTAATAAAACAAACCTATACTAATGCTCCGTACAAAATATGTTCTATCACAATCTAGGAGCATGTACAATGCAAACAACACTTGGCAATAAAAATAAATAATGATAAGCATCATCACACAAAATATTTTATTACTGGCCAGTGCATAACAGTAGTTCATAAAAACTGTTCCAACAGAAACAAAGAACAGAAAAACCAAAATCATAAAACGATATTACCAATAACTGAGCAGCAGCAGCAACGATCTCCCCCTCAATCATTCATCGGTATGATTAACTTTCTCCCCCTCTGGGTCACATCTTGGCCAAAATAGGCCCTTTTAAAGATTACTTAATCTCCAACACGAGGTATTTCAACATGGGATATCTTCCTCTAAATAATAGCATTCAATCTTGATCATCTCTTTAACCACCTTCTCCTTTTGACACATAATAATATCCAAGACCCTATTTTTCTTGGAGTCATCATCCTTGCACACCATAAAATTATCATAATAATGAGTAAACAATAAGAACAATTTAGATTGTATAAATATAAACACTTATTCCATGAAGACTACCGACGGTGCAAGGTTCAAGGTCCCTTATTAATGTTCCACATCTGTCACGGTCAGGAACCTTGATCAATAAAGGCGTTCTAGTCCAGAGTTCTGACATGTTTCATGAACATAGTGCCATATTCGACCAATCCTTTAATAAAATGATGTCTTTGAATTCCTATATCAAATTCAGCCTCAACATTTGTTTGTTCCACGGTTGGGGTTCGATCAGGAGTTTGAACTGTTTCCCTGGACTCCTGAGTTTCAGTCTCTTTTGCTTTCACCCGTTCACGTACGATTGTTTGGTGATTCTCCTCATTCTTTTCTTGATTATCACCAGCTTCAACCGGAATGGCCTTAAGAATTTCCCTCTTCGGTGTAACTTTCTCAATAACATTTGAAGATTTTGCCACCCATACTCTTTTGATAGTTATCCTCTTTTTCATTTCTTCATTAGGCCATGACACGGGTCGACCATCAAGTAGATTTTGATGATTCTTTGACAATGGTTGGTCTTGTGTCCCTCCAATTTGCGATAGTCACATGTAAGAGGTACTGGAGGAGGTTGACTTTTGTTCCATCTGTCGCCTTTAGATTGTTGAACAGTCGTTCGAACTTCATTCTTTGAGTAGTTTTCTTTCAACATTCCTCCAGAAATAAATTTGGTCGTGCCTTTATCACTAGATGAAGATCCTGTTGAGGATTGGTATCCAAGGCCTTGTCTATATCCACTAGGCCTTCCTGCAGCAATTGCATCATCCAACTTGGCTTTGCCTCTGTTCAATCTCGCCAAAGTACCTTCTGCTTTAGAGAGTTTTTCTTTGAGCTCCGTCATTTCAACCGTCAATTGATCACATTTAGCTAAAATTTGGTCTTTATCAACTTGTAACTGTCGGGTTCCACCTTCCAGTTCAGACACCTTCTTGGACAGATTCTCAGATTTTTCAACCAATTGATCTTTTTCATCCGAGAGACTGTTTATTTGCTTCATCAGGTTCTGATTGACCACTTTAAGTTCCTCGGCCGCAGTCAATGAGATTTCTAGTCTCTTAGAGGTTTCATCATATAGTTTAGATAACCTTGCAATACTCTTTTCCTGTTCTCTGTAAGACGAAGAACAAATAGGATTAGTAAAACAAGTATTGACTGAGTTGGGATTGTTACCTGGTTCGAAATCTGTGTCTGAACCCGAGTCTGAATCCCAGGTGTCTGCACCTATAAGAGCATATTCCACTTCACCAGAGTTGAATTTATTGTCCGAATCCCTGAAGGTGACATGACAAGTTTTCTCATGCTTTAGATTTGCACATTCATCCCTGATATGGCCAAATCCAGCACATTCGAAGCATTGGGGTCCTTTGTATTCACCATTTTTTCTTTGATCAAAACTGTCTCCATCCATTGGTTTGGACTTCTTGGATGGACAACTTTTCTTCCTGGCAACGACTTGATTGGGCATCTTGTTTCTCAATAGACGGGTCAACCGCTCTGTGAGCCTAAAGATTTCATTATAATCGTCTTCCTCTACACCATAATCTTCATTGACATCATCAAGTGTTTCGACAGGCTGTTTGGACTCCACGTTAAAAGCAATGCTTTTGACCTTAAATTTGCAATGATCCATCTCCCAGGATTGTAGGATTCCCATCAACTCGTCAACCTGTAAGGTGTCATAATCTTTGTACAACTCCAAGGCTGCAATTTTTGCATTGAACCTTTCGGGAAGCGTACCAATGATTTTACCTACAATTTCCTGTTGAGAATACACTTTTCCAAGCTGAAGGGCTTGGTTTGTTAGATCACGAATTTTACAAATATATTGACCAACAGTTTCATTCGCATCCATACATAATTTATGAAATTGAGATTCAATAGTGATGAGACGAGACTTTTTTACCGGGGCCATACCCTCGTAGGTATTGGCAAGTGTGGTCCAAGCATCATGTGCAATTTGACAACATGCAATGAGTCGGTATTGATCTCTTGTGATGGCATTGTGAATGGCATAAATGGCTTTATAATTTCTCGTTGCATCAGTCCTTTGTTTTTGTGTCCACTTAGATCTGGGCTTGGGAATTTGAGTTCCATCCTCTTGTTCGATCATTGGTGGTTGATACCGTGTCTCAATGGCATCCCAGATTCCATCATCAAGTGACATCATAAAGGATTCCTTCTGATCTTTCCAGAATGTATAGTTTGATCCATCCAGCAAAGGAGGTCTAGTAATCGATCCACCTTGGTTGTCCATCTCGTCTATCCGGATCTCGCTCGAGAGCGTGTGGCTCTGATACCAATTGATAGGTCCGTTTCGAGGGATAACTTGTGAACTTGTCCTGTAAACTAGTTCAAACACCTTTCGTGGACACGTTATTCAGTTTAAGATAATATGCAGCGGAAGATTAAAAACTGTAAAACGTAAAGGGAACAAACACAGGAATTTGTTGACCCAGTTCGACCGTAGCCTACGTCTGGGGAGATACCAATCCAGGAGTCTCCACTATATGTTTGAACAGGATCCGTGATCCAAACAATAGTGAATTGAAATCTGCCGAACTCCGATCTCCAAGCGGTTGAATTGTCAGACCAAAACTCTCCCTAGTTTTGGTGAAGATCTCCCCGACCTTGCTTCAATTTCTTGAAGGCTCCTCCTTCAAGTTTCCCTTGGACGAAACCTGTCCGCAGACCCTCCTCTTCAAGATATGTCTTTTCAAGCGCGGGTTTGACGATGCCTTGAATAATCCCTTTGATTGAGTTTGTCTCCTCCAATCAATGGGCACATAAACACCTTGTCGATCCAAGTTTACTCAAGGCGCGGTTGCATAAAGATGATTACATCACCATATACAAATCGGATCAATGAATTCTTCACGGATTGATGAATGCAAGAACACGGGTGAAGAATTTCTCTTGACACTCCGAATAATGAGAGGGAGAATTATAATTGTGTCAATTCAACCCTCCAAGTGAATGGCCAGCCACTTATATAGATCTTTCTTTGAAGTGCAAGAATCGGCTAAAAAAGGTAAGTAGATTCCTTCATGCATGCAAATATTCTTTGGTGAGAAGTTTCCATGAATAGAGATTTTCCTCCCATAAAATCTTGATAGAAATCTACGTAAATTTGCAGACAGCTGCTGGGACGATTCTGGAAGATCTGCAGATTTACTTTCCATAAATAGGTTCTTCTGGATAAGATTTGGCCGGAGTCCATCGATGGTGTTCGAACATATTTTGTGAACACATTCTGCCAAAACAGGTCCTAACAATTAGAAATAATAACAAGGATAAAAAAAAGTGACAATTTCAAAAAAAGTGTAGAGTGTAGAGATTCGTCACACACACATAGTGTCTTAATAAGTCTTGGTCTAATGCATCGTTTTGATGCTCATTGTAATTGGCAGGCCTATTGTGAAATTTTGGCCCAACAGGTGTAAACATATGTTTACCGTGGGGCTCCTTTATGAGCCCAATATAATCTCACTTGAGCCTTTCTATGTTTCTCAATTGCTAAACCTCTTTTTGACCGTTGGGATACTCCGCAATGCATATGATATCGTTTTTCTTATAAATAGCAGCACAACGGTGCTCTACCAGACAGTAGCACGCTAGGGTTTGTTTTCTGTGAGTTTGAGAGCGTCTGCCTCTATTCGAATTTTGAATAGGGAGTTGTACGTTACCTGCGCAAGGCTGTTGGAAGGTCTATTTCATGGTGCGGAGGTTTTTCTTCAGTTCTGAGGGTATGCTGAGTTCAAGTTTATGAGATGGGTTGGGATCTTGAAATCTGTGAGAGAGAGTTCAGATCGATTGGGTTTCTGCACATGGAGTTTTCCGAGACAGAATTCTTGAAATTTTTGGGGATGGGGGGTTCTTGAAACATTTGAGAGAGAGTTCGAATTCATGAGAGTTGTTGGAGTGTCGGAATTCTTGAAATTTTGGGATGGGGTTCTTGAAATCTGTGAGAGATAAAGGGTCGGATCCATGGGAGTTTTCGGATTCAGAATTCTTGAAATTTTGGGGATAGGATTCTTTCGGGAGTCTTTCTCGAGAGGAGGAGGACGAGGACATGAGACAATCCTTCAACTGCCGAAGGTAGCAAGTTTCCCTCATCATTCCCTTCCTCTTTCTACCAATAACTGATGTGCGCTTTTTTTGAAATATCCTCTGCCAATTTGAATCTGCGTCTCTTCTTGGAAATCTTATAATTCTGGCTTGATATTTGGGGAGTCCCTCTGCAAGACGAGTGGCTCATATATGAGGGCAACCTCACTGGGTATTTTGTCTATGTATTTTCTACAGGCAAGAGATTTTTCGCCTCTTTGTTTCACTATTATTCTGGACTTAATGATTGGAATGTTGGCCTGATAAATTGATTTCCCAGCAGTGAGTTATATCATGTGGTTCGTTTCTTGTGGTATTATCACTATCTTCATTAGTTGAGTTTTATATTCTTGTTTGCATCATCTTTCACTATTATTCTAGAATTATTGATGAAAATGTTGCCCTGATAAATTATATTCCCGCAGTGTGTTTTCTTATTTACCGTCTTGTTAATTTAGTTTTATATTCTTATTTGCACATCTCTCTCTCTCTCTCTCTCTCTCTCTCTCTCTCTCTCTAGCTAGCTTAGGACGCCAAACCTGAAAGACATGTTTAAATATATCCGGTCACGTCCAAGCTGTTGGCGCAGTTGCAGTTAGTACTAGTTTTGGAAAAACAAAGCACATGTCAGTACCTCTGCCCGACTGTTCATATGGATTTTGTCATTATAGACATTTTCCTCTTATGGTACACTGGTACTCACATGTCTTCTTTATCTTGCAGGCACTCGTGCTCTAATTTGTTCAGACTTCAAAAGCATTTCCTGTTGCTCATCTTTCTTTGAGTAACCATCTTTCATGATTTCTTTTTTGGGTTTGGTATAATATAAGGAATCTAAAACCCCTCCATCAGTGAAGAGGGGAATCCCAATTGATGCATCCCCTTCTCTCTATTGTGGCTCAATGCTGATATTAAAAAATATATTCGACTATACAGGCTCTCACGTTTAATTAAGCATTTCCTTTTTGGCTTAGCAGTGAATGTTATTTACTTATTTTGATTGTCTACCTGTTAGATAAATTTATTTTGTTATGTATTATTGTATTTATTTTAGCGGTGTGGTTATGTGTCTATCTTTGACTTTTGTTCGGTTTTTGCTTTTGTAGTGAGTTACTTAGTATTTATTTACATGATTGATTCTATATTTCTTGTCGAGTATTTGATTTTATAATATGCTACATATGTGTATGTTTTACATATCGTTGTTCTTTTGCTTGAATATGCATTTTATTTTATTTTTCGTGAATTTGTACTGCAATTGACATGTGTTTGTGGTTTCTTTTATATTTATTTATAATATATTGGTGTATTTTTGGTTATGTAATTGTGCTTTTCTCAACTAACTGTTTTTGCTGACATGATTTATTGATTGTAGGTTTCTTGTTGAGCATTTTATTGTATGTTGCTTGAGTGTGTTTTTGTTATAATGTTTCTTTTCTCTCTTTTATTTTTTGGTGGAATGTGTAGTGTGTTTCATCAATGTTTAGATTGTATAATTAGTTGAATGTGTTGTTATATAATTATTCCTTTGTCCAACTGCTTGTTTATTGTGTGTTTGTCTTTTTGTGCATAAGTTTAATTGCGCATATCCTTCTCGTTTTTGTTATACTTATAACTTAATTCTTTTCCCATGTATTTACTTGAGTTTGTGGTGTTATCTTAATACTTCTTTTTAATGGGGTGCACTGATTACATCTTTGTTTTGACTGTATAATTCGTTGATTGTGGTGTTATATAATTATTGTTATATATGTTTGCTATCTGTTCATCCTTTTGTGTGAAAGTGAAAGTGTAATTGAGTATTTCCTTTTTATTCTTGTTAGATAACTTAATTTTTTCACGTATTTGTTCGAGTTTGTTTGTTGTATGAATGCTTGTTGTGTTTGTTGTACTTTTTGTGTGCAAGTTTAATTGAGCATTTTCTTCTCATTCTTGTTAGATGACTTGGTTTTTTTCATGCATTTACATTAGATTGTTTTTTGTTGTGTGATTGTCTTGCTGAATGTTTGGTTTTTACTTTATATTTAAATTACTTTGTTGATTTGTGCAACTGATTGTGTGTTTGTCTTTGACTTAATTGTGTTTTTATTTGATTATTCTTTTGCTTGAATGTGTTTTGTGATAATGGCCAAAATTGACCATTATTTTCAATCTATTTCCGTGTCTAATACGGACATTTGATCGCATTCCGGTCTTATTTAAATAAGAAAGCAGTCGAATTTAACAGATTTATGCAAGTTTGTATAAATAATAAGCTGGTATTGAAAAACACAAAAATATTGTTATTTTCATTAAATTTTATATTAAAAATCCAAAAACATGACAAAAATATTAAAAATCCCACATTTGATAATTATGGTTTGTACTGTTTGTTCGATGGAACATGGGTCCATTAAACGGAACACAAACCACATTGTCAAGTGGAATAAATATACTTATTTATACTATTTTATATTTTTGGTATTATATATTTATATTTTTATGTTTATTTTTATTTCTGCTTTCTGATGTGATTTAAGCATTATATTAGGTCCACTAATGCATTTATTTGATTAAATGCAGGTAAATTGGTAATTTGGACCCAACAAAAATTATTAATCCAGTGCAATGCAGTCCAAATTGATCCAGTCCATAGCCCAAAAACCTGTAAACCCCATTGGCCCAATACCACTTATCCAAGCCCAATTACCATTAGCCCAATACCAAAGTCCAACCCCCATCATCAACCCTAACCCTATTTCCCGCCGCCGCCCTGCCGCCGGCACGCCGCCGCCGCCGCCGGAGCACCAGTCCTCTTCACCATCAACATCCAGCAGCAGCCGCCGCATCTCCACTGTCGCCCCCATCAACCTCCGGCGGAGCGCATCTCCACTGCCGCCGCTCCAAAACAGCCCCTCATCCTCCGCCGCCATCAAACCACCACCACTGCCCATCCATTTTCCATCTCCTCCGCCCTTCCGGCCACCAATCCGCCCCCATCTCCATTAAATCCAAACCACCATTGCAACTCCTCCACCCTTCTTCCACCTCCAACAGCCCCACTTCCGCCACCATCTCCACCCATCTCCGCCGTCGCACCACCACCATCACTCCCCAAAAATCCGACAGCGCCCACGCTCTCTTCGCCCATCCTCCACCACTCCGGCGACCATCCTTTCCTCCATCTCCGCCCACGTCTCTCCCTCTCCGAAGCCCCTTCCATTTCCGGCAGCCCGAGCACAACCGATTTCCCATCATCCCCAATTTCAGAAAACAAAAAAAAAAAAGAAATTGAGAAAACTAAAAAACTAGAAAGGAAACCTGTCGAGAGAAATGGGATAGGGAAGAATGAAAGAGCAAGAAAATAGAAAGAAAAGAAGTGGAAGAAGAAACGAAGAAGAAGAGGAATGGAGGAAATAAAAGAATAAAGAAGAAGAAGATGGGAGACGAAATGGAGAAGAAAGAAGAAGATGAAAGAGATGGAAGAGCTGTCGAGAGAGGAAGAGAGGAAAGAGAGTGAAAAAAATAAAGCTGTCGAGAAAGAGGAAAAATAAAAGAGTGATAAAATTTATCCGGACCTCGGGACCCGGTGGCGCTAGGCGTGGTCTCGCGACTGGAAAAATGGCTAGGGACTGTGAGAGGGGGCCCGAGACACAAATCCCTGTCGCGAGGCCACGCTTAGCGACAGGAGCCTAGGGACAGGAAATTTGCTTAAGGACTGGATGTATAAGGACAGACTGAGAGTGGGTATCTAGACAGAAGACCCAGTCGCTAGGCCATGCCTAGCGACTGGGGAAGTGTTCCGCGACTGGAGCAGTCTCTCGCCACGACAGAGACAGAAAATTAAAGCAACAGACAAAGTCACGTGACCTCCCACACTCCTCCATTCCAAATTCCACCACATGTCAAATTACTTGGAAGGTCCCAGGACTTGAGGTCCCAATGGGTAAGAAATATTTGTCTTATCTCTTGGGACTCAAGCTCCTGTCCCCCTGCGCACAGAAGTCCTGAAGTCAAATGCAAATATACTTTGTGTCCCTAGCCACAAATGGTTCCACGACACAGTTTTTTTGCCTAGCGCCACGGGCCTTTAATGGGCCTAGGGCTTAATTCTACTTGTCTATAAATATAACCTCCCACCCCCTTGAACAGTAACCTAGCTACACTTAGTTTTCTTTACTGTTCATGGAGGCACCATTGTGCTCTCCAAAATTAGTGTAGGTAGATGTAGTTTAATTTATTTTCATGCCATGTAGAGATAGACTCTAGTTTAGTGTTAATTTATGCTTTGTAATAAATAAGTGTAGCTAGTGTTCAATTTATTTCCCAGTTTATATTTATGGATTTTGGGTTTGAAACACTTAACTAATGGGTGTGTTTAAACCATTTTTGGTTTTTGATGTTATATGAGAAAATATTCCACAAAAATTTGTTATGGATCATTTCCATAATATTTACTGCTTTATTTTAATTTTTGGGGTTACTTGACCATGTTTTAGTATTGTAGTTAGGTTTTATTGCTTTCCTTATTTAATAAAATGCATAAACACCTGATCATTATCCCATGCTAGATTTAGTGTAATTTTTTATTTTTACTTATTTTGTTAAGGATAGTTGTATTTTAATTCTTCTTCTAGTAAGCTTTAATTTTTTTATTTATTATTCTGTTCTTGTTTTTTTGGTTCTAGGTTAGGTTTTTGTCTTTTTTTTTTATTATTTTGTTCTCATTCTGTTCTGTTTTCTTTCTCTTGTCTTTAGTTTAGGTAGTAACCTTTCTTTTTTTGTTCCTAGTGCATTAGATCTAACTAGGGATGATATTAAATGTGTTTGTGCATTTTTTATTTTAAAATTGCATTTCTCTTATATTGTATTGCATCACGTTGTAACCCCACGGGTTGCAACGTAATTTTCCCGTTGTGATCCCACGTTGTAACCCTAAACCCACAGATCACAACGCACTTCCATGCAATGCAATTTAAGGCGTTATGCTGCCGAAATTTTTATAAAATTTTATATAACCAAGTCGCTAGACACTCCTGTCGCGAGACCACGTCTCGCGACACACTTTTCAGTCTAGCGACATGGGACCAAGCACTTAGAAAAATTTCAAAAACCCAGTCGCCAGACCCACCTGTCGCGAGACCACGTCTCGCGACACACTCTTGGTCTCGCGACTGGGAGCCCAAAATACTTAGAATATTTTGTTAGACCATGCCAGTCGCTAGACTCATGTCGCGGGACCATGTCTCGCGCCACAATCCAAGTCTAGCGACTGGGCCTCCATGACTTAGCAGAAATTCTAAAATTCCACCTGTCGCGAGACCCATGTCGCGAGCTTAGGTTCGCGACACAATTTATGGTCTCGCGACTGGGTCCTCATCTCTTTTAATTTCCAAAAATTCTGATTTTCAGACCTTGTGTCGCTAGACCCCTGTCGCGGGGCCACGCCTAGCGACACGGATTTTTGTTTAGCGACACAATAACCCTAATTTTCAAAAATATTCCATTTCTCTTATTTCCCACATCTCTGTCGCGAAATCCCTGTCGCGGACCCACGGTCCGCGACACAAACTCTGTTTCGCGACAGGCTTGGCAACTTTTTGCCAAGTTTTTATTCTCCATCTCACCCCGTTAATTAATTGAACCTTTATATTAATATTTTGAGGTTGAAATCCAATGATCTCAACCCATGATTATTTTGATATAAAGAACTTTGTTCAATTTTCCATTAAAAGATTCTTCTAAAAAAGTTAAACTCTAATGATCTAAGTATATAATCCGGACTGTAATTAATTAATTAATTATGGAATGAGTGATTATTTGGACATAAGGAGTAATTATGGATTAATTTCCATACCCTTGCATGAGAAACCAATGTCTCTCATACAAGATGACCCAAAAATATTTTCTTTTATTTAGTTTGTCTTTATCCGTGTTGTGTGAAACAGCTAGTAAGAGATATAACAGACTAATGTTGGCGGGTATTCCCACACGGATAAACTAGCTCGTGGTCTGTATATTAATTGCTAGATGTTATTTTGCATGGTCTGGATAGTGGCCGGTGGAAGCCTTGGCGGTTCGTCCATCCGGGATTATAATAGCTGCTCAGCTGACTTTTATCCGGATACAGTTTTATTTTCTTTATTTTAATTTCAAACCTGAATCTGGAACTGTAGTAATGTTAGATGATATATGCCACTGTCATCTAATAATTATTGCAGTAATAGAATATGTAGGTTTTTATCCAAATTCACAGATAGTGGAGTCTAAGATGACGGCGGCAACTGTCATTTAGGGCGTTCCACTGTCTAAAATCATTCCACCCAAATGAGAGGGAAATTGGATAGCAGATGTTTGCAGTCCACCCAATCGTTTTGCCATCTTTTTAGCCAAAAATAAATTATTCTTATCTCCGGCTATTTCATCTCTGTGTACCAACTTCTGTCTAGACCCACCTTATATTTTGGGTCATTTAATTTTACACTTCTTTATAAATTTATGCATGATATTATTATGTAGATATTGTGGTCAATATTATTTTGGGATCCTTCCCTTGGACACAGGAGTCTTGATTTTAATCAGATATCTCACAATAAATTTCCAACAAAAATTCATTTATAAAATCCGGATCTAAGTAAGGGATAAATTCCACAGTTATAACTAATTCATATCCGACTGGGGGTTGATTTTGGGAAATTAGAAGCAGAGTCAGCGATTAGGTCTCACCTAGACTGAAAGGGTCTGTGTTCTTATTGAGAGTCTAGTACCTGTTTAGGGAGTGGTTCTCAAATTCATTATTTTCCGAAATTGCTGTATGTTGGGAATCTGATATTAAATGTTGCACTGAGATGGGGTCCACTTGGACTCAAATACGGTGTGATAGTTAATACTAGAGGAACAACATTCGGGCCTTGGTTATTTTCTGAGATAGGGTTGAGTACTCTTTCAACTGCTGTCCTCTTCTGCCAAAGCCTATTTTTGAGTCCTGAGTAAGTGCATCCGGAACGAACTAATTCATTAGTTCGTTTCATTAGTTTGTATCTCATAACCACCCGGAAGGAAGTGAACACTGCGAGCGGTTCACCGAGAGCCGGGAATTCTTGATCCACATCCGGTCATTCTAACTGGGGGCTTTCTTTTACTACCAGGGTCAGATTTTCAAAAACATCCGAGTGATAGGATTTTAAATGCTTTCTTTATCGCTTTCTTTTAAATGCTTTCGTTAGAGGTCACTCGGTTGTATTAAGAGTTGTGTAACTGCTACTAGGACTGAGAGTTAAGGGATAGTTCAGGCTTGATTAGAATCTTTGGGTGTGACATGGGGGAACGATAGCGGTACTTAACACTTCAATAAATGATTTGTCAGGTGTTGCTTGTCCACCACAGATAAATAATATAACTTTGCAAGGCCTGTGAAGGGAGTTATGAGTCTGTGGTATCTTAGATTATGTTTTCTTAAGAGCATGTAAACTCTTACTGTAAGTACCTGTCTGTTAAAGAGAACATGGTATAGAGCAGCATGAGAATTAGCTAACTGAATGGATTATCCCGAGCTAGGATCTGCGCAACAAAATGGAAGTTTAACTGTGTTTCACTGTGTTTCATCCGAATCTTGTCCAATTTTTATTATTTTCTCCCTGTCCCTTCTGTCTCATTTTAAATATGCTTTCTTAGAATAGTCTTAACCGCTTTCTTAGATTAATTTTATTGCCTTCTTAGATTAATTTAATTCGCTTTCTAGAATAATTTTATCTGCTTTATTTTAATTGCTTTCATAGCTTAGTTTAAATTATGTCAAGTAGTTGGTAATTAAAACACAAACTTGAATTGAGTAACCGAGTGGAAAATCTTAGTAAATGACGTGGGCCCTGCTTCCATCGCACATCCTCCAGTGAACGATCCGGTACTTACTATAAATACTGCAATTTTTGACTCCGTGCACTTTCGGGGGCACAGTTCTTAACACGAGTAATAAAAACGTGACAACCTATAAATATATCCCTAATCCCAACTCCGCCTTCATAAATTGGTTTCATTAAATAAAATTGAAAGCCAGGATTATGATTTTTCAGAAAATACTCATATAGTGGGAATGTATTTCATGGCAAGGATCTTCATGACATAACTATGATAAGTTTCATGATGCCAAACGCCGGGGATCTTCAGTGTGACAGACTGAAGGTCAAGATTGAATTATCTATCCCGGTTGCACCGTGAAAATTGTCAAAAGTTTCATGCTGGGGAGGTCCACAACGCCGTTCGAAATCAAAGTTTCCCACATGAGTGATAAAAAGTGAACTATATCCTTAAACCCCTTCCCATGAATCATAACTCTTTTCTTTTAATAAATTCAAACATGATATATATCATATAAAAATATGCTCGTGTTATTGAAATTTGTCAAAAGTTTCATTTTGTATTTCATCTTTTTCTCTTGTTTTTTTCCCCCTCTTTTTTCCTCCTTGGTGTTACTTATATGAATGACATGATTTTCTTGAATAGAAAGTATTGCTTGTGCCTTTATGTCTATCTTTGCCTTCACTTTCACCATGTTGTAGTGAAATTATCTTTTGTTTATTCACATGATTGGATGCTTGTTCTTAAATAATATTATTACCTTGAGTGTTGATATATAATTGCTTTTATTTGCTTGTAAGAGAGGGTTATATGTTTGACTTCTTGCTTTCCTTTTAATTTTATGTGCAAATTGAATGGTCCATTACCTTTTTGTTTGGGTGCAAGTACTTGGGACTTTATGTTTTTACAGAGCAGTTCATAGTTGATTGTTTTTTGTTAGGTAGTTTTATTTTTAGCTCATACTACTGGAGTGAGTGGTTGTTACATGCATTTGTTTGCCTTCTGTTTAGATTTCCACTGTGATGCTCGGACTCGCCTAAATGGCCGGAGTACCGGTGTCCGCCGGACACAACACGGATTCCGTGGCGGGTGCTTCAGGCGGCGGAGCGAACGCGGAAGTTTTGAGGTTTTTTTTCTCCCCTCCACTTCTAAAAAGCTTCGAAGAAGGCTGAAGAAGATGGAGAAGATTATACTTACCAGGAACGGCGGCGGCCGGGGAACGCGCAGACGGCGGCGGCCGGGGAACAACAGCGAAGAGGAGGCGGAAGACGAAAGGAAGAAGATACACAACGAAAGGAAGAAGAAAGGAAGAAGAAGAACAGTAAAAGGCTTGGATTTGGGAAAAGCTGTTTTACAGCTGTAATGAATTGCCACTTTTAATGAGTCAATAATATCATTCCACGTGTTTGATACCTTTTATTTTAAATTAAGCAAAAGAATTTTCTGTAATACCCGTAAATTTTAGAATATAAAAATAGGAATTAATCCAATAGGAAAGAAAGTTTTGTTTCCGAGAACCCATAAACTCGGAAATGCTCGGAAATCAAAAGACGACGATTTAGAACCCGACGGACCTAAACCTAAGATTTCAGACGTGAAATTGAATTAAGTCGGAATAAATTTATGATGAGAAGCATAATCCGAAAATGACCCGGAAAATCGAGCGCGAAAACGTGGAAGGATAGAAGTCCGAAAGAGATGAGAAAAAGACCCGACGGATCAGATCGCACGGACCCGCCCGGACCGCAGTCCAGGCGGGGACCACGCGCTGGCCGGGCGGGGTTTGGCCAAAAGGCGCGCCAACCCCGCGTGGCTCTACAGGTTTTGGCAACTTGCGCGTTTTCGGCGATTTCTTACCATAATTCGACCTCCCGACTTTGGAAAGTAGATTTTGAGCGAGGGAAGGAGTATTAGGTCGTGGGAGGGTTGTCTCCACCCCATTTTGCAGCCTCCAAAATCCTCCCAATTGACTCTCAAACTCTCCCAAGCCAAAACACTCTCCCGGCGAACTTTCGACGGACTTCTGGCGACTTTCCGACAACCACCGACGGCCGTAGGAACGTGTAGATCAAGGATCACAGTCCTTAGATCATTGGTAAGTAGTATCTTAGGTTCTCAATCTCGTTTTTCCTTTCAAATCCCCAATCTAACTCTTGAATCGTTGATTGCAAATACGTTCGTGGCCAAAGTCGGGAACTTTGCGTTTCGTAGATCCGTTCGTGGGATTTTGGACGAGCCGAGCGACCCTAGGACTACTCAAGAACACAATCACTGTAAGTTGAGCCTTCCATATCAATACGGGTGATTTAGGGGCGTCCGGTATAGGCGTAATGTAACGAAACGTAAAAATCGAAATTAAAAACCCCAACTTGCGCAGTTTCTGAAATCGGCCTAAAACTCCTATTTCGAGGATTCAATCCGAGAAACTCAAAACTAGACTTTTAATCCTAACACATAAATCTAGGTTTTGTAAAAATTTCAGACATTTTCGTTAACGTTTGCTATTTCAAATCGCGCCGAACATAAACTGTTTACTAGGACTTTTCGAAAAACCTGACAGTGTTCATATTCGAACTTGATGAGCATGTTTCTATATTTTCTAGTCCGATTTGATCCTTGCAATCTAAATGAAAGTTGTAGATAATCATGTCTAGTATGTGCATATAAAATTTCAGAATTTTTGAAGTCCATTTGCTATGTTAAAAAGTCGAAATTTTGAACTGTGTCGAACCTGAGTCCGGACAGATTCCTGTTTGCATAATAAAATCGATTTTTGACATGTTTCCTCAACTTATTTCGAGAAAGTTAAAACACGAAAGTTGTTCGTTAGGGTGTTTTGCATGAACTGTGAAATTTTCAGATTTTTCGGACTTAAACCGAATTTTTAAATTGAAAAGGCGTAAACTGTGACGCCAAGATACTTTTAAATCGAAGGATTTTGAAATTTCGAAACGAACGATCAAAGATTTGAAATACGATACATCTATACTTTTGAAAAACCCCGATACATTAAATCTAAACGATACATGAGATACTTGGTGGAGGGTGAGTGCTCTGCAGGGTGCCCCTCTAGCCTTTCTCTTCGGGCCTATAATGGACGAGAGAATTTGATGAGATATTACGCCAATCGGCGGGAGATACATGGCCTACTCTCTCGGGTTGTCCGTATGGATTTCTCGAGGCTCCGGAGTGGTACTGGGTATGGCAGATACGGCTGCGGCCGCCGGATCACCGGCTAAACGAGATACTTACGAAACGGCTACGGCCGCCGGATCACCGGCTATACAAAACACTGAGAAATGGTTACGTAACGGGGGAAATAAAAGAATTAATATTTTTAAGTATTTATTTATTTTTGCATGTTTTAAATTATGCATTTAAATTATATCTTTAAATTTCGTATCATGACTAAATTGTTATTGTGGATTAAATGCATGTTCAAGTACACAATTAAAATATTATTTCCTTTAAATTTTGTGAATGCATGTTAGGAGTGAAATTTTAAGTCATCTAAATAAATCCCTTTATTGCTATGTTAGGATCGACTTACTCAGTATTTTATATACTGATAAGATTGTTGTTTTTCTCTTTCTTTCAGAGTACGGCGATAATGCATAGCATGTGCATTGGGGGATGGAATTATTAAACATTGTTTTATCGCTTTTCATGATACTTGCATAACGGGCATGTAAATCCCGAGTTTTGGCCATGTCGGCCCACTTTACATTTTCCGCTGCGATATATTATTATTGCTACTTTGTGTGTGGACAATACTCATTATTATTTTTACATAGATTCCGGACTTGTTTTTAAACCTTTTTGCAATACCTATAGCCTTGCATCTCTTTGGCAAGCTCGGAGAATCCGTGTTTTGCTAGGGAGATGCGGCGGTGGCATCCCGGCCTGGGTTATCAAATCCGGGGTGTTACAAGTTGGTATCAGAGCCCGGAATATTTTTAAGCTACTATTATTATTATTTTAAAATATTTTGAACTAAGTATTACTTTTAAATTTATTATTATCATTATTATTTTTAAGACTACTAGTATTTTAGCCCAAAATTTGAGCCCAAAAATTTTCTTACCCAGTTAGTATAATATTTTGAGCCCAAAGGGGGTTAAATTATTTTGACCCAATAATTATAATTATTTATTTTAAGCCCAACCATTTCGGCCCAAATACCCATGTTTTATTTCTTAAGTCCAAATTATTATTTTTGGCCAATATAGAGGCCCAACTTTTTAAATCCATGATTAAATTTAAAAATACATTAAAATTAATTTTTGGGGGGATTGCATGTGCATATTCATATAGATTTAAATTCCTGCATATCCTAACTTTTATCCGAAACCTACTCTAACTCTAACCTCCTTGTTGACATTAGATGGCCGAACCCAACGCGAACATGACTAATCTGATGATGAAACTGACCAACGCATACCTCGAATCCCAACAACATATCAATTACTTCAAGGCTCGAGTGGGGCATCTAGAGAATAACGTGGACTATTTGAGACATCTTAGGGAAGCTGACCATCATGAAATAACCCAACTCAAGGCCCAAGTCGCCGAACTCCAAACCCAAGTGGTCACACTCCAAAACAAGGACAACGAACGGATGATGCAAATAGGACACTTAGCAGCTGAGCTGCTAGGCCTAGAGGCTGACATATTTCCTCCGAGCCCGAGCCCGGTGGGGACACCCATTGCCATTGACGTATCCAGCGACGAGGACGATCCCATCGAGGATGTACCTGCCTAGTCACCCTAGACTTACGAGCCCATACTGATGCACTACTATCTATGTTCTTTTTTTTTTCAAACTAGTACCAGCACTACTATTTCATTCCTGTTACGAATGCTTGTAATCAGCTGAAAAATTTTCTCTTGAGTAATAAATCTACAAGCATTTATTTTATACAATTATATTTAAAGTATTCCTTACATTTTAATTAAATTATTTCTCTTCGAATACCCTGCTAAAACCCGATCAAACAAATGAACAAGGTAATAATAATCAATGACCTATAGATAACAACTAAACAAAAATACAAGTAGTAAATATATATACATATACATTATATGGAGATAATTATCGAACAAGGGTATCTCCAACCCTAAACCCTAAACCCTAAACCCTAAAACCCTAAACCCCAACACCCTGAACCCTAGGGTCTCAAAAAAAAAAAACCTGAACAGGTTACTGTTCACGAAAAAAAAAACAAAACAAAACAAAACAAAAACAAAGCAGTAAGTAGAACCAACCCCAAATAACAACAAACAATACGCTAAACTCCAACAACCTATACTAACAGGTTCCAACAGACTGATACTTGTTAATATCGTCATTTATTTAGTCAAATTATTTCATAAGCATTACATAATACTTCAACAAAAAGAATCTAAACTCTCTTGTTCTTGCAACAGCATGGCACCGAGAGGAAGACCACGCGCTCAGCCCACTACTCCAAACACCAACGAAACCCCTATGCAACCAGAAATGCCTATACCCGGCGAAGGGGTACACGCTCAAGAGGAGCCAGCAAACCCTATGCCAAACAACGTGGACGCGCGCCTACGCACTCTAGAAGAGGTTCTCATTGCGATAGGGAATGCGCATGTGAACCAAGGCCAGGCCGCTGCGGTACCTCCACCCGAGGCCCGCATTAACTACTTAGCTATGGTGAACTCATATCGTCCGCCGAACTACGCCGGAGAAGAGGACCCGACTAAACTTGAAGAATGGATCCGAACATTCGACAAGCTACTAAACGCGGTGAAGTGCCCAATTGACGAGAAGGTGCCTGTGGCATCATACTATCTCGGAGGGGAGGCGGATGACTGGTGGCGTGCCATGCAAGATAAGTTAGCCGAGGACGAGGAACCCTATTCTTGGGAAGAATTCATGGGTCTGATCAGGGATCGTTTTTATCCCATGAGCACAAAGTCAGCCATGTACGAGGAGTTCTTATCTCTGAAGCAAGGAGGGCAAACAGTCCAGGAATATTACACCCGTTTCAAGGAGTTGGTGCGTTTCGCACCGAGACTCGTGCCGACAGATGTGGAGAAGGCACAAAAATTTGAAATGGGGCTAAACTTGACTATACGAGAGGTGATCACTGGCGTCCCATACCCAGACCTGCAATCGGTATATGATCGTGCGGTAGCTGTTGCAAGGGTGCAACAACTAAAAAGGAAAGTGAGCGGAGAACCCAGCCGAGGATCTCAGGGTCAGGATAAGAGGAGTAGAGACAACCGTTCCGGTAACAATACTGTAGGGAACAACTTTCGGGGAGATCTGAACAGACCCCCTCAAAACAACAACAGAGGATATGACGATAGAACCCTTTTCCGGGGTAACCCGGTACCACCTTGCCCGAGATGCGGCATGCCTCTTTGGCCAGAGGGTGCCCCCAACAGGGCGCCTGCTACAAGTGTGGTCGCAACGGCCACATGGCGAATGAGTGCCGCACTCGACTGGAAAACATCACCAAAAGGGAGGACTTAGGCACGGGGCCAACTCAGCCTCGCAACCAGGATGGACGGAATGCAAACAACCAGGGGTATAGACCCCCTCAAAACCAGAATCTCAATCAGAATCAACGTCCCCCACAGAATCCAAATCAGCAACAGGATCAGAACCCGAACCGGGATCAGCAAGGCAACCCGGGACGTCCAATGGGGGCGATTGAATGTCATCAATGAGGCAGATGTGCCTATGCAGGGGAACATAATGGGAGGTACGTTCCATGTCTTAAGTACACCCCTTAGAGTTCTGTTTGACTCAGGAGCTAGTTGTTCGATAATATCATCTAGAGTCTTACATGAACTAGATCTACCTAAGTGCGAATTGATTAACTTAGGGATTCAACTTCCATCGGGAGAGGTAGTATCATGCTCTAAGCGATATAACGGGATTCCGATAGTTATAAAGAACGTAGAGTTTTTCGCGAACTTGGTAGCATTCGAACTACAGGATTTTGACGTCATACTAGGGATGGATTGGCTAACCCAATATAAAGCCGTGATCGATTGCCAAAAACAAAAGACCACGTTGTCAAAGAGTAGGGGAAGGAGAGTCATCTTTTACTCCCAACCCCCTAAGAAGTCTACCAAGATAGTTAACGCCATTAAGCTATGTAGCTTAATGCATAAGGGTTACGCGTTATATGCATGCTACATTCATAACCTTGAGGCCGAAGAGGTCAAGGTGGATAACATTCCGGTGGTGAGAGAATACCCGGATGTATTTCCGGAAGACGTTCCCGGTATGCCGCCTGAGAGAGATCTGGAGTTCACCATAGATCTTATCCCGGGAACGGAGCCTGTCTCAAAGGCTCATTACCGTATGGCGCCGCTGGAAATGAAGGAACTAAAAGAAGAACTCGAGGAGTTGCTAGAGAAGGGTTACATAAGGCCGAGCACGTCCCCATGGGGAGCCCCGGTCTTATTCGTTAAGAAGAAAGATGGAGGTCTACGATTATGCATCGATTATAGAGGACTTAACCAAGTCACGGTCAAGAACAAGTACCCTTTGCCCAGAATCGAGGATTTGTTCGACCAACTGAAGGGAGCTTCAGTATTTTCAAAGATCGACCTACGATCTGGATATCACCAGTTAAGGATCGCCGAAAAGGATATCCCAAAGACGGCATTCAGGACTCGCTACGGACACTACGAATTCACGGTGCTATCATTCGGGCTGACGATGTTTCGGGAATTATTAGATCAATGCGTAGTGTGTTTATAGATGACATCCTGATCTACTCGAAAAGCGAAGAAGAACATTCCGAACACTTACACAAAGTGTTAGGGATCTTACGAGTGAATCAGCTGTATGGCAAACTGTCCAAATGCGACTTCTGGCTAAGAGAAGTGGCATTTCTGGGACATATCGTATCCGCCAACGGAGTGGCAGTAGACCCAGCAAAGATCTCGGCAGTAACCGAATGGGTGCCACCGAAGAATCCAACCGAGATAAGAAGTTTTCTCGGATTGGCAGGGTACTACCGAAGGTTTGTAAAGGATTTCTCAAGGATCGCTCGCCCATTGACTCAGCTGTTAAAGAAAGGGGTGAAATACGACTGGACCATTGAGTGTGATTCCGCATTCCAAGAATTGAAGAAACGGCTTACTACAGCGCCGGTGTTGGCATTACCATCGGAGGATGGAGACTTCGAGGTGTACAGCGACGCCTCGAAGGAAGGATTGGGATGCGTGCTAATGCAAGATCAAAGGGTTATAGCATACGCATCACGTCAACTAAAGCCACACGAAGAGAACTACCCGACGCACGACTTGGAGCTAGCCGCAGTCGTGTTCGCTCTTAAGATATGGAGGCACTACCTCTATGGGCGAAAGTGTCGGATATTCACCGACCATAAGAGCCTCAAGTATATATTCACGCAAAAAGAGCTGAATTTGAGGCAAAGGAGATGGTTGGAGCTGATTAAGGATTACGACCTGGAAATCGCGTATCACGAAGGAAAAGCTAACGTGGTGGCCGATGCATTGAGTCGAAAGACTCAACACATGGTGAATTCACTTGTGGTACCGGCCGAATTGTACAGAGACTTGGCAAAGTTAAGTCTGGAGTTGGTACACTCTGGCGAAGTGAGTAAGGTCGTCAACACGATGGTAGTAGAATCTACCATACTCGATGAGATACGACTGGCACAACAGGGTGATGAAAAGCTGGAGGAAATTAGGAAGAGCATTGCTGAAGGAAAGGCAATGGATTTTAAAATCCATGAGGACGGAAGCATCCGCTTCAAGGGAAGGTGGTGCATACCACGAAAATGCGAGGACCTGAAGCAAAAAGTAATGGAGGAAGGCCATAATACCCCATACTCGGTCCACCCCGGGGGCGAGAAGCTATACAAGGACATAAAGAAGAATTATTGGTGGCCGAATATGAAGAGAGAAATAGCCGAGTTTGTGGCAAGATGCCTCACCTGCCAGAAGGTCAAGGCCGTACGGCAGAAAACCTTAGGATTAATGCAGCCATTGGAAATCCCAAGTTGGAAATGGGATAACATTTCAATGGATTTCGTTTCGGGACTACCACGTTCATCGAAGGGGATGAATAAAATCTGGGTGATCGTGGATAGGTTGACAAAAGTTGCCATATTTATCCCTATGAAGGATACCTGGTCCATGGACCAATTGGCAAGGGCGTATGTCGACAACGTGGTACGACGACATGGAGTACCACATGACATCATCTCGGACAGAGACAGTAGATTCGTCTCACATTTTTGGACAAAACTACAAGAAGCCCTCGGTACGAAGATAAAGATGAGTACCGCGTTCCATCCCATGACGGATGGACAAACGGAAAGGACGATACAAACTTTGGAAGACATGCTGAGGGCATGCGTATTAGAGTTTAAAGGAAGTTGGGAAAATCACTTACCCTTGATCGAATTTTCCTACAACAACAGCTACCATGCTAGCATTGGCATGGCACCTTTCGAGGCATTGTATGGACGCAAATGCCGAAGCCCATTGAGCTGGGAAGAGGGCGAGAGGACTATGGTAATTGGACCGCAACTTGTTGAGGACATGGCTCAACAAGTCAAAATAATCCAAGGAAAGATGAGAGCCGCGCAAGACCGGCAAAAGAGCTATGCCGACGTGAGACGACAAGATTTGGAATTCCAAATAGGCGATAAGGTCATGTTAAAGGTATCACCGATGAAGGGTGTGATGCGCTTTGGCAAGCGGGGAAAATTAAGCCCACGGTACATAGGACCATACGAGATCCTTGAAAGAGTGGGGAATCTTGCATACCGATTAGCATTACCGCCACAATTTGCTCGTGTCCACGACGTGTTCCACGTCTCGCAACTGAAGAAATACGTCCATGATCCGACCCACGTACTCCAACCGGAGGAAATTGAGCTGGACGATGACTTAAGCTACGAAGAAATTCCGGTGCAAATACTCGACAAGAAGGAGAGGGTAACAAGGAATAAGACCGTGAGGATGGTTAAGACTCTTTGGTCTAACCACGAAGCCGAAACGGAAACGTGGGAGCTAGAGGCAGACATGAAGGATCGTTACCCAACCCTATTCCAAGACAATGCAACAACAGTTATGGGGGAATAACTGTAATCTTAAGAGGGGGAGGATGTGACGACCCGAATATTTCCGGATATTTTATACGAATACTTTGTACCCCAAAGAAACAAATTCAAATTGTTTTGAACTACGTAATGACTTGATCCCTTCACGGGGTACGTAGGCAACTCGGAAATTTCAATTCTGGGTTCAGTCAAATAATAACAAACAACGACACACAATAATACAATCGCCTAATCAAACAATGCCCGAACTCGCGAGAGGATGAAGTGCAACTTCGAGGACGAAGTTGGTTCTTAAGGGGGGTAGACTGTAATACCCGTAAATTTTAGAATATAAAAATAGGAATTAATCCAATAGGAAAGAAAGTTTTGTTTCCGAGAACCCATAAACTCGGAAATGCTCGGAAATCAAAAGACGACGATTTAGAACCCGACGGACCTAAACCTAAGATTTCAGACGTGAAATCGAATTAAGTCGGAATAAATTTATGATGAGAAGCATAATCCGAAAATGACCCGGAAAATCGAGCGCGAAAACGTGGAAGGATAGAAGTCCGAAAGAGAGGAGAAAAAGACCCGACGGATCGGATCGCACGGACCCGCCCGGACCGCAGTCCAGGCGGGGACCGCACGCTGGCCGGGCGGGGTTTGGCCAAAAGGCGCGCCAACCCCGCGTGGCTCTACAGGTTTTGGCAACTTGCGCGTTTTCGGCGATTTCTTACCATAATTCGACCTCCCGACTTTGGAAAGTGGATTTTGAGCGGGGGAAGGAGTATTAGGTCGTGGGAGGGTTGTCTCCACCCCATTTTGCAGCCTCCAAAATCCTCCCAATTGACTCTCAAACTCTCCCAAGCCAAAACACTCTCCCGACGAACTTCCGACGGACTTCCGGCGACTTTCCGACAACCACCGACGGCTGTAGGAACGTGTAGATCAAGGATCACAGTCCTTAGATCATTGGTAAGTAGTATCTTAGGTTCTCAATCTCGTTTTTCCTTTCAAATCCCCAATCTAACTCTTGAATCGTTGATTGCAAATACGTTCGTGGCCAAAGTCGGGAACTTTGCGTTTCGTAGATCCGTTCGTAGGATTTTGGACGAGCCGAGCGACCCTAGGACTACTCAAGAACACAATCACTGTAAGTTGAGCCTTCCATATCAATACGGGTGATTTAGGGGTGTCCGGTATAGGCGTAATGTAACGAAACGTAAAAATCGAAAATAAAAACCCCAACTTGCGCAGTTTCTGAAATTGGCCTAAAACTCCTATTTCGAAGATTCAATCCGAGAAACTCAAAACTAGACTTTTAATCCTAACACATAAATCTAGGTTGTGTAAAAATTTCAGACATTTTCGTTAACGTTTGCTATTTCAAATCGCGCCGAACATAAACTGTTTACTAGGACTTTTCGAAAAACCTGACAGTGTTCATATTCAAACTTGATGAGCATGTTTCTATATTTTCTAGTCCGATTTGATCCTTGCAATCTAAATGAAAGTTGTAGATAATCATGTCTAGTATGTGCATATAAAACTTCAGAATTTTTGAAGTCCATTTGCTATGTTAAAAAGTCAAAATTTTGAACTGTGTCGAACCTGAGTCCGGACAGATTCCTGTTTGCATAATAAAATCGATTTTTGACATGTTTCCTCAACTTATTTCGAGAAAGTTAAAACACGAAAGTTGTTCGTTAGGGTGTTTTGCATAAACTGTGAAATTATCAGATTTTTCGGACTTAAACCGTATTTTTAAATTGAAAAGGCGTAAACTGTGACGTCAAGATACTTTTAAATCGAAGGATTTTGAAATTTCGAAACGAACGATTAAAGATTTGAAATACGATACATCTATACTTTTGAAAAACCCCGATACATTAAATCTAAACGATACATGAGATACTTGGTGGAGGGTGAGTGCTCTGCAGGGTGCCCCTCTAGCCTTTCTCTTCGGGCCTATAATGGACGAGAGAATTTGATGAGATATTACGCCAATCGGCGGGAGATACATGGCCTACTCTCTCGGGTTGTCCGTATGGATTTCTCGAGGCTCCGGAGTGGTACTGGGTATGGCAGATACGGCTGCGGCCGCCGGATCACCGGCTAAACGAGATACTTACGAAACGGCTGCGGCCGCCGGATCACCGGCTATACAAAACACTGAGAAATGGTTACGTAACGGGGGAAATAAAAGAATTAATATTTTTAAGTATTTATTTATTTTTGCATGTCTTTAAATTATGCATTTAAATTATGTCTTTAAATTTCGTATCATGACTAAATTGTTATTGTGGATTAAATGCATGTTCAAGTACACAATTAAAATATTATTTCCTTTAAATTTTGTGAATGCATGTTAGGAGTGAAATTTTAAGTCATCTAAATAAATCCCTTTATTGCTATGTTAAGATCGACTTACTCAGTATTTTATATACTGATAAAATTGTTGTTTTTCTCTTTCTTTCAGAGTACGGCGATAATGCATAGCATGTGCATTGGGGGATGGAATTATTAAACATTGTTTTATCGCTTTTCATGATACTTGCATAACGGGCATGTAAATCCCGAGTTTTGGCCATGTCGGCCCACTTTACATTTTCCGCTGTGATATATTATTATTGCTACTTTGTGTGTGGACGATACTCATTATTATTTTTACATAGATTCCGGACTTGTTTTTAAACCTTTTTGCAATACCTATAGCCTTGCATCTCTTGGGCAAGCTCGGAGAATCCGTGTTTTGCTAGGGAGATGCGGCGGTGGCATCCCGGCCTGGGTTATCAAATCCGGGGTGTTACATTTTCCCTCCTAAACAAAAAAATCTAAATTTACTTTGCCCCCAAATTGTTCTGCAGAAAAAAACTTTGCCCCAAATTTTATTAACTTTTTAATTTAATTTCTTCAAGCTCCTGGAATATATATATATATATTTTATTTTTTTTATCTAGTATTGGTACATATAAATATATATATATAAAAAAACTTTCCGCCGTGTCCCCGCACCCGTGTCCTAATTCCGGATCCTTTTTTGCCGTGTCCCCGTATCCTGTTTTTTAAAATAGTAAGTGTCCGCTACATATCCCCGCACCCGTGTCGGACACCCGTACCCGAGTCCGAGCAACATAGGATTTCCACTTGGTAATGTTTATCACCAGTGGATAGTACTTTGCCTTCTGCAGCTAAACTTTTGCGGTATGTTTTGAAAATCTGTTCTGATTATTAGTTTATTTATTTTAATTTTAATTTATATTGTTGATATTTTATGTTTTTATGTCAGTATAATTTTGTTTTTGTGAGTTAAACACTTCTTTTTCTCAGATTTTGCCAGGTTTATATTAAGCCACCGGTATCCGGGTGTTAGGTGTTTGATCAAGTATGAGATTTTGATATTTTGTTTCAATTTTTGGCTAACAAAATGCCATAAATACAGTATGGGATTTCTTTGTGTTCCATTCAGGATTTGTTTATAGAACAAGTTCCTTAACAGGCTGTGGTTGAAGTTAACATTTCCTGTCAACAATGATGAGTTGTTTGCAGCACAATGTGGAATACTTTTACGACATAGTTATCTTCAAATGCATGTATAACTTGTTCAGGTTTTTCATCCGTCATTTTGTCTCATGGTTTTCTATCATTAGTTTGTCCTAAGCTGAGTGTGAGCTCAATTTCTAAATTTTGAAGGTTAGGCAACAATTGGTTTGAGAAGTCACTTATGTAAATCACCTTTATTGGAGCCTGGAGGAAGACAGGTGACATTGATTACTCTGAGAGCAATTTCTCGAATCAAGACCAAGAAATTCCAAATTTTCTTGGTCTAGATTGGAGACTTGCTCTTAGGGTAGTAACTTATTCTTCTTTATATGTCTCAAATCTTAAAAAATTATTTATAGTATTATTTAGAGGAATTTGTCTAGCATTGTTTTCAAAATGCTAGTTTGCCGTGTTAAAAATCTCTGTATATTTCCAAGAAAAAAAAGAAAAAAAAAAGGATGTTTTGCATAGAGAGGAGGATATGCATAAAGATAACTGCTTTGGAGGAATGAAACTCGTATTTGAGGGATTCTGATTTGCAATTCTTGGTTCAAGTTTCTAGCAAATATGATGTTGAATGCTTTGATTCCAAACAATATGGTAAAAGATTTTGCATATACTAAACAACTATTGAAAAGTTAACCTATATAGTATAGAATTTGTCGTATAAGTTTTTGTGTACTGATTCTGGTTCAGGTATGGAGAAGTTCATTGGAATGTGCATTACCAGGTGTGGGACTAGGCTGCTAGAGTCGAGACTACCTGTGGAGACAGATGTGGATGCGAAGAAAATTATTAGGTCATTGTAATTGGAAGTCGGATTTAGTTTTGAAGAGATGGAGAATGATTACTCATGGGGGCTGGAATTCACTATATTGGATGAATCAGGGACGGTGTATGATTTGTTCCTCAGGTCAGTACAGCAGCCAGCGGGTTAGTAT
The DNA here is from genome assembly GCA_030278955.1 of Hygrophila difformis. NCBI lineage: Eukaryota > Viridiplantae > Streptophyta > Magnoliopsida > Lamiales > Acanthaceae > Hygrophila > Hygrophila difformis. The sequence goes on from JAOANR010000011.1 coordinate 7,271,395, forward strand.
TCCTCTCTCTCTCTCTCCCCCCCCCCCTCTCTTAATTCTGCAGCTTTATTTGTTATTCATTTCCATAGAGCTTGAACTAAGGTACACTATATCTTTATTGTCAATATTTCTTTCTTTCTTCAGTTTTGCAGGTCATTCCAGAGAAAGGTTACTAGAACTATTAGGCAGTTTTCTCCATATCAGGATGCCAAAATGAGATCTTCTCTTATGTGAATGCATTTAAGCTCAAAACATGCTAATTAGTAGACTTAATTAAAAAAAGATCTTATCATAGCCCTTTTTATTCAGGACGGGTGACACATATTTGTGGCAGCCTTGTTGGGGTATTTGTTGTGGTATTTTCTACGGGCAAGACATTTTTAGTCTCTTTATCTTAAACATAATACTGGATTTTGGAATTGATTATTGAAATGTTGTCCTGATTAATAATTTTCCCTGCAGTGAATTCTCTTGTGGTATTACCACTATCTATGGGTCTATGGGTGGTTATTATTGGCCTCCTCGGTAGTTTAATACTCTGTTTTATATTCTTGTTCGCATATATGTTTTAATCTCTTATTATCTCTATCTCTCTTGAATTCATTTTCATTAATGCTAGTTTTAAGACACCAAACTTGGAAAGCTCGTTTAGACACACCCCACATTCCATGAGGTGATGCATCATGCATGCTGTATGGCCTAATTACATCGAGGCTGTAGCATTGGAGCAATAAAACACATGTCAGTTTCTCTGTCTTTACCTGCTTTGAAATGGTTGTTCTTATGCAATTTGGCATTGTAGACTTTTTCCACATTTTTCTTTAGTTTGCATTGCAATCCATAATTTGTTCTAAATCATTTCCTAATCATTTCCTGGTGCTGACCCTTCCTCACAAGGGGTGAAGAGAGTAATCACAAATGTTGCATCAACTCAAATCTCCTTTCAGGAACTGAAGATTGTCTCCCTGCATTTCCGCATATCATGGCTTCCACAGGGAAATAGAAAGAGTTGAATCTCTCTCTCTCTCTCTCTGCCCTACTCTTTGCATTTTTCTTTGTTGTGAAATTATTTTGCTTCAATATGTATATTTATTATCTTTGTTTTTAGGTATTATGGTTCTCTTTTTGTTATATGGCCATTCTTCTTTTGTCCAACTAAGTGATTGTTGAGTTTGTTGCTTGTTTGCCACTTTGCCTTTTCCTTGCAAGTTAAATTGAGCATTTCTGTTTTTTTGCTTAGCAGTGAAAGTAGTTCTATGCCCATATGTTTTGATTGCCCAATTCTTGTTAGGTTTCTCTAATTTGCAATGAAATTACTTTGTGTTTATTTACACATGTGTGTTTCTTTTTCCTTTTTGAGTATTTTTATTTTATTTCGTTATATGTTACTTGTGCGTGAATTTTATTTATATGATTGTTTTGTTCTTGAATGTGTATTGTATTACATCTTGGGTGAATTTGTATTGCAATTAATGTGTTTATGTTTTGTTTTTATTTGTATGTGTAATACCTCCTTGGTTTATTATTTCTTACATAATGTCTCTATTCTCAATTAAGTGTTTGTAGTGTCACTTTATTTTCATTTTACTAAGTGATGATTATGGTGGGAGCATACTCTCACAAGCCTTTTGAAAGGTACTCAAAAACAAAATCATACTAATGACTTTAGTAAAAGACTTTAATGACTGCAATATTTTAGTTAGAAGCAAATAGGTGTTTGAAACTTTTGACAATTTCCCACACGAGTATTTCTAAAATATCCCAGGTTAAATTTATTAAAAGAAAAGAGTTATGAGTCGTGGGAACGGGGTTTAAGGATATATTCCGCTTTTTATTACTCATGAGAGTAAACTTTGAGTTCAAGTGGCATCACGAACCTCCCCGGCATGAAATTTCTGACAATTTTATGCCTTGAAGATCCTTGCCATGAAACTTTTGACAAGTTCCCACTTCATGAGTATTTTCTGAAAAATCATAATCCTGGTTTTCGATTTTATTTAATGAAACCAATTTATGATGGCGGAGTTGGGATTAGGGATATATTTATAGGTTGTCACGTTTTTATTACTCGTGTTAAGAAACTGTGGCCCGAAAGCGCAAGGTATCAAAAATTGCAGTAATTTATAGTAAGACCGGATCGTTCACTGGAGGATGTGCGATAGAAGCAGGGCCCACGTCGTTTTACTAGATTTTCCATTCGTATTGCTCCAATTGGTTTGAAAAGTGATTAACAACTACTGGCATGAATTTAAACTAAACTATAAAAGCGTTTAAATTTATTCTACAAAGCAAATAAGTCTATTCTAGAAAGCGGGTAAAGTTATTCTAAAAAATGCGATAAATACTATCTATGAAAGCAGTGAAAATTTACATTATGCTAGCTGTGAAGCTGAATCACAATGTGGACAGAAGGGACAGGAAGAAAAGAATAAAAATTGGACAAGATTTAGATATAACAGTATTAAACTTCCATTTTTATACACAGATCTTTGTTCGGGATAATCCTGTCAGATTGCTAATTCTCATGCTCTCAATACTGCTTTCCCTTTAACAGACAGGTACTTACAGTATGAGTTTACATGTTCTCAAGACCGCAAATTCTAAGATACCACAGATTTGTAACTGCCCTGGCCTGGGTGTGTTACTTCATCTGTGGTGGACAAGCAACACCTGACAAATCATTTATTGAAATGCCAAGTACTGCCATCATTCTCCCATGTCACACCCAAAGATTCTAATTAAGCCCTGAACTATCCCTTAACTATCAATCCTAGTAGCAGTTACACAACTCTCAAAACAACCGAGTGACCTCTATCGAAAGCATTTAAAGAAAGCAGTAAAGAAGACAGTAGAGAAAGCATTTAAAATCCTATCACTCGGAGGTTTAAAGGTCTGGACCCTGGTAGTAAAAGACAGCTCCCCATCAGAATGATGAAGTATGGATCAAGAATTCCCGGATCTTGGTGAACCACTCGCAGTGTTCACTTCCTTCTGGGTGATTATGAGATACAAACTAATGAAACGAACTAATAGATTAGTTCGTTCCGGATGCACTCACTCAGGACTCAAAAATAGGCATTGGCAGAAGAGGATAGCAGTTGAAAGGAACTCAACCCTACCTTAGAAAATAACCAAGGCCCGCATGTTGTTCTTCTAGTATTATCTATTACACCTCATCTGAATCCAAGTGGACTCTGAGTCAGTGCAATATTTAATATAAGATTTCCAACATACAGCAATTTTAGAAAATAATCGATGTGAAAATCATTCCCTAAACAGGTACTAGACTCTCAATTAAAACACAGATCCTTTCAGTCTAGGTGAGACCTAATCGCTGACTCTGCTTCTAATTTCCCAAAATCAACCCCCAGTCAGATATGAATTAGTCATAACTGTGGAATTTATCCCTTACTTAGATCCGGATTTTTCAAAGGAGTTTTTATCGGAAATTCAATATGCAATATCTGTTTAAGATCTAGACTTCTATTGTCCAAGGGAAGGATCCCAGAATATTATAAACCACAATGATTACATAATAATACATGCATACAGATATATGGAAGTGTAAAATTAACTGACCCAAAATATAGGGGCGGGTCTAGACAGAAGGTGAAACACAGATATGACGTGGTCAGGAGACCAAAGTAATGGCAGAATAATCGGGTGGACTGTAAACATCTACTATCCAATTTCCCAATTACTCGGATGAAGCGAATTTAGACAGGTGAAGCCCTAAAATGGCAGTGTCGCTACCAGTTGGGCCCCTACTGTCTGTGAGTTCGGATAAAAACCTACATGCTTCCTTTCTGCAGTGTATATCAGCTAATGTTGACAGACATTAGCAGAATTACAATATAGACTGGAATTTGGGTTTGGAAATTAAGTTAAGGAAACTAAAACTGTATCTGGATAGGAGTCAGCTGAGCAGCTATTATAATCCCGGATGGATGAACCGCCAAGGCTTCCACTGACTGCCATCCAGACCATGCAAAATAACACTTAGTAACTAATACCCAGAATACGAGCTAGTTATCCGTGAGGGAATACCCGCCAACATTAGTCTGATGTATTCTTTACTAATTGTCACACACAATACGCGAAAGACAAAAGAAAATGAAGTAAGATAAAATAAAGAGAAGAACTTGTATGAGAGACATTGGTTTCTCATGCAAGGTTATGGAGTCAATCCACATGTGATGGCTTAAATAATCCCCCCTACCATAATTGATTACAGTCCGGATTATCTGTTTAAGGCATCATGATTTTGTTTATAGAAAAATGTTTTAATGACAATTGAACAAAGGTCCTTTAAGCAGGGTCCTTGGTCGCTAAGCAGGGTTTGTGTCGCGGACTGTGGGTCCGCAACAGGAATGCCTCGCGACCAAGGGTTTTCAGAATATGAAGGCCAGTGTCCCTGGACACCCATGTCGCGGAACAGCCTTCCTGTCGCTAGACGTGGTCTCGCGCCAGGGTCCGAATAAGTCTAAATGTTCTGCTTAGATCCGATTTTACAACTTAATGAGCATTATGATTCTTAGTTTAAAGTCCTAGACTTTGTTAAATTGTCGTGCTAGTTGTTCGAACTTTGGTGACAATTCTACTTACCTTGCAGAAAGCTTTTTGATTAATTAGACTGGTTTACTTGTTATGTGGAGAGTCATCATTATTTCTATAAGAATATGCTCGTTCCATGTCTCCTTAAATGCTTAATTACAATAAAGTCAGAGTAAAACCCCTATTTAAAACAAAATGAAATGAAGAAAAACAGTAATTATATATTGCAAAAAGAAAAGAAAAAAAATTATTAGAAAATGCAAGATCAAAAAAAAAATCTGAAATAAAGGGGTATTAAATAGAATATTTATATAAACTCTTGGCTATATGACTGTCACGTATTCTTAGACATGAGTAGCTTTTGGAATTCAACCGTCTACAACTCAGCCAAAGTGTCTAGAATAATTGTGAAACCGAGTCATTAATTGAGCATATTTGAAGACGGGAATAGAAAAGCATATTTACATTATTCACTCTCCCATTTCGAGTTGCTATGTGTGATTGATCCGCCTTTTGTACTGTAAGTGCTTTGGATATCTGGTTTTGACAGCTGATGCATGACAATTTACCTTGTTCTAGCACATTAAACTTTTGAATCTTTTTAGCTCATTGCGTTGTTGAAATCTATGATTTGGCAGAACTGTAGAGACTTCAGCTTTATTATCTTGATTGGCATGTTGATGTGTTAATTAATTTCATTGCTCAAGGGACGAGCAATATTTAAGTGTGAGGATGTTGATGCACCCTGTGAAACCACATTTAAATGAGCTTAAATTATACTAAAATATGTCCAAAATTAGTGCATTTTACCTTAATTCATTTCACTTTTAGGTGTATTTCATGTGTTTTTATTTTTCAAGTGATCATGGTTAGATTTGGCTTATTGAGGTTAAATTTACCATGTTTTTATGTGTTTTTAATAAGACTTTGGCAAACCTAATGCATTGCAATGTTGTTTCAGGCATTTAAATGATGAAGAGCGATGTTCGGAAGCTTTATTTTTGAAAATAAGGAATATTTAATGTGATATGTGCCAAGATTCAGACTTAGAAAAAAAAAGAAAAAGAAAAAAGAAAAAAAGAAAAAAAAAGAAAAAAAAAGTTGAAATCTTCCCAGAATGCACCACACAGGCATGGCGGAGCCTAAACTGCCTTCTGAGCACCGCATCAGGCACCGCTTCAACACTTAGAAAAATTTCAGAGGTGAAAAAGCTTCAGAATGCACCGCACCTTCTTGGCGGTGCATAAAAACACCTTTCAGCGCAACTTTTTGCACCGCAGGGTAAATTTTAGGAAATTGTCAGAATGCACCGTTTCTTCTTGGCGGCGCCTAAAACCACCTTGGAGCGCCGTTTTATGCGCCATTTGCTGAAAATTATGGAAAATCGTCAGGATGCGCCGACTCTTCTTGGTGGCGCCTAAAACCCCTTCCGAGCGCCGTTTTGGGCGCCACAGTCGTGGTTTGAAGGTTTTCTAACCTCCCGAACACGGTTTTAAAGCCCGTTTCTTCCTCATTTTCGGAGGCCAGACTCATAATTCGACCAAAAACTCTCAGGAGGACTCTGCAACTTTGGAGAAGAAGATCGAAAACACCAAACCATGCCGGAGAAAGTGATCGGAGCGTCTTCTCTGACTGTGTTCTTCGCATTCTAGGTGTTGCCTTTCTTTTTCTCGCTTTGTAATGTTTAGGATTTGCTTTTAGACATAATTTCCTACTGTTTTCATGTTTGTAAATGGATTTCTATGTTCTTCGTGTTAGAAGTGTTCTGAACGGGAGTTCGGAATTACTTTGAAGTACGAATCTATCTTTTATGGGAGTAATATAAATGTCGCTGTTATATGTTGTAATTTGGAGTAATCTGCAAAGATGTTAGAATCTGTATTAGGATTGTTAATCTGCTGCATAAGTTTGATCGATAAATCTATTTAGGCAAAAATTTGATGTTTTATATTTTTATCTGCTAAATCTTAATTGATCGATCAATCTGCAATTTCTACTTTTAGCAATCTGAAAATCATTCTAATCTGTCTACATCTTAAAATTAATAATCTAATCCATTTTACCATGTTTTATTGTTATTTTACCATAATTGTTAGATTATTTATACTATTCTGCATAATTAAATGTTAGAATCTAATCTGTATGATTTCTGCTTTGCTAAATCGGGAGATAAAAGTGGAAATTAGATTTTAGTACCGGTCTTGGGAATAAATCGCATTAAATAGATTCTGGCATGTACACGCTGATTTGGGAAATGAAATGTGTCGCTTAATCACAATAGGAAAATTTGTATGCTTGGGAAAGACTCAAATTTATGCCTAGACTGATGATTGCAGAATGTTAGATAATTTAATTTGCTTCCATGAAGTCTGTTTTTACAAATTATGAAAAATAGGAAATTGTCATATTTTCAATCTTTATAAAATCATTAATTCTGATGAAATTGATCTTTTTAGACATTGGGAAATGCTAAATCATTATGCAATTTCACTTTTATATAAAGATGGCATGTTCTAAATCATTACAAGCATATATCTTATCTTTATTTTTATTATTTTAGATTTTTAACTTGCTTTATTTTAAATTTAATGCTATCATTTTAATTTAATCACCATTAGAATTAAACAAATCTTTTCAAAATATAATATATATTATTAATGAACTTAAAATGACTAAGTTTTCTCCAGAATGAAATAATATTCTGAATTCCCTTGGGTTCGACCCGGTATTCACCGGTTTTTATTACTTGATGACAACCATCCGCTTGTGGTAAAATATGAGTGGTGAAAATCACCCATCAAGTTTTTGGCGCCGTTGCCGGGGAAATATTGTGAAAATTATGTTGTTTTAAGTTCATTTGAATATATTTATATTATTTCTACTTTTTAAATATTGTTATAACTTTTTGCTATTCTATGTCGTGCAAAGGCATCGAGCTAAATCAGTGTGTGATCCTGAAATTTGAAAGAATATTAGGTTTCTCATCTTAAAGAAAAAGAGGAAGATTTGCAAGAGACAAGTGTGAGGATGGCGGCGAGGTGCATGCAGCATATATAATTGAGGATTTCAAATGGCAAGCTTCGATTGAAAAGCCACCTACACGTTATTTAAAGGTATTACCAACACACTTGAGGTACGTATTTCTCAATAAATTAGATTACTTTTAATTAAATGCATTACATCAAGTGTTGATATTGGATGCTAGAAAATTTGAGATTAAATTCCACCTCTTGACAACATTACAACTTTACTGAGTTTTTTTTTTAAAGGAAATGCTGGATATTTTAGAATGTTTATCAATAATTTTCCTATGATTGCATTGCCTTTATTTAAATTATTGTATAAAGATGTGGAATTTGACCTTATAACTCATGAATGACATGATCATGGAAGTGCACCCACCATTTTGAGCTTTAATTTAGAAAATGATGCATTTGTCTTTGAATGCTAATTAGGAAAGGGAATTCGCATACTGCCTTTACATGCTTAGTAATAGTTATTTGTATCTTTTTCTTAATATGTTTGATTTTCTTTTATTTTAGTTTATATGTCTTACTAACTATAAAAAAAAAGTGGTTCTTGCATGATTTTCATTATATGTAATTTGAAATGATTCTTATGCAATTGAACTGAGACGAAATAAAAATTAGAGTGATCAATAACTGAAAGAATTTTTGTGGTGATTTAAGTAGAATAGGAGAAAGGCTGAAATAAATTGATAGAGGGGTTGACGAAAACGAACAGAATTTCATAGATATTTATAGGGGATGATTAGAACTAATTAGGGTAGTTTTACTAAACAGATGAATAGGAATATGGATGCAATATTAGGTTTCATTTAAACAAATCACGCAATGTATTTTTGCTACAAAGTCTGTACAAATACTGAGTTTTAGATGCCACTCTTCGTAAATGGTTTTCAAAAACTCAGTTAAGCACCGAAAGTAGCACAAACAAGGCATTTTGGGTTTCATTCATACTAATAATGCGTAAAAACTTGTTTGAGTACCATATGTAGCATAAAATGGGAACCACTGGGTTTTTGCCAAACTCGGATATTTACAAACTTTTATGCTTTAAATCCATTCCAATTCATCCTCAATTCACTCAAAATTAATCTTTAATCCTTCAATTGGGTTAAAAACCTACCCATTTAATTGAAACCTTAAAAAATTAAAATAGTCATCTCCCTCTTGTTCTATCTTTCACAGTCCTCTCTCTATTGAATCTCACAACACCAGTCATCATCTTCAATTTCCTGTCCACCACAGTTCAAAAAAATAATAATAAAAATAAAAGAATAAAATAAACATAAAAATAATAATAATCTGTTTTTGTTTGTTTTTTTTATCATATTTATAGTTTATGCATGTTTTTATTTTCATTTTATGTCACGTTATGCTTATTTGTTTAGGTTTTTAATCTTGTTAATAAAATATACCCACCATATTTCTAATTTAATAATTAAGTAGTGCATGTTATGTGGTGAAAGTAGAAGCTGAAATTAAGGCTCAAGAACCCTAATTTCTCAAATTTGAGGATTCGTCTTCCAAGTGCTTCCAAAGCTTCACTTATGGTAAGAATATCTATCATAGTCAATAATTCATTCAATTTTGTGATTGAGAATGCATTATTGTTGGTATTTGTGTTGTTGCATTGATTTTGGGTTATATAGAATGTGGGATAAAAATTGGTTTAAGTATATAAATTGTTTGAAGTGAACAATATGGTATTAGAACATGTTTTCAAGCTCAACTTCAAAAGTTTCAAATTATTTATCAAAATTTTAGGATTGCAGTGTTCTAAAAACTGAAATTACAGCTTGGGAATTCTGAAAATTTGTTTAAAATGAGTTAAAATAACATGTTTAATCTTTTAAGTTGATCTATAAATATTGTTAACCATGTTGTTTTAATCTACATTAATAACTTTTGGTTATAATTCATGAAAAAGAAACATTGTTATCATAAAAACTCATCCAATGAATTTTTAACTAAAAAGGCAAACTTATGATATTTAAAACAATAAACTAAGTTCTTGATCATTATTTCAAATCATTAATAAGAACTAGTTTGCTAATTTGGTTAACTTTAAGCATTAAATCTGAAATTTTGAACAAAAAGGGAGTTTTTATAACTTAAAAATGTGTTCTTTTTAATAATAAGTTTTAAGTTCTAAAAAGTGATTTTCTTAAATTTATAAGAGACTTAGAACTTATAGCTTTTAAAATAAAATATATTGGTTTTAGTTGTTTAAATCCCACATTCTAGGTTGATATATGTTTGCTTTATACAATGCACTTAAGTTTAACTTTTGGTTTAAACTTAAGTGTGAGGATGGGGAGGAATGCATATATTTATCACTAACCCAAAGTTTTTGTGTAACCAGGTTCCACAAATAATGTATAAGAAATACCTTTGTTACTTAGTTGGATGGTTTTGCTATGAATATTGGTTTGCTCTGCTATGCAATACTTAGGTGTTTTATTTATAGTGAATATGGTAAGCATGTGGTTAAGTTTATATTTATGTTTAAGTTATGTTTATGCATGTTTTTAATTCTAATAAAATAGCTCTTACTTGAATCATGTTAAACTTGTAACACCCCGGATTTGATAACCCAGGCCGGGATGCCACCGCCACACCTCCCCAAGCAAGACGCGAACCATTTCGAGCTCGCTTGAGAAGATGCTAAGGCTAAGTTGTATCAATAATTTAGAAAAATAATTTAAAACCATTCAAACAGTGCCCGAAGGTTTAAATCAGAGTTAAGCCTAACATGTATCATTTAAAAACAGTGCGGAAGCTCAGTAAGGGCTAAACATGAGTTTAGAATTCGTAAAAGAATTTAAAAAAAATTTAAGTGCGACAAGTCTTCGGAAATTCCCATCCTAAATGGTAAAATGCCATGCGCTAATCTTCCACATCTGAAAAAAAAATAGAGACAATGTATCTTATCAGTACAACGGTACTGAGTAAGTTAATATATAGCACAACGAAGTTTAAAAATTCCAGAAGAGTATATTAAAGTGGGATTTTTAATTTAAAAGGAGGACGAGTAAAAATAATATACTTATTTAAAAAGACGAATAAATAAAATTAATTTAAAAACCTCTTACACATATTCCACGAACATTTTACCAATGTTAGTTATGATCGAGGACACCCCATTAATATATCCTAGGGACGAACCCACAGGACCAACCTTTGGGACTTTATACCCACAAGGACTCAAACATATCCTAGGGACGAACCCTTGGGATCAACCTCTGGGACTCGTACCCACGAGGTAAGTGCATGCAGCGGACCCTATACAGACACACTCCGGAGCCCTAGATAACCCATACGGATACATCTAGGAGTATAGACTCATACATCACAATAATCAATGCCGTTTTGGCTACAAAAGAGGGGGCGGCCCAACGAGCTCACGCCAAGTGCACTTACCCTCTAACACATGGCATCCCACTCGATCAAAACCTCCAAAGTTTAAAATTCACATTTTTATCATTCCAATATATTCACCACATATCCAGATTTCATACATATCCAAAACCGAGTAGCAATCGACTCTTAGTTCATCGAATAATCAAAATAGCATTTACCGACCAAAAATGACATTATAGCAGTTTCTGAAATCGCCTTTAAAAATGCAGTAAAAAATTTTTTAAAAATTCTGGAAAAATTAAAGTGGCTAGGAATCATCAAAATAAGCATTTTTCATAGAAATAGCCATCTCAAAATTCGGACTCTAAACTGGTCATTTTAATCGATTTCAGAAAGCTATTGATTTACAATTTTGCATACTTCAGTAAATTCGACCACAGTGAGTTCAAAAATTCATAACAATTTCATACATGCTCCAAAAATCATGAAATTTTACAGGGATGTTCTAGACACATATTAGAACAAGTTTCATGAAGACATCAAGCACTAAAAACGATCATAGGCAAGAGTGAATCGAACAACAAAACTGACTACATACATACATTAAATCTGTCAACTTATACGCAGAAAATACCAGATCGAATTTGAGTGATCAAAACATGTCCCAAAATTATAAAAATTTACAGAGAACATCTTTAGGACATTAGGAACAAGTTTCATTTTGGAAGGTTCTCCTAAAAATGTACGGATCATGGTCGAATTCACAGAACAATAAAATTGGTCATAGGAAAACCCTATTTGGCAGATTTTGTAAGAAAGAGAGATGATCCAATATCTCGAGTTATACTCAACCAAAACTCCTAAAAATCGACGTGCACAATACTAACTTACTTGAGATGAGTTTAGGATCGAAATTCCCCTTGGTAGAATCCCCGAGATCGTCCGGAACAGCCCCACGAATCAACACCTCCCTCCGATTGAATCTATTTTGGAGTCGTCGGAGGGAATCTCAGTTCTAGGATAGAAAACTCGAACCTAGGACCAAGGAAAAAGAGTAGAACTCTTACCTACCCTTAGAAGAATGGATTGGATCACTTGAACACGTCCAACTCTCTGCCAAGTGAAGCACAACTCAAGAACTCTCACCACTCTCACTATGAAACTTCTTAAGTGCAAATGGGTGGAATGGAGGCATGACTAGGGCATTTATAGAGGTGGGGAAATAGCCCAATGACTGTCATAGGATGGTAGGGATGTGAGGGGACGAATTTAGCTCCATAACCCCTGACTTAACTCCCTCAACCCTCATCCAAAACCCCCACTACTCCACATGACTTCATAGGATTCCCTCAAGTGATCATATAGCCTCATAACTGATTTGTTGGGGTCTTAATGCACCCAATAATCATTGTCAAGCACCCCACAACGTCCCTCAATGCTTGAAATTCAATTTGGAGTCGTTTGGAATCGTCCACCACCGAATTCATGGCAAGAAACGCATGGGCGTTATGACTTTGTTCATAACAGCAGGGTGGCGTGCTGGTGGCGCGCACCGCGCGGCCACCGCGCGGCCACCTGCCTGCGTTTTTCTTTTTTTTTTCTTTTTTTTTAATATTATGATTTTAATCTCTTAAAAATCATAATATGAATTATCCGAGATTGTTGGGATAATTCGATACATCTATCCCGAGTTGCGACTATCCGAAATGTTTAATTCCGCTCTCTCGGAATTACTTCGATTTCGATAAATAAATCCAAATTCGTAAATTTTGGATTTTTAAAACTTGTCGATTTCTCGGGTATTACAAAACTGGAATGTTGTGAGTTGTTGATTTGATAACAGGAAAGTAAATAACCATGATAATTGATGAAGAAGCGGGATTAATGTTGTTGAAGTGTCGAATCTTTATGATTTTACACAATGCAGGCATTAAAATCAATAAATTATGATGTATAGATCATATTAAAAAAGCTGAAAATTTTTATCTATTTAAAAGGTATGATCTAATTCAGTCTAACTTTTTAAATGCATGCTATATTCTTATTTTTGAAATTAAAAAGTTTTAATCCCATATTTTAAATCTTCCATTATGCACTTAAACTAAACTGGTAGTTCAGTTTAAGTGTGAGGATGGAGGAGTTTCTATTATGATCACATTCCCAAAATTCTTCATCAACAGATCCATTTAGTTATTCAATGTATGAACCATTTATTTAATACATCATACAGGGTTGAGTTATCATAAAGAATGAGGGTATATTTTGCTATAGCTGTTGGCATTTTGCTGTAAATTCTGCTATAGAACTTATGATGTTTTGCTTTTGGTGAATTCTGAAAATTATTCTCGATCAAATCTGTCCATACTTCTTAAAGTTGCTGGAAATTGTTGTTAAAATGTTATAATTTGAGTTATGGATGGTGTTTTATGATTCTGATTACTTTGGAATTCCCATATGCACTAACAATCATATTTTCTTGAGTAATTGTTATATATACATATTAGAAGCAGGATATGCCAACAAAGGAGCAAGATGACAGCCGTGATGATGAAGTGAAATTCAGAGTCCTAAACATTCCAGGTGTGATCTTTTCATGTTTTATGTTTACTGATTTGAATGGAATAAATTTGTAAGAGCTTAGTTATGTTTTTAATATTTCCTTATGCTTTAGAATAAATATGGTAAATGCTTTAGGTTGGATATATTGAGTATGTTAGATTAAATTGTGTTTTCACAGTGTGCTATTATTTGAATTACCACATCACAACCAATCTTAAGAGAAATCCGAATAAGTCTAAATGTTCTGCTTAGATCCGATTTTACAACTTAATGAGCATTATGATTCTTAGTTTAAAGTCCTAGACTTTGTTAAATTGTCATGCTAGTTGTTCGAACTTTGGTGACAATTCTACTTACCTTGCAGAAAGCTTTTTGATTAATTAGACTGGTTTACTTGTTATGTGGAGAGTCATCATTATTTCTATAAGAATATGCTCGTTCCATGTCTCCTTAAATGCTTAATTACAATAAAGTCAGAGTAAAACCCCTATTTAAAACAAAATGAAATGAAGAAAAACAGTAATTATATCTTGCAAAAAGAAAAGAAAAAAAATTATTAGAAAATGCAAGATCAAAAAAAAAAATCTGAAATAAAGGGGTATTAAACAGAATATTTATATAAACTCTTGGCTATATGACTGTCACGTATTCTTAGACATGAGTAGCTTTTGGAATTCAACCGTCTACAACTCAGCCAAAGTGTCTAGAATAATTGTGAAACCGAGTCATTAATTGAGCATATTTGAAGACGGGAATAGAAAAACATATTTACATTATTCACTCTCCCATTTCGAGTTGCTATGTGTGATTGATCCGCCTTTTGTACTGTAAGTGCTTTGGATATCTGGTTTTGACAGCTGATGCATGACAATTTACCTTGTTCTAGCACATTAAACTTTTGAATCTTTTTAGCTCATTGCGTTGTTGAAATCTATGATTTGGCAGAACTGTAGAGACTTCAGCTTTATTATCTTGATTGGCATGTTGATGTGTTAACTAATTTCATTGCTCAAGGGACGAGCAATATTTAAGTGTGAGGATGTTGATGCACCCTGTGAAACCACATTTAAATGAGCTTAAATTATACTAAAATATGTCCAAAATTAGTGCATTTTACCTTAATTCATTTCACTTTTAGGTGTATTTCATGTGTTTTTATTTTTCAAGTGATCATGGTTAGATTTGGCTTATTGAGGTTAAATTTACCATGTTTTTATGTGTTTTTAATAAGACTTTGGCAAACCTAATGCATTGCAATGTTGTTTCAGGCATTTAAATGATGAAGAGCGATGTTCGGAAGCTTTATTTTTGAAAATAAGGAATATTTAATGTGATATGTGCCAAGATTCAGACTTAGAAAAAAAAAAGAAAAAGAAAAAAGAAAAAAAGAAAAAAAAAGAAAAAAAAAAGTTGAAATCTTCCCAGAATGCACCGCACAGGCATGGCGGAGCCTAAACTGCCTTCTGAGCACCGCATCAGGCATCGCTTCAACACTTAGAAAAATTTCAGAGGTGAAAAAGCTTCAGAATGCACCGCACCTTCTTGGCGGTGCATAAAAACACCTTTCAGCGCCACTTTTTGCACCGCAGGGTAAATTTTAGGAAATTGTCAGAATGCACCGTTTCTTCTTGGCGGCGCCTAAAACCACCTTGGAGCGCCGTTTTATGCGCCATTTGCTGAAAATTATGGAAAATCGTCAGGATGCGCCGACTCTTCTTGGTGGCGCCTAAAACCCCTTCCGAGCGCCGTTTTGGGCGCCACAGTCGTGGTTTGAAGGTTTTCTAACCTCCCGAACACGGTTTTAAAGCCCGTTTCTTCCTCATTTTCGGAGGCCAGACTCATAATTCGACCAAAAACTCTCAGGAGGACTCTGCAACTTTGGAGAAGAAGATCGAAAACACCAAACCATGCCGGAGAAAGTGATCGGAGCGTCTTCTCTGACTGTGTTCTTCGCATTCTGGGTGTTGCCTTTCTTTTTCTCGCTTTGTAATGTTTAGGATTTGCTTTTAGACATAATTTCCTACTGTTTTCATGTTTGTAAATGGATTTCTATGTTCTTCGTGTTAGAAGTGTTCTAGAACGGGAGTTCGGAATTACTTTGAAGTACGAATCTATCTTTTATGGGAGTAATATAAATGTCGCTGTTATATGTTGTAATTTGGAGTAATCTGCAAAGATGTTAGAATCTGTATTAGGATTGTTAATCTGCTGCATAAGTTTGATCGATAAATCTATTTAGGCAAAAATCTGATGTTTTATATTTTTATCTGCTAAATCTTAATTGATCGATCAATCTGCAATTTCTACTTTTAGCAATCTGAAAATCATTCTAATCTGTCTACATCTTAAAATTAATAATCTAATCCATTTTACCATGTTTTATTGTTATTTTACCATAATTGTTAGATTATTTATACTATTCTGCATAATTAAATGTTAGAATCTAATCTGTATGATTTCTGCTTTGCTAAATCGGGAGATAAAAAGTGGAAATTAGATTTTAGTACCGGTCTTGGGAATAAATCGCATTAAATAGATTCTGGCATGTACACGCTGATTTGGGAAATGAAATGTGTCGCTTAATCACAATAGGAAAATTTGTATGCTTGGGAAAGACTCAAATTTATGCCTAGACTGATGATTGCAGAATGTTAGATAATTTAATTTGCTTCCATGAAGTCTGTTTTTACAAATTATGAAAAATAGGAAATTGTCATATTTTCAATCTTTATAAAATCATTAATTCTGATGAAATTGATCTTTTTAGACATTGGGAAATGCTAAATCATTATGCAATTTCACTTTTATATAAAGATGGCATGTTCTAAATCATTACAAGCATATATCTTATCTTTATTTTTATTATTTTAGATTTTTAACTTGCTTTATTTTAAATTTAATGCTATCATTTTAATTTAATCACCATTAGAATTAAACAAACTCTTTTCAAAATATAATATATATTATTAATGAACTTAAAATGACTAAGTTTTCTCCAGAATGAAATAATATTCTGAATTCCCTTGGGTTCGACCCGGTATTCACCGGTTTTTATTACTTGATGACAACCATCCGCTTGTGGTAAAATATGAGTGGTGAAAATCACCCATCAATAAGCATGCACCATCATACAAAAATAAAGAAGCAGTAAGCATTAATAGA
Source organism: Hygrophila difformis (assembly GCA_030278955.1). Classification (NCBI taxonomy): domain Eukaryota; kingdom Viridiplantae; phylum Streptophyta; class Magnoliopsida; order Lamiales; family Acanthaceae; genus Hygrophila; species Hygrophila difformis. Next base: position 7,288,035 of record JAOANR010000011.1, read on the forward strand.
AGCAATAGAGGTCAAATGACCCAAATAAAAATAAAAGCAATAAAAATCCATGGGTTAATGACACTCATTTCATATTTTGGGACACATTTCCATATTAACTTCCCATTTTATTAGATGGGTTTGTTAATACCCATCATTTGGGTATTACAAAACCCTAAAAAAATCAAGTTTAGAAAATAAAACATGATATGAAACTGGCTACCTAGCTAAGAAACAGAAAACAAACACTGAAATTTTAGCTAAGCTAAGCTAGACTAGGGCAGAAATTAAATAATACAAACAAAAATTTTAAAACTAAGCTAAGAACTACCTAAAACTCAGCTCTTCAATCTGTCTTCAAGAATGAATTCTCCACACCCACGCACATAGGGATCACCACATATTTATAGAGGTGAAACCCTAGGCCCATGGGCCTTGATCTGAGGCCCGTGTCGCAAGTCGTCACACACATCTCAGCCATGTCGCGGATCACGCGTTGTGGCGCGAACTGAGGCATTATGCTGCAAAGCTTCACGACTGGGTCTGGTCCTCAATTTGTGTCGCTAGCCTTACTCCTGTCGCGAGGTCATGGATCGCGCCACGGGGCTAGCGACAGGGGTCTAGGGACAGTTTCTTCTTCACTGCGATGCTGGTGGCGCGGGACTCCTCCTGTGTCGCTAGACCATGGTTCGCGCCACGGGGCTAGCGACAGGATGTTCCAGGACTGGCTTCCTTGCATTTCATCATTGTGGCGCTAGCCTGTCCCCTGTCGCGGGACCATGCTTAGCGCCAAGATGCCAGTCTCGCGACTGGTTCGCCTTATTGGGCCTGATGGCCCGGAACGTGTGTTTTTGTGGGTTTTTCTCTCTTTTCCCATCTTTTTGTATTTTGTGGGCTTGTTTTATTCTTTTGCCCATCTTTTTCATTCCTTTTTCTTTTCTTTTCTTTTTCTCATGTTTTTGGATTTTTCTAACATAAATGTGTAATAAAATTACACATTTATGCATTTTTCATACCAGCTCAATATTTTTACAATTATGCATAAATCAGTCCAATTCATCTGCTTTCTTATTTAATATAAGACCGGAATGCGATCAAATGCCCGTTTCAGACACGGAAATGGATTGAAAATAATGGTCATTTCTGGCCATTATCAGTGTTCACACAAACTTGGGTACACCTATAGCTCAAAAGTACTCAAAAACAAAATCATATTAATGACTTTCGTAAAAAGACTTTAATGACTGCAATATTTTAGTTCAAAGAAAATAGGAGTTCACACAAACCTGAGTATAGGGCTGGGGAAAAATACCGAATATACCGCATACCGCACATATCGTGCCGAAAAAATACCGAGAATACCGAAATTTTCGGTATACCGTAATTTTCGGTACGGTATCATACCGTACCGTAAGACTTCGGTACGGTAACGGTATAAATTTTTTGATACCGCGGTATACCGTTACCGTACCGAACTTCGGTATATACCGCGGTATCGGTATATCGGTATGTACCGATTCTTCGGTATGTCGGTATATACCGCGATACCGGTATATACCGCAATACCAATATGCTGGTATATATAGAATGTTTGGTATGTCGGTATATACCGCAATATCGGTATGTCGGTATGTAGCGAATGTTCGGTATGTCGGTATATACCGTGATACCAGTATGCCGGTATGTACCGAAGGTTCGGTATACCGAACATACCGAAATGTCGGTATGGCAACGGTATAGAAATATTTCATACCGAAGATTTCGGTATACCGAAGATCGGTATACCGAAAGGTGCGGTACGGCAACGGTATGAAAATTTCCATACCGTAAAGTTCGGTACGGTATACGGTACGGCGAAATTTTTTCGGCATACCGTACCGACCCACCCCTACCTGAGTATGCCTGTAGCGCAAGGCAAATGGTCCATTGTAAGAAATCAAGCTTTATAGTGGAGGTCTCATGGAAATTAATGATAATAAGCTTTATAAAGAAAAATTTTCAAGGTAAAACATCTGCACAGAATGACATGGCTTACCTAACCTTCACCATTTCTTCTCGTAACAGTTTTTCAAGCTTAGCTTGTTGATTGAAGAAGTCGAACCTAGAAAAATTTCCCTATGAAATTAGATATATTAAATATAAATAAATAATTAATTTAAATTTTTAAATTAAAGAAAATAAAATAAATTACACTTAATTAATATTAGATTATGTTAAATAAAAATAAAATATTAGTATTATATTAAATGAAGTATAAAATAATGTAAAAAGTAATATTAATATAATTCAGTTATCGGAACAGGTTTTCCTAAATATAATTTAATATAATAAATAATAAATTTAATAATTAAATTAAACAATAATTATTAAATTAACTATAATAATAAATGATAAATTTAACTAAAATTAACTATAAAATACAATTATAAAAAGAGTATGAAAATAAATTAAAATAAAAATAAGAGAAAATAAATTTGATTTTTTTGAAAGAGATATGCTACTGAATTTTTTGGTAGCTAATTCGAGTGTAAAATTTTTATACAGTAGTGAAAAAGAAAATTTTAATTACTTTTTCATGTATTTACTTTAGATTGATTTTGTTTTGTGATTGTGTTTGCCGAATGTTTGGTTTTTACTTTATATTGAAATTACTTTGTTTATTTGCACAATGTGTTTGTCCGAGTGTGTTGTTATATAATTATTCCTTTGTCCAACTGTGTGTTTGTCTTTTTGTGCATAAGTTTAATTGTGCATTTCTATCTCGTTCTTGTTATATAACTTAATTCTTTTCCCATGTATTTACTTGAGTTTGTGTTGTAATCTTAATACTTTTTTTTTTTTAAACGGGATGCACTGATTACATCTTTTTTTCCCCCTTATTCTTCTAATCTTCTTAGATAACTTAATTTTTTCATGTATTTGCTTGAGTGTGTTTGTTGTATGAATGCTTGTTGAGTTTGTCGTATTTTTGTCTTTTTGTGTGCAAGTTTAATTGAGCATTTTCTTCTCATTCTTGTTAGATGACTTAATGTTTTTCATGCATTTACTTTAGATTGTTTTTGTTTTGTGATTGTCTTGCTGAATGTTTGGTTTTTTACTTTATATTGAAATTACTTTGTTTATTTGCGCAACTGATTGTGTGTTTGTCTTTGACTTGATTGTGTTTTGATTTTTATTTTTTTTGGGTAAACGGTGACATTCATGTGTCGGCAAAGGTGTTTTGATTGTGTGTTTTGATTTGATTATTCTTTTGTTTTGCTTGAATGTGTTTTATATTACATCTTTTTCTTTTCTTTTTTTTTTCTCTCTTTTTTTCCCCCTTGGTGTTATTTATATGAATCACATCTTTGATTATCTGGAATAGAAAGTATTGCTTGTGCTTTTATGTGTATGTTTGCCTTCACTTTTACCATGGTTGTAGTGAAATTATCTTTGTTTATTTACATGATTGGATGCTTGTTCTTAAATAATATTATTACCTTGAGTGTTGATATATAATTGTTTTTATTTGCTTGTAAGAGTGGGTTATATGCTTGACTTCTTGCTTTCCTTTTAATTTTATGTGCAAATTGAATGGTGCATAACCTTTTTGTCTTGGGACTTTATGTTTTTACAGAGCAGTTCATAGTTGATTGTCTTTTGTTAGGTAGTTTTATTGTTAGCTCATAACTACTGGATTGAGTGTTAGTTACATGCATGTGTTTGCCTTCTGTTTAGATTTCCACTTGGTAGTGTTTATCACCAGTGGAGTACTATTCACTTTCTTCAGCTAAACTTTTGTGGTATGTTTTGACAATCTGTCCTGATTATTAGTTTATTTAATTTAATTTTATATTGTTGATATTTTATGATTTTATGTCAATATAATTTTGTTTTTGCGAGTTAAACACTTATTATTGTCAGATTTCGCCTCGTTTAGGTGTTTGATCAAGTATGAGATGTTGATACTTTGTTTCAATTTTCTGCTAACAAAATGCCATAAATACAGTATGGGATTTCTTTGTGTTTCTGTTCGGGATTTGTTTATAGAACAAGTTACTTAACAAGCTTCAGTTAGAGCTAACATTTTCTGTCAACAATGGTGAGTTGTTTCATCCCAATATGGAATACTTTTACGACATATTTACCTTCAAATGCATGTATGAATTGTTAAGGTTTTTCATCTATGTCATTTTGTCTCATGGTTTTCTATCATTTTTGTTTGTCCTAAGCTGAGCGTGAGCTCAATTTCTAAGTTTTAAAGGTTAGGCAACAACTAGTGTAAATCACATTTATTGGGGAAGTGTAACACCCCGGTTTTTGGTTACCCAGGTCGGGATGTAACCGCCACATCTCCCAAGTAAGACACGGTTTCTCCGGGCTTACTAAAGAGATGCAAGGCTAGGTATTGCAGTATTTAAAACATTTAAAGCATTCAAAACAGCCCATGCAATATAATTCGAAAATAATAATATCATAGCGCAGCGGAAATAATATTTAAGTATAGTATTGCAGCGGAAAATGTAAATAGGGCCGACATGGCCAAAACACGGGTTAAACAGGCCCGTTCATAATATAGTCTAATGTACGAATTTAAACAAAATAATATTTTCCCAAAAGATAAAGCTCCCATGCATGAAGTGCTCATGTTCACTCTACATACTCTGTAAGGAAAGAAAATAAAAAGAAATGGTTTGGTCAGCACAACTTGCTGAGTAAGTTAACACATGCATGATCGTAGGGTTTAAAAGCCATTAATTTAATAAATAAATAAAAGCATGATAATAACATAACATTCAATTTAATCTAATCAACTATCCAATTGCACAATTTATTTCGGGGCTTTATTTAACAACACATTTCGCATGATTTAAAATAACAGCCATAATTTAAATAAAGCATTTAAATAATTTAATTGGACAACAACATAATTTAATCTAATTTAATTTAATTTAATATCCCCATTACATCCCAGATTTAGTATTTCAAGTATTTCACGATTGCATCGCAATCTCAACAAGTTTAGCCGGTAGCCCGGCGGCCGCAACCGTGCCAGCCATACCCAATACCACTCCGGAGCCTCGGGAAACCCATATGGATATTCTCGAGAGTGTAGACTCTATATCTCGTGCCGTTTTGGCAATATCATATCTCAAGTTTAGCGCGCGGGGTCACCATCGTCCATTAAGGCACGAAGTGAATCGTTAGGGGGCACCCTGCAGAGCACCCACCCCTAATTTTAATTTATCAAGTTTGTAAGGGGATTTAATTTTCAAAACTCTGAGTTAAATTTTATTTATTTAAAAACAATATTTCAATTTATTTCAACCCTAAAGGTTAACTCCATGTTTCAACAAGATTTCAAGATTTGATTTCTGGTAAACCACAGTTTACTCTAAAATTCGCCAAAAATCAGATGTAATTCCAAAAATTCCAAAATTTCACGACTGACTCAGAAACGTCGAGATCTACAACTTTTGTGTTTTAACTTTTTCAATCCGAGATACCGAAATAGGACAAAAACACTAATTTTCACAGAAGCACAATTCTGTCCGAATTTCATATGTCACAGTTTAAAGATTTCGAATTCTACCATAGCAATTCAACTCCAAATTTGATGAAATTTTACAGAGACCATTGTAAGACAATTATCTACAACTTTCATGTTCGGCCAAAGATCTAAATCAGTCTGGAACCTATGTCAAAAATGTGATCAAGATCAGACCTAAGTTCTGTCAAGAATTTCAAGATCTAGATTCAAGTAGTTCGGTTTCGGTTGCTTTTCACATATCAAATCATCTCTAGAAATTCTGAAAATTTTACAGTAGATAGATCTAAGCCTTAGGAACGTTTTTCGTGTTTTAAGTTTTTCCGTTTGAAGTCGTTTTAAGGTTCGGAAAAATTCGTCAAAACTATTGCGTCGGTAGAAAACATAAGTTGGCAGATTTACGATTTCTTGTTAAATCTTTTAGTTTCGAACGTTTTAATTCCTCCCAAAACCATGTAAGAGTTAACTTACTGATTTGTGAACGTCCGGGATGTCTATTTTGAAGGCGTGGCTTCCAGTTCACCGTTCCTCCTCTCCGTTCGTCGGGTTCCTCGTTCTAGATCCGATTCGAGGTGTAAAGAGAAGAGAAACGAGGTTAGAATCCGTTTTCGGATTGAAACGAATAAGGATTATTCAGACTAGGGCTTACCACACGTTGGAGATCTCTCGATTTTCGTCCAACAGCCGCTGTCTCGGTCTCTTGGTGCCTCGGTTGACTCCGGGATTACTACTTTTGTGTTTAGAGAGTGTCGTAGGGTTTTGAAAAGGGTTTAGGGTCTCCGAGGGGGTTTATTTATAGAGAGCTAAGTCCTAGGGCGTCTAAAATCTGACCCTAAGGGTCTTGAGTCGAGAGACGTTCAACCGAAAGTCGAAAAATCCGCGTTCGGGCGAGAGATTCACGCAACGGGCGAATCTGTCGCGTGGGGCGGGGTTGGCGCGCCTTTTGCCTAAAACCCGCACGGTCAGCGCGCGACGAAAGCCTGGACTTCGGCCCGGGCGGGTCGTGCGATCCGTCGTGCTTTTCCGCCTCTCTTTCGGGTTTCTATCCCTCTATGTTCTCGGATTCCAATTTCCGGACTCCCTTCGGGTTCCTATTTCGTGTCGTTATTTCCTTCGGATCTAAATTTATGTTTTGGCTCGAATTCTCGAGTTCATTTATGTAATACCCCGAGAGAGGGTATGGTAGAATAGCTTAAAAGGATTGAAAAATCTACTCATGTCAACAAGGTGCACCTTTCTTTTCTGGTGACCATCCCATAAGAACTCCACAGTTAAGCGTGCTTGTTGTGGAGTAGTCTTAAGGATGGGTGACCTCCTGGGAAGTCTCCCAGGGTGTGCGCGAGTGAGGAAAAAACGCACTGGAAAGAGTTCTGTTGACCTGTGGGGCCAGACTTCAATGCCAAAAGAAGCTCGAAGGTACCTCCTGCTCCATAGCGGGCCGGGGTGTTACAATTTATAACGGGTTCCCGCGTAACGACTTATTTATCTTTAATCCCTTTTGTTTAATTAAATCTCTTTTAATCAATTTCATTTCTCATTTCTTCTATATTTATTTATTTAATGTATTTACTGATTTATTTGTTTATTTATTTATTTATTAATTTATTTATTTATTGTATTTATTTATGTATTTATGTTGTAAAATTCTCGGGTATTACAGAAAGACAGGTGACACTAATGTAAATCACATTTATTGGGGAAGACAGGTGACACAACTACTACTCTGAGAGCAGCTTCTCGAATCAAGACCGAGAAATTCCATTTAGAATAGTAACTTGTTATTATTAATATGTCTCATATCTTAAATTGTCATTTATTCGAACTTTTTTTATCACTGTTTTCAAAATGCTGGAAAATCATAGTATATTTTCCACGAAAGAAAAAAAAAGGAAAAGGATGTTTTGCTTAGAGAGGAGGATAGACATAAAGACAGTTGTCTTTTCGTTTCTTTTCCTCGAAAATATACAATGCTTTGGGGGAATGAAACTGTATTTGAGGGATTCTGATTTGCAATTCTTGGTTCAAGTTTCTAGTAAATATGGTGCTGAATGTTTTGATTCCGAAACAATATGGTAAAAGATTTTGTATATACTAAAAATTATTGAAAAGTTAACTTATATAGTATATTCTTGTATAAGTTTCTGTGTACTGATTCTGGTTCAAGTGTAACACCCCGGTTTTTGGTAACCCAGGTCGGGATGTCACCGCCACATCTCCCTAGTAAGACACGGTTTCTCCGAGCTTACTAAAGAGATGCAAGGCTAGGTATTGCAGTGTTTAAAACATTTAAAGCATTCAAAATAGCCCATACAATATAATTCAAAATTTATAATAGTATAGCGCAGCGGAAATATTCAGTTTAGTACAGTATCGCAGCGGAAAATATAAAAAGGGCCGACATGGCCAAAACACGGGTTAAACAGGCCCGTTCATAATATAGTCTAAGTACGAAATTTAAAAGCAAAATAAAAATTCCCAAAATCCCATGCATGATTCGTGCTCACACATGCTCATTCCATATATTCTGTAAAGAAAGGAATAAAAATGGTTTTGATCAGCAAAATTGCTGAGTAAGTTAACACATGCATGATCGTAGGGTTTAAAAGCCACAACTTTAATAATTTAACAAAAGCATGATAATAACATAATATTTGATTTCATATAATCCATATCATATAGCACAATCTATCTCAGGCTCTATTTAGTAACACGTATCACATGGTTCAAGACAATAGCCCTAATTTAAATAAAGCATTTAAATAATTTAATTTGACAACAATATCATTTAATCTAGTTTAATTTAATTTAGAATCCCCATTACATTCCCGATTTGGTATTTCAAAGTTTCACGATAAAAATCGCGATGTCAACAAGTTTAGCCGGTAGCCCGGCGGCCGCAGCCGTATCAGCCATACCCAGTACCACTCCGGAGCCTCGGGAAACCCATACGGATATTCACGAGAGTGTAGGCTCTAAGTTTCGCCGTTTTGGCAATATCACATTTCAAGTATAGCGCGCGGGGTCACCATCGTCCATTACGGCACGAAGTGAATCGTTAGGGGGCACCCTGCAGAGCACTCACCCCTAATTTTAATTTATCAAGTTTGTAAGGGGATTTAGTTTTTAAAATCTGCCTTCCAATGTATTAATTTAGAAACAATATCTCAATTCGTTTCAACCCTAAAGGTTAATTCCATGTTTCAACAAGATTTCAAAATTTCGTTCGGTAAATCACAGTTTACTCCAAAATTCGTCTAAAATCAGATTTAATTCCAAAAATTCCAAAATTTCATATCTGACTCGGAAACATCAAGATCTACAACTTTCGTGTTTTAACTTTTTCAATCCGAGATACCTAAGTAGGTCAAAATCGCTAATCTTCGCATAACAAGAAATCTGTCCGAGTTTAACATGTCACAGTTTAAAGATTTCAAGTTCTAACATATCAATTCAACTCCAAATTTAATGAAACTTGACAGGGATCATCTTAAAACATTTGTCTACAACTTTCATGTTTGGCCAAAGATCTAAAACAGCCTATATCCTATGTCAAAAACGTGATCAAGATCATTCCTAAGTTCTGTCCAAGATTTCAAGATCTAAAATCAAACAGTTCGGTTTCAACGGGTTTTCACATATCAAATCAACTCCAAAAATTCTCAAATTTTTACAGTAGCTAGGTCTAAGTCTTAGGAACGTTTTTCGTGTTTTAAGTTTTTCCGTTTGAGTTCGTTTTAAGGGTCGGAAAAATTCAACAATTCTGTTGCGTCGGTAGGAAAACAAAAGTGGACAGATTTATGATTCTTGTCAAAACTTTTAGGTTTCGAATGTTTTAAAATCTCCCAAAACCATGTAAGGTTAACTTACAGTGTCTATGAACGTCGGGAATGTCTAGTTCGGAGGCGTGGCTTCCAGATCACCGTTCCTCCTCTCCGTTCGTCGGGTTCTACGATCTAGATTCGATACGGGGGTGTAGAAGGAAAAAGAAGATGATTAGGATTCGTTTTCGAATCGTTTATTGAATATAGATTGGACCGAGACTTACCACGACTATGGAGATCTGTAGAGAACTCGTCCAACAGCGTTCGTCTTGGTTTCGTGCCTCCGACGACTCCGATTTTAGGGTTTCGAACGTATAGAATGTTGTAGGGTTTTGGTAAACTTGTTTGGGGCTCCCAAGGGGCTTATTTATAGAATTCTAAGTCCCTAGGGCGTCCACAACCGACCTAGAAGTCTGGAGTCAAGAGATGTTCAACCGAAAGTCGAAAAATCCGCGTTCGGGCGAGAGATTCACGCAACAAACGAATCTGTGGGGTGGCGCGGTCGTGGCGCGCTGAACCTCCTTTACCGCGCGGCCACCGCGCCGACTTCGCCTAGACTTCGGTCCGGGCGGGTCGTGCGATCCGTCGTGCTTTTCCGCCTCTCTTTCGGGTTTCTATCCCTCTATGCTCCCGAATTCCGATTTCCGGGGTATATTCGGGTTCATACTTTCTCTCTAATTTTATTCTTAGTCTAGTTGGATGTTTTGGACTCGAATACTCGAGTTCATTAGTGTCGGGTTTTGGTGTACCATTTATCCATCCTTTTATTAAATTCCTTTAATTCCTTTTTAAGTGTTTATTTATTTCTTTTATTTGCTGGATTTGTCTATTTATTTATAGTATTTATTTTATTTATTATTTATTTATTTAATTATTGTTTTATTTTATGTTGGAAAATTCTCGGGTATTACAGTCTACCCTCCTTAAGAACCAACTTCGTCCTCGAAGTTGTGTTTCGGCTTTTCTCGTCTCGTGCTAAGGTCTTGTGTTTGTTTTATTATGTTGTGACTGAACTTAGAATTAAACTTCTAAGCTGCCTACGTACCCGGTAAAGGGATCAAGCCATAACATAGTTCAAAAGTTTACAAAAATGCACGAAAAATTAGGGGGTATGACATCCTCTCCCCCTTAAGATTGCAGTTATGTCCCCATAACTGTGTCGGTATCGGTTTGGAACAATGTCGGGTATCGTTCTCTCATGTCGGATTCTACTTCCCAAGTTGCCGTCTCACTTTCGTGATTTGACCAAAGAACCTTGATCATTTTGATGGTTTTGTTCCTCGTTACTCGTTCCTTAGTATCGAGAATGCGCACTGGGACTTCTTCGTAAGTCAAATCTTCATCGAGCTCAATTATCTCTGGTTGAAGTACATGTGTCGGGTCCGGCACATACTTCTTTAGTTGTGAGACATGGAAGACATTATGAACTCTATCTAAGTGTGGCGGTAAAGCCAATCGGTAGGCTAGAGTTCCGACTCGTTCTAGAATTTCGTAAGGTCCTATGTATCGCGGACTTAACTTCCCTCGTTTGCCAAAGCGCATCACCCCCTTCATGGGTGATATCTTTAGCATGACCCTATCTCCCACTTGAAATTCTAGGTCTCGTCGTCTCACGTCGGCATAACTCTTTTGACGGTCTTGTGCGGCTTTCATCTTCCCTTGGATCACTTTGATTTGTTGAGCCATGTCTTCGATAAGTTGTGGTCCCACTACCACGGACTCATCGTTTTCTTCCCAGCTCAAAGGGCTTCGGCACTTTCGTCCATACAATGCCTCGAAAGGTGCCATGCCGATACTAGCATGGTAACTATTATTATAGGAAAACTCAATCAAGGGTAAATGAGATTCCCAATTCCCTTTGAATTCCAACACGCATGCTCTCAGCATGTCTTCTAGTGTTTGGATTGTTCTCTCGGTTTGTCCATCCGTCATCGGGTGGAATGCGGTGCTCATTTTGATTTGAGTACCGAGAGCTTTTTGTAACTCCGTCCAGAAATGAGAGACAAACCTACTGTCTCTATCGGAAATGATATCGTGTGGTACTCCATGCCGTCGTACCACATTATCAATGTAGGCTCGGGCCAATTGGTCCATAGTCCACGTGTCTTTCATTGGGATAAATATGGCTGTCTTCGTTAGCCTATCCACAATCACCTAAATCTTATTCATGCCTTTAGGTGATCGGGGTAATCCCGAGACAAAGTCCATTGAGATGCTATCCCACTTCCAACTTGGAATCTCTAGTGGTTGCATCAGTCCTAAGGGTTTATGTCGCACTGCCTTAACCTTTTGGCAGGTAAGACATCTCGCTACGAAATTTGCCACTTCCTTCTTCATTCCCGGCCACCAATAGATCCTCTTCAGATCTTTGTATAGCTTGTCACCTCCGGGATGTACGGAATATGGCGTGTTGTGCCCTTCCTCCATCAACCTTTGCTTCAACTCGGCACATTTAAGAGGCACACACCATCTATCTTTAAAACGGATGCTTCCATCCTCGTGGACAGCAAATCCTATTGCCTTTCCTTCGGCAATATACTCTTTTATCTTCTCGAGTTTCGGATCGCCCGGTTGAGCGAGTCGAATTTCGTCCAATATTGGAGTTTCTACGACCATGGCATTGACCGTTTCTCTCACTGTGCCAGGATGCACAAGTTCTAACTCCAATCTTGCCAAATCCATGTACAATGCCGGCGGAATTACCAACGAGTTTGTCACGTGTTGGGTTTTCCGACTTAGGGCATCGGCTACCACATTCGCCTTCCCCTCGTGGTACGCTATCTCTAAATCGTAGTCTTTAATGAGCTCCAACCACCTTCGCTATCTCAAATTCAACTCCTTCTGAGTGAATATATATTTCAAGCTCTTGTGGTCGGTGAACATTCGACAGTTCCGCCCATAAAGATAATGTCTCCATATCTTTAGAGCGAAAACGACCGCTGCCAACTCCAGGTCATGTGTCGGATAATTTTCCTCGTGAGGTTTTAGTTGGCGTGATGCATAGGCTACGACTCTCGAGTCTTGCATCAAGACACAACCTAAACCTTCCTTCGAAGCATCGCTATATACTTCGAAGTCACCATTCTCTGATGGTAGTGTTAATACGGGTGTGGTTGTGAGTCGTTTCTTCAGCTCTTGAAACGATGTCTCACATGCTTCGGTCCACTCGTATTTTGCTCCTTTCTTAAGTAGCTGGGTCAAAGGACGTGCAATCCTTGAAAAGTCCTTCACGAATCGTCTATAGTATCCGGCCAATCCAAGGAAACTCCTTATTTCCGTTGGACTTTTCGGAGTTGCCCATTCAGTTACGGCAGAAACTTTTGCCGGATCCACTGATACTCCATCAGCAGATACTATGTGTCCGAGAAATGCCACTTCTTTCAACCAGAAGTCACATTTGGACAATTTGCCGTATAGCTCATCGAGTAAACAGTAGAAGGAGGAATAATAAAAAAAAATGAACTTTGAGGCTCGCGCGGTGCCCGCGCGGTGGCGCGCGGCGACCGCGCGGCCGTAGCAGTTTGGGTAAAAGGGCTCGCGCGGAGCGCAAGCCATTCCGCCCCATTTCCACTTCCGAGGCTTCTTCTAGTTTTCTCTCAAATTCGTCCTCCCATCCCCCGATTCTCTCATTCCCGGCTTCGATTTTCCTTTGCAAGGTATGCATCTACTACTTCTATTCGTCAATTTCAGCTTTTATGTTTTGTTTAGCCTTAATCTTTGGGTGAATTTCAGAATTAGGGTTTAGGGACAAGAATTGGGGGTTTGTTGTTTTTAGACTTAATTTATGCAATTAGCGAGTTTGAGCGATACTTGGTGTTATTTTTGTTGATTAATAAGTATTTGTGCCACAATGTATGCCTAGTTCGAGGAAGTTTTTACTAAATTCCATATTTTAAGGAAGCATAATTTTCCCGATTTGTATTGGTGTTGTGGGCATGCGGATGAGTTTGTTGTCGTCGATTTGTGCCCTATTATGTCGATAAGTTATTGTCTAAACAATTGTTTTGGTTTGGGAGCGTTTCCCATGTGTTTGCAAGTAAACTTTGGTATTGATTATTGCGCACTCAACGTGTTTGACGAAATGTCCCAAAGAGGTTTGGGACTTTTCTAGACATAGTCTTGGTTTGGTTATCTTCTTGATCGCTCGTGTTAGAGCTCACTTTTCATGTCCTCGTGTTCTCTGGATTATACTTCATGTAATCATCGTGTAGGATTTATCCTTACATTTGGTATTGGTTGGATATTTGCAGGATGCTGCTTTTTCTGTGGATTGTTTTGGCGTCACTCATGTGTCCCCCGAGGACCAGGAGACGAGTTGCTCAGCGCGATGAGGCTGGTCCTAGCACTGCCGCTCCGGCGATGTCCGATTTAGACGAGAGCGAGTCTGAGGAGGATGAGGAGCAGCGGGGCCCTAAGCTCAGGGGTCTCCCCGACGAGGTGCGTCCCCGTCGACACGACAGGTATCGGTTCGCTACTATGGCCTCTCAGGAGTTCTACTTCGACGAGCTTCGTCGAAACAGGTCTTATGTCCCGGAGAGAGGCATATATCCTCGCCATATGGACGACGACAGGGTTGGTCCAGTTTTGGGTCTTCTTCAGTGGACTGGGCTTGCGCGCCATCCCGAGGGCGTCGCTTCTGGGTACTTAGCTATGGAGGTCATTGCCAACATTGGCGGTCTCGGGGAGAACAGTGACTTGTCTCAAGTCTGGGTTCGGGGTCGCCATCTAGATTTCAGTGCTCGGGCGATCAATGTCTACTTTGGCCTTCCTGACGACGGCGTGTTCCGGCCACAGCCTGAGGGTCGTATACCCCCGCCTGCGTGGGGCGTTTTATGCACCCTGACGGCCCCTCTGCTCGAGCATGATCACGAGCTGAGGTTGACGACGATGGACTCTCCGTGGCGCGAGCTAGCTCAGATATGGTTAGGCCGTGTCCGGCCGATCACCCGGAGCCACATTGTCATCGACCACGTCTATGAGACCATCTGCTTTCTCGCCCGGGGTGGTAGGGTGAATGTTGGGGCTTGTATCGCGGACAACCTGAGGGGTATGCGCCGAGGACGAGGAAGCAGGGTGATTACCCATGTTCATCTTATTTGCGGCATGTGTGCGGCTCAGGGGATCCGTACGTCACCAGAGACGGATCCTTACGAGCTATTCGCTGGCGGCCACTACCGTATCCCTAGCTACGCCCCTCGACGCAGTGCTCTTCGACGTGGGGCTCCTCCGGCTGTCCTTCGCCCGGAGCCCAACGGTGATGGTTTGATTTTAGTCGTTCCTCCTGAGCAGCCACCTCCGCCTCCCGAGGTTCCCCAGCAGGGTGCGGAGATGCCGCAGATAGTTCAGATGCTGCAGGGTATGCAGCTTAGTATGGATGCGGGGTTCGCTCGTATGGATGCTGGGTTTGCAGCCGGGCAGGCTCGCTACGACGCTCTGGATGCCAGGATGGACCTGTACCAGGCTCGCATGGATACGATCACTACGAGACAGCTGGAGCAGCAGGCCTCCATGACCGATATGTACGCCTACATGCGTCAGATGGACGAGTATATGCGTCGTCAGTTCCCGCCTCCCGACCAGTGATCCTTTGTTTCCGCATTTCCATCTAGGCTTGCTGTAGTAGTGTTTTATTTAGTTGTTTTCTTATGGACTGTACAAGGATGATCATTGATGTGTTTTGTTTCGTAGTTTATGTTCCCGTTGTATCCTTGTTGACTGCTTTGACTGTTGTCATTTAGAGAGACTGCGATGAAACTGTTCCAGTTCTCCCTTTTTTTTCTCTTTTTTTTTTTTTTTTTATAATGATTTCTGGCTGAAGAATTCCAAAAAAAATCAACTTGCATTTTATTCCTTTAAAAGAAATTTAATACAAGTAATAGGATGCGCAAAATAAATATACTATCTAGGATAAAGTATCTAAAAGATCTCCGCGTCCTCTGGCAGAGTAGCGGGGTCTTCCATGGGATCATCCTCATCAGAGACCTGGCCGGTGCCCAAAGGTCCATGAAACACTGGGGATGGTGGATCGACAGCCTCCGGAACTGGGTCCGGTGTCCCCTCCAGATGGTTCTCCACGGGGCTCGGGTTTGGCGATGGGCGGACCATGTGGGGCCAGAGCCCAAGGGTTCCGTAGCGTCCATGGATAAGGCCGGATGGGCTCTCTACTGGGGGTGTTGGGCTTCGTGGTCCCATCAAGTGGTCTTCCACCGGGCTATATGGTACTACTATATCAGTGAGGTCAAGCAGGTCCGACCCTAGATCCTCAACTCTATCTATCACAGCATCGCTTCGTTCGGTGAGCTTTTGCACTTGAGTTTCTAAGTCTTTTATGCGATCTTGATCAGCGGCTCTCAAGTTCAGGAAGTGCTGGAGGTCAGCTTCCCTTAAGTCTCCCATTTGGTGCAGATTTGCCTCCAAGTGAGCTATACGATTTTTCATTTGTTGTATGGTTTGTTGGGTGTCAAGGTGAGCGTTCATCATCTTGATCATCAACTGCATCATGTCTTGACTAGCCATCTAGCGCAAGCCAGAGATCTACGTTAATATTCGCCAAGATTCTAAGTTCAATTCGCCAAGATTCTAAGTTCGAGTTTCCAAGATTCTAAGTTCAAGTTTCGCCAAGATGCTAAGTTCAAGTTTCGCAGAGATTCTAAGTTCAAGTTTCGCAAGGATTCTAAGTTCATAGCAGAGATGCAACATGCATATGCAAATGATATTTCCCCCCAATAATAATTTAATGCACCATATATATTTTCCCATGGGTTTTAAAATAAAATTTCTCCATGGAAATAAAAATTTAAAATTTAAAATAATAGTCAAAATATTAATAATAGTTTAAAAATAATGATGGTTTTAAAATAATAGTTTAAAAATAGTAATGGTTTAAAAAAATAATAGTTTAAAAATAGCCGGGCTCTGATACCAACTTGTAACACCCCGGTTCTTGGTAACCCAGGTCGGGATGTCACCGCCACATCTCCCTAGTAAGGCACGGTTTCTCCGAGCTTACTAAAGAGATGCAAGGCTAGGTATTGCAGTGTTTAAAACATTTAAAGCATTCAAAATAGCCCATACAATATAATTCAAAATTTATAATAGTATAGCGCAGCGGAAATATTCAGTTTAGTACAGTATCGCAGCGGAAAATATAAAAAGGGCCGACATGGCCAAAACACGGGTTAAACAGGCCCGTTCATAATATAGTCTAAGTACGAAATTTAAAAGCAAAATAAAAATTCCCAAAATCCCATGCATGATTCGTACTCACACATGCTCATTCCATATATTCTGTAAAGAAAGGAATAAAAATGGTTTTGATCAGCAAAATTGCTGAGTAAGTTAACACATGCATGATCGTAGGGTTTAAAAGCCACAACTTTAATAATTTAACAAAAGCATGATAATAACATAATATTTGATTTCATATAATCCATATCATATAGCACAATCTATCTCAGGCTCTATTTAGTAACACGTATCACATGGTTCAAGACAATAGCCCTAATTTAAATAATTTAATTTGACAACAATATCATTTAATCTAGTTTAATTTAATTTAGAATCCCCATTACATTCCCGATTTGGTATTTCAAAGTTTCACGATAAAAATCGCGATGTCAACAAGTTTAGCCGGTAGCCCGGCGGCCGCAGCCGTATCAGCCATACCCAGTACCACTCCGGAGCCTCGGGAAACCCATACGGATATTCACGAGAGTGTAGGCTCTAAGTTTCGCCGTTTTGGCAATATCACATTTCAAGTATAGCGCGCGGGGTCACCATCGTCCATTACGGCACGAAGTGAATCGTTAGGGGGCACCTTGCAGAGCACTCACCCCTAATTTTAATTTATCAAGTTTGTAAGGGGATTTAGTTTTTAAAATCTGCCTTCCAATGTATTAATTTAGAAACAATATCTCAATTCGTTTCAACCCTAAAGGTTAATTCCATGTTTCAACAAGATTTCAAAATTTCGTTCGGTAAATCACAGTTTACTCCAAAATTCGTCTAAAATCAGATTTAATTCCAAAAATTCCAAAATTTCATATCTGACTCGGAAACATCAAGATCTACAACTTTCGTGTTTTAACTTTTTCAATCCGAGATACCTAAGTAGGTCAAAATCGCTAATCTTCGCATAACAAGAAATCTGTCCGAGTTTAACATGTCACAGTTTAAAGATTTCAAGTTCTAACATATCAATTCAACTCCAAATTTAATGAAACTTGACAGGGATCATCTTAAAACATTTGTCTACAACTTTCATGTTTGGCCAAAGATCTAAAACAGCCTATATCCTATGTCAAAAACGTGATCAAGATCATTCCTAAGTTCTGTCCAAGATTTCAAGATCTAAAATCAAACAGTTCGGTTTCAACGGGTTTTCACATATCAAATCAACTCCAAAAATTCTCAAATTCAGTAGCTAGGTCTAAGTCTTAGGAACGTTTTTCGTGTTTTAAGTTTTTCCGTTTGAGTTCGTTTTAAGGGTCGGAAAAATTCAACAATTCTGTTGCGTCGGTAGGAAAACAAAAGTGGACAGATTTATGATTCTTGTCAAAACTTTTAGGTTTCGAATGTTTTAAAATCTCCCAAAACCATGTAAGGTTAACTTACAGTGTCTATGAACGTCGGGAATGTCTAGTTCGGAGGCGTGGCTTCCAGATCACCGTTCCTCCTCTCCGTTCGTCGGGTTCTACGATCTAGATTCGATACGGGGGTGTAGAAGGAAAAAGAAGATGATTAGGATTCGTTTTCGAATCGTTTATTGAATATAGATTGGACCGAGACTTACCACGACTATGGAGATCTGTAGAGAACTCGTCCAACAACGTTCGTCTTGGTTTCGTGCCTCCGACGACTCCGGTTTTAGGGTTTCGAACGTATAGAATGTTGTAGGGTTTTGGTAAACTTGTTTGGGGCTCCCAAGGGGCTTATTTATAGAATTCTAAGTCCCTAGGGCGTCCACAACCGACCTAGAAGTCTGGAGTCAAGAGATGTTCAACCGAAAGTCGAAAAATCCGCGTTCGGGCGAGAGATTCACGCAACAAACGAATCTGTGGGGTGGCGCGGTCGTGGCGCGCTGAACCTCCTTTACCGCGCGGCCACCGCGCCGACTTCGCCTAGACTTCGGTCCGGGCGGGTCGTGCGATCCGTCGTGCTTTTCCGCATCTCTTTCGGGTTTCTATCCCTCTATGCTCCCGAATTCCGATTTCCGGGGTATATTCGGGTTCATACTTTCTCTCTAATTTTATTCTTAGTCTAGTTGGATGTTTTGGACTCGAATACTCGAGTTCATTAGTGTCGGGTTTTGGTGTACCATTTATCCATCCTTTTATTAAATTCCTTTAATTCCTTTTTAAGTGTTTATTTATTTCTTTTATTTGCTGGATTTGTCTATTTATTTATAGTATTTATTTTATTTATTATTTATTTATTTAATTATTGTTTTATTTTATGTTGGAAAATTCTCGGGTATTACATCAAGTATGGAGAAGCTCATTGGAATGTACATTGCCAAATGCCAGGTATAGGACTAGGCTGGTGGATGTGAGGAATATTGTTAGGTTATTGTAATTGGAAGTCGGATTTAGTTTTGAAGAGATGGAGAATGATTACTCATGGGGGCTGGAATTCACTAAGATATTGGATGAATCAGGGACGGTGAGTGATTCGTTCCTCGGGTCAGTGCAGCAGGTTAGTATTCCCCTCTCTCTCTCTCGCTCTCCCTCTTTCTCTTAATTCTGCCAATATTTATTTCTTTCTTCAGCTTTGCAGGTCATTCCAGAGAAAAGGTTACTAGAACTGTTAGGCAGTTTTCTCCACATCTAGATGCAAACAATGGCATCTTCTCTTACGTGAGTGCATTTAAGCTCAAATAGCTAAGCAGTTGACTTTTAAAAAAAAAAAAGATCTTATCATAGTTGTTTTTATTCAGGACAGGTGACATATATTTGTGGGAGCCTCGTTGAGGTATTTGTTGTGGTATTTTCTACAGGCAAGACATTTTTAGTCTCTTTTATCTTAAACATAATTCTGGATTCTGTAATAGATTATTGAAATGTTATCCTGATTAATTATTTTCCCTGCAGTGAATCTCTTGTGGTATTATCACTATCTTGTTGTTGGTTATTGTTGGCTTCCTCGGTAACTTAACACTCTGTTTTATATTCTCGTTTGCATATATGTTTTCATCTCTTATTATCTATTTCTCTCGAAGTCACTTTCATTAATGCTAGTCACCAAACCTGGAAAGCTCCTTTAGACATACCCCGCATTTCCAAGAGTTGATGCATGTTGTGTGGCATTATTACAACGAGGCTTGTAGCATTGGAGCAAAAAAGCACATGTGAGTTTCTGTGCCTTTTAGCTGCTTTGAATGGTTCTTATGCAATTTGTCATTGTAGACTTTTTCCTCTTTTCTCTTTAGTTAGCATTGCAATCCATAATTTGTTGAAATGCATTTCCTGGTGTTGAATTGACCCCTCTTCACAGGAGGTGAAGTGGGTAATCACAAATGTTGCATCAACTCAAATTTCATTTCAGGAACTGACGATTGTTGAATCTCCCTGCATTTCCGCATATCATGGCTTCTACAAGAAACATAAAGAGGGATTGTTGAATCTCTCTCTCTATGCCCTACTTTTTGCATTTTTTCTTTGCTGTGAAGTTATTTTGTTTTTAGGTATTATATAAGCTTGTATTTTTGTTATATGACTATTCTTATTTTGTCCAACTAAGTGATTGTTGAGTTTGTTGCGTGTTTGCCTTTTTCTTTGCAAGTTTAATTTGAGCATTTTGTTTTTTTTGCTTAGCAGTGAAATAGTTCTATGCTCATATGTTTTGATTGCCTAATTCTTTTTAGGTTTCTGCTTTGCAATGAAATTGCTTTGTGTTTATTTACACGTGTATGTGTTGTTTTTTTTGTTTTGTTTTTTTTTTTATGATTGTTCTGTAATGTTCTTGAATGTGTATTGTATTAAATTCGATCACTATAAATTTTATTTTTGATTTTGTTTTAAATTCGGTAACTAACTGGTTTTTTCAAAAAAAAAAAAAAACTTTTCATTTTTATTCCCTTTCTATATCTATTTTATCTTTTGATTTAATTATTATATTTAAGTTTATTATTTTTAATTTAATAGATATTTATTCTTTTATCAATTAAAATTTGTAAAATTTCCTTAATTGATATTCTTATTCTTAATTTTAATGTTAAATTTAATTTCTAGGTTTAATTTTATTAATTTTTTATCTATTAAAATTTGTAAAATTTTATTCATCTATTTTCTATTTTATTTTTCAATTGAATTTAATCACATCACATTTGTTTAATTGTGTTCATTTATCTATTTTAATATTGATTAATTGATATTTATTTTATTTTAAAAATTTACATTACTTCGTTAATTTTTAAAATGAATATTGATTTTTTTATTCTTTAATTTTATTTATCTAATTATTACTGAATATTTATTTAATTAACTTTATTTTAATTTAATTGTAAGATTTTATCATTTTATTTAGCTACCTTTATTTTAATTTTCATTTTTCATTAATTTCTGAATATATTTTATTATTTGATTTATTAATATTAATATTATTTCCAATTTTATTTTATTTTAATTTTTTAATATTCCTATTATTTTATTTAATTACTTTGATTTTAGTTTATATCTTATTTTTTAATTCTTTAATTAAATTTAATTAATTACTACAATCTACTACCTTTGTTCCTCTATAAGTGCACATTTTGGAATTTTGCACTGTTCATTTAGTAATTTTAATTCTATACTTTTTATTATGATTATATAAGATAAAATATAGTCAAATAGGATCTTGTTGGATTCGTCTAATCGCATAGATGTAGAATATGAAATTTTTATAATTTTTATTTGTATGCAATTTTGTGTTATTAAGGATTAAATATGTGTACTGAATTCGTGAAATGTGGCTACGTAGCATTTAAAAAGGAACGAATGAAGTAATATATTATACTCCATCCGTCCCAGTGAATGCGTCTTGTTTGACTTTTTGACACGGTTCATTGTTAATCTTTTACTCAATTTCATTGCAAGTACTATATACTTGGAAAAAATAGTCGAGTTGGGTCTTGTTACAATCGTATGATTATTTAGTTTTATAATATATATTTTACATAACTTTTCATTGTATATATATTGATATATTAATGGTTAAAAATGTAAATTGGATTGTATGAATAAGTCAAACAAGACAAGTTAAATATTATAGAGGAAGTATTTATTTACTGAGTTTTAATATATGTTATTTAATTAATACTATAATTTCAGTTTTATCCTTTTAATTGAGTTATTAGATTAATTAGAAGTATATAATATATCATATAGTATATAATTATATAATATACTATAATTCCAGTTTTCATTCTTTTAAATGCAACATTTTTAACCCATAATATCTCAAATTCTGTAAAAGTAAAAGTTATAGAAATTTGATATTATACAACTATGCGATTAGACGAATATCACAAGATCCCATTTGATTATGTTTTGTCTTATATAATTGTATTAAAAATCTGAATCAAAGTTACTTAATAATAAATAATAACAACTATACAAATATTTCATTTATTTCAAAACATGAGTTAAATTGCATTCAAGTGGTACACACTTGGGGAGCTAAAGCCTTAGTTTTCTTTCCTCTAGCACGTGGCAAAATATAATTCAGTTATCGGAACATGTTTTCCTAAATACTACAATTCAATTTAATAAAAATAATTTAATTATTTAATTAAACTATTACTATACTTCCTCCGTCCCGCCATAGTTGTTATTGACTTATTGTTCATTGTTTAACTTTGACACAATTTTTTTGCAAATATTTATTTGAAAAAAATAGTCAAGTCTGGCCTTATTAAATCCTTATTAAATCCGTCTAATCTTATAGTTTAATAAATATTTCCTCCGTTTTGATATAACTGAACCATTTGCATAGTGTTTACTATTAATTGAGTAACTTTCATCATTTTTTTAAAGTAGTTATATAAGATAAAACATAGTCAAGTGAGATCTTGTTCGATTCGTTTAATAGCGTAGTTTTAGAGTATCCAATTTTTATAATTTTTACTTATATATAATTTGATTTATTAAGATTTAAATATAGGTCTTGGATTGTGAAAAATGCAGAAATGGAGCAGATATTAAAAAACAGAGGTAGTATTTTTTGCATAATTTTTTCTTATATATTTTGAGATATTAACTGCTAAAAAAGTGCATTGTATTGTGTGTCCGAGTCAAACAAGATATCTTTATTGGACAGAGAGAGTAATAAATAATAAATTTAACTATAAAATACAATTATAGAAAGGGTATAAAAATAAATAAAAATAAAAATAAGAGAAAATAAATTTGTTTTTTTTTTAAGAAAATTTTTGGTAGCTAATCTGATTATAAATTTTCATACCGAAGTGTAAAAGATTTTTTTCTAAAAAAATGGATAATGCGTTTGAAATTTTGGTTGCTAATTTTGTTATGAGTTAGTCATCGAAGTGCAATCGAAGTTTCGGTTGCGAATTAGCTACAAAAAATATTTCGATCGTTAAGTGTAATAGATTTGATTCGGTCTCGTGTTTCGATACCTAAACTTATACTGAAATTTTATGTTTAATTTTTCTTGTCAATGGATAAGGCTATTGTGCAGCTGTCTGCATATGCAGAAAGTGTGAAGGAAATAGTTTTAGAAATTCATATATTTGCGATCAGTTTTGTGATGTCACGTGTGGGTATAGGAAGCAAAATCTTACTTTTGGTGTTAAGGTATATTTCTAGTTCTATTTGTTTCCCTTCTGCTTGTCCCATAAATTATTTTCAATAGAATTTTGTGTTGTTTTTTGGCTCATTTATGATGCATGGGACTCCTATGGTTTTTGAGATTCATGGGCATTGAAATGTGCTATAGTTTATGTTAGTGTGATGTGGGAGTTCTATTATTGGTTGGCTTACATGTTCCAACAGTATGGAAAAGATAATGTTGATGGGGTCAGTGCATCCAAAAAAAAAAACAATAGCGGATGCTGCGACAGTAAGCAGCGGGTGTGATGAAATACAGGGGGATCATGGCCCTTCTGATCAGGTGATTGCTGTTTGCATTATCTGTGGTATAACATTTTCATTTTTTTCGAATTCACTCGAACATCCCAGTCTTTGCTCTTTATTTATTTTGCAGGGCAATGTGGGGTGCACACCGGCCAATAGGAAGCAGTGGTTGGAACAAAGGTATGACCACCTCAAAAGCAAGCTGGAAGCGGTGAGGGCAAAGGAAGCTGAAACTGTGAAGGCATTAAATGAGGTAGAGGTTGAGTTGTGCACACTCCATTTTGCGGAGGTGCCTATGAGTTCGGATGAAGCAAATGAAGATGTTTGTGCCGACCAAGGAGTCGGCGGGAAGAGAAGAACATGGCAGAGGACCTTGTTGGGGTTGATGAAGTAATAGATGTCTTAATGGCACCTGCTGGGGTTGATGTGGGGCCGCTTGCTTTAGCCACTGGGCAGGATCTCAAGCCTGTGAAGAACCCAGATGAGGCGAGGAAGAGAAAAAGGAGGCAGTTTCCACATTCCATTCCCTCACCCCTATTCTTGCTGCACGATCACAACCCACATTCAACATATTTTTCTCACAGGAATTCCTAACAGAGGTGCATGTTTCAATATTAATTTTTACGCATTGTGGGTACTAACTTACATAGATGATTTCCACATTGTAGTTCTATTCAACTGCCTCAGACGATGATTTCGTTGAACCCCCACAACAATCTGCATCTGTAAAAATGAAGCGGACAAGGACATTGTCCAAGGCGGTCCTTTCGCCCTCATATGACAGCCCTCGGTTGCTTCAAAAGTGGTGCGAGATTGATAGTGCGCAGGAGATCGTTGATTGGCTGTTTAAACAGGTCACAAATAACCCCAACGACCTAGGTACGGTATTGTGTGTTTGCAACATGTTCATTGATGTTTGGCGGTAGTTATTATTGTCAATTGGCAATATATTGTTCATTTTTTTATAGCACTGCTAATGCACGGTTAAAATTAAGATAGAAAAACAAAAATAAATTGCACTCATCTTACTGATCGAGTCTACTTTTACTTGAGATTCTGTTTTTAATGGAATGATGTGATGTGTACTTTGTATTTTTAGATGGATGCGATCATTTTTATGATGTTATGTGATGCTTAGTTCTGCTGGGTATTATGTGCGGGGTTAATGAGCTGTGATGTTATTTAAATGTTATTACTTTATGTGTTGATCTTTTTGTGTTGTTATGTGATGTTATGTGATGTGATGTTATTTGATCATTTTGCTATTTCTTTATGTGTTGTCTTGATGCGTTTATGTGATTTAAATGCTTATAATTGTGATTGTCAGTATTAAAATTAGCATTAAATTAGAAATGAAATATTTTCAGAAGTCTTTTTGTGTCGGTTGTTCTTTTAAAACTAAAACTCTAGAAAGGTAGGAGTTTTTTTTAGAGGTTTTTAGTTGTTTTATAACACCCCGTCAAATCTTTAATAAAAATTTAAATTTTTAATAAATAGATATTCAAAAAAATTATCATAAATTTAAATTATGGAAGATGAAAAGAAAAGGGTATTTTTGAAACATGAATTTGTTTAAGTCAATCCTAGTTGTGAACTAATTCAAGAAATTAAAATTTTAAGTGCGACAATATTTAATTAACCTATAGGTATTAGGTAAAGTATATTTTATTACGAATTACTTAAACCCATATTAATTAGTACGACTATTTACTCAAAATTTAGTTAGTCAATTTTAGACATAAATTCTCAATAGCAAATTCAGGAATGTGATTTAACTACGAGTGAGACTTGAATTAAACGAATATAAATAGTGAGCTAATTATTTATTTAAAATATAAGATCTTATAATTAAAATGTAACTTATTAAATTTACGAACTACTAACTTGAATTAATTTAGCCAAGAGCATAATAAATATTCATATGCAAATCATTGACCCTTAATAACTAATCGATTATATTTAATTTCGAGATGGAATGAAGCCCGAAAGGAGGTATAGCCTCAAACAAGGTTTAATTATTAAAGCCCTAATAAGTTTATAAGCTATTTGATTTTTAATAAAAGATCCATAATAAGCTTTTAAATAAAAAGAATTGAGCATGAGCTAAGTTATAGAAATTAGTCTATAAAATGAAAATTACACAATTAATCGGTTGCGGGAAGGATAATTATTGAACCGGTGGAGGCTATCCAATGCTGTCACAGCGGATGATAAGAATTGGATTTCGGAAACCCTGAATGTTAACACGGTGGAGGCTTTTGACAAGTACCTGGGCTTCCCTCTTGTCCAGGGCAGACTCAAGTGTAGCTACTTCAATTTTATTCTTGACAAGATTGATGCCAAACTTGAAGGGTGGGCCAATCAACTTCTCAACAAAGCAGGAAGGCTTACTCTATGCAAAGCTGTCCTAGCCGCTATCCCAACATACTTCATGCAAATCCATTGGTTCCCGGAGACTGTTTGCAAAGCGATCGATAGGAAAATCAATCGTTTCCTATGGAAAGATGGTAGGGGAGTCGGACTTCATCTTGTCAAATGGGACAAGGTTGCCTCGGCTGCTAGTTCAGGGGGCCTCGGTCTTCGGAAATCTCGCTTGATGAATGTTGCGTTGTTAGGGAAACTCTTTTGGGAAGCCCTGCACAACCGATCTAAAAATTGGGTGAGGCTTTTGAAGATTAATTGGCAAGTGGGTAACCACCCCTTCTGTTACTCCACCAATACTAAATCCTACACTATGAAGATCCTGCTTAAACTTGACCCTTTCCTGAGGAAGGGATTCAAGCTCAGACTTGGTAATGGGACGGCCTCGTTGTGGTTTTCTGAATGGTGGAGGGGCACCCAGCTCGGACCCCTCCTCCCCTATGTTGACTCCCATGACGTCAACCTCCAATGCAAGGATGTTATTATAAAGGGCAAGTGGGATTGGCGCTGCTGCTATTCCACCATCCCCCAACCGTTGTTTCAAGACATCATTGCTACTCCTCCCCCGGTAATTCACCCTAGTGCCCAAGATACTTGGATTTGGTTGGGAAATCCCTCGGGTATTTATTCGGTTGCCTCGGCCTATAAATTTTTGACTAAATCGGATGACCATGAAATGGGATGGAAGTGGATATGGCAAACCAACTTCCCAGCTAAATATTGTTTTTTGCTCTGGATCATAAGTCATGGTGCGTTGCCTGTTAATGGCTTAAGGTACCTTAGAAAGGTTGCCTCAAACCCGCTTTACTCCCTGTGTGGAGGAACTGAAGAAAGTTGGGATCACTGTGTTTTCTATTGCTCATGGGTTACCCAGCTATGGAATCTTCTCCATATCCAGATCCCTATTGACTGTCATCTGATCCCTACTGCTGAGATTAGGGGCTTCCTCCATGGTATGTATCTCTCCTTCGGAACCCCTTTCATAGTGGCCCTCTGGCATGTCTGGGTTGAGCGCAACACCCGCATCTTCCGCGGGAAGTTTAAGCCCAATTGGCTTCTGGCCAAAGAGATCCGACACACCTCTGCTGCCATTGATCGGGGGGACCAACGCCAGAGACCTAGAAGAGCTCCCATGCGGCTGGTCACCTGGAATTCTGCTGGGGTGACAGGGACGATAGTCCACGTTGATGGAAGTTCTCTAGGCAACCCGGGTCGTGCGGGATTCGGCTTTGTTGTGCGTGAGGAGGATGGGAGATGGATTAAAGGCGGGTGCGGCTTTCTTGGCCACTAAACGAATATGTTCGCTGAACTCACGGCCATGGCCTATGGCCTTGAAGCTGTGGCCGTTTCTGGTAGCAAGCGGGTTTCATGCTACTCTGACTCCCAAGCTGCTATTGCTGCAGTCAACTCCCCTTGCTCGTTTCATCCTTATGCGGCTACAATTCAAAAGATTCGTGACCTGAGGGACTCCTTCGATGACTGCAAATTCTATCACGTGTTGAGGGAAGGCAATTCCGTGGCGGACGGGCTTGCAAAGCGTGGTGCTTCCATGGAGGATTTTTTTACCACTTGGGCGTTCCCACCGGATTTTGTCCGGCGTAGCTTAGTGGCGGATGCAATGGGTGTGTTTTACCCCCGGTTCTAGTGTCTGTGTTTTGCTCTTTTGCTGTGATTTTTTCCTTTCGTCTCCCCCCTGTGTTGTATCTCTTTTTGCTTCCTTGTTTTGTACCTTCTTGTGTTTATGTATTTTCCTGGCCTATGGCTTTCCCAAAAAAAAAAATTAACGTAACTTAATTAAATATTGGCTTAGCCTATAGTTACAAGACCTTGTGTCATTAAAGAGCTTAATTAAAACCTGTAAGTCGATTGGTATGTTTAAAGATGCTAGATTAAATATTAGAAAAATTTAATTTAAATTCTTAAAATTAAAATATTAACCCACTTAATTATCAAAAATTGTCCGACTTTTAATTAATGGTGGTTTCAAATTGTTGGAGTTCATTAAATCCATTGGATGAGATTATATGGCTATTTGAGCTTATTTTAGCCATTATCCCTACTTGGAAAATTGGGTAAATTGGACTAATTAGCTAATGGTGCCGATTGATAATTCAATTGATAGTTTATTTAACCACAAAATTCATTAAGTTAATAAGTCAGTATTAGGTCATGGAATTTTATTAAGTCCATAATCCGAATGATTAAGTTAATTAAGTCCATAGTTAGGAATTCTATTGGGCCATTCTATAAAGTGATCAACAATAAAGAAAAAGGATTAAAATTAATTAAGCCCAAAAACAAATCAAGGACTAAGCCCAACAAAACCCTAGCCCAGGCCCAACACCCAAAACCAGACCTAACCCTAGCAGCTGCCACCGCCGCCTTTCCGGCGCCGCCACCCGCCGGCGGCGAGTCGCCGGCCACCACCTCCGGCCACCACCAAAATTCCTCCCCGTTCTATTTTCGCCACCGGACCACCCTCCGCCGGCTGCCACCACCTCCCTCGGCCAGTGCCGTCGCCACCACCACCACCATTTTCCCCCAAAACCCTCATTTCCGCCTCCGGCCACCACAGGGCCGCCATCTCCGACCATCATCTCCTTTTTCCACCACCACAGCCTCTACCACCACCAAACTCCGGCGACAACCACAGCCGCACCACCGCGAGTCACCACCTCCTGTCTCCAATCCACGCCATTTCCACCACCGCACCACCACACCCCCGCGGCCGCAGCCACCATCCCCTCCATAGATCCGAAAAATAGATCCAATCAACCACCAAAATCAGAAATCAAGATCAAAAAAAAAGAGGAGAAGGGAGAGAAACAGGGGAGCCGAGATAGAATGAGATAGAGGAGGGACTGAGCCATGCCTCGTCGCTGCCGCCACGCCGGAGAACGCGGAGTCCAGCCGCCGCCGCTGCTGCCTCTTCCCCCTCCCCACAACGCCGCTGCCTCCGAGCAAATCGCCACCACCCGCGGCCCCTGCCGCCGCGGTGGTCACCTCCGTTCAGCCGCCACCATCCCCATTTTTTTTTCTCAAAACTTAACATTCCAGACAATAAGCAAAGAAAGAGGGGGAAACAGGAAGAAGGAAGAAGAAAGATACCAAGCCCCAATTGGTCCAGTGTATACCCTTTGATCCCTTGTGCCTTCTTGAGTTTCCCAATCTGAAGAGGGAATTCTGTGTTGGAGTGCGATTGAGAAGAGGATTTGATGTGGGTTGTCTAGAAAGGGAGAAGGGACGATAGAAAGATGGAAATTAATGGATGTCTGAGAGGTAATAGGAATCAAGGTGAGGGGTGGGTCTTTAACCGGGTATTGAGTAGCTGCAAAATTGCCTATATAACCTCCCAATTCCAACCCAAAACTCTCGCCCCTTATCATTCCTTTACTCCTCTATTTTCTCTTCAATTCCTTTTCTTCTTTTTCCTGTTTTCTTCAGCGTTTTCTCTTGTTCTGAGTTTCTTGCTATCTGTTGAATTTCCATGAGATCGGTTATTGTGGTTTCTTGCTAGCAAGACCGGTCTAATAGGAATATTCCGGTAAGATTTATTATGTTCGAGAATTCTAGCTATTATTGTAGTTATCATTTTAGTTAAAGAACCATTATAGCTTATAAATTAATACTAGAGTATTTTTCTTAGTTACGTAGTTGTGAAGGATTATCTGCTCATAGCCTGTGCGTGTGTCATCCCCATTCTATCCACGGTGACGGTAAGTAGATTTTTACTCTTTGGAGTTAAGCCCAAAATTTATTTAGCTTGAGCATAAATTTCAATACCGCTTTTGCATTTTAAATTTATGCTTATAGCTCCCTACTGTTTTTGGATTATTGGTATGCCATTTTACTGTGCTTATTTAATTTCTGCAATAAATAAAAATATGGATTTTTGGAGCTCATGGTTACGGGGTGGGTCTACGCTACTGGGTCGGCTCAACGCCACCTCCGCCGTTTGCGTGCACCGCATGCCAATTCGGGGACCGTTGAAAACTAACGCGACGCCATGGTTGGATTCCGCGTGGTCTGAGGGAATTTCTTACCTCCACCACAATCCCTTGAATGTATATGAGAACTGGGCCCTACAACAGGGAACCTGCACATCATGTTGGATGAGAAATTTATTTCTTGGTAACGCATAGTGTCATATTTTTCTTCTCCCGGGACTAGATTTATATGGATTTTGTCTGTGCTTAAATTAATTCTCGTTTTAGCATACCATTACTATAACTGTTCTTTTTAAATTATTTCTGCAATCCGACCTCCTCCGGGAGTAAAGGTCTACTTACTCAGTGATTGTTTTCGCTGACTCTACACTTTTTACCATTTCCTTTCAGGTTTTAGGATCTGCAAGGCATCTTTTGCACGGGCACGGTTTGGGGTATTATTCACGTAAAAATGTATATTTTAAAAACCCCCTTTGTGATAATAATATATTACTTGGCATAGAAAATTATTTATGAAGTATGAACAAGTATTTGGGTTTTATCCCGTTTGTGCAATCTTGTGACCTACTGTTTAAACAATGCATTTTGCGTTTAACAGTGTTAATTTTCGTGATGCGAGTTGGACAACCCTTTTTACAATATTTTTCAAATGCGAGGTACAACCTCTTTTAAAATAAAAACTTCCATGGATTCATCCCATTTCTATCATTGAGCTCCTTGAGGAATGCGTTCCTCCGTTTGGTTACGCTATACCAAACATTTTTATTAAGCTTATTTTATACTTTTCACAGTATTATAAGCTTCTTTGCGAATTATATGCTAGCTTGTCCGGAACGTGGTTAGCATATACATTCAGCTGTAATATTTATTCTAGCCTTAGCGTATTTCGGGATGTCCCGGAATATGTGGCGGTAGCACCCCGCCCCTTTTCCCGTTCTTTGCTTCCGCTGTTTCATTAAAGAAAATGGGGGTGTTACATGTTTAATATATTTTTATCTATTCAACCAGGGTCCGTTGTGTTTGATGATGGGAATCTGACATTATACAAGTGGAATTGCGAGCAAAATGTCCCCGGGAAAGACATATGCAGCATATTTGTTGATTGCTATTGCCAAGTGCGGAATCGGTCGACATTTGGACAAAATGATGTTAACACACAACCTGTTGAGGCCGTTTTTTTTCTCGATGCTGTTGGCGGTTAGTGGATGTTAACACACAACCCTATAATGTAATTTGTATAGTTTTACAATAAAAATTAATGTTTTGTCTCTTTTTTCCAACTCAAACACAATTATGCAGACATATGCGGGCAACAAGTTGGAAGATCGAATGCTTATGGCTAAAGATGACAAAGTGATTGATAGGTGGGGAAAATCCTGAACAACTGCGTGTTCGCTACTCCATGGACAGTGTGCTTATCGGCGAAATTTGTAAGCACAACACTCCTGCATTTATTAATTATTGTTAGGTCCGTTTGCGAGGATAACCAGTAGACTAGTCCTGAAAACTAGTTCAAACACCTTTCGTGGACACGTTAAACAGTTTTAAGATAATGTGCAGCGGAATATAAGTAAAACTGTAAAAGAACGAACTCAAAGGTTTGTTGACCCAGTTCGGCACAAGCCTACATCTGGGGGATACCAATCCAGGAGGTTTCACTACTTGTTCAACTCGATCCACAATCAAATAATAGTGTTTTAAATTGCCCAACTCCGATCTCCAAGCGGTTTCAATTGTCAAACCAAAGCACTCCCCCTGCCTTGGTGAAGATCTCCCCGACCTTCCTCCAATTCCTTGAAGGCTCCCCCTCCAAGTCACCCTTGGTCGAAACCTGTTGGCAATCTCTCCTTCAAGAATGTAATCATTTAAGCTCGTGTGTTGACGACTCCTCGAAAGGCTTGATTGAATTCAACGACTTCAATCAAGAACACAGTGGCACATACTCGATCAATTAACCCGAGGAAGTGTTGATCGTATATCTTCCTTCAATAAAATGTAATCACGAACACGGAAGGAATATGTTTCTCTCTTACGCGATCAATTCAAAGGCACAAGGGAGAAGATGAATAATCCAAGTCGTAAACCACTCATCCCTTGGCCGGCTTATTTCAAGAGAGAAGACACCCGTCCATTCCAAGGTAAGATTCTCTTTCAATAATTACACCTTTCCTTAGAATGGAGTTGCCCGGATTAGGAGATCTTGGTTTCCATACTTCTTGAGCAAGATCCAGGCGAGAATCAGCTGACCGTTGGAGTCGATCTTCGTGCAGATACGTAAGCTACTCTTCCTTTAAATAGTTTGTCGAACAATGACGGTGTTGGTTCAACAAAGTAGTCCAGACATCGGTTGTGAACATATTTGCTGAAAACTGGTTCCCAACAATCTCCACATTTTTGGCAGAATGTGGGCCAGTATATGAGTTGATCAAACCGATGTCTAAACCAATTACACATGACATAAAAGGAGAAATTTTTCCCATTTCACCCAACCACCGATTACATTAATACCCGATTCAAGACAAACTATTCTAATGCTCCGTACAAGAGATCCTATCAATTAAGTCTATGAGCATTTACATCAAAACGGCACATGCAATAAAAAAGTAGCATCAATAATCAAAGTCATATTATTATAGGCCATAGTGCAATATCCAAGAACAGTCAAAAACAGTTCACAAAAGTAGTTCAGTCAGAAATAAAAAATTGTTTACCCTTCAGCGGCTGCGCAGACTCCCCCTCCTTGTTATAGTGCATTCCAAAGGAACCAATCAACAGTTATATCAACAGAACTCCCTCTCTGGCGCACATTTTGCCCAAAAGAGCACATCATTCAGATTCTTTAGAGGAATCTGCATCCGAATCATCAGACTCCTCCTCTGGATTGGTATCCATGTTCTTTTCTTCATCCGACCACACATCAGGAAGCTGTCTGAGCAGTTTTTTAGCAGCCTGAACACGTGCATGTGCCTGAGCTTCCAGGACCTTCAAATGGTTGATGTGATCTGTGAGTTCATCACGCAGCAAGGAGAAGGCATTTTTGGCAGGGATCCTTCCTCCTGGTCCAAGCAGGTCGGGCTTCTTCTTCACAAGGGCAGAGGATAGTTTGAAGTCCGCAATGTCTTCAGGGCGATCATGTTTACTTCCAAGGATGTAGAGATGCTACAGGTATTCAGTGATGAGGCCCGGGAAGGGAAGTGTGGTGTTGTACTTCCTCTTAATTTTGCCCGCAAAGACCAACATTTGTTCGAGCACTAGGGCTCCATAGTTGATCTCATAGTTCTGATCTATGGCAAATAACAACTTACAGATATTCTTGGACACAACTGAGTGGTTAGCAGTGGGCATAATATTTTGTGCACATAGTTTATAAAGTAGTGAAAACCTTTGTGTCAAAGCACCAGCACTTAACCCCTTGCCATGAATTCGTTTTCCCTCCACTCCAGTAAGTGTTTCAGCAACGGTGTTCATGGGAAACTTGGCAGCACGAGAGTAAACGGATTTAAGAGATGTTCGGGGTGCCTGGAGGAATCGATTCAGGGCCTTTACTTTCAGTTCGAACAACTCTCCTTGAGTATAGCTGAGTTCAAACCAGGGGCTTTTGGTGTTGTGGACGTCATCGCTCAGGTTTGCATAAAAATGCCTAACTAGCTGTCCTTTGTACTGTTTGATCTCCGTTCCTCAGAAAAGTAAGGACCTTTCCTCCAAGTATTTGTGCCACCCCATCTCCTCATATCTAGCAGCAAACCGAATCTCTGGGTGCACCTTCATCTTCTCCAGGACTGTTGTGAAGTATTGCTCGGACACTTCATAATAGAAGTCAGTGGATATGGCATTCCCTGCATCAGTGATCTCTGGTTCATGTTCTTCAGATGAGCATTCGACAATCTTCCTCTTCTTGGAAGTTGTGGCTTTGGATGATCCTTCTGGTTCAGAATGAGTCCTCTTTTTGGGTTCAGATTCCTTGGGTGAACTCCTTGCAGGTGGGGGTTGATGACAGTCCTTTATAACTGTCATTTGCGTCCAATTTAGTGTCTTAATGATGATCTTTTGTTCTTAATTTCATAAGTTTTCAATGAATAATCATGGAAGATATGAAAAGATTGAAAAAGAACCAAGATTGTGAAGAAATTGGAAATTACATAAAATGGCTTGAAATTCTAAGTTTTTATAAGTCTCGCACGCTATGTTTTCATTTGATCTGACTCACGCTTTGTCATTCAGCAGGAAGTTAAGTTGAAAGGCTGCGGGAGATGGAAATAAACGTAGCGAGGAAAGAAAATGAATGATGCGAGGACTTAAAGACGCAATCAGAAAAGATCTTAGGAAAAATGTTCAGAAGCTGAAGTCTACGCGATGATCATTTGACATCGCGTGGGAAGAAAGTTTGTGCAAGTCAAGAAGTCTTAAGTGTTATGGCTAGAAGAAAATTGTTTGAAGAAGATCTTGAAATCTCGCCCTGATAAGAAAGATAATTCCATTTCGACTCTCGCTTTGAAGGAACTGTGACAAGGCGAGAGGAGAGCTATTCTGATGCGAGCGGTTATCATCCAAGGCGGAAAGCAGTTACAACGCCCATCTATAAATAAGATGATAATGGCCAATTGACCATTATTTTCAATCTATTTCCGTGTCTAATACGGACGTTTGATCGCATTCCGGTCTTATTTAAATAAGAAAGCATTTGAATTTAACATATTTATGCAAGTTTGTATAAATAATAAGCTGTTATTGAAAAATACAAAAATATTATTATTTTTATTAAATTCATATTAAAAAAACCCAAAAACATGATAAAAATATTAAAAATCCCACATTGATAATTATGGTTTGGTAGTATCTGTTCGGTGGAACACGGATCCATTAAACGGAACACAAACAAAATATCAAGTGGAGCAAATATCCTTATTTATTATATTTTTATATTTTATATTTTGATGTATATATTTTTAGTTTTTATGTTTACTTATTTTTATTTATGTTTTCTGCTATAATTAAGTATTAATTGGTCCACTAATCCTTTTATTTAATTAATTGCAGGTGATTTGGTCCAAGAGTCTTAAATCCAATCCAAATTGAATCTGGCCCAATTTTCAGTCCAAAGTTTCCACCAAATCCATATTGGCCCAATATCAATTCCTCAAGCCCAAACCACCCTAGCGCAACCACTCAAAGCCCAACACCTAAATTCCAAACCCTAACCTAACCCTAACCCTAATCCCCCTACCGCCGCCGGCACCACCGCCGGCCGGCCACCACCTCAACCTCCGATCACCACTGTCCATTTCTACCACAACGCCTCATCCGGACTGCCGCCCTCATCCGCCGCCCACCTACTTCCAACGGCCAGCCTCCGGCCACCCCTCAACCACCTTGCTCCGCCCCCATTCTCGCCGTAACAGCCCTCCGGCGAACCACCACAGCCCCATTCCATCTCCTCCATCCCTCCAACCAATATCCCGACCACCATCCTATTTTGCCTCCATCTCCGAACACCAACCACGCCGCCGCAGCACCCCCAGCTCCGGCCGCCGCCCCATTTCTGCCTCCGACAAGGTCTCAGCGCCACCGGCCTTCATCCTCATCATCGCCTCCATTGATGAACTCGATCACACAAAGAAAATGAAGAGAAGAAAAGAGCAGTAGAAACAAAAAGAAACGAAGAAGAAGAAGATTGAAGACTGGAAAAATGAAAGGAGAGAGAAGAAGATAGAACAGATGAAGAAACCGAGAGAGACACAGAAAAGAAATGGGGAAAGAGAGAAGAATGGAGAGAGGAAGAGAAAAGAGGGGAGAGAAAAATATCTGGACCTTCCGGGACCTTTTGTCGCGATAGACCTTTTGTCGCGATAGAGTGCTCCGCGACAAAATGCTCCGCGACCAAAAATTGTTCCGCGACTGTGAGAGGAGTATCAAGACACATAATTTTGTCGCGGAACATTGTTCCGCGACAAAATGGAACGCGACCGCGACAAGCCTTCCGCGACAGAGACAGCCTTCCGCGACAGAGCTGCACTCCGCGACAAAAGAAGTCACGTGACCATCCCTTGTATTCCCTCACATGTGCAAATAATTGGAGAGTCCCAGGACTTGAGGTTCCGCTGGGTAAAAAGTTTCTGTTTTTATCTTGTTGGACTCAAGATCCCGCCCCCTGCTGCAAAGAATTTGAGTGTTAATGGGCCTAGGGTTTTGCTCCACCTATAAATAGTTGTTTTGTTCCCTTGAACAGTAACCTAGCTACACTTTATTTTATTTTCACTGTTCTTGGAGGCACCACTGTGCTCTCCAAAAACATGTTATAGTAGGTAGTTTAGTTTATTTTTATGCAATGTAGATGTAGATTTTAGTTTAGTTTTAATTTATGCTTTGTAATAAATTAGTGTAGCTAGTGTTCACTTTTATTTTTCCAGTTTTATATTTTGTAGTTTGTGGGTTTCAAACACTTAATTAATGGGTGTATTTTGAACCATGTTTTGGTATTGTAGTTAGGTTTTATTGCTTTCCTTATTTAATAAAATGCATAAACACTTGATATTTGGCCCTTGATAGATTTAGTGTAGGTGTTATTTTAAATTCAGTGATAGCATAGGCTGTTTGCATCTTTTTGCTATTAGTGCTTGTTTTTGTTATTTCTTTTTATTTTATTTTTGGTGTTCTGTTCCTACCTTTTCTTCTTTAGTTCTTAGGTAGTGTTTTTATTTTTAGTTTTTTTTTTTTTCTAATGGATTAGATCTAAAAAGGGGATAGTATTAAAGTGTTTGTGCATATTTATTAAAAATTGCATTTCCTATATTGTATTGTATCACGTTGTAACCCAACGGGTTGCAACGTAATTTTCCCGTTGTGATCCAACGCACACCCATGTAATGCAATATTAGGCGTTATGCTGCCAAAAATTTGATAAAAATTTTAAAAACCCTTTGTCGCCATACAATCTTGTCGCGGAACCACGTTCCGCGACAAAACCCATGTTTAGCGACAAAGGACCAAATTCTTGCATTTTGTCTGCATGGCTTTTGTCGCGGAACCACGTTCCGCGACAAAATCTTATTCCGAGACAGAAAATTATGCCTTGCCATTATTTTGAAACCCTTGGTCGCGAAGCAATCTTGTCGCGGAACCACGTTCCGCGACAAAACCCTTGATTAGCGACCAAGGACCCAAATACTTGTAATTTTATTCTGGGAGGACTCGGTTCGTCCATCCGGGATTATAATAGCTGCCCAGCTGACTCCTATCCGGATACAGTTTTCATTTCTTTATTTTAATTTCAAACCCGAATCTGGAGCTGTAGTAATGTTAGATGATATATGCCAATGTCATCTAATAATTATCGCAGTAATAGAACATGTGGGTTTTTATCCAAATTCACAGATAGTGGAGTCTAAGATGACGGCGGCAACTGTCATTTTAGGCATTCCACTGTCTGAAAACCGTTCCACCTGGAATAGTTGGGACCTGGATAGCAGATGTTTGCAGTCCGGATAACCCCAGTTATTTCAGTCACCTTTTTAGCCAAATAAATTCTTCTCTTCTCCGGCTATTTCGTCTCTGTGTGTCAACTTCTGTCTAAACCCACCTTATATTTTGGGTTATTTAATTTTACACTTCTCTATAAATTTATGCATGATATTATTATGTAGATATTGTGGTCAATATTATTTTGGGATCCTTCCCTTGGACAGAGAAGTCTTGATTTAAATCAGATGTTTCATAATAAATTTCCAACAAAAATTCCTTTATAAAATCCGGATCTGAGTAAGGGATAAATTCGACAGTTATGACTAATTCATATTCGACTGGGGGTTGATTTTGGGAAATTAGAAGCAGAGTCAGCGATTAGGTCTCACCTAGACTG
Source organism: Hygrophila difformis (assembly GCA_030278955.1). Taxonomy (NCBI): domain Eukaryota; kingdom Viridiplantae; phylum Streptophyta; class Magnoliopsida; order Lamiales; family Acanthaceae; genus Hygrophila; species Hygrophila difformis. The sequence continues at coordinate 7,325,657 of JAOANR010000011.1, forward strand.
AAAGGATCTGTGTTTTAATTGAGAGTCTAGTACCTGATAGGGAATGATTTTCAGATATATTATTTTCCAAAATTGCTGTTTGTTGGATATCTTGTATTAAATATTACACTGGGTCAGATTCCACTTGGATTCCGATAAGGTGTGACAGATAATACTAGAGGAACAATATTCGGGCCTTGATTATTTTCTAAGGTAGGGTTGAGTATTCTTTCAACTGCTATCTTCTTCTGCCAAAGCCTATTTTTGAGTCCTGAGTGAGTGCATCCGGAACGAACTAATTTATTAGTTCGTTTCATTAGTTTGTATCTCATAACCACCCGACGAGAAGTGAACACTGCGAGCGGTTCACCGAGAATAGGGAATTCTTGATCCACACCTGGCCATCCTGACTGGGGGCTTTCTTTTACTACCAGGGTCAAACTTTCAAAAACCTCCGAGTGATAGGATTTTAAATGCTTTCTTTATCGCTTTCTTTTAAATGCTTTCGTTAGAGGTCACTCGGTTGTATTGAGAGTTGTGTAACTGCTATTAGGACTGATAGTTAAGGGATAGTTCAAGGCTTGATTAGAATCTTTGGGTGTGACATGGGGGAAGGATAACAGTACTTGGCATCTCAATAAATGATTTGTCGGGTGTTGCTTGTCCACCACAGATAAATGACATACCTCTGCGCGGGGGCAGTTGTATATCTGTGGTACCTTAGATTTTGTTATCTTAAGAGCATGTAAACTCTTACTGTAAGTACCTGTCTGTTAAAGGGAACATGGTGTAGAGAGCATGAGAGTTAGCTAACTGAAAGGATTATCCCAAACTCAGATCTGTGTATTAAAATGGAAGTTTAATTGTGTTTCATCTGAATCTTGTCCAATTTTTATTATTCTCTTCCTGTCCCTTCTGTCTCTTTTTAAATCCGCTTTCTTAGAATAATTATATTGCTCTCTTAGATTAAACTTAATTCGCTTTCGAGAATGATTTTATCTGCTTTATTTTAATTGCTTTCATAGCTTAGTTTAAATTATGTCAAGTAGTTGATAGTCAAAACACAAACTTAAATCGAGTGACCGAGTGGAAAATCTTAGTAAACGGCGTGGGCCCTGCTTCCATCGCACATCCTCCAGTGAACGATCCGGTACTTACTATAAATACTGCAATTTTTGACTCCGTGCGCTTTCGGGGGCACAGTTTCTTAACACGAGTAAATAAAAATGTGATTTTTCATAAAATACTCATGTAGTGGGAATCTGCCGAAAGTTTCATGGTAGGTAATCTCATGACATGAAATCATGAGAAGTATCATGGCACATATGCCGGGGACCCTCAGTGTGACAGGCTGAAGGTCAATCTATCCCGGTTGTACCATGAGACTTGTCAAAAGTTTCATGACATGAGAGGACTGCAGCGCCATTTGAAATTAAAGCACCCCACCTGAGTAATAAAGAGTGATACTCTTAATATATCCCTAAACCCCTTCCATAAATCATAACTCCTTCATTTAATAAATTCAAACCGGATATATTTTATTGAAAAATACTCGTGTTAGTGAAATTTGTCAAAAGTTTCATAAGACCCTTGGGAGATCAGCTCAAATAGCCGGAGATTGAAGAGAATAGCTCGTTTTACTCTCCAGATCATTTTAGAATTCAGTAGGTAGGTTAGCTAGGGTTTACTTTCGCCGCAATTTAATTCATGTTTTTCAGATTTGTAATTTGATTTCGCAGTAGATTTTCTTCGGATTATTTTAGTAGATTAGTTTTGAGAATACTCTGGAAGAAGGATTGCTATCGGAATGCTTTTGTTCATCCATTATGACGATCGCCATCTAGTTTCCGACTTCTTCATTCGAATTCGCATTATTCTGATTGCAATCAGATTTCCAGGTGTATTCATTTTTAATTTCTTTGTTATTCATGATATATGAAGGAAGATCAGTTGTCAAATCTTGTATTCTTATCTTTCTGGTTACAATTTCGAAAGGCTTCATCAGAATTCAATGTTCTTCAATTCTGTTTTAGAGAAGTATAAACCTCGAACACAACATTCGCTTTTTGAAATCTGTATAAATTTGATAATCTGATTTTCGAGATCATGCTAGTATCATATTCTTAATTCGTAATTTGTCTGGCATAATTACTCAAGAAGTTTGGATATTGTAACCGAGTTAGGTATGAAACTGATAGAACCAGATTTTCTGTTGATAGTATACTTTGATTATAATTTTTGAAACAATCTGCAGAAATTAATGTTCAGAACTAAAAGAAGTTCCTAAAGACCCATGCAGTGTTAACCATCGCATGATAATCTTTAAGAACTAAACAACTCTAAATTCTTAAATCTGGTGGTAAAAGGTTCTGCTTTCATCGTTTTCTGAATAAATGTTCCAGAAAGTAGTTATGATTAATCTCAGGATTTGATTCTTTACTTCATACAAGGATTAAACCTCGCTTAGTCTTAAAAGATGACGCGAGGAAATATCCGAACAACTTTATTTCAAAACAAGTTATTTCAATGCTCTCGCGATGTCATTTTGACAGAGCGAGAGAGTCAACTTGAAATAGCGACAGAATTGGTTCCCGTTTTCTAGGATATCAACTACTCATTTCTTATATATATATATAACCCCTATTCTATAAGTAGGACTTGAATAACCTCGCCGCATTCTTTCAGATTATACTGGAGGGATTCAGTTCTTTGTATAAACTAAATCTGAGGAACATTCTTTGAACAATAGCTCCCTCCACGCTGTACAGATATAGCGCGCGGAAAATTGGAATGTTCATAGTTTGAAACCCAAGATAGTTACCGCAAGCTATTTTGGACACTTATTTTGCAGGATTATTCCTCGAATCTGTTTCATAGGAAAGTAATTCCTAATTCTGTCTAGTTTCCAATTTATATTTTGGAAACACTCTAGCATTTTGCTTAAGAGGATTCAGAACCCTCATCGTTTCTTTATACATATATTACTACTTATATCTAGAATATTTTGGGATATTTCTCAGACTATGTGAAGTACTTCTACTTCTTAATACAAAATTTACATTTCATACACGAAATCCATAGAATTACCATCACTGATGCATTGAGGAAGAAAATGATATAAGTTTTCTCAGAACATCTTCCACTCAGGATGATTGAGAACAAACATGTTCTTAAATTGGATATCTAGTACCTGTCGTTCAAAAGGGAAAGATGTTTCAAAAGCCATCTTTTGTCTTATAAATTAATGAGAATTAGGAAGAGTTAGCTTCCAGGGTTCATAGCTTTATGATGATCTAATCATACGCTGTGAGTAGGAGGCTAAGCAACTTACTAAATTTCATTAATCCTGAGTTAAGTCATGGATATTTAGAATTGTTTACAGAGAATGCCCACGCTAATGCATCTATATGAATCTGAATAGTTCAGATAAGTCAAGGATTTTGATTAGCAATTTTATCTTGATATACTTACAGAACTATTATTTCTTACAAATACTTGAAGGAATTACTCTGAAAAGTTAAGGCTTGTGTAACCAATGGATGATAGATTTAAATATTTGTTTTCTTATTTCTTGTAGAGGACATCCATTATAGGAACATGAGGCTCTTATCTCATCTCAGAGTAATGAAGAGAATAACTTCAAGTTCAGATGAATGTATGATGATTTAGATGTGACCTTGGGTTGCCAATGGCTTAATCTGAATCTGAAAGAAACAGATTAAGTGATAATTCTGAAAGCTTTTGCCAAGAAATGAGTCTGACCGATCATTTCTTAGTAATTGTATCCCATGATTTCAGTGCTTAACAATGTAATGACACTAGATCATTAGTACTTGTCTTGGGAAAATGATCAAAGACATGAAGATCTGACTAACTTGCATAAAAGATTTTTCCATCCTCAATGAGTCTCCACATTATTAGTGATAATGGAAGTATGATTACTTAATCATAGTCTTATTTCGTTTAATTGTCGTTAGGTCCAATTTATCTTTTAACCCATGAATTCAAAAACACATTCATATCATTCAACGTCACTTTAATTGCTTTCTTTATTTTCATTATAGTTTTATGCATTTACTATTCAGCATTTAATTCTTAGATATCATCATTACATCATCCATAAACCAAGAGTAGAAACAAGTTCTAGAACCAATAATTCTATTAGAACACTTCTATCGTGTAACTCTCCAGAGAATGATCCCGACAATTATAAATAAATACTGCAAGCTTGATACTGTGCGCTTTCGGTAGACAAACCAGGCATTACTCTTGAACAGTCCTATGAGATTTGTAGTGTAACGATAGTCGAGAGATATGTAGCAGGTAGGTCACACACAAAGCTTCAGGGGTGGAGTTGGTTCCCGAATCTCGACCTGAGTTTCCTCTTCTTCCTCGTGTTCAGATTCATCTTCTTCAGAATCCTCATCCGATACTTCCTCGACATCCTCTTGGTCGGATCCATCTTGATCACTTTGGGTGGGATTCTCTCCTTCAGTTGGTTCAGGGGCATCGTCCTGAGGGTGTTTAGTGTCACCTTCGGATTCCTTATTACATTCTTCTTCAGAGCTGGATGATTCTTCGGCATCCTCCACCTGTTCGGCTTCAGTGGCAACAGGTTCTTTGGTGGGGACAATTGGTTCAGGTTCTCTCCTCAATTCATTCTTGCGCTTTTGACTAGCAGTCCAGGCAATCTCCTCAGTAATATCGTTCACAGCACCATTCTTCTCGTCATCACTGATGTCGATCATGGATTCATCTCCAGAGCTTTCATCGTCTGACTCCTGCACATAGTCTGAATCAGGTTCTTCTTCATCGGGTTGTTCAGTAACTGGTTCAGACGCTTTGGTTGGACTAGTTTGAGTTGCAGAGGCAGTGGTTTGCTGAGGTTCTTTGGGATTTTCTTCAATGGTGGTGACGGGAGCAGACTCGGTCAAAGCACTTGTTTGCACGACAGCCTTCTTTGCTGGAGTTTTCTTCTTTGTCTTTTCAGTGGACACCTTTTGTGCATCTTTTGGTGTGGGATTAGCACCTTTAGAGGGCGCATATGTTTCAGTCACCTGTCCGGATCCTATGGTGGGGATGTTTGCCAGAATAGAGTCTAGGGAATCCAGTGCCTTGGCAAGGTCTGCCTGGACACGTTCGCTGATGGAGGCATTCTTCCTCGCCACAGCTTTCCCTCTTGGTTTGGAAGTGGAGACAGCCTTCTCTTTTGCTTTCTGCGAACCTTCTCCTTTCTGCTTCATGGTGTTGGCTCCGGCTACTTCGGCCCTTATGTCCAGGGGGGTCTTGAACAGCAACTGTGGTAGTACCTTTTCCTCCGGCAGTGGAAGGAGATGAGGAAGGGAATGGGACATGTACGATGGAGGGTGTTTCCGAGATCGTCTGTTCAACAATCGCCTGTTGAACTGCTCTAGCTCTTCCTTTCGCGCTGGATTCCTCCGGAGATATCACTTTCTTTCTTCCCGTTGAGGATGCGGGAGTGGGACCTTGAGACTTAGAACTTTGGCTTCCTCGTGTCTTTACCATATTTTCTGAAAGATAGAACTTTTGACAAGAACAAGTGAGGAACCACAGATTCTTTGATGAATATATGAGGAATTTTTAAGAAGAGAGTGAATGGAGAAGTTAGGAAATACAATCAAGAGAGATATGAGCACGATTAGATAGAAAACTTTCCTTGTTTGAATTTTGGAAAGAGAATCATGGTTTCCAAAGATTTTCATGATCACGTTTTTTAACGGTTGTGTGCGGATAACTGTTCCCGCCTCTTCCCTACTCTCGTCCGAGTGTCACATCACAATTTTGAATTTTGAACTTGGGTGGTTTGTTTTCCCTAATTTAATGATCTGCAAAGATTTTCTTAACAAAAATATTAAATGTAATAATGGAATAAATATAAATATATTTATAATAAGGAAAGTGCATAAAAGAAATTTTATTCCATATGATGAGGAATTTTAAGTGATCGTGCATAGGCCGAGATCCCTTCTCAATTTTTCGAATCTTTCTCGATCTAACGCCTTGGTGAAAATATCAGCATGTTGCTCAGTAGTTCCGACATGTTGGATGGACACAATTCCTTCTTCAACAAGTTCTCTGATGAAGTGATGTCGAAGCTCAATGTGCTTGGTTCTCCCATGTTGAACTGGATTCTTTGATATATTGATTGCACTCATATTGTCACACAGTATAGTGAGGATTTCTTGATCAATTCCATAGTCTAGCATCATTTGCTTCATCCATAGCAATTGTGCACAACGGCTTCCAACTGCAATGTATTCAGCTTCGGCAGTTGATAGTGAGATGGAGCTTTGTTTCTTGCTGTACCAACTGACTAGGTTGGTTCCAATGTAGAAGCATCCCCCGGTAGTATTTTTTCTATCATCCGCGTCTCCTGCCCAATCTGCATCACTATAACCAAGTAATGTAAGATTAGATTCATTAGAGTACCATATACCAAGATCACTTGTCCCTGAAACATATTTGATCACTCTTTTAGCAGCTTTCAAGTGGGATTCCTTGCGATCAGCTTGGTAGCGAGCACAAACACCAACTGCATAGCTTATGTCTGGTCTACTTACTGCCAGATAAAGTAGACTTCCTATAATGCTTCGACAAAGATTCTGATCCACACTTTGGCCAGTGGGATCTTTGCTCAATTTGTCACTAGTCCCAATAGGAGTTCGGACAAGTTTGCTGGACTCCATGCCAAAATTTTTGACTATGTTTCGAGCATACTTGATTTGACTCAGAAATATGCCATTTTTTTTTGTGCGACCTGCAAGCCAAGAAAATAAGTTAGTTCCCCAACCATGCTCATTTCGAACTCCTTACCCATTATTTCGATGAAGTTGTCCTTGAGCACATGATGTGTTGATCCAAAGACTATGTCATCTACATAGACTTAAGCAATTAGTATTCCTTTGCTTTCTCTTTTGATGAATAGAGTCTTGTCAAGACTTCCTCTTTCAAATTCATGTTCAAGCAGGTACTTGGAGAGCCTCTCGTACCAAGCCCTAGGAGCTTGTTTTAAGTCTTATAGTGCTTTATTGAGTTTGTAGACATATTGTGGATGATGAGGATCCTCGAATCCTTTTGGCTGTTCCACATACACTTCTTCGTTGAGCCATCCAGTTAGGAATGTACTCTTGACATCCATTTGATAGAGCTTGAACCCTAATGAGCATGCAATGGATAATAGGAGTCGAACTGCTTCAAGTCTGGCTACAGGGGCAAATGTCTCACTGAAGTCTACTCCTTCAACTTGAGTGTAACCTTGAGCAACTAGACGCGCCTTGTTTCTTGTGATGTTCCCTTTTTCATCACTTTTGTTGCGAAAGATCCACTTGGTGCCAATTATGCTTTTGTCTGTGGGCCTTTCAACAAGAGTCCATACTTCATTCTTTTGAACTGAAGTAGTTCATCCTGCATGGCATTTATCCAATGTTCATCCTGAAAAGCTTCTTCCACTTTGGACGGTTCGATCTTGGATGTATAGTAGTGCAAGCCAGCTAGTTCTTTGAAGTCGATCTTCTTCCCCCGGGTTTTCCTCTTTTCATTGACGTCTCCTATTATATCTTCAGGATCATGATGTTTGTGAATGCGTCCGTTGAGGTCTTTCTGGGGCTCAGAGTCATGTGACAAGGCGTCCGGACGGGAAGTTTGGACTGCTTCCTAGGACTCTTCGCCAGTGGTGATTGTTTCAGCATTGATCTGACCTGAGTTCTGACTACTAGGTGATGTTGATGGAGCTTCATCTTCATTGAGTTGAGCAGAATCCTTGCATGAGACATCTTCTATGGCAACGTTTGTGGATTCAAGAACCTTCATGGTCTTTGGTATATATATTCCTTAAGCTCTGCTTGTGGTAGAATATCCCATGAATATTTCTTCATGACTTTTTTCTTGGAATTTTCCCATATGTTCCCTGTCATTTAAGACAAAACATTTGCTGCCAAAAATATGAAAGTAAGTGATTGATGTCTTTTTACCGTTCCATATCTCATATGGAGTCATGAGGGAGTTAGGTATCAAGTAGACACGATTTATGGTGTAGCATGCAGTGTTGATAGCTTCAGCCCATAAGTGCTCAGCAACATTTTTAGAGTTTAGCATCACCCTCGACATTTCTTGCAATGTGCGATTTCTTCTTTCCACCACTCCGTTTTGTTGGGGGGTCTTTGGTGCGGAGTATTCATGCTTGATTCCATGAGTTGTACAATATTCTTCAAAGGACTGGTTCTCAAATTCTCGTCCATGATCACTTCGAATTCGCTTTACTTTGGTGTCTTTCTCAGTCATGAGACGATTGCATAACTTTTCAAAGGCTTTGAAAGCGTCACCTTTTTCCCTGAGAAAGTCTACCCAAGTATATCTAGAATAATCATCAATGCATACAAAAATATATTTTTTACCTCCCAAGCTTTCAACCTCAGTGGGACCAATAAGATCCATGTGTAGTAGGTCGAGACATTTAGTTGATTCGAGGTGTTCAGACAGCTTGTGTGAACTCCTGTGCTGTTTGTTCTTAGCACATTCATCACAGAACTCAATGTTAGAGTTTTGAAGTGAAGAAGGCCTTTGACAGCTTCGGTTCTACTGAGTCTGATTAAATCTTTGAAGTTGAGATGCCCAAGCTTTTCATGCCATAGCATGATGTGGTTTTCACCTGCGACTGAACCAAATTGCATATTTGAACAAGATGATAACAATCATTCTTAGAGCGTAAACCTCTCATGATGCATTCTTGATTTTGGTCGAGCACTTGACAATCTTTCTTGGTGAACTACACCACTAAATCCTCATCACACAATTGACTGATGCTAATCAAGTTTGCTTGAAGTCCATCGACAAAGAACACTGGAGATAGTTCTCGTGAGCCACTGTTCACAATGGTTCCTTGTCCAACTAGAACAGCCTTTTTGCCATCTCCAAATACAACATATCCACCATCGATTTCCTTGTAGTGTTTGAGCAAGTTTCTAATACCCGAGAATTTTCCAACATAAAATAAAACAATAATTAAATAAATAGACAATAAATACAATAAATACCATAAATAAACAAATCCAGCAAATAAAGAAATAAATAAAGATAAGGAAATGAGAAATGAGATTTTTACTTAGAAAGGAATTAAAGGAATTTAATTAAATAAAAGGAATTAACTAAAGATAAATAAATTGTACACCGAAACCCGACACCAATGAACTCGAGAATTCGAGTCCAACATCCAATTAGACCCGAGTAGAAATTTAGAGAGAAAGTAGAAACCCGGAGATACCCCGGAACTCAGAATTCGGGAGCATAGAGGGATAGAAGTCCGAAAGAGAGGAGGAAAAGCACGCCGGATCGCACGACCCGCCCGGACCGAAGTCCAGGCGAGCTCGGCGCGGTGGCCGCGCGATCGATAGGCAATGGGCGCGCCACCCCACAGATTTGTTTGTTGCGTGAATCTCTCGCCCGAACGCGGATTTTTCGACTTCGGTTGAACGTTTTTCGACTCAAGACCCTTAGGGTCAGATCTTGGACGCCCTAGGTCTTAGATATCTATAAATAAACCCCCTTGGAAGCCCCGAACACTTTTACAAAACCTACAACTCTCTCTATACATTCGAAACCCTAAATCCGGAGTCGTCGGAGGCACGAAACCAAGGCGAATACTGTTGGACGAAAATTCTAAGATCTCCAGAGTCGTGGTAAGTCTCGATCCAATCCTTGTTCCATATACGATTCGAAAACGAATCCTAATCTTCTTCTTTTCTCTTCTACACCTCGAATTGGATCTAGATCATAGAACCCGACGAACGGAGAGGAGAAACGGTGGACTGGAAGCCACGCCTTCGAAATAGACGATCCCGGATGTTCCCAACTCTGTAAGTTAATACTTACATGATTTTGGGAGTAATTAAAACACGAAACCTAAAAGCTTAATCGAATCTTTCGTAAATCTGTCATTGTATGTTTTCTACCGGCGCAACAGTTTTGACGAATTTTTCCGAACCTTAAAACGACTTCAAACGGAAAAACTTAAAACACAAAAAACGTTCCTAAGGCTTAGATCTATCTACTGTAAAATTTTCAGAATTTTTAGAGACGATTTGATATGTGAAAACCAACCGAAACCGAACTGCTTGAAACTAGATCTTGAAATTCTTGACAGAACTTAGGTCCGATCTTGATCACATTTTTGACATTAGTTCTAGACCGATTTAGATCTTTGGCCGAACATGAAAGTTGTAGATAAATGTCTTAAGATGGTCTCTGTAAAAATTGGAGTTGATTTGCTTGGTAGATTTCAATATCTGTAAGAAAAATGTAGTCTATATTATGGACAACTTATCGTTTTTGGACAATAAGTTGTCCAAAAATTCGTACGAATTTGGAGTTGATTTGCTATGGTAGATATCGTTTTTGGAGTTGATTTGCTATGGTAGATTTCAATATCGTACAAAATGTAGATATCATTTTTGGAGTTGATTTGCTATGGTAGATTTGCTATGTCCAAAAATTCGTATCGAATTTAAAAACGATAAGTTGTCCAAAAATGTAATTTCCCCCATGTGTTGGTACATTTTTGGACAACTTATCGTTTTTAAATTCGTACGTTAGACTATATTATGAACGGGCCTGTTTAACTCGTGTTTTGGCCATGTCGGCCCTATTTACATTTTCCGCTGCAATACTATACCAAAACAATTATTTCCGCTGCGCTATGATATTACTATTTTCGAATTATATCGTATGGGCTGTTTTGAATGCTTTAAATGTTTTAAATACTGCAATACCTAGCCTTGCATTCCTTTAGTAAGCTCGGAGAATCCGTGTCTTACTAGGGGGATGTGGCGGTGACATCCCGACCTGGGTGACCAAAAACCGGGGTGTTACAAGTTGGTATCAGAGCCCGGCTATTTTTAAACTATTATTTTTAAGACCATTATTATTTTTAGTACTATTAATATTTTGATTATTATTTTAAATTTTAAAGTATTATTTCCATGGAAAATTTTTATTTTTAAACCCATGGAAAAAATATATATATAGTGCATTAAATTATTTTTGGGGGGAATCATCATTTGCATTTGCATGTTGCATCTCTTCTGTGAACTTAAAATCTTGGTGAATTTGAACCTAGAATCTTGGCGAATTTGAACCTAGAATCTTGGCGAGTTTGAACTTAGAATCTTGACGAAATTGAACTTAGAATCTTGGCGAATATTAACTTAGATCTCTTGCTTGCGCTAGATGGCTAGTCAGGACATGATGCAGTTGATGATCAAGATGATGAACTTTCACCTTGATTCCCATCAAACCATAGAGCAAATGAAGTACCGTATGGCCCAATTGGAGGCCAGTTTGCACCACATGGGCAACTTGAGAGAGACGGATCACCACCGCATAAACCAACTCGAACGCCAAGTCCAAACCCTCACTACACAAAACCTAATACTAAAGGAGCACATCGATGCCCATGGGCAAGACTTGAACACTATCTTTGACGATCTACTGCCGCCGAGTTCGGAGGAGGAAGACCCGGAGGAGGATCCTGCTACCCCACCGGAGGACGTCTTGAGACGCTAGAGATTCTATTTTTAGATACTATTTTGCTAGGAAAATATTTCTACCTTTGTACTAAAATTTCTTTTGAGATAATAAAATGCCCGATTTATTTATAATAAATCGAAAAAAAAAACGGACAGACCTGTCCGTACAGCAAAAAAAAATAATAAATAAATAAAATAAAATAAAATAAAATTCGAAATAAAACAAATTAAAATAAAACCCCGAGGCGTACGGCGCTTCTTAGTTCGATCGAGCACCACGTGCTAAATTACAAAAACACATATACAGAAATTGCTTAGATTCACAAGTCCTAATCCACCCTATTTGTACCAGAATGGCATCCAGAGGAAGAGGAAGAGGAAGAACTCAACCCGCTCCTCAAACCGCCACTGAAACACCTACCGAAATACCTCCTAATGTCACGGAACCGGCCCAACCTGTAGAGGAACAACCCCAAGGTGCGCAGGACGCCCCCGCACCGAACAACGTGGGCGATCGTCTTCGGACGATAGAAGAGGTTTTGATTGCGCTAGGAAACGCGCAAGTCAACCAGGGCCAAGCTGCGGCGGTACCTCCGCCCCAAGCTCGCCCCAACTACTTGGCAATGGTGAATCCTTACCCGCCGCCCCACTATGCTGGTGAGGAGGATCCAGCCAAACTGGAGGAATGGATCCGGACCTTCGATAAGCTGCTGGGAGCAGTGAAATGTCCGGAAGGAGAAAGAGTGCATGTCGCTTCGTACTACTTGGGAGGCGAAGCGGACGACTGGTGGCAGGCGACTCAAGCTAAGCTGACTGAAGATGACGAGCCTTACTCGTGGATGGAAATGATGGAGATGCTCAGGGATCGATTCTACCCCCTGAGTACCAAATCAGCGATGTACGAAGAGTTCCTGTCGCTGAAACAAGGAGGCCAAACTGTGCAAGAGTACTACACACGTTTTAAGGAGCTGGTGAGGTTCGCACCAAGGCTAGTGCCCACTGATGCAGAAAAGGCACAAAAGTTCGAGATGGGGCTGAACCTGTCTGTTAGCGAGGTGATCGCGGGGGTACACTACCCCGATTTGCAAGCTGTGTATGACCGCGCTGTGGCGGTAGCGCGTGTGCAACAACTGAAGAGAAGGGTGAGTGGGGAGTCCAGCAGGGGTCCCCAAGATAAGAGAAATCGGGACTCGAGAAGCGAGAACAACACTGGAAGGAACGAACAGCGGAGGGGGCCGAATAGGCCCCAACAAAACAACAATGGGAGGAGATTCAACCAGGAAGATCTGGTACCACCCTGCCCAAGATGTGGACGACCCCATCTGGCGAGGGGTTGCCCGCAACAGGGTGCCTGCTACCGATGTGGTCGAATGGGTCACGTTCGACGGGATTGCCGAACCAGGGTCGAGAACATAACGAGAAGGGACGATTTGGTCACGGGGCAAGAACAACCTTAAAATCAAAACGGGCGGAACGAAAATAACCAGGGGTACAGACCCCCTCAAAATAGGCCGCAGAACCAGAATCAGAACCAATGACCTCCGCCCCCTCAGAACCAAAACCAACAGCAAAATCAGCAGCCGAATGCGAATCAGCAGGACAATCAGGGACGCCCTATGGGGAGGCTTAACGTGGTTAATCAAGCGGACGTGCCTGCTCAAGGAGAAGTGATGGCAGGTACATTTCATGTTTTGAATACACCCCTTAGAATTCTATTTGATTCTGGAGCTAGTTGCTCAATTATAGCATCAAGAATAGTGCCTGAGTTAGATCTACCTAAGTGCAAGAGAATTAGCTTAGGAATTCAATTGCCTTCTGGAGAAGTAGTATCTTGCTCTAAATGATATAACAGAATTCCTATAGTGATAAAGAACGTAGAATTTTTCGCGAACTTAGTAGAATTTAACTTAAGAGACTTTGACATCATACTGGGGATGGATTGGTTATCCCAGTATAAGGCGGTGATCGAATGCCAAAAGCAAAGATCACCTTGTCAAAAAGTAGGGGAAAGAGAGTTATCTTCTACTCTCAGCCCCCTAAGAAGAGTAACAAAATCGTTAGTGCACTTAAACTAAGTAACTTGATGCGTAAGGGGTATGAACTATATGCGTGCTATGTGCACAACCTTGATGCGGAAGAGAACAAGGTTGATAGCATACCAGTCGTAAGAGAGTACCCGGATGTGTTCCCTAAAGACATCCCGGGCATGCCACCTGAGAGGGATCTTGAATTCACGATAGATCTCATTCCGGGCATAGAGCCTGTCTCGAAAGCTCCGTACCGGATGGCACCACTGGAAATGAAGGAGTTAAAAGACCAACTCGAGGAGCTGTTAGGAAAAGGGTACATAAGGCCGAGTACTTCCCCCTGGGGAGCACCGGTTTTATTTGTTAAGAAGAAAGACGGAGGATTACGTCTTTGTATAGATTACCGAGGATTAAACCAAGTGACCATCAAGAATAAATACCCTTTGCCGAGAATAGAGGATCTATTTGATCAACTGAAGGGAGCTTCAGTATTCTCGAAGATTAACTTACGATCTGGGTATCACCAGTTGAGAATTGCCGCGAAAGACATTCCGAAGACGGCGTTTCGAACTCGATATGGTCACTACGAGTTCACAGTGTTATCCTTTGGGTTAACAAATGCTCCGGCAATGTTCATGAACCTCATGAACAATGTATTTCGAGAGCTATTAGATCAGTGCGTGGTGGTGTTTATTGATGACATCCTGATCTACTCGAAAAACGAGGAGGAGCATGCCCAGCACTTGCACCAAGTGTTAGGGACCTTGCGAAAGAATCAGCTATACGGAAAATTGTCCAAATGCGATTTTTGGTTGAAGGAGGTAGCATTTCTTGGAAATATAGTATCCGCTGATGGAGTTTCAGTGGATTCGGCAAAAGTCTCTGCCGTAACTGAGTGGGCAACTCCCAAGAGCCAAACTGAGATAAGGAGTTTCCTTGGCTTAGCCGGGTACTATAGACGGTTCGTGAAGGATTTTTCTAAAATCGCACGACCTTTGACCCAGCTACTTAAGAAGGGAGTAAAATACGTGTGGACAGAGGCTTGTGAGACCGCGTTTCAAGAGCTGAAGAAACGACTCACAACCACAGCCGTATTAACACTACCATCAAAGAATGGTGACTTCGAAGTTTACAGCGATGCTTCGAAAGAAGGTTTAGGTTGTGTTTTGATGCAAGACTCGAGAGTCATACCGTATGCATCACGCCAACTGAAACCTCACGAGGACAATTATCCGACACATGACCTGGAATTGGCAGCGGTCGTTTTCGCTCTAAAGATATGGAGACATTATCTTTATGGGCGGAAGTGTCGAATGTTCACCGACCACAAGAGCTTGAAATATATATTCACTCAGAAGGAGTTGAATTTGAGACAGCGAAGGTGGTTGGAACTTATTAAAGACTATGATTTAGAGATAGCATACCACGAGGGAAAGGCGAATGTGGTAGCCGATGCCCTAAGTCGGAAAACCCAACACGTGACAAACTCGTTGGTAATTCCGCCGGCATTGTACATGGAGTTAGCAAGATTGGAGTTAGAACTTGTGCATCCTGGCACAGTGAGTGAAACGATCAACGCCATGGTCGTAGAAACTCCAATATTGGGCGAGATTAAACTCGCCCAACCGGGCGATGCGAAACTCGAGAAGATAAGGGGGTATATTGCCGAAGGAAAGGCAATAGGATTTGCTGTCCATGAGGATGGAAGCATTCGTTTCAAAGGGAGATGGTGCGTGCCCCTTAAATGTGCCGAATTGAAGCAAAGGTTGATGGAGGAATAGCACAACACGCCATATTCCGTACATCCCGGAGGTGACAAGCTATACAAAGATCTGAAGAAGATCTATTGGTGGCCGGGAATGAAGAAGGAAGTGGCAAATTTCGTGGCGAAATGTCTCACCTGCCAAAGGGTCAAGGCAGTGCGACATAAACCCCTAGGACTGATGCAACCACTAGAGATTCCAAGTTGGAAGTGGGATAGCATCTCGATGGACTTCGTCTCGGGATTACCCCGATCACCTAAAGGCATGAACAAGATTTGGGTGATTGTGGATAGGCTAACGAAGACAGCCATATTTATCCCAATGAAAGACACGTGGACTATGGACCAATTGGCCCGAGCCTACATTGATAATGTGGTACGACGACATGGAGTACCACATGACATCATTTCTGATAGAGACAGTAGATTTGTCTCTCACTTTTGGACGGAGTTACAAAAAGCTCTCGGTACTCAAATCAAAATGAGCACCGCATTCCACCCGATGACGGATGGTCAAACCGAGAGAACAATCCAAACACTAGAAGACATGCTGAGAGCATGCGTGTTGGAATTTAAGGGAAATTGGGAATCCCATTTACCCTTAATCGAATTCTCTTATAATAATAGCTACCATGCTAGCATGGGCATGGCACCTTTCGAAGCATTGTATGGACGAAAGTGCCGAAGTCCATTGAGCTGGGAAGAAAACGATAAGTCCGTGGTGGTGGGACCACAACTTATCGAAGACATGGCTCAACAAATCAAAGTGATTCAAGGAAAAATGAAAGCCGCACAAGACCGTCAAAAGAGTTATGCCGACGTGAGACGACGAGACCTAGAATTTCAAGTGGGAGATAGGGTCATGCTAAAGATATCACCCATGAAGGGGGTGATGCGCTTTGGCAAGCGAGGAAAGTTGAGTCCTCGATACATAGGACCTTACGAGATTCTAGAATGAGTCGGAAATTTAGCCTACCGACTGGCTTTACCGCCACAATTAGATCGAGTTCATAATGTCTTCCATGTCTCACAACTAAAGAAGTATGTGTCGGACCCGACACATGTACTTCAACCGGAGATAATTGAGCTCGATGAAGATTTGACTTATGAAGAAGTCCCAGTGCGTATTCTCGACACTAAGGAACGCGTAACTAGGAACAAAACCGTCAAAATGATCAAGGTTCTTTGGTAAAACCACGAAAGTGAGACGGCAACTTGGGAAGTAGAATCCGACATGAGAGAACGCTACCCGACATTGTTCCAAACTGATACCGACACAGTTATGGGGACATAACTGCAACCTTAAGGGGGAGAGGATGTCATACCACCTATTTTTCGTGCATTTTGTAAACTTTTGAACTACGTTATGGCTTGATCCCTTCACCGGGTACGTAGGCAGCTTAGAAGTTTTAATTCTAAGTTCAGTCGCAAAATAACAAAACAAACAAAAGACCTTAGCACGAGAAAGGCCGTAACACAACTTCGAGGACGAAGTTGATTCTTAAGGAGGGTAGACTGTAATACCCGAGAATTTTCCAACATAAAATAAAACAATAATTAAATAAATAGACAATAAATACAATAAATACCATAAATAAACAAATCCAGCAAATAAAGAAATAAATAAAGATAAGGAAATGAGAAATGAGATTTTTACTTAGAAAAGAATTAAAGGAATTTAATTAAATAAAAGGAATTAATTAAAGATAAATAAATTGTTCACCGAAACCCGACACCAATGAACTCGAGAATTTGAGTCCAACATCCAATTAGACCCGAGTAGAAATTTAGAGAGAAAGTAGAAACCCGGAGATACCCCGGAACTCAGAATTCGGGAGCATAGAGGGATAGAAGTCCGAAAGAGATGAGGAAAAGCACGACGGATCGCACGACCCGCCCGGACCGAAGTCCAGGCGAGCTCGGCGCGGTGGCCGCGCGGTCGATAGGCAATGGGCGCGCCACGGCCGCGCCACCCCACAGATTTGTTTGTTGCGTGAATCTCTCGCCCGAACGCGGATTTTTCGACTTCGGATGAACGTTTTTCGACTCAAGACCCTTAGGGTCAGATCTTGGACGCCCTAGGTCTTAGATATCTATAAATAAACCCCCTTGGAAGCCCCGAACACTTTTACAAAACCTACAACTCTCTCTATACATTCGAAACCCTAAATCCGGAGTCGTCGGAGGCACGAAACCAAGGCGAATACTGTTGGACGAAAATTCTAAGATCTCCAGAGTCGTGGTAAGTCTCGATCCAATCCTTGTTCCATATACGATTCGAAAACGAATCCTAATCTTCTTCTTTTCTCTTCTATAGGGGTGAAAGTGGGGCGGATAATATCCGCCCGATCCGACGCCGTATTCGATTATATTCGAATCCGAATTCGAAATTTTTATATCCGGCGGATACGGGACAGGATATGGGATTGTAAATATCCGCCCGTATCCGAAAAATCCGAATATAATGCGGATATTATCCGTATTTTCTATCCGAATATCCGAAAATTTATATATATTTTTATATGTATAATATAATATATTATATTAACTATAAAATAAATAAGTAATACTATATGTATAAATATAATCAAAAGCTTGAAAACCATATGTAATTTATTAAATCAAATCATATCAATCAACTCAACTACATCATTAGGTTCTTTGCATCAAACTGTAGTATGTAACATCTTGTAGTGATGTTATTTAGATGTTTTGAACGAAATAACTAATGAACTTGGAAAATTTAAAAATTTAGTTTAGCTTACATAGTAGTATATTCCGATTTCACTTAAAAAATTATAAAAAAATTTAATTTTAGTAATTATAAGATTATCCGAGTTAAAATCCGAATCCGTCTCGTATCCGTTTCCCGAAATATTCGAATTCGTATTTGTATCCGGCCTATTCGTATCCGATTCCATATTCGACAAAAAAATATGGGATAGGATACGGGATGAGTACTATCCGCCCGTATCCGTCCCGTTTTCACCCCTACTCTTCTACACCTCGAATTGGATCTAGATCGTAGAACCCGATGAACGGAGAGGAGAAACGGTGGACTGGAAGCCACGCCTTCGAAATAGACGATCCCGGACGTTCACAACTCTGTATGTTAATACTTACATGGTTTTGGGAGTAATTAAAACACGAAACCTAAAAGCTTAATCGAATCTTTCGTAAATCTGTCATTGTATGTTTTCTACCGGCGCAACAGTTTTGACGAATTTTTCCGAACCTTAAAACGACTTCAAACGGAAAAACTTAAAACACAAAAAACGTTTCTAAGGCTTAGATCTATCTACTGCAAAATTTTCAGAATTTTTAGAGATGATTTGATATGTGAAAACCAACCGAAACCGAACTGCTTGAAACTAGATCTTGAAATTCTTGACAGAACTTAGGTCCGATCTTGATCACGTCTTTGACATTAGTTCTAGACCGATTTAGATCTTTGGCCGAGCATGAAAGTTGTAGATAAATGTCTTAAGATGGTCTCTGTAAAATTTCATCAAATTTGAAGTTGATGTGCTATGGTAGATTTCAATATCTTTAAACTGTGACATACAAAATTCGGACAGATTTGTGTTTCTGTGAAAATTGGTGTTTTTGACCTATTTAGGTATCTCGGATTGAAAAAGTTAAAACATAAAAGTTGTTCATCTTGACGTTTCTGAGTGAGTAGTGAAATTTCGGAATTTTTGGGGTTTAATCTGATTTTAGACGAATTTTAGAGTAAACAGTGGTTTACCGGAAGTCAAATCTTGAAATCTTGTTGAAACATGAAATTAACCTTTAGGGTTGAAATGAGTTGAAATATGATTTTCAAATAAACTAAATTGAAATCAGATTTTTGAAATTTAATCCCCTTACAAACTTGATAAATTAAAATTAGGGGTGAGTGCTCTGCAAGGTGCCCCCTAACGATTCACTTCGTGCCTTAATGGACGATGGTGACCCCGCGCGAAATTGAGATATGATATTGCCAAAACGGCATGAGATATAGAGCCTACACTCTCGAGAATATCCACATGGGTTTTCCGAGGCTCCGGAGTGGTACTGGGTATGGCTGATACGGTTGCGGCCGCCGGGCTACCGGCTAAACTTGTTGAGATTGCGATGCAATCGTGAAATACTTGAAATACCAAATCTGGGATGTAAGGGGGAAATTGGAATTAAATTAAATTGAGATGTGTGTGGTTGTCTAATTAAATTATTTGAATGCTTTATTTAAATTATGGCTTTATTCTAAGTTGAATAGTTAATTAAATTCAATCGAATATTATGTTGTTATCATGCTTTTATTTAATTATGAAGTGAATGGCTTTTAAACCCTACGATCATGTCTGTGTTAACTTACTCAGCAAGTTGTGCTGACCAAACCATTTTTATTTTCTTTTCTTACAGAGTATGTGGAATGAGCATGACCATATACATGCATGGGGGAAATTACATTTTTGGACAACTTATCGTTTTTAAATTCGTACGTTAGACTATATTATGAACGGACATGTTTAACCCGTGTTTTGGCCATGTCAGCTCTATTTACATTTTCCGCTGCAATACTATACCAAAACAATTATTTCCGCTGCGCTATGATATTACTATTTTCGAATTATATCGTATGGGCTGTTTTGAATGCTTTAAATGTTTTAAATACTGCAATACCTAGCCTTGCATTCCTTTAGTAAGCTCGGAGAAACCGTGTCTTACTAGGGAGATGTGGCGGTGACATCCCGACCAGGGTGACCAAAAACCGGGGTGTTACAAGGTTCCCTTCACCCGTCATGTGTTTGGAGCACCCACTATCAAAGTACCATACTGTGTCCTTAGTTTTCTTCTTGTCAGATAAGAAGGCAACATGACATCTATTTTGAACTTTAGGAACCCATTCGCATTTGATGGAGATCAGCTTCATCTTGATCTTATCGTTTGGCCAGGCGATAGGTCTCCCTTCTTGTAAGTCTCTCACTATGATTCCACAGTTCTTAGTTTTGTGGCCTTCAAGTTTGCAGTAGTCACATCTGAGAGGGATGGGAGGAGGTAGTGTTCTCGTCCATTTGTTCCTTCTTGTATGATGAAGAGGTTTCTTGGTAATTCGGTGGTCACTCAGCATTCCTCCGGATAAAAATTTGTTTTTATTTTCTCTTGTTGAGGTAGATGCTCGATAACCTAAGCCTTGTTTGTTACCGCACGGTCTCCCCATGGCAATGTCATCATCTAGCTTTGCTTTTCCTTTGTTCAATGCAGCAAGAGTGCCTTCGGCTTTGGTAAGCTTTTCTTGAACTTCAGTTAGTTCGGTGTGAAGAGCATCCCTTTTGCCATGCATACTAGCATACCAGAGTCTGTAGTCATTCTTTTCAACTTCTAGATCATCATTATCTTTCTGAAGTTCAGCATTTTTCTCAAGGAGTTCATCAACCTGTTCAGACAGTGCCTTGAGCTTCTCTTCAAGTTTCTGATTTCTGTCTTTGAGATTCTTGATATGCTCCTTCAAATTTCCATTCTCGACTTGAAATTCTACTGACTCGGCAATGGATATTTCCAATTTCTCGAACGTTTCTTCATAGAGATTGTTGAGTTTGCTGATACTCTCTTCCTATTCCCTAACAAAAGAATGCACCATATTAGAAGAAACCATATTGACTGAGTTAGTAGAAATACCTACTTCGTGTTCATCATCATTGTCTGAATCCCATGTTCCAACGAATGCTACTCCATAGTCTGGACCATTTTCACTGGATTCCTTTTCATCCTCGGAGTCACTGAATGTTACTTGATATGATTTGCTTGACTCCCTTGGTCGAAGATTGGCACAATCCCTTTTTATATGGCCTCTTCCGCCACACTCAAAGCAGATGATCTCTTTGTCATCCTCAGATTTAGAAGATTTGGATCTATTTTTGTCAAATGGCTTAGAGCCTTTTGAGGTGGGTTTAGAATTTGATGTTCCTGCATCCTTCTTCATGGAAGAGTTGAATCCAGATCTTCGATGTTTTAGGATTTGATTCAGCCTTTTGGATAGCATGGCTAACTCTTCTTCATCAATGTAGTCTTCAAGATCTTCCATGGAAGAGTCATCCATATCCTTGGTCACGGATTTAAACGCCATTGGTTTGCTTTTACCTCTAGGGCAGTGATCCATTTCCCATGATTGTAGGATTCCCATCAATTCATCAACCTGCAATTTGTCAAAGTCTTTGTATAGTTCAAGGGCAGCCACCTTTGCGTTGAACCTTTCTGGAAGTGTCCCAATGATTTTACCTACAATATCCTGTTGAGAATACACTTTGCCAAGCTGGAGAGCTTGGTTGGTTAGATCACGAATGCGACCAATATATTGGCCGACAGATTCATTATCATCCATAGTAATTCTATGAAATTGAGCATCAAGTGTAATGATTCTAGATTTCTTTACCGGTGCCATACCCTCGTAGGTATTGGCTAAAGTAGTCCAGACATCATACGCAATCTTATATCCTGCAATAAGATGGTATTGATCCTTTGTAAGAGCATTATGAATAGCATTCAGAGCTTTTGAATTTTTTGATGCAGCAAGCCTCTCATTTGCAGTCCATTCGCTTCTTGGTTTCAGGGTTTTCACACCATCTTCTTCAACCACTGGAGGGTGAAACTGAGTCTCTACTGCATCCCATGCCCCTTCATCTAGTGCAATGAGAAATGCCTCCAGTTGATCTTTCCAATAGGCATAGTTTGATCCATCGAGCAATGGGGGTCTGGTTACTGAACCACCTTGGTTATCCATTTCTTTGACTGGATCTCGCTGTCAAGCGTGTGGCTCTGATACCAATTGTTAGGTCTGTTTGCGAGGATAACCAGTAGACTAGTCCTTAAAATTAGTTCAAACACCTTTCGTGGACACGTTAAACAGTTTTAAGATAATGTGCGGTGGAATATGAATAAAACTGTAAAAGAACGAACTCAAAGGTTTGTTGACCCAGTTCGGCACAAGCGTACATCTGGGGGATACCAATCCAGGAGATTTCACTACTTGTTCAACTCGATCCACAATCAAACAATAGTGTTTTGAATTGCTCAACTCCGATTTCCAAGCGGTTTGAATTGTCAAACCAAAGCACTCCCCCTGCCTTGGTGAAGATCCCCCGACCTTCCTCCAATTCCTTGAAGGCTCCCCCTCCAAGTCACCCTTGATCGAAACCTGTTGGCAATCTCTCCTTCAAGAATGTAATCATTTAAGCTCGTGTGTTGACGACTCCTCGAAAGGCTTGATTGAATTCGTCGACTTCAATCAAGAACACAGTGGCACAAACTCGATCAATTCACCCAAGGAAGTGTTGATCGTATATCTTCCTTCAATAAAATGTAATCACGAACACGGAAGGAATACGTTTCTCTCTTACGCGATCAATTCAAAGGCACAAGGGAGAAGATGAATAATCCAAGTCGTAAGCCACTCATCCCTTGGCCGGCTTATTTCAAGAGAGAAGACACCCGTCCATTCCAAGGTAAGATTCTCTTTCCATAATTACACCTTTCCTTAGAATGGAGTTTCCCGGATTAGGAGATCTTGGTTTCCATACTTCTTGAGCAAGATTCGGGCGAGAATCAGCTGACCGTTGGAGTCGATCTTCGTGCAGATACGTCAGCTACTCTTCCTTTAAATAGTTTGTCGAACAATGACGGTGTTGGTTCAACAAAGTAGTCCAGACATCGGTTGTGAACACATTTGCTCAAAACTGGTCCCAACAATTATTAATTATTTTGTAAAACCTTAGTGATGTACTGGAATTCTATCATCGCTGGAATTTGTAAGACCATAATTATTAATTAATATGTTGGATGACAAATATTAGTTCCTTTCATTACTGCTTGAATTTTCCAATGAATTACTATAATCACTGGTGTTTCTTCCCTATGCGATGTAGATATTCTTCCCATACTGTCGGCATGGCCATTGGGTCCTATTTGTGGCCGAACCAAATCGCGTGAAGGTTTGGTACTTCAACAGCAGAAATCGCAAGGCTGGCTGGGAGACTGACAAGCAGGTTCGGAAGCGCTTATTGCACTGTTTCAAGGTTGTTTCTGTGCACTTTGGTGGTCCTCAATTCACTGCTGAATTCTCTTGGGAGAATGGATTTCAGATAGATCAGCCTGACGCGCACTCTTGCTGTATGTTCGTGATGTTCTATATGATGTTCTTATGAGGCCACATTAGGCAGGATATGCTAGTTGAGCTTGCTGATGTTAGGGTTTTAGACTTGCTTCGTAGGAAGTTGACAGCAATAGTAGTCACTGACCAAAGTAACTTGTATCTGGGCAATGTAAAATTAGCTATTAGTGAGCAGTCTACAGCAGATCATTGTGTGAATGAAGCCCTGGAGCTTGGAGCGAGGGTGTCTGCTGTACCTCGCAGGGGTCGTATCAAGCGGATGGCCCGGAAGAGGGTTGCACCGCGGCAGTAGTAGACAGGCTGCTGGCTGGACACTTTGGCCCGGAAGATGGTTGCACCGCGTGGGTACTAGGCAGGATGCTGGCGGAACACTTAGTGCATTTGTTTTGGGATACTTTGTTTGAGTTCTGCGTGATATATTGTTTTATCATTTTGTTCATATTTTGTGGTGCTTGACATTGCCCCAGTTTTTGTTTCCATGGATGTTGTCGTATCTACAGTAGTCTTGTGAAGAAACCTTTATGCTGAAACCCTATTCCTACTGTACTTTAGTGCCTCTTTTTTTAGTCATAAATGAAGTTAGTAGAGTTTTGTTCATATAATTCATCAAATGCAGCTAATTTCTCAAAATTGATTAATTTATAGGATATTAAGTTCATCAGTCATCAATTATCACTATATAAATGTATAGTTGCGCAATTCAATATATGAATTCTGAACCATTGCCTAATCTTTTGGTATTGAATTTGAATGATTTAATTAATGTAACATATACCGAATATACATATATCTAGTTCATGTATAAATATTCAATCATAACAATTTTAGTCAAATACAGTGGCGGGCCTAGCACTAGGCCAGGTGGGGCTCGGGCCCTACCTCAAAATTTTAAAAATAGTACTTAGTATATTATATTATATTATTAATTTATTTTTAATTGATTGGAATTAAATTACGACATCTTTATTATATTGCTTCAATACAAAATTAGTATTTTTATTACTTTAATTTGACATATGAATTATGCTTTTATTAAGATATTTTTGAATTAATTTGAATATTTTTCCATGGGCTTTCTATTTATTGAAGTAAAAAGATGAAGAACCAATTCACTAAAACATCTTCAAATTGCTACTTTGTTATATTTGGCTAGAGTTTCGCTGACTTTTAGAAATTTTTGATTGTGTAGAGAGATTTTTTTAGTTATATCTTTTTAAGAGAGTCCATTAAAATCTATAAAGATTTAAAATCCGTGAACTATTGAAACCTTAAATTTTTTAAAATCTTTATTGAATACACCTAGGTTTTTAAAGAGTTTTTAAAATTTAAGTTGAATACACCCCAACTTTAAAACTTAAAAAAATCATACGTACTCTGAATTGAATAACCCTATAAGAAAAAAAATTCGGCCCTACCAATCGAAAATTCCTGGGTAAATTCGGCCCTACCAGTCGAAAATTCCTGGGTCCGCCACTGGTCACATAAATCATATGGATTAAGGTGACATCACAATAGACTACTTTTTAATGGGTCGCACATTTCTACATTCTATGCTTGTTCCAAAACACTATTTAGTGGTCAAAAATGGCGTCTTTGTTCAAATGAATTCATATTACATTCACAGGAAATCATGCTATTTGTCCAGGCACCACATTAATGGTCTCAGAAATCATACTAAACATAGGCATCACTACATTGCTCTCAAACATCACTCAAGTAGTTGAATTTTTCCTTCTCTCTCTCTCTCTCTCTCTCTCTCTCTCTCTCTCTCTCTCTCTCTCTCTCTCTCTCTCTCTCTCTCTCTCTCACGATGCATAAAATTGGAACCCGCCGCCTCTTCTGCCCAGGTCTTCTCTGTTTCCAGCGTAGGGTGTATTTGGGCTCTTCAACCAGTGTGGGGATGGCAGTTAGGCCCTCATTACAATCTCTCAAGTAATTGTTCAGATTTGTTGTGAAGCGATCGTATGTGATGTTATCTCTAGTTATTGTGCTGCTTGCATTTGCCATTAAAGCAAACAAAGATGCATGTCGAGCAGCTATCCGCTGGCACCCTGGGTTGGTGGAGGGGGCCTGCACAGTTGATGTTGCCTTTGAACTTACACTCCACCTAACTACCATGTACTTCTGTGGAACAACCTTGAACTCGGGTACAATGAACGAACCAAGGATTTCCATGGTGCTCAACGTATGCCTACAGAGGATGCCATAGTTCTCAAACTTGCAGCAGGTGCACGAGAGGCTTCTTTGCGCTGGATTTAAGATGACTGTGTGCATTCTATTAATGTTCTTTTTCTTGTGCTCATTGTACACTTCAAACGTCTTTGTTCCAAGGAATGTGGGCCCTAGAATTTCCCGTATCGAGAACTTAAATGAGTCGTCGTATTCCTTGCAGAACAAATCATATAGACTAGGGGTGTACCAACGTGCGACGGATTCAACTAAAGCATATGTTCTATATCGTGCTGCTAAGTTTCGATCCAACATCTTAAACTGCAACTCTGCCTCATCGTCCCTCCTTGTATCTATTGCTCGCTCGAAGTGTGTGAAGAATTGTACAATATTGTGATCGACCTGTAGGTACCTGCTCAAATGAGGCAATGTCAGTTCTCATAATAGATAATCATTACTGGTTTGCAGAATAATGAGTAATGCTGGAAAGTCCAAATTCATTATTTTGTGATAACATACTAATTTATGTGATGCCTGGATTATATTATGTAATGCCCGAGATAAATAATAATGTTATGCCTTCGATACCTCTTTAGCGTGGCGTTTTTGCACTCACAGATCTGGGTTGTGCGCATCCCGGCAGTGAAATGCCTTGATCTCCACGCAGTTCACCAGTGATGTCGCAGGGTGAATATTCCATCAAGCCATCTGTGTGAACTCCCGGGGAAGCATTTTGTAACACCCCGGTTTTTGGTCACCCAGGTCGGGGTGTCACCGCCACACCTCTCTAGCAAGACACGGTTTCTCCGAGCTCACTAAAGAGATGCAAGGCTATGGTTTTTTTTCAGAATATAAAATATTCAAACAGCCCATTCATATATAATTTAAAAATATTACATCAAAGTTGCAGCGGAAAATAATATTTACATATATATCGCAGCGGAATTTAAACATAGGGCCAACATGGCCTAATCACGGGTTAAACAGGCCCGTTCATGCAATTTCTAGTCTAACGTAACATTTACAATCAAAGCATTTCCCCAAAATTCCCATGAATGCATATGATGATGCATATTCTTCAGCTCTGAAAGAAACAGGAAAAAAAATACGGTTTTGGTCAGCACTACGTGCTGAGTAAGTTAACACATACCAGATTAAGAGGTTTCAAAGCCTTTATTTAAATTTAATGAAAACATGTGCATAATTTAATCAATTCACGTAATCGCATAATTTAGAAGACATGGATTCATAAGATCATCAATATAGCTTGCAACGTAATTAAATAAGTTGCCATAAATTTAAAAATACAAATTAATACGGATTTAGGTTTGGAATTCTCATAAACTTCTCGTTTCATATCTTTTACAGATCACCACCGCTAGGGCTCTTATGTCCGCCAGCCTTACGCCTGGGCTCTTATGTCCACAGGTATCATGGTCAATACAGATCTTTTAATTAGAGTTAATCCGTCCGCTAGCCATACGATCAGTGTTTCGCTAGGGCTCTTACATCAACCTAGACATACACTTGGGCTCTTATGTCCCAAGCCGCAGAGAACATTGACAGTATCTAGCTTAGTCATAACCCGCAATATTTTAATCTTCTCGTTTCGTGTATCGTATGTCAAAGTATTTCTATCCGTTTCAACCTCAAAGGCTAATTCCACCGTTTCAACTAGATTTCAAGTTTTGACTCGGTCAACCACAGTTTACTCTAAAATTCGTTAAAAATCAGATTTAATTTCCAAAATTCCGAAATTTCACGTCTGACTCCGAAACGTCAAGATCTACAACTTTCGTGTTTTAACTTTTTCAATCCGAGATACCTAAATAGGTCAAAAACACTAATTTTCACAGAAGTACTGTTCTGTCCGAATTTCATATAACTCAGTTTAAAGATTTCGAATTCTACCATAGCAATTCAACTCCAAATTTGATGAAATTTTGCAGAGATCATCTTAAGACAATTATCTACAACTTTCATGTTCGGCTAAAGATCTAATTCGGCCTAGAACCCTAGTCAAAAACGTCAACAAGTTCGAATCTATGTTCTGTCCGGTTTTCAAGATCTAAGTTTCAGCAGTTCGGTTTGGGGTGGATTTCTTATATCAAATCATCACGAAAATTTCTGAAATTTTACGGAGGTATTTATGACGTATAGATCTACAACTCTTATGTTCAACACCAAGCCTAGATCGGTCTAGATCTAAGGTAGAAATCACCAACAAGTTCGAATAAAGAATCTATCATCGTTTCAAGATCTAAATCTAAAGCAGGCTCGTTTATGATCAGTTTCGGATATCAAAACACGATGAAAAATTATGAAATTTTTATAGGAGCTAGATCAGTGTCTTAGGAATGTTTTTCGTGTTTTAAGTTTTCTCGTTTGAACGTTCTAAGGGGTTCGAATAAATTCAACAAAAATACTGCGCCGGTGTAGACAGATTTTAGATAGGGTTCCATTCGATCTATATGTTCGAATCTTTTAACAACCCAAAACCAAAGTAAGCATTAACTTACAGATTGTTGAGCGTCCGGGATCGTCGATTCGGAGGCGTGGCTTCCCGTCCTCCGTTTATCCTCTCCGTTTGTCGGGTTCTTCGCTCTCGATTCGGATCGGGGGTTTAGAATAGAAAAAGATTGAATTTAGGATTCGTTTTCGAATCACATATGGAAAAGAATGGATCAAGGCTTACCACAGCGACGGGGGTCTCCAAATTTCGTCCAAGTCAGTTTCTCCTCTCGGTGTTGTGCCTCCGACGACTCCGGGATTAGGGTTTCGACGTATAGAAAGATTTCGTAGGGTTTCAAATGTATTCGGAGCTCTTAGGAGGTCTTATTTATAGATATTTAAGACCTAGGGCGTCCAAAATCTGATCCCAAGGGTCTTGGGTCGAGAGACGTTCAACCGAAAGTCGAAAAATCCGCGTTCGGGCGAGAGATTCACGCAACGGGCGAATCTGTGGGGTGGCGCGGTCGTGGCGCGCTAATGCCACTTCACCGCGCGGCCACCGCGCCGACTTCGCCTGGACTTCGGTCCGGGCGGGTCGTGCGATCCGTCGTGCTTTTCCGCCTCTCTTTCGGGTTTCTATCCCTCTATGCTCCCGAATTCCGATTCTGGGGTATACTCGGGTTCATACTTTCTCTCTAATTTTATTCTCAGTCTAATTGGATGTTTTGGACTCGAATACTCGAGTTCATTAGTGTCGGGTTTTGGTGTACCATTTATCCATCCTTTTATTGAATTAAATTCCTTTAATTCCTTTTAAGTAAAAATCTCATTTCTCATTTCCTTATCTTTATTTATTTCTTTTATTTGCTGGATTTGTTTATTTATTTATAGTATTTATTTTATTTATTATTTATTTATTTAATTACTGTTTTATTTTATGTTGGAAAATTCTCGGGTATTACACATTTATCTATCATTTCTTTCCACTTATAGTTGAATTCGTCCTCATTTCTCACTTTGTACACGAGTGTATTGAAAAATCCCGCGAACCTGAAATGATCAATGAATTGGTGATGGCTCAAGATATTATACAAATATGGGCGAATAACATAGGTGCTAACCTTGTTGTGTACAATGTGCTTAGATTTTTTTTTTTTTTGCATTCTCTAATATGTGCCAAGTACAAAGACCATGGTATGTGTCCGGCAACATGATCCTAATTGATGTAGCCATGGCCGGATCTTGGTCCGTCATAATTGTCTTTGGTGCGACTCCTGTTACATAGCAGGTATGGAATTTTGATTCATACAATTTAGGAATGAGGCGAATATATACATATATATATATATTATACCATTCATGCACTTTAAGAATGTCGTGATTAACCATGTGAAGCTTGTTTGTCCCTCATCAATCAACAAAGCGGCACCGAACACACAACATTTCTGGTGATGGTTGAACCCCACAAATAGCGCTGCAAGACATGAATGTCAATATGGTATATACAATTCATACACAGACTACAATGGTGATGTCTGAATTGGTTATTGTCATTAATGCTCTACTTTTTATATATGGATTGTGATGCATGGCCAAATATGATTGAATATCCAGAGTGTAAAGATGAGAATGAATCCTTACCCAGTGATCATGCATCCTTGTTGGTGTTGAATGTTGTATCCAATGCCACTGCATCCCCAAACGCAGCGTAATCCTTCCCCATCTATGAGTCGGCCAATTAGATGCTGTTAATTTGGTTATCATCATCGACCTGGAGGTCATAGTAAAAGCCATCTTCCTCTGATCCTTTTCCCTTAAAGTATTGTATTACCGCATGTGCATCACCCTTCTGCAGCATGCTCCGCCTGTTACGATTGATTATATTTCGCAAATCACTCTTTAAAAACCCTACATTTTGTGTTCCGCCAGCCATCACTCTCATCACATCATAGGATGCTTTAAATGCCAGACCTGCCTTGTCACCAAGTCCGGCAATTATTTCATGATGTTCACCGACCTTTCTATTTGATTTCAATATGTGTCGTGTTTCCGCGTCCTGCATTGGGTGGGTGTGCTCATCAAAAAATCTGTTTGCAACGTACTCCTTATTTGTTACATCGTATCTGAAACTAATCATGGCTTTACACCCAACCCTCGTTTCGTGTAACCTTCTGATACTGTTTCTTGATGAAGCTCCCTCGAAAGATGGATCATCCGGATTTTGATTCAATGGGTTCAACCCGCTATTTTTTCTAAACCCTTGCTTGTTGCAACAATATTCCACAAACCTAATTCTTGAGCTATCTTTCGCTTTCCTTGTTTCATAGTGCTTCCGCACTGAAAATCCCCGCCCATGAGCAAAGCTGCAATACGCTTTAAATGCATCTTTTGCTGTGGTGAATCTCGCCTCCTGGAATTGTTTTATATCTAGCAACACAATAAAATATGTCAGCGCATCACATATACATCCCACATATCACGCTTACATTGTTAAAGAACTAAGATGGAAACATACTAACTCTGGTTCGGATGCAAGCAATATCCGTAATTGGGGGAATCAATGATATTAATAAAGACCCACAAATCACATTCAGATTGAGACCAGCAGTCCACTATTGATAAAGGCTCGCTATTGTTCGACTAATATAAAGTTCTTTGTTTCAAGCAACTAAGATATTGAATTCATAAATATCCTTTAGTAAAAAGTAAAAAAAAAAAAACCATAGAATCTCCCTATCCACTTTCTCCAACTTCAACTGTAGAACTAGGACTTCCAGGTTTTGAAGGGTTTTAGAAGGATACTCCTCAAAAAAAATGGCTAGCCAGGGCTTTTAGACAGTATATTACCTCTTAGAGATGCAAACTCAGACTTTTCTTATCAGCCCCCTAGAGATGGAAACTAGAACCCTTACTATACTATACGTATACGATAAACCAACCAGTGGTCGCCTTCCTTCTTCGGGCTTCCTATCCCTAGAGCTTGAACATTCTCGATTTCCTTATCTTGTCCCCAGAACCTGGAAAGGTTCTATCTTATCTTAAAAAACATTCGCTCGCAACTTCGTTCCTTACTCATTAACATGAATAGGCAACCCCCCTAGCCTGTCTAAGTGCTCCTATCATTCCTTAAAGAAGAGCTAGATGAACATGTTTATACCTGCATTGAAAATTTCTTCAGGCGTAAGCTTGTTAAGAGTCTTTTTATGCCACTAATTTATGGTAAAACTTTCATGAGTACCAACTTTGATAACAAAGCAAAGCTTTCTCAGTATATGACTCACAAGGAATGCTACTACGATTCGTGTCTACGCAGAAGGCAAAACCCATAATATGAATATTGATAGCAAAGGTAAGCGTCGGAAAGAAATTCCTTTTGAATTAGAGTCTTTATTCGGGCGCCAAGAAGCGTTGAGCAGTTCTCACATCGGATTCAAGTACGTGGCAAGCAAGGAGCTTTCTACGCTCATCGTAACTGGGAAGGAAGAATGGTCACTGATGTGAGGAGCTATGTATGAAACTCCCGCCTAAGCTTCGACTGAAAGGATCGAGAAGACCTTAGCGTAGTATTTCCGCTCACCTATTCCTATTGCTGTTCTTATTATTCTCTTCCCTTTTCTATTTATACCCCTTAGATATACTGACATCTACTTGATATTGAGAATGGGTGAAAGGGGGGTGGTAGGCTTAGTAGGGCTCGAACCTACAATATCACCGTTATGAGCGGTACGTTTCAACCAATTAAACTATAAGCCCTTACGGATCTCTACCTGCCAACCCTTTCTATCTATCTTTAGAAGTAGGGCGAGAGAAAGTTATGATATTTGCGTTGGTTTTTCCAACGGAAACGTTGCACTTTTTTCTTGATCATTCGGAAGGCTCAGTCCCACACCATTCTCTCAACAATAAAGAAAGAAAATTACTAAGCGCAAGAGTTCTCCGCCTTACTCTATTTAGAATAGTGGTCGATACCTCGGGAGGGAGTTACATTCATAACAACATGTTATGTTCACGTGGTGATATTCTCTCTTTCCAAGAGTACTACCCTGCTTTATTTAATGAGAAGAAGGGCATTATTTATAGAGAAAAGGCTGGGGAGCTCCACTCTTTTAAACTGCTGGCCTCTCTCTGCCATGAGGAGAGTTCTGCTGTAAAAGCAAAATGGCTTTTTTAAGTCCAATTCCAACAATTTTTGTTGAGGC
Organism: Hygrophila difformis; assembly: GCA_030278955.1. Taxonomy (NCBI): domain Eukaryota; kingdom Viridiplantae; phylum Streptophyta; class Magnoliopsida; order Lamiales; family Acanthaceae; genus Hygrophila; species Hygrophila difformis. Next base: position 7,357,933 of record JAOANR010000011.1, read on the forward strand.
AATTCTTACTTGTTTATCGGCAACTAATCTAGCTCCTGAAATATATAACATTCTTGATCCTGACTTTATTCACTTTTTCTAAAGCTAGTCTTCTAGGCTGGAATCAACAATGGGTTGTCTCCTCTCTTCTCATCTTTTCTATAGGTAGAACTCCTGTGAGCGGTCTAAACTTCGATCCTTAAATAACCCAAAAATTACTTGGAGTGTTGTTAAAGAATTCAAAAAATCACAGCGGTACAAATCATATCTCTACTACTCATTCCAGTGAAAAATCACACTCACATTCTAAAATGATTCAAAAGGGAAACACCAAAAAATCACACTCCAGTGGCTAGCAACAGAAATCACACTCTTAGTAGCTAGCTAGCAGCAATTATGTTAAAGAATCCAACAAATCACACCAAAAAAATCACACTCACAAATCACAGTCCTGGAGATTTTAAAATGAGGTGCTAACCCATTATATTAAAGAACCAACAATTTACTGCATCAAAATGGAGATTTAGACGCGGACCCATACCTGTATAGAGTGGGTGCAACACTAAAGTGGGGCTGCCGATGACAGAGGCAGCTGGTGATAGAGGCAACACCGGTGGTGTGGGTGCAATGCTAAATTGGGAGGGGTTTTCCAGATCTTGGATAGAGGCAGCTGGTGATGAAGCCATCTCTTCTACATACTCCGGTGGTGTGGTGTCCAAGTCCAGTAGATCTAAATTGCAATCGGAGAATGACATCACAAATGGAGGCGGCAAAGAACGAAGGGCAGGATGTTGGAGGGAGGTAGAGAGGTTTCTAAGAGTTAGTTATGGAGGAAATCTAAGGAATGATGCTGGAGGATGGAGGAGGGCAGTTTTTGGTGAGATCGGGAAGTTATACAATACAGTTTTTGTTTCTGGTGACATCACAAATACTATATTTCTCACCATAGTTGCATATGCAGTTGGTGTATGAGTATGTACTTGAACTCTATTGCTTGTCAATTGCATCTTTATAGTCATCCTTTTACTATTGAATACTTGGTAAGGCTATGCGATGCACAATCAGAGGAAAAAAAATTATACGCTTTGTCATGTTGTAAAATATTAACTACAATTATTCTATAAGTCAACGCAAAAGTCAGACAGTTCCATTTGACAAAATTACTGAGTATAGAGTAGTGGACTTTAGTGGGACCAATAAGATCCATATGTAGTAGGTCGAGACATTTAGTTGATCTGAGGTGTTCAGACAGCTTGTGTGAACTCATGTGCTGTTTGTTCTTAGCACATTCATCACAGAACTCAATGTTAGAGTTTTTGAAGTGAAGAAGGCCTTTGACAGCTTCGGTTCTACTGAGTCTGATTAAATCTTTGAAGTTAAGATGCCCAAGCTTTTCATGCCATAGCATGATGTGGTTTTCACCTGAACCAAAATTGCATGTTTGAACAAGATGATAACAATCATTCTTAGAGCGCAAACCTCTCATGATGCATTCTTGATTTTGGTCGAGCACTTGCCAATCTTTCTTGGTGAACTACACCACTAAATCCTCATCACACAATTGACTGATGCTAATCAAGTTTGCTTGAAGGCCAATCGACAAAGAACACTGGAGATAGTTCTCATGAGCCACTGTTCTCAATGGTTCCTTGTCCGACTAGAGCAGCCTTTTTGCCATCTCCAAATACAACATATCCACCATCCATTTCCTTGTAGTGTTTGAGCAAGTTCCCTTCACCCGTCATGTGTTTGGAGCACCCACTATCAAAGTACCATACTGTATCATTAGTTTTCCTCTTGTGAGATAAGAAGGCAACATGACATCTATTTTGAACTTTAGGAACCCATTCGCATTTGATGGAGATCAGCTTCATCTTGATCTTATCGTTTGGCCAGGCGATAGGTCTCCCTGCTTGTAAGTCTCTCACGATGATTCCACAGTTCTTAGTTTTGTGGCCTTCAAGTTTGCAGTAGTCACATCTGAGAGGGATGGGAGGAGGTGGTCTTCTCGTCCATTTGTTCCTTCTTGTATGATGAAAAGGTTTCTTGGTAATTCGGTGGTCACTCGGCATTCCTCCGGATACAAATTTATTTTTATTTTCTCTTGTTGAGGTAGATGCTCGATAACCTAAACCTTGTTTGTTACCGCTCGGTCTCCCCATGGCAATGACATCATCTAGCTTTGCTTTTCCTTTGTTCAATGCAGCAAGAGTGCCTTCGGCTTTGGTAAGCTTTTCTTGAACTTCAGTTAGTTCGGTGTGAAGAGCATCCCTTTTGCCATGCATACTAGCATACCAGAGTCTGTAGTCATTCTTTTCAACTTCTAGATCATCATTATATTTCTGAAGTTCTGCATTTTTCTCAAGGAGTTCATCAACCTGTTCAGACAGTGCCTTGAGCTTCTCTTCAAGTTCCTGATTTCTGTCTTCGAGATTCTTGATATGCTCCTTCAAATTTCCATTCTCGACTTGAAGTTCTACTGACTCAGCAATGGATATTTCCAATTTCTCGAACGTTTCTTCGTAGAGATCGTTGAGTTTGCTGATACTCTCTTCTTGCTCCCTAACAAAAGAATGCATCATATTAGAAGAAACCATATTGACTGAGTTAGTAGAAATACCTGCTTCGTTTTCATCATCATTGTCTGAATCCCATGTTCCAACGAATGCTACTCCATAGTCTGGACCATTTTCACTGGATTCCTTTTCATCCTCGGAGTCACTGAATGTTACTTGATATGATTTGCTTGACTCCCTTGGTCGAAGATTGGCACAATCCCTTTTTATATGGCCTCTTCCGCCACACTCAAAGCAGATGATCTCTTTGTCATCCTCAGATTTAGAAGATTTGGATCTATATTTGTCAAATGGCTTAGAGCATTTTGAGGTGGGTTTAGAATTTGATGTTCCTGCATCCTTCTTCATGGAAGAGTTGAATCTAGATCTTCGATTTTTTAGGATTTGATTCAGCCTTTTGGACAGCATGGCTAACTCTTCTTCATCACTGTAGTCTTCAAGATCTTCCATGGAAGAGTCATCCATATCCTTGGTCACGGATTTAAACGCCACTGGTTTGCTTTTACCTCTAGGGCAGTGATCCATTTCCCATTATTGTAGGATTCCCATCAATTCATCAACCTGCAATTTGTCAAAGTCTTTGTATAGTTCAAGGGTAGCCACCTTTGCGTTGAACCTTTCTAGAAGCGTCCCAATGATTTTACCTACAATATCCTGTTGAAAATACACTTTGCCAAGCTGAAGAGCTTGGTTGGTTAGATCACGAATGCGACCAATATATTGGCCGACAGATTCATTATCATCCATAGTAATTCTATGAAATTGAGCATCAAGTGTAATGATTCTAGATTTCTTTACCGGTGCCACACCCTGGTAGGTATTGGCTAAAGTAGTCCAGACATCATACGCAATCTTATATCCTGCAATAAGACGGTATTGATCCTTTGTAAGAGCATTATGAATAGCGTTCAGGGCTTTTGAATTTTTTAATGCAGCAAGCCTCTCAGTTGCAGTCCATTCGCTTCTTGGTTTCAGGGTTTTCACACCATTTTCTTCAACCACTGGAGGGTGATATTGAGTCTCTACTGCATCCCATGCCCCTTCATCTAGTGCAATGAGAAATGCCTCCATTTGATCTTGCCAATAGGCATAGTTTGAGCCATCGAGCAATGGGGGTCTGATTACTGAACCACATTGGTTATCCGAGCGTATGGCTCTGATACCAATTGTTAGGTCCGTTTGCGAGGATAACCAGTAGACTAGTCCTGAAAACTAGTTCAAACACCTTTCGTGGACACGTTAAACAGTTTTAAGATAATGTGCAGCAAAATATAAATAAAACTGTAAAAGAACGAACTCAAAGGTTTGTTGACCCAGTTCGGCACAAGCCTACATCTGGGGGATACCAATCCAGGAGATTTCACTACTTGTTCAACTCGATCCACAATCAAACAATAGTGTTTTAAATTGCCCAACTCCGATTTCCAAGCGGTTTGAATTGTCAAACCAAAGCACTCCCCCTACCTTGGTGAAGATCTCCCCTACCTTCCTCCAATTCCTTGAAGGCTCCCCCTCCAAGTCACCATTGGTCAAAACCTGTTGGCAATCTCTCCTTTGAGAATGTAATCAGTTAAGCTCGTGTGTTGACGACTCCTCGAAAGGCTTGATTGAATTCGTCGACTTCAATCAAGAACACAGTGGCACAAACTCGATCCGTTCACCCGAGGAAGTGTTGATCGTATATCTTCCTTCAATAAAATGTAATCACGAACACGGGGAATATGTTTCTCTCTTACGCGATCAATTCAAAGGCACAAGGGAGAAGATGAATAATCCAAGTCGTAAGCCACTCATCCCTTGGCTGGCTTATTTCAAGAGAGAAGACACCCGTCCATTCCAAGGTAAGATTCTCTTTCCATAATTACACCTTTCCTTAGAATGGAGTTGCCCGGATTAGGAGATCTTGGTTTCCATACTTCTTGAGCAAGATCCGGGCCAGAATCAGCTGACCGTTGGAGTCGATCTTTGTGCAGATACGTCAGCTACTCTTCCTTTAAATAGTTTGTCGAACAATGACGGTACTGGTTCAACAAAGTAGTCCAGACATCGGTTGTGAACACATTTGCTCAAAACTGGTTCCCAACAATTATTAATTATTTTGTAAAACCTTAGTGATGTACTGGAATTCTATTATCGCTGGAATTTGTAAGACCATAATTATTAATTAATATGCTGGATGACAAATATTAGTTCCTTTCATTACTGCTTGAATTTTCCAATGAATTACTATAATCACTGGTGTTTCTTCCCTATGCGATGTAGATATTCTTCCCATACTGTCGGCATGGCCATTGGGTCCTATTTGTGGCCGAACCAAATCGCGCGAAGGTTTGGTACTTCAACAGCAGAAATCGCAAGGCTGGCTGGGAGACTGACAAGCAGGTTTGGAAGCGCTTATTGCACTGTTTCAAGGTTGTTTCTGCGCACTTTGGTGGTCCTCAATTCACTGCTGAATTCTCTTGGGAGAATGGATTTCAGATAGATCAGCCTGACGCGCACTCTTGTGGTATGTTCGTGATGTTCTATATGATGTTCTTCTGAGGCCACATTAGGCAGGATATGCTAGTTGAGCTTGCTTATGTTAGGGCTTTGGACTTGCTTCGTAGGAAGTTGACAGCAATAGTAGTCACTGACCAAAGTAACTTGTGTCTGGGCAATGTAAAATTAGCTATTAGTGAGCAGTCTACAGCAGATCATTGTGTGAATGAAGCCCTGGAGCCTGGAGCGAGGGTGCATGTTGTACCTCGCAGGGGTCGTATCAAGCGGATGGCCCGGAAGAGGGTTGCACCGCGGCAGTAGTAGGCAGGCTGCTGGCTGGACACTTTGGCCCGGAAGATGGTTGCACCGCGTGGGTACTAGGCAGGATGCTGGCGGAACACTTAGTGCATTTGTTTTGGGATACTTTGTTTGAGTTCTACGTGATATATTGTTTTATCATTTTGTTCATATTTTTGTGGTGCTTGACATTGCCCCAGTTTTTGTTTCCATGGTTGTTGTCATATCTACAGTAGTCTTGTGAAGAAACCTTTATGCTGAAACCCTATTCCTACTATACTTTAGTGCCTCTTTTTTTTAGTCATAATTGAAGTTAGTAGAGTTTTGTTCATATAATTCATCAAATGCAGCTAATTTCTCAAAATTGATTAATTTATAGGATATTAAGTTCACCAGTCATCACTCATCACTACACAAATGTATAGTTGCGCAATTCAATATCTGAATTCTGAACCATTGCCTAATCTTTTGGTATTGAATTTGGAAGATTTAATTAATGTAACATATACCGAATATACATATATCTAGTTCATGTATAAATATTCAATCATAACAATTTTAGTCACATACATCATATGGATTAAGGTGACATCACAATAGACTACTTTTTAATGGGTCGCACATTTCTACATTCTATGCTTGTTCCAAAACACTATTTAGTGGTCAAAAATGGCGTCTTTATTCAAATGAATTCACATTACATTCACAGGAAATCATGTTATTTGTCCAGGCATCACATTAATGGTCTCAGAAATCATACTAAACATAGGCATCACTACATTGATCTCAAACATCACTCAAGTAGTTGAATTTTTCCTTCTCACTCTCTCTCTCTCTCACGATGCATGAAATTGGGACCCGCCACCTCTTCTGCCCAGGTCTTCTCTGTTTTCCGTCGTAGGGTGTATTTGGGCTCTTCAACCAGTGTGGGGTTGGCAGTTAGGCCCTCATTGCAATCTCTCAAGTAATTGTTCAGATTTGTTGTGAAGCGATCGTATGTGATGTTATCTCTAGTTATTGTGTTGCTTGCATTTGCCATTAAAGCAAACAAAGATGCATGTCGAGCAGCTATCCGCTGGCACCCTGGGTTGGTGGAGGGGGCCTGCATAGTTGATGTTGCCTTTGAACTTACACTCCACCTAACTACCATGTACTTCTGTGGAACAACCTTGAACTCGGGTACAATGAACGAACCAAGGATTTCCATGGTGCTCAACGTATGCCTACAGAGGATGCCATAGTTCTCAAACTTGCAGCAGGTGCACGAGAGGCTTCTTTGCGCTGGATTTAAGATGACTGTGTGCATTCTATTAATGTTCTTTTTCTTGTGCTCATTGTACACTTCAAACGTCTTTGTTCCAAGGAATGTGGGCCCTGGAATTTCCCATATCGAAAACTTAAATGAGTCATCGTATTCCTTGCAGAACAAATCATATAGACTGGGGGTGTACCAACGTGCGACGGATTCAACTAAAGCATATGTTCTATATCGTGATGCTAAGTTTCGATCCAACATCTTAAACTTCAACGCTGCCTCATCGGCCCTCCTTGTATCTATTGCTCGCTCGAAGTGTGTGAAGAATTGTACAATATTGTGATCGACCTGTAGGTACCTGCTCAAATGAGGCAATGTCAGTTCTCATAATAGATAATCATTACTGGTTTGCAGAATAATGAGTAATGCTGGAAAGTGCAAATTCATTATTTTGTGATAACATACTAATTTATGTAATGCCTGGATTATATTATGTAATGCCCGAGATATATAATAATGTTATGCCTTCAATACCTCTTTAGCGTGGCGTTTGTGGACTCACAGATCTGGGTTGTGCGCATCCCGGCAGTGAAATGCCTTGATCTCCACGCAGTTGACCAGTGATGCCGCAGGGTGAATATTCCATCAAGCCATCTGTGTGAACTCCCAGGGAAGCATTTATCTATCATTTCTTTCCACTTATAGTTGAATTCGTCCTCATTTCTCACTTTGTACACGAGTGTATGGAAAAATCCCGCGACCTGAAATGATCAATGAATTGGTGATGGCTCAAGATATTATACAAATATGGGCGAATAATATAGGTGCTAACCTTGTTGTGTACAATGTGCTTAGATTTTTTTTTTGCATTCTCTAATATGTGCCAAGTATAAAGACCATGGTATGTGTCCGGCAACATGATCCTAATTGATGCAGCCATGGACGGATCTTGGTCCGTCATAATTGTCTTTGGTGCGACTCCTGTTACATAGCAGGTATGGAATTTTGATTCATACAATTTAGGAATGAGGCGAATATATATATATATATATATATGTATTATACCATTCATGCACTTTAAGAATGTCGTGATTAACCATGTGAAGCTTGTTTGTGCCTCAGCAATCAACAAAGCGGCACCGAACACACAACATTTCTAGTGATGGTTGAACCCAACTAATAGCGCTACAAGACATGAATGTCAATATGGTATATAAAATTCATACACAGACTACAATGGTGATGTCTGAATTGGTTATTGTCATTAATGCTCCACTTTTTATGATTTAATATATATATATATATATATATATATATATATATATATGGATTGTGATGCATGGACAAAATGATTGAATATCCAGAGTGTAAAGATGAGAATGAATCCTTACCCAGTGGTCATGCATCCTTGTTGGTGTTGAATGTTGTATCCAATGTCACTCATCCCCAAACGCAGCGTAATCCTTCCCCATCTGTGAGTCGGCCCAATAGATGCTGTTAATTTGGTTATCATCATCGATCTGGAGGTCATAGTAAAAGCCATCTTCCTTTGATCATTTTCCCTTAAAGTACTGTATTACCGCATGTGCATCACCCTTCTGCAGCATGCTCCGCCTGTTACGATTGATTATATTTCACAAATCACTCTTTAAAAACCCTACATTTTGTGTTCCGCCAGCCATCACTCTCATCAGATCATTGGATGCTTTCAATGCCAGACCTGCCTTGTCACCAAGTCCAACAATTATTTCATGATGTTCACCGACCTTTCTATTTGATTTCAGTATGTGTCGTGTTTCCGCGTCCTGCATTGGGTGGGTGTGCTCATCAAAAAATCTGTTTGCAACGTACTCCTTATTTGTTACATCGTATCTGAAATTAATCATGGCTTTACACCCAACCCTCGTTTCGTGTAACCTTTTGATACTGTTTCTTGATGAAGCTCCCTCGAAAGACGGATCATCCGGATTTTGATTCAATGGGTTCAACCCGCTATTTTTTCTAAACCCTTGCTTGTTGCAACAATATTTCACATACCTAATTCTTGAGCTATCTTTCGCTTTCCTTGTTTCATAGCGCTTCCGCACTGAAAATCCCCGCCCATGAGTAAAGTTGCAATACACTTTAAATGCATCTTTTGTTGTGGTGAATCTCGCCTCCTGGAATTTTTTTACATCTAGCAACACAATAAAATATGTCAGCGCATCACATGTACATCCCACATATCACGCTTACATTGTTAAAGAACTAAGATGGAAACATACTAACTCTGGTTCGGATGCAAGCAATATCCGTAATTGGGGGAATCAATGATATTAATAAAGACCCACAAATCACATTCACATTGTTAAATAACCCAAAAATTACTTGGAGTGTTGTTAAAGAATTCAAAAAATCACAGCGGTACAAATCATATCTCTACTAATCATTCCAGTGAAAAATCACACTCACATTCTAAAATGATTCAAAAGGGCAACACCAAAAAATCACACTCCAGTGGCTAGCAACAGAAATCACACTCTTAGTAGCTAGCTAGCAGCAATTATGTTAAAGAATCCAACAAATCACACCAAAAAATCACACTCACAAATCACAGTCCTGGAGATTTTAAAATGCGGTGCTAACCCATTATATTAAAGAACCAAAAATTTACTGCATCGAAATGGAGATTTAGACACAGACCCATACCTGTATAGAGTGGGTGCAACACTAAAGTGGGGCTGCCGATGACAGAAGCAGTTGGTGATAGAGGCAACACCGGTGGTGTGGGTGCAATGCTAAATTGGGTGGGGTTTTCCAGATCTTGGATAGAGGCAGCTGGTGATGAAGCCATCTCTTCTACATACTCCGGTGGTGTGGTGTTCAAGTCCAGTAGATCTAAATTGCAATCGGAGAATGACATCACAAATGGAGGCGGCAAAGAACGAAGGGCGGGATGTTGGAGGGAGGTAGAGAGGTTTCTAAGAGTTAGTTATGGAGGAAATCTAAGGAATGATGCTGGAGGATGGAGGAGGGCAGTTTTTGGTGAGATCGGGAAGTTATACAATACAGTTTTTATTTTTGGTGACATCACAAATACTATATTTCTCACCATAGTTGCATATGCAGTTGGTGTATGAGTATGTACTTGAACTCTATTGCTTGTCAATTGCATCTTTATAGTCATCCTTTTACTATTGAATACTAGGTAAGGCTATGCAATGCACAATCAAAGGGAAAAAATGATGCGCGTCATTTGTCATGTTGTAAAATATTAACTACAATTATTCTAAAAGTCAACGCAAAAGGCTGACAGTTCCATTTGACAAAATTACTGAGTAGAGTAGTGGACTTTAGTGTCACTTTTTTTTTAATGAATAGCCTATTTAACGCCACTTATTCATACAAACAATGTTGGTCCATGATAAAAGAAGAATGTCACCAGAACAATAGATACCAACTGCTTGTTTTCAATCATAGTACTCAAAAAGCGAAGTAAACATTTCAATATAAAGAACATATGATCAAACGGGTGTAACTGAAATTTAAATTTGATTTTTTTTTTGCGATCTTATTTTTTTGGCAAAGCTGAAGCAAGGAAATGCTCTCTTATGAGATAAAGAGTACTAAAAAGGAAATATAAAAAAAAAAAGAAGAAAAAATAAATCAATTTGGGCTATAGTTCTAGAACCCATTTCAAAATTGGTTAGGCTAGGGTACAATTAAGGCCCATTAATATTACTAATTAGGCCCATCTCCTTTAATAAGACGGCCTCCATTTGAAGAGTGGAAGAAGTCACCGATGGCTTCTCTAGTCGCAAATTCGCTTCGGGCTCTTCTTCTAAGCTCAACCAATCAAAGACGACGAGTGGCCTCCTCGCTCTATCAATTCCGCCGTTGCAGCTACAGTTGTCGCTCCTCCCGCCAGAATGTCGTCGAAATTCTCCAAGAGAGGGGCCTCCTCGACTCCCTCACCAGCGACGCCCTCCGCCGCCCGGAACTCCTCCCTCCTCTTCGAGTCTACTGCGGCTTCGATCCCACCGCCGAAAGCCTCCATCTTGGAAACCTTCTGGGCATAATCGTCCTGTCCTGGTTCCTCAGGTGTGGCCACCAGGTTGTTGCCCTAGTTGGCGGCGCCACCGGACGCGTCGGCGACCCCTCCGGCAAGAGCCTCGAAAGACCCGAACTTGACCCCGTTTCTCTGGACAGAAATGTGTCGGCAATTTCATCCACAATTCGTAGCATTTTGGGGCGGGATTCCTCCCTATCTCCGAATTCGTTCACCATCTTGAACAATTACGAGTGGTGGAAGGACGTGAAGCTTCTGGATTTTCTGAGAGACGTCGGGAAATTCGCGAGGGTTGGAGCAATGATGTCGAAGGAGAGCGTCCGTAAGAGGCTTGAATCGGAGCAGGGGATGAGCTACACTGAGTTCACCTATCAGCTACTTCAGGGCTACGATTTCCTCCACCTCTTCCGCAACGAAGGCGTCAATATTCAGATTGGGGGAAGCGACCAATGGGGGAACATCACCGCCGGCACGGATCTCATTCGCAGAATCCTTCAAACAGAAGGAGCCTACGGAATCACATTCCCTCTTCTCCTGAAGAGCGACGGCACCAAATTCGGCAAGTCGGAGGACGGCGCAATCTGGCTCGCCCCTTCCCTGCTGTCCCCCTACCAATTCTACCAATACTTCTTCTCCATTTCAGACTGTGACGTTATCAGGTTTCTCAAGATGCTGACTTTCCTAAGCATGGAGGAGATTGCCGAGATCGAGAAGGAAATGCAGGGGAGCATCGGCAGCTATCTGCCGAATACAGCGCAGCGCCGGCTAGCCGAGGAAGTGACCCAATTTGTCCATGGCAAGGAGGGGCTACAGGAGGCGCTCAAGGCGACTGAGGCGTTGAGGCCCGGTGCTGAGACGAGGTTGGATTGGAGTGCCATAGAGAGTATTGCTGAGGATGTTCCCTCCTATTCTTTGCGGCGGGATGAAGTTCTGAATCTGTCTCTTTTGGATCTATCGGCGCGGACTGGTTTGCTTGAGAGTAAATCTGCAGCACGCAGGTTGATGAAGCAAGGGGGGCTGTACTTGAATAACATGAGGATTGATAGTGAGGCCAAGAAGATTGAGGCTGATGACATTGTTGATGGAAAGGTTATACTTCTGTCTGCTGGCAAGAAGAATAAGATGATTGTGAGAATATCTTAATCATACTATACTCTAATTTGTTTGATTCTTGAAACTGCATTGAAACTGAAAGTAGAATACTACTTCCATCGCTTTTGCAGATGTAAGCATTGTTAAATTGCCAATTTTCCATGTACTGTGTGTATATTGGCAATTAGGCATTTTATTATTTATGTAGGAAGAGTTGGGTTTTTGGTAAAGGTCCATGAAAGTGTTGATAAGGGATAAAAGGTTTTAGGCACTGAGCTTTTGAGAGGTTGATATGGTTTTTGAGGTTCAGTTCGCTCCATTTCATGAAAATTCTTAATTTCTCCTTTGTTGTGACAAAAATTAGCAAAAACTAAAAATGTAGGATTTGTTACAAATTTCATGTTTAGATGTCTTTGTTACTAAGCAAAGTGTTTAGGTTGATTTAATTTGTCTTGTGGCCACATGATATTCCTACACTTGTTCATTTTCCATTGGCCCATGAGATGCTCAATCCTCAACCGAGTCTAACAAGTCTTGCACCATTATAAATAGCTGCTTATCCTTGTACTAAAGGGTTGATCCTAATTAATGAATGAGAATATTGAGCACTACATTTCCTTTTGCCATTTCATTTATATTATCGCAGACTACTTGTACCGTTGTACGTATTCCTATCACATAGTATATTACACGCAAACGCCCTTTTTCATACATATTGCAATACTCGTATAAGAGTTCATACATAGTTATATATTTGTAACAATATTATTGTTATTATTCATATAAGCCTAAAGCTAATTCAGAAAACATGCCCCCTATGTGATGGGCTCATCCAGTAATTGGGCACACACAAAGTTTGATGAATGAGAAAAGTCATACAAAATACTGTCACAGTGACTTTTGTACTCCAGACGCTCAAGGAGCCTCTTCAATGACTGCAATGCTGTACTTGTTGAAAATCAGAAAGTGTTTCTGGATGGTTATCTTGGTAATGTTTTTATAGTTAGATCTTCAGGCCTTTCGAGTGATATCAGTTGGGTTGAATTTCTCTGCCGAGAGATTGCTCATGTCTTGTAGGAGCTTATCCTTATTTTGATGATAATGTGCCACTGGATGGAGGAGTTTGTCTATTCAAATGCTATATTTCAACTTCCTTGCCTCCCAATCAATCCGAGGATGCATTCAAGTGAGTTCCATAATTGTTTTCTACTTTGTAACTCATTAGCGTATGTTCTTTCCTCATGTTCATATATTTTTTTTTGTTACTGATTGTAGGGGAAGATTTCTGCTGTAGATATGCAGTGCATTGCTGGAGAGTTGGGTTAAAATTTCAGTGAAGAAGAGCTGCAAGCAATGATTGATGAAGCAGATCATGATTGTAAATTCTGTAAAATTTAATTTTCAGTAGAAACACTATAAGGAATCTGTGCTTTTATACTAATTTGAACATCGAAAAGGCATAGGTAAATTTCTGTATGGTGGGTCTGTGCAAGTTAGTGAGGGACCTATGGAACATGCCCTTCTATTGTTATAATTTTTCAGTTGAAAACTTTAAAAAATATTACAATCCCGTCTACAAAAGAATTGTTTTTCCACCCTCCATGAGAGCAGTCACTGACAAGCTCAACTCCTTTAATTCTCTTTCTTGTTTTTTTCAACTCCTGGTTTCATGATTATCCAATCATCTATGTTTCCTGTTAAGTGTCTATGCTTGCTTCCAAAGTCTTTATACAGTTATCATTCAAGTTATTTATAATTTTTTGAATTAAGTCTCAACAGTAGTACTAGATATTTGACCTATGTTTAAAATACTTTCAACAGTTAAAAATCATGCTAAAATTAGTACTAAATTTCTAGATTTGCTTATTTGAATGTAGTTGGTAATTATATGTGAGTAATTGTTTTGTTCATTTGATCTTGTGTCAGGCTTCCGTAAGGAGCTTTCCACCTCACTTGTCATGCATGCGTGACGTCATCAAGGTGCCTTATATGTTACTATTGTTTGATTTACCATCGATAGCTGCAGCTCATCAAATATATCCCTTGCGTCCTGAATCCTGGACCTTGAAAATCAGTGTCTTTTTTTTTTCCACGACTACATACTTTTCCCTGGTTAAAATATCTATTGAAATATATATTAAATAGAATAACCTTATTGCATCCGCAAAGATGATTGAAAAGGAATTGTCTAGACAGATAGATAGATATGGAAGTTAAAGACAGGAAGGAATTACATAATGTGAGCTCTTGGTGATTGTTAGTTTAAGATGGTTTAAGATTCGATGAGAGTGAGTTGTTCATTAATGATTTCTTTCTTTAGCATCACAATGCGATCAAGATTACATGAATATATTACAACTAAGGGAAGAAGTACATATGAACACAGTTCGATTCTTATGAGATTTGGCGACACATCATTGCTGGAAAGATTCTATTTCCAATAATTTTTGTTAGGACTCCACTGAGTGTCATCATTGCACTATGATGTGAAAGTCTTGTCTTTTTTATCAGTTCCAACTGTTTATAAATTTTGGTACCGTGGATTTATGCTGTCAGCTGTCTAGTTCTTGTGGTTAAAAAGTTTGTTCATTAGCAAGTGGGTTGGAAGAACTCACCACTTATGTGATGCCTTCTCTTCCATATAATGCCTTTTCCAGTTGTGCATAGTTTGTTTGACTTAATTTCATTACATATCCTGTGAAATATGCAGGCGATGGTGAAGTAAATGCTGAAGAATTCATGAGAATGATGTGGAGAACTTGGTAAGGGTACTACTAGAACTGCATCAAACATTTGCACATGAACTTTTATCCCTTGTATGTCTAGTCACCTACAGTGGTTTGCTGCTACATGTTCAAGAAAGATTGACACAATAGCCAGGTGATTGAGGATATAATGGGTTCCAGGTACGCGAAAATAAACCATCCATTGTCTAAATCTCCTGGCCACCCGTCAATAATATTGAAAAACTCTGTGTTTGTGTGTTGCATCAATGTATCTGAGGGTATTTGCCCTTCTTCTGTAGTTCCTTGTCCAGGAATAAACGAGCAGCAACCCATTGATTGGAAAAAGTACATGAAAAACAAATTTAACTTGTAGCTCCAAACGCTGCATTATTTATTTGCTGAATTGGAATATGTATATACACACGCAGACAACCACAGGTTGCAGCAGGATGCACCACTTTCAAGAGAAACCAGAGCTATCAAATACACGCATAAACAAGTAATTTGTAATTCTATTTCACAAACCAAGGTAATCTATATTGTAATGGACCATATAGTTATAGTAGTTTGCAGTGATATCATTGTTTTGGTACATGAATGATCAATCGATCAGTTGATGGCCCAACACTTGGATCTGACTTCCCCGTCGGAGCCTTCCTTGACATCCATGGTTCCCATCTTTATCATGGCCTGCTGGAAATCCATGAAGAACATGGCCTGGTTCATGGCATAAGCATTTACAATCCCCCGAGTGGCGGGGCTGGCAAACAGTGTCTGGTCAGAGAAGAGGACCCCGGCCCTCATCTGCAACGCCCTGAAGTAATTGTTGTCGAAGCTATTCTTGGTGAAGTCGAGGGCCTGTGTGGTGCTATCTCCTGCGCTGCATGTTCTGGACAGTGTCCTTGCAAATTGCGGGTCGATGTTTGGATCCACGTTGTTGGTGGAGTCGAAGTTGCTCAATCGACTCTTGAATGAGGAGCATTGTGCCACACCAAGAGTGTGTCCCCCTACACAATATAGAATTATATGCAACCATCTCTAATTCTGCCTTTTGATTTTTCGGTATATATATATAGATGAGGTGGAAAACTAGTGATGATTACCGGATAGAGCAACCATTTGTTGTGTTGTGAAGCCACGCTGAGCAAACATGGAGATGAGGGCAGAGCTGTTCATGGTGGGCGGAGGCAGATTGATGGTGTCCATAATCTGCGATCTCCTCCCATCTCTTCGTCCTTTGGGGATGTCGTATACTGGACCTCCAGCCTAATCAGACCATCCAAATTAATCAGGTACATATAATATACATGTCTGCAAAAGTATATATATATATATACTATGACTAGTACTTACGAAGAAAACCGCATCTCTAGCTGCCATTGCTAGAATATCAGCGCAAGAAACGACTCCAGGGCACTGTCGCTCCAATGCTTCCTTGGCAGCATCGATGATTTCGTAGCCCCTCAAGCTGAGATTGGCAGGGGAGTCTTTCTCAGCAGTGTTGTCCTTTGTGGAGTTTATGAGTACGGATCCATCGCATCCTTGGATAAAGCAGTCGTGGAAGTGCATACGCACGAGCCCAGCAGCGAGGGTGGGATCCGACTGGAGAGCCCTGTTGACGGTGTTCTTAACGATGAATTCCGCCATGGGACAGCTCATGGAGTAGTAGAACATGCTCAACCCAAACGCCCCTCTCATCCCTATCATCATCATCATCAACATCAGGTACATTACTAGTGTTTTTGTGATGATCATTCCCAACATATTACCTCTAATCTTCATACTGTTTGTTACTGATGCTGCTGGTGCCTCCACAACTCAACTATTCTAATTCTCAGTAATTATATGGAATGTATTTCTATAAGATATATGATGGAGGTGGGGGTGGAGGTGGGGGTGGTATTAACTTTTGAACAAAGTGTATAATCTAGCCAGAACCAATTACTTTAGTTGCTGGATAGGTATCTTGACGTTGGAGCTTGCACTATGGCATATATGAAGCCTTGCTCTTGCATGCATATTTATAGTAGTAGGCTAGATGGGTCCTATCTAAGGTGTAATAAGTATGTATATACTATATTATTACAGAAGTATATGTGCATGCCAGCTAGATAAGAATGGCAGAGTTTGAAATGTGCATGCCTAGAAAGTGTTTGCTCCATCATGTCTCAATCAATACAAGAATGAATGAGCACTATATCAATATGCTAGTACTAGTAATATAGTAGTATATGTTTTCAGTAAAATCCATTAGACCTCCAGGATTCAACCATTGGCCGGCCCTTTTTATAGTACTACTTTTTACTCCATCAACTTTGAATTTTGATCCTTTTCACTGCCCGGACTTTGAAGCTTTTTGCGTTTACAAATCCATTAATTTTAGTCACATTCATAAGATGATTAAGCGGTGGACCATTTTTCTTTTTAAATCTTGGGATGCTTTTGACTCCTAGTTTTGACAAATTTACAGTAACTACTAACTAGTTATGGTGTTAAATGTATTATAGGTATCAAAATAAAATTATACTTCATTAACAATCAAACATTGTGGTCTTTTACCAACAGCCGCTAGTTTGAGTGGTAATCAGGTTCAAGGTCCAGGTAAGGTCTCGGCTAGCTTTGTGAATGAAAAAGAAAAAAAAAATGTTTTAGGAGAAGTGAACACATCAAATCAACCCATGCCTCAATAGTTAAATAAAATTTCAACTTGTGCAATGCATGGGACTGAAACTAACTCAATAGAGTAAGGGTGAGAGACTCTCCTGTTGAGGGATGAGGTCTATTACACTCTTTGTGATGTATTGACTGCAACTGCATATAAAGCCATAAGCAAATTAATTTTCAAAATTCTAAATAGTCCACCTATCAAAATCCATTTTTCTTCCCAAATCCCACTACTGACTACTACTCCATTCATCGATTTTGAGGCGCAGAGTACAAAAGCAAAGAACGAATTGTATTTTTATTGCCTCAAATCCCTCATAAATATTGCAAACATATTATATCCTGAAAATTGGAGCATCACTCTGTCAGGAGGCGAATGGCGCCACGTCTGAGATATGAAATGGAATTTGTGGTTCGTGGATTTGTGGTAAAAGGAAAAAAAAAAATAAAATAAAAAATAAAAAAAATCCTAGCCCAGATCGATAATTATCTGAAATAATTTACTGAAGCCAGAGTAATAATTTACTGTATTTGAAGTGATGTAATAATGCATTCATTAATTTTTTGTGCGTGGAGTAATTGGAGAATTGTTGGGCACTTATTACTGGAACAATTGGTCACTTTTACTACAATATATGCAGTACTAATTTAATTGACAATTTAGGTTTGACCTAAAATAAGTGCCGACCCTCTCCAAATTGAATTGCTGCAGTCTTTCTTAATTATTTTTGGGTGAACACCATTCTACG
This sequence comes from Hygrophila difformis, assembly GCA_030278955.1. Taxonomy (NCBI): domain Eukaryota; kingdom Viridiplantae; phylum Streptophyta; class Magnoliopsida; order Lamiales; family Acanthaceae; genus Hygrophila; species Hygrophila difformis. The sequence continues at coordinate 7,375,797 of JAOANR010000011.1, forward strand.
ACTGAGTTCAGTGGATGGATTGATATCTTCTAAACCAGTAATTCTTTGTATTAACATTAATACTCGATTCTTCTTCGAAATATTGTTTAATTAATTAAAATATTGGTACCACTCAGAAAGATGTTAATTATTGAATATATCATTTATGCAATATTAATAGTATTTTTGTTTGAATTGAGTAATAATAATAATAGTAAAAAGGAAGGGGGTAGCTAGGGTGCAAATGAGCAATGTAGGTAAATAGGTAATTAGAAAATGACTGGAAGAAATGGGATATTAGGATACGAGAGGATAATTACCACTTCACTTGATATTATTATGCATATAAGTAATATATTAGTGGCCCATTCGCCCATATATATATATATATATATATATATATATATATATATTATATAGTAGTATTTTGTTGTAATATATAAATAAAATTAAGTGGTCGTTGACACAACAATAACAAACTATTTATATATAATAATTAGAAATGGAGAAAATGGAGTCGATCCATTGTGGGATTTTTGTAAATTTTAATATCCACAAGCAAGCATATAGGTATTAGTATAAAATTAAGAGGTGGAGCTCAAGTCTCAACTGCATTTATATACTACAGTATAATAATAAAATCTGCATGGAGATTGGAGAGCAATACGCCGTTAGTATATTAATATACTTCATATAGTAGTATATATATTATTTATAATTTAAAAAAAAAAAAAAAAAAGTAGTGTTATCAGCACTACTAGGTAGGTCGTAATTAACTGAATTATTGGAACTCATGGGGCGGTCGTCGTAACATACTAACATTGCTTTATCGATGTCACGTGCTTCATTCTTTATTCGTTAATTCATTCTCACACTCCCAAAATCATTGTCCTATTATTATTATTATTATTATTATTATTATTATTATTATTATTATTATTATTATATTTAATATTTAATATTATCATAATTATAATTATATATAATATACTAATAAATATAGTTAAGTTGAGTCTTATTGGATTGGAGTATAATGTTTACTTATATATTTTGAGATATTAATCATTAAACAAATACTCTGCACTACGGGCAAAAATAAAAGTAAAATTATCATTTTCAGATGGAGGGAATAGTAGTGTATAGTATATATATATATATATATATATATATATATATAATAAACGGCCTTGTTATGTCCTCAAAAAAATTGTTAGAAAATCCTAAATTTGTTAACTGTGCGAAATATTATATATTCAGTGAACGGTTAATCCAAATTACAAATGGTAATAAAAACAAAAAATGATACTATATCACACTAGCATGAATAATTGAAACAATCACATTTCAATTCAATTTATCACATTTAATAAATCCTAACTTAAAGACATTAAGTGTATGATTGGAAAATAATTAGATTTTAGCGTCTGGAGTTTGGAGTTTAGAGGCTGGAATTTGAAATTAATGGTGCAAAATAGTTTTAAATTTGAATAATGGTGTTTGGTAATGCAATTTTAAATTAAAGTGCTGGAGTTTGAAAAGCTAGAAGTTGGGGGAGATGAGTGTTTAGAGTTTAGAAATTAGTAGATTAAAATTTAGCGGTGACTGTAATTCGTGTTTATTATAAATATGATTTTAGGCTATTTTTAATATGTATTTCAAAAGCCAAACGCTAATCGTTAGTGTTTCTTCCCAAACGAAGCATAACCAATCTCCATTGTACATAAGTACCTCCAGTCCAAACATTATTCTTGAGGCTCAAAGTTGCCTAAAAAATCTACTCTATTTGGTTTAAACAAAAATTTCTCTATATATAAATATATCTATAATTTATTGAAATTCATTGGATTCTAAATACACAATATTTAATATCCATTACACAATACTATGGAATATATATTATATCTATAAGAATTTCGTGGGAATGCGACGGAAAAGAAGATGAATGTCATCGCATAAAACTTCGTCGCCTGATGAATTTCGTCACTTTATTTGTCGCCTAAGTTACGAAATCCTTTCATCACCTTCCCGTTAAATTTTTATAGTATATGGTGTGCCTAAACCGTTGATTCCCGACTCAATCGAATTCAAATTTTTTTTTTTAATATATATATTTGAGGTTGGGTAAGAAGAAATCTTCTTTCTAATGGGTTTTCTTGCCTTTTGAGGCTATAGAAATTTTCGAGAAGTTGCTTGATTCATCGCCGCCTAGCTTTACTTATTTGTGTCTCATCGTCATTTCATAAAAAAGGATTTTGCCATCTGGTGTCATTGCTTTAATTACAACAAAATTCTTGTAGTATTGAATTATCTAAAAATTCAAAAACGAACGATTGGAATTATAATGAATTGAGTGAAAGTGTGGTGTAGAAAATAAAAAGGATGATTGATAGTATATGCAAATTAAGGAAGGGATGGCATTAATTGGCACTTTGGCATTACAAGTCAAAATAAAAAAAAGGGATGAATTAATTGTATAGTGGATGGGAGAGCTGGTTTCCACTTTCCCTTTCCGACCCACTCAAACTCAATAAACCCAACCACTCCTCCCCATATACATTTGCAAATTCCCCTCTAGTCCTCTACTAATACTCCCTCAGTTCCCAAAAATGTTACCATTCTTTGTTTTTCACGCAGTTAAATTTTTAACGATCTATATTTCAAATTGTAAAAAATAAAAATTATAAAAATTGAACATTCTTAGTTTAGACGATTCTAACAACATCTCACTTGATTATATTTTATGTTATGTAACTGTGTTAAAAAAAATCGAATCGAAGTTATTCAATAAATAGTGTTTACTATGTAAACGTTAATATTATTAAATTACGGAGGAAGTATTATTTTCTTGCCACATAGAAGTATATGTTTTTTCTATTACTTGAAAAAATAAATTAAAGGTCAAAATTATATATAAATCTTAAAATATTGTAAAGCTTTAACTAGAAATTAAAATGTAACTTAAATTGTCTTCGAATTAGAAGAATATACTATTTGGTATACAAAATGGCCCGTATTAATAAATTGTGTAAGTATATAGAATTTGATATATGTAATGATATACTATTGGGATGTTTGAGAGCGGGCGAATCCACTATAGCAGATTCAAAGAGCATATTGTCTCACAGTTCTCTCTCCAAATCCGCTATCCGCGAGCGGATACGCTAACTCCCTATATGTATTATGTAGATATCCATCAATTTATGTTAATTTTGGTTTTGGGAAGATGCTCACTAATCATTATGGGTGAAGAATAGAAGCCGCGGGGACTTGAGGGATGATTGTTTTCCTTTCTCACAAATTTTGAAATAAGTACTTTCTTTTATGTATTTTTAATTGATAAGTTAGTTATCTTTAAATTATTGTGATTTTGTTATTCTTATGGGCTCTTTATTTTGGCTTTTGAAAAAAGAAGAAGTCAGTAGTGAAAGGAGAATGAGAGAGAAGGAGAATTCAAAAACAAAAGCAGCTCAAATAATTGTTTGGATTGATATTATTAAAGTTGTTTTTCAACAGAAACATGTTTGGATGAATTGTACGTAGAAGGACTTTTGATATATTAAAATTACTAAAATGGACATAAATATTATAAGGATATTTACAATATATTTTATTTCTTTTTTAAATGGGGATATTTTTGTATTTTTATTCTAAAATGACTTCTCCTTTTAAAAAAAAGTAACCCCCTACCTACTTTTAAAAAAGTTGAATTTTAACTTTTGCTTCTCCTTTTCCTTTTTAAAAAAGTCAAAAAAAACAGTTAAAAAAATTCAAAAGGACTTTTGGGTGAAGCAAAATTCAAAAAAAGAAAAAATAAACCAAAACAAACAGACTCTTAATACTATAAAAGTTTATGTAATTAGTATTATCATAGACTTGAGTCGATCCTGCGCTTCATTATATATAATATAAGACTAGAAATATTACTAAATACTATGTTATTTTCTCTTCTATATATCTATATTAGTACATGTTATCTTTTACATTGATGTATGATGTATCATTCATTTAAATAGTCCGTTGTAAGTGCTCCCAACACGCTTGGCTTCCTTAATAGTAATAATTAATTCTCCCACCCTCCTTTTATATTTTGTCTCTAGCGGAAAGCGGATTCAAACATCATATCCTCTCACAATTCTCTCTCTGAATCTGCTATCTGCTAGCAGATCTGCTGACTCCCAAACATCCCAATATTGGATGCATGGTAAAGGGTTAGATTGGGAATTTCAATTTGATAAACATTCTAATGTTGTAAGTATTTCACTTGGATTTGGAGAATGATTTGGGGACGATTTGAAATTATTCATTTTAGGAGGGATTTCAAATCACTTACGATTAGTGAAAAGTTAAAATTGAAATAGTTTTAAGGAATGCGGTTTGGTATTAGAGTTTAGATGTTGAAATTTATAAAGCTAAAAGCTCACGAGGGGCGTAGTATTTAGAATTTAGATATTACAATTAACCGATTATTGAAATAAGTATTTATTACTATAGGGTTTCTCGAAACGCATCGTAAGAGTCTGTTCTCCTGAACTTATTTCCAGGACTTATTACTTATTCTTATTAAAATCAGACCAAATCAGATCAAATCAGATCAGACCAGACTCATTCAGATCAGACCAGACCAGATCAGACTACACTATATATATAGTTGTAATCAAATCAGATCAGATCAGATCAGACCAGATCCAATCAGATCAGACCAGAAACATTCAGACCAGAACAGATTAAATCAAATCTTATAAAATTCATATCAGAACACCTTATTTCAGGCGAAAAAAACAGGGCCTTGATATCCATTTGAACCTGACCTGAATGAATCTAAATCAACCTAAATTATTGCAAATGACAGTCATTATATAAATAAAAAATAATCATAACTTCAATTCCAAATTAGAGGTAATAAACATTTTAGGCCATTACAAGACACCCCTTTCGCTTTTGGACCATGCAAAAATCAATTTCGAATTTTAGGCCATTAGAAACCATCTTTGACCAAATTAAGGCCATTTAGACTTATTTTGAATTTTTCAAACTTCAATTCACCCTACCAACTTTGGTTTATTACATTTTGACCCCATGTTTTAGTTTCTTCATCTCCTTTAGTCCAATAACTGTCCATCATGCTTCCGATAATAAAATTAAGCACTAAACTCCATACCGTGGGTTTCACCGCCTTGCTGCCGGGTTTCTCAAGCTCCAGGATTTTACGAACTTCCTCCAACCACGCAGCCGCAACCGATGGTTCACCGATTCTTGTCTCCTTCAGCAGCAAACAACACAATCCTATTTCATTTCCTACCTTAGGATGTAACAATGTTTGGGGTAAAGGGTTTTAACTATATATCGGAATATTTGAATATTTGGAAGTCTGGATTTTATTGAAGAAATGTTAAAAATATTATTCAAACATAATTTCTCCTAATGGAGAAGACAGACACTTAGCTCCTCATGGAGGAAGCAAGACACTTATCTGGATCAATTTCTTTCTAGTCAGTTCCTCTCATTTTCATGAAAGAAATTACTTTTAATAAAATCTTGTCTTATAGAAAGTTCAAGAATTTCCTCTGAAAATTTCTATTTTTTATTTCCAAAATTTGGAAATAACTCGTTGGTTTCAAATTAAATGAATCCATTAAATAATTAAATCTTCACCATTAAGAGATAAAATATTATAATAATATGATTAATATGTTCTTCAATAAAACCTAGGCTCTGATACCAATTTTCATGCGCTTTGGGTTTCATTTGTATAGACAATTTTGGAATAGGACAAAAGTATATAAAGTCAAACCTTTTGGGGTTTCAAAGGAAAAAAGGGAAAGTTGTTTGGTTATTAATTAATTTCAAATTGGTCCTTATGCCTTAATTTCATTCAACATGTGTTTGTAATGGCCTAATTCTGAAAATTCAATTAAGAGTGGTCTAAAAGCAGAATAGGCGCCTTGTAATGGCCCTTTTTATTTATTTCCCTCCAAATTATTATATATAAACCATAAAAGAAACATGAAACATGAGAGATGTGAAAAAAAATTGGGTATTCAATATAGTATTGAAGAATGAAGACGAACTAAATAAGAGTAACAATATATAATGGTAGGAAAAATATGAAAATTGAAAAAGAATGAAATTGTGGAAAGTCAGATAGATTTAAGACAAATAGTTATCTAATTATTTTAAAACAAAAAATAAAATATATTGATAAGATGAATTCAAAACACAACTTGTACTTAACCTGAATTTTGAGGTTAAAATTTATGTATTGACTAAATTCATCAATTTAAACATTCATCAGGTGTCACACTTCAAATTCATATACCATATGTTTATTTATCTAATTGAGATAGGGCGTCCCTTTAATCCAAATTAATCTATCCAATTGAATGTGATATAGTACTTGCTGGGAAATAACAAAAAAAACCTTTTAACTTTGTTAATAAGAGATTTTCGTATGGTTATAATTAAAATGATAAACCTTTTATTATTATTATTATTATTATTATTATTATTATTATTATTATTATTATTATTATTATTATTATTATTATTGCTGACATATTGAAACAAAAATTCCGTTTAACATTTTTTAAAAGATAATTTAACACTGAAATAACGCAGTTGATTGTTTTATAACGCGGATGAGAGAAGGACGAGAATGAGGAATGAGAGATGAATGAAGATCATTTCAATCTTATTGAAATTACAAGACTACCATTTGCATTAATCTCAACCATTGAATTCAACTTCTCATCAATGGCTCATATTAACCTCTTCATGTCAAGAGAGATAGCCTCCACACCATAACTATGTGGTTTTATAACTATTTGATGCAATAGAAATTTATTTTCTTTGTTGTCAAGGGCTTATTGATCTAGACAATGAATTGGCTCGTGTAATTACACTTTTGAGAGAATGCCAATATAAGCGGCTAAAAGGGATTTGGTTTGAGAGCCGAATTGGTATATGCTGAAGTTATGAAGTGATGCTTTGTATGTGTTGTGCAAATGAATGCTTTGTATGTGCGTAGCGTTTTTATACAGTCCAAATACCATTAAATACTCAGCACACACATCATTAAAACCCAACACACATCTCATCGGGTAAGCACGTCAGGGTGTGGCTTTGGTGCATACACCTGCATATGCATACTTTATGTATGTAATGAGAGAGATGTTTTATGTGATGGAAGAATATTTTGTGGATGGGTAATGTGAGAGATTGTTTATGTTGGATGGATATGTGATGTGTGGGATGTTTTATGTGATTAGAGAAATGTCATCTGTGATGTTGCATATGCATACTATTCAAGGGATTGTACCGATTGAGCATGTCATCACCCGGTAAATCTCACATATTCAGCACCTATCCAAATATAAGGATAATGTAATAATATTGCCATTATGATTTATGGGTGTTAATTATGGTCCAAATTCAACCAGTAAGACACTTGGGTAGTGGAAGGAAAGCCTTTGATGGTTTTGTTCCCCAGGATTTATGCATTGGCAAATAATAAAAACGGTAAGGTGGTTGAGTTTGGCGAGTGGTTTGGTTTTAAATGGGAGTGGCGCATTCAGCTGAGAAGGGGACTATTCGACTGGGAAGGGGAGGTTTGGGACAATTTAAAAATAACTCTGGGGAGGGTGAGAATGAATAGGTTTTTGGAGGATAGAGTGGTATGGGCAAAGGAAGGGAATGGGTGTTTTACTACTAAATCTGTATGGTGTAGGCAGCTCAGCGTGGAAGGGGATGGGTTGAAGGGACTGTGGAACCATCTGTGGAAGATAAAGTCACCTATGAAAGCGAAGCTATTAGTATGGAAAATAGCCAACAATGCTCTCCCGGTAAAAGATGTTTTGATTCGAAGAGGGTGCCTGAATAGCTCAGAAAGTCAATGTGTATTTTGTGGTATTGAGGATGAGACTGCCGATTATATTATATGTAAGTGTGAGACTATAAGCAGCATTTGGTACAGGGTGGTGATGTGGTTTGGGATGGAGTGGGTAATACCAGGAAAGACGAATCACTTCCTCTCTTGGTGGTGGGATTCACGGCTGAAGGGGGAGAAGAAAGAGCAGTGGATATTGACAGGGGTGGGTGTAATATGGACGGTTTGGAAGCACCGAAATGACATTATATTCAAGGGTCGCAATACTTCCTTGAGTGAGATGCTGGAGGAAATTAAGTGGCGTGTAAGTTTGTGGTGGGTTCATTTTTATTGTAATGGAGCAGGGTATACAGAGGGTATGAGCCTCAACTTCCCTGATGGACTGAGTCATAACATGAGAGTAGTACGTGGGGAGCCACGGAGGGGTTTGGTATGGGAACGACCTGAAAAAGGTTGGTGGAAAATCAACACGGACGGTTCTTCTTTTGGAAACCCGGGGCCGGCAGGGATTGGTGCCATAATTCGTGATGAGGAGGGTAGGGTGATTTTTGTACTTTCCGATAACATTGGATACAAGGATTCCATTGAAGCTGAAATTACAGCCATAAGCCGAGTGTGCTCGGTATTAATTAGAGACCAAGGATTTCCACTCCAAAGATTGATCTTTGAGTGTGATTCAATTAATGTGGTGAAATGGGTGAATAACCCAAAGTCGATGCCATGGCGTTTTCAAGTAATGCTGAGTCCAATAGTGGAGGTCTTCAATTTTGCTGGGGAAGTGAAGCTGAAGCATATTCTAAGGGAACGTAATTCTGATGTGGATCACTGGGCTAGGCTCGGAGCAAGGGGCGGGGAGACAGTAGAGGAATGGTATTGAAGGAAAAGTGAGAAATGGGTTATGGGGTTGAAGTATATAATTGATTGGCTGAGAAGGGTCCAAGTCGCTTGTTAGGGAATGTTTTGGTATACTAGGAAAGCAGGCTGGTGGTTAAAAGAGAAATAAATGGAAGTGAAGTGGCACTATAGTGAACGAATGTAGATAGGGAGTGGCTTGTTAGATGTTGTTTGGGCTTAGGGATTTTTGTCTGAGGGTGGGGAAATGGGGATTTAATTGGTGATTATTCTTGAATTAGTTTTATAAGACAAAAAGACAGAAGAGGGATTAAGGGAAGGGATGGACGAAGGAATGATTTGATAAAGGAATACCAGAATGTTCGAATCACAAGGTGGCTGTTGTAATAATATGCTTGTGATAAATTTTGCTTTTATGTTTGTTCAGGTAACTGCTGCTGAGGATATTGCGCGAGGAATGCGGCTGATGAAAATGGCAGGTTGCTGATGAAGGCCACTGTTTGAGATGAGGGTGCCAATGCCTATTGGAGGATGCTACTGATAACATTATTGATGCTGTTACTGAGGATGCTGAGGAAGGCCTTTTTTGAGAATGAGAGCGTTAACGCTATGATTTCAAAAATGAGGGTTCTGTTGGAGGCTCATAAGAATTGCTGCTCATGGAATGAGGATGCTGATGAAGGCCATTCTGAGAGAAGAGGGTGCCAATGCCTATGGAGAATGTTACAGATAATACTACTGATATAGCCAATGGTGGTCTGACTTATAAAGGCCAGTACTCCCACCATCTACCCTGCTTGGAGAGTACTGGTATAGGTTCATAAATGCTGCTGATAGAGTACATTAATTTAGTTCGAAAGCTTTAGTGATGATGCTGCTGGGAAGAAGATGAGCACATGAAATATAAAAAAAAAAAAGTCCCTATCAAGCCATAACGGATGTTTAGAAGATGGAGATTACCACAGGAACAAGATGCTACTACTTTCTCGGTGGCTAGTTCGGGCTACTTCAGGTCTGCAACTAAATCAACGGATCCCATAATTACCAGGTGAAATCTGCTTTTTACAATTCTCAATTCACAAAGTGGTGGTGTTAATCTTGACATTTCTTGATCTTGCTGAACTATACATTTTGAGCCTGCATGCACTCTCATCCAATGTATTCTGAATACTTCTCCCACAATTTCCTACCTCCCAAAGAGCCACATTAGAGCCTTAATTCGTTATACTCGATACCAATTTTAACCACGCCATGTTCCATACTTTTCGAGCCATTCTGAGCCTTAAACTTGTTTTCTTGTTTAGACCCTTAGCCTATAGCAGTGTCCCTTTTTTGATATCCTGTATCTTATATTCTTTCTGGGATGGAAAGGAACTGGTCATGATTTTCAATGTCATCCTAGTGAGTTTGAAGGTTTGGGACTGGGACGTTTTGAAGGTTGGATTACGACTAATGGCGAGTAGGAGTGGTGTTATTAGTGGGTGAAAATAGTCCTAGATTAGGGATGAAACAGTTGTGTAAATGCTTGGAATTCCTTTGGAAGATTTGATATTGGGCTGCCCATTGCTGTTGTCTTTCGAGAAGAGAAAAGAAAAAAAGAAAAAAAAAAGAAAAAAAAAAGAAAGAAAGAAAAAAGAAAAAAGGAAAAAAAAAGAAAAGAAAAAAATCGGACATATGAGATTGAAGAATGAGAATGCAAAGGAAAGTTTAGGAGTAAAATTGATATAGGGGGTGTTGAGTTTGGACAGGGGAAAATAAGTGTCAACTAGATGAGTCCTTAACAAATTGGCATCTGGTAATGAGAGGTATTCTCGAGTTTCTGAATAGGAATTGGGCAAGGCATCAGGCTTTTTGTGTACGCACCTATGATAAGATATGAGATGAACTTATCGGTGTTTATTGGTTAGACTGCATAATGTGGTGGGAATCCAAGTGCTGAGCATATACTTCAAATGTGACCAAGTTGTCTGTTCCTCATCCCAATCTCATTTCCTCCTTACCCCCTTTCTCTCGGTCCCTGTTTCTACCTGTTTCCTCTTCTTTTTTTTTTCTTTTTTTTTTCGGGCAATACATTGGATTTAAGTGTTGTGCAGGTAATAGTGTAAGCTCAGGTAAGTTCAGGAGATTGTCTTAGGTTTTATCACCCCACCGTGGCTGCTGTTACAAAGACGCTGGGCTTCCCAGTGGTTCTGCCAGAATAGAGAGTACAGTGTGGAAGGAGTTACCTGATCCAGATAATTCGGGAGCTGCGGCTTGCGAGAATGTCGACCATGCACTACACTACTCTGTCTCATGATAGCTGCTGCCTTGGACTGAAGGGGCGACTTTGATAAATTGGAGCTTGTATTGTACATGGAACTTATGGAGCGAGAATTCAGTTGATTACTTCGAGTGGGGTTCATGGGGTTTTGAAGATTGGGCAACATTGAGATGGCTGCCTTTTTTTTATTTTATTTCTACTTGTGGCTTGATGTACTGCAACATTTGGTTTCCTATGGAATAAGATCATCTTCCCTCAAAAAAAAAAAAAAAAGAAGGCAATTTGCCGATACTCAAAAACCAAAACCAAATCCAAATCCAAATAAATGCAAGACATTAGATCATACGACATATATTTGGGAAATAATTAGAGTTTAGCGTCTGGAATTTGGAGTTTAGAGTCTGGAATTTGAAATTAATGGTGAAAAATAGTTTTAAATTTGAATAATGGTGTTTGGTAATGCAATTTTAAATTAGAATTTAGAGTCTGGAGTTTGGAAAACTAAAAGTAGGGGGAGGAGCGTTCAGAGTTTAGATATTAGAGTTTAAAATTTGGCAGTTACTGTAATTAGTGTTTACTATATATAGGATTTTAGGTTATTTTTAGTATGTATTTTAAAAGTTAAACGTTAATCGCTAGCGTTTGTGACCAAACGCAGGAATCGGCCAATGAAGAATCATGCCTGAAAGCAGTAAGTATGACTATGACCAAATCTGTCCAAATTGCACTTTGTCTATACATTGCTGTGGAAACACTTAAATCTCGATCTCAAAAGCTCAATCAACTCTGAATTCTAGTACTATTAACATACTATCTATTTGATTTTTTTTTCCCAACATCGTCAAATTTGATCAACTTTTTCATCTAATTTTTCATTTTTCATTTTTATTTTTTAAGGTAAGGCAAGTCTAGGTGTTGACAAAGATAGTAGAATTACCCAAAATTTATAGTACAAAAATTAAATTGGATTCAATATCTACATTTTTAGATTTTTTTCCCTAAACAAAGGGATTGTGAGAGTCAATACCACAAAAATTACAAAGGGGCAAAATGGAGGGATACGGGGCTGGATGTGGAATCCAACCCTTTTACATTTTTAGATTTAAGTCTTGTAAATGAAAAAAAAATTGTTAATCTTATCATTTGATATATTGTGGTTGTTTAGGATGGTGCTTAAAGAATATTTTGGATTTAAGGGTATTTTCAAATTTCAATAATAACTTCCATTTTCAGTTAATTCTATCCTATTTAAGAATCAACTCTAAATTTTTATTGGGAATGGAATTTGACCCCAATGGTCATCTCACCTACCTTCCAAATGTTGGTTGGGGGTTCGATTCGATTTCCAACTGGCCCTCATCGGTGTTAATGTTTACCAAAAAAGACTTTAAATTTTTATTTGTTTAAGAATATTCCATTTTAATTCATTTCATTTTTATTTATCAAACTAATATAAAGTATTTATTTAAATATATATATATATATTAATGATAGGAGGGGATTCTGGAGACGAATTTGGAAAACTAAATGTCCTATGAAAGTCCGGATGCTAGCATGGCGATTGGTTCAAGAGGCCCTACCTGTACGAGAGGTACTGGTCCGTAGGTGTTTGCTGCCGGCCAATGAGGGAAGCTGCCCTTGTTGTGGCAAAGATGTCGAGTCGACTGATCATTTATTCTGTAGGTGCGAGGTGGCGAAAGAATTGTGGTATAAGGGGGTGGGGTGGTTCGGAGTGTTTTGGGCCTTACCAGGAAAGGCTGATCAATTAATGGAATGGTGGTTCGGTTTCAACCCAAGGAAAGGAAACCGAGATGCGTGGGATTTGACAGGATTAGCCATAATTTCAACATTGTGGAAAATGAGGAACCAAGTGATTTTTAAGGAAATGCAGGTTGATATGATGGCTGCGGTGGAGGAGATCAAGTGGAAAGTAGGGCAATGGTGGCAAGCTGCAGTCAGAGGCGCGGATGTTAATCTCATTAGCCTTGAAGAAAATTTTCCCCTGGGGATGGTACAGCACAGCAGGAGCATTATGAGGGTGCCTCGCATAGGGCTTGTTTGGGAGCGTCTGAAACAAGGATATTGGAAGATAAATACCGATGGGTCCTCCTTAGGCAATCCAGGGCCGGCGGGAATTGGCGGAGTCATTAGGGATGAAGAGGGAGTGGAGATTTTTGTCTTGTCCGACCATATTGGAAGGACGGATGCAGTTGAGGCTGAGATGACTGCCGTGAGCCGTGTGTGTGTTGCCTTTATCCGAGATCAAGGATTCCCTCTCCCGATGATTATATTTGAGTGTGATGCATTGAATGTGACTCGTTGGTTGAATAATCCTGGTGTTTTGCCCTGGAGATTCTCTAATTTAGTGTGTCCAATAATGGAGGTACTGAGGCACAGTGGAGATGTTCGATTCCAACATGTTCTCAGGGAACGGAACGCGACTGCCGATCAGCTGGCTAGAGCTGGTGCGGCTGGGGGAGGGAAGGTGGAGGTATGGATGTAGTAAAAGCCCCCTGTCACTCGGATGTTTTGTTGAGATTGGTACTGGTTCATGGAATGTTAGAAGATTTCATCTGGTTTTTTTTAGTCCTGTGCATAGTATGAGGATAGTTGAAATTGGGAACATATTTCTAAAGTGTTAAGATGCAGGCAGTCTTTGAAAACTTGCTGGGTGTGTATTTGTGTATATCGGTTGCTAGAGTGGCGAGTAGAGGGTGGAAGAAAATGTATGTAAGGTCAGCTTGGCTGTAGAATGCTTTTTATATCATGGAATGGATCTATTTTTCCTCAAAAAAAAAAATATATATATATATATATATTAATATTTAGCATATGGCATATATTTAATGAAACATTATAAATTTGCTACAAAAAACTCCCATAAAAATTTTGAACTTAAAAAGTAAAAAATTAATATACTTATATTTGTTGAATAGAAATAATTTAATAATTATAATTATTAAGAAACTATTTTAAGGGACAAAAAAAAGGACAATGAACATACCCCTCTATTTGTACCTGTGCATAGTTCACTATCTCTGGACTCCAAATTTGAGTGACAACAGAACAACTAATTCCTCGAGGATTATACAAAGCTCGAACTCGAGATATTGCTTACGCAACTAGAGCCCCATCCACTCAAGCCAACTGCAGTTGGTTAAAATACAGTATATATTTAGATAGATTTATAATAATAATAAAAATAATAATAATAATAATAATAATAATAATAATAATAAGATCCCATTGCTTTTGTCGTTGTTTTTGCAAAAAAACACTTATCATATAAAAAGGGGTGTTTGTTTGAGCTTAAAAAAAAAGCACATCGAAAAGCAAAAAAAATGCTTTTGGAAGAAACAACTTAGGACCCGTTTGTATTGGCTTTTAAAAAAAACAGAAGCAGAAGTGAAAGCCAAAAGCAGAAGCATGTAACTTTTGTGTTTGGATGAAATGTTTGAAAAACAGTTTTTTTTCAAAAGAGTGTTTGGATGTGTAAAAGTGAAGAGTACTTTTGAAATGTGTAAATTACCAAAAAAATATGCTACTTATATAGGATAGTATATATTTATAGTGTAATTTAAATAAATTAATAGGGACATTTATGACTCTGCGCACATTATTAGTGCTTTTGACTTCTGCTTTTCGGAGAAATACCCCTGGATTGCTTCTCCCTAGAGCACTTTGCAGCTTTTCGAGGTGCTTTTGCTTTTTCTAAAAAGTCAAAACCAACACTCTTTTTTTTTTCAAAAGTGGTTTTGGCAGAAGCAAAAGCCAAAAACACTTGGAAAAAGCCATTCCAAACATGCTCTAGGGCCCGTTTGGATTGGCTTTTTAGAAAAGCAGAAGCCAAAAGCTAGAGCTGTAAATAGAACAAACAGTTCGTGAGCTGAGCTCGTTTCGACACATGTCCGTTCGTTAGCAGTTCGTTAGGTAAGTTAAACGAACCGAGCTCAAACACATAATTTGGTTTGTGTGTTCGTTCGTTAAGTTCGCGAACAGTTCAGAATTGTTTTTTTAATGGAATATATATTATAAAAAATAAATATTTTATCTAGTTGTTCTTTCTATTTTTTATTTTTATTAATTTCACATTTCTCTCATAAATTATATTACAATATACATTACATTTTCACACCTAATTTAATTCTAAAACAAATAAATTTATTAATAAAATAAATGGTTCGTTAACTGAACTCGACTAGGCTCGTGTTCGTTCGTTATTAGCTCGTTCGTAAGGTTAAACGAACAAAGCTCAAACATGAAAATTGGCTCGTTAAGATTTTTGGCTCGGTTCGTGTTCGTTCGTTAATCTTAACGAACAGAGCTCAAACACTTGAAGTTCGGTTTGGTTCGGCTCGTTTACAGCTCTACCAAAAGCAGAAGCAGAAGTGAAAGCCAAAAGCAAAAGCAGGTAACTTTTGTGTTTGGATAGAATGTTTGAAAAAACAGTTTTTTTTTAAAAGTGTATTTGGATGTGTAAAAGTGAAAAATGCTTTTGAAATGTGTGAATTACCAAAAAGGACATGCTAATTAATATGCTAATAATATATTTGTAGTATAATTTATATTAAGTAATGAGGGTATTTAAGTCTTTGCACATTTTACGAAATGCTTTTGGCTTCTGCTTTTCGAAGCACCCCTGGGCTGCTTCTCCCAAAAGCACTTTTGCAGCTTTTCCAGGTGCTTCTGCTTTTTTTGAAAAGTCAAACCAAACGTAAGGCCGTTTGGAATGGCTTCTAGAGAGGTGCTTTTGGCTTTTGCTTCTGCCAAAAGCACTTCTAATGAAAATTAGGTGTTTGTTTTGGCTTTTAAGAAAAAGCAAAAGCACCTCGAAAAGTCAAAAAAGTGCTTCTGGGAGAAGCAGCCCAGGGTGCTTCTCCCAAAAGCAGAAGCCAAAAGCACCTCGTAAAATGTGCAAGGACTTAAATACTCCCACTACTTAATATGAATTACACTATAAATATATCTTATTATCATATTAAGTATCACGTCCTTTTTGGTAATTACTACATTCCAAAAGCACTTTTCATTTTTATTCATCCAAACATATTTCTTAGAAAAAGCCGCTTTTCAAACATTCCATCCAAACACAAAAGTTACATGCTTTTGCTTTTGACTTCTGCTTCTGCTTCTACTTTTGGCTTCTGCTTTTTTCAAAAGCCAATCCAAACGGGCCCGTTTGGAATGACTTTTTGTTTGGAATGACTTTTTTTTTCAAGTGCTTTTGGCTTTTGCTTCTGCCAAAGCACTTTTGAAGAAAAAAAAGAGTGTTTGTTTTGGCTTTTTCGAAAAAACAAAAGCACCTCCGAGCCCGTTTGGATTGGCTTCTAGGGAGGTGCTTTTGGCTTTTGCTTCTGCCAAAAGCACTTCTAGCAGAAATTAGGTGTTTGTTTTGACTTTTAAGAAAAAGCAAAAGCACATCGAAAAGCGAAAAAAGTGCTTCTGGGAGAAGCAGCCTAGGGGGTGCTTCTCCCAAAAGCAGAAGCCAAAAGCACCTGGTAAAATGTGCAAGGACTTAGGGCCCGTTTGGATTGGCTTTTGAAAAAAGCAGAAGCCAAAAGTAGAAGCAGAAGCAGAAGTCAAAAGCAAAAGCATGTAACTTTTGTGTTTGGATGGAATGTTTGAAAAGCGGCTTTTTCTAAAAAATATGTTTGGATGAATAAAAATCAAAAGTGCTTTTAGAGTGTGGTAATTACCAAAAAGGACATGCTACTTAATATGATAATAATATATATTTATAGTGTAATTTATATTAAGTAGTGGGGTATTTAAGTCATTGCACATTTTACGAGGTGCTTTTGGCTTCTGCTTTTGGGAGAAGCACCCTCTGGGCTGCTTCTCCCAGAAGCACTTTTTTCGCTTTTCGAGGTGCTTTTGCTTTTTCTTAAAAGCCAAAACAAACACCTAATTTCTACTAGAAGTGCTTTTGACAGAAGCAAAAGCCAAAAGCACCTCCCTAGAAGCCAATCCAAACGGGCTCTTATTAAGGGACCGTTTGGAATGGCTTATTTTGAAGTGCTTTTGGCTTTTGCGTCTGCCAAAAGCACTTTTGAAGGAAAAGGAGTGTTTGTTTTGGCTTTTGGGAAAAAGCAAAAGCACCTCGAAAAGCTGCAAAAGTGCTTCTGGGAGAAGCAGCCCCGGGGGTGCTTCTCCGAAAAGCAGAAGCCAAAAGCACCTAGTAATGTGTGCAGAGTCATAAATGCCCCTATTAATTTATTTTAATTACACTATAAATATATACTATTATATATAAATAGCATATCCTTTTTGGTAATTTACACATTTCAAAAGCACTTTTCACTTTTACATATCCAAACACACTTTTAAAAAAAAGCTGCTTTTCAAACATTCCATCCAAACACAAAAGTTTCATGCTTCTGCTTTTGGCTTTCACTTCTGCTTCTGCTTTTGGCTTCTGCTTTTTTCAAAAGTCAATCCAAACGGGCCCTAAATACCCCCACTACTTAATATAAATTACACTATAAATATATATTATTATCATATTAAATAGCATGTCATTTTTGGTAATTACCACACTCTAAAAGCACTTTTCATTTTTATTCATCCAAACATATTTTTTAGAAAAAGCCGTTTTTCAAACATTCCATCCAAACACAAAAGTTACATGCTTTTGCTTTTAACTTCTGCTTCTGCTTCTACTTTTGGCTTCTGCTTTTTTCAAAAGCCAATCCAAACGGGCCCGAAAAGCTGCAAAAGTGCTTTTGGGAGGGGCTGCTTCTCCGAAAAGCAGAAGCCAAAAGCACCTAGTAATGTGTGCAGAGTCATAAATGCCCCTATTAATTTATTTTAATTACACTATAAATATATATTATATATAAATAGCATATCCTTTTTGGTAATTTACACATTTCAAAAGCACTTTTCACTTTTACATATCCAAACACACTTTTGAAAAAAAGCTGCTTTTCAAACATTCCATCCAAACACAAAAGTTTCATGCTTCTGCTTTTGGCTTTCACTTCTACTTCTGCTTTTGGCTTCTGCTTTTTTTTAAAAGCCAATCCAAACGGGCCCGTATATTTTCCACCAAAAGTGCTTTTGGCAGAAGCAAAAGCCAAAAGCAAGAGCCCGTTTGGAATGGCTTTTTTCCAAGTGCTTTTGGCTTTTGCTTCTGCCAAAAGCACTTTTGAAGAAAAAAGAGTGTTTGTTTTGGCTTTTTAGAAAAAGCAAAAGCACCTCGAAAAGCTGCAAAAGTGCTTATGGTAGAAGCAGCCCAGGGGGTGCTTCTCCGAAAAGCAGAAGCCAAAAGCACCTAGTAATGCGTGCAAAGTCTTAAATGCCCCTACTACCCGAGCCCGTTTGGATTGGCTTCTAGGGAGGTGCTTTTGGCTTTTGCTTCTGCCAAAAGCACTTCTAGTAGAAATTAGGTGTTTGTTTTGGCTTTTAAGAAAAAGCAAAAGCACCTCGAAAAGCGAAAAAAGTGCTTCTGGGAGAAGCAGCCCATGGGGTGCTTCTCCCAAAAGCAGAAGCCAAAAGCACCTCGTAAAATGTGCAATGACTTAAATACCCCCACTACTTAATATAAATTACACTATAAATATATCTCATTATCATATTAAGTAGCATGTCCTTTTTGGTAATTACCACACTCTAAAAGCACTTTTCATTTTTATTCATCCAAACATATTTTTTAGAAAAAGCCGCTTTTCAAACATTCCATCCAAACACAAAAGTTACATGCTTTTGCTTTTGACTTCTGCTTCTGCTTCTACTTTTGGCTTCTGCTTTTTTCAAAAGCCAATCCAAACGGGCCCTACTTAGGGCCCGTTTGGATTGGCTTTTGAAAAAAGCAGAAGCCAAAAGCAGAAGCAGAAGTGAAAGCCAAAAGCAGAAGCAGGTAACTTTTGTGTTTGGATGGAATGTTTGAAAAGCAGCTTTTTTTCAAAAGTATGTTTGGATGTGTAAAAGTAAAAAGTGCTTTTTAAATGTGTAAATTACCAAAAAGGACATGCTAATTAATATGATAATATGATATATTTATAGTGTAATTTATATTAAGTAATGAGGGTATTTAAGTCTTTGCACAATTTACGAAGTGCTTTTGGCTTCTGCTTTTTGGAGAAGCACCTCGTGGGCTGCTTCTCCCAAAAGCACTTTTGCAGCTTTTCGAGGTGCTTCTGCTTTTTTTGAAAAGCCAAACCAAACGTTTATTTTCCACCAAAAGTGCTTTTGGCAGAAGCAAAAGCCAAAAGCACCTTACCAAAAGCCATTCCAAACACCCTATTAATATAAATTACACTATAAATATATCTTATTCCCATATAAAAAGTATGTCCTTTTTGGTAATTACTTCATTTCAAAAGCACTTTTTACTTTTACACATCCAAACACATTTCTAAGAAAAAGCTGCTTTTTAAATATTTCATCCAAACACAAAAGTTACATGCTTCTGCTTTTGGCTTTCAATTCTGCTTTTGCTTTTGGCTTCTGCTTTTTTCAAAAATCAATCCAAACGGGCCCTAAAAGCCATTCCAAACACCCTCTTAGGGCCCGTTTGGATTGGCTTTTGAAAAAAGCAGAAGCCAAAAGTAGAAGCAGAAGCAGAAGTCAAAAGCAAAAGCATGTGACTTTTGTGTTTGGATGGAATGCTTGAAAAGCGGCTTTTTTTAAAAATATGTTTGGATGAATAAAAATGAAAAGTGCTTTTGGAATGTGGTAATTACTAAAAAGGACATGCTATTTAATATGATAATAAGATATATTTATAGTGTAATTTATATTAAGTAGTGGGGGTATTTAAGTCTTTGCACATTTTACGAAGTGCTTTTGGCTTCTGCTTTTGGGAGAAGCACCCCTGGGCTGCTTCTCCCAGAAGCACTTTTTTGGCTTCTCATGGTGCTTTTGCTTTTTTCCAAAAGCCAAAACAAACACCTCTTTTTTATCAGAAGTGCTTTTAGCAGAAGCAAAAGCCAAAAGCACTCCCCCAAAAGCCAATCCAAACGGCCTCTTAGAGGGTGCTTCTATCAAAAGCAGAAGCGAGAAACACCTAGGGGCCGTTTGGATTGGCTTATTTTGAAGTGCTTTTGGCTTTTGCTTCTGCCAAAAGCACTTTTGAAGGAAAATGAGTGTTTGTTTTGGCTTTTGGGAAAAAGCAAAAGCACCTCGAAAAGCTGCAAAAGTGCTTCTGGGAGAAGCAGCCTAGGGGGTGCTTCTCCGAAAAGCAGAAGCCAAAAGCACCTAGTAATGTGTGCAGAGTCATAAATGCCCCTATTAATTTATTTTAATTACACTATAAATATATACTATTATATATAAATAGCATATCCTTTTTGGTAATTTACACATTTCAAAAGCACTTTTCACTTTTACATATCCAAACACACTTTTGAAAAAAAGCTGCTTTTCAAACATTCCATCCAAACACAAAACTTACCTGCTTCTGCTTTTGGCTTTTACTTCTGCTTCTGCTTTTGGCTTCTGCTTTTTTTAAAAGCCAATCCAAACGGGCCCCTAGTAATGTGTGCAAAGTCTTAAATGCCCTTACTAATTTATTTAAATTATACTATAAATATATACTAGTACTACTACATTCCATATAAATATCATGTACTTTTTGGTAATTATCATACTAGTACTACTACAAACACCTAATTTCTACTAGAAGTGCTTTTGGCAGAAGCAAAAGCCAAAAGCACCTCCCTAGAAGCCAATCCAAACGGGCTCTACATATCCAAACACACTATTGAAAAAAGCAGATTTTAAAAAATTTCATCTAAATACAAAAATTAGTACTTGTTTTTAATTTTGACTTTCACTTCTACTTATGCTTTTGACTTTTGCTTTTGTGAATTCTCAGTAGATTAGAGTGTACAAACAATAAAGGGCAAGGTACAAACGGAGAACGTTACGCGGGAAACAACACAACACCCAATCCCAAATTCGCAATGTCAGGCAGCAATAGCGAATGTTATGTTACTGTGTCTTTCCGCATTCCAATTTGAAAAGACGCATACACAGACTGAAGAAACACGCAGCGGAGACGGCGGCCGACGGCAATGGTGAGCCAGACAAGGAGCAGAGCCCGGGGGAGACCCCGCAAGAATTACACGGAAGAAGTAGACGACCACCAACCGGAACAGCAACAGGATGTAGCACCAGCAACAGAACAAGAAGAACCGGCGGACTCTGGATCGCTTGGAAACCGTCCCCAGTACGAAGAATCTCGCGCTCAAAGAATCAAGGAGAACACCGAACGCCTCAAGAGCCTCGGCATTCTTGATCTCGCCTCCAAGCTCAAGCCCTCTGCGTCCAAACCCTCTGCTTCTGTCAGGAAACCCAAGCCCCTCCCGCCGCCTTCCAGGCGCTCTTCTAGGTTTTCCATTCTCTTTTAATTTCCTCTGCTCCTTGCTTTTCACTTCCTCCTTTTTACACTATCGCGATTCTGTTCTTTCGTTCCGATATAAGGTTTGTTGTATATCTTCTTTGTTTTACATATTGGCTTGCCTCATTACTTACGGCTGGATGTGTCTATTGTTTAGGTTAAAAGATATGCCTCGAGTGAGTTACTCTGAGAAAAAGATTCCCAAGGCGGAGAAGCCGGTGGATGAGGAGGTGGTGATCGTTATACCGCAAGGAGAAAACCCTGAAGTATACACAGAGGAGCATGAGAAACTGTTGGGTGATTCTGAGACTGCTTGGACTCTTTATGTCGACGGATTCGACGATGATGGGCAGCGAATTTATGATGCTGTTGATGCCAAGAGTTGCCATCAGTGCAGGTAATATAAGGTTATGCTGTATGCGTCATTGAAAATCTATTTGTTTGTTTAATGGATTCTAGTATTTCTTGGACCATTTGTTGGGAGTCTAATGGGGATCAGGGAGTTCTGGGGTTTGGGATGGGTTTTTTGTGATAGAAGATTTCATGTGCAGTTTTACTTCCGTTCTGTTTTTTTATGGTGGCCATTGGCAAATGCTTAATGCAGCATCATATTCAGGGTTTAGGGCATATTTGGTTTGCGGCTTTGGGTTGAAACATTTGCGGCTTTGGGTTGAAACCTACTATCCATGATTTACCATATTTGGTTTGCATTTCTTGTTGTAGACTATATCCATTACGGTTTTGATTCCCCTTGTTGTTGTTGTTGTTGTTGTTGTTTTTCCACACACACACATCTGATATCTGATATAGACTAAAAATGGCAAAAACCATTAGTTTCTCGTACCTGTCATTTTTTGAAGGAAAATGCATGGCAAATGTATTATGCTTCTTGTCAAAAAACAAGGATCTTCAAAGTAAGGAATGACTCCTTACTTAGTAAAGTAGCTGACAATATTTTGTTGGGAAGCAACATTGATATGTGCATTTCTTCATTTGTTTTTCCTGTCTTCTGTATCGGGGCTCTACATTCCTGATACATCATTGTGAGACTTTGTTATTTGAAGACTAATTGTTGCATTAGTATTTCTGTTTCTATGTGTGCTGGTAGTATCTGGTAAGACTTAGTGTGTCAGGCCTTTTTCATTTTCTGGGCAGGTTTTGTTAAGCTCACGTGTTCATTTTTCGTTACTCTTGTTCTTATACCTCGCACACCATGCTGTTTATGATTGGAAATATTGAGTTTGTAGGCAAAAGACTGCTGGACTTCACACTGAATGCAGTAAGTGCCACACGGGCTCTGGGCAGTTTTGTGGAGATTGCTTGTACTTGAGGTTTGTCTGCAATTCTATCTAAAGTCGATCTGCTGTATATGAATGTTTGTATTAGAGCACAGCGAGAAAATTTTTAAGGTTGGTATGCTGCTCCTCGCTATGATAAAGTTTATTTAGATCTTTGGGAGACCAAGTTGATTAGGTACTCTGTTTATTGAGAAAATTTGATGCCGTCTATTTCTTCATGCCCTGTGCTGAATTGAGAGTGAAGATTAAAATGGAGTTCTGAATGTCTTTTGTGTGATACCATTTGATAAACTTGAAATTAAGAAATAAAGTTGACACAAAAATTGATTTCTACTTGCGATAATATGAAATGCTACAGCATCATGTGCTATCTTCTGAATAGAGAATTTACTCTTTTTGTGGTGGGATGAATTTCAGATATGGGGAAAATGTTGCTGAAGTTAATGAGAACCCAGAGTGGATTTGCCCTGGATGTCGTGGAATATGCAACTGCAGTCGCTGTAGAAGAGATAAAGGATGGGCGCCTATTGGACCAATCTATAGAAAGGTAGCATGATTCTTGTTTGTTGCTTACAGCATATTTCACGAGATTCCCAAGTATTGTGGGTGATGTATTTTTCAATAACAACTATGTTCTAAGTAATCATGGTGAAATCCTATACATGTAACAAAGGTATGAAAAGGTGTTTACGTGTTACCCTTTGCTAAAATGCAATCCTTCAAGTGCAGGTTAAGAAGCTTGGTTTCAAATCTGTGGCGCATTACCTCATCCACACTTGTCGTGGGCAATCAAGCATGGAACTGTTGGATGCTGAGAATCAAAATTCTGCTGAGGAACAGCTTCCAGTTGATGATGGAAAAGAAGAATCTGCTGATGTACATTCTCCACCACCCTTAGATGGTAAAGGAAAAGAACCAGTAAAGATGGAATTGGATAGCGATAAAGAATATAAAGGAGGAAGTGATGAGGATGATGAAGGTAACGATAGTAGTGAAAGTGATAGCCAGTAAGTACTTGGAAACACTAGACCATTCTTGGCCATTGGTTTTGTGTATTTGGAAAACAAACTTCCGAAGCCTTTTGCTCCACCCCTGTGATTCATAGATGCTTCAAAGTTCAAAGGGGGCAACCATCAGAATGACCCATTCTCTTTGACTACTATGCAGCCTAGTGCTGATTTTGAATATGCTATGCTTGTGGATGTCATATAGTATCAAACTATCAATGGTTTTAACAAGCTTGTTTCTTTGGAATCGAAGAGAAATTTTGTTCAAGTAGCATTAATGCTTTTGTGTGTTAACTTCTGTATATTGTACTAACATAGGCAACCAAGCTTCAAGAATTCAAATAAATAGATAGCTCTGTAGCAGTAGGTGATGTGGGAGGAAGCTAAGAAGCCAGTTCTTGGTTGGACTGTGGCAATGGCTATTCTGCAGGATTGAGCTTCATTTCTAACAGCAATCCCCCTCAACAATTCGAGCCTGGCGTGCTTCTTGCAAACCCAACCGGCAGCAGAGGCGCTGTGTATGCTTCTTGCAAGAACAGATTTCTTGGGTTCAGAAGCATCAAGAAATCAAAGATGATGAAAAGACAAAAAAAAAAAAGGTAAATGGAAAATATTTGTCTCAAGCTTAGGGTGTGGGATGAGAAAGCTAAAATTTCAAAACTGGAGAAAATTGATAATGATGGAGAGACTTGTCAATTGTCATTGTGGATGGTAGTGATGATGTTAACACCTGAGGATCCATATTTGAATACATTACATATTTACATTCAGACAACCAACCTATCAAACAAAGAAACAAAAAAGATTATTGAAATGTAGGTATAAAAAGATAAAGGAATGCGGCTGGCACAGTATTTTGTGATCTGTATTCATTTGAGATACAGACATAGAAATAAATGGAAGAAAACATGAAGAAAAAACAAGCAGGCTTCACATTTCTCACCAATCATTTTGGCCATTTATGACTATATTAAGAATTTAAGATCTTCCCTATAATACTATGTAGTACTTCATATACCAATCAATATATATGTGGCTATATGATGACCCTTTTATGTCTATGACATAGTCACATAGTAGTAGTGTATAGTATAATACTAATGGTTAGAATGAATGATGCATAATGTTTACTCCTTAAATGACTCATGAGTGTCGACCAGTTTGACTCCCAATGAGAATTTAATAAATTAAAAATACGCAATTATTCTCTCTTTTTTTTTAAAAAAAAAAAAAAAGAAAAAATACTCCCGGTTACTGTCACGGTGACACATCATTGAATTGAAATAGCAGTATTGAATATGATGAGGCATGTTGTTTTGGCGCCCACACGTTTTGTCTACAAACACACACAGAACACAACACACGACTTCAATTACATTCTAATTAATACTAGTAGCATATTCCACTGCCAAATTATTACTCATTAAAATGTAATACTACTGGGTTTTGTGGATAGCAGATAACAGGTAGCTGTTTATCCATCCAAATCATGCAAGACATCTAACACAACAAGATCCCGACACTATCTCTGGATTAATTACTCAATTATTATTAGTCCGCATCTTCTGCTTCTTCTATTAAATTACATTTTTCTTTCAAGGCAATAAATTGTCGGACCATATTTGTTACTAGTATTTACAGTTTTACACCAAATCTGTTTTTGCAGTTTTACAAGTACTATATTTTATTGAGGTAATAACTAAAATAGGCCACCAGAAGGAGTCATTTTCAAGTTTAGGTCATGATATTTTGATTTAAGAAAATAGGCCATTAGAAGGATTTCGGGCCTGAATTTAGGCCATTGGGCTGAAATTCGGGCTGCGATGGCTTAAAAATGGAAATGATTCCTTCTGGTGGCCTATTTTAGTTCTTTTTCAATTATTTTTTTATTTTATGTAATTATAATAAATATTACTTATTTTGTGTCATTATTTATGCCCTACTTTTTTCTTTCTTGTTCCAATATTTTTATTTCATTTTCATTTTAAAAATAATTAAATATTAATCATCAAACCTACCCATCACCTTATATTAATAAATAAATATATTAAACTTTCAAATTACACTCTACCATTAATAATTCAAGTCCACCCCACAACCACTTATCAGTAAATCACACATAAATAATTAAATTAAAATTGTAAACTTATTACAATCATATTATATAAATTTTTAAGTTACTTTTTTTTAACAATAACAATGTGACGAATGGAGTAGTATAAGAAACAAAATAAATATTAATTCAAATATATTATAAAATAAGTAAAACAAACACATATTCAAATAAATTATAAAGTAAAAAAATAAACATGTTTTATTATAAGTATCCCAAAATTTTCGGACATGGTACTTTATGCAGGGATAATTAGTAAAATACAAGGATATATTAGGGTTAAAAAATATAGCTTAAGAATTTATATAATGCGGTTGTAATGAATTTACAATAATTTATTTATTTATGTGTGATATACTGATATATGCATGGTTGTAGGTTGGATGAGAATTATTAATGGTAATGGGTTTGAAAGTTTAATATATTTATTCATTAATGCGATATGATGGGTATATTTGGTAATTAATATTTAATTATTTTTAAAATGGAAATAAAAAATGTTAGAACAAGAATAAAAGAAAGTAGGACATAAATAATGTCACAAAATGAGTATTATTTATTTTAATTAAATAAAATAAATAAATAATTAAAAAAACTAAAATAGGCCACCACAACCCGAAATCCAGCCCAATGGCCTAAATTCAGGCCCGAAATCCTTCTGGTGACCTATTTTAATTATTAACTCTATTTTATTTAAGCCTCCCTTACAGATAGTGGCTCATTTATTAAGAGGGGAAAGGCCCATTGACTTAATTCCAAATTAAATAAGAAAAGAATGAAGCAATAAGGGCATACAAAAATTAATAAATGAAAAGAAAAGAAATGAGAGAGTGGTCCTCCCGGGCAATCCGGAGATAGATTAGGCTTAGGTTCGTCTGAGGATCTCCACTGCCCACCTCCCTCCCAGTCACTCATCTCCTCTCCTCCATTTAAATTTTGCTTAATCACTCACTACTTAATCCTGGCGGGAGTACGGCCATCCTTATTAACTCCCTTTGTCCTTACCTTACACACACACCTCATTAATTAATTACTCCCTCCGTCCCACTCCAAGTGTCTTGTTACTGTTGGGCACGAGAATTAAGGTAGAGTTGGTTTGTGAGTATATGGTGGGATCCACATAGTTGTTGGAGGGGAAAATTATTTCTATTTATAGAAAGAAGACATTTGTAATGGGACATCCAAAAATAGTAAGTAGGACATTTGGAATGGGACGGAGGGAGTAATTAATTAATTAATTATTCTCCATTCTTGCATGTCCGTCCATCTTTGATCTCACAAGTCACACCCAATTCCATCCTTAATCCTTCTCTGCCTCATTCTACTTGCATCTCTTGTATCAAGATTCAATTTTTATGTTCAATTAATTCACTGGTTTTTTTCTTGTGGGCATCGATGATCACTGAGGAGTTCAGCTTCCCCATCATCACCGGGGGCAACAATAACTGCACCAGCGTCGTCCACCTGACGGTCCTCCCGCCTCTCTGGACGCGATCGCCGTCCTACTCATCATCAGCCTCCGACCACCACCACCGTGTAATAAGAAGAAACAGGTTCCTCACTCGAAGCTTCTCCCATGTCGAGGCCCAACTCCTCCTCCTCAAACCGCAAGACGACCGGGAATTGGCGGGGAAGAAAACCGACATCCAAGAGGAGAAGATGGACATGTTGTGGGAGGATTTCAATACCGATGATGATGACTCATTAGTAGTAGTGCCTCAAAATGATCATCATCATCATCATCTCCATTGCCTGCAGAGTCCATCTGTTTCGGTTCTTTCTTCTCCTCCTCCTCCTCCTTGTTCTTCCTCTTCTTCCCCTGTTTTCGAAATTGGAGCGTTGATCCCCGCGTGCTTATCACCGCCGCCATCATCTTCCCATCCTCACCGGATTAGTATTCCTAATGCTAACCGCGATGGGGAGAAGGGAAGGGGAACGGAATTGGTAAACGGTAGCTTTGAGGGCGAATTGGAAATCCGGACTAGCAGCAACTTGATGATGATTGTGACAAAGGAGGACAGGAAAAAATCGAAGAAAAAGAAGACGAAGAAGGTCGTGCAAGAATCGGTTTTGAGGATGATGAACAAGTTCTTCCAGCTGAAGAACATCACTGCATTCAAATTCCACAAGGCCAAAAATTAGTTACCGTGTTTTACTCCAGCATCTGTCGGTACCTATTAATTATGATCTCATCATCTCATCTACCAATTTCCACAACACTGTATACTATACACTGTATGTAGTTTACAAGAAAATTTATTTTTATTTATTTGCAATGTTGTTGGCATTCTTACACCATCACATTTTATTACAGGAATTGGATCACCT
Organism: Hygrophila difformis; assembly: GCA_030278955.1. Lineage (NCBI taxonomy): Eukaryota > Viridiplantae > Streptophyta > Magnoliopsida > Lamiales > Acanthaceae > Hygrophila > Hygrophila difformis. The sequence goes on from JAOANR010000011.1 coordinate 7,403,858, forward strand.
GGATTCTAGTATATTTTTCAATTCAAAAAAATGGTTGAAATATATGAGAAGCAGTGAAAAGATGTCATTTTGAAATAATAGATATGGGGCTTCATTTGGGTCCTTGATCATTCCTTTATTAGTATGTTTTCATTTTCAGGGGTAATGTGGGTGTGGAATGCAGTGATTTTTGAGCTAATTAATATGTGAAATAGTCGGTGTGCAATTTTCATTGTGTAGAAATATATTAGAAGGCTACTACTAGTATTTGAGATCAATTAATGGAGAGAGGTTTTACATCAAGATTTCCTCTAGCATTTTTCAAGTTAAGTCTCTATACTAGAGCCTCTCTCGGTAGTTTTCCATTTTCTTGTTTATTGTTTTTACACTGTTTTCCTTGGGAGGGAAACGATAATGATCGTCATCAGATTAATCGAACACAGACCTTTCCAGGTGGTGCTGGTTGATGATGTCTTATGCAGCAGTAGTGTAGTGAGAATTGGCAGAATATGTTGGGGGATTTTCGCAGTATGTGGATATGAGAATCAAAATAGGAAGAACTTGGATAATCAATTGGATCGTGTGAAGAACACTTTCCTAAAGTTGTATTTTGCCACTGCAAATCAACTTTGGGATAATCCAAAAGATGCACTCGAATTTCGAAAGAAATAAGAGAATTGGCTTGGAGGATTGCAGAATTATTGTGTCTGTAGTGTTTTTGTGTTTCTCGTATATTTTCTTGTGTTATCTATGAATTCTGCAGGAATTCATATTTGTAGATGAATGATGCAGTAGATATGAAAAGATACAACCAATTATGAAAGGGTGCAATAGTTGGGATTCAAATTTGAATTTTAAGTTCAAATCTAAATTCAAATTTCAAATCCAATTGCTGATAGTTTAATTTATCCAGCAATACGAATTTAAATTAGTCATGACCATGACTAAATACCCCCCACATAATTGCACAAGGAAAAAGACAAAATAAGTTCCAGCAAACTACACTGGTCTTATTCATGACCATGAGTAAGCATATTCTCGTTTGCTGTATTGAAAGACAAAAGAAAATGAAATTCCAGCAACCTATCTACAATTTAGTCATGGTCATGACTAACCCATAGGCTGCTTGCTGTCTTTCTTTTCCTTCCACATCTTTTCATATACCTCCTAATTCATTCCTCTTGACCTCTTGCTAGGTCATCCTTTGTCGTAGTGGCTTATGTGAGTGTGCACTCCGCACCTCCTAACCCACATTATAGCTCGACTACAACATAAGCCAAACTTTAGTAAATCCAATTACACCAAAATACACGATGACACTAAAATCATCAACAATCCTCCCCCATTTTAGTGTAATCCATGATTTCTAAATCCACACAATAAAACCAAACTCATGCATAAATGAAAATATCGTGACGATTGAATTTCCATCTTAGTACGATACACATTCCAAGCATTCGAGAATCAAGGTGTCCATGGATTGAACCTTTCAACTCATTTGAATACATGAAGATAACGTACACACAAGTTAATTACAACACTCTAAGCCTTCACTTGACACTATCTACGACCATGCATCCCTATCCATTCATAAGCATATACAAAGCCAAGTCCAAGCTTTTTGAAGCGGCCACACTCCATGCTCATATAGGTAGCTCTTTTAACTCGTGCACCTGCATATGCACTTTTTCAAAAGAGATATTAAGAAATAAATTTCATCCTACCTACTTGCAGATCCGAACACATACCTTGGGATGAACTATTTATGTGTTCCAATTTCTCTGGGTAAGCTTTCCACATTGAATTCAGCTTCCAACGTTGTATTGGAAGGGAATTTGGTATCTTACCAATAGAAATTTTAATTGGACTTCAAACCCATCCCTATGGCCGACTTGTGAACCAAGTCCCTAGCTAATCCCTTTGTCAAATGATCAGCTAGATTACATTGAGATCTCACAAAATCAACTGAAATTATCCCATGCATGATGAGCTCACGAACCATGCTATGTCGGATGCCTAAATGCCTAGACTTCCCATTATACATTTGACTATAAGCTTTAGCCAATGTGGCTGCACTGTCACAATGTATAGCAATGGGTGGTATAGGTTTAGGCCATAATGGAATTTCATAAATTAAATTCCTTAACCATTCAGCTTCCTTGCCGGCAGAAGCTAAAGCAACAAATTCAGATTCCATTGTTGAATTTGTGATGCAAGTTTGCTTTTTGGAAGTCCACGGAATGGCACCTCCCCCAAGTAAGAATACCCAACCACTAGTGGAAGAATGATCTTCCATATTAGTGATCCAACTTGCATCCGAATAACCTTCTATGACCGAAGGGAATCCAATATATGTCAAACTATAATCCATAGTTTTCTTCAAGTATTTAAGCACTCGCCTTAGAGCTTGCCAATGGTGAGTACTAGGATTACTTGTAAACCTACTCAACTTGCCTATAGCAAATGCAATATCCGGCCTTGTGCTTGTCATTGCATACATCAAGCAACCTATCAACTTTGAGTATTCGAGTTGAGATATAGCTTCTCCATTATTTGGCATAAGTTTCATACTTGGGTCAAATGGAGTGCTAATAGGAGAATAATCATAAAAATTGAATTTCTTGAGCACTTTCTCAATATAATGAGATTGTGTGATTGAAATTCCTTTGTTCTCCCGTTTGATTCTTATTCCAAGAATCACTTCCGCCTCCCCCATATCCTTCATAGAGAATTTAGATGACAAAAATTCTTTTGTCATATCGACTTGTCTTTGGTCTGTGCCAAAGATCAACATGTCATCGACATACAAGCAAATGATGACTCCTTTACCATTTTCATCAAATTTGCTATAAACACACTTGTCAGTTTGATTTAAACTAAATCCACTTGACAAGATTACATCATCAAACTTTTGATGCCATTGTTTTGGAGCTTGTTTCAGCCCATACAAAGATTTGATCAGTTTACAAACTTTATGCTCATTTCCGGGCATAACAAATCCTTCCGGTTGCTTCATATACACTTCTTCTTCTAAATCCCCATTCAAAAATGCCGTTTTAACATCCATTTGGTGTATCACAAGATTGTGAATAGCTGCTAGAGCTATCAACAATCTAATTGTGGAGATTCGAGCAACTGGTGCATAAGTATCAAAGAAGTCAATGCCTTCTTTTTGTCTAAAGCCTTGAATAACTAATCTTGCTTTAAACTTATCAATTGTTCCATCAACCTTCATTTTTCTCTTGAAGATCCATTTACAACCAAGTGATTTGCAGCCCGGTGGAAGATCAGTTATGATCCAAGTGTTGTTTTGCTTGATAGAATCAATTTCATCATTTATTGCTTCTTTCCAGAATGCAACATCTCTTGATTTCATTGCTTCTTCAAAGGTTCTAGGATCCTCTTCAACATCAAAGCAATAAAAGTTTTGGGAAGCAATCTCATCTCTTGATCCTTCAACTTATAGTTGAAAGTCGGAACCAAATGATTTTGGTTTCCTAACTCGTTTACTCCTACGAGGTTCGAAACTCTCATTAGAAGTATCACCTAGACCAACATCCTCATGAACTCCAATAGAGTTAGGAATTATGTCTTTAGGTCTAGGCAGAGATGAGAATCTATTCTCATCAAAAATTGCATCTCTCGATTCCATAACTGTATGGATCGAGACATAATCATTTGGTTTTATTACATAAAACCTATAGGCCTTGGAATGCTCTGCATATCCAATAAAAATACAATCAATGCCTTTTTCACCCAAACTTCCTTTTGGGGTCGGGAAGTCTAACAATAGCTCTACAACCCCAAATTCGAAGATAGTTTAAATTTGGTTTCTTTTTATACCAAAGCTCATATGGTGTTTTCTTGTTCCTTTTACTAGGAACCCTATTCAATACATAGCAAGCCGTTAGCATGGCTTCACCCCAAAAACCTTCATTCAAACCCGAATAGGACAACATGGAATTAACCATTTCCTTAAGGGTTCGATTTTTCCTTTCAGCTACACCATTTTGTTGCGGTGTATAAGGGGCCGTGGTTTCATGGATAATTCCTACGGATTGGAAGTAAATATGATCAAAGTATTCACCTCCCCTATCCGTACGCAAGACTTTAATTGCACTATTAAGTTGCAATTCCACTTCAGTCTTGTACACTTTGAATTTATCCAAAGCCTCATCTTTTGCATGCAATAAGAAAATATAGCAAAATCTGGATGCATCATCAATAAAAGTAACCACATACTTCTTATTTCCTAAAGATGGAGATGAATGAAAATCACAAAGATCACTATGTATTAATTCTAACAAAACAGAGTTTCTAACAATGTTTTGAAAAGGTTGTCTAGTGATCTTATTTAGCATGCATGTTGAACACTTGTCCATGTTAAAATCAAATGCAGGGATTAATCCTTCCTTAGACATGTCACGCATCCTTTTATAATGAACATGTCCCAAACGAGCATGCCAAATAGATGAATCAATTAACTTAGAATCAATCATAAACACAGAATCAACTGTACATGGAGTTTTATTCAAATTCAACATAAACATTCCATTACAATAGTAACCAAATCCAATGAAGACCCCACACTTGGATAGTATATATCTATCCGACTCAAAGACTTGCTTATAACCACACTTATTAAGTACAGGACTTGACACTAAATTTTTACGCAATTTAGGTACATACAACACATTAAACAAGGCTAAAGATTTTCCGCAACTAAATTCCAATACTACACTTCCACGACCAAGAATTGGAGCAGATGACTCGTTGCCCATATACAATACGGATCCATCATCAATTGATTCAAAGTTTTTAAACCAACAACGACCCTTGCAAGCATGTGTAGTGGCACCCGAGTCCACCCACCAAGCAATGTTGTCATCCTGCACATAATATGCTTCAGAATTTAATGACACATAATTTTTAAACAAATTCAAATTATGAATTAAATTCTGACCTTGGTTTGGAGGTTGGTCTTTAGACCCATTTCCTAAATCAATCGTGCTTGCTCCATTATTCTTCTTCCCAACACGACAATCTCTTTTGAGATGTCCAGTTTTACCACAATTCCAACAAGCCATTTTAGGCTTTTTGTTGGATTTCTTGTTGGAGTTATTAAAGGGTCTTTTTTTCCCTTATTTTTCTTGTCATCTTTTGTGTTTTTACCTTCCACGATCATGTTCACCGAGGATGGTCCAGCAATATCTTTTTCCTTGTTCTTGTCATTCTCCTGCATTCGGAATGATTCCTCAATGCGCAAATGACCACCAAGTTGTTCCAATGACAACTCTTCTTTGTTGTGTTTCAACATATGTTTGAAATCCATCCAGGATGGTGGAAGTTTGTCAATGATGCTTGAAACAGCAATAGCATCATCCATCATCAAGCCGTGTTGTTTGAATTGTCCCAGGGTTCGTAGGATTTCATGGAATTGCTCCATAACCGGTCGAGAATCAACCATCTTGTAATTATTGAAATTACTAACCAGGAATTTCTTACTCGAAGCATCTTCAGTTAAATACTTCGATTCAAGAAAGTCCCACAGTTCTTTTGCTGATTCAACATTTTGATAAACATCGAAAAGTGCATCAGACATACCGTTCAAGATGTGGCCTCGACAAATATAATCATCATTCTCCCATTTGCTTCTGCGTCTAGCATTCTCCAAAGTTTCATCCTCACTAGCCTCCGGGCATGGTGTGCTAAGAACGTAGACGACTTTGAGAGTTGTCAGCAAAAAATGCATCTTCTTTTGCCACCTTCGAAAATCGTTGCCTTCAAATTTGTCCAATTTCTCGAATTTTGAAGTCAGGTTCTTCATTGATTCCGCCATGATTCTCACGAAAAATACAACTTTAGATTGTTGGGGAATTTTCGCAGTATGTGGATATGAGAATCAAAATAGGAAGAACTTGGATAATCAATTGGATCGTGTGAAGAACACTTTCCTAAAGTTGTATTTTGCCACTGCAAATCAACTTTGGGATAATCCAAAAGATGCACTCGAATTTCGAAAGAAATAAGAGAATTGGCTTGGAGGATTGCAGAATTATTGTGTCTGTAGTGTTTTTGTGTTTCTCGTATATTTTCTTGTGTTATCTATGAATTCTGCAGGAATTCATATTTGTAGATGAATGATGCAGTAGATATGAAAAGATACAACCAATTATGAAAGGGTGCAATAGTTGGGATTCAAATTTGAATTTTAAGTTCAAATCTAAATTCAAATCAGATTTGAATTCAAATTTCAAATCCAATTGCTGATAGTTTAATTTATCCAGCAATACGAATTTAAATTAGTCATGACCATGACTAAATACCCCCACATAATTGCACAAGGAAAAAGACAAAACAAGTTCCAGCAAACTACACTGGCCTTATTCATGACCATGAGTAAGCATATTCTCGTTTGCTGTATTGAAAGACAAAAGAGAATGAAATTCCAGCAACCTATCTACAATTTAGTCATGGTCATGACTAACCCATAGGCTGCTTGCTGTCTTTCTTTTCCTTCCACATCTTTTCATATACCTCCTAATTCATTCCTCTTGACCTCTTGCTAGGTCATCCTTTGTCGTAGTGGCTTATGTGAGTGTGCAATCCGCACCTCCTAACCCACATTATAGCTCGACTACAACATAAGCCAAACTTTAGTAAATCCAATTACACCAAAATACATGATGACACTAAAATCATCAACAGAATAAAGATTGCAACTTTTGAGAATTGAGTGGCTACAGACAGAAATCATTCCAAGATTTGGAATTCCAATTAAAAAGTGTAAAAGAAACTTCATACTATGAATGAGCTGGTTGAGAATTTACAATTGGATTTGAATGTTCCCTTTGTACTCCTGAAAGAGGATCATCTGGTTGATTTAACCCCAAGCGCTATTGAATAATGTGAGATTTTGGAAAATGTGGAACATAGTAGCAGTATTTCTCTAAGGTAATGATGAACATGATGTGGGACAATAAGTTCCTGTTTGTACTAGTATTTCTTATTTCCTCTGTTTATATATTAGATATATATTTGTAGTATTTCATTGTTTGCTGAGAAACTACTACTAGTACTAGTTAGGATTTGGCGGTAGGGCCTTTCATGATTGGGATATGTTTTGTTAGAGATGCAGCACGCAGGGGGTGAAATTTTGAATTGGAGATTTGGTGCAGGAGAGGAGATGTTTACTCAACATTCAACACCCAACCCTACCCTACCATTGCATATCCAGAAAATGGAACCCATATCTTGACTGAATGAAACTCAATAGTGGATCAGGATGTCGTGTAATTTAATAATAATAATAATAATTACACAATAATTACATGTACTACATAGTAGTAATAATAAGGTTGAAATAATCTTATAGGTACTGAGTAGTGTTCTTCATCATAATTAAACCTTATATATATATATATATGTATGTATTGCCTTGTTTCTTCTTTTGTATTGATAGATAAATCTGTTGAAGCAATTTATGCGTGCATCTTTTTTCCAAATGAAGTAGTAATAAGTACTTCATAATTGGTCAATGAAATGATACGATGATCCTTTCCCTCACCACAAGTTTAGAAGCCCATCCATGAGATTATTAGATTATGATCATCGTCTATGTCCCTTGCAGTCTCTGCCCTGCCCGGTGAGATCCAAAGGGCAATCCAATCCATTGACCACACAGTCCACAAGGGACTTGCCTTCACTAATCTCTCTCCATAATTTTTGTCTTTCTTTTTTTTTTTCTTTTCTTGAAGTAATGAAAAGTATTAAGAACAAAAACACCACATATATATCCAGTCATCCGAATTCCAAAACGCGTAGTATTCTGTATTCCCTCCTTTTATGGTTCGTTTCGTTATTTTGGCATTGTTCAATTTTAACTCAATTTTATCGCAAATATGCACGCAAATTTTTTTTTTAGAATCATATATAATCATGTAGTTTCACAATATATATTTTATATAAATTTTTACTTATACATATTTTGATATATTAATAAGTTAAATAAGTAAAATTAAATACATTGAATTACGGTGAATAAATATAACAAACAATAATGGAACAGAAGAAATGAAAAATAGGGGCAAACATGAAACAACTAAGAAAAACAGGGAAAATTGTAGTAATTAAGAAGAAGAAACAATGTACAAAAGAAAAATCCTCATTGAAATCCAGAAACCAAAAACCACTGGAGTGAGAGTTCACCCCTTAAATTATTACTAATATAAAATTCAACCTTCACACTCTTACATCTCTTCTTATAAAATTATTACAAAGAAAAACCATAGTATGTAGTAATGTAGAAATCAATGAAATGTGTACCCTACTTTTGACTCAATGAAATAGTGAAAACACAACTCACAAAATCAATAATTCACTATAATTAATCTTATATATATATACTAGGAATTTCTCGTTGTGCAAATTGCACAACGTATTTTGGATATACAACTGCCGGTGAAAAAGAAAAAATATTTTTAGGCGAGTGCTTATATTTTCCTTATATTATAGTTATTATAGTTACTATGTCCTATAAAAAGATCATACCGTCAAATATAAATCTCTAACCGAAAATACTTACCGTCATGAAATGCTTGTAGATTCAACCAAACAGTATAGCTCCAGTCATAAGAGATACCACCGGGAAGTGACTCCACTAAAAATAACAAAAACTTTCTGCAAATCTCTATATTTCCATAAGACATTGCTAGTTTCTGGGGATTTGTTTCTTTGAGAAACATTTGATACCATACCGCACATTTGAACTTCTTGATGTGGCCTTGAAGTGAACCTTTCGGAGCATGAACCAATCATAGAAAGGAAAAAAAAAAGCACAAAACAAAAAGAATAATTTTGCAAACAAAATGACAACAAAAAGTTAAAACATATCTGTACAATAAAATATATATGGTAACAAATCCTTGCTTATTAAAGAGGCACCACACTGCAAATAAGCGTAACAATGTTATCGATGGCGGATGGCGGGTCATGGCGGAAAACCAAAATACCGCCATAGGGTTATGGCGGATGGCGTGGCTATGGCGGACGCCAAATATATTGAATAAAAACATTTTTAATTAAAAATATTTTTTTACTAAAAAATAGAAAAAATAATAAAAATATTTAAATAAAGTTCATAAAATACTTAAAAGTCTAAATACCAATTAAAAAAGTCTTAAACAAGCGTGAACACATCAAACACCGATATAAATCAACAAAAAATCTACTCAATACTCATCATCATCCCAAAACCCAGCATAGTCAGGTAGACATTTTTCACCTATTGTTTTAAAAAATATAAAACACAATACTAAACAAGAATTTTTTTTAAAAAAAATCGACAAACCAAAACATTAAAAACTAAAAAAGAAGGGGAAAGTACGATACATAATATGACAACTCCAACTCAAAGTCCAAGGAGAAAGATGGAGAGAAAATAAAAATATCCAGAGAGAGGGAGAAAGAAAAAAACTGGGAGAGAAAAAAAAGCAGCAGCAGAGAAAGAAAAAAAACACGTTGACAGTTAACTCCCCTTTGCTCGCCGGAGAAGCCCCTGCTCGCCGGAGTCTCTGCCGGTTTCTGGAGGCCGTCGCCAAAATTAAACAAAAGCACAAAAATGGAAGGAGAAAACCCATTACCAGGCAAGCCCAAACCACTGGCGGCAGAAAACCCATTACCAACTCCAGGGGAAAAGTTTACTTTATCCACAGCGCCACTCATTCTAAATGATGAACTTGAAGAGGGAATATCAAAGATAGACTGATCCATCACCTCTTCTTTTCTCCTATCCATTTCCATGATGGTCTATAACACATCATAAACTTGCAACTCCAATTGAATCTGAACAAAATAGAAACTGCAGTTAAAATATCGAAAAGAACAATAACTGCTAAATTTGATAAGTGTTACACTGCAAGTGCTTTGGATGCCAGGATGATAGTATTAATGGAGATATCCATAATAGCAGCAAACAATATGAACGACAAGCAAAAAAAATGTCATAAATGAATAACACAAAAGGATAGATCAGATACGATTTGATAGCAAAGAAAGTCAGAAAAAATCGTAACAATATGCCTTTGCTTATTATACAATATAGATTTGTGCCAAATACAGACTCCATCCCAGGTTGATTGACAACATGTTGCTGTCCTCAAATTCCCAATGCATGTTGAATTACGGTGTACAACATTCGTTAACATAAGTTAATCAATATCATTAAAATAGAATCGTCAAAAAGTGATATGACTAATCACGAAGGACTGTTTAGTTGTAATTTTTGTCAAATCCCAAAATTAAGATTTATAGAGGATTTCATATATATGAGTAAAAGTTTCTCATATATATGGCGCTTGAATCTACCAAAGCCTATACATGTATCCTCTTCCATCAACAACCACTTGTTTTTGCTTCTCAATCACACCTGGAAACAGGGGGACAAAGGAAACACCAAAATGGCTCCCCACCTTTCGTAGGCTAGAGCTTGAACCTATAACGATGCCAACATCTGCCTTCAGCAAGCAAAGTAAGTCACCCACAGAATCCCCAATATACACTGTCACAATCTTTCCATGGTTTGAACTATTATTCTACAGCAAGATGCTTTCGAAAGCTTGGACCTTGTTGATTGGAGATTCAACCTTTTTAATAATTTCTCCTGTGGATAATGAATCCTCATATACAAACTCATTTGCATGAATATTCAGAGTCTCCAAATCTCCTGCTTGATATAAAATAAAGTTATTAGCAAATATCCCAATATGTGGCTCAAATTAAAGATAAAGGAAACTATAATTTTAAAATGCAATTGTTTTCAATATTAAAAACAATGCATCAATTTTGAAAAGAACAGAACAATCAAATCTCCAGTGTAATTTGATTAAGTAATGCAAATCCTCATCCAACAAATGATGTGTATAAACAAGAGCAGTTTAGAATTAGACATACTACCTAACACAAAAAGAGCAAAAAAAAATCATTTTTCCAGGTTGGACATGAGAACATTGCTACCAGAAAATAAGGGTATTTGAATCATGTTATGTACATTACCAAAATTTTGTTCATATTTAGTTCAAGTAACAATAGCAACATATTTAAGTTCCCACTCAAAGACAAAGCATTCAACATTAAATATGGAAACAACAAACAACACATGGAGCAACATGGAAAAATTTAAATTATAATAACATGAGAAACATCAATAGAGTTGATCAAGTCAGTAAATAAGTATTAAAACCCCAATAAAACAGCATAAGAGAACAAACCTTTAGAGGAAAAGGCAGACCTAATGAGATCCGCACACCACCAATAGGACAGAACATGGATGTTTGGGTTGACATTATTATTTTTAACAGCACTCTGGGAAAAACTGTTGCAACCGTTTTAAAGAATCAATCGCTCTCCTGCTCTTTTGATGTCCTCAACATGCAGACCTTTAAGCACACCAGAATCTATCACCCTTATATTTTCTTTCTTTGCAAATTCAGATAGGTGCTCCAGTGCTTTATACAGACCTTCATAATTGAATTTCTCCTCTGCAAATGCCAAGTATTAGTCATTGCAGATTCATAAGGAAATTTTATGCACTATTATCATAGATACGATGCTGCATCTGTATTAGAAAGCAATATGCTTTCAATACATTGTTCATACTCTTCAGTGTAATTTTTGTCAAATCCATTCCTCCATGTGTCTTGGGATCATTTTCATTTTAATCTTGGACATAAACAAAAAATTTACGGGCATGTCGCTTTTCAAAGATACCCATGAGAGGCGATTTCAGAGCCTCCATGTCTGTTGTAGGCACCTTTTGAACCTGTTAAGTTTTATTTATTACCAGAACCAGATCAATAATTTTCTGGCCTAATAGCAAACATGTCAGAAAAATGTAGAGAGAACAACACTACCTTTCCTTTGTTGTAGGCATAGCTCCCATCAACTACTTTAAAATACAAATACTTCGTGACATCAGTATGAATGAGGACCCACACCAGGGCACCATTTGCCATAATGAACTGGAATGGAAGAAAGTATCACCTCTGTAAGTTTGTAAGTTTAACAGTGTAGATTTCTAAGGAATATGCACAAGCTTATATATCTATATATAAAAAGAAAACATTGGGATCATGTCAACGTTATAATCTCTGCTGGCACCCAATTGTGCTGGAGGCTTGTCACTCCCTCTGAACCTCTTCCACAACTAAGCTTAAAAAGAGATGGCTCAATACATAATATACAAGGACAGCTGCATCTGTGTCTTTCATTAGATGAGTATATGGAGACAATGAGTGTCACTCATTTGTTCCAAAATAATAAAAGCAATACCTGAATGAGATCAAGTGAAGTTGATTCAACACCATAACAATAATTGAGGTCCATGTGTAGAACCTGTTCCCAAGTAGATAACAATGAGAACCCAATCAAATAGATGTGCCAGGGACATATCAATGTTGCATTAAAAGATTCTTTTGATAAACTAATTGCATTACAACTACAACTTCCCTGAATAGCCTGAGAAACATTTGGTGATGAAAATTACTTTGGTCGAAAATTAAAAAAATACTACCTCCGTTTTCGTATGTTTTTGACAAAGAGTAATGTGTTACTATTCACCCACAAACTTTTATTTAAAGTTTTATCATAGTTATACAAGTTAAAATATAGTCAAGTGGGATCTTGTTAGATTCGTCTCGTCGAGTAGTTTTTAAATATCGAACTTTTAGAATTTTCACTTGTACCGAATTTGAGTTATTAATGGTTTAAAATGTGTATTGGACTGCGTGAAAAGTGGGTATGTAAGAAACATTTGAATACGGAGGAAGTATAAAATAAATATAAAATCTCTTATAGTTCAAAAACACCATTAACACCACCATTATATAGTTCAAATTGCATCATTCTGATTGCAATTCACAAACCATTACAAAATGTTAAAAGTCATCAATGAATCCCATGGACATCCGCAGCAGCAATCATGACATAATAACCCCAAAGAAACTCCTTATAACCCTAAAAGGCTACAACCAAAACTCCCCGTTAACAAAACGAACATTAAAAATTTAGTGAAGAATGTAAAATCAAGGTCGAAACCTGTTGGTGAAGAGCATCCCGGCAAAGAAGCAGCACATACAGAGGAAGATTGTGAGTCATCGCGAGATTAAATTCTTCGAATTTGAGTTCTTCCAAGACATTATGCCCTTCCGCAAATTAATCTTACAGAGGAAGCCTGGTGCATTTGCGATTGAATCGGAAGGAGGTGAACACGCTCGACAACACTCCGCAATGGCGACGACGGTCCGATAGGAGCGGCACCCGACGACGATGATGTATGAAGAAGGCAGAGACGCAGGCGCGGCGGTCGAAAAGTGTCTCACGGACAGCGGCGGCATGTGGCTCACGGACGGCGGCGCTATCGTCGGACGCGGGAGAGGAACCCTAAAAAGATCGATGGAGATGAAGCTAAATCCAGACCGAAATCAAAACCCAACCTGAAAAGGACTCCAAACCGATGCAAAATCGCGCAAGATAAGGAACGAAGAACTGACCGTGAGCTAAGGCAGAAATGGGCGCCGCGGATTGGATGGGAGGAGGGGGCTATTGGAGACGAATCGCGAATTTAGGTGAGGAGGATAGACGGAGACGAGAGACGCAGGGCATCCGTAATGTGTAATAAAGCAGAACCTGAAGATCGAACGGTCAGAAATCAAATTGAATTCCCATCAACGGCCAGAAATCAAATTAGAGTATAGAGAAGAAAAGGATCCAACGGTGACAAACAAAATTGAATTATGATCCAACGATCGAGATTGCAATTGAGCTTGGCAAAATTTTTCCATACTCTCTTATAATATAGAAAAGATAGATTAGGGGTCATTAGGGGTTGAGGGGACCCCATTAACGTCAGCAATAATGGATTAATTGGGTTCATGACAAATTACTAATGATTAATTTCAATAAGTTGGTGAATAACATCAATTTAAGGTAATAGTATTTGCTTTAAACCTATTTTAAAATTTTAAAAATGGAGAAGTTAGGGTGCAACTATGGGATTTGACATGATATACTGCGGCTTTTTCCAACCGTTGATTAGCTTTTTAAATCAACGGTTGAGATGAACTGGAAGGGTAAAAAGGTAATTATGTCATATTACTCCAAAATATATTTTAGTACATTTCAGCGACAAAGTATGTAATTTTCAGCAATTTTATTGATTAATATATTGTTTTCAGCGACATGCATATTGTTTTCAGCGCATCTTCTGTGTATTTTCAGTGATGGAGTATAGTATATTTCAGCGACGCACTATAGTATATTTCAGCGACAAACTTTAGTATTTTTCAGCGACTTGATATTGTGCATTTCAGTGACTTCGTAAAAGTTGAAACCCTAATTCTTTGGTTTAATATATTTCAGCGACACACTATAGTATATTTCAGCGACGCACTATAGTATATTTCAGCGACAAGCTGTGTGCATTTCAGCAACATCCATAGTGTTCTTCAGCGATGACATGTGTATTTTTCAGCGACTTGACATTAAAAAATTTTATGGACACTTTTACCCTTTTACATTTTAGACCGTTGGATCTTAAACAAACGGTTGGGATTAGTGCCTTGATGTGCTGCGGGTTTTGGTGATTGCACCGTAACCAATCCATTTTAAAAAACTTAACCGTTTGAGTCTAAATTATTTAAACAAAACCAAACGCAGTTGGCCTGAAAGGTATGGAGTTATGACAACTTAAGTAAATGTGTCAAATTCAAGTCTTTATTTATGCAGGTTATTCACCGAAAAGTAATTATTTAAACAATTAAAAAGTTCTTGCTAAACACCCCCAAATTTTTTACTATAATTTAAAAGCCAATTGGGTATGAGTCGGCCATTGGATTCTTATTTAATGAATGATAATAATTGTAGAAAAGTTTGAGAGTATTTTATAGTAAAATTTTATTCATATCACGACAACTTAGTGGTTATGACTTATGATGCTCAGTCATATCACAGGTTCGAGAAATATCGAATGCGAATAACTGTATTAGAAGAAGTCGATCTATTATGTTCACCTGTACGTCAAGATTACTCTTTGTAACTCAAATAAGCTAAGAAATCTCTTTTGATTTAAAAAAAAAATAAAACTAAAACATTATTAATAATAAAACTTAGATATAAATAATTAATCCCCAAAATAATTTTTATTATTATTTTTTTTTAAATTGATGATATAATAGATATAAGAAAAGTAAATGATAAGAGGAGGAAGCTCTTATCACTTATTTGTAACAAACAATCTTATTGTAATACTAGACTTGTTATTCAGTAAGTGATAAAAGACAATAAAACCTATCATCAAACGGGCCTAAGGATTTTAACCTTTGAGGCCTTGTTTTTCTGAATTTGTTTGTATATGGTCCTTTAAGATGTATTGAGCCAGCTGCCTTGATGATATCCTTGACTTTGTTCTATTAGTTTGAGGTGGTCTTGTTTTTAGGATTATAAAGTAGTATTTACTTGCAAATTTTGTCTAAGGGATGTTCGATCCATTGGTTGAAATATCTTTGATGTCTATGTTTGAAAATGGCCTTCTATGGGAGGAAATATATTGTGAGAGCTCAAACAACGGTTGAAATGTATAGAATAATTCGTAGACAAATTTTGAGTCGGATGAACTCGGAAAAGATTGATTGGATCTTGTATTCATGTGGGAAAATATTTGCCTTAAATTGTATTTCGCCTTATACAAGTGTCAAGGTTTCGAAATCAATTAAAAAATATCCAACCAATGGAAATCTTGGAACTTTTGGCAAGATATTCAAGAACACAATTTAGAGTTTTTTTTTTTTTTTTGTTTTGTTTTGTTTTGTTTTTTTTTTTGATATGCAAAATGATTGTAGTTGTCTTGTTATTAATAATAAAAAGTTGTCCATGCAAAAAATTGGTAGTTTGGGCTGTCCTCTTCTATCCGTGCGCCTAAAACAAAAAACCGAAAAAAAACTTGAGGCTTGGGCGCGAACCTTCCTAAGCGCGCCCAAGCCTTGGGTACGCTTTTGAAGCCAATTAAGGTGTCCGAGTAGGCAAAAATAGGAGGCGCCACCATAAAGGGTGGTGTGGTACCCAAAATAGCCGGCCAGAAACTCGGTATCCCAATTCCTTAATCTTTTGTTCACTCACATTATCTGATCGCCACAAAAGGGCAGGAAACGGATGTTCGTTATAGTGGCGGCGATCTCCACAGCACCTAATAACTTGTTGCAACTCATACGACGACACACATTCTGCCATGGATCGATTGTTGGATATGATCGAACAAACAAAAACAAAGAACGAAAGGAAAAACGATACCGAAGGCTACCGGTTTCGAGACACCGAATTGGACTCGACTATGCACGATTGCACCGCCTAATCCCTCTCCCGTTCCCATTACGACGTCGATACGATCGAGCACACCTCCAAGCTCGAAAGGGAAGACCAACAATGGTGGGCATCCATGGTGAACCTTTCAATGTTCAACACTCAAGAGAAACACTCTCAATTTTGTATATTCATCAAAGGTTAAAATGACAAAGTGTTATGGATGACCTATATATAGGTATCCGAAATACAAAGGAATCAACAATTAAAGCTATTGTTTAAACAAGCAAAACAAACCCTAACAGACTAATACGGCGCTACACTGGATAGCGTCGTCGGGGAGGGATAGCGTCGTAGTGGCTCTGGGTGATGAAGACAACAATCTGATGGACGACGCTATACATGGTACGACGCTATAGGATAGCGCCGTAGGCTCCTTTGGATAGCGCCGTAGGCTGGAGTCTTCTGGTTGACGGCGTGATCCTTGGGTACGACGCTATAGGTGGATAGCGTCGTAGTTAGCCTGGATAGCGTCGTCAGAGGCTTCAAACTGGATCAGCATCTTGAGGCCCATTTTCCCGGTTTTGGCTTTCAGCAATTCTTCCTCAAAGCTCCGGTTCAGCAGCTCCGCAATTCTGGTCACGAACTTCTTTGTCAGCTGTTTTGAGACCGGGCCCTCTGGAAATGTTGGGATCAACAGTGTCCTCGTTCCGGCTCCCATGCCATCCCCACCCCCTTGGGGAGGTTGAGCCATCAACCGACCAGGATCTTCCTCGTCCCTCTCGAACAGAGTCAGATCTGCAACATTAAAGACATGATTAATATGACCATATTCATCAGATAATTGAAGTTTGTAGGCATTATTATTAATCCGTTCTAAAACTTTAAAAGGCCCATCTCCTCTCGGAGACAATTTGTTGCGTCGGCTGGCGGGAAACCGTTCCTTCTTCCAGTTTAGCCACACCCAATCGCCAGGATTCAGTATCAGCTCCTTTTTGCCCCGGTTGTTATATTTGGCATAGCCTTCCGCTGCTTTGGCCAGGCTGTCTCGAACGTCTCTATGCATCTCCTTTATTGCATTTGCCCTGTTCCTGCCATTAATATTAAGATGCTCATTGCGGGGCAATGGCAGTAAATCAAGTGGCGTTAGCGGATTAAACCCGTACACGACCTCAAATGGTGACATGTGTATGGCACTGCGTACGTGTCTATTATATGCAAATTCAATAAAAGGGAGGCATTCATCCCAACTCTTACTGCTAGAAGCAGTGATAATTCTAAGCAAGTTACCCAATACGCGGTTAACTGCTTCAGTTTGTCCGTCGGTTTGGGGATGATATGCAGTGGAGAACAGCAACTTGGTACCAATTTCTGCCCACAGAGATTTCCAGAAATAACTAACAAACTCAGCATCTCTGTCTGACACAATGGTCCTTGGTACGCCGTGCAGTCTAACAACCTCTTTGAAAAACAATCTGGCAACGTGGTGCGCATCGTTTATTTTGGCACAGGGAATGAAGTGTGCCATCTTCGAAAATCGGTCAACAACCACAAAAATGGAATCTTTCGCCCGAGCAGTACGAGGTAGTCCTAGGACGAAATCCATGGATAAGTCGATCCAAGGTCCCTCCGGTACTGGCAATGCTTGGTACAACCCATGTGGTTTTGCTGTTGACTTGGCTTTTAAGCACGTGATGCACTTGCTGATGAAATCAGCGACCTGTTTCTCGATTCCTGGCCAGTGGAAGCGTTCAGTCAGAACATTCATTGTGGCAATTCTACCAAAGTGTCCCATCATATCACCCGAATGGGCTTCAGAAATTAACAGTTCTCTGATGGACCCTCTTGGTATGCACAATTTGTTCCCATAATACAGAAAACCATTTAATTGGGTAAATTCCTTGAAAGCCAACTTCTCGGTTTTCCTGTATATCTCTCCAAAGTCTGCATCTTGAGCATATAAATCCTTAATGTGCTCGAAACCTATCAGATGTGTAGTAGCAAATGCAGCGAGATTTAATCTGCGCGAGAGGGCATCTGCTACCACATTGTCCTTACCCTTCTTGTAACAGATCACATACGGGAATGATTCGATGAAAGAACTCCATCTGGCATGTCTGGCATTTTTCAACTGTCCTTGCCCTCTGATGTGTTTCAACGTCTCGTGATCTGTGTGGATTATGAACTCACGCCCTCACAGGTAATGTTGCCAAACCCGCATCGCTTGTATCACAGCGTACAATTCTTTGTCGTATGTGGAGTAGTTCAGTCGAGCTCCTCCAAACTTCTCGCTGTGATAGGCAATTGGTCGGCCATCCTGAAGCAATACTGTGCCCATGCCGGTTCCTGAAGCATCACATTCGATTTCGAATGGGAGGTTAAAATTCGGCAATGCCAACACGGGTGCATGCGTGAGCTTATTCTTCAATTCCTCAAATGACTTCTGCTCCTTGGGTCCCCATTTGAACTGTAAGCCCTTCTTCAGCAGAGAGGTCATTGGTGCAGCGATCACACTGAATTGTGGCACAAATCGTCGGAAGAATCCGCACATACCCAAAAATCTCCTTACTTCATTAACATTAGTTGGCGGGGTCCATTCCGAGATGGCAGTAATCTTGGATTCATCAACTTTCAATCCGTGCTTCCCGACAACAAATCCTAAGAAGGTGACTTCTGGTACGTGGAATGTGCACTTTTCAAAATTCCCATAAAGCTATGCTTTTCTCAGTTTGATGATCACCTGCACAACATGTTTTACATGATCAGATTCGTTGTGGCTATAGATAAGAATATCATCAAAATACACAACGACAAATTTTCCCATAAACTCCCTTAGAGTTTCGTTCATTAATCTCATAAACGTAGATGGAGCATTTGTGAGACCGAAAGGCATCACAAGCCACTCATACAACCCAAACTTGGTTTTGAATGCTGTTTTCCATTCGTCTCCAGGTTGCATGCGTATCTGATGATAGCCGCTTTTCAGGTCTATCTTGGTGAATATGCTTGCTCCACCCAGCTCGTCGAGCATGTCATCTAACCATGGAATAGGATGGCGGTATTTGATGGTGATAGCATTGACGGCTCTGCAGTCGACGCACATCCTCCATGTTCCGTTTTTCTTTGGTACCAGCAGCACAGGCACTGCGCATGGAGACAGACTCTCCCGAACCCATCCCTTGTCCAATAATTCTTGAACTTGTTTCTGGACCTCTTTCGTCTCGTCGGGGTTCATGCGGTATGCAGGCCGATTCGGAATGGATGCTCCTGGTACGAAGTCGATCTTATGCTTTACACCTCTCAAAGGTGGCAATCCTGCTGGCAGTTCCTTGGGAAAAACATCCATATTATCTTCCAGCATCCTGCGAAAATTATCAGGCACATTAAGTGTAGCGGGAGAGTTCTTAGAATTTTCTTCGATAGGCTTAACAAAGGCTAGGAAACAGTGACCTGATGTAGGCGCATCTTCGATGGCTACTTCCAGCTCTTGCTTTGTGAACAATAAGCATCGTTCTGATCCTGCAAGTAATAAAGGAGTTTGATCAGCATTATCAGAATTAATCGCAACCCCTTTACCTTTTTGCTTTCTTTTGAACTCCTCTTCCTCTTTCCGGATGTTTTCCATTAGGTTGCGATGATCAATCTTCACAGTCTTCGGAGGTAGTGACTTCATCAATATTCGGCTCTGTCCGTCTCGAAATGAGAGATCATTTTCCGTGCCTCGGTATATAGCCCTCTTATCATACATCCATGGTCAGCCTAACAAGATGTGGCATGCGGTCATGGGAACTACGTCACAAAGGATTTCCTCTGAATAGGGCCCAATGGTAACTGGTACCCTTGCCTGCTTGGCGACTTTAGTAGTTCCACTTTCGCTCATCCAATGGAGTTGATAAGGTTTTGCATGATCTTGCATAGGTATACCTAACCTGCGCACAGTATAGAGGCTCACAGCATTAACACAACTACCATTATCTACAATTAACGAAGCAACATTGCCCTTAAGTTTACAATGGTAGTGGAACAGATTCTCCCTTTGCTCAGGTGAGCTGTTGCTGGTGGTCTCTTCTCCTTTATCTGCATTGAGCGCTCTCATCACTATGAAATTTGTCACATACTCCTCATCATTTCCTTCCAAGACTACACAGCTCAGATCGCCCTCGTCTGGATATTGATCATCATCATCGACATTTGGCTCCTCATGCTCATCTTCGTCATCCTCGTCTTCAGAGTCAACTTCTCTCCAAATCCCTGATTCAATCATGACCATTCGCCGTTCTCTTTTCGGGCACTCTCGGGAATAATGACCTTTCTGTCCACACTTGAAACAGATGACGTCCTTGATGTCCTTTCGAGGTTTATCTCGGTCGTCTTTCCTGTAGCGATTGGGGTCCTTGAAGTCTTTACCCATGTCGAAAGCTTTGGGTCTATTGGGCCTGTCATCCTTTTGTGCATTGGGCTTCCCATATTTATCTGTCGGCTTTGAAGGCTGGTCATTGGATCTGGTCGTCCAATATTTGGTAGAGTTGGAGATGATGGTTGATTTGACGGGTCTGTCCCTCAACTGTCGGTCAATTTCAACTGCAAGCTGAACCAGATGTTCGAGCCCAGTGTATTCCCTAATTTGATTTTTGCAAGAACTTCTCTTCTCAAGCCTCTTTTGAACCTTGCCATCAGTAGCGGTTCGTCTTCATTCATTTGTACTCTCATCATGAGGCGTTCCAATTCCTTGTAGTACTCATCGGCAGTCCTGTTGTCCTGCACACAGAAATTAACTTTCAGGTATAGCTCATCAAGGTAACTACTTGGAACAAACCTCTTTTCCATAGCATGCATTAATTGAGCCCAGGTGGCAATGGCTTGCGTTCCCATCCTTTGAGTATCGCGCTGTAACTTTTGCCACCATTATAATGCATAGTCCTTGAATTCACATACAACTAATTGGACCTTTGTGAATTCATTATATTGTTGACAGTCATAGATTAATTCAATGGACTGTCGCCAATCAATAAATTCTTCTGGATCACTTGTTCCTTTGAACGCTGGTATGGTGAATTTAATTCCTCGAAGAACAGCTTCCATTCTGTTCTGTTCAACAGGCGCTCGAGGCGTGTGATCTTCAAATTCATCCTCAAGATGGACTACTGGATTCATGTCGAGTCTCTGCCGCGGTGGATGATGTACTGGTGGTCTAGGATTGGCTGCAGCTGGCGCTGGTTGTGGAGGTGGAGGTACTTGGAACTGAATATTTGTTGGCACTGGAGGTCTAGGTGGGGTCGGGGCTGGGGCCCGATTGCCTCGTGGACCTTGCCGTCTATCATAAGTTCCAAAATATAATCCCTGCTCCTCAATTGCGGCCTCAGCATCCTCCATGTCTGATCTATGGACTCCGCTTGTGCTCCCGGGGGTATTGGTCTGTGGTGAAGGTGTAGGCTGAAGAGCCTCTTCGATCCTTCGATCCACGTGTTGTATGACTTGGGTCTCCATTGCTTTTCTCCATAGAGTATCTCCCCGTTGCACTTCGGTTGTCAGAGTATCCAATCGCTGAGCGATCTCAGTGACTCGAGTTGCATTATCATCTATGTCCTTGCGCATGATTTCAAGTTCGGAACTCTTGGCGGTATCGGCAATAGCGACTGTCATGCTTCGCATCATTTCCAGGAGCTGCGCCATATTGGGATCCATGTTACCTGCCATAGAAACTAGGAAAGAAAACTAGATGTATGTATATGAAGTCAGAGAAATTAGACAGAATATTTGTAGAGTGATCTCACAAAAGTGTATCTCTCACTGGGTCCACTTCTCCACCAGTTGGTATTGATAAGCTGAAATGTGCTCAAACGTATAGATCAACCAACTATCAGAGGTGAGAAAACAGATATGGACGCACAGTGCAAGAAACAAAATGCACAGTTCGACTCTATCAAATAAATGGTACAGAGTTGTGTGTGAAGTGATCAACCTGAATTAAAAGCAGTTTATGGCGTTAATCAGCTATGTAGCAATTATCCGGACTCCTCGCAATTTAGAAGTGTAAAGTAAAAACCTTACAAATATAAACGCTCGGAATAAAATATCTACCTCACTCACACAACCCCAATAGCAACAATTACCAAGCTGATAAAACAACTGGTAAAAATTACTGTCAAGGAACTCCACTATCTGTAATTACAGACGGAGCTTCAACTCTGGTGGTTTGTAAAATAAATCAGCGGAACAGTGTAAGCACTTATTCCTCGGAGAATTCCACTGTAAAGTGCGAACACTGACGAAACTTCAATCCGATAGATTGTTCGTGATTTACCTCAGTGAAACCGTACAGTAAAAATAATATAGTCCAATAATTACAGTCCAAATGTTTACAGTCCGAATTACAAATTTTGCAATACAATGAATATCTCGGAAACACTGCAATGGACACGTGGCAACTTCTGATTGGACGCTGAAATTCTGAAAATTCTGCACTGGGTACGGTGCTAGACTGCTTGGTGTCGTCAATGAGGATAGCGCCGTAGTACTCGAATCCTTGGCCTACTTTGAATTGAATACGGCGCTAAAGGACTGGTACGACGCTAGACTTGGATAGCGTCGTCGATGTGGATAGCGCCGTAGTACTTGAAACTTGGCCTTCTCGATTTTCTGAGCTTTTTTATAATTACGACGCTATATGTGTATAGCGCCGTCAGCTGGATAGCGTCGCTGAGGATAGCGTCGTCCTCTGCCTTGGACTTCTGATCTTGTTTCGACACTGCGTCGCTGAACTTGGGGTACGACGCTATCGTGGATAGCGCCGTTGTTGTATAGCGTCGTCCTTGGCAGGACTTAGCTTTTTTTTTTTTTTTTGTGTTTGTCTCAAAGACTCCGCGTCTAGAGACTGGTGGGCGACGCTATAGGATAGCGCCGTAATAAGGATAGCGCCGTTGGGGCTATAGCGTCGTAGTGTTGGAAGACTTGCTCTCCAATTAACTCCCTGGACACTTGGCACTATCTGAGCACTCTAACACTAAACCCACTAAACCCTAACTCCCAACAAAATCAAAACAAACACTCCCCAAGAACTCTATGAACACCAACCCAAATTCAAAAATTCCAAAACTCTCGGATGCACTCGAAAATAGATTAATGCCACATATAATACCAATTAAAGCTTCAAAACCACAATTATATCCAAATGTAATCACAACCAACACAAGAAAATGCAAGAATCTCAAATTCCAACCAAGAACAAGTCTCGGCCGAAACCCAAATCCTTCAAATGTGGTCGGATATTGATGGAAATGGTACCAATGGACTCGTATGATGATGGGCAACAAGAATATGGAACCCCAACTCAAAAACAAACACAAGAGACACCAAAACTTGATGGAACAGTAACCGGACTCACAAGAACATGAAGAACACAATATTTTTGGATTTTTGGATTTTAAAAGAGAAAACGAAAACAATCAATCCAACAATGGCTCTCATACCAGAAGATATGCCATGGATCGATTGTTGGATATGATCGAACAAACAAAAACAAAGAACGAAAGGAAAAACGATACCGAAGGCTACCGGTTTCGAGACACCGAATTGGACTCGACTATGTACGATTGCACCGCCTAATCCCTCTCCCGTTCCCGTTACGACGTCGATACGATCGAGCACACCTCCAAGCTCGAAAGGGAAGACCAACAATGGTGGGCATCCATGGTGAACCTTTCAATGTTCAACACTCAAGAGAAACACTCACAATTTTGTATATTCATCAAAGGTTAAAATGACAAAGTGTTATGGATGAACTATATATAGGTATCCGAAATACAAAGGAATCAACAATTAAAGCTATTGTTTAAACAAGCAAAACAAACCCTAACAGACTACACTGCTACGACGCTAGACTAATACGGCGCTACACTGGATAGCGTCGTCGGGGAGGGATAGCGTCGTAGTGGCTCTGGGTGATGAAGACAGCAATCTAATGGACGACGCTATACATGGTACGACGCTATAGGATAGCGCCGTAGGCTCCTTTGGATAGCGCCGTAGGCTGGAGTCTTCTGGTTGACGGCGTGATCCTTGGGTACGACGCTATAGGTGGATAGCGTCGTAGGCCTCTTGGCTAGCGTCGTAGTTAGCCTGGATAGCGTCGTCAGGGGCTTCAAACTGGATCAACATCTTGAGGCCCATTTTCCCGGTTTTGGCTTTCAGCAATTCTTCCTCAAAGCTCCGGTTCAGCAGCTCCGCAATTCTGGTCACGAACTTCTTTGTCAGCTGTTTTGAGACCGGGCCCTCGGGAAATGTTGGGATCAACAGTGTCCTCGTTCCGGCTCCCATGCCACATTCATCATTTTACAAATTCAATTGCTTAAATTGCCTTTATGATACTACTAAAACAATTACTGCAAACTAATTGCTTTAGGAAATAAATTCGTTTTTTTTTTTTTTTTTTTTTTTTTCCTTCTTAAAATCCTACTACTTTTTTTTTTTCATTTCACCTTATGATTTTTTGGGGACCCCCACGTCTGATCTGGGCTTATTTGTTGACCATTCTTTTCCTACATTTCAACTTTTTTTTTAAATATATATATAACAAATACTAATATCAGTTCGGATAAAATATGTGAAGTACTTGTACATGACAGTTCTTCAAATCGATGATGGGGGTAAGGTAAGGGTAGGGTGCTGCCAACAGGGCATTATTCGCTGGCAATCACTCATCAAACAGTCCAAACCTTAACAACTACATTACTCCCTCTCAAACTTTTTCTATATTTTATTATAAATAGTACATCATTAAAGAATATAATTGTTGGGGCCATGGGCCACAATAAGAGAATTGAGCCATACAACATGGGCCAAAGAAGAATGTTAAAGGAAGTGGGCTTAGAGTTGATTGGGCCGAGAGACTAAAGGAGGACGATCCATAACAGACGAAGAGTCCATAACAGAGGGAGGTCTCAGAGGCAAGGGATTTCGGCCGAAATGAAGCCAAATCAGCCGATTGAGGGGAGACGAAAATCGGCTCAAGAGAATAGGCCGGAGGAGCGGTTACCAAGCTCCGGCTATAAATAGGGGATGCCATGCACAGAGTCAAGAGAGATCAATCCAACCCCCAAATTCTTTTATCAAATTTAATTCTTTGTATCTTTACTGCTTTCTTTACAGCTTTCCTTTACAGTTTTTCCTAGACTCTAGCTTAGCTTATAGAGGTTACTATCCAAGTCCACCGTTGTTTCTCAACAACTGGTAGTTTGGTTCCTTTTTCCAGTGAATTCGCCGTTGTTTCTTAACAACTGGTAGATTCTCCATTGTATCCAGTTTGCCATTATAATTCCAGTGAATATTCAGTCAAGTTTGGGCGTAATTAGTCAAGTTTGGGCGCATTATTGTAAATTCAGACCCATAATCGGTTTGATCCTTTTCCGATAGCCTCCCTTGAGGAGAAAAAGGTCCTTGGCTCACCACCAGCCAAACAGTGGCATGCCCAGTGGGACTAGAAATGGCATTCGAACAGGCAACTCCAGCAGTTAACACGGCGGCAAGGACCGCTCTGCCGCCGATCTAGGAAGAACGCACGGCAGAGCCGGGTGAATTCCCCCCGGGGTTCCCTGGACCATCAAACTTCCACAATCAGGAGTTTCCGCATGACGATCTAACCCCGCATTTCCGTGATCATGTCCAATTTATGGTAGAAGCGGCAGTTACTAATTCGGTTCTGCAGATAGAAGGCAATATTCTGGCAGCGATGCCAGCTATGTTCAGAGCCGAATTAGCGAGGAATATGTATCCGATGGGAACGCAGAATGCACAGATGGCGCAAAATCCACCACATGCGATGCAAAATCCTCACAACTTTCAACAGCAGGCCTATCGGCCGCTAGGAGCGCAAGGACCACGGCCTTTCGTCCCTCTGCAACAAAGGTATGATCAGCAGCAGAATCAACCACCTCAACCAGTAGTGCAACCGCCTGCTCCAGTGGTTCAACAACAATACTTACCACAGCAGCCGAATCCGCCACAACTGGTTGACAGGGAATTGATTGCTAAGATAATTCGTACTCAGTTTGGAAATCTCATCGGCCAGGAGAACATGCCGATGTATAGGAAGCCTTACCCCGAGTATATCGAAGAGCAGTATCCACTACCTAGAGGAGTGAAGGTTCAAGATTTTAATACTTTCTCTGGAGAGGTCGGCCGATCTACGATAGAACATATTGGCTGATTTACAGCTCAATGCACCAGAATTGCGCAAAATGATTTTCTTAAGTTGATATTGTTCAGCTTATCGCTTACTGGTCCAGCATTCGAGTGGTACATTAATTTGCCAGCAGGATCGGTTAACACCTGGCCCGAAATGGAGCGGTTATTGCATGCCCGATTCTATAATACCAGTCCTGAGGTATCAGTGGTTGATTTAACACCAACCAAACAGAAAGCGGCGGAATCAGTCACTGAATTCATTGAGAGATTTTATGCAGTTAAAGCTCAAATGAAAACAATGCTGCCGGAGCATGAGTATATCCAAATCCTGAAGCACAATCTGAAGTTCGCCATCAAGCACCGATTGATGGTCACAAGACCAAGGACTGTGGCCGAATTAACGGCCGAGGCTATAAGAATGGAGACTTATTTAGCGGAACAATCGGCTTTCAAATTGAGCCGAAGTCAAAGTGGAAGATCACAGCCTATCCAGTCAGCCGCATCATTTGCAGAATCTCTGGATAGATGTGAAATCGAGGAAGAATATAATACAGATGATATTCCTGCTTTAGCCGAAGTAGCAAGGGTCGAACTGGTGATAAAGGAGCCCATGACATGTCCTGCTCTTCGGCCAGTCAGAGGCAAGGAAAAGGAGGGAGAAGTCAGGGACGAATCTCAGAGGTTTTATTCTTTCGATCTATCTCAGATGGATGAAATATTTGATTATTGCCAGAAGAACGGATTATTGGAATTCAAAGGAAATCACCCACAGCCAACCAAAGAGCAACTGGAAGCCGGGTGGTGTAGATTTCACAGATCGGCTACTCATTCTACAGCAGTTTGTGGACATTTCAGAAAGCTGATCCAGAAGCATGTCGACGATGGGAAATTGAAATTCCCAGACAGACTCATGGCATTTGATAAGAATCCGTTTCCTATCGCAAACATGGTAATGGTGCACCCGATCAAAACAAGTCTGCACACGATCGTTTGGGCGACCAACCATCGACTAGTAAAAGCTCTGTGCAGATCGGCTAGGAAATCAGCCATCGGCCCAGAAGAAGGCAGGAGTGTGGAGACAGTTAGGATCTCCGAAGGCGAAAGAGAAGATTTCGGATGTTTTTGACCGATTGGGCAATTATGAGGTTAAGGAATGGATTAAGCAATCGGACAAACTTCAGAAGGTGGAATTCGGAGATGAAAAACCAATGTTGAAAATCATAACCAATGGTTGGGATTCAGAGATGAAGTTGACAGCCGATAAACAGAATGGAAAGACTGTGATTCAGATCACAGTTCCCGAGATGCTGTCTCTCCATAAAACATGAAACTCAGAAGGCCACCAGCAAATACTCAGGTAGGCCGATGGGTTCAGAATTCCCCAGAGAAAAGGCATTTCGACCAACGCCGATTTGAGAACTCAGCCTGGAGGGCAGGGGAGAAAAAGACTCCGAAAGGAAAAGGATCATATCGTACATTTAAACGGAAAAATGCAGCGGCTTAAAGCAGCCGGCGCATTTAAGCAAGAAGAGTACGAAATGATGCATATGGAAGAGGATTTCCCAGACGATTGCTCTTCGTCTGAAGGAAGGATCCTGAATAAAGTGTTTACGGCTCGATTAAAATCAGCCGTAGGGAAAGAAGAAAGGAAGCCGAAAGAAGGACAAGATCGGCTGAAAAATAAATCTAAATTTCAGCCGAAAATAATGCAGCCGAAAGCCGATAATGAACAGCCGAAAGTAAAAGAGGAATGGAAGCCTAGACCAGTCCGAACTAGGGAGTGGAAGCCCAACAAGCATCGTCCCGAATAGTGACACACTTTCAATCGGGCAGTTCAAGTTTGACTTCGGGTCTAGTGCTAATATGATAGGAATGACCACGACAACCGAGGAGGAGTACTGGTCCAATTTGGAACCAACAGTGGTTTTCTGTCAAAAGGAGGGAGAATACTTCGGCGATGAAGAACCCATTGTGGACTTCTGTTTCGCCAAACTAGAAGCACTTCGGCCTGAGGCCGAAGCAGAGAAAGTTGTGGAAGAAGGGTACGAAGCATTTGTCCCTGAAGCTCAGCCAAGCACAATTTTACCTCTGACTATAAAGATGTCTCAACATGTGAGGCCTTTATACGTCAAGGGCTGGGTCAACGGGAGACCTCTCAGGAGAATGTTGATTGATGGCGGAGCAACCGTCAACATTATGCCATTATCCACATTGTCGAAAATAGGCCGCTCGAAGGATGATTTATTGCCCACAAGGATGAAAGTATTAAGTTTTGTGGGAGCTCAAACGGCGGCCGAAGGATGTATTTTAGTGGATGTAACGGTCGGAACAATCTCGATTCCGACTATGTTCTTTGTAGTGGATGCAGAGGTTCCGTATGCGGCCTTATTAGGCCGATGCTGGATCCATACTGCTAGATGTTTGCTATCAACACTTCACCAGAAGATATGGTTCTGGAAAAAGGATGGCACAGTTGAAGAAGTGGATGGTGATCAACCTTTGTTTCCAGTCAGCACAGCCGGCCGAATTGATGCGGTGTTGTACGAAGAGCCCATACAACCATTCCTAGCAGTGGTAGGGGAACAATACCCGCAGGTTGTCGAATGCGACTGGACAGATTTGGGGTTCGAGGTCAGATATCAGGCCGATGTACGGCCGAATGTTGAAGAAAGTAAATGATGAACGAAGAAACTAAGGGAATGGTCGAGTTCGAATCGACCGAATTCGGATCGTCGGGAGAAAAAGCGAATTGGAGTGAACTCATGGATGCTATTCCAAAACGAACACTAGATTTCAAAGCTCAAGATCCCTTGAAAATGGTCAATGTTGGTACAGATGAGCACCACCCAAGGGAGATCCCATTGAGTGCGAATTTAGATCAGCAGACGACGAGCCGATTCAAGGAGGTGTTAGTAGAGTTCAAAGATTGTTTTGCATAGGATTACACAGAGATGCCAGGATTAGAAAGATCGATTGTAGAACATAGATTGCCAATCAAAGAAGGGTTCAGGCCGCATAAACAGCCGGCCATGCGGGCATCACCCGAAATTGTTCCAAAAATAAAAGAAGAAATAGAAAAGTTCTTAGCGGCCGGATTTGTTAGGCCAGCTAAATATTTAGAGTGGTTGTCAAATTTTGTTCCTGTAATAAAGAAAAATGGGAAATTGAGAGTTTGTATTGATTTTAGAAATCTTAATATAGCCACTCCCAAAGATGAATACATGATGCCTATGGTCGATTTGTTGATTGATTCGGCCGCAAAACAGGGAATGTTATCCTTCATGGATGGTATTCTGGATACAACCAAATCTTTATGGCCGAAGAAGATGTGCATAAAACAGCATTCAGATGCCCTGGAGCTATCGGGATTTATGAATGGGTAGTGATGCCATTCGAGTTGAAGAATGCAGGAGCCACATATCAGAGGGCCATGAATTATGTTTTTCATGATCTGATAGGAGACTGCGTAGAGGTCTATATCGACGATGTCATGGTCCGACCTAGAGATATAGAAAGCCATTTGGATGATTTACGAAGAGTATTTGCGAGAATGAGGTTACACGGAGTTAAAATGAATCCAGCCAAGTGTGCTTTTGGAGTGCAAGCAGGGAATTTCTTGGGTTCTTGGTACACAAGAAAGGCATTGAAGTTGATGCAAATAAAACCAAGGCCATCTAGGAAGCTAGGCCTCCACACGATAAGAAACGTTTGCAAAAATTCCTTGGACAAATTGGTTTCCTGAGATGATTCTTGGCAAATGCGGCCGGGAAATCGAAACCATTAACCGATTTATTAAGATTGAAGAAAGAAGAGGAATTTAAATGGGGAGTCGATCAACAGGAAGCTTTTGAACAACTGAAACAGGCTTTGATAAATCCACCAGTGTTAGTCCCACCAATTTTAGGCCGACCTTTAAAGCTATATATAGCGGCAGCCGAAGAGTCTATTGGAGCACTACTGGCCCAAGAAGACGATGAAGGAAGAGATCGGGCGATTTATTATCTAAGCCGAATCCTTAGGGGTGCAGAGTTAAGGTATTCACGGATTCATAAACTATGTTTGAGTCTTTATCATGCATGCCAGAAGCTAGAATATTATATTCAACCAAGGCAAGTGATAGTGGTGGCTTCGGTTGATATAGTCAAAATCTTGATGATTGATCCGATTAGTAGCCGAAGAATGGCTAAATGGGCTATGAGGTTAAACGCATATGATTTGAAGTATCAACCGCTCAAGGCTATGAAAGGACAAATTGTAGCCGATTTTTTGGCCGATCACGCAATACCTCCGATATTGAAGAACATGTTCGGCCGAAAGTGATAGATGAAATAGGAATAGTGTATCTACGCCATGGGTGATGATGTTTGATGGTTCCAAAGCTGCCTCAGGAGTTGGGGCAGGGTTCACACTACATACGCCGGAGGGCAAGATATACAGGTACTTCGTACAATTACCGAACTTCTATACTAATAACCAAGCGGAATACAAAGCGTTAATTTCGGGGCTACAACGACTTATAGAAGAAGGAGTGAAAGCCGTTATAATCAAAGGAGATTCACAAGTGGTTATTCAACAATTGTTAGGAGACGTTTCGGTAAAAAGTTCTCAGCTGATTAGATTGTATGAAGAGGCAATCGACTTACTGGAAGAATTCGATGAGGTATATGTCGAATATATCCCAAGAAAAGAGAACGAGTTAGCCAACGAATTGGCTCAACACGCAGCCAGATATCGGCTAATGCCGATAGCAGGGAATGTGGAAATATATTTGGCCGAAACAGAAAAGGCCGAATGGATAAAAGAGATAGCACGAACGTTAGAAGATCCATCCGAAGCTAATCCAGCCGAAAAGCGGAAGGCGATGGACTACATAATAATAGGAGGATTACTCTTTAAACGAGCCATCGATGGAGTGCTACTCAGATGTGTTGGAGAAGAAGACGCGAAAAGAGTAATGGGAGAAGTACACGAGGGAATATGCGGCACACATCGGGCAGGAAAGTCGATGAAATGGAGTATCATTCGGCTAGGATATTATTGGTTGAAAATGGGAACAGATTGAGAGAAATATGCCAAAGGGTGCCGCGAATGTCAGAAACATGGGCCGATTCAGAAGTTACCGGCCGAAGAGTTACACATAATGATCAAGCCATGGCCATTTCGAGGATAGGCCATGGACATTATTGGAAAGATTCATCCTTCTTCATCGAAAAGGCATGAGTTCGTGCTAGTCGCAACAGACTATTTCACGAAATGGGCCGAAGCTCAGGCATATGTTAGCATTTCTCAAGAAGAAGTTATTGAATTCATTAAGAGACAGTTGATTTACAGGTTCGGAATCCCACAGACAATTCTAACAGATAGAGGAACAGTATTTGTGGGAGAAAAAGTTAAGGCCTTTGCAGACGAATACGGGATAAAAATCATGCATTCGTCGCCATATTATCCACAGGGGAATGGGCAGGCCGACGTCACGAACAAGCAACTGATAGGAATCATAAAGAAGATGATCGAAGATCAACCAAGGAAGTGGCATGTAAAGTTATCCGAAGCATTGTGGGCTTATCGGAATGCCAAGACTTCAGCAACTGGATTTACGCCATTTTGGTTGACATACGGAATGGATGCAGTCCTTCCAGCCGAAATAACAGTGCCGACTTTAAGAACAAGTCAAGCAGATTTGGTATCGGGCGAACAATATGATCGTTCAATGAAAGACGAATTATTGGATGTTAATTCCGATCGGGTGCAAGCACTTGAAAGTTTACAGAAAAATAAAGATATTGTGGCCGATTGGTATAATAAGCGAATTCGTGCTAAGCGATTTGAAGTCGGTGATTTAGTGTGGAAAGTTATATGGCAACCCAAACAGAAGGATGACCGATTAGGAAAGTGGAGCCCCAATTGGGAGGGGCCTTTTATTGTTCAGACGAAGTTACCGAATGGAGCATACATATTAGTCGACGAAAATGGAGAACAAATGTCGAATCCAGTAAATGCAAGATATATGAAGAAATATTATGCTTCAGCTTGGGATTAAACATTAAGTGGACAGAAAGATAAAGATTTTATTTCATGGACGAAATATGACAAAGAGGAACTACTTCGGCCGAAAGCGGCGTCGATAGTCCGAAATTACAATATACAAGGGAAACGTCCTATTCTAAGCAGGCATATACAAGGGAAAGGTCCTAAGAAAAGGAAGTGGAGGATTCCCAGCCTTGTACAAATGCCGCCTAGAGCTATCGGCGGTGGCGAGATCACTGTTTACAGAACAACAGCGCCGATTAACCCAACCACCTAACCTCGGCCCCTGGGTATGTTATAACGAATGGTACAACATCCTAGAGGTAGAAATCAAACTCGGGTACAGCCTTCGCACTACCTCAGACAGAAGTAGGAGGAGTACAGCGAGGCAGTCACCCAAAGTGGTGGAAGGGAAAAGAGAATGGGGAAACCACAAAAAGAAGTGGATTCCCCGTTAGATAAGGTCCGACAGGATATGCAACCGCAAAGTCGAAAAGAAGCATGTCCGCATAGCCGTCGAGAGCTTCATTTGGAAAAACAGTCAAAGATCCTCGCCTATACAAACATGGTGAAAAGGATGTTAGCTGAACTCGTGCCGCATAGGCAAAAGGTTTTCGTACCACGTCTGGAAATCCTTGCAGGAAGACATCAGCCAGAGACCATGGGGGCACCGGAGATAGAGGGTCGAGCCAAGCAAGAAGAGGAATCATTTTGCTAAAAGGAAAATGCGAAGAAGTGATGGATAAACATCAGTGAAAGCCGGGTACTTATAGGAAGAAGATAAGTACTCGGCATAAGAAACGGTCAATATTAAAAGTTATTTATGGGAAGACGTTACAGCTGATTCCCCATAAAAGCTGCTAACATTCAGGAATCAATCATGAAGACCGAAAATTACGGGATTCGAAAAAGATACGAATCGTATTGCAGAGAAGAAAAGATACGAATCCAGAAGTACATTTTTTCAGCCAAATACAACCTACAAAAAGGGGAAATGGCCGACTATAACTAGCAAAAGACAGCCGAAATTTACATCCCAAAATGGGGGGGGGGGGGGAAGCTAATGATCCTCACTATCATCAAAGTGAATATCATCATCCAAGCCCTGCAAGGCACCAATTGAAGGATTAGTGGAGGACACCATCGGATCCGGATTCGCAGTAAAGGAAGAGCCAGGAAGGTTACTGGACGAAGGACGATTAGTGGCCGGATCAGCTTCAACAGGGCCAGAAGATGCCAGAAGATTCGACGGCTGGATAGGAATATCAGATTTCCTGAGCAAATAAAAGAGAAGGAGTGATGAACTAGAAGAACATGAGGAACAATCAAGTTACAAAAAAAAGGGGCATAAAATACCTGCAGGGGTCTTCGAAGAAGAAGGAGCATCGTTGGACGAAGAAGTTTCCATTTCTGAAGGGTATAGAGGAAATAAAGTTGGTGGAGAAAGGACATAAGCAGTGCTTTTCCCAACAAGACTTTTGATAGCCGAATCAAGTTGGCCGACTAGAGATTGAGTATCGGCCCATTTTTCTTGGAAGGTACCAAGTATATAATCCTTGAAACTGGACCGCATAGCTAGATAAAAAGCATCCCGACGAGAATCCAGAATCTTTGCCTTAGGAGCTTCGGCCGATTGACGAAGAAATTTTATTGATCGTTTCAAGTCAGCCGATTTTTGCCTATTGTGGTCCAAGGCCAACTTCAATTCCTGCTCCTTTTGTTGAAGTTTGGCTATCTCTGAGCGGATCGAAGAAAGGTCCTCGGAGTACTTATGTTCTTGGGATTCCGTTTCAGAAAGGATATCCATTTGAGCCCGATACTCCGCCGAATAGTTGTTAAAAATAACTTGAGAAGCAGTCACGGCTTCACGTTCGGCGGCAAGTTTGTTCCGCATCTCTAAGTGTGCTCTCAGTTCTTGGTCTAAGGAGAGGACGGACTTCATAATTGTCTGAAGAGGTCCGTTTAGATTCAGAGAAACCATCTCCTCATGAGAGTGTTGGTCGAGGTGAGACAAAAGAAGGAGGATCGGTTTTGGATTAACAAATTCCACGTCCGATTGCCTAGCAATCAAATTGCACAATTGACCCAAACAATCCCCAAGGTGGGCCGAAGGGTCTGACGGGAGGGAAGTCGAAGGCACAGGAGAGAAGAATTCATCCAATACATGCCGATTAGGAAATGGAGACAAAGGGACCGGATCGGCAGAAGTGTCATCAGCAGTCGTACCACCAGGTGTAGGATCAAGAGATCCCAAAATCGCCGAAGATGGAAGTACCGTAGAAGGAGGAAGAGAACCAGTAAGGGAGGCCGAAGAGGAAATAAGCCTTTTTCAGCCAGGGTCCGAGGTAGAAGGACGAGAGACACCTAGATTCAAGAACGACAGTCGAATAAGTAATAAAAGAAATAATAATAATATAAATATATATAAGATAAGAAAGGGAAAAAAACGATCAGGAGAGAAACATACCCGGACGAGAAGAGAAGGCGAACCAAGAGTACGCTGAGGGGTGGAGTCCGGTGAAGACAGAGAATAAGCGGAGAAAGGTAAAATGGGAGAGAAACCACTCCTCCGCAGGAGCAAGTTGAGGTCGGCACCAAAGAAGGTACGAGCAACACCATCCCATCAGAGCCGAAAACGGGAGGTGGAGAGTCCAGGGCGAACATTAAATTTCGGCACATCAAAATCGATTAAACGCCGGTGATAGAGGGAACACTGTTTGCGGCTAGAGGAAGGAGTAAGACGCCTATCGGCCCGATGGGCTTCCACTAAGTCCTGGCCGAAACTGAATTGACGACTGACTAAATGAGGGTTATAAACCTCAAAAGGAATAACAGCGTTAGGGAGAGCCGTCGAGCCATTGAAGATCGGACGGGGAAGTATGCACCGATTCCAAATTTGGACAAAAGCCGTTGGAAGAGAAGTTCCAAAAGGAGTAGTAGCAATCTCTCTTACCCAATCGAAATCAGTTCTCCGATAATGATAACGAGAAAAGGATTGATCAGCAGTTCGGCCCAGGAAATAGTTGATCCAGTGTGGAATCGACATGGCAGGAAGGGGCGTCCCCAGAAGGTCGGGAGCAACAAAATGGTCAGGACAAATATCATGAGGAGGAAAGCCAGAAATATCGCGAAAATGCCAAACCAACCATAAGTGAAGAAAACATAGAGGGCATCGAGCTTTATCTGGGAAACCTTTTTCCCAGCCCGAAACGGTAGCCCATATGCCTGCATACAGGTGGGCAAGGAAGAAATCGGCTAGCGGCAGAGCTACCTGGTTAAGAATCGCAGAGGCCAAAGGATGTGTCTCGAGAAGAACTCCTTTGGAGGGGGTACACCAAAAGAATCTTGTCAGGAAATACATCATAAAAGCAAGCGGCTCCAGAGAATGCGGATTAGGCGAAGCAGGATCACTCTGGTGGGTAATAATCCAACTATTGAAAGTATTGCTGGAAGGAAAACTGGTGTTCTTCTCCTTAGGTTGAGATGCGACGCCGAGGTTATCCCCACGAACAGAGAGGTTCAAAAGAAGTTTCACGTCCTGAATGGTATGAGTCATCATCCCCCAAGGAAAGCAGAAACAATTCACAGAGGAATTCCAAAAACATAAAAGGGCCTAAATAGGACGAAGATCAGTCGGAAAAGACATGGTACTAAGAAGGATCATACGACGAGTATAGGATTTAGACCAGGATTTGCGGCAATGGGGGTCAAGATGACGATACCAAGCCACGTAATCAGTAGAAACTGAAGGCCAGTTAGCAAGCGACGGGGTAAGAAGTTTAGAAGAAAACCAGGAGGCATACAAAGGTATAGAGCGGTTTTCAAAGATGCGAGCAGTACACTCGTCAATCTCTTCGGGAACACCTAGTGGACCAAGGGAATAAAAGCCCTCAGGAAGAAGACGAACCGCGGAATGAGAAGCAAACGAATTCTCAATCTTGAGAATGTCAGAAGAAAGAACAGTGATGGGGGAGGGATCCATCGGAGAAGATGAACAAAGGAGAAACTAGAGAGGAATATGAAGGGGCAAAGGAAAGACAGTTTACTCCGAGAGAGACAATCTATGTAAATAGGGCAATGATGGTGGAATGTCTCGAGAAAAGAAGATAACCGTCAGAGAATAGCGGGAGAAGTTTACTTGGGCTCTTTCTAAAAATGAAAATTTGCCAAAGTAAGGAGGGCATCTGTTGGGGCCATGGGCCACAATAAGAGAATTGGGCCATACAACATGGGCCAAAGAAGAATGTTAAAGGAAGTGGGCTTAGAGTTGATTGGGCCGAGAGACTAAAGGAGGACGATCCATAACAGACGAAGAGTCCAAAACAGAGGGACGTTTCAGTGGCAATGTATTTCGGCCGAAATGAAGCCAAATCAGCCGATTGAGGGGAGACGAAAATTGGCTCAAGAGAATAGGCCGGAGGAGCGGTTACCAAGCTCCGGCTATAAATAAGGGATGCCATGCACAGAGTCAAGAGAGATCAATCCAACCCCCAAATTCCTTTATCAAATTTAATTATTTGTATCTTTACTGCTTTCTTTACAGCTTTCCTTTACAGTTTTTCCTAGACTCTAGCTTAGCTTATAGAGGTTACTTTCCAAGTCCACCGTTGTTTCTCAACAACTGGTAGTGTGGTTCCTTTTTCCGGTGAATTTGCCGTTGTTTCTTAACAACTGGTAGATTCTCCATTGTATCCAGTTTGCCATTATAATTCCAGTGAATATTCAGTCAAGTTTGTGTAACACCCCGGATTTGATAACCCAGACCGGGATGTCACCGCCACATCTCTCTAGCAAGACACGGATTCTCCGAGCTTGCCAAAGAGATGTAAGGCTATAGGTATTGCAAAAAGGTTTAAAAACAAGTCCGGAATCTATTTAAAAATAATATTAAGTATCATCCACACACATAGTAGTAGTAATAATATATCGCAGCGGAAAAAAATATAAAGTGGGCCGACATGGCCAAAACTCGGGATTTACATGCCCGTTATGTAAGTATCATAAAAGCAATAAAAGCAATGTTTAAGTTTTTCCATCCCCCAATGCATATGCTCATGCATTATCTACATACTCTGAAAGGAAAAGAGAAAATAACAATTTTATCAGTATATAAAATACTGAGTAAGTCGATCCTAACATAGCAATAAAGGGATTTAATTAGATAATTTAAAATTTCACTCCTAACATGCATTCACAAAATTTAAAGGAAATAATAATTTTAATTGTGTACTTGAACATGCATTTAATCCACAATAACAATTTAGTCATGATATGAAATTTAAAGACATAATTTAAATGCATAATTTAAAGGCATGCATAAATAAATAAATACTCAAAAATATTAAATCTTTTATTTCCCCCGTTACGTAACCATTTCTCAGTGTTTTGTATAGCCGGTGATCCGGCGGCCGCAGCCGTATCTGCCATACCCAGTACCACTCCGGAGCCTCGAGAAATCCATACGGACAACCCGAGAGAGTAGGCCATGTTTCTCCCGCCGATTGGCGTAATATCTCATCAAATTCTCTCGTCCATTATAGGCCCGAAGAGAAAGGCTAGAGGGGCACCCTGCAGAGCACTCACCCTCCACCAAGTATCTCATGTATCGTTTAGATTTAATGTATCGGGGTTTTTCAAAAGTATAGATGTATCGTATTTCAAATCTTTGATCGTTCGTTTCGAAATTTCAAAATCCTTCGATTTAAAAGTATCTTGGCGTCACAGTTTGCGCCTTTTCAATTTAAAAATTCGGTTTAAGTCCGAAAAATCTGAAAACTTCACAGTTTATGCAAAACACCCTAACGAACAACTTTTGTGTTTTAACTTTCTCGAAATAAGTTGAGGAAATATGCCAAAAATCGAGTTTATTACGGAAACAGTTTACTGTCTCAAAACAGATTTGTCACAGTTCGGAAAATTGGCTTTTTGACATAACAAATGGACTCCAAAAATTCTGAAATTTTAACCACATATACTAGACATGATTATCTACAACTTTCATTTAGATTGTAAAGATCAAATCGGACTACAAAATATAGAAACAAACTCACTAAGTTCGAACATGTTCATAGGCAGATTTCAAACACGTTTTGTCAAAACAGTTTTTTTTTATGCGATTTAAAATAGCAAACGTTAACGAAAATGTCTGAAATTTTTACACAACTTAGATTTATGTGTTAGGATTAAAAGTCTAGTTTTGAGTTTCTCGGATTGAATCCTCGAAATATGAGTTTTAGGCCGATTACAGAAACTGCGCAAGTTGGGGTTTTTAATTTCGATTTGTACATTTCATTACATTACGCCTATACCGGACGCTCCTAAATCACCCGTATTGATATGGAAGGCTCAACTTACAGTGGTTGTGTTCTTGAGTAGTCCTAGGGTCGCTCGGCTCGTCCAAAATCCTACGAACGGATCTACGAAACGCAAAGTTCCCGACTTTGGCCACGATCGTATTTGCAACCAACGATTCGAGCGTTAGATTGGGGATTTGAGAGGAAAAACGAGAATGGAAATCTGTTTGAAGGCTTACCAATGAATCTATCACTGAAATCCTTGTTCCACTCCCTTGCTTGGTCGTTGTAGGTTGCCGGAAAGTCGCCGGAAGTCCGTCGGAAGTTCGTCGGGAGAGTGTTTTGGCTTGGGAGAGTTTGAGAGAGCTTTAGGAGGTTGTTGTGACTGCTTATGGGGTGGGGAGACAACCCTAGGTCGACCTTATTCACCTTCCCCCGTCCAAAATCCACTTTCCAAAGTCGGGGGGTCGAATTATGGTAAGAAATCGCCGAAAATGCGCAAGTTGCCAAAACCTGTAGAGCCACGCGGGGTTGGCGCGCCTTTTGGCCAAACCCCGCCCGGCCAGCGCGCGGTTCCCGCGTGGACTGCGGTCCGGGCTGGTCCGTGCGATCCGATCCGTCGCGTCTTTTTCTCCTCTCTTTCGGACTTCTATCCTTCCACGTTTCCGCGCTCGATTTTCCGGGTCATTTTCGGATTATGCTTCTCATCATAAATTTATTCCGACTTAATTCGATTTCACGTCTGAAATCTTAGGTTTAGGTCCGTCGGGTTCTAAATCGTCGTCTTTTGATTTCCGAGCATTTCCGAGTTTATGGGTTCTCGGAAACAAAACTTTCTTCCCTATTGGATTAATTCCTATTTTTATATTCTAAAATTTACGGGTATTACAGTCTACCCCCCTTAAGAACCAACTTCGTCCTCGAAGTTTCACTTCATCCTCTCGCGAGTTCGGGAATTGTTTGATTAAGCGATTGTATTATTGTGTGTTGTTGTTTGTTATTATTTGACTGAACCCAGAATTGAAATTTCCGAGTTGCCTACGTACCCCGTGAAGGGATCAAGTCATTACGTAGTTCAAAACAATTTGAATTTGTTTCTTGGGGGTACAAAGTATTCGTATAAAATATCCGGATATATTCGGGTTGTCACATCCTCCCCCTCTTAAGATTACAGTTATGTCCCCATAACTGTTGTTGCACTGTCTTGGAATAGGGTTGGGTAACGATCCTTCATGTCTGCTTCTAGCTCCCACGTTGCCGTCTCGGCTTCGTGGTTAGACCAAAGAACCTTAACCATCCTCACGGTCATATTCCTTGTTACCCTCTCCTTCTTGTCGAGTATTCGCACCGGAATTTCTTCGTAGCTTAAGTCATCGTCCAGCTCAATTTCCTCCGGTTGGAGTACGTGGGTCGGATCATGGACGTATTTCTTCAGTTGTGAGACGTGGAACACGTCGTGGACACGAGCAAATTGTGGCGGTAATGCTAGTCGGTATGCAAGATTCCCCACTCTTTCTAGGATCTCGTATGGTCCTATGTACCGTGGACTCAATTTTCCCCGCTTGCCAAAGCGCATCACACCCTTCATCGGTGATACCTTTAACATGACCTTATCACCTATTTGGAATTCCAAATCTTGCCGTCTCACGTCGGCATAGCTCTTTTTCCGGTCTTGCGCGGCTCTCATCTTTCCTTGGATTATTTTGACTTGTTGAGCCATGTCCTCAACAAGTTGCGGTCCAATTACCATAGTCCTCTCGCCCTCTTCCCAGCTCAATGGGCTTCGGCATTTGCGTCCATACAGTGCCTCGAAAGGTGCCATGCCGATGCTAGCATGGTAGCTGTTGTTGTAGGAAAATTCGATCAAGGGTAAGTGATTTTCCCAACTTCCTTTAAACTCTAATACGCACGCCCTCAGCATGTCTTCCAAAGTTTGGATCGTTCTTTCCGTTTGTCCATCCGTCATGGGGTGGAACGCGGTACTCATCTTTATCTTCGTACCGAGGGCTTCTTGTAGTTTTGTCCAAAAATGTGAGACGAATCCACTGTCTCTGTCCGAGATGATGTCATGTGGTACTCCATGTCGTCGTACCACGTTGTCGACATATGCCCTTGCCAATTGGTCCATGGACCAGGTATCCTTCATGGGGATAAATATGGCAGCTTTTGTCAACCTATCCACGATCACCCAGATTTTATTCATCCCCTTCGGTGAACGTGGTAACCCCGAAACGAAGTCCATTGAAATGCTATCTCATTTCCAACTTGGGATTTCCAATGGCTGCATTAATCCTAAGGGTTTCTGCCGTACGACCTTGACCTTCTGGCAGGTGAGGCATCTTGCCACAAACTCGGCTATTTCTCTCTTCATATTCGGCCACCAATAATTCTTCTTTATATCCTTGTATAGCTTCTCGCCCCCGGGGTGGACCGAGTATGGGGTATTATGGCCTTCCTCCATTACTTTTTGCTTCAGGTCCTCGCATTTTCGTGGTATGCACCACCTTCCCTTGAAGCGCATGCTTCCGTGCTCATGGATTTTAAAATCCATTGCCTTTCCTTCAGCAATGCTCTTCCTAATTTCCTCCAGCTTTTCATCACCCTGTTGTGCTAGTCGTATCTCATCGAGTATGGTAGATTCTACTACCATCGTGTTGACGACCTCACTTACTTCGCCAGAGTGTACCAACTCCAGACTTAATTTTGCCAAGTCTCTGTAC
Organism: Hygrophila difformis; assembly: GCA_030278955.1. Taxonomy (NCBI): domain Eukaryota; kingdom Viridiplantae; phylum Streptophyta; class Magnoliopsida; order Lamiales; family Acanthaceae; genus Hygrophila; species Hygrophila difformis. Next base: position 7,445,409 of record JAOANR010000011.1, read on the forward strand.
AACTCGGCCGGTACCACAAGTGAATTCACCACGTGTTGAGTCTTTCGACTCAAGGCATCGGCCACCACGTTGGCTTTTCCTTCGTGATACGCGATCTCCAGGTCGTAATCCTTAATCAGCTCCAACCATCTCCTTTGCCTCAAATTCAGCTCTTTTTGCGTGAATATATACTTGAGGCTCTTATGGTCGGTGAACATCCGACACTTTCGCCCATAGAGGTAGTGCCTCCATATCTTTAGAGCGAACACGACTGCGGCTAGCTCCAAGTCGTGCGTCGGATAGTTCTCTTCGTGTGGCTTTAGTTGACGTGATGCGTATGCTATAACCCTTTGATCTTGCATTAGCACGCATCCCAATCCTTCCTTCGAGGCGTCGCTGTACACCTCGAAGTCTCCATCCTCCGATGGTAATGCCAACACCGGTGCTGTAGTAAGCCGTTTCTTCAATTCTTGGAATGCGGAATCACACTCAATGGTCCAGTCGTATTTCACCCCTTTCTTTAACAGCTGTGTCAATGGGCGAGCGATCCTTGAGAAATCCTTTACAAACCTTCGGTAGTACCCTGCCAATCCGAGAAAACTTCTTATCTCGGTCGGATTCTTCGGTGGCACCCATTCGGTTATTGCCGAGATCTTTGCTGGGTCTACTGCCACTCCATTGGCGGATACGATATGTCCCAAAAATGCCACTTCTCTTAGCCAGAAGTCGTATTTGGACAGTTTGCCATACAACTGATTCACTCGTAAGATCCCTAACACTTTGTGTAAGTGTTCGGAATGTTCTTCTTCGCTTTTCGAGTAGATCAGGATGTCATCTATAAACACCACTACGCATTGATCTAATAATTCCCGAAACACGTTGTTCATGAGGTTCATGAACATCGCTGGGGCGTTCGTCAGCCCGAATGATAGCACCGTGAATTCGTAGTGCCCGTAGCGAGTCCTGAATGCCGTCTTTGGGATATCCTTTTCGGCGATCCTTAATTGGTGATATCCAGATCGTAGGTCGATCTTTGAAAATACTGAAGCTCCCTTCAGTTGGTCGAACAAATCCTCGATTCTGGGCAAAGGGTACTTGTTCTTGACCGTGACTTGGTTAAGTCCTCTATAATCGATGCATAATCGTAGACCTCCATCTTTCTTCTTAACGAATAAGACCGGGGCTCCCCATGGGGACGTGCTCGGCCTTATGTAGCCCTTTTCTAGCAACTCCTCGAGCTGTTCTTTTAGTTCCTTCATTTCCAGCGGCGCCATACGGTAAGGAGCCTTGGAGACGGCTCCGTTCCCGAGATGAGATCTATGGTGAATTCCAGATCTCTCTCAGGCGGCATGCCGGGAATGTCTTCCGAAAATACATCCGGGTATTCTCTCACCACCGGAATGTTATCCACCTTGACCTCTTCGGCCTCAAGGTTATGAATGTAGCATGCATATAACGCGTAACCCTTACGCATTAAGCTACGTAGCTTAATGGCGTTAACTATCTTGGTAGACTTCTTAGGGGGTTGGGAGTAAAAGATGACTCTCCTTCCCCTACTCTTTGACAACGTGATCTTTTGTTTTTGGCAATCGATCACGGCTTTATATTGGGTTAGCCAATCCATCCCTAGTATGACGTCAAAATCCTGTAGTTCGAATTCTACCAAGTTCGCGAAAAACTCTACGTTCTTTATAACTATCGGAATCCCGTTATATCGCTTAGAGCATGATACTACCTCTCCCGATGGAAGTTGAATCCCTAAGTTAATCAATTCGCACTTAGGTAGATCTAGTTCAGGTAAGACTCTAGATGATATTATCGAACAACTAGCTCCTGAGTCAAACAGAACTCTAAGGGGTGTACTTAAGACATGGAACGTACCTCCCATTACGTCCCCCTGCATAGGCACATCTGCCTCATTGATGACATTCAATCGCCCCATTGGACGTCCCAGGTTGCCTTGCTGATCCCGGTTCGGGTTCTGATTCTGTTGCTGATTTGGATTCTGTGGGGGACGTTGATTCTGATTGAGATTCTGGTTTTGAGGGGGTCTATACCCCTGGTTGTTTCCATTCCGTCCATCCTGGTTGCGAGGCTGAGTTGGCCCCGTGCCTAAGTCCTCCCTCTTGGTGATGTTTTCCAGTCGAGTGCGGCACTCATTCGCCATGTGGCCGTTGCGACCACACCTGTAGCAGGCGCCCTGTTGGGGGCACCCTCTGGCCAAATGAGGCCTGCCGCATCTCGGGCAAGGTGGTACCGGGTTACCCCGGAAAAGGGTTCTATCGTCATATCCTCTGTTGTTGTTTTGAGGGGGTCTGTTCAGATCTCCCCGAAAGTTGTTCCCTACAGCATTGTTACCGGAACGGTTGTCTCTACTCCTCTTATCCTGACCCTGAGATCCTCGGCTGGGTTCTCTGCTCACTTTCCTTTTTAGTTGTTGCACCCTTGCAACAGCTACCGCACGATCATACACCGATTGCAGGTCTGGGTATGGGACGCCAGTGATCACCTCTCGTATAGTCAAGTTTAGCCCCATTTCAAATTTCTGTGCCTTCTCCACATCTGTCGGCACGAGTCTCGGTGCGAAACGCACCAACTCCTTGAAACGGGTGTAATATTCCTGGACTGTTTGCCCTCCTTGCTTCAGAGATAAGAACTCCTCGTACATGGCTGACTTTGTGCTCATGGGATAAAAGCGATCCCTGATCAGACCCATGAATTCTTCCCAAGAATAGGGTTCCTCGTCCTCGGCTAACTTATCTTGCATGGCACGCCACCAGTCATCCGCCTCCCCTCCGAGATAGTACGATGCCACAGGCACCTTCTCGCCAATTGGGCACTTCACCGCGTTTAGTAGCTTGTCGAATGTTCGGATCCATTCTTCAAGTTTAGCCGGGTCCTCTTCTCCGGCGTAGTTCGGCGGACGATATGAGTTCACCATAGCTAAGTAGTTAATGCGGGCCTCGGGTGGAGGTACCGCAGCGGCCTGGCCTTGGTTCACATGCGCGTTCCCTATCGCAATGAGAACCTCTTCTAGAGTGCGTAGGCGCGCGTCCATGTTGTTTGGCATAGGGTTTGCCGGCTCCTCTTGAGCGTGTACCCCTTCGCCGGGTATAGGCATTTCTGGTTGCGTAGGGGTTTCGTTGGTGTTTGGAGTAGTGGGCTGAGCGCGTGGTCTTCCTCTCGGTGCCATGCTGTTGCAAGAACAAGAGAGTTTAGATTCTTTTTGTTGAAGTATTATGTAATGCTTATGAAATAATTTGACTAAATAAATGACGATATTAACAGGTATCAGTCTGTTGGAACCTGTTAGTATAGGTTGTTGGAGTTTAGCGTATTGTTTGTTGTTATTTGGGGTTGGTTCTACTTACTGCTTTGTTTTTGTTTTGTTTTTTTTTTTCGTGAACAGTAAACTGTTCAGGTTTTTTTTTTTTGAGACCCTACGGTTCAGGGTGTTGGGGTTTAGGGTTTTAGGGTTTAGGGTTTAGGGTTTAGGGTTGGAGATACCCTTGTTCGATAATTATCTCCATATAATGTATATGTATATATATTTACTACTTGTATTTTTGTTTAGTTGTTATCTATAGGTCATTGATTATTATTACCTTGTTCATTTGTTTGATCGGGTTTAGCAGGGTATTCGAAGAGAAACAATTTAATTAAAATGTAAGGAATACTTTAAATATAATTGTATAAAATAAATGCTTGTAGATTTATTACTCAAGGGAAAATTTTTCAGTTGATTACAAGCATTCGTAACAGAAATGAAATAGTAGTGCTGGTACTAGTTTGAAAAAAAAGAACATAGATAGTAGGGCATCAGTATGGGCTCCAAGTCTAGAGAGCATGGGTAGGTGCATCCTCGATGGGATCGTCTCCGTCGCTGGGTATGTCAATCGGTGCTGCAGCATTAGGGTGAGGTCCCGGGTTCTGAAGGACCCCTCCGCCAATCTCGTTGGCTAAGGTAGTCAACTCCCAGGCTACGTTCCCTATTTGTTCCTCCAAGTCATCGCCCTTGTCTTGGAGTTGGGCCACTTGGGCTTGGAGCTGCGTGACTTGATTTTGCAGCTGGGTTATGTTATGATGATCGGTCTCCCTAAGATGCCCCAGATGGGCTACTTGGCCCTCTAGTTGTCCTACTCGAGTCTTGAAATAGTTGATATGTTGTTGGGACTCTAAATATGCGTTAGTCAGTTTCACCATCATGTTGACCATGTTCGTGTTGGGTTCGGCCATCTAATGTCAACAAGGAGGTTAGAGTTAGAGTATGTTTCGAATATAAGTCATGATATGCAGGAATTTAAATCTATATGGATATGCACATGCAATCCCCCCCCCCCCCCCAAAATTAATTTAATTTAATCATGGATTTAAAAAGTTGGGCCTCTATATTGGCCAAAAATAATAATTTGGACTTTAAGAAGTAAAAACATGGGTATTTGGGCTGAAATGGTTGGGCTTAAAATAAATAATTATAATTATTGGGTCAAAATAATTTAACCCCCTTTGGGCTCAAAATATTATACTAATTGGGTAAGAAAATTTTTGGGCTCAAATTTTGAGCTAAAATACTAGTAGTCTTAAAAATAATAATGATAATAATAAATTTAAAAGTAATACTTAGTTCAAAATATTTTAAAATAATAATAATAGTAACTTAAAAATATTCCGGGCTCTGATATCAACTTGTAACACCCCGGATTTGATAACCCAGGCCGGGATGTCACCGCCACATCTCTCTAGCAAGACACGGATTCTCCGAGCTTGCCAAAGAGATGCAAGGCTATAGGTATTGCAAAAAGGTTTAAAAACAAGTCCGGAATCTATTTAAAAATAATATTAAGTATCATCCACACACATAGTAGTAGTAATAATATATCGCAGCGGAAAAAAATGTAAAGTGGGCCGACATGGCCAAAACTCGGGATTTACATGCCCTTTATGTAAGTATCATAAAAGCAATGTTTAAGTTTTTCCATCCCCCAATGCATATGCTCATGCATTATCTACATACTCTGAAAGGAAAAGAGAAAACAACAAATTTATCAGTATATAAAATACTGAGTAAGTCGATCCTAACATAGCAATAAAGGGATTTAATTAGATAATTTAAAATTTCACTCCTAACATGCATTCACAAAATTTAAAGGAAATAATAATTTTAATTGTGTACTTGAACATGCATTTAATCCACAATAACAATTTAGTCATGATATGAAATTTAAAGACATAATTTAAATGCATAATTTAAAGGCATGCATAAATAAATAAATACTCAAAAATATTAAATCTTTTATTTCCCCCGTTACGTAACCATTTCTCAGTGTTTTGTATAGCCGGTGATCCGGCGGCCGCAGCCGTTTCGTAAGTATCTCGTTTAGCCGGTGATCCGGCGGCCGCAGCCGTATCTGCCATACCCAGTACCACTCCGGAGCCTCGAGAAATCCATACGGACAACCCGAGAGAGTAGGCCATGTTTCTCCCGCCGATTGGCATAATATCTCATCAAATTCTCTCGTCCATTATAGGCCCGAAGAGAAAGGCTAGAGGGGCACCCTGCAGAGCACTCACCCTCCACCAAGTATCTCATGTATCGTTTAGATTTAATGTATCGGGGTTTTTCAAAAGTATAGATGTATCGTATTTCAAATCTTTGATCGTTCGTTTCGAAATTTCAAAATCCTTCGATTTAAAAGTATCTTGGCGTCACAGTTTGCGCCTTTTCAATTTAAAAATTTGGTTTAAGTCCGAAAAATCTGAAAACTTCACAGTTTATACAAAACACCCTAACGAACAACTTTCGTGTTTTAACTTTCTCGAAATAAGTTGAGGAAACATGCCAAAAATCGAGTTTATTACGGAAACAGTTTACTGTCTCAAAACAGATTTGTCACAGTTCGGAAAATTGGCTTTTTGACATATCAAATGGACTCCACAAATTCTGAAATTTTAACCACATATACTAGATATGATTATCTACAACTTTCATTTAGATTGTAAAGATCAAATCGGATTACAAAATATAGAAACAAACTCACTAAGTTCGAACATGTTCATAGGCAGATTTCAAACACGTTTTGTCAAAACAGTTTCTTTTCGATGCGATTTAAAATAGCAAACATTAACGAAAATTTCTGAAATTTTTACACAACCTAGATTTATGTGTTAGAATTAATAGTCTAGTTTTGAGTTTCTCGGATTGAATCCTCGAAATATGAGTTTTAGGCCGATTACAGAAACTGCGCAAGTTGGGGTTTTTAATTTCGATTTTTACGTTTCGTTACATTACGCCTATACCGGACGCCCCTAAATCACCCGTATTGATATGGAAGGCTCAACTTACAGTGGTTGTGTTCTTGAGTAGTCCTAGGGTCGCTCGGCTCGTCCAAAATCCTACGAACGGATCTACGAAACGCAAAGTTCCCGACTTTGGCCACGATCGTATTTGCAACCAACGATTCGAGAGTTAGATTGGGGATTTGAGAGGAAAAACGAGAATGGAAATCTGTTTGAAGGCTTACCAATGAATCTATCACTGAAATCCTTGTTCCACTCCCTTGCTTGGTCGTTGTAGGTTGCCGGAAAGTCGCCGGAAGTTCGTCGGGAGAGTGTTTTGGCTTGGGAGAGTTTGAGAGAGCTTTAGGAGGTTGTTGTGACTGCTTATGGGGTGGGGAGACAACCCTAGGTCGACCTTATTCACCTTCCCCCGTCCAAAATCCACTTTCCAAAGTCGGGGGGTCGAATTATGGTAAGAAATCGCCGAAAACGCGCAAGTTGCCAAAACCTGTAGAGCCACGCGGGGTTGGCGCGCCTTTTGGCCAAACCCCGCCCGGCCAGCGCGCGGTTCCCGCCTGGACTGCGGTCCGGGCGGGTCCGGGCGATCCGATCCGTCGGGTTTTTTTCTCCTCTCTTACGGACTTCTATCCTTCCACGTTTCCGCGCTCGATTTTCCGGGTCATTTTCGGATTATGCTTCTCATCATAAATTTATTCCGACTTAATTCGATTTCACGTCTGAAATCTTAGGTTTAGGTCCGTCGGGTTCTAAATCGTCGTCTTTTGATTTCCGAGCATTTCCGAGTTTATGGGTTCTCGGAAACAAAACTTTCTTCCCTATTGGATTAATTCCTATTTTTATATTCTAAAATTTACGGGTATTACAGTTTGGGCGTAATTAGTCAAGTTTGGGCGCATTATTGTAAATCCGGACCCGTAATTGGTTTAATCCTTTTCCGATAGCCTCCCTTGAGGAGAAAAAGGTCCTTGGCTCACCACCAGCCAAACAATAATTAAGTTGGAACTTATTAAACTCTTCTATAATCCCATAGTTATTTTATGTAATTTTTTACTTATATAGTACATTTCAAAAGGCTAATTGTTAAACAAGTTTAGTATACTCTGTGTCAAGTCAACTATGACGCCTATAATTAGGACAATTTCCGATCCTTTTTTTTTTTTTTTTGAAAATGCTACATTTCACTTTTAATACTATTTATTAATTAATTATTATACATTTTTAACTATTAACAATTCAATTTGTATACATGTACAAATTACAAAGGTTAATACTCCCTCTGTTTTCTAAAAATTATAACGGACCCACGGTGCACGTAATCCAATGCACGTTTTTAACCATTAATAACTCAATTTCGGTACAAGTAAAAATTCTAAAAGTTTGATATTTAAAAACTAATCAAAGAGACAAATCTAACAAGATTACACTTGGCTATATTTTAACTTGTATAATTATGATAAAACTTTAAGTAAAAGTATATGTGTGAACAGTGCCAAAGTCTCAAGTGTTACAATAATAAGAAAATGGAGGGAGTATTTTAAAACTATATGATTATATATGAATTTAACTTATTAATTAACTACAATATTTTTTTCCTTATAACTGTAACAACCTATTAGGTCATATTCAACCATAAACGCTCATCCAAAAAAATTCAACCATAAATAATGCAAAAATCAAACTTTATCCCATCTAAAAAACAAATAAAAGGAAAAAGTATGTATTTAAATATATATTAATAGTACAAACTGTTGACTGTGTGAGTGAAAATGGCGTGATTAGTAGGGTTTTAGATGATGTAACCATGCTCATGTCATCATATCCAGGATGATATATGCAGATCCCCGTCATACTAGTGTTTTTTCTAAAAAAAAAAAAATTGAATCACAAATTTAAATAAAATCATTCGATAATATAACCGTGAATGTAAGATAAAGTCACTCCCAAACAAATACTCCCACTACAAGATACATATACCAAAATAATCTCAATTTACAACCCATATCATAATTTTGATATACGTTTGAAAAAGAAATTGGTGAAAAGACTACATAATCCTTGGTCCAAAAAATGCCCAAGCTTTGGAGAGGAGGGTAGAACAGACCTTTCAACTTTATGTCAAATCCTCCCTCCCCCATGTCTAAAATTGTCCGGCCATTAAGAGCAAGTCACCCACTGCCTCACCCCTCCGTTCAAATTGTAACCGCCCTTCTCCATTGCGAACACGGAGACGACGGCAGCCAACACCCCATGACCATGAAAAAATGGATGAAGGCAGGTGAAAGAAGCAACGCTCCATCCTCCATTTGCGAAAATAAGTTTCGCGCACTGGTTTGGGTTTGAAGAGGCTGAAAAAAGCTCGGTCTTTTGCGGTTCCAACATACCCAATCGAAGAGGAAGCTCGGTTTTGTTCACAAATTAAGGTATGAAATGTGTGAAGTTAAGGTTTACGAGTATGTGCTTACCTGTTTGATTGCTTCGGTTGAAAGATGAAATTTTGAATTTTTAGGGTTGTGAACAATCGATTTAGGGTTCATTTAAGGGTTTGCAATTCTTTTTTGATTTTGATACCCGTTTTGTGTTGCTATAAAACTAGAGATAATTTTGGATCGATTTAAGGTTGTGCATAAACCGGGTGTTGGCTTACCCATTTGTTTATTGCGGTTCCATGGTGTTTTGTTTGCTGCTTTTCCTGCATTTCTAAGCAATTGTTTTTGTGTTTGTTGTCTTTGCTTCCTTGCTTGATTTGTGGGAATGTTGTTATATCGCGTTTAGGAATTTTTGTATTTGTGAAATTATTACACCGGTATGATTTGTGCATAAAACGGTATGATTTGTGCTGTGTATAAACACTAGTGAATATGTAATGCTTTGTTGATATTGCTTTGTTGTGATCGCTATTGGGTTCTGAAAATTGTTCTATTTGATTCATGTTTAAACCTGTTCGAAACGTAGAGAGTACTTATTTATTTGAGGGAATGTTGTTGAAGTTAAGATTCATTGTTGTACCGCGTGTAATATACTATGTATTTGCAAAACTGGGCACCATCATATTAAATGATAAACACGGGTATGATTTGTGAATGACCCCGGTATTATTATTTTTTTTTTCCAGAATTATTAGAGATGCCGCCGAAAGGTAGCAAGAAAAATAAGAAGACGAAGGCAAAGGAGGAGGAAACTGGGCAGGCTACCATAATAGCCCGTTGTACAATTACAGTGCTTCAAGAAGCAACGGATACCATAAAGGGGAGAATTACGGACAGACAGTGGAAAGCAATAAGATCCACTCCATTCAATCATTTCGCCAAGTTGCAAGGTGTATACAGCAGCAAGACTCGGCTGCAGTCATTGGTGGAGTTCTTCGACGGCAATTCGGCTGCATTTGTTTTTGGAGAGGGATTTTTAGTCACTTTCGAGGCGTGGAAATATTCGGTTGTGCTGGAGCTTCGGCACCAAGGGTTGTACGTTCACCCGAGGTGCGTGCCGAAGTCGAAATTCAAGCAAAAGTATTTTCCAACGGGCGGATCGCTGAAAAGGGCAAATTTAGTAGCACTAATGGTAAACTTGGCTGGCACGGAGAACACCATGGATTTCGCGAGGGCACTAACGGTCTTTGACTCTTTGTCTATATTTTCTTCCCCGTGTCATCCCTCACCCTCCTCGATTTTCTTGTTCACTATGTGGACAATTAAGTCGAATCGGGGAATATGGTTGGTTGTGGTTGAACAATGGTACTGTTTTATGGTTACTGGTTGTGGATGGACATTAGTACTGTTTGTGGTTGGTTATTAGTAGTTGCCTTTTGGATGAATGATATTTTGTTGTGGAACAATGTTTTCCGAGTTAGAGAAATGATAATTTTCTCTAATTTTTATAACTTTTCATTGTACACAATTTAAATTATTAACCGTTAAAAATGTGCATCGACATATGTATCGGAGGCCTTTGTAACAAAAACAATGATAGGGAGGAAATATATTATATTTAAGTGTATAAGTAGAATTTCATTACATCTTGAATGAAACTTTTTGATTGTAAACACAATTTTTTGAATATATCCCAAAAGGAGAATAATGGACTATTTGTGAATGGATGGAGAATAAAATTTCAATAAGTGAATAACTTTTCGAATACTCTGTTCTTTTTAATTGCTCCATTTATAATTGACATTCTGACATTCTTTGTTAAACAACTTTGATCAAATTTTGTAATTATGTAAGAAAAATATATAAATTAGAATGTTTGTGGGATGTTTAGTTAAACTTGTTTAGTGACAATATCCGGATTAGTGTTGTCTGAATTTTAGGGTTAGGTAAAATGATAATTAGGAGGATAGGGGTATGAAGGTTGATGAAGAACAAGAACACACGCAAAAGAAGATGAGACTAAGTTGTAAAATAAAAGATAATGAAACTTATGAATGAAGGGGACCCGAACTTGCCAAGGGAAGTGAGTCAAGCTCAAGACAAATGGCTTCCTTCAAGTGCATCATTCATTGACAATCCATCGAGCAAGTTTCCAACTTGATGGCGTGAGGGAAATGAACATAAGTTCAAGACAAACACGGATGGGGGAGAACACTTTTGAAAGAGTGCTCTCGGTTGTGAACTTTGAAAATATGAGAATTGATTCAATATTAAAAGTAAAGTTGTTTACAAATGAAGGGGGAGGTCATATATATAGGCCAAGCCCCTTGGGAAATAAGAGAAATGAAAAATACATCAAAAATGGCCTAATTCGGTTTAGGGGGAATCAATTCGGTCTATGGTGTAAACCGAATTGGTATGGCCTAGATCGAATTGGGACCAAACCTATTTATTACAAAAGAGGAAGGGGTGTCAATTCGGTTTAGACCGAATTGGTCATAAGACCGAATTGGACACTTACAAACATTACAAGTAATAATAATAATAATAACAGTCAGAGGGCAATTCGGTTTATGTGGTGCAATTCGGTTTAGACCGAATTGGGAACTTAGAAAATAATATTACTGACTGATGCGATATAGGCAATTCGGTCTAGGAAGCAATTCGGTCTAGACCGAATTGGGTTATACCGAATTGAGAGGGTGGGTAATTTTTCTAAGGCATGGGGGCAATTCGGTTTAGGCTATTTCGAATTGGCTAAACCGAATTGGTCTCAATGCCTTAGCCAAATTTCACACGTTCTTATTTTCTATACTATTACAAAATATGTCCGACGTCCAGTGGTGGTTCCGGCTGCTTTCCGGCCACTTTTCCGACGAACTCCGTTTTAGGCCTGTTCATGCTTGTTGGGCTTTCCTTGTGCATCATAAGGCCTTCTTCCATCTTTATTTAAATCCGATGTGAGGAATCCATATTAATGGATTCAGAGCTTGTCCGGTCTTGATCTATCCGGATCATTATTTGGAGTTTTTGGGATTCCTGGGGTTCCAGATTATCTGCTTCCTGCAAGAAAAATTTATACATTACATCAGAAAATTTCTTGGCCTATTGTTTGGACACTGGCCCTTCGGGGATTATTGGAATAACTAATCCATTGGTTCTGGCGACTACGCCATCCCCACCCCCTTGGGAAGGTTGAGACATCAACCGATTAGAATCCAACTCATCATCTCTTTCGAAAAGAGATAATTCAGCAACATTGAAAGTCGGATTAATATTAAAGTCATCGGGAAGCTCAATCCGATAGGCATTGTCATTGATTTTCTCTAGGACTTTGTATGGTCCTGTCCCACGAGATGCAAGTTTGCCATGTGTTTGTGCAGGAAAACGTTCTTTTCTCATATGCACCCAGACCCAGTCTCCTGGTTTCAGCAACAGCCTTTGTCTGCCCCTGTTGGCAAATTTGGCATATGTCTCTGATGCCTTCAACAAGCTGTTCCGAACCTTCTCGTGCAGATCCTTGATTGCTTTAGCCCTGTCCCTGCCATTGAAGTTAAGACGCTCACTACTAGGTAGTGGCAGAAAATCGAGAGGGTTCATCTGGTTAAATCCATAAACGACCTCAAATTGTGACATGTGTGTGGCGCGATGAATGTGACGATTATAAGCAAATTCAATGTAAGGTAAACATTCATCCCAACTTTTGAAGCTCGAAGAAGTAATTATGCGCAGGAGGTTACCCAACACACGATTTACCGCTTCTGTCTGTCCGTCCATCTGAGGATGGTAAGACGTTGAGAACAAAAGTTGCGTACCCATCTCACGCCAAAAGCCTTTCCAGAAGTAGCTTACGAACTTGGCATCACGGTCAGACACGATTGACTTTGGTACTCCATGAAGACGTACCACTTCTCTGAAGAATAGATTCGAGATATGCCTGGCGTCATTGGTCTTCGCACATGGTATGAAATGTGCCATCTTGGAGAATCGATCAACTACCACAAAGATTGAATCTTTGCCTCTTGCAGTCCGTGGTAGTCCAAGCACGAAGTCCATTGATATGTCCAGCCAGGGTCCTTCTGGCACAGGTAATGCTTGATATAAGCCGTGGGGTTTAACAGTTGACTTGGCCTTCAGACAGACCAAGCACTTAGCAATGAAGCGAACAACCTGGGCTTGCATCTTTGGCCAGTAGAATTTTTCAATGAGAATCCCCAGAGTTGCATCTTTCCCAAAGTGTCCCATGAGACCACCTCCGTGAGCCTCTTGAATTAGTAATTCTCTGGCAGATCCCTTTGGGATGCATAATCTGTTTCCGTAGTACAGAAACCCGTTTAGTTGGGAAAACTCCTTGAATCCATTCTGCTTCGTCCTCTCGTACAACACTCTGAAATCTTCGTCAGTGGAGTACTGACTCTTGATATGCTCAAACCCAAAGAAATGAGTAGTCGCAAATGTGGCCAATGCTGTTCTTCTGGAGAGTGCATCTGCAACCACATTGTCTTTCCCCTTTTTATACTTGATCACGTAAGGGAAGGATTCAATAAATGTGCTCCACCGAGCATGTCTTTTGCTCAATTGTCCCTGAACCCTTATGTGCTTAAGTGTCTCATGATCAGTGTTGATCACGAATTCCCTTCCTCTCAGATAGTGTTGCCATGTCCTCAACGATTGAACAACAGCATACAATTCTTTGTCATATGTAGAATAGTTCAGTTGTGCTCCATTGAACTTCTCACTGTAATATGCTATCGGTCTTCCTTCTTGAAGCAACACTGCTCCCATGCCTGTTCCTGACGCATCACTTTCTATTTCGAATGGCAGGTCAAAGTTTGGTAATGCTAGGACAGGGGCATGAGTGAGCCTATCTTTGAGGTCATCGAATGCCTTTTGTTGTGCTGGCCCCCACTTAAATGGAATGTCCTTCCTAAGCAGTGCAGTAATCGGGCCGCAATGACGCTAAACTGTGGGACGAATATTCTGAAGAAACCACTCAAACCCAGAAAACTGCGTACTTCATGCACAGTGGTTGGTGGCTTCCAGTCAGTTATAGTCTTGATCTTTGATTCGTCCACTTTCAGTCCATCTTTTCCTACGACAAACCCAAGAAATGTCACTTCCGGTACACAGAAGCTACACTTCTCGAAGTTGGCGTACAGGCGAACTTCTCTCAATCGATCCAGTACCTATTGCACATGATTTACATGATCGATTAGAGTACAGCTGTAAATAAGAATGTCATCAAAATAAACTACTACAAATTTTCCTATGAATTGTCTAAGAGTTTCATTCATCAAATGCATAAATGTAGAGGGGACATTCGTAAGGCCGAATGGCATAACAAGCCACTCAGATAGACCAAACTTCGTCTTGAAGGCGGTCTTCCATTCATCCCCTGGTTGCATTCTGATTTGATGATATCCACTCTTTAAATCGATCTTGGTAAAAAAAACTAGCGCCACCAAGTTCATCTAGCATGTCGTCCAGTCGGGGAATTGGATGACGATATTTGACTGTAATAGCATTGACTGCCCGACAGTCAACACACATACGCCATTCGCCATTCTTCTTTGGGACAAGTAAGACTGGAACAGCACACGGAGACAAACTTTCTCGAACCCAACCTTTTTCGAGCAGTGCTTGTACTTGCCGCTGAATTTCCTTTGTTTCCTCGGGATTCATGTGGTGCGCAGGTCTGTTGGGGATCGAAGCTCCGGGTACAAAGTCAATGCGATGTTCCACACCTCGGAGTGGTGGTAAGCCAGCTGGCACTTCTTCCGGAAAAATATCCTGATTTTTGTCAAGCATTCTGGAAACTTCCAAAGGCAAATCAGGTGCAGTATGAACAGTTCTATTGAGAGATTCATCAGGTTTAATTAATGCAAGAAAACAGTGACCTGAGAAGTAAGGTTCTTGTGCTGCTTGCTGAAATGCTGTTTTGGTCAATATCAGACATTGATCCAAGCTTGATGAATCTTCACCTATTTTGGCTTTTCCTCTTTCCCTTGCCTTGTGGTCAGCTTCCGCTTGAGCTAATTTATATTTCAACTTCTCCTGGTCTAATCTGACAGCTTTTACAGATAAAGGCTTAAACAGATATTCTTTTTGCCCATGTTTAAAATATAAAACATTAGATCTTCCTCGGTAAGTGGCGTCCTTATCATAAAGCCACGGTCTTCCAAGCAAAATGTGACAAGCGTTCACGGGAACGACATCACATAATACTCTTTCCGAGTAGGTACCCTTCGTGATAGGGACCCATGCCTGTTGGGAGACCTTGGTCTTGCCACTGTTGTTCATCCAGTGTAGTAAGTAGGGACTGGAATGCTCCTCTGTTGGTAGCTGCAATCTGCGCACAGTATACAAACTAACAATATTAGTGCAGCTTCCGTTATCAACAATGACAGTGGCATTATTGCCCTGAATGGTGCAACGACAATGGAAGAGATTTTCCCTTTGTTCGTTGGGTGAGATTTTTGGCTCTCTGTTAGCGTTTAGCACCCTCATGGCTACCAGCAGATTCACATATTCCTCATTGTCCTCAATGATTTCTGAATTGACTGGTTCATCAATTTGATAGCGCCTTGGATCTTCGTCACAGTCATCATCATCCTCAGAATCAACAACTTTGAATACTCCTGGTTCAACCTCGATCACAGGTCTTTCATCCTCGCCTGTATTGAGTATAGCCACTCGTCTTGGATTATTGCATTCATTTTCATAATGGCCTTTCTTGCTGCATTTCCAACAAGTGATTTCTCTTTTGTCTTTGGCGGGTGGATGTTGATCTCGGCCCGGATTCCGGTTCCGATCTTCCCGGTTGTATTCCCTAAAAAATTTTACCCAGTTCAAACCTTTTAGGCCTGTAACCTCCCTCATCGCGAACCGGCGACGGTGTTGGCTGGAGAATTTTGGGTTTCTCTGTCCTCTCGGGTGGTCGGATTAACCATGGCTTGTTTGGGTTGTAACATGTGGAAGTCCGGTGGGTTCTCCTTTTGAGTTGGGCCTCAAACTTTGCGGCTTTTCTTACCAGATCAGTGATATTCACATACCCTCTCATGTCCATTTCTTCGAAGATTTCGGGTCTCAAACCTTTTGCGAATCGGGTCAGGGTGATCAACGGATCTTCATTGAACTGTGCTCGCATCATGAGCATTTCCATTTCGCGGTAGTACTCTTCAACAGTCCTTGATTCCTGCTTCAGACTGATCACCTTCATGTACATATCTGGCTTGTAGGTAGGAGGCACGAATCTTCTCTCCATGAGTTGTAGAAAATATTCCAAATCAGTGACTTGGGGCTGCCCGGCATTGTGATGATCAATTGTGAACTTTTGCCACCAGAGTTGGGCATAATCTTTGAATTCTTGAACTGCCAACTGGATCTTCTTGAAATAAGAGTAGTTGTGGCAGTTGTAGATCATTTCCATTGTGTTTCTCCAATCGTGGAATTCATTCGGATCACCAGTCCCTCTGAAAGTAGGGATGGTGAATGTGATACACTGCAGATTGTCATCCACGTCATCGTGATCATCACGGTCCATTACAGGCGCATTCTGGTGCCGATTTTGCATAGGTGGTGGAGGCATGGCCAAAGGATCATTGATGCGTAACCCTTCGACTGCGACAGGAGGAGGAGGGATTGTAGCCATCGGAGGTGTTCTTCGAGCACCGGGCCCTTGCCGCCGATCAAACGTCCCTATCGCGACTTGTTCCGCTTCCCTTTCGGCTATGGCCTCCTCTGCATCAGCCATGTCAGTTCCTTGGACGTGGCTATTGCTCCCAGATGCTCCATTTTGTCCAGAGGCAGAAGGATGATAGAACGCATCTTCCAGCCTTCGTTCAACCCGTTGCATCAATCGTTGTGCCAAGGCCTCATCTTGTAATTTCATGCGTCCTGCAAATTCATTGCTCAAATTATCAATGCGCTCATTTACGGCAGTAATATTTGAAACATTAGCATCAAGAGTTTGCTTAAGGGTTTCGAAATCAACCCTTTTAACAGTATTCTCGCTCATTAATCCTAGCATCTCCATGATGTCAGTCAAATTTGGCTCTGTGTTTCCTGCCATGATACTTAGAAAAATAATATAGATATAAGGTAGGTCAGAAAATAAGTGCTGAAATATATAGAGTGATCTCTCAAATTTGCACTGAATCCTGGTTCTCAACACCACTTCAGTTCGTCGCCTGCTCAGATAGTTCAATTAGATGCAAGAGAAGTACACACAGATATTTCGTATGCACAGTTCAAGGGTCAAATGAACTGTTCGACTCAATCAAGAAACGCACAGATATGTATGCATGTACTGCAATTGGATCAAGTTCACAGTTTTAAACAGATATCGCAAGCGAAGAACAGCGATATTTGTCCCAATTTAGAAGTGGAAAAATAAAGCTCACAAGAAAAAGCACTCGAGAAATCAAACCCAATTTACTCAAATGACTTCTCGGGCTAGGTTTCACAAAATGTCAGTCACGATATCCACTTTATTATACAATTACTCAAGTGGCTTCTCGGGCTAGGTTTCAAATTGTGCCAGTTCGATATTCACTTTATTGTAAATTCACTCAAAACACTCAAATATGTGAAAAGGAGAAAATAATACTAGAGATGGAATTACACCACAACATTTTGCAAATTTCTGGGTGCTCAATTCAGTTTAGAGGAGCCCAATTCGGTCTATGTCGCACCAGGAGACCGAATTAAAGGAGACCGAATTGATGGCTTCCAAATTGATGAGTTGATGCGTAATTTCCTTAAGGCAATTCGGTCTAGGGACAATTCGGTTTAGACCGAATTTGATGGAGACCGAATTGGGGTGTTGACTTTGACAATTTTCTTCCGTAGGAGGATTGGTGCGGTCTATGCTAGCTAATTCGGTCTAGTCCGAATTGAGGGTAGACCGAATTGCTTTCGAATTGATTGGTCCGCAATTTTTGACTTTCTTCCTCCCTTTTTCGGCTGAATGTCTTGTACCTCCTTGGGGAATTAAATGCTGCAGATTTCTTTACAATATCTTCACATTAAACAAGGAGCCGAATTTGCACATGATTGGACATTTAATGATCACGGCTACACATGCTAGCCTTTCCCATGCAAGATCAACTTACACTATTACATCAATTTGCTAAGAACAAGATGAACCTTGTCAAGAACAATATGAACACCAAGAATAAAAATCTCACTCCCAAACCCAAATACCCTTCACTGCTTGCTCTTAATAATCTTGTTTAATCTAATGAACTCAAGCAATCATGCAAGCACATTCATACATGAGATTACGACAACAAGACTAACATCAACAACAAACAAGAGATGGAAAAATGTGGTATGGCCGAGAGTTACAAGGCACGAAATATTTTTATGGTTTTCACAGATTTTTATATGGATGAGAACATAAATAACACACAGATAATAACAAGAAAATATGGAGAATAACCCTATTGCACCAACAAGTTTGGCTCTGATACCAAATTTCTATATATGCCGTAGATCGAAACTTGTTTAGTGACAATATCCGGATTAGTGTTGTCTGAATTTTAGGGTTAGGTAAAATGATGATTAGGAGGATAGGGGTATGAAGGTTGATGAAGAACAAGAACACACAAAAGAAGATGAGACTAAGTTGTAAAATAAAAGATAATGAAACTTATGAATGAAGGGGACCCGAACTTGCCAAGAGAAGTGAGTCAAGCTCAAGACAAATGACTTCCTTCAAGTGCATCATTCATTGACAATCCATCGAGCAAGTTTCTAACTTGATGGCGTGAGGGAAATGAACATAAGTTCAAGACAAACACGGATGGGGGAGAACACTTTTGAAAGAGTGCTCTCGGTTGTGAACTTTGAAAATATGAGAATTGATTCAATATTAAGCAAAGTTGTTTACAAATGAAGGGGGAGGTCATATATATAGGCCAAGGCCCTTGGGAAACAAGAGAAATGAAAAATACATAAAAATGGCCTAATTCGGTTTAGGGGGAATCAATTCGGTCTATGGTGTAAACCGAATTGGTATGGCCTAGATCGAATTGGGACCAAACCTATTTATTACAAAAGAGAAAGGGGTGTCAATTCGGTTTAGACCGAATTGGTCATAAGACCGAATTGGACACTTACAAACATTACAAGTAATAATAATAATAATAACAGTCAGAGGGCAATTCGGTTTATGTGGTGCAATTCGGTTTAGACCGAATTGGCTAATAGACCGAATTGGGAACTTAGAAAATAATATTACTGACTGATGCGATATAGGCAATTCGGTCTAGGAAGCAATTCGGTCTAGACCGAATTGGGTTATACCGAATTAAGAGGGTGGGTAATTTTTCTAAGGCATGGGGGCAATTCGGTTTAGGCTATTTCGAATTAGCTAGACCGAATTGGTCTCAATGCCTTAGCCAAATTTCACAAGTTCTTATTTTCTATACTATTACAAAATATGTCCGACGTCCAGTGGTGGTTCCGACTGCTTTCCGGCCACTTTTCCGACGAACTCCGTTTTGTGCCTGTTCATGCTTGTTGGGATTTTCTTGTGCATCCTAAGGTCTTCTTCCATCTTTATTTAAATCCGATGTGAGGAATCCATATTAATGGATTCCGAGCTTATCCGGTCTTGATCTATCCGGATCATTATTTGCAGTTTTTGGGATTCCTGGGATTCCAGATTATCTGCTTCCTGCAAGGAAAATTTATACATGGCATCAGAAAATTTCTTGGCCTTTTGTATGGACATTGGCCCTCCGGGGATTATTGAAATAACTAATCCATTGGTTCTGGCGACTACGCCAGTTTAGTTCTTCTAAAGCAAACTTTTATAATATTAATTTTTTAAATTTTATTTATATATAATTTGAATTATTAATGTAAAATATGTCTTGGAGTATAAAAAGATAAAAATTACACAATTATGGAAAGAAAAAAAAGAAAAAAAAAACAGATGTAGTACAATAATACTAATTAATTTCAATAAAAGTATCCTGTGTTTCAAGTATTTACTTTATTTATCAAGCGAAAAAAAAAGTATTTACTTTATTTAGGGTTGAGACTTATCCTAGTGATCGATTCCCCCGACTCTCAGCCTATATGATAGGATTCGATTCCCCATCCGGCCCATACCCTTTCCCTTTTATCATTTTATAATTTGTGTGACATAAGTTCCCATCACT
Organism: Hygrophila difformis; assembly: GCA_030278955.1. Taxonomy (NCBI): domain Eukaryota; kingdom Viridiplantae; phylum Streptophyta; class Magnoliopsida; order Lamiales; family Acanthaceae; genus Hygrophila; species Hygrophila difformis. The sequence goes on from JAOANR010000011.1 coordinate 7,465,222, forward strand.
TTTTCCTAATATGTATAGGTTATTCAGCAAAAAAAATATTTACTTTATTTCTTACTTATTATTATTATTATTATTATTATTATTATTATTATTTATTACTTTATTTACTTTAAACATCAGCATCTTCGTCGTCGCTGCATGTGGTATGCGTGTCGTGTCAGAATAAATAAATAAATGAAAGTAATTTGGTTCTAGACAATTTGATGGTCCAAAAAAGCAGAAAGGGCACTTTCCAGGCTCTTTCGTGTGTTTTTGGATCTTATTGCAATATGATGACTACATTTGTCTTTTTGTAGTAGTAGTATTTGTTTAATTAATCACTCTCATTGCACGGCCTAATCGCTTTCTCTAACAACTTTGTGTATGCTTAACACCAAAATGATCAGTTTTGTTCAAGTAAAAGCTTGTAAGAATTTGATCCTCTAACAAAAGTTTTATTATTATTTTTTTTGGATAAGCCATTGAAGGCCTGGAAATGGGTGGTGGGAGCTCATGCCACATAATTACAAAGAGGAAGAATAAGGGGCCTGTGGGAATCGAACCTCCAACCTTCCGTTGGAAACGAATGGGCTTAACCACTTGGACTAAGTCGATACTCTAACAAAATTTTTATTACTATTTGTTTGGTAGTGTCTCTAAATTCAATAATTCGATAGTTAATTAATAGTCTTTCAACTGATTTAAAGGCTACCAAACAGCCTCTGAGTTACCTCTTTCCTCTTTTTTTCTTTTTTTTTTTTATAATTATAATTATTTTTCCCCCTTTTTTTTTAACTCTTCAAAATCTACAACTATTTCATGACAATCACTTTATAATCACATAAACTAAAAATATCAATGTTTTATAATTTTTATTTATCTAAGATTTAAGTTATTAATTTTTAAATATAAACTGAATATTTTGTCCATATACATATAATGAAACAAGCGAGAGATGATATTGAATTTAAATTAGCCCCATTGAACTTTACCGGTCCTATTCGTCCAAGACGCTATTTAATTAATTAGTACTACATTCTTTATGTATAATATTTGCAGTCGATCATGTTGCATGTCTGCTTGCGTCGCTAAGTACATAATGTTGATTAGCTAAGAAAATAGAAGCTAACCGACTATCAATTTTTTTAATACTAACATTGCTTCATCACTTCAACGCATATTTATCTCTATTTCTTTCAAAAAAAAAATAAATAAATAAAAGAAAAGCACTAATAATTGTTCATAGTATAATAAAGTATTTTACTACCTCTATCTCACTCTTTTTTGTTACTGATCATTTTTTGGCACTATTTATTGTCTAACTTTGATTCAAATTTGTACCATAATTATGTAAAGAAAAATATAGTCATGAGAGATCTTGTTAAATTTATCTAATCTTGTAGTTTTAGAATATTAATTTTTTATAATTTTTCCTTGCATACAATTTAAATTGTTAGCCATTAAAAATGTGTATCGATTTGCGTGTAGGAGGGCTCCGTAACAAAAACAATGAGACCGATGAAGTATTTAGAAAAAATTATTGGTTAATAACTTAAATTGTATACAATAAAAAATTATAAAAAATTGAAATTATAAAACTACAAGATTAGACGAATCTAACAATATCACACTTCACTATATTTTGTCTTACATAACTACTGTATAAAAATTTGAAGCAAACTTAAACATTGAATAGTGCCAAAAAGTTAAACTCAACAATTTTAACGAGAGGGAGGAAGTATTACTACTATAGATTTAGGTCACCAATGTGATAACCAAATTGATATTTAAACCAAACCATCTCATTATTTAATTAATTTCATTATCCATGACCACCCCAACCACCCAACCACCCAACCATCTTATTATTTAATTAATTTCCCTCTCCTCCAACTCATAATATTCATTCCAACCCAACCACCTCAATTTTACATACTTTATCAATAACGACCCAACCATCCAACCACAATATTATACTTCCTCCGTTCCTTAATAATTGACACAGTGGGAGTTTTGTTACTGTTCATTGAGTAACTTTGATTCTACTTTTTAACACAATTATACAAGATAAAATATAGTCAAATGAGACTTTGTTGGATTCGTCTAATCGCATAGATTCGGAATATCAAATTTTTATAATTTTTACTTGTATAGAATTTGAGTTATTAAGGATTAAAAATGTGCATTGGATTGCGTAAAATGTGGGTCCGTGGCAAATATTAAGGAACAGAGGAAGTATATAATTATTTAAATTTATACAATTTTAAATTATATTAAAATATAAAAAAATTAATATATCCAGAATATAAAATATTTTATCTTATTTATGAAGAATAAAAATCTAAAATTTTATATGTTATTTATTTATTTTTATTTCATATAAATTTTAAAATGGATTAAATATATCAAAATTGATATATTATGTATTTAATAAAAGTATAGCAAAAGTGATCTCTATTTGTAGGGAATGAAAAATTATAATATTTTTTATTCATTTTTATTTTAAAATATAAAAAATATAATAATTTTAATTTTGTTATTTAAAATTTTAGTTGACCAATGGGATTGAGACAAATGTGCCCATCCCATTGGCCAACAAAGAGGAGACCAAATGGTCTCAAATGGTTGTGTGGTCGACCTTGATAAAGAGACCACTTCCCATTTTTTTAATTTTTTTTTGGTTCAAAAATGCCGTGGAGGTCTGGTTTGGTGGGTGGATGATCATGGATAAATGTAGTCTAATGAATGAGCCATGGAGACCCACCAATTCATAGACCATCACGGTCAATTTCTAATTCTGATTCAAACGGTCGGACCCTTAAGAAAACACACTTAATTTATACTCCAAAGGTCACAATGCAAAGACGAGGATCATCATCCAAAACATACCGTATACAGCTTATCCGATGGAGTATTCTTAACAGAACATGTCACATAATTTATTTTTGAAACAAGAGAACACATTATATAGAAACCGTAATCAAAATATTAAAAATCATATGGGTTAAAGCTTCACCAGGGTATATAATTGGAGTGGAGTGGAATCAAATTTGGAGGTAGAGCTCCAATCCATGGTCAATATCAAGGACAGTATGTATTAGTGGTACGGTGTAAAGAAGAAAGAATCCGCTACCATAATCAATCTCAACAGTCTAAAAGTGCATGCAGGCGTGGAGTTAAGCATGTCCCACGCAAAGAGAATCCGGTTTCGGACAATTTGGCCAAGAAATAAGCTATTGATTGATAAAAATGTTCAAGATATGTGATGTGGTTCTCCTCTATCGGTTTATATGATTGGGAGCAATTCGATTACGGTACAATCAATTTCAAAAGTCTGTAAGTGGGTTTAAGGTTTAGGGTCTAAACCCTAAACCCTAAGTGCAAACATCACAAAAAAAAATATTTCTCCCATCACTTATTCTTCCATCACACAAACATCTCTCTCATCATCACACACATTATTAACATTCTTACATCACACCAAATAATCCTCCCATCTAACCTGCATATGCAGAGGTAACTAACTGCCAAATTAACCACTTCCGATTGGGAGCAACTTCACTACGCGAGCCTCCATCCATGATTTGTTAACATCCCCTATATACTTGGCTCTTGAGCTCTTCTACGGATGCGACAGGGACAGGAGGGCCTGCTTGCTCCCGAAGTGACAAAAGGTCAAGAAGGCAAAACATGGGATGGGGTGGCATATTCTACTACAGCAATCTTAATTGAGAAGAAAAATTGGTACACGTGTCACGATGCAATGCCAAGACAGTGTTCACACCCTAACAGCTACTACTACTGTACTACTTCTACTATCTTTTACTAGTCAGCCTCGCTGCCTTCTCCTCCAAGTCCCCAAGTAGAACCTCTACTAGTCCCACCTCCGTCTCAATATAATTTTTACATTTCCTTCCGACACGTTTGTTGATATACATTTTTAACGGTTTATAACTTAAATTGTATATAATAAAAACTTATAAAAAGTTGATTGTCTAAAAATACAAGATTGGACGAATCTAATAAGATCCCACTTCACTATGTTTTTCCTTACATAGCTATGATAAAAATTTGAATTAAAGTTAAACAGTGAATAGTGTCAAAAAATCCAACGTAACATTTAAATCGAGACGGAGGAAGTATATGATTACATTTTCCCCTCTTTATTACATATATTATGAAGTGTTCATTGTAATCAGAAATCTTCGAATTCAGATATACTTGCCCGTCCGCCATGGCCACAACCACGATGTTCGGGTCCATACCGGAGATGATGACCCAGCTCGGCTCTGCAATTTTCGGCATCATGGCAGCCTACGCCATGTTCCAAAACTACTTCCCTTACGAATTCCGCCGCCCCCTCAAGCGCTACACCACAAAGCTCCTCAACTTCTTCTACCCTTACATCCACATCACCTTCGCCGAGTTCCAGGGCGACGGCTTCGAGCGCAGCGCCGCCTACGCCGCCATCCAGCGCTACCTCAACTCCACCTCCACCAAGCAGGCCAAGCGCCTCAAGGCCAACGTCGTCCGCGACACCGAATCCATCGTCCTCACCATGGCCGACCACGAGGAGGTCACCGATGACTACAAGGGCATCCGCCTCTGGTGGGCTTCCAATCACATCCCCGCCGACCGCCAGTCCATCTCCTTTTACCCCCGGGAGGACGAGAAGCGCGAATTCCGCCTCACGTTCCACCGCCGCCACCGGGAGACCATCACCAACGAGTATTTGAAACATGTCCTGGATGAAGGGAAGGCCATCACCGTCAAGGAGAGGCGGAGGAAGCTTTACACTAATAATAAAAGCGAGAGCTGGCATGGATACCGCCGGAGCATGTGGAGCCACGTCGTGTTCGAGCATCCCGCCACATTCGATACGCTCGCCATGGAGGATCAGAAGAAACAGGACATTATCAACGATCTCATCAACTTCACCAAGTGCAAGGACTATTATGCCAAGATTGGCAAGGCGTGGAAACGTGGGTATCTCCTTTATGGTCCCCCTGGGACTGGCAAGTCCACCATGATTGCAGCCATGGCTAATCTGTTGAAGTACGATGTGTACGATTTAGAGCTGACGGCCGTGAAGGACAACACGGAGCTGAGAAAATTGCTGATTGACACCGCCAGCAAGTCGATCGTGGTAATTGAGGATATCGATTGTTCGTTGGATCTCACAGGGCAGAGGGAGAAGAAGAAGAAGGACAAGGACGAAGATAAGGATAAGAAAGAGGAAGATAAGGATCCTTTGAAGGACAAAATGAAGAAAATGGAGGAGACCAAGACGAGCCAGGTGACATTATCCGGGCTCCTCAATTTCATTGATGGCCTCTGGTCGGCTTGTGGTGGGGAAAGAATCATCGTATTCACCACGAACTACGTGGAGAAGCTGGATCCCGCGTTGATTCGAAGGGGGAGGATGGACAAACACATTGAGCTGTCTTATTGCAGCTTCGAGGCATTCAAGGTTCTGGCCAAGAACTATTTGGACACTGAATCGCACGAGCTGTTTGATACGCTGAGGCAGAAGTTTGAGGAAACGAAGATGACCCCAGCAGATGTTGCTGAGAATCTGATGCCTAAAGTGGGAGGCGAGGATGCGGAAACCTGTTTGAAGAGGTTGATCAAGGCCCTGGATGATGCAAAGGAAGAAGCCAGACTAAAGGCAGAGGAAGAAGAGAAGAAAAAGAAGCTGGAAGAGGAAGAAGAGAAAAAGAAAGCCGAAGAAGAGGAGAAAAAGAAGAAGGCCGAGGAAGAAGAGAAGCAGAAGAAGGCCGATGAGATATCGACAGAAGAAGCAGAGAAGAAGGAAAACGGTGAAGTGATCAAGAATGCTGCTGCCACTGAGAATGGGGTCAAAGAAAATGGTGAAGTGATCAAGGATTCTGCTGCTGCTGAGAATGGGGTGAAAGAAAATGGGGTTGTGTCCAAATAACATGTAAACCAATGCTCAAAATAAGAATCTCAGGGAGAGTAATTGTATGTTGGTTTCTGGGTGCAGTTAGGGAAGGCTATCTTGGGGTAATCAGTATGTGTGTTCTTGATGGATTGGCATGTCAATTTCACTTGGTTAGCTGGAGTGATAGAACAGTGTTCTTGGACAGGACAAAATTGTTGAAACAATAGATTGGTCAGGTGTTTTAGCGTTGTCCCAATCCTAATGCATTCGACATTCCAACCAAATACTTCTGATATAATGTTCCATTGTTGAATATCCATTCAACATTGTTGGCTTGAACCAAAATCATAAGGTGGCATTCAATCCATCAGATCTTCTGTTTTGAACTGCATCAATTTGGAGCCTACTCGCTCCAAACCTTCTTTAAGTTCATCAAACGTTGATACAAATTATTGCATCAATTTTAAGTAGAGCTGCAAAATGTAGTATGCTACTTTTGTTTTTATTTCGAGAATTTTCGATCGATTAATGTAACGATCGACGATTCATCATTGCAAATTTGCAATTTCAGAGAAGATTTGAAAGACAATAGGAATAGGCAAATAAACACGGTTTCAAATTTACCCATTACGTAGGAACGATTAGGAGTTATTTAACCTAGTTCATGGAAATCAATCAATTGATTAGTTTACCCTTACATCTATAATGGGGAATATAACAATTTGCCGGAAGGAGTACGCGGAAGATCAAATCAAATGGCGAAGGAAAGTGCGGCGAAATCGATAAGAAGACGGCGTACCTATTTGATCGTTCAGGATTCAAAATTCTCCACCACCGAAAGGTTTTTCCAGCTCGCATATCTGCGTTCTCTTCCTAGAGGACGAAAGACGATTTCCAGTTAACGTCGGAAAAGGTTGATTCAGCGGACGGCGAATTCATCGCTCTATTAACGAAGTCGCCGACGCCGTGCGAGGAATCCCGGGAAAATACTCAAATAGAGAAGAGCTGGTGGGTATTTGAATTTCTTCGATTTCGCTATTCAAATCTTCAAATTTATTTATTTATTTTGTTTCTATTTTCTTTTTGGTGAGTATTTTGCTTCTTTTATATCGTAAGACTACCTCCAAACATGACCTCTTCCATAGAGACCCAACCGTCACATCATCTATATATATATTAAAGCATTAGTGAACAAACTATTCTATAATTAAGGTGGTGTATCCATTCCAATTTTTCAATTTTTATAGATTTTTGAATTTTTTATTTATTAATTATTAATTATTTTTTATTTTTGCATTTTTAAATTTTAAATTAGATTTATAAATTTCTTATTGTATTTATTTATTTATTTATTCATTATAAATTTCAATTCTTGAAATATATGGAATTTCCTATATATATGGAATTCTACAATATTGTAGTACTTTTAAAAAGATTTGAAATTTAAAATTTTATATTTTTTTATTTTATCTATATTATTTTCTAATTTTTAATTTACCAATTTTAAATTTTTGCATGTACTTATTTATTCATCTATATATTTGTAAAATCATTAGTGAATATATCTCCCTTTCAAATTTCAAATTTTTCGTTATTATAGATTTTTGCATTTTTTAGGTAAATACAGGGTATCCCCAGGCCACATTGGACCCAAGACTAATCCCTCGATGATCTGTAGATATATTGTTTTGAATTTATTTATTTATTTATGTTAAAAGATATATTAATGTAGATATAAAAATCAAGATATTTAGTATTTAAAAGATTTGTAATTTTCAATTTATATGGAATTCCAACCATTTTCAATTTCAAAGATTTGAATTTCAAATTTTTTATTTTTATTTTGTATTTTTTTTGTTTGCATTTTTTATTCCCAAAATTTTTCAGTTTTTATTTATTTAATTTAAATTATAGATTTTCAATCCATCTATTACCAATACTATTTTAACATTGAATTTTATTTTTATATTTTATTTATTTCTTTATTCATGTTAAAGATATATTATTGTGTGTCACCCAAAAAAAAAAGATATATTATTGTGTATATGAAAATCTCAATTTTCAGTTTTAAAAAGATTTGAAATTTCAAATTTATATCCCACAATTTTTAATTTCTAATAAATTCGGAATTTTAAATTTATATGTAATTCTTACTTTTCAGTTTTTCGTGATTTATTCATTCATTTTTTTCAATTATTATCTTTATTTTAATATTTAATTTTATCTAATAAATTATTTAATTCATGATTTATTTTATTCGTGATTTAGTTTTTAGTTTTTCGCAAAAAAAATATAAGGATAAAAATGAGAGCTAACATCACAAAGAATGCAACATTTCCCAGCAGGTATATGAAAAAAAAGGTGGTAAATTAAATATATTTTAAAAATAGTATCATATCAATATTTAGGATGACCAATTTTAAATTTAGTTGTTTTCTACTTTCTAAATCAATTTTTAATATTGCATCACTATTGCATAATTCTACTAAAAGACGGAGTCGATATGAAGATTCAACCGCCGATGTTGCGGATGAAATGTAGTTCTCAAATATTTTCAAAAAATAGTCATGTTATTTAACTAATAAAAGGTTTGGCAAAAAAAAAACTAATAAAAGGTTTTTATTGCTTCATTTTTTGAACAATAAAGAGTTGATTTTTATTTTCGAATTAATCTTTTGGAATATATTTGGAATATAAATCTTAGTCCAAGTATATGATGATGAGAAGTCTACATGCAAAACAATTACCACATAAAATGATTTAACCTCTCTTCTTATTAAAACAAAGTTCATTATTTGGGATGAAATTGATAAACTGATTATGAGCCCGTGTGATTTAACCAAATTCCCCATTCAATTTAGAGAAGATAATTCGCAGTCGAAGTGTGTTTTGCTATAACTATAAATAAAATTCAATTCCATTGTTTAAAGAATGTTGTACTCTATATTCCAAAAACATAAATTTTACCATTTTAAATCCAAACATTTTTAAAAATAGTGTTATACTAGCCCCTACTAATGAGATGGTTGATATGATTAGTGATTACATCACAGAACGTATGTCTACAAATTAAAAGGTATATCTCAGCTCCAACAATATTTGTCAAAATGACGAAAGCATAGATAATGACAATGAAATATTTTTCACCGAAATATCTAATCATGATCAATTGTTCTAGATTATCGAATCAACAAATAAAGTTGAAGGGGGGATGCATAGTCATGCTTCTTAAAAATATAGATCAATCAAATAAATTATGCAATGGAAGCAAGTTGATAGTAATTAAGATGCAGAACCATACAATTCATGTTAAACTAATTTTGGAAAATAATGAAAACATAAAATTCTTATTTGGTAGACTGATTATGAGCCCGCCTGATTTTACCAAATTCCTTATTTGATTTTAGAGGAGAAATTCCCAGTTGTAGTTTGTTTGCTATGATTATTTACAAAAGTTAACGTCAATCTTTAAATAATGTTGGACTATATCTTCCAAAATCAATATTTAGTCATGAACAATTATATGTTGCAACATTTCGTGTCACTAGCAATAGAGGACTCAAAGTATTGAGATGTAATTAACATCGATTAACTCATGATACACAAGAAATGTTGTTTCAATGAAATTTATATATGGTAGGAATTTGCAAAATGAATACTTGATGTTGGTGATGATAAAGTTAGTATTGATCTTTAGAGATGTACAATCAGATTTGACATTTTTCAAATGATATTTTTATAAACTATGCTGGTGATCCTATAGTGACATTTTTTTAAAAGTATATATAAAAGTATAAATTCCAACACTTCAAATTCAGACATTTTTAAAAATGATGCTATACTAGCCCTATCAATGAGATGTTTAATACGATTAATGATTACATCATAAAATGCATATCTGCAAATGAAAACGTATATCTCAGTTTTAACCAAATTTGTCAAGAGAATGAAAGCAAAGATAATGACGATGAAATATTTCTACGGGTAGTGATGGCAATAGGTCGGGTCTGAGTTGGGTCCGCCAAGACCCAAGACCCGACACAGGGCTCGGTTCCGGATCTGACCCGGGCCCGTTGCCATCCTTAGGCAACGGGTCGGTTCTGGGTCCATTTTTATAAGGCCCAAGACCCGACACAAGCTCGAATCTTGCTCGGTTCTCGGTTCTGACACGAACCCATTGCCATCCCTATTCATGGGAATATCTAAACACGATCCAGTGTTTTGGAATACCGAATCATTGTGTAATGAAACAATCCTTTTCTCAAAAAAAAAAAGTTGAATAAGAGCTGCGTAGTCATGCTTCTTAGGAATATAGAGCTGCGTAGAATGATTATGAACCCGTTTGATTTAACCAAATTCCCTATTCGATTTCAAATGAGTGAGTTCTCAATCTCAGTTTGTTTTGCTATGACTATAAACAAAAGTCAATGTCAATTTTTAGCCATGGATAATTATATTTTGTAATATCTCATATCACTAGCAAGTGGGGACTCAAATTAATATATGATGAAGATGAATTAATTTAGGATTAAAAAAATGTGTTGAAGATGAAATTTTTAACAAATTGTGAGTTTTAATATTATGCTTAATACTTATATTTAAAATTTTGTTTGCTTTAATATAATTTCAAATTAAATAAAATATTATTTTAATATTTATCAGGGATAAAAGAAGACGGTTTAATATGGTTTATCTATTAGTTTTATTTTAAAAATAATTGAATTATATTACTATTATATACATCATCTTTCGAATATATATAATTATTAGATATTTTCTATTATTGAAAATATATTTTTTATTACGTTCATATATTGGGGGAAAAATACCGAATATACCATAAAACCGCACATATCATAATGAAAAAATACCTAGCATGCCGAAATTTTCGGTATACAGTAATTTTCGGTACAATATGATATCGTACTGTAAGATTTTGTTATAGTAGCGGTATATATTTTTTGATGCCACGATATACCATTACTGTACTGAACTTCGTTATACTTCATTCGTCTCATTGTTTTACGGACCCACCCATCACGATTGCCGATACACATTTTTAATTGTTAATGACTAAAATTGTGTACAATGAAAAATATAAAAAAATTGATATTATAAAACTACAAGATTAGACGAATCTAACAAGATCTCACTTGACTATGTTCTTTTGTACATAACTATGATAAAAATTTGAATCAAAGTTAAACAGCGAATAGTGCCAATAAACCATCCGTGACGAAAACACCGAGATGAAGGTAGTATACCGTAGTATTTGTATGTCGGTACATACCGAAAGGTTCGGTATGTCGGTATATACCGCAATAAGGGTATGTCGATATGTACATTTCGATATATCGGGTTCCGTATCACAATTCATCCATCAATTTGGTACGGTATACGGTATGGCGATATTTTTTCGGCACATCATACCAACACAGCCCAATATATTATATTATGAATATACATTATATATAAAATATATAATTATGCCCGTCGAATTTCGACGGGTTAGTTACTAGTTAATAAAAAAAAAAAAAGGATGCGGTCTCAATTGGGTGGTCGACCAAATGAGATATAAGACCACTTGGCCTCATCCTTCTTGGCCAATGAGATTGGGTCATTTGTCTCATTCTCATTGGTCCACTAAAATTTTAAACAAATCTCATTAAAATCATTATATTTTTTATATTTTAAAATAAAAATAAATAAAAAATATACCAAATTTTATAAATTTTCATTCCCTACAAATAGAGACCATTCTTGCTATATTTTTGTTAAATACATAATATATCAATTTTGATATATTTAACCCATTTAAAAATTTCTAGAAAATAAAAATAAATAAAAAAGATATTAAAATTTTAGTTTTTTTAATTCTTTATAAGTAAGATAAAATATTTATAATTTTGATACATTATTTTTTTTATATTTCAACAATTTAAAATTGTATAAATTAAAATAATTATAAAGTATATAATATTGTGGTTTGATGGTTGGGTGGTTATTGATAAAGTATGTAAAATTGGGGTGGTTGGGTTGGGATGGATATTGATGAGTTGGAGGAGAGAGAAATTAATTAAATAATGAGATGGTTGGATGGTTGGGTGGTTGAGGTGGTTATGGATATAGATAGTCTAAGGTAGACCCGGCAATATGGGTAAATACACGTAGACACGACACGTACACGACCTGTGTTTTACATGTACGGATCTTCAGAAAACAGATACGGGTCAAAACAGGTCGACCCGTTTAGTACACGAATACAATTTGGGTCAAATGCAGGTTTATCTGTTTTACCCGAATTGACCTGTTTTTTTACCCGAATTGACCTGTTTTTTTATACAGGTCACCTGTTATCTGAATCAGACACATATCTGTATTTTACCTGTATTTTACCTGTATATATTTAAGTACAATAGAATTAAATTTAAATAAAATACGCACAAGGTAAACTTTATGTTTAATATTGGATTTGAACATTGGATTTTTTTTTTTAAGTTTGAACTTTTATATTTGAATGTTTGAAGATGAATTGCTGAGTCTATTAGGAATTTTAAGATTTGAATTATGGGAATATAATATTTTATATTTTATTTTAAAAGTTTAAAAAGTAATTTGATATAATTTAGTAGAATAGAAGTAAACAGGTAAAATACAGGTAAACAGGTCACATGTAAATTCGACACGCGTGTCCACATGTTCAAATTTACGTGTATACAGGTCGACACGCATGTGATCCGTTTTTGAAACAGGTCGTGTACGGGTTTTGAAATACGGGTAAATTCTAAAAACAGCTCGTGTACAGATACAGATCAAACAGGTAAACAGGTACTTGACACGTATAACATACACGACCTGTTTACCCATATTGCCAGGTCTAGTCTAAGGGAGTAGTATTTATTTACTGGAAATTTAAGAAAACGAAAAACCCACCAAAACAACCCAATGGTTGAGGACTTTTTCTTTAAAATAGGTACCCAATAGTTTTTTGTTCAAGAAAACACCTAAATTTGGCCCAAATTGTCACTTAGTTTTCAAAATATTCACTTTGGCCCAAATTGTCACGTTTCATGTCTTCCAACCATAGGTTGGCGTTCGATTCCTACATGACCTCTATCCCTCCCCTTTATCCATTTTATAATTTATGTGGTTTGAGCTCCCACACAAATACAAAATAGTAACTTTGGCTTTTCCTCCAAATCCTTTGAAATTGTTGGAGGCCGGTGCTAGTGGCATGCGATTCGTGATTCCGACAGCTCTAGTGTTTTCTTCTGGGTTGATTATGTTTCTTTATATGTTTTTTTATTTTTTCGTAGTCTTAATTGGTTGTATCGCAAAAAGAAAAAAAATAAAAAAAAGAAGAAAAATAGTCACTTTTAAGAAAAACAGGGGAAGGATGGGCAGTTGGGCGGAATAAAGGCCAAAATGGTCATTTATCTTTGCTAAAAAATTAAAATAGTCATTTATGTTTCAAAATACCCAAATGGCCCTCTACATATGCAAAAGATGGTCAAAATAGTCCTTTTGTATTATTAAAATGAGCTAGTGGACATCCACACTTTTATATTTAACCCCAAACTTTCAAAACTTTTTATTAAGGCAGTAGGAAGATTTGACTTTGTACAAAAATGTCCTCTTTCAAAACTTAAATAATTTTATTGTCCATATGACTTCGGATCCGCATGAGAATTGGTATCGAAGCCTAAGTTTTATTGAAGAACATATTAATTATATTATTTATAATATTTTATTTCTTAATGGAGAAGATTTAATTGTTAAATGGATTCAATTAATTTGAAACCAACGAGTTATTTCCAAAATTTGGAAATAAAAAATAGAAATTTCCAAAGGAAATTCTTGAACTTGTCTATAGGACAAGATATTATTAATTTCTTTCCTAAAAATGAGAGGAACAGACTGGAAAGAAATTGATCCGGATAGCTCTAAGTTCTCACGGGATTTAAGGGAAATCCAAAAAACGATTCAAGATTATGATAACCGGGTATTGATTTTACCTGGAAAAATTAATAACTTGAATCAAACAACAGATGAGATCTTGAAATTATTTCAAGATCTAAAGAAAGAAAATTTGAATCTGAAATTTGACATCTCGTATATCAAGAAAAGGCAGAAGGATATTCCTGGATCTTCCAAGAATAACCAAGCCAATATTAGAAATGCACTCGGACCCGTACAAGCTTTATATCAAAAGGGTAAAGCAACTATGGTTCCAAAGCAGAAATCACAAGAAGAGCTTATGATCGATGTCCTGAAAATAGTCGAATGTGTGTTTCCAAGGCAGATCTATCAGATCTACAAGAATTAGCAGAATCATTTTCCCAACTCGGGATTATGGATCTGGTTAATGTAAAACCTAATGAAGTTCTTCAATTGAGTTATGCGGAAGAATCAGGATCCAATGTGACTCACGATGGACCGCCAGACATCACAATGAGGGAAAGTACAGACTTCCACATAAACATGTATCCTGAGGTGCATCTCATTGCAAGACGAAACCCAGGACGGAACCCAAGTAGAGCACCAGAATCCACACCAGAACCCATGTATCCTGAGGTGCATCTCAATGCAAGACGAAACCCAGGATGGAATCCATATGGCATAACACTGAAACTCGACGTTATCGACTTCCGAAACATCGAAGATCTGATCGACGAATGGGTAGCTTCAATGAAGATTGTAGCAACCACCCTGGATCTCGATAAAGAAAACTTTGTAAGATTAATAGAGCTAAGTCTCGAAGGATCGCCAAAGTTGGGCTGGAAAAAGTCCACGACAGCTTTAAATGAGCAAATACTTGAAAGAGAATCCAAAAGCACAATCTGCGAAAGATTTGGCCTCTTATTCAAAACACATTTTGTAGGAGATGGTTATTTTGAAGAACAGAGAACCGAAAAATCAAAGTCTATACCCAGGCACTATTGGGTATGGAGCTAAGAAGTATTTGCGTAGTAGACGAATATATCTACTGGTTTCGTAAATACTATTTTCGGAGTAAGATGACAACTGAAGTAGCATGTCTCATGTTCTTTGCAAAGATTTGCAGCCCATGGAGAGAGATGTTGATCCAATCATACACAGTACCCCCTGGTACGGTGGACTCAATAGCTCGAAGAATGTCCTTTCTAAAGGATAAGCTCAGAGAATGGTGTCAACAGGCAGCAGCCCAAAAGAACATCAAACGACTAAGAGGTAAAATAAAAAGAACCCCTCTTTGCTGTGAGAATAATGATTTTCCTACAATTATAGGAGAATAAGAAGAAAAGAGAAGAAAAAAGAAGAGTCGAGGCTCATATAGCAGGAGTTTCAGAAGACCTCCATTCCGAAGAAGGAGAGCATGGTGGTCCAAGAGCAAGGCCAGAACATATAAAATTGGACAAAGAACGGGGATGGCGAAGAATTCATCCCAAAGCTCAACCAGCTCAGCAGCAAGGAGCACAGGGAGAACAACGTCAAAAAGAACGTTCAGACGAGCCCATACCCGAGCCAACGAAAGTTTCAAAGACTGCAACTGTTGGAAGTGTGGAGCCAGAGGTAATATCTCACCCGATTGCCCTCAGAATTGTGAGATACGAATATACGAAGCCACGAAGGATATCGTGGAAGCGGTCTACCATGGAAAGCTAGTACTAGTCTATCAGTTTGAAGACATCCCCTCGGATGAAAGCATCTATGAGGAAGAACTAAGAAGCGACTCAGACTCATATTCAGATGGATCTTCAACCGAGTCTGACTGAAGAAGACAGGATTCAGACCACTGAAAACCTATCTGGATTCTTTTCAAGGATGACTATCTCGAATCGAACCATGGAAAGAATAATGCGACAAGATTCCAACCTCAGCCCAATATGACAGATTCAGAATTGGCGGGATTGGACGAGTTCTTAATCAGATGGGACTCAACCAGAGAAGACATTACATCATCTACAAGGTAAGTGCAGGTGAGTTTGCAATTCCTATGGAGCTTACTTGTAATGTTATGGACATGCAATTAATTCCTAAAAAATAAATTCTTGAGGAATTAAGCAGAATGAAGGAGGAAATTGCCATTACTATGAAATGGATCCATATAGGAGCCATCGAAGTAGTAATTAAGGCAACCTTCAAAGAAGGCATTGATTCTGAATTACATCTATCAGTCACTGATAGAAGAATCAATAACCTTAGAGATGGTCTTCTTGGGACTATGGTAGGAAATTTATATGCAGGGAAGCTAATGTTTGACATTCATTCCAGAATTTCCTATAACTTAGCCAACCAAGATTTTAGCAGAGTGCTAACCCTTCATCAGGATTTCAAAAGAAAAGATCTAATGAAAGAAGGGAATGGGCCATATTCTATAACTTATTGAATTTCTTATGCATTTTCCAATAGTCATCATTCTGACTTATTTCTTAGGAAAGAGTATATAGAAATTCCTAGAATTTTCAAGGAATTTTCTAAAGTCATGACTCCAAATCCTACCCAGATTCTAAGGATAGGAGGAGTAGACATACAAATAAGAGATCATCCAATTCTAGACAGATCAACGAGTGCTAGAATTGATCAACGAGTGCTAGAATTGAGTATGCAAGCCGTATGTCTTTTTCAGAAGACATAATTATGGCATATAAAGGAAAGGAGTTCATCAAACATCTAACTCCTCAATCCATTGGGGTAGATAATATAAAGATTAAATGCCCTGAAGGATGGAAAGAAATACGAGTAATATTTGACATCACTGAAAAGATTAACTGTTTTCCATGTGATGACTTATACTACTTGCAGCAGCCATCAATTGGAACCTATGAAGGAACAATTGAAATTGCAGGGCACGAGATCAGAGTCTTAGGCACCGCCAAAAAAGACAACGGGTTTATGATTTTGGGATTAAGTTTTCTCGAAAGTCATAAACCATGGGTAAGGAAGGATAATAGAATAGAATTTAATCTGAAGGATCATACCATCAGAATTAAATGACAAGTCCATTTTCCATTTATATCTCAGTAGGGATAATATACGAACAATATAAGTCGGAATATTTTGCAGCTTATATTGATTCAGGTTCAGGTATTTGCACGGCAAAACCAGGAGTTTTCCCTAGCGAAGCTATGGAATCATTACCCATTATTGCAAGAAGAGATTTTTCCCAAAAAAACTTAGTACTAAATAAGAGTATTCGACGGGCCAATATCATGATTGGAGGAGCATTTGGTACACCTTGGTATAAGGAAAAAACGCCTCCTATTTATTTTCATGATACAGGAGTGGATATTTTGTTAGGTAATAATTTCATACAATCCTTTACAAAATATGTTCAAGATAACAAAAGAAATTTGTTAATATTTACCACAAGTTGTGGAAATGAGATACAGGTGTTGCGCAAAGAAAAGGCATTCAACAGGTTAATGTCTATATCATTTCGCAGCAAACGTGTTGATAATGATGCCAAACTAACTCATCCAAAAATGCAGGATAAAAAAATGTTTGGTAAGGCTTTGTTGTCTTTTAGACAGCAAGGATTCGATGAAGCTTCTATTGAGGAAATTATAAACATCAAAGAAGCGATGCAGGAAATGAAGTCATTAAATATAACTTCATTAGACATTGATGGGGAGACTAAATTGTCCCTCGAAAATGTTAAAAGACTTATCCAGAGAAACTTTATCGAGGATCCTCTGGCGTGGTGGGATAAAAATAAGATCGAAGCTACTCTACAGGTAAAAGAACAATATAAATATGAGTATGTTCGATACAAACCCATCTTAATGAATATGCAGGATAAGAAAGATATGCAGAAAATTGTCAAGGAGTATATCGATCTTAAACTCATCGAGCCGGGAGTCTCAGCTTATAGTAGCTCTGGATTCTTGGTAAGAAACCACGGTGAAATAAAAAGAGGTAAACCCAGGTCGGTAATAAACTATCAAAGTATTAATAAAATAATACAGTTTGATGGTTATTACATTCCGAGTAGAGAACACTTGATTGATTGCATCAAAGGTGCTAAAGTGTTTTCTAAATTTGATTGCAAATCTGGTTTCTATCAGATTAAGATGGAGAATGAGTCGAAGAAATTCACAGCATTCTCCACCCCACAAGGGCAATATATTTGGAATGTTATGCCAATGGGGCTTTCTAATGCCCCTCAAATATTCCAAAGAAAGATGGATAATCTATTTAAGGATTATCTAGAGTTTATGTTCGTCTATATAGATGACATTCTGATTGCATCTCGAAATATTAAAGAGCATATTAAACATCTTGAAATATTTTCAGATTCATGTCATAGGGAATGTCTAGTTCTCTCTGAGAAAAAGGCTACCATCGTTGCTAACAAAATTGAATTCTTAGGAGTTCAAATTGATGAAGCAGTGATAGAGTTACAGGAACACATTGTGGAAAAAATCCGCAATTTTCCTGATATATTGAAGGACAAGAAACAACTTCAGAGTTTCTTGGGAGTTGTAAATTTTGCAGGTATGTTTATAAAAGACCTTGCAAAATATAGAAAGGATTTTAGACCACTCCTAAAAGAGACTGAAAGCTCTAGATAGAAATGGGAAGAAATCCATACAAAGAGAATTTGCGAACTAAAGCAAGTATGTAATAGCTTGCCAAAACTCGCGATACCTCAAGATGAGGACGAGCTGGTAGTCTATACAGACGCCAATGATTTTCGATGGGTAGGAGTGCTCATGAGAAAAACTACGACGGGTCAAGAACCCTGTAGATGCACAGGAGGGTTGTTCACTGAACAACAAGCCAAACTTTGGCACATTAACGAAAAGGAATTTTTTGCAATATGTAAAACATTTAAAAAATTGCCTTTATTCTTACTTACAAAGAAATTTATTTCAAAGGTTGATAATACTAATGTTAGAGCTTTTCTAAAAAATAAACTTGAATCGAAAATTGAAAAAGCTCGTATTATCAGATGGCAAGCTGAATGTCAATATTATACTTATAATATTGATGTTATAAAATGTCATGAAAATGTTCTTACAGATTTCTTGACGAGAGATGGAAGCATATGAAGCAGATTCCATCATAACGAGATTCAGGCACCTCAGAGAAAACCTAGAGGAGCTATCAAGCATTTTGGACAGCTCGATATCAATGCACGAGCAGCTGGCCAAATACAACAAAGCGATGTGGACATGGTCCGCAACAACATACGAACCTCCCATATAGCAATGACAACGCTATGGGAAACAGTATTAAAGCCAATCAGGAAAGCGTCAGCTTCCCTGGTAAACAAAGAGAAATGTGCCCAAAAAGATAAAGTGGTCACATATGAAGAAGCAGATTAAGCACTGCTTCAAAGGAACCATTGTCGGATACCGATAAAAATGTTGAACAAGAGGAAAGTCACATTTCCGAAAGTTCAAGTCAACCCACTGTCTCTAGGGTAAAAGAGGAAGAAATTAACCTTAGGCCAATGACAGGCACCTCTAAGGTTAATTCAGACGAGAAGGTCCTATCTACAACCTGGCTGGACTACCGAGGAAAATGGGAACAACTAGTTTCCAAAAAGGGAATTAACCCCAGCAAGATGGTGATTGAAACATCCGGAAGATACAACAGGGTCTGGATGCTCGAGGGATCGAAGCCAGAAGAGGTTCGAAAGTGGCATGATTTTGGATCATTAGCATCTGTTCATACTACATCACCAGGGTTCTCAGAAATAGAAAAACTTCCGGGATGGATAGGTAGTGCGGTACATGAATCATGGCAGAACAACCCGCATCTTCAAAGAGGATATATTCTGGGGCTCAAGTTTATCTCAGCAGCACCAGAAATCATTGGAAAAGGTTCATACCCGGTCTTTCATTTTATTAAATTACAAAGTCCTGATATGATAGCTTTCAACAGAGTCAAGTCCATTGATGACAAGGCACCATTGGTATCTTCCATCAGTGAAGATGAGATCTCCACCAGACGAGCATGGGGATTCTGGGTCTGTCTCACAGAGATGGAAAAGGTCAAATATCCATTTAAATTAAAATCTTTTCCAATAATTTAAATGGATCATTCTTGGTTAATTCTTTAACATGGAAAAGCACAGAGTTTGTGGAAACCTCTTTTGAAAAGAAAAGGTTACTCATCTGGGAAAATAAGTTGCCAGCAACTGAGTCTACCAGAAGAAAGGCATGCAACATGATGCATGTTGGGCAATGGGATAATCACATATGCCCATATTGCGTGGAACAGGAAAAACCCCTATTCGGTGCAAAGATTCGGGTAACCCAAAAGAAAGCCGAATCTGGACAAGATAAAGGGAAGAAACGTCCAAAAAACTTTCACAAGTCCAAGTGAAAACAACTGGATATAAGAGAAAAAGAGGTGTCGGCAAAGACCCTACAATAAGGGCTGACAAAGTAGAGAGGGGCAGTTGGCAAGGGCATGTGACGAGTTGACAAAGGAGTCCACTAGCAATAATTCTGGCAGAATAATAATGTAGGCTGGAATCCAAAGCAAGTGAAGTCATTGCGTTCGTCACAAGAAATTAGAGTTTGTTTGGAGTCCGTGATTGAAGTCCGCGGACGCCTATAAATAGAGGAGATTGAAGCAGATGGAAGGCATCGGAAAAATCATCCCAACTCTTCAAAATATTTGTAATATTTCTCTTTCTGCATATTTCCTTTCGAGTCTGTAAAAGTATGGGGTATTTCCCCAAGAGTCTTGTATCCTCCATGAGGAACTAAGTGTCTGTCTTCTCCATTAGGAGAAATTATGTTTGAATAATATTTTTAATATTTCTTCAATAAAATTCAGGCTTCCTATATCTATAATCTTCCAAAATTAGAATTAAACTCTTTTGCCCCAAACCTCGCAACGTCCTAAGATAGGAAATGAAATAGGACTGTGCTGACTGTTGTTGAAGGAGCCCAGAGCTGGTGAACCATTGGTTGCGGTCGTGTGGTTGGAAGGAGTCTGTAAAATCCCAGAGCTCGGAAGACCCGGCAACAAGGCGGTCAAACCCGAGGTATGAGGTTTTTGTTTAATTTTCTTACAGAAGCATGTTGGGCATTTATTTGATGTATGGATTAATAAAAATTAATATTTAAAGTTTTGGGGCTAAAATAAAATACTCCTAGTTTGAAAGGTTGGTGGTCAATTTAATATAAAAGAGCGTCAATGTAATACCCGAGAATTTTTGAACATAAAATAAAACAATAATTAAATAAATAAATAATAAATAAAATAAATACCATAAATAGATAAATAAATCCAGCCAATTAATAAATAAAGAGATAAATAAAGATAAGGAAATGAGAAATGAGATTTTTACTTAAAAAGGAATTAAAGGAATTTAATAAAGGGAATTCGACACCGAAACCCGACACTAATGAACTCGAGGATTCGAGTCCAAACATTCAATTAGACCCGAGTAAAAATTTAGAGAGAAAGTAGAAACCCGAAGATACCCCGGAAATCGGAATTCGGGAGCATTGAGGGATAGAAACCCGAAAGAGAGGCGGAAAAGCACGACGGATCGCACGACCCGCCCGGTCCATAGGCATTGGACGTGCCACGACTGCGCCACACGACAGATTCGCCCGTTGCGTGAATCTCTCGCCCGAACGCGAATTTTTCGACTTTCGGTTGAACGTCTCTCGACCCAAGACCCTTAGGGTCAGATTTTGGACGCCCTAGGTCTTAGTTATCTATAAATAAGACCTCCTAGGAGCTCCGAATACTTTTACAAAACCCTACAACTTTCTACACATTCGAAACCCTAAATCCGGAGTCGTCGGAGGTACGAAACCAAGACGAACACTGTTGGACGAAAATTCTAAGATCTCCATAGTTGTGGTAAGTCTCGATCCAATCCTTGTTCAATAAACGATTCGAAAACGAATCCTAATCTTCTTCTTTTCTCTTCTACACCTCGTATTGGATCTAGATCGTAGAACCCGACGAACGGAGAGGAGAAACGGTGGACTGGAAGCCACGCCTTCGAATAGACGATCCCGGACGTTCACAAACTCTGTAAGTTAACTCTTACATGGTTTTGGGATGAATTAAAACATTCAAAACTAAAAAATTAACAAGAAATCGAAAATCTGTCAATTTATACTTTCTACCGGCGCAACAGATTTGATGAATTTTTCCGAACCTTAAAACAACTCAAACGGAAAAACTTAAAATAAAAAAACGTTCCTAAGGATTTTTGAGAATTTTTAGAGACGATTTGATATGTGAAAACCAACCGAAAACGAACTGCTTGAATCTAGATCTTGAAATCCTGGACAGAACTTAGGAATGATCTTGAACACGTTTTTGACTTAGGATCTAGACTGTTTTAGATCTTTGGCCGAACATGAAAGTCGTAGATAATTGTCTTAAGATGATCTCTGTCAAATTTCATCAAATTTGGAGTTGAATTGCTATGGTAGAATTCGAAATCTTTAAACTGTGGTACATTAAATTCGGACAGAATTATTCTTCTACGAAAATTGGTGATTTTGACCTGTTTAGGTACCTCGGATTGAAAAAGTTAAAACACAAAAGTTGTAGATCTCGACGTTTCGGAGTCAGTCGTGAAAAATTTATAATTTCTAGAATTAAATCTGATTTTAGACGAATTTGAGAGTAAACTGTAGTTTACCGGAAACAAAATCTTGAAATCTTGTTGAAACATGGAATTAACCTTTAGGGTTGAAATGAGTTGAGATATTATTTTTAAATGAATACAATTAAAAGTCAGATTTTTAAAATTAAATCCCCTTACAAACTTGATAAATTAAAATTAGGGGTGAGTGCTCTGCAGGGTGCCCCCTAACTGCTTCACTTCGTGCCTTAATGGACGATGGTGACCCCGCGCGCTAAACTTGAGATATGATATTGCCAAAACGGCGAAATACAGAGCCTACACTCTCGTGAATATCCACATGGGTTTCCCGAGGCTCCGGAGTGGTACTGGGTATGGCTGATACGGTTGCGGCCGCCGGGCTATCGGCTAAACTTGTTGACATCGCGATGCTATCGTGAAACTTTGAAATACCAAATCGGGGATGTAATGGGGATATTAAATTAAATTAAATTAAATTAAATTATGTTTGATGTCCAATTAAATTATTTAAATGCTTTATTTAAATTATGGCTATTATTCTAAGTCATGCGAAATGTGTTGTTAAATAGAGCCCTGAAATAAATTATGCTATCAGTTAGATTAAATTAAATATTAAGTTATTATCATGCTTTTATTATTAAAGTTAATGGCTTTTAAACCCTACGATCATGCATGTGTTAACTTACTCAGCAAGTTTGCTGACCAAAACCGTTTTATTCCTTTTCTTACAGAACTAGTACAACCCGCCCGCGGTACCCGCGGGCTTGTAAATTTAGAAAACATATAAAATAAGTTTAAAGATAATTGTAATTTTATTATATTATCCTTGTCATAATTATTATAATTATTTTCCTAAATGTAAAAAACAAAAAGTATAAATTTGATTGAATTTAATAATATATATAAACCTGCAATAAATTATTCCATCACATTCCTAATACTACCCGCCCGCGGTACACGCGGGAATGTAAATTTTAAAAACATATAAAAAATTTAAAGGTATATCAAATTTTATTATATTATTAATATTATAATTATTATAATCTTTTTCCTCGATGTAAAAAAAAAGGGTATACATTTGATTAAACTTAAAAATATATATACAATTACAATAAATAATTCGTTACGTAATAGAATTTAAAATAATATTGAAGAATTGAACAAAAATAAAAATTATTATAATTTTAAAAAATTAACATGGGTCAAAACCTCACCCTCCAAGACATTTCTTACCATTCCCGTTTGAGCTAATGCACTTATTGCCAGTCAATACTTCACCCCCCAGGACATTTTTTCCCATTTTTCGTGAGTCAACACTTCACCCACAAGCACTCTATCATTAGACATGTACTGGCATCACTTTTCCACAGATCACCAGGAGAAGTTATGAAACACGACAGCAGAATAGAAACAAAAGGATGTCTCAAAATAGGTGTATAGGCCCAATGATATCTCATATAATACAATTTACCCTTTACCCTAACGCGTTAGTACACGTGATGCAACAATATATAACTGGTCGTGTCTAAAAATTGGATCCTTTAGGAACACTTCAACATACTTTAGAGATTGATATTGGCTCTTGTAAATAGTCATAGCATAACAAACAATTACTGAAAACTGACGTCTTGAAAATTTAAACGGTATTCTATGATCAGATGAGGTCAAACTCATTTGTGGAATAAACACTCTATCTCCACTGCTTTATTGAGTCAATACTTCACTCCCATGACATTTTTTCTCATTTTTGTCGAAGCCAATCTCTTGCCAGTCAATATTTTACACTCTAGGACATTTTTCACACTCTTGTCGGAACCAATGTATTGCCAGTCAATACTTCACCCTCCAGGTCATTTTTTCCCATGCTTTCGCGAGTTAATACTCCACCCTCCAGCACTCTATCAATGTAAAAGGAATTTCTCAAGATAGGTGCAGATGCCCAATAATATCTCATGTAAAACCAATGTTTTACCATTTCATTCTAATATAAAATTCCGAGAAGCCCAATAGCATTGAAGTCCAATTTCACTAACCAATTAATTAAATGCGTTGGTAATATGATGGCCAGTCGAACTCCCTTCCCCCAATGATCTAATTAGAATTTCAATTTCATTGAAGATGATTGTCAGTCGAACACCCCCTCTCCATGATCTCATTATCAAATGCATTGATTTAAAAACAAAAAGATCCAACTATTTGCTTCCATGAATGATCAATACTTTCAAAAGTATGTCACATATAAAATCGATGTTTTACCATTTCATTTTAATATAAAATTCCGAGAAGCCTAATGGCATTGAACCCAATTTCACCCACCAATTAATCAAAATGATATGGTTAAATTTCACTCACCCACCCGCGGTACCCGCGGCGATGTAAATTTTAAAAATAATAAATTTATATTTATTTTAAATTTTAAATTTGGAATAATTTGGAATGTTTGTAGATTTACATGAATCAGTCTGTTCACGATATATGTTGGTAGGATTGTTGCTTGAATGTTGCTTGTATTGTGTCATGCTTTCGTTTTCGTCTGGACTGTGCAGGTCTGTGTATGTCTTGCTCGGTCAACACACTTGTGCCGAGTATGAAATAGAGCATACAGCTCAGTGGTGCTTATGTAATATTGATTCATGAGATGATTAACGCATATTTCCCTCAAAAGAAAAATATTTATTTAAAATTATTATATAATTAATATTATTATTACATGACATAATAATTATTATAAAATTTAAATTATTATTTTAAGTAATTTATATAAAACTTTATTAAATTTCAAATATTTGTAGTGTTTCTACAATGAAACATTAAATGTTGATTGATTTGCATGACGCTTATCATTCTTTAATAAAAAAAATTTCAAAATCCGAATGTCTTATTCGACGTGACGCCGCAACATATAAAAAAACCTTGTGTAAAAATTTGATCATTTTATCAAACACGAAAACATAATTTCTCTAAAAAAAATTTTTTATGTCGGGAACCAATGTACTGCCAGTCAATAGTTCACCCCCAGGATATTTTTTCCATTTTTGTCGGAATCAATGTACTGCCAGTCAATCTTCATCCTCCAAGATATTTTTCTCATTCTTGTCGGAACCAATGTACTGTCAGTCAATGTTTCATCCTCCATGATATTTTTTCCCATTTTTTCGCGAGTCAATACTTCACTCTCCAACACTCTATCATTAGATAAGGTCAAACTCATTCGTGGAATAAACACTTAATCTGCGCTACTTTCGCGAGTCAATACTTTACCCCAAGACATTTTTCTCATTCTTGTCAGAGCCATGTATTGCCAGTCCATACTTCACTCCCAGGATATTTTTTTTTTCATTCTTGTCGGAACCAATGAACTTCCAGTCAATACTTCACCCTGCAGGACATTTTTTCTCAATCTTGTCGGTACCAATGCACTGCTAGTCAATGCTTCACCCTTCAGGATATATTTTCTCATTTTTTTGCGAGTCAATACTTCACCATCCAGCACCTATCATTAGACATACACTGTCAACACTTTTCCCACACCAGAAGAAGTTATGAAACACGACATCATAATACAAACAAATGGATTTCTCAAAATAGGTGCAGAGGCCCAATGATATCTCATATAACACAATCATCCTTTATCCTAACGCCTTATTACACGTGATGCGACAATATATAACTGGTCGTGTCCAAAAATTGGATCATTGAGGAACACTTTAACATGCTTTAGAGATTGACATTGCAACAATAATATATTTAAATATTTTTATGTAATTCAAATAATTCTAGAATTAGTTTGTGAATTATTCTATAATTAGATTTTTGAATTAATTATTATATAGGAATACTAAATTATGTATAAATATTTTTTTGTACTAAAAAAAATTATGTTTAATTATTTATTGTTATTTAGTAAAACATCATATTGATATTATTTTTAAATTTAAAAGTAAGGATATTGTTGTAAATTAGCTTCAATTGAAAATTTAATATTCCCGACTCAACCAAACACAAAAATGTTAAAATGACAAAATATAAGATTCTCGGTAATGTCATATTCCCAGTAATCTGAGATTCCTGTTAATGACCGTTCCGCTGGTAATATAAGATCCCTTAAACCAAACGGCTCCTGTTAATGATATTTCTTTCTTAGTAAGTTCATGAATGCATTGCCTCTACACCTTCAGGAAGAACATATAGTATATTGAAGGCAGTGTGAGAAACCTAATTCATATGTTAGGATGAGCTAAACGAAATGTTTTATTAATAACAAATACACACATATAAAAGAGAGTGATGTGACTATATTTGAAAATATTTTTTTAGGTGAATACCACTCAGTCCAACTGCGTTTGGTTATATTTGAAATCATTTATCATAATTTAAAATTAAATTTTCAAATAAAATTATTAATTTAAATTAATTTATTATATATCGTTGATGATTAATATGTATCTTTTTATATAGATATGCATATTTTGAAAAATATCCGTTTGTTTAATTGAGATAAAAAAAAGATTGATTAAAGTATAAAATTAATAATATAAAACGTTATCAATTAGCGATATTTACGTTTATTTAACCAATTGTAAGTGATAAAGTAATAAGAATATAGAGAGCTAATCATGATATTATAATCTCCATATAAAATTTGTAGATTATATTTTAATTGAAAATATTGTGTAAGTTAAATCATATCTTTATTTTTTTGGGAAAAATACCATATGTTTATTGAAATACATATTATATCAAAGACCTAAAACGTGGTTTCCAAGGTATACTATTATCTTTTTTAGGAATTGTATTAATTAGAAGTGTTTTTATAGTATTATGAGACAATTTACTCCTTTTTTGGGTTTTAATATTTTATAATTTTTGTTTTGGCGGAGCTAATATTTTATAATGTAGTATAAACATCAAAATGTGTGTGTATATACTACCGATTGAACCATATATAAATTGTTAAAAACTTTTGCATTTTGTTGGTATTGTTTATGATTGAATATTTAAAATAATGGTATGAATACATCAAATAACAAACTTAGTAACAAAAATAAAAATGAATTACATAAAATAAAAAACTATACCGTGTATGTAATTATCTAATGCTCACATGCAATACATGGTTTCGAATTGCAATAGTTAAATCACAAACTTAGTAGAGATAATGTTTAAAAATAAAATGTGAGTATTGGATTCATATCTGTAGGTTAAATCAGTTTTAATCATCTACCAAAAGAAAAAAAAAACAATTTTAATTCAATGTGAGTATTAAATTATGGGATTTCAACATGATTTAAATAATAATTTATTGCCCTGACATCATCGTTATCGGAAATCTAACATAATAATTTTTTAATTTGAATTTTTAGAATCCAAAGGCGAACATCTTTTTTGGGAAACATATACTTTTAGGTAATTTAAATATTTGTAGTTTCCAAAATCAATAATCACTATTGGGATGTCATTCTTTATTTGTTTAAAATAATGGGAAAGTAGGAAATTAATGGCCTTCATTAAATAAGTGAAATGAACCACCTCACTTATTCGGTCATAATGATTATAAAGTATCATCTTTTTATTTCCAAGGTCAATACATCTGTCTTTGAGATGAACAATATTTGTAAATTAATGGCTTTGGTAAATAAGTGAAACGAACCAAAAACTGAAGTAACTGAATGCATCAAAATCTCAATTGCAGTAGGAAATTAATATTGCTCAAGTTAACGTCAGGACAATGCTGCATGTAGAGCTTGCAAAGGATTGACATTCTCACCTTAGAGGAATTCTCGAAAAAGGAGATGTTATATTCTGACTTGAAGAGAGGATAATACTGAATAGTTTATTTGCGAGTCTCCATCCATTTGTCGGACATTTGATGCGAGGAATTTGAGAAAAATTTTCACAACTTCTACAATTTTCCTTCCCATCGGTACTCCTCTAATCCTCTTGGAGCTTTTCTTCATTTCTTGGAAAATGTATAGAACCTGCAAAATGTACAATTTATTACCCTATATATTAATTTGACGAATCTTGGAAAAATAAGCGAAGTAATTTATTAAAGTACAATTTATTATCCTATATATATTAATTGAGGCTTATCATTATACTAAAATCCAAAAAATGTGCATTTCTTTTATTAAAAATATTTATTCAATTTGGAATGTCATTATATTCGTGGAATCTAACTTAATATAAACATCGGTAAAGTAATATTATCAATGAAGTAATTAATAATTATAATACAATCAATACATAAATTTCGAAAAACAATAGGTCTGGACAGTCGGTCATAATCACACAAACATTGATACATTGAACATACAATTTCTAATAAATAAACTTAAATTTTAAATTATATATATAAGACAAATAATAATTCAGTCAAATGTACATTTTATATATAGCACTAAAATAAAAAATCTAATTAAGAAAAAAAATTGAATTTTGTTGCATTAAAAACCATGTACGACAATAATTAATTCTGAATAATTGCAATATACAAAGTACAATGTATCATAATATTATTGGAATTTATATCAATAAAAAATATGAGTCAAGAGAGAACAATAGAGAAATGACTAATATTAAAGATATAATAGACATTAAATAAATAAATTATAAAGAATAAAGTGCGGTTCCATTTAAATAAGAAATCAAACCGAATTAGATATGGTAATCTAAATATATAATCTAGATAATCAAACCATTACATATTTGAATGAAAAAAAAATACATATACATAATACTATGTCTTCGTTTAATTATTTAATAGTACATAATCATAATGTTAAGGTTAAACAATTTAAATTGACCGATTACAAAATGGGGAAATTATAGATAAATACCTCTCATCTTAAGTTTATTACTTGTTCAGTACCTAGCACTATTTTTCTTCCTTTTCACTACCTAATTTTGTCTCTATATGTAAAGATTGTCAAATATGCCCCTGGTCAAGTTTAGTACTTTTGTCTTATAAGTATTGTACATATTATCAAGCAGTTTAGTATATGTGGAATTAAAAGACTTGTATATCTCTTTAGTAATTGTTGTACAATTTTCAAACATTACTTTATAGATTTTATTTATGATCTTAAACAGAGGACGTAATTAATCAAAATATATGCCATGATCATTCACAGTATTTATCATTCAAAGTAAAATTTCTGGGTCTACCTCGCTTCCGTAGTATAAGCTTTGTGGTTGAAACTTTCTGATCGAGTCCTTCAACGAGTAACCTTCTTTCCTCGTCTGCTATCCTTCTTTCAGGCCTCCTGCCTTACTCTGGTATGCACGACCTTTCGGAAATCACTGTATCGATGACATGACTCTCAACATATGTTTCACTCACTCACATATATTTAGAATTTTGGTAGACTTTTAGAAAAATATACTCGAAGATATTACTGGAATGATCAGGCTATTGTACTTAGCCGATCATCTTTTTATTGAAAGCTTTAAAATCACTCATAGTTTTACATCAAAAGAGAGAACTAAAGATTACAAAGAAATGCAAGAGAAAGAATACTATGATAGGTATCTTCGCTTCTGCATCCTTCGTGAATCATTCCTCCTTTTATAGATGGAGTCTTGGGGATCATGTGGTTCAGAATTGATTTACGTGGCCTTATCTCCGTCCTTCCTTTTTCTTCCATTATTGAGATTCCATAGCTGTCATTTTTAATCCTTCATTATTAGCCGTCCTCTTTGTCTTGTTGTCTAATTACGTCATTGCATGCGTCTTTCTGCATTATTTTGTTCTTGTCTTCTTGTTCAATTGCGTCATTGCATACGTCTTGCCGCATTATTCTTTTCTTGGTGCTACATTGGTCCTCTCTGTCGTCACTGCTTACTTCATTTCGTTGTCTCTTTCCGAAGAAATGTTCTTGTTTTCAGGCTTGTGGTGGATTTCTCTACTGCTTTCTTCCAGATACTCTTGACTTCTTCTGAGCATTCAAAATTGTATGTGTCAAATTTCTGAATTAGTCCTGCTAAATTTCCTGATCTGAATCCTGGAGTGTTCAATTGCTCAATCATTACAATTTCTTCATTTCCGAAAAAGATTCCTGCGCCTTGGTTGTATAGTCTTTTCATCTGTTCATGGACAGCACGTATTCCCATTGCTCTTTTGAAGTGGATGTATTTGTCATTAAAGATTTCTGTTTTGGGGGTTCCATAGTCTTGAGGATAACTTTCTGGTTTAGTGATTTCTTCTGCAATAGCAAGATGGTAGGAAGAGTGTTTGACTTCTGGACTAATAGAAAATATTTTTAGTTTCTGGGTTTTTGGTCTTATGTTTAGGCCTTCAAGTAGTACAGGTAATTTGGATATTTCGGTTCGTAAAGGGGACAGGAAAATAGTTCTGATAAAACCGAATTTGAAACAGTTCGAAACAAAGTTCGGGTCGCAGCCTGGTAAAATAGTTACTTGTGGATGTAGGGATTTGGTGAATTCTGTGTAAAATGATGATTCTTGTCTGGGTAAGGAGTATATGTAGCTGCTCAGGGTATGGTATTCTGCTAAAAAGTTTCTTGTTTCAGGGCTAATGGGTGTTGGTTGAGGAATATTGTCGCAAAAATACTTCTTAGTTTCTGCAATGTTTTTCGACGAGGTCGAAGGTCTTGCATCCCCAGATTGTTTTGCTTGTTTGTCCTCTTTTGGAACAGGATTAGCTTTCCCTTCCTGGTTTGAAACACCAGTATTTAGTTCTTCAGGTGTATAAAAGTATTCTTCCATAGTAGTTAGTAATCCCTGCAATCATTTGTTACATTCATATATATCGTCATTGATAGTCTTATGTTCGTCCATAAAGCTTCCAACAATCAACTGTTGTAGCTTTAGTTGTCTGTCCATAGTCGACTGGAGTAGTTTTTGTAGTCGATCTATTTCATTGTAAATGTGGTCAGTCAGACCAGCATCATCCCATTGTTCATTGTTCTCCATATTCAGGGTTCCTGCTCAAAAAATCAGCTAGATAATTTTCAGTCCCTTTAATATATTCAACAGTAAAGTCGTACATTGACAAGAAAGTCTGATATCTTATTATTCTTCTATATTGGGGTTTATTTGGAACTTTATTGTAAATTAAAGGTTTTACTTGTGTATTGTCAGTTAATACTTTAAACTTTCTACTTAATAACCAAAATGAAAATTTATCTATTGATTTAATCACTGCAAGTAATTCTTTTTCATTTGTACTATAGTTTATGGCTGCTCCTTGTAATGTTCCGGATGCATATCTACAAATTTCACCAGTATCGGTTTTTAATAATCCTGCCCAATGGTAGTCTGAGCTATCGGTTTGTACTATTAAATTATCTTTTTCGTCAGGTAATCTTAACGGTGGTAATTTGGAGCATTCTTCTTTTAATTGTTTGACAATTTCAGTATGTTGATCATTCCATCCTATCTTATTATTTTTTCTTATCAATTTTCTTAGATCATTTGTCTTTTTTGCTAAATTTGATATAAATCCTTCTGCATAATTTAGAATTCCAAGAAATCTTTGTATGTTTAATTTATTCCTAAGTTCATCAGGCATTTTAACAAGTTTTGTACTTATATGTGGTTGCATTTTAATTCCAAGTTTGTTCAATATTAGACCCAAAAAATTCTATTTCATCTTTGAATATTTCTGCTTTCTTTTCTGATAAAATTAATCCATGATCTTTACAAAGTTTTGCAAATATATCTAAATGTTTTTTATGTTCTTCTATAGTGTTTGAGGCTATTAGTATATCATCTACGTATACAAATATAAAGTTACTAAATTTTTTAAATGTTTTATCCATTTTTCTTTGAAATATTTGTGGTCCATTTTTTATTCCAAACGGCATAACCTTCCATTCATAGTGTCCTTGTGGTGTACTAAAGGCTGTGTATTTTATACTTTCTGGATGCATTTTAATTTGCCAAAATCCATTTTTACAATCAAATTTTGAATAAATAGTTCTACCTCTAGCTAATCCTATTAGATTTTCTTTGTTAGGTAGAAAGTATCCATCAAATATCATGTTTTTGTTTAGTTCCTTATAGTTTATTACTAACCTTGGTTTCTTTCTTATTTGTTCGCTACGATTTCTAACCAAGAAAGCTTGACTATTATGTTCTGCTATAGATTCTTGAATAAGGTCTAATTCTAACAATTCATTTATTTGTTTTCGAAGTTCTTCAATATCTTCTTGATTATGCATCATCGGTTGAGTTCTTATTATTATATCGTCGTTTTTCATTTTTAATTCTGCATATATTTTATTAAGATTCCATTTTTCAATTGGATTTTCTCCATAGTTTTCAGAGATGTATTTTATTGTCTCATGAAGTTCATATTTATCAAAATCTTCTGGCTTTTGAATTAGTACTTGTTTTTTAATTTTGTGAATTTTAAATTTTATGTAATAAGTAATTGGTTGTTTTATAATTTCTCCTTTTTCACCACGTTTCTGAAGCACTCTGTATGGTTTCCTTATTCTCGGAATAGTAATATAGTGGTTACATGCTGATCTAAGTTGAATATTATATCTATCTACTCTAAAGCTTTGAAATAAACTTGTAAAATCTGTCCCTAATAATACATCAATTGTTTTTACTGGGCTAACAAATACTTCTTGTATTGTAAATATTTTATTACCTAAAATTATTTGAACATCTTTAGCTATTTTATTAATAATTAAACTATGTCCAGTAGCTCCATGTACTTCTATTGGTCTTTTATTTACTTCCCATTCTTTTATTAAATGTTCTTGTATTAATGTGATTTCTGCTCCTGTATCTAATATAGCACATGTTGTTATATTTGTTTGTAGTATAGTTAACTCTAGGTATACTGTTGTTGGAAATCTAATTTCTTTCATATATATGCTTTTCCTATTACAAAAGCTTTTCCATTTTTTGTTTTTCCACTAAAAATTTCTCCTGTTATCGTATATTTGTTTAATGAGTCTAAAAACTCGTTGCCTAACAAGACATGATAGGTACTACTTGATGTTCCTTCTTCTTCTGCTACATAACATTTTACTTCTTCTATTAAGTCTGTGCCTAGTTTTATTGGTACTATTACTAATTCATTTACTCTTCTTACTTCTCCTTCAAAAGTAGCATATCTATACTCTGTTCCTATATGCTTTACTAATCCATTTATACATGTTTTTCCTATATGATTCTTACCAGCTCCAGTATCTACTAATATATTTGGTCCTTTTATCCAGTTTGTGCCATTATAGTATTCTATATTAATTCTCCATGTTTGGGCTTTTTGTTTACTTTTTTCGTATGGTATATCAATACTATGTCTTGGTTGATCAAGTATTAGATTTGTTCTTGGGCTATAGTCTATACTTTTTCTGCTACTCATTGTTCTTCCTATATAGGATAATTGTGGTCTCCTGTTTTCTAATGGTTTTCCAATCTCTATTGTATTTTTCTTGTCCGCAAGATCAATTATCCAATCATCTTGTAACGTTGGATTATTCAATTCTGGTAATATTAGATCTGCTATTGTATCTCTACATGCTTCGTGTATTTCTATTGTCTTTTTATCATCATAAGGTTTTAGTCTATTGCTATTTAGGTAGCTATAAAAAGCACTATAATGTACTGTAAATATTTTACTTTCATTTTTCATTACATCATTCCTATGTACTTTTATGTATAGGGTTAATGTTTCGTCTATATTTTGATCTTGTAAAGATACACAATAGTTTGGGTAACATGTAAATAATAGTTTTTGGTAAATTAAGTTTCCATTAATAGTTCCTAAGTGTGAGTCTTGTGGATTTAATAATCTTGAATCATGTAGGCTTATTGTTACTGGTAAGTCTATTCCACTTCTAAATAAAGATTTTATTAGAATCTTTACTCCTGCTAAATGTACGTATTGTATTTTCTCTGTTTTCTTTCTACTTAATTTTTCTAGTCCTTTATTTATTATGTCTTTTGTTAAAAGGTGCAGTTTTAGAGTAGTATTAGTGTTACATACATCTACCGTTTTTTCTAGTTCA
The DNA here is from genome assembly GCA_030278955.1 of Hygrophila difformis. Taxonomy (NCBI): domain Eukaryota; kingdom Viridiplantae; phylum Streptophyta; class Magnoliopsida; order Lamiales; family Acanthaceae; genus Hygrophila; species Hygrophila difformis. The sequence goes on from JAOANR010000011.1 coordinate 7,499,669, forward strand.
TGATATTCATGAATTACTATATTATTTCTTGAGAATGTTCTTGATAGTATATTAAAATTTGTATGCTTGAATCCATGTTTTAGATCTAATCCTTGTATTTTATTAATTTGTTCTGGACTTAAGATAGCTTTTATTGCATATCCTCTTTGTCCTTCATATTGTTCTACATATTCTATTTCTTTTGTTTCCTCTTGTTCTTCTGTGATTATTTCTTTATCTTTATTCATTTTCTACTTCAGAGAATTTTACTTCATATATCTCTTCTCCTGATTCTGGTTCACTTATACTTTCTAGATCTGATTCTATTTCTTTGAATATTTGTTCATCTATAATATCATATTCCATAAATCTTACTTGTTTTTTCTTTGGTTTTGTACAATCACTTGCAAAATGTCCTATTTCTCCACAGTTATAACATTTACATGTGGTTGGATTCTTTTTATTTTGTCTTTTATCATTTCTTCTTTTATAATATTTTCTTCCAAATTTTGGCTTAAAGAATTTTTTCTTATTAAAGATTTTAAATCTTTTTCCTTTCTTAAATTTTCTTTTTATTGGTTTAAATTTTTTAAATCTCTTATTTTTTCTGTATGATTTATTTTTTCCCCATTCAAAATTTTCTGCATTTTCTTGGCAGCATAAATCAGCAGCTTTATTATATATTTTAGTGTGGTCTAATATTTTTCTTTGGTAACATAACTCAGTTATTACCTGTCTTATTAATCTTATTCGGCTTCCTAAATTATTCGGATAGTCATTTTTATTTTGAATCCATGTTTTCCACATATATTCATCCCATGGTGATGGTAGTTTTGAAAATATAGAGTTCATGGTGTGTTCATTATTTTGTGAGCTTGTATAAGCTGTATAATAGTAGCTTTTAAACTGTTCAGAGAATTGATCAAAAAAGCATAAATCTCTTAGTCTTATTTTATTTAATCTTAGTAACGCTTGATCTCGTTCTTCTATTATAGCATTGTTATCTAAGCTCTGTACTCCTAGGAATTCTTCTTGTATGATATTGATAAATTCCTCTATTCCTGTGGTAACATCTTGTCCAAATCCTTGAGTAATTGTATTCATATAAGTTTGTTTTGTATTTGAAGAAATTTCTGCAAGGAATTGTGCCACATTTCCTTGGACTAAATTCCATATTTTTAATGTTTTTGCTCTTGACGTACTTTCTTCTGACATTAAATGTATTCTTATTATCTGTTTCCATTTTTCTAATTCTAGACTTGGCTGTTTAAGACAATCCAGGTTTAGGAATATTGCATCTCCTGGTCTCACATTTCCTATTCTTGTTTCTTTTAGCTCAAAATCTTCATTGTATTTCCAAATTTCTTTTTTAGAGGTTGTTTTTCTTATTGGAAAATTTCTTGAAGGTAAATTTTGTAATCTACTTTGATAATTGTCTACATTTTGTCTATTTGTAGTTTGATCTACTTCCATTGGTATAGTTCCTGTTACTCCTTCTCTTGGCAAGGTAGTGCTAGTTTCTCCAACTACTTCTGATGATGGTAAATATAATCTATGATTATTCATAAAGACTTTATGTTGATCTTCCAAATCGCTTTCATCAGTTTCTAATTCTGTTTCTGAAAATGTTCCTGTATATATTGGTTCTAAATTTAGTCGTTCTAAATCACTACTTAATTCATTTATTAAGTCTTCTATACTTGTATTCATTCTGTTTCTTCTTTATCTTCTCTACTTTCTAATTTATCTTCCTTTAGTTCTTCATTTATCTTTTTTAATTTTTCTATTTTGTCTATAAGAATTTTAATTTTGTTTTGTTTGTTTAGTTTTTCTATTTCTTTCATCATTACTCTATGATCGAGACTTCCTGGTTCTGGTGTCTTTTCCCATTTCGGTAGTGGGAGTGACTTTTCTAATTCTACTTGCTTTTGTGGAGTTTTAATTATTGTTTTGTCTATGTATCTTTCTATATTGTAGAGTCTTGTATCTAGACTTATCATTAGTTCTTTTATTAGTTCAATTCCATCTTTTATTGTTTCTAAATCTTCTAGATAACTCATCTTCTAATATTTCTTATGTTTCTAATGAAGTCGTTTACTTCATCTATTTCAGTTTCCCTTTCTAATTCTTCTATTTCTATTATTTCTAATTCGTTTAAATACCATTCTTTTATTAATTCCGTTTTTTCTTTTTCTGGATCTATATGTTTTTGTATAATTACATATGCTTCTCTTTCATCTATCATTTTAGAAATCTTGAATTTTATTCTTAATAATTTTTTGTTTCATTATTATGGTACTTATATCTTGTGGTTGTCTTTCTATTTCATGAATTTTATTAGTCAGTCTTTCTAATGTTTCATTTTCTAACTTTATTCCTGGCATTTTATTAGTCTTCACTATAATTTGATTCTTGATCTGAAAATTCGGTTGAAGGTGCTCTAGTAAACATGGTGTTATGTATTATATATCCTGGAAACATTCTGTAAGTTGTAATTTCATTGTTGATTATTGTTAATTTGACTTGTGATAATAACTCTTGTTCTTCATCTCTTTTTGATATAATTTGTATTAAATTACCATTATATTCTTCCGTTTCGATTATATAGTTTCCTATCCAAAGTAATCTTTTTCCTCTATTTCCTAGTCTTATTCCAAATTCTTCATCGTTTTGCAATCTATTTAATCTTCTTCTTCTTCTGTCTATGTATGTTTTTCTTTCTTCTATTTGTTGATCCATATTTTCTATTTCTCTTTGGCTTATTTCATGATCAGGATTAAATGTGGGTGTTAAAAATCTTCTATTATCGTTGGTTCTTACTTCTGTAAGTGGTCTTATTTGTGGTTCTAATCCTCTTATTCTGTTTAGAAATGCTCTTTCAATTCTTGCTTGTATCATCAAGCTATCGGTGTTATTTTGTGCATATTCATCATTCCTATTTATTATATAGTTTTCAGTATCGATTGGATTTATCGTACTTAGTGGATAATCTATTTCCTGATTTTCATTTAAAGGATATCTTGCTGTTGGAATATATTCTGGGTATAGTTGTTCTGAAGTATTTAATCTTAATCTTGACATATGATAGTTTAATATATAATCATTATTATTATGGTTATTCATGTTAAGATTTAATCGTTCTGGGCTCTGATACCAATTTGTGTTACTGGTTGTATTTAATCAGAAAAATAGTATTCACCATAATTACTTAAATTATCTGGTAATTCTTCATCGTAATCTTCACTATCTGATCCTATTCTTAGTAAAATTATTCTGTCCCAAAAACTTTTTTCTTCCGAATAGGGATATATCTTTTGATTATATTCAGTTAAAAATATAAGCATAGTATAAACAATGTCATTCCAATTTTTGATTCTTTCTTCCATAGTTTGTAAATATAGTCCATATTCATATATTAACGAATTTATTTCTTCTTGATTCATTTAGTATCTTTTGTAAGTTTATTTAAAGATTTTTATTAGTTATGTATGATTTACTAGAGGTTTATTATTAAAGATTAAGGGTAGTATAATGATTTTTAAGCATTTTTTGTGTTTTAAGGGTAAAATGGGTATTTTTTCAAAGTTTTATCTTTCTAGGGGGTTTAAAGGAATAATTTTTTGATTAGGTATTAAAGTGGGTATAAGTTTGGGTAGGTGGGTATTTATTTGGTATTTGCCCTTACAAAATTAAATTATAATTTAATGACAATGAAATATAATCAAACAAAATGCATTTTCTCAATTAATATTAATATTAATAAGGAGATGTAACCACAAATTACAAAACATCAAATACACCAACATAATATTATTTGCATGGCCATTAAATTAAAATAATTTTAAAAGGAAAAAACGGGGTAGAACAAATACTAATAAAATTAACCACAAACTTTAATCATTGCTTCAATTAATTTGCCGGAACATATCCATCATCAATTCATTTGCATGCACATATATCCAAAAATTAATTATGATAATGTAGATATCCATATTATGGGAAATATATCAAATATACTATAACTAAATAATATTTGGGAAACATGTATCTACACCCCAAACTTGAGTAATGATGACAGATTTTTGGGATACATGTATCAAATATTCTAAATTCATAAATGGAGATGTTCAACCAATTTAATAAAAATGAATAATGATGACAGATTTCTTTTTTTTTAAAAAAAAAACATCTCTTTTAGAACATTGTACACATTAAGTGTAAAGTGACTAATACAATGAATTTAGAATCCCCATATAAAATTAATTTTTCTATAAATTTAAATAAAGTCTATTTTCAAAGTAACTTAATAATTTTCTTCTGATTTAATTATTCATCCTTCTAATTCTTAAAAATTTATTGTGATATATATTCGTATATATAATATGAGTCTTTCTATGTAAGTACCCATATTTAGAATGATAAATAAAAATAAATTAATAAAAAATACATTACAAATAAATTTTAGATTATCAAGGAGGTTGAATACAAAAAATGACATTAGATTTAATTGAAGTGGAAGTATAAATTACAATGAGGTAGTTGAATGCGTTTGATGTGTTATTAAATAATAATTGCAATACATGAATCACATTAAATATTTTCTTGGACTATTGGTATTACCAACATAACTTTATATATTGTCTTATAAAATACTAATTTTAATGGTTCAATGCATTTTAAAATCCTATTAAAGTGGAAGACAAATAGTATTATTATTTTTAAGAATTCAATATAATAGTTTTTTTTTTTTGAGATAAACCATATTGGCTTTTTATTCATCTGCCAAAAAACACAGACAGCACCTTCAACTCCTACACCAGGAAAATAAGTCTGGGAAGCATACAACATCTCCAACAATGCTCAACTTATCGACCAACTACAGCCCTATCAACAAACCTCACCCAATGAACAAAACCACATTATCATAAAATGGAAAACAGAAGTCAATACAATCGCATCACAGTACCATACTATGGACAACTTCCAGCTCCATCGTTCCAATATCCTTGCTAAAGCCAGGCTTCTATACGCCCTTCGCCTGCTACACCTCTTTTGGCCCATGAATCAGCTATCGAATTACGTTCCCTGTAAATGTGCCTAACCATTAACATTATTTTTTTGAGGAAAGAAATTTTATTAATAGTGAAAGCTTCCAAAGGTGTACAACAGTCGGCCAAAAGGAGATACATCCCTACTACATCCAACACAAACCCATTGGACACATGGCAACAGCAAACAAATAAAAGCCATTCGGTGGCAGAAAAATACATTACACCATACTGCAAGCATTTGGAATCATAAGACTGCAGAATGGGGAAAGGAGGTTGGATGGATTTATGGTTCTGTTACCGAAGATATCTTAACTGGATTCAAGATGCACTGCCATGGCTGGCGATCGGTGGGCTTTGGGATCTGTCGAAATTTTCTTGAGCAAGCATTGCCCTATTTGGTACGGATATGGCTGTGGCCTAACCATTAACATTATATTTTATATATTGTTGGGAAAAAAAAAAAGGAATGGAGGAACAAATCAAGGTGGACCTTGATGAAGCCAATTTCCTTGGCATTGCTGCGGAAGCACTATCATACTCATGAAAAGAACAAAAAATGAAGATAACACAACAATTAGAATAACCGGATATATATATATATATATATATATATATAAAATGAATACATGATACAAATACAAAGGAGAGAGGAGAGGGATGATGAAAAAGAAGTACCAAGAGATGATGAAAATGTGAACAATGAAAAATAATGAACACAATAGGGCATATTTATACTACCTAACAAAGAAAGAAATGAGAGGGTATTAAATGGTGGACATTAACTATGCATGGAAAATGAAAAAATGTGCATGGAAAATGAAAAAATGATAATTAATAGACTATTTTTGGATTTTTTTAAATTGAAAATGGCATTTTCGAAATTATTTTGGTGTGTGAAAGAGAAAATTTTAATTGTTGAATTGTGAGAGAAAGGAGGGTTGGAGGGAAAGTGTGTGTGGGTTAGGCTATGTTGTTTTTATATATTACATGATATGTGGAATGAGCATGTGTGAGCACGATTCATGCATGGGATTTTGGGAAACATTATTTTGCTTTTAAATTCATACTTTAGACTATATTGTGAACGGGCCTGTTTAACCCGTGTTTTGACCATGTCGGCCCTATTTATATTTTCCGCTGCGATACTATACTAAAACAATCATTTCCGCTGCGCTATATTAATATTATTTTTGAATTATATTGTATGGGCTATTTTGAATGATTTAAATGTTTTAAATACTGCAATACCTAGCCTTGCATCTCTTTAGTAAGCTCGGAGAAACCGTGTCTTACTAGGGGGATGTGGCGGTGACATCCCGACCTGGGTGACCAAAAACCCGGGTGTTACAAGTTGGTATCAGAGCCCGGCTATTTTTAAACTATTATTTTTAAACCATTATTATTTTTAAAGTACTATTAATATTTTGACTATTATTTTAAATTTTAAAGTATTATTTCCATGGAGAAATTTTTATTTTAAAACCCATGGGAAAAAAATATATATTGCATTAAATTATTTTTGGGGGGAAATCATCATTTGCATTATTGCATCTCTTCTGTGAACTCAGGATCTTGGCGAATTAAACTTAGAATCTTGGTGAATTGAACTTAGAATCTTGGCGAATTTGAACCTAGAATCTTGGCGAATTAAACTTAGAATCTTGGCGAAACTTGAACTTAGAATCTTGGCGAATTTGAACCTAGAATCTTGGCGAATATTAACTTAGATCACTTGCTTGCGCTAGATGGCTAGTCAAGACATGATGCAGTTGATGATCAAGATGATGAACGCTCACCTTGACACCCAACAAACCATACAACAAATGAAAAATCGTATAGCTCACTTGGAGGCAAATCTGCACCAAATGGGAGACTTAAGGGAAGCTGACCTCCAGCACTTCCTGAACTTGAGAGCCGCTGATCAAGATCGCATAAAAGACTTAGAAACTCAAGTGCAAAAGCTCACCGAACGGAGCGATGCTGTGATAGATAGAGTCGAGGATCTAGGGACGGACCTGCTTGACCTCACTGACATAGTAGTACCATATAGCCCTGTGGAAGACCATTTGATGGGACCACGAAGCCCAACACCCCCAGTGGAGAGCCCATCCGGCCTTATCCATGGACGCTACGGAACCCTTGGGCTCTGGCCCCACATGGTCCGCCCGTCGCCAAACCCGAGCCCCGTGGAGAACCATCTGGAGGAGTCACCGGAATCAGTTCCGAAAGCCGTCGATCCACCATCCCCAGTGTTTCATGGACCCTTGGGCACCGGCCAAGTCTCGGATGAGGATGATCCTATGGAAGACCCCGCTACTCTGCCAGAGGACGCAGAGATCTTTTAGATACTTTATCTTAGATAGTACATTTATTTTGCGCATCCTATTACTTGTATTAAGTTTCTTTTAAAGGAAGGAAATGCGAGTTGTTTTTTTTTTTTTTGAAATTCTTCAGCCCAAAATTATCGAGGAAAAAAAAAACGAAGAAAGAACCGGAACAGTTCCACCGCATTTTCTCTAAACGATAACAGTCAAATCAGACAACAAGGATACAACGGGAACATAAACTGCGAAACATAATCAGCAAGATCATCCTTGTACAGTCCATAAGAAAACAACTAAATAAAACACTACTACAGCAAGCCTAGATGGAAACGCAGAAACAAAGGATCACTGGTCGGGAGGCGGGAACTGACGACGCATATACTCGTCCATCTGACGCATGTAGGCGTACATGTCGGTCATGGAGGCCTGCTGCTCCAGCTGCCTCGTAGTGATCGTATCCATGCGAGCCTGGTATAGATCCATCCTGGCATCCAGAGCGTCGTAGCGAGCCTGCCCGGCTGCAAACCCAGCGTCCATACGAGCAAACCCCGCATCCATACTAAGCTGCATACCCTGCAGCATCTGAACTATCTGCGGCATCTCCGCACCCTGCTGGGGAACCACGGGAGACGGAGGTGGCTGCTCAGGAGGGACAACTAGAATCAAACCATCACCGTTGGGCTCCGGGCGAAGGACAGCCGGAGGAGCCCCACGTCGAAGAGCACTGCGTCGAATGGCGTAGGTAGGGATACGATAGTAGCCGCCAGCGGTTAGCTCATAAGGATCCGTCTCTGGCGACGTACGGATCCCCTGAACCGCACACATACCACAAATAAGATGGACATGGGTAATCACCCTACTCCCTCGTCCTCGGCGCATACCCCTCAGGTTGTCCGCGATACAAGCCCCAACATTCACCCTACCACCTCGGGCGAGAAAGCAGATAGTCTCATAGACGTGGTCTATAACAATATGGCTCCGGGTGATCGGTCGGATACGGCCCAACCATGTCTGAGCTAGCTCGCGTCAACCTCAGCTCGTGATCGTGCTCGAGCAGGGGAGCCATCAAGGTGCATAAAACGCCCCACGCAGGCGGGGGTATACGACCCTCAGGCTGTGGCCGGAATACGCCGTCTTCAGGAAGGCCAAAGTAGACGTTGATCGCCCGAGCACTGAAATCTAGATGGCGACCCCGAACCCAGACTCGAGACAAGTCGCTGTTCTCCCCGAGACCGCCAATGTTGGCGATGACCTCCATAGCTAAGTACCCAGAAGCGATGCCCTCGGGATGGCGCGCAAATCCAGTCCACTGAAGAAGACCCAAAACTGGACCAACCCTGTCGTCGTCCATATGGCGAGGATCCATGCCTCTCTCCGGGACATAAGACCTGTTCCGACGAAGCTCGTTGAAATAGAACTCCTGAGAGGCCATAGTAGCAAACCGATACCTGTCGTGTCGATGGGGACGCACCTCGTCGAGAAGACCCTTGAGCTTAGGGCCCCGCTGCTCCTCGTCCTCCTCTGGCTCACTCTCATCAAAATCAGGCATCGCCGGAGCGGCAGTGCTAGGACCAGCCTCATCGCGCTGAGCAACTCGTCTCCTGGTCCTCGGGGGACACATGAGTGACGCCAAAACAACCCACAGAAAAAGAAGCATCCTGCAGATATCCAGCCAATACCAAATGTAAGGATAAATCCTACACGGCGATTACATTGAGTATAGTCTAGAAAACACAAGAACATGAAGTGTGAGCTCTAACACGAGCGATCAAGAAGATAACCAAACCAAGACTATGTCTAGAGAAGTCCCAAAACTCTTTGGGACATTTCGTCAAACACGTTGAGTGCGCAATAAATCAAGATCAAAGTTTACTTGTAAGCATATGGGAAATGTCCCCGAATCAAAACAATTGCTTAGGCAATAACTCATCATCATAATAGGGCACAAAACAACGACAACGAACTCATCCGCATGCCCACAACACCAATACAAATCGGGAAATTCATGCTTCCCCTAAAGTATGGAATCTAGTAAAAACTTCCTCAAACTAGGCATACATTGTTGCACAAATACTTCCTAATCAACAAAAATAACACCAAGTATCGCCCAAACTCGGTAATTGCACAAATTAAGTCTAAAAACAACAAATCCCCAATTCTTGTCCCTAAACCCTAATTTTGAAATTCACACAAAGATTAAGGCTAAACAAGGCATAAAATCTGAAATTGACAAGTAGAAGTAGTAGACGCATACCTTGCAAAGGAAAATCGAAGCCGGGAATGAGAGAATCGGGGAATAAGAGAACGAATTTGAGAGAAAACTAGAAGAAGCCTCGGAAGGAGAAATGGAGCGCGAGCCCTTTTTTTTCAAACTGCCCTGGCCGCGCGGGCACCGCGCGAGCCTCGAAAATTGATTCTTTTTTTTCTAATTTATTACCCTCTATTGTTTACTCGACCAGCTATACGGCAAATTGTCGAAATGTGATTTCTGGCTGAAAGAAGTGGCATTTCTCGGACACATAGTATCCGCTGAGGGAGTATCAGTGGATCCGGCAAAGGTTTCTGCCGTGACGGAGTGGGCAACTCCGAAGAGTCCAACGGAAATAAGGAGCTTCCTTGGATTAGCCGGGTATTATAGACGATTTGTGAAGGACTTTTCAAGGATTGCACGTCCTTTGACCCAGCTACTGAAGAAAGGAGCAAAATACGAGTGGACCGAAGCGTGTGAGACTGCGTTTCAAGAACTGAAGAAACGACTCACAACCACACCTGTATTAACACTACCATCAGAGAATGGTGACTTCGAAGTATATAGCGATGCTTCGAAGGAAGGTTTAGGTTGTGTCTTGATGCAAGACTCGAGAGTCGTAGCCTATGCATCACGCTAACTAAACCCCACGAGGAAAATTATCGGACACACGACCTGGAGTTGGCAGCGGTCATTTTCGCTCTAAAGATATGGAGACATTATCTTTATGGGCGGAAGTGTCGAATGTTCACTGACCACAAGAGCTTGAAATATATATTCACTCAGAAGGAGTTGAATTTGAGACAGCGAAGGTGGTTGGAACTTATTAAAGACTACGATTTAGAGATAGCATACCACGAGGGGAAGGCGAATGTGGTAGCCGATGCCCTAAGTCGGAAAACCCAACACGTGACAAACTCGTTGGTAATTCCGCCGGCATTGTACATGGAGATGGCAAGATTGGAGTTAGAACTTGTGCATCCTGGCATAGTGAGAGAGACGGTCAATGCCATGATCGTAGAAACTCCAATATTGGACGAGATTCGACTCGCTCAACCGGGCGACCCGAAACTCGAGAAGATAAAAGGATATATTGCCGAAGGAAAGGCAATAGGATTTGCTGTCCACGAGGATGGAAGCATCCGTTTTAAAGGGAGATGGTGTGTGCCCCTCAAATGTGCCGAGTTGAAACTAAGGTTGATGGAAGAAGGGCACAACACACCATATTCCGTACATCCCGGAGGAGACAAGCTATACAAATATCTGAAGAAGATCTATTGGTGGCCGGGAATGAAGAAGGAAGTGGCGAACTTCGTGGCGAGATGTCTCACCTGCCAAAAGGTTAAGGCAGTGCGACATAAACCCTTAAGATTGATGCAACCACTAGAGATTCCAAGTTGGAAGTGGGATAGCATCTCAATGGACTTTGTCTCGGGATTACCCCGATCACCTAAAGGCATGAACAAGATTTGGGTGATTGTGGATAGGCTAACGAAGACAGCCATATTTATCCCAATGAAAGACACGTGGACTATGGACCAATTGGCCCGAGCCTACATTGATAATGTGGTACGACGACATGGAGTACCACATGATATCATTTCCGATAGAGACAGTAGATTTGTCTCTCATTTCTGGACGAAGTTACAAAAAGCTCTCGGTACTCAAATCAAAATGAGCACCGCATTCCACCCGATGACGGATGGACAAACCGAGAGAACGATCCAAACACTAGAAGACATGCTGAGAGCATGTGTGTTGGAATTCAAAGGAAATTGGGAATCTCATTTACCCTTGATTGAGTTTTCTTATAATAATAGCTACCATGCTAGCATCGGCATGGCACCTTTCGAGGCGTTGTATGGACGAAAGTGCCGAAGCCCGTTGAGCTGGGAAGAAAACGATAAGTCCGTGGTAGTGGGACCACAACTTATCGAAGTCATGGCTCAACAAATCAAAGCGATTCAAGGGAAGATGAAAGTCGCACAAGACCGTCAAAAGAGTTATGCCGACGTGAGACGACGAGACTTAGAATTTCAAATGGGAGATAGGGTCATGCTAAAGATATCACCCATGAAGGGGGTGATGCGCTTTGGCAAACGAGGGAAATTAAGTCCTCGATACATAGGACCTTACGAAATTCTAGAACGAGTCAGAACTCTAGCCTACCGATTGGCTTTACTGCCACACTTAGATAGAGTTCATAATGTTTTCCATGTCTCACAACTAAAGAAGTATGTGCCGGACCCGACACATGTACTTCAACCGGAGATAATTGAGCTCGATGAAGATTTGACTTACGAAGAAGTCCCAGTGCGTATTCTTGACACTAAGGAACGAGTAACGAGGAACAAAACCGTCAAAATGATCAAGGTTCTTTGGTCAAACCACGAAAGTGAGACGGCAACTTGGGAAGTAGAATCCGACATGAGAGAACGATACCCGACATTGTTCCAAACCGATACCGACACAGTTATGGGGACATAACTGCAATCTTAAGGGGGAGAGGATGTCATACCACCTATTTTTCGTGCATTTTTGTAAACTTTTGAACTACGTTATGGCTTGATCCCTTCACCGGGTACGTAGGCAGCTTAGAAGTTTTAATTCTAAGTTCAGTCACAAAATAACAAAACAAACAAAACAAAAGACCTTAGCACGAGAAAGGCCGAAACACAACTTCGAGGACGAAGTTGATTCTTAAGGCGGGTAGACTGTAATACCCGAAAATTTTTCAACATAAAATAAAACAATAATTAAATAAATAAATAATAAATAAAATAAATACCATAAATAGATAAATAAATCCAGCCAATTAATAAATAAAGAGATAAATAAAGATAAGGAAATGAGAAATGAGATTTTTATTTAAAAAGGAATTAAAGGAATTTAATAAAGGGAATTCGACACCGAAACCCGACACTAATGAACTCGAGGATTCGAGTCCAAACATCCAATTAGACCCGAGTAAAAATTTAGAGAGAAAGTAGAAACCCGAAGATACCCCGGAAATCGAAATTCGGGAGCATAGAGGGATAGAAACCCGAAAGAGAGGCGGAAAAGCACGACGGATCGCACGACCCGCCCGGACCGAAGTCCAGGCGAAGTCGGCGCGGTGGCCGCGCGGTCCATAGGCATTGGGCGCGCCACGACCGCGCCACACGACAGATTCGCCCGTTGCGTGAATCTCTCGCCCGAACGCGGATTTTTCGACTTTCGGTTGAACGTCTCTCGACCCAAGACCCTTAGGGTCAGATTTTGGATGCCCTAGGTCTTAGTTATCTATAAATAAGACCTCATAGGAGCTCCGAATACTTTTACAAAACCCTACAACTTTCTACACATTCGAAACCCTAAATCCGGAGTCGTCGGAGGCACGAAACCAAGACGAACACTGTTGGACGAAAATTCTAAGATCTCCATAGTCGTGGTAAGTCTCGATCCAATCCTTGTTCAATAAACGATTCGAAAACGAATCCTAATCTTCTTCTTTTCTCTTCTACACCTCGTATTGGATCTAGATCGTAGAACCCGACGAACGGAGAGGAGAAACGGTGGACTGGAAGCCACGCCTTCGAATAGACGATCCCGGACGTTCACAAACTCTGTAAGTTAACTCTTACATGGTTTTGGGATGAATTAAAACATTCAAAACTAAAAGATTAACAAGAAATCGAAAATCTGTCAATTTATACTTTCTACCGACGCAACAGATTTGATGAATTTTTCCGAACCTTAAAACAAACTCAAATGGAAAAATTTAAAACACGAAAAACGTTCCTAAGGCTTAGATCTATATACTGTAAATTTTTGAGAATTTTTAGAGATGATTTGATATGTGAAAACCAACCAAAAACGAACTGCTTGAATCTAGATCTTGAAATCCTGGACAGAACTTAGGAATGATCTTGAACACGTTTTTGACTTAGGATCTAGACTGTTTTAGATCTTTGGCCGAACATGAAAGTCGTAGATAATTGTCTTAAGATGATCTCTGTCAAATTTCATCAAATTTGGAGTTGAATTGCTATGGTAGAATTCGAAATCTTTAAACTGTGGTACATTATCGGACAGAATTATTCTTCTACGAAAATTGGTGATTTTGACCTATTTAGGTACCTCGGATTGAAAAAGTTAAAACACGAAAGTTGTAGATCTCGACGTTTCGGAGTCATTCGTGAAATTTTATAATTTCTGGAATTAAATCTGATTTTAGACGAATTTTAGAGTAAACTGTGGTTTACCGGAAACGAAATCTTGAAATCTTGTTGAAACATGGAATTAACCTTTAGGGTTGAAATGAGTTGAGATATTATTTTTAAATGAATACAATTAAAAGTCAGATTTTTAAAATTAAATTCCCTTACAAACTTGATAAATTAAAATTAGGGGTGAGTGCTCTGCAGGGTGCCCCCTAACTGCTTCACTTCGTGCCTTAATGGACGATGGTGACCCCGCGCGCTAAACTTGAGATATGATATTGCCAAAACGGCGAAATACAGAGCCTACACTCTCGTGAATATCCACATGGGTTTCCCGAGGCTCCGGAGTGGTACTGGGTATGGCTGATACGGTTGCGGCCGCCGGGCTACCGGCTAAACTTGTTGACATCGCGATGCTATCGTGAAACTTTGAAATACCAAATCGGGGATGTAATGGGGATATTAAATTAAATTAAATTAAATTAAATTATGTTTGATGTCCAATTAAATTATTTAAATGCTTTATTTAAATTATGGCTATTATTCTAAGTCATGCGAAATGTGTTGTTAAATAGAGCCCTGAAATAAATTATGCTATCGGTTAGATTAAATTAAATATTATGTTATTATCATGCTTTTATTATTAAAGTTAATGGCTTTTAAACCCTACGATCATGCATGTGTTAACTTACTCAGCAAGTTTGCTGACCAAAACCGTTTTATTCCTTTTCTTACAGAATATGTGGAATGAGCATGTGTGAGCACGATTCATGCATGGGATTTTGGGAAACATTATTTTGCTTTTAAATTCATACTTTAGACTATATTGTGAACGGGCCTGTTTAACCCGTGTTTTGGCCATGTCGGCCCTATTTATATTTTCCGCTGCGATACTATACTAAAACAATCATTTCCGCTGCGCTATATTAATATTATTTTTGAATTATATTGTATGGGCTATTTTGAATGATTTAAATGTTTTAAATACTGCAATACCTAGCCTTGCATCTCTTTAGTAAGCTCGGAGAAACCGTGTCTTACTAGGGGGATGTGGCGGTGACATCCCGACCTGGGTGACCAAAAACCGGGGTGTTACAGTCAAGTGGGGATTATTTTATTAAAAATGACTAAATTGGACATTAAGGCAAAAGGTAGAGGACTAATTAGATATAAAAATAGATAAATGACTGATTTGACAAAAATGGAAAGAAAAATGACTAATTGGGCATTTATTCCGGCAGTTGGGCACACATACAACTGGATACACACACGCATATGGAATAAAGGCCAAAATGGTCCTTTATCTTTGCTAAAAAACCAAAATAGTCCTTTATGTTTCAAAATACCAAAATAGTCCTCTACATATGCATGAAATAGCCAAAATAGTCCTTTTGTATTATTAAATTGGGCTAGTGGACATCCACACTTTTATATTTAACTCCAAACTTTCAAAAACTTTCATTAAGGCCCTAGAAAGGTTTGACTTTGTACAAAAGGTCCTCTTCCAAAACTTAAATAATTTTATTATCCATACGACTTCGGATCTGCATGAAAATTGGTATCAGAGCCTAGGTTTTAATGAAGAACATATTAATTATATTATTTATAATATTTTATCTCTTAATGGTGAAGACTTAATTATTTAATGGATTCATTTAATTTGAAACTAGTGAGTTATTTCCAAATTTTGGAAATAAAAAATAGAAATTTCCAGAGGAAATTCTTGAACTTGTCTGGAAGACAAGATTTTATTAACAATAATTTCTTTCATCAAAATGAGAGGAACTGATTGGAAAGAAATTGATCCGGATAACTCTAAGTTATCAAAAGACTTAAGAGAAATCCAAAAGACGATTCAAGATTTTGGTAACCGGGTATTAATTATACCTGGGAAAATAGATAACTTGAATCAGTCAACAGAGGAAATCTTGAAAGTATTTCAAGATCTAAAGAAAGAGATTTTGAATCTGAAATTTGACATTTCGGATATCAAGAAAAGGCAGAAGGATATTCCTGGATATTCCAAGAATAACCAAGCCAATATTAAAGATGCATTCGGACCAGTACAAGCTTTACATCAAAAGGGTAAAGCAACTATGGTTCCAAAGCAGAAATCACAAGAAGAGCTTATGATCGATCTCCTGAAAACAGTCGAATGAGTGTTTCCAGGGCAGATCTATCAGATCTACAAGAATTAGCAGAATCATTTCCCAACTTGGGATTATGGATCTGGTTAATGTAAAACCCAATGAAGTTCTTCAATTGGGTTATACGGAAGGATCAGGATCCAACGTGACCCACGATGGACCGCCTGATGTCCCAATGAGAGAAAGTACAGACTTCTACATGAACAGGTATCCTGAGGTGCATCTCAATGCAAGACGAAACCCAGGACGGAACCCAAGTAGAGCACCAGAATCCACACCGTGGGCCAAGACGATGTTACAACCATTAAATCCATATGGCATAACACTGAACCTCGACGTTATCGACTTCCGAAACATCGAAGACCTGATCGATGAATGGGTAGCTTCAATGAAGATTGCAGCAACCACCCTGGAACTCGATAAAGAAAACTTTGTCAGATTAATAGAGCTGAGTCTCGAAGGATCGGCAAAGCTGGGCTGGAAAAACTCCACGACTGTTTTAAAAGATCAAATACTCGAGGGAGAATCCAAAAGCACAATCTGTGAAAGATTTGGCCTCTTATTCAAAACCCATTTTGTAGGAGATGGTTATTTTGAAGAACAGAGAACCGAAAAAATCAAGGTCTATACCCAAGCATTATTGCGAATGGAGTTAAGAAGTATTTGCGCAGTAGACGAATACATCTACTGGTTTCGTAAATACTATTTTCGGAGTGAGATGACAGCTGAAGTAGCATGTCCCATGTTCTTTGCAAAGATCTGCAGCCCATGGAGAGAGATGTTGATCCAATCGTACACAGTACCCTCTGGTACAGTGGACTCAATAGCCCGGAGGATGTCCTTCTTAAAGGATAAGCTCAGGGAATGGTGTCAACAGGCAGCAGCCCAAAAGAACATCAAGAGACTAAGAGGTAAAATAAAAAGAACTCCTTTTTGTTGTGAAAATAACGATTTTCCAACAATTATAGGAGAATCAGAAGAAAAGAAGAGAAATAAGAAGAGTCAAGGCTCATACAGTAGGAGTTTCAGAAGACCTCCATTCCGAAGAAGAAGAGCATGGTGGTCCAAGGGCAAGGCCAGATCATACAAAACTGGACAAAGAACGGGAACGACGAAGAGTTCATCCCAAGGTTCAACTAGCTCAGTAGCAAGGAGCACGGGGAGAACGGCGTCCAAGAGAACATTCAGGCGAGCCCATACCCGAGCCAACGAAAGTTTCAAGGACTACAACTGTTGGAAGTGTGGAGCCAAAGGTCATATCTCACCCGATTGCCCTCAGAATCGTGAGATACGAAGGTACGAAGCCACGGAGGATATCGTGGAAGCGGTCTACCATGGAAAGCTGGTACCAGTCTATCAGTTTGAAGACATCCCCTCTGATGAAAGCATCTACAAGGAAGAATTAAGAAGTGACTCGGACTCATATTCAGATGGATCTTCAACCGAGTCTGACTGAAGAGGACAGGATTCAGACCACTGAAAACCTGTCTGGATTCTTTTCAAGGATGACGATCTCAAATCGAACCATGGAAAGGATAATGCGACAAGATTCCAACCTCAGCCCATATGACGGATTCAGAATTGGCGGGATTGGACGAGTTCTTAACCAGATGGGACTCAACCAGAGAAGCCATAACATCATCTACAAGGTAAGTGCAGGTGAGTTTGTCATTCCTATGGAACTGACTTGTAATGTTATGGATATGCAATTAATTCCTAAAGAAGAAATTCTTGAGGAATTAAGCAGAATGAAGGAGGAAATCGCCATTACTATGAAATGGATCCACATAGGAGCCATTGAAGTAGTAATTAAGGCAACCTTCAAAGAAGGCATTGATTCTGAATTACATCTATCAGTCACCGATAGAAGAATCAATAACCTTAGAGATGGTCTTCTTGGAACTATGGTAGGAAATTTATATGCTGGGAAGTTAATGTTTGACATACATCCCAGAATTTCCTATAACTTAGCTGACCAAGATTTTAGTAGAGTTCTAACCCTTCATCAGGATTTTAAAATAAAAGATCTAATGAAAGAAGGAAACATGCCATATTCTATAACTTATAGAATCTCTTATGCACTTTCCAATAGTCATCATTCTGACTTATTTCTCAGGAAAGAATATATAGAAATTCCTAGAATTTTCAAGGAATTTGCTAAAGTCATGACTCCAAATCCTACCCAGATTCCAAGGTTAGGAGGAGTAGACATACAGATAAGAGATCATCCAATTCTAGACAGATCAATGAGTGCTAGAATTGAGTACGCAAGCCGTATGTCTTTTTCGGAAGATAGGATTATGGCATATAAAGGGAAGGAGTTCATAAAAGATCTAACTCCTCAATCCATTGGGGTAGATAATATAAAGATTAAATGCCCTGAAGGATGGAAAGAAATACGAGTAATATTTGACATTACTGAAAAGATTAATCGTTTTCCATGTGATGACTTATACTACTTGCAGCAGCCATCAATTGGAACCTATGAAGGAACAATTGAAATTGCAGGACACGAGATCAGAGTCTTAGGCACTGCCGGAAAAGACAACGGGGTTATGATTTTGGGATTAAGTTTTCTCGAAAATCATAAACCATGGGTAAGAAAGGATAATGGTATAGAATTTAATCTGAAGGGTCACACCATCAGAATTAAATGACAAGTCCATTTTCCATTTATATCTCTGTAGGAATAATATATGAACAATATAAGTCAGAATATTTTGCAGCTTATATTGATTCAGGATCGGGTATTTGCACGGCAAAACCAGGAGTTTTCCCTAGCGAAGCTATGGAATCATTACCCATTATTGCAGGTAGAGATTTTTCCCAAAAAATCTTAGTACTAAATAAGGGTATTAGACAGGCCAATATCATGATTGGAGGAGCACTTGGTACACCCTGGTATAAGGTAAAAACGCCTCCTATTTACTTTCATGATACAAGAGCGGATATTTTGTTAGGAAATAATTTCATACAATCCTTTACAAAATATGTTCAAGATAACAAAAGAAATTTATTAATATTTATCACAAGTTGTGGAAATGAGATACAGGTGTTGCGCAGAGAAAAGGCATTCAACAGGTTAATGCCTATATTATTTCGCAGCAAACGTGGTGATAATGATGCCAAACTAACCCATCCAAAAATGCAGGATAAAAGAAAGTTTGGTAAGGCTTTGTTGTCTTTTAGACAGCAAGGATTCGATGAAGCTTCTATTGAGGAAATTATAAACATCAAAGAAGCAATGCAGGAAATGAAGTCATTAAATATAACTTCACTAGACATTGATGGGGAAACTAAATTGTCCCTCGAAAATGTAAAAAAACTTATCCAGAGAAACTTTAACGAGGATCCTCTGGCATGGTGGGATAAAAACAAGATCGAAGCTACTCTACAGGTAAAAGAACAATATAAATATGAGTATGTTCGATACAAACCCATCTTAATGAATATGCAGGATAAGAAAGATATGCAACAAATTATCAAGGAGCATATCGATCTTAAACTCATCGAGCCTGGAGTCTCAGCCTATAATAGCCCTGGATTCTTGGTACGAAACCATGGTGAAATAAAAAGAGGTAAACCCAGGTTGGTAATAAACTATCAAGGTATTAATAAAATAATACAGTTTGATGGTTATTACATTCCGAGTAGAGAACACTTAATTGATTGCATCAAAGATGCTAAAGTGTTTTCTAAATTTGATTGCAAATCTGGTTTCTATCAGATTAAGATGGAGAATGAATCGAAGAAATTCACAGCATTCTCCACCCCACAAGGGCAATATATTTGGAATGTTATGCCAATGGGGCTTTCTAATGCCCCTCAGATATTCCAAAGAAAGATGGATAATCTATTTAAGGATTATCTAGAGTTCATGTTCGTCTACATAGATGACATTCTGATTGCATCTCGAAATATTAAAGAACATATTAAACACCTTAAAATATTTTCAGATGCATGTCATAGGGAAGGTCTTGTTCTCTCTGAGAAAAAGGCTACCATCGCTACTAACAAAATTGAATTCTTAGGAGTTCAAATTGATGAAGCAGGGATAGAGTTACAGGAACACATTGTGGAAAAAATCCATAATTTTCCTGACATATTAAAAGACAAGAAACAACTTCAGAGTTTCTTGGGAGCTGTAAATTTTGCAGGTATGTTTATAAAAGACCTTGCAAAATATAGAAAGGATTTTAGACCACTCCTGAAAGAGACTGAAAGCTCTAGATGGAAATGGGAAGAAATCCATACCAAGAGAATTCGTGAACTAAAGCAAGTCTGCAATAGCTTGCCAAAACTCGCTATACCTCAAGATGAGGATGAGCTGGTAGTCTACACAGACGCCAATGATTTTCGATGGGCGGGAGTGCTCATGAGAAAAACAACTACGGGTCAAGAACCTTGTAGATACACAGGAGGGTTGTTCATTGAACAACAAGCCAAACTTTGGCACATTAATGAAAAAGAATTCTTTGCAGTATGGAAAACATTTAAAAAATGGCCCTTATTCTTACTTGCAAAGAAATTTGTATTAAAAGTTGATAATACTAATGTAAGAGCTTTTCTAAAAAATAAACTTGAATCAAAAATTGAAAAAGCTCGTATTATCAGATGGCAAGCTGAATGTCAATATTATACTTATGATATTGATGTTATAAAATCTCATGAAAATGTTCTTGCAGATTTCTTGACGAGAGATGGAAGCATTTAAAGCTGATTCCATCATTACGAGATTCAGGCACCTCAGAGAAAACCTAGAGGAGCTATCAAAGCAATTTGGACAGCTCGAGATCAATGCACGAGCAGTTGGCCAAATACAACAGACCGATGTGGACATGGTCCGCAACAATATACGAACCTCCCATATAGAAATGACAGCGCTATGGGAAACAGTATTAGAGCCAATCAGGAAGGCGTCAGCCTCCCTGGTAAACAAAGAGAAATGTGCCCAAAAAACTAAGGTGGTCACATATGAAGAAGCAGATTCAAGCACTGCTTCAAAGGAACCATTGTCGGATACCAACAAAAATGTTGAGCAAGAGGAAAGTCACATTTCCGAAAGTTCAAGTCAACCCACTGCCTCTGGGGTAAAAGAGGAAGAAATTAACCTTAGGCCAATGACAGGCACTTCTAAGGTTAATTCAGAAGAGAATGTCCTATCTACTGCCTGGCTGGACTACCAAGGAAAATGGGAACAACTGGTTTCCAAAAGGGGTATTAACCCCAGCAAAACAGTAATCGAGACATCCGGGAGATACAACAGGGTATGGATGCTCGAAGGATCGAAACCAGAAGAGGTTCGAAAGTGGTATGACTTTGGAGCATTAGCATCTGTTCATACTACATCACCAGGATTTCCGGAAATCGAAAAACTTCCGGGATGGATAAGTAGCGCGGTGCACGAATCATGGCAGAACAACCCGCACCTGCAAAGAGGAGATATTCTGGAGCTTAAGTTCATTTCAGCAGCACCAGAAATAGTCGGGAAAGGTTCTTATCCGGTCTTTCAATTTATTAAATTACAGAGACCTGATATGATTGCCTTCAACAGAGTTAAGTCTATGGATGAGAAGGCACCATTGGTATCTTCAATCAGCGAAGATGAAATCTCCACCCGACGAGCATGGGGATTCTGGGTCTGTCTCACCGAGATGGAAAAGGTTAAATATCCGTTTAAAATATTCTCAAACAACTTAAATGGATCGTTCCTGGTTAATTCCTTAACAGGGAAAAGCACAGAGTTTGTGGAAACCTCCTTTGAAAAGAAGAGGTTACTCATCTGGGAAAACAAGTTGCCAGCAACCGAGTCTACCAGAAAGAAGGCATGCAACATGATGCATGTTGGCCAATGGGATAACCACATAGCCCATATTGTGCAGAACAGGAGAAACCTCTATTCGGTACAAAGATCCGGGTAACGCAGAAAAAATCCGGACCCGAACAGGACAAAGGGAAGAAACGTCCAAAAAACTTTCACAAGCCAAAGTAAGATTAGCTGGATGTAAAAGAAAGAGAGGTGTCGGCAACACTCATAATTAAAAGCCGACAAAGAAGGGCAGAGTAGCTGGCAGAAAGTGGCCGACAAGAGAAGGTGGAGAGTTGACAAAAAGCCACCTAACGCAATAATTCCAAAAGGACAATAATGTAGCCGGTGGAAATTAAGGCCAAGTGACGAACGCAGTGACGTCACAAGGATTTAGAGGAAGATTGGAATCCGGGATTGAAGTCCGCGGGCGCCTATAAATAAAGGAGTTTGAAGCAGATGGAAGGCATCGAAAAATCCTCCCAACTCTTCAAAACATTTGTAATATTTCATTTCTGCAAATTTTCCTTTCTGTGTCTGTAATAGTATGGGGAACATCCCCAAGAGTCTTGCTTCCTCCATGAGGAGCTAAGTGTTTGTCTTCTCCATTAGGAGAAATTATGTTTAAATAATATTTTTAATATTTCTTCAGTAAAATCCAGGCTTCATATATCTATAATCTTCCAAAATTAATTAAACTCTTTTGCCCCAAACCTCGCTACGTCCTAAGGTAGGAAACGAAATAGGACTGTGCTGACTGTTGCTGAAGGAGCCCAGAGCTGGTGAACCATTGGCTGCGGTCGTGTGGTTAGAAGGAGTCCGTAAAATCCCAGACGGAAGACCTGGCAACAAGGCGGTCAAACCCGAGGTATGAGGTTTTGTTTAATTTTTCTTACGGAAGCATGTTGGGCATTTGTTTGATGTATGGATTAATAAAAATCATTATTTAAAGTTTTGGGGCTAAAATGAAATGGTTTGAAAGATTGGTGGTCAATTTAATATAAAAAGAGAGTCAAGTGGAGATTATTTTATAAAAAAAGACTAAATTGGACATTAAGGCAAAAGGTAGAGGACTAATTGAGTATAAAAATAGATAAAGGACTAATTTGGCCAAAAAGGAAAGAAAAAGGACTAATTGGGCATTTATTCCCACACGCATATCCTCTTCCATCCAACACACACCATTAATGTTCACTTGTTGAATACACATACAACATTGTTGACTTTACACATTCACCACTGATTCTGATCTGCAACACCTAATGTATACATGCTTAATTTCGTTATTATATATTCACAACAACAATAGAACAGCAGCAGTCATGTATGTAGTATGTAAGAGTATCTGATTCCCAATGCCTTGCATATTTCAAGAAAAAAACAGCAGTAAATCCTAACCCGTCGACATAAATTGCCCCTTATGCAGCATAGCTTCTTACTACTAATGACCAAAACCATATGCAAAAGTCGAGGGGATCCAATGAAATAGAGATGCCGGCAATCAGCAACCTAAGACTCTGTATTAGAATTACGAAAAGTTCACAATAAAAAACAAGAGTTCCCGAATCCAATTAGAACAGTTTCACATTGTCTTCCTTATTCCCCGAGTCCAAAGGCTTGCCCCAGGTTTATAGTTTTCCTCATCGTTCTCCTCCCCAGTCCTCCTGCATTTCCTTTTCTCATCATCGCAGCAAACTCTGCGTAATCAATTTGTCCATCCTGCACACAGACAAACAAGCCTCAAAATCAGCGCAACCATCCAATGTTCATAACAGAAGAGCAGAACAGATTCCCAGATCCATTAGTGGCATAGTTTGATTCAGGGCATAAAGAATC
Organism: Hygrophila difformis; assembly: GCA_030278955.1. NCBI lineage: Eukaryota > Viridiplantae > Streptophyta > Magnoliopsida > Lamiales > Acanthaceae > Hygrophila > Hygrophila difformis. The sequence continues at coordinate 7,523,262 of JAOANR010000011.1, forward strand.
ATCTCAGTTAATATAATTACTTAGGAAAGTGAACTTTGAACACCAAGCAATGGGTTTTAATTTGAATTGACAGAAATCGAACCAAGAAATGGAATTGAACTTACATTATCCTGATCAATCTCTCTGATAATATCCTCGAGATTAAGCTCACTAAGACCAAATTCTTGGCAGGCTTGTTCAAGCTCGTTGACAGTTATATAACCACTGCCATCTTTATCGAAGAATGAGAAAGCTGAAAGCAGATTTTCCTCTCTTTCTAACTTGTTCAAATGCACGGTGGCTGCTAAAAACTCCCCATAATCTATTGTTCCACTGTTGTCGATGTCGGCCTGTGAATAACAAGAGAACAATTGATCATGGGTTTATTGAGAAGGCCATAGACCTTTTGTATGAGCTCAATGGAATCAAGTAAATAACTGGAATAGAAAATTGCATACTGCATCCATCAGATCTTGTATTTCGGATTCCATCAGTTCAGAGCCTACTCGCCTTAATCCCTCTTTGAGTTCATCAAATGTGATGGTTCCACTATTATCTGTATCTATCATTTTAAACAACTCTTTAAGACCGCCAATTTCCTCTTCAGATAGTTGCTCCGCGATGACCTGACAAGAAAATGAAAGATTTTTCCAACAACACAGTAAGTTGACAGGCAACCATTAAAGGGTTCAATGAATAAGCAGAAGTTACAACAAAAAAAGAAAAGAAAATATGCACAAAACAACATTCATCGGTCCAATCTTTGACACCTTAGATTCAAGAACCTGATAACATGAAGCTACCTAAACTGAAAATAAAATCAGATTATGAAACATCTGGAAAGAAGGAAGAATGCACACCTAATCTTACCACCAAGTATGTTACCATTTTACGACTCTCATGAACAATAACTAATGAGGGGAAAAGTACCTTTTGAAAAAGCAAATATTTTTTTCTCTATGACAATAGTTATACTATCTAACTTCAAATATAATGCAATACAATGTTCACGACTGTTCTATCACAGCGGCCATCAAGATGGATGCATTAGATGGCAAATCAAATGACACTCAAGTGTGAGTTTTCTATAGTGGAGTACTGAGATAAATATGTTGGATGGCAAGTAGCCTTATTAGCTAAGTGAAAATCAATAGATGTCATTTCATCAACCTCTGAACAAAACTTTACTGAAACTAGCAGAAGTGTATAGCAACAGATTGTTGTTGTTAGTCATGATTGGCATTCTGATATTCTGTTTACTCAACTGGCATTAAAGGCATTAGGTGAAACAGGCATCAAAACTCAGCAAGATGCTTCTGATAATGGAAATAGGGACAGCCAATCAGGTTTCTAGGATAGAAACCAATTACACACGAATCTCAAACTAGAGAATCTCTTGAACAGAAGTGTTCAGGTGACACTTAAGGCACCAAACCCAGCCAAAAAAGAGTTCCATAAGGTTTACAACCAGTTTAAATTTCAGCCTATTCTTCCAAATGAATTCAATTATAAGTTTGCTATGTCGACATTCCAGTCCAGAGTTAAAATATACTCTTCAAATTCCATCACAGATTCCTGATTAATCACATATATTTGCCAAACTAATTTATGTAGATTTGAGCAAGAATAAGAAATAATAAAGAAAACTCATAAAGTAGTGTTAAAGTGCTTACACGTAAAGCCATTTTCTTAAGTTTGTTCATTGCCGAGAACTGCTTGAGGCGTGATAAAACAGCAGAATCAAGGGGCTTATCAGGTGCTATTGTATCATCAACAATCCATGGATGGCCTAATCAAAATAAAAGGAACAGATCATTCGTTTGGAAACTTGAAAGGATTTATTCCAGTGGAAAGAGATAAATCTTTCTCATGAAGTCTCTTACACAAAACTTCATGTGCTGTAATCCTTGTTCTCGGATTTCTATCGAGCATCTTTCTTATCAAATCTTTGGCACCATCTGAAATCCCAGGCCATGGTTCAGTTTCAAAATCCAACTTTCCTCTTAATATCTGACGGAAAATTCCCATTTCAGCTTCTGGAGTCAATGAAAAGATACTTTAGGTTCTGACAGAACAAACACAACCTTATTATGATTCTAATCTAAACAATGATGAAAAGAAAAGTAGACAATACCGGCCCAGAAAGGTGGAACGCCACTAAGTAAAATATATAAGATAACTCCAGCACTCCATACATCCGATTCATGTCCATAATGCTTGCGCAGAACCTCTGGTGCAACATAATAGGGACTTCCAACAACATCGCAGAAAGTTTCCTCTGAAAAGATAGGAAATATGAAACGAGAACTTTCAAAATATAATGAATGATATTAGAAAATGGTAACAAACAATGCATGTTACATGATAAATCAAAGACAATAGGGCTGAACAAGGAGCAAACTTTCAATCAGGAAATATCAAAGAATATCCCACCATAGGATCCGCTTCAACTGTATTCTATTAGCAATACAGAATTGAGAAAGATTACTGAGTTCAAACAAATTGGAAAATTACCATGATCTTATACTATTTTCAGTTAATAAGAATTTTTAATATGGATATTACTAGAAACCACATGGGACTCACACTAACCCCCAATTGAAACCTAAACAAGCTTTACGAATTGAAATTTTCAAAGTACACATATCCATCACAGCCAGTGATGAATTCTATCTACTTCAATCACATTTTAGGAATCCAAATGGAATATAATAAAACAAAATTGGATTGCCCATAGCCGAAAAGAAACACAAGCCTCTCTAAAGCCAAGAAGCTAAAAGTAGCCTAAGCCTTTACTTTGTGCAGAAATACCAAAGATTTTGATAGAATGGATGGCGTAGGAAGAAAAGTCGCACCCACAGCTAATAAGGTGAATATCTCAAAAATAGTTGAAGCAAAGATGAAAAACTATATAGCAAATGTAAGAAACCACCGAAGAAAAAGTTTCAAAGGGATGTATTGTAACATTTTCGATCTGCTTCAGAAATTGGAGAGAACACACACACACACAGAGCCAATTCAATGCTATGGCAAGATTTTATTCACATGGATGAATTAAGCAGCCAGACATAGCAATCAAGACGCGTCTTAAGAAATTTTCATAAAGATGGCATGAAATGAACACGAGAAAGAGTTTGTGCTTTGAAAAACATTCAGCAACAGCCAACAAATAAAGAATATTCTTCATCAAGAACAAAAAGATCATTTCACATTTCAAATTAGGCAGAAAGCAGACATTAAAATCAACGATTCGTATAGCCACGCTGCAAACAATCCCAAGAATTTCAGATTTCAATCTTCCTTTAATTAAAGCTTAATTTTTTTTCTTAAAGAAACCTGGCTTGTAAAACACAGAAAGACCAAAATCGGTGGCCTTGAGAGCGGCATCCTCATCCTTGCTAATAAACAAGAAATTCTCCGGCTTCAAATCCCTATGCATGACCCCCAAAGAATGACAAGCTTCCACAACACCAACAATCGTCTTGATGAGCTTAGCCGCCTCCTTTTCACTGTAATGACCCTTCTGAACAATCCTGTCAAAAAGCTCCCCACCAGCGCACAACTCCATGACTATGTGCACAAACAGGGCATCCTCATAAGTGCCCTTAATCCTAACAACATTAGGATGCTCCGACAAATGGTGCATTATCTGAATCTCCCTCCAGACGTCCTCATAATCCTCCTTGCAGATCAGTTTCTTCTTGGGAATAGACTTGCAGGCGTACGGAATGCCGGTGGCTTTCTCAGTACAGAGAAAGGTAATCCCAAATTGACCTTGACCGAGCTTCTTGCCGATGGTGTAAAGGGTCTTGAGAGGGGAGGTTCTGTAGGGGAGGACCCAAGTGGGTTTCTGGGGATGCGGGGGCAGAAAAGTTGGCTTCTTGATCTCTGATTTGGGCCTGGAGGGTTCATCCTGATTCTGATCCTGGTTCCCGGACGGGGATGGAGTTGACGATGACATGATTAATGGTTTTCAATAGAGTTGTGAATCTTGATTCCTTGAATGGGTAATCGAAATGGGGAAACGGGGAAGAAGAAGATGAAAATGGGGGAAAAGAATGGCAACTGAGAAATTGACTTTTTAAAAAATTTTAATCGATTCTTATACTAATACCTGCAACTGCTAAAAGGGCGAACCAAAGGGGAAGCTGGTTTTTATTGTATTGAGTCTATATTTTCTCCATCTAGATTCAGTCGTCTTGTAGGAGTGAGTATTTATCTACTATCCATTTTCGCAGTGATTTCCTTTCCCTCTCCCCCGAGTCTTTTCTTACCAGTGCTGTGCCCTGTTTGGGTCTCGACATTTTTCATTAATTCCCGTGTAACTGACTTTTATTTCCTCATAATTCTTCATTGGCCCCTAATTGTGCCTCTTTTTTTTTTTTTTTATTACTATTATTTTCAATAAGATCCACAACTAATACTCACTCACTTTTTTATTCTATGCATATTTTTTAATCTTTTATAATTTAAATTATACTCCTCCGCTACTTTTTAGTTGTCTCTTTCAACTCAATTTCAATAACCAATGTTTGTCTTAATTAACTCATAAATTTACATTTTTACCCTTCAACTAAATTCATTCTTAATAAATGTTAACAAATAGCATTTATGTAAAGTGAAGGGCAATATAGTAAAAACATAGCATAACTACTTATAATTACCTAACAATGACAACAATTTTGGAACATTTTTTACTCTTTAAAAAGACAACTAAAAAGGAACGGGGGGAGTATAAATAAAATTTATAAAAATTTGATATTCTAAAATTATGTGATTAAACGAATTACTAATACAGTATCATTTTCGGATAAGGATTTGCTCAAATGATCAAGTCTATATCTTTCAATCTTATGATTGGGATTTAATTTCATACTCTGTCCCTTATTCCTCACTTTTATCTCATTATTTGGCATGAAAAAATTAAGGGAAAATTATATAATTAAAAAAAACTAATCCCAATTTCAACACATGGAAGATGGCCGCAGCCTAGCACCAGTTGATCTCAATTGGAAGCATATTTGGCGATGCCCGGGTCATCAGCGAACGAGATCTTTTTTGTGGCTCGCAACGCATAACCGTCAACTAACCAACTTGGAGAAATACAGAAGAATGATCTCAGAGACAGACGCCTGTTGGAAATGTGGAGATCCTGAGGATTGTATTCATGCCCTTCGAAACTGCCACGCGTCAGAGATGGTCTGGAGGAATCTAGAAATTCCCCTACCTCATTCCTTCTGGACCGTGAATATCAAAGACTGGATCTTATCTATGACTTCTACCAAAGTTGGTGATAAGGTGGCCATGCAATTTGGTTCGCATGTTGGTCAATTTGGAGAAATAGATGTAAAGAGTTACATGATACAGATTTCACTCCGTGCGAATCGCTCCATTGGTCGATCCGAAAAGGGCCTCAAAAAAGTTTTCTTCGAGACAAAACATGCTCATCAAATCGGGTGCCAGGCGATGGATCACCTAGATGGTGAAATGGCGGAAGCCTCCGGAAGGATAGTTTAAAGTCAATAGCGATGGCCACCACTCTAGACACACATGCACAACTGGAGGGGTCCTGCGTGACTCGGATGGACGATGGATTGGTGGTGTTCGAGCAACATACCCTATGACATGCATTGCTACTGCCGAGGCAAGAGGTATCCTCTTGAGTCTTCAATTAGCTTGGGAGAAAGGTGCCCGCAAGGTTGTTGTAGAGTCTGACAGCAAAGAATTTATTGATTTGATCAACAGCAGTAACCATCCGATAGGTCCTCATACAAGAATCCTCACCCAGATCCTTGACATGAAGCATTGGAATTGGGAGATCAAATTTCATGCCATTCCACGAGAATGTAACAAAGTAGTTGATAAATTTGTTAAAGGCCATTTCCCTCTGTTTGATTTTGTCCATATGGATAGGCTTCATGATTCCCTCCAGGAGTTACTTCATAATGATGAAATTGGCGTGTGCTCCGCACAACAATTCTTGGAATAAAAGGCTCCAGCCCTCCATTTCCCCCGAAAAAGAAAAAAAAAAAACTAATCCCCATCTAACTTTATAAAATTAACATCTCCAATATAATAGTTAATGATTTAAAAATAATTATTTTTATTAATGAATTTCTAATGCAAATACAAACTCTGTAATTGCATAAAATTGTCTTGAGTGGTATTTTATTGAACTCAAAATAAAGGATCCAAATGGAAAATCATATGAGGTAAATATGCGTCTACCTTGTATATATTTCACCTTGTGTATAGTTGCAGCGCCTGTGTCACTATTTTGGGCTCTTCCCAATTATTGGACATGATAAAGGAGAGAAAAAGAGACAATAAAAAGCGTAATAATTTCAGTATTCAAAATTAAATAAAATCATTCCACTATATTATCCATATAAAATTGTGACATCCAAATTCAAATTTTGCATTTACCATTTACCATACAATATACTATAAATTTAACTAAGACATGATGCATGTTCATTATTAAGGATCTAAATACTCATCAAAATTTACCATTTACCATTTATCACCCTTTTTTTTCTTCCTGGATTTAGGGTGTCAATTTGGACACGAACCCGAAAAAACGAACCCGACTGACACGAAAAATTTCAGGTTTGGGTTTAGTCATTTTGGATTTTTTTTTTCAAATCAGGTCGACCCGATACCCGACCTGAAATATTATACCACCTACTCAACCTGACACGAACACGACTCGAAAACTGAAATTGTATCAATTTTGGCCTATAACCCAAAAAAACGAACCCGAACGACACGAAAAATTTCAGGTTTGGGTTTGGTCATTTTGGGTTTTTTTCCGAAATCAGGTCGACCTGAAATATTATACAACCTGATCAACCCGACACGAATACGACTCGAAACCTGAAATTGACACACCTACCTGGATTTGACTTCGTAAAAAAATATAAAAATAATAATAATAATGCTTACAAAATTAACTTTAAGGCGACCAAAAGACTCTAGTTACATAAAAGAAAATAATCGTAAGTCGTTTTTTTAAAAGCGATGAAAATGTAAATATGTAGGTACGTATGTAATGTAACGTAGGGATTAGTTATAATAATAAAAAAGTGAGGGGCACATTGGGATGACCTTGTCAAATTAAATATATTTTTATTTTTTGTGTGTACCGAAAATATTTTCAGACCATCTTCGGCTCAACAAGTCTAATCCCTCTAAGATTTAGCGGTCATTTCTCTGTACCATTGCATTTGATTTTCAAATTAAATAGTACTATCAAAATAGGAGCACGCATATATAGTCATAGTATATTCAATTTTTACCAACCACATGATATGTAGTATATAATAATACTATGAGATGAGAGATATTAATAGTGTTAGAGGTGTTGACCGTTGACCGTGCATTTAAATTGACAGAGGGGGGTAAGGAATAAGGATGTACACCCATACAAAATTTAGATAAGATGAATCATAAATCCTGGTCAATGCTGAGCTGGACTCCCTCTTGCGCCTTGTTGGATTTTGTTTACCATTTTCCACAAGGACAATGTCTATCGCAACTTGCTATTGGGCTATAGGCTTTAGCTGCTATTTTTGGATGGAGTGATATGTTTTTTTTAAACCATTGGCAAGAAAAAAATAATAGTGAGATCATTTCATATAAATTATACTCCCTTCGTCCCATATTTATCTTCTTACTTTCCGTTTTTGGACGTCCCACATTTATCTTCCTACCCAAAAATGGAATTTTTTTTTACTAAAATGTCCCTACATGTTCATATATTTACAGAAAAACCAATCCTTAATTTTACTAACAATTGCACTACAAGACAAAAAGAGACAAATTTACCCCTCAAAAAGTACACATGAAAATAATAAAATACAACTTTCTTAAACTCCGTATCTACAGTGTCGAAGAAGATAAATATGGGACGGAGGGAGTAAAGAATAAAAAGAAATGTATAGAGGACTGAATGAGAAATTAAATTTCCAATATCGTTGTAAGACAAAGAATTTGCATTTAGTCAAATCATCTGTAATACCCGAGAATTTTCCAACATAAAATAAAACAATAATTAAATAAATAAACAATAAATACAATAAATAAAATAAATAAATAAATCCAGCAAATAAATAAATAAATAAAGATAAGGAAATGAGAAATGAGATTTAATTTAAAAAGGAATGAAAGGAATTTAATAAAAAGAATTATTAAAGGTAAGTAAATTGTACACCGAAACCCGACACTAATGAACTCGAGGATTCGAGTCCAAACATCCAATTAGACCCGAGTAAAAATTTAGAGAGAAAGTATGAACCCGAAGATACCCCGGAAATCGGAATTCGGGAGCATAGAGAGATAGAAATCCGAAAGAGAGGAGGAAAGGCACGACGGATCGCACGACCCGCCCGGACCGAAGTCCAGGTGAAGTCGGCGCGGTGGCCGCGCGGTCTATAGGCATTGGGCGCGCCACGACCGTGCCACGCGACAGATTCGCCCGTTGCGCGAATCTCTCGCCCGAACGCGGATTTTTCGACTTTCGGCTGAACGTCTCTCAACCCAAGACCCTTAGGGTCAGATCTTGGACGCCCTAGGTCTTAGTTATCTATAAATAAGACTTCCTAGGAGCTCCGAATACTTTTACAAAACCCTACAACTTTCTACACATTCGAAACCCTAAATCCGGAGTCGTCGGAGGCACGAAACCAAGGCGAACACTGTTGAACGAAAATTCTAAGATCTCCATAGTCGTGGTAAGTCTTGATCCAATCCTTGTTCTATATACGATTCGAAAATGAATCCTAATCTTCTTCTTTTCTCTTCTACACCTCGTATTGGATCTAGATCGTAGAACCCGACGAACGGAGAGGAAGAAACGGTGGATTGGAAGCCACGCCTTCGAAATAGACGATCCCGGATGTTCACAACTCGGTAAGTTATCTCTTACATGGTTTTGGGATGAATTAAAACATTCAAAACTAAAAGATTAACAAGAAATCGAAAATCTGTCAATTTATACTTTCCACCGACGCAACAGATTTGATGAATTTTTCCGAACCTTAAAACGACTTCAAACAGAAAAACTTAAAACACGAAAAGCGTTTCTAAGGCTTAGATCTATCTACTGTAAATTTTTGAGAATTTTTAGAGATAATTTGATATGCAAAAACCAACCGAAACCGAACTGCTTGAATCTAGATCTCGAAATCCTGGACAGAACTTAGGAATGATCTTGTTCACGTTTTTGACATAGGATCTAGACTGTTTTAGGTCTGTGGCCGAACATGAAAGTCGTAGATAATGGTCTTAAGATGATCTCTGTAAAATTTCATCAAATTTGGAGTTGAATTGCTATGGTAGAATTCGAAATCTTTAAACTGTGGTACATTAAATTCGGACAGAATTATTCTTCTACGAAAATTGGTGATTTTGACCTGTTTAGGTATCTCGGGTTGAAAAAGTTAAAACACGAAAGTTGTAGATCTCGACGTTTTTGGTCAGTCGTGAAATTTTGGAATTTTTGGAATTAAATCTGATTTTAGACGAATTTTAGAGTAAACTGTGGTTTATCGGAAACAAAATCTTGAAATCTTGTTGAAACATGGAATTAACCTTTAGGGTTGAAATGAGTTGAGATATTATTTTTAAATGAATACAATTAAAGTCAGATTTTTAAAAATTAAATCCCCTAACAAACTTGATAAATTAAAATTAGGGGTGAGTGCTCTGCAGGGTGCCCCCTAACTGCTTCACTTCGTGCCTTAATGGACGATGGTGACCCCGCGCGCTAAACTTGAGATATGATATTGCCAAAACGGCGAAATATAGAGCCTACACTCTCGTGAATATCCACATGGGTTTCCCGAGGCTCCGGAGTGGTACTGGGTATGGCTGATACGGTTGCGGCCGCCGGGCTACCGGCTAAACTTGTTGACATCGCGATGCTATCATGAAACTTTGAAATACCAAATCGGGGATGTAACGGGGATATTAAATTAAATTAAATTAAATTAAATTATGTTTGTTGTCCAATTAAATTATTTAAATGCTTTATTTAAATTATGGCTATTATTCTAAGTCATGCGAAATGTGTTGTTAAATAGAGCCCTGAAATAAGTTATGCTATTGGTTAGATTAAATTAAATATTATGTTATTATCATGCTTTTATTAAATTATTAAAATTAATGGCTTTTAAACCCTACGATCATGCATGTGTTAACTTACTCAGCAAATTTGCTGACCAAAACCGTTTTTATTCCTTTTCTTACAGAATATGTGGAATGAGCATGTGTGAGCACGGTTCATGCATGGGATTTTGGGAAACATTATTTTGCTTTTAAATTCATACTTTAGACTATATTATGAACGGGCCTGTTTAACCCGTGTTTTGACCATGTCGGCCCTATTTATATTTTCCGCTGCGATACTATACTAAAACTATTATTTCCGCTGCGCTATGTTAATATTATTTTCGAATTATATTGTATGGGCTATTTTGAATGATTTAAATGTTTTAAATACTGCAATACCTAGCCTTGCATCTCTTTAGTAAGCTCGGAGAAACCGTGTCTTACTAGGGGGATGTGGCGGTGACATCCCGACCTGGGTGACCAAAAACCGGGGTGTTACATCATCATTCCCCAAATTGAGTGATTATATGTATAAATAAAATTTATATAAAATATATAATTCCTCCATTTTCAAAAGATTGCCTTATTGTGGTCTATTCTGTACGCAGCTTTTTAGAGTTTTTAGAGCTTTTGGTAGCTTTAGCTTTTATTTCAAAACAAAAGCCCCGTTTTATACACTAGCTTTTCGGAGCTTTTGGAAGCTTCTTTTTAGAAGCTACAAGAGGTAGCTTTTGGGAGCTTCTGGGAGCTTTCGGAAGCTACTTTCCAAATTTAATTAATTTTCTCTTCAAATTATAAGTTTTGACAGCTACAGCTACTTGTATCGAACACTTATGCAAAAACTGATAGCTACAGCTCCCACAGCTCCCAATAGCTACAGCTCCCTACAGCTGCAGCTCGCAGCTACAACTCGCAGCTACAACTAGACGTGCAGAACTGACCCTGGGTTTTTCGACACTATTCACACATACACTTTGATTTAAAGTTTTATCATAGTTATACAAGTTAAAATATAGTCAAATGGGATCTTTTTAGATTCATCTCGTCGTGTAGTTTTCAAATATCAAACTTTTTGAATTTTTGTTTGTACAGAACTTGAATTATTAGTGGTTTAAAATATGCATTGGATTGTGGGTCTGTTATGCACACAGCTTTTGGGAGCTTTTGGTAGCTTTAGCTTTTATTTCAAAACAAAAGCTCTGTTCTGCACACTAGCTTTTGGGAGCTTTTGGAAGCTTCTTTTTAGAAGCTACCTGTAGTAGCGTTAAAAAATAAGCTAGGAGCTTATTTTTGAGCAATCACAATTTTAACTCAATAACCAACCCACAACCCAATAGTCTACAAAAATATTTGTCCTTTTATGTCATTTCATACATCTTTTCACAGCTACAGCTAGTTGTACAAAACACTTAAATAGAACTGACAGCTACAGCTCCCACAGCTCCAGCTCCCGCTTTGCGTGTAGAACAGACCATGTGTATTGGGTGCGTCCGTAGCAAATACTGAAAAACAGAGGAAGTATAAAATAAGATTTAACATAAAATTGTCAAACAGGCTTAATGCCTAATATCCTTGCCAGAAAATCATTAACCATATTACCTTGACAAAGTATATGTCTTAGAGCCTGTTTGGATTGGCTTTTTTCCAAGTGCTTTTGGCTTTTGCTTCTGCCAAAAGCACTTTTGAAGGAAAAAGAGTGTTTGTTTTGGCTTTTTAGAAAAAGCAAAAGCACCTCGAAAAGCTGCAAAAGTGCTTCTGGGAGAAGCAGCCCAGGTGGTGCTTCTCCGAAAAGCAGAAGCCAAAAGCACCTAGTAATGTGTGCAGAGTCATAAATGCCCCTATTAATTTATTTAAATTACACTATAAATATATACTATCATATATAAATAGCATATCCTTTTTGGTAATTTACACATTTCAAAAGCACTTTTCACTTTTATACATCCAAACACACTATTGAAAAAAAGCTGCTTTTTAAACATTCCATCCAAACACAAAAGTTAGCTGCTTCTGCTTTTGGCTTTCACTTCTGCTTCTGCTTTTGGCTTCTGCTTTTTTTAAAAGCCAATCCAAACGGGCCCTTAGGCCAATATTCGACCTCAGGCACTGCAAGATTTTTTCATTTATTAACCAAAAAATAATTTGATAGTTAAAAAATTTGGTCACTAACAAAGTTCGCGATTGAAACTCGTTAACTATAAACAACCTGGCAATCGAATTCGGTAGCTAATTAAATTAGAATTTTTCTTGTAGTACGATCGATCTAATATAAAAACACCTTATAAATTTTGTGTTATTCAAATAATTGTGATCTCAAATATTTTATGAAAGTTGAGTTCAAATTTAAACAATAAAATTGTATGAAATAAAAATATGCGTTTTATTAATAACCTATATAATATTATGATATTTATTTTATTTTTTTTAAAAACATAGTTTTACTTTAAGAAATTTAATAGCGAATGAATTGTCGAGCTATACATGTACCCAAATGAGGTGCAGCTATAATCCCAATAAATAAATTAAACTAAGTTTTTTGGATAGCTGGAGATGCAAACAAGCATGGGCAAAGAAGAAGATTAAACTAAGTTAACTATGCACCTTAAATACAATTAATTAAATACCAACGAAAAACACACATCAAATAACGCTGGCAAAAAATAATGTACTAATAATAAAGCAGCCACAACAAAAATATTATTATTATTATTATTATTATTATTATTATTATTATTATTATTATTAGGGAAAATTATAGATAAATACATTTCTTCCTAAGTTTATTACTTGTTCAGTATCTAGCCTTATTTTTTTCTTCATTTTTACTACCTAATTTTGTCTCTATATGTAAACATTGTCAAATATGCCCCTGGTCAAGTTTAGTACATTTGTCTGATAAGTATTGTACATATTATCAAGCAGTTTAGTATATGAGGAATTAAAAGACTTGTATATCTCTTTATTAATTGTTGTACAATTTTCAAACCTTACTTTATAGATTTTATTCATGATCTTATGCAGAGAACGGAATTAATCGAAATATATGCCATGATCATTCACAGTATTTATCATTCAAAGTAAAGTTTCTGGGTCTACCTCGCTTCCGTAGTATAAGCTTTGTGTTGAAACTTCTGATCGAGTCCTTCAACGAGTAACCTTCTTTCCTCGTCTGCTATCCTTCTTTCAGGCCTCCTGCCTTACTCCGGTATGCACGACCTTTCGGAAATCACTGTATCGATGACATGACTCTCAACATATGTTTCACTCACTCACATATATTTCAGAATTTTGGTAGACTTTAGAAAAATATACACGAAGATATTTACTGGAATGATCAGGCTATTGAACTTAGCCGATCATCTTTTTATTGAAAGCTTTTAAAAACACTCATAGTTTTACATAAGGGAGAGAGAACTAAAGATTACAAAGAAATGCAAGATAAAGAATACTATGGTGGGTATCTCCGCCTCTGCATTCTTCGTGAATCATTCCTCCTTTTATAGATGGAGTCTTGGAGATCATGTGGTTCTGAATTGATTTACGTGGCCTCATCTCCGTCCTTCATTTCTCCTCCATTATTGAGATTCCATAGCTGTCATTTTCGTCTTTTAATCCTGCATTATTAGCTGTCCTCTTTGTCTTGTTGTTTAATTGCGTCATTGCATACGTCTTGCTGCATTATTCTTTTCTTGTCTTCTTGTTCAATTGCGTCATTGCATACGTCTTGCGGCATTATTCTTTTCTTGGTGCTACATTGGTCCTCTCTGTCATCACTGCTTACTTTATTTCGTTGTCTCTTTCCGAAGAAATGTTCTTGTTTTCAGACTTGTGGTGGATTTCTCTACTGCTTTCTTCCAGATACTCTTGACTTCTTCTGAGCATTCAAAATTGTATGTGTCAAATTTCTGAATTAGTCCTGCTAAGTTTCCTAATCTGAATCCTGGAGTGTTCAATTGTTCAATCATTACGATTTCTTCATTTCCAAAAAAGATTCCTGCTCCTTGGTTGTATAGTCTTTTCATTTGTTCATGGACAACACGTATTCCCATTGCTCGTTTGAAGTGGATGTATTTGTCATTGAAGATTTCTATTTTGGGGGTTCCATAGTCTTGAGGATAACTTTCTGGTTTAGTGATCTCTTCTGCAATAGCAAGATGGTAGGAAGAGTATTTGACTTCTGGACTAATAGAAAATATTTTCAGTTTCTGGATTTTTGATCTTATGTTTAGGGCTTCAATTAATACCGGTAATTTGGATATTTCGGTTCGTAAAGGGGACAGGAAAATAGTTCTAATAAAGCCAAATTTGAAACAGTTCGACACAAAGTTTGGGTCACAGCCTGGTAGAATAGTTACTTGTGGGTGTAGGGATTTGGTGAATTCTGTGTAGAATGATGTTTCTTGTTTGGGTAAAGAGTATATGTAACTGCTCAGAGTATGATATTCTGCTAAAAAGTTTCTTGTTTCAAGGCTAATGGGTACTGGTTGAGGAATATTGTCGCAAAAATAATTCTTAGTTTCTGCAATGTTTTTCGACGAGGTCGAAGGTTTTGCATCCCCAGATTGTTTTGCTTGTTTGTCCTCTTTTGGAACAGGATTAGCTTTCCCTTCCTGGTCTGAAACACCAGTATTAAGTTCTTCAGGGGTATAAAAGTATTCTTCCATAGTAGTTAGTAGTCCCTGCAAACATTTGTTACATTCATATATATCGTCATTGATAATCTTATGTTCGTCCATAAAACTCCCAACAATCAATTGTTGTAGTTTTAGTTGTCTGTCCATAGTAGACTGGAGTAGTTTTTGTAGTCGATCTATTTCGTTGTTATGTGGTCAGTCAGACCAGCATCATCCCATTGTTCATTGTTCTCCATATTCAGGGTTCCTGCTTAAGAAATTAGCTAGATAATTGTCAGTCCCTTTAATATATTCAACAGTGAAGTCGTACATTGACAAAAAAGTTTGATATCTTATTATTCTTCTATATTGTGGTTTGTTTGGTACTTTATTATAAATTAAAGGTTTCACTTGTGTATTGTCTGTTAATACTTTAAACTTTCTACTTAGTAACCAAAATGAAAATTTATCTATTGATTTAATTACTGTAAGTAATTCTTTTTCATTCGTACTATAGTTTACTGCTGCTCCTTGTAGTGTTCCAAATGCATATCTACAAATTTCACCAGTATCTGTTTTTAATAATCCTGCCCAATGGTAGTCTGAGCTATCCGTTTGTACTATTAAATTATCTTTTTCGTCGGGTAATCTTAACGGAGGTAATTTGGAGCATTCTTCTTTTAATTGTTTAACAATTTCAGTATGTTGATCATTCCATCCTATTTTATTATTTTTTCAATTAATTTTCTTAAATCATTTGTCTTTTTTGCTAAATTTGATATAAATCCTTCTGCATAATTTAGAATTCCAAGAAACCTTTGTATATTTAACTTATTTCTAAGTTCATCAGGCATAATTCCAAGATTATTTAACATTAGTCCCAAGAAATCTATTTCATTTTTAAATATTTCTGCTTTCTTTTCTGATAAAATCAATCCATGATCTTTACAAAGTTTTGCAAATATATCTAAATGTTTCTTATGTTCTTCTATACTATTTAATGCTATTAGTATATCATCTACGTATACAAATATGAAATTACTAAATTTTTTGAATGTTTTATCCATTTTTCTTTGAAATATTTGTGGTCCATTTTTTATTCCAAATGGCATAACTTTCCATTCATAGTGTCCTTGGGGTGTACTAAAGGCTGTATATTTTATACTATCTGGATGCATTTTAATTTGCCAAAATCCATTTTTGCAATCAAATTTTGAATAAATAGTTCTGCCTCTAGCTAATCCTATTAGATTTTCTTTGTTAAGTAGAAAATATCCATCAAATATCATGTTTTTGTTTAGTTATTTGTAATTTATTACTAATCTTGGTTTCTTTCTTATTTGTTCATTACGATTTCTAACCAAAAAAGCCTGACTATTATGTTCTGTTATAGATTCTTGAATAAGATCTAATTCTAATAATTCATTTATCTATTTTCTAAGTTCTTCAATGTCTTCTTGATTATGCATCATAGGTTGAGTTCTTATTATTGTATCGTTATTTTTCATTTTTAATTCTGCATATATTTTATTAAGATTCCATTTTTCAATTGGATTTTCTCCATAGTTCTCAGAAATGTATTTTATTGTTTCATGAAGTTCATATCTATCAAAATCTTCTGGCTTTTGAATTAACACTTGTTTTTTAATTTTGTGGATTTTAAATTTTATATAATAATTAATTGGTTGTTTTATAATTTCTTCTTTTTCACCACGTTCCTGCAGCACTCGGTATGGTTTCCTTATTCTTGGAATAGTGATGTAATGGTTACATGCTGATTTAAGTTGGATATTATATCTATCTACTCTAAAGCTTTGAAATAAGCTTGTAAAATCTGTTCCTAATAATACATAAATTGTTTTTACTGGGCTAATATATACTTCTTATATTGTAAATATTTTATTTCCTAAAATTATCTGAACATCTTTGGCTATTTTATTAATAATTAGACTATGTCCAGTAGCCCCATGTACTTCTATTGGTCTTTTATTTACTTCCCATTCTTTTATTAAATGTTCTTGTATTAATGTAATTTCTGCTCCTATATCTAGTATAGCACACGTTGTTATATTTGTCTGTAATATAGTTAATTCTAAATACACTGTTGTTGGAAATCTAATTTCTTTCATATGTATGCCTTTCCCATTATGAAAACTTTTCCCTCTTTTATTTTTCCACTAAAAATCTCTCATGTTATTGTATATTTGTTTAGTGAGTCTAAAAATTCTTTGCCTAACAAGACATGATAAGTACTACTAGATGTTACTTCTTCTTCTGCTACATAACATTTTACCTCTACTATTGAGTATGTGCTTAGTTTTATTGGTACTAGTACTATTTCATTTACTCTTTTTACTTCTCATTCAAAAGTAGTATATCTATATTCTGTTCCTATATGTTTTGTTAATCTATTTATACAAGTTTTTCCTATATATTCTTACCAGCTCCAGTGTCTACTAATATATTTGGTCATTTTTATCCAATTTGTGCCATTATAATATTCTATATTAATTCTCCATGTTTGGGCTTTTTGTTTACTTTTTTCGTATGGTATATCAATACTATGTCTTGGTTGATCAAGTATTAGATTTGTTCTTGGGCTATAGTCTATACTTTTTCTACTACTCATTATTCTTCCTACATAGGATAATTGTGGTCTCCTATTTTCTAATGGTTTTCCAATTTCTATTGTATTTTTCTTGTCTGGAAGATCAATTATCCAATCATCTTGTAATGTTGGATTATTCAATTCTGGTAATATTAGGTAGCTATAAAAAGCACTGTAATGTACTGTAATTATTTTATTTTCATTTTTCATTACATCATTCGTATGTACCTTGATGTATAAGGTTAATGTTTCGTCTATATTTTGATCTTGTAAAGATACACAATAGTTTGGATAATATGTAGATAGTAGTTTTTGGTAAATTAAGTTTCCATTAATAGTTCCTAAATGGGAGTCTTGTGGATTTAATAATCTTGAATCGTGTAGGTTTATTGTTACTGGTAAGTCTATTCCGCTTCTGAATAAAGATTTTATTAGAATCTTTACCCCTGCTAAATGTACATATTGTATTTTTTCTGTTTTCTTTCTACTTAATTTTTCTAGCCCTTTATTTATTATATCTTTTGTCAAAAGGTGCAGTTTTAGGGTAGTATTGGTGTTGCATACATCTGCTGTTTTTTCTAATTCATGATATTCATGAATTACTATATTATTTCTTGAGAATGTTCTTTGATAGTATATTAAAATTTGTATGTTTGAATCCATGTTTCAGATCTAATCCTTGTATTTTATTAATTTGTTCTGGACTTAAGATAGCTTGTATTGCATATCCTCGTTGTCCTTCATATTGTTCTACATATTCTATGTCTTTTGTTTCCTCTTGTTCTTCTGTGATTATTTCTTTATTTTTATTCATTTTCTTCTATTTCAGAAAATTTTACTTCATATATTTCTTCTCCTGATTTTGGTTCACTTATACTTTCTAGATCTGATTCTGTTTCTTTGAATACTTGTTCGTCTATAATATCGTATTTTATAAGTCTTACTTGTTTTTTCCTTGGTTTCGTACAGTCGCTAGCAAAATGTCCTATTTCTCCGCAATTAAAACATTTACATGTGGTTGGATTCTTTTTATTTTGTTTTCTATCATTTTTTCTTTTATAATATTTTCTTCCAAATTTTGGCTTAAAGAATTTTTTCTTAAAGATTTTAAATCTCTTTCCATTCTTAAATTTTCTTTTCATTGGTCTAAATTTTTTATATCTCTTATTTTTTCTATATGATTTATTTTCCCCCATACAAAATTTTCTGCATTTTCTTGACAGCATAAATCAGCGGTTTTATTATATAATTTAGTGTGGTCTAATATTTTTCTTTGGTAACATAACTCAGTTATTACTAGTCTTATTAATCTTGTTCTGCTTCCTAAATTATTCGGATAGTCATTTTTATTTTGAATCCATGTTTTTTTACATATCTTCATCCCATGGTGAAGGTAATTTTGGAAATATAGAATTCATTGTATGTTCATTATTTTGTGAGCTTGTATAGGCTGTATAATAGTAATTTTTAAATTGGTAGCGGAGGTGCATCGGTCAATCGTAATTGAAATTGGTTATGTAATTTGTGTTTCAGTGTGTTGTTGTTTGTTGGTCAGGGAATTACTTTTCTTCCTACAATGGATGTTGGACTCCCTTGTTAATTTGCGTTGGATTTGAATGGAATAAAATGTCGATTTTCCCTCAAAAAAAAATAGTAACTTTTAAATTGTTCAGGGAATTGATCAAAAAAGCATAAATCTATTTTATTTAATCTTAGTAATGCTTGATCTCGTTCTTCTATTATAGCATTATTATCTAAGCTCTGTATTTCTAAGAAATCTTCTTGTATGATATTAATAAATTCCTCTATTCCTGTGTTTACATCTTGTCCAAATCCTTGAGTAATTGTGTTCATATAAGTTTGTTTTGTATTTGAGGAAATTCCTGCAAGGAATTGTGCCACATTTCCTTGGACTAGATTCCATATTTTTAATATTTTTGCTCTTGACGTACTTTCTTCTGACATTAAATGTATTCTTATTATTTGTTTCCATTTTTCTAGTTCTAGGCTTGGTTGTTTAAGACAATCCAGGTTCAAAAATATTGCATCTCCTGGTCTCACATTTCCTATTCTTGTTTCTTTTAACTCAAAATCTTCATTGTATTTCCAAATTTGTTTTTTAGAGGCTGTTTTCCTTATTGGAAAATTTCTTGAAGGTAAATTTTGCAATCTACTTTGATAATTTTCTACATTTTGTCTATTCGTGGTTTGATCTACTTCCATTGGAATGGTTCCAGTTACACCTTCTCTTGGTAAAATAGTGTTACTTTCTCCAATTACTTCTGATGATGGTAAATATAATCTGTGATTATTCATAAAGACTTTATGTTGTTCTTCTAAATCGCTTTCATTAGTTTCTAATTCTGTTTTTGAAAATGTTCCTGTAAATATTGGTTCTAAATTTAGTCGTTCTAAATTAATACTTAGTTCATTTATTAAATCTTCTATACTTGTATTCATTCTGAATTTTCTTTGTCTTTTTTACTTTCTAATTTATCTTCCTTTATTTCTTCGTTTATCATTTTTAATTTTTCTGCTTTGTCTATTATGATTTTAATTTTATTTTGTTTATTTAATTTTTCTATTTCCTTCATCATTACTCGGTGATCTAGACTTCCTGGTTCTGGTGGTTTTTCCCTTTTTGGTAGTGGGAGTAACTTTTCTAATTCTACTTGCTTTTGTGGAGTTTTAATTATTGTTTTATCTATGTATCTTTCGATAGTGTGGAGTCTTGTATTTAGACTTATCATTAATTCTTTTATTAATTCAATTCCATATTTTATTGCTTCTAATTCTTGTAAATAACTCATCTTCTAATATTTCTTATATTTCAAATGAAGACGTTTACTTCATCTATTTCAATTTCCCTCTCTAATTCTTCTATTTCCATTATTTCTAATTCATTCAAATACCATTCTTTTATTAATTCTGATTCTTCTTTCTCTGGATCCATATGTTTCTGTATAATTACATATGCTTCTCTTTCATCTATCATTTTAGAAATCTTTAGTTTTATTCTTAATAATTTTTGTTTCATTATTATGGTACTTATATCTTGTGGTTGACTTTCTATTTCCTGTATTTTATTAGTCAACTTTTCTAATGTTTCATTTTCTAATTTTATTCCTGACATTTTTGTAATACTCGAGAAATCGACACCAAGTTTTAAAATCCGAAGTTTAAGAATTTGGATTTATTTATCGAAATAATTCCGAGAGAACGGAATTAAATATTTCGGACAGTCGCGACTCGGGATAGATTTATCGAATTATCCCAATGATCTCGGATAATTCATATTATGATTTTTAAAAGTTTAAAATCATAATATCAAAAAAAAAAACGTGGGCTGGTGGCCGCGCGGTGCCCGCACGGGGCCGCCACCAGCAACAGGCCTGCAGTTCAGGCGTTACACTTGGTTTTTGCCATTATTTTGGCTTGGCAAGTTTCTAAACGTTGGGAATTCAATTCCCAAGTGTTGAAGGACGTTGAGGGGTGCTTGGCAATGATTATTGGGTGCATTTAAGTCCCCAATAATCAGCTCTTAGTGGAGACATGGGTCATAGGATCCTTGGAGGACAAGTGGAGTGTAGGGGGGTTTTGGATGAGATTTGAGGGGATTAATTCGGGAGTTATGAGTGGAAATTCGTCCCTTCACCTCCCCACTATCCCATGGCAGCTATTGGGGCATTTACATCTCTACAAATACCTCCTACTCAGCCTCCATTCCACTCATTTGCATTTCCATCCGAAAATTAGAATTCAAGTGAGAGTGGTGAGAGTTTTGTGAGTTGTTCATCATCCTTCCAGGGAGTGTGGACGTGTTCAAGTGGTCCAATCCTTTCTCCTACGTGTAGGTAAGAGTTCTACTTCATTCCCTTGGTGTTAGATTCGAGTCTCTTATCCTAGAATTGAGATTTTTCCTCCGACAACTCCAAAATAGATTCAATCGGAGAGAGGTGTTGATTCTTGGGGCTGTTTCGGACGATCTCAGGGAGACCACCAAGGAGGATTTTGACTCTACCTTGTTCCTAGGTAAGTTAATATTGTGCACGTCGATTTTTAGAGGTTTTGGTTGAGTTTCCATCGAGTTCTAGTCCAAAGTCTTTCCGTTGGTAAATCTGCCAAAGAGGGTTTTCGGTTGAACAGTTTCTGTTGTTGAGCGATTTCGACTTAGTTCCCCATGTTTTTGGAAAATATTTTCTAAATAAAAAATGTTTCTAACATCCTAAATATGCTCTCTGTAAATTTTCATAATTTTTGGACATGATTTGGTCATCGAAAATGCATCTGGTATTTTCTGCTACAAACTATGACAGATTAGTGTTTTCATGAAGTTTGGTTTTGTTGTGTATTTTACAGCGTCCTATGGTTGTTATCAGTGATCGAATCCTTCATGAAACTTGTTCCGTTTTGTGTCTAGATCATCCCTGTAAAATTTCATGATTTTTGGATCATGTATGAAATTGTTATGAATTTTTGAACTCTCTGTGGTCGAATTTACTGAAGCATGCAAAATTGTAAATCAATAGCTTTCTGAAATGGATTAAAATGACCAGTTTAGATTCCGAATTTTGAGATGTCTATTTCTATGAAAAATGCTTATTTTGATGTTCCCTAGCCACTGTAATTTTTCCAGAATTTTTAAAAAATAGTTTGCTGCATTTTCAAATGCGATTTTGAAAACTGCCTCAGTGCCACTTTTGTTGGTAAATTCCATCACGCGTATTTTGATGAACTATGAGTCGAGTATTACTCATTTTTGAAGAATATGAATTCTGGAAATGTGGAGATATTATGAAATGATAAAAATGGGGTTTTGAAACTTTGTAAGTTTTGATCGAGTGGGATGCCCAATGTTTTAGAGGGTAAGTGCACTTGGCGTGAGCTCGTTGGGCCGCCCCCTCTTTTTGTGGAAAACGGCGCAAATGATATTATGGTTTCGTGTTAGTAAGAGTCTATACTCCTATATGTATCCGTATGGGTTATCCAGGGCTCCGGAGTGGTCTGTATAGAGTCACTGCTTTCACATCCCTCGTGGGTACGAGTCCCAGAGGTGGGTTGATTCGAAAGGGCATGAGCCTAGAATCGTTATTATCGCCGGCTTGTGGACATAAGCGCCCAAGCAGATGTTGATCTGAAAAGGCTTCGGCCCAGGATCGTTGATACCGACGGCTTGTGGACATAAGCGCCCAAGCGGGTAATTTGGATGTCCTCGATCAAAACAAACAATGGTAAAATAATGTGTTTGAGCTCTTGCGGGTTTAATTCCCCAAGAATGGTTATTCTCGATTAAAATGAATAATGGTAATTTATTTGTGTGGCAAAGCGTAAGAGGCTTCGGAAAAAGTTATTTTCTAATTGTCCTCCTTTCTAATTTAAAAATCCCATTTGTTTTTATATATTCTTCTAAAATCTTTAAAATTTGTTGTGCTATATATTAACTTATATTAACTTACTCAGTACCGTTGTACTGATAAGATACGTTGTCTCTATTTTTTTTTTCAGATGTGGAAGATTAGCGCATGGCATTTTACCATTTGGGATGGGAATTTCCGAAGACTTGTCGCACTTAATTTTATTATTATTTTTTTTAAAATTCTTTTATGAATTCTGAACTCATGTTTGGCCGTGTTTGGCCCTTACTGAGCTTCCGCATTGTTTTTAAATGATACATGTTAGGACTTAACTCTGATTTAAACCTTCGGGCACTGTTTGAATGGTTTTAAATTATTTTTCTAAATTATTGATACAACTTAGCCTTAGCATCTTCTCAAGTGAGCTCGAAATGGTTCGCGTCTTGCTTGGGGAGGTGTGGTGGTGGCATCCCGGCCTGGGTTATCAAATCCGGGGTGTTACAATTTTATTAGTCTTCACTATAATCTATCTCTTGGTCTGAAAATTCTGGTGAATTTGCTCTAGTATACATAGTGTTATGAATTATATATCCTGGAAACATTCTATAAGTCGTAATTTCATTATTGTTTAAAGTTAATTTGACTTGTGATAATAATTCTTGTTCTTCGTCTCTTTTTGATATTTTTTGTATTAAATTGCCATTATATTCTTCCATTTCGATTATATAGTTTCCTATCCAAAGCAATTCTTTTTCCTCTATTTCCTAGTCTTATTCCAAATTCTTCATCGTTTTGTAATCTAGTTGATCTTCTTCTTCTGTCTATGTATGTTTTTCTTTCTTCTATTTGTTGATCCATATTTTCTATTTCTCTTTGACTTATTTCATGATCAGGATTAAATGTGGGTGTTAAAAAAATCTTCGACTACCGTTGGTTGTTATTTCTGTAAGTGACCTTATTTGTGGTTCTAATCCTCTTACTCTATTTAGAAATGCTCTTTCAATTCTTGCTTGTATCATTTCGCTATTAGTGTTATTTTGTAAATATTCATCAATTCTATTTATTATATAATTTTCAGTATCGAATGGATGAATCATGCTTAGTGGATAATCTATTTCTTAATTTTCATTTAAAGGATATCTCGCAGTTGAAATATATTCTGGATATAGTTGTTCTGAAGTATTTAATCTTAGTCTTGACATTTGATAATCTAATATATGATCGTTATTACTATAGTTACTCATGTCCGCACTAATCGTTATGGTGCTCTGATACCAATTGTTTTAGTGTTGATTTATTTTTGGGTGTGTATTTATTTTTAATCAGAAAAATAATATTCACCATAATTACTTAAATTTTCAGTAGAGTTGTTATCATAGTTTTCATCTTCTGTACCCATTCTAAGTAAAATTATTTCATCCCAAAAATATTTTTCTTCCAAATAGGGATATACCTTTTGATTATATTCAGTTAGAAATATGAGCAGAGTGTAAATAATGTCGTTCCAATTTTCAATTCTTTCTTCCATAGTTTGTAAATATAGTCCGTAATCATATATTAACGAATTTATTTCTTCTTGATTCATTTCCTTCTTTTTATAATTTTGCTTAAAGGTTTTGATTTCTTTATAGATGTTTATTATTTTATTTATAGTGTTTTTGAAAAGTTATAAGTATATTTTTTATAGTAGTAAATTCTTTAGAATGATTTTTAAGTATTTTTTGTGTTTTAAGGGTAAAATGAGTATTTTTTTAAAGTTTTATCTTTCTAGGGGGTTTAAAGGAATAATTTTTGTAATAGGTATTAAAGTGGGTATAATCTTGGATAGTTGGGTATTTATTTGGTATTTGCCCTTATTATTATTATTATTATTATTATTATTATTATTATTATTATTATTATTATTATTATTATTATTATTATTATTATTATAAGATGTGATTTTTTATAATTACATTATAATAATATTTCGATAATCATTAAAATATGATTATTAGAGTAATAGTAAAATTTAGCCATCAACTGAAATGATTAAATTACACTTGTTAGGTCCCCGAAAATTGATGTGGAACAGTAAAGATGGGAAAAAACCAACAGCAAAACCGAGTATGTAGTTTCCCAGTTGTCATGATAATAAATTAATGCGGAAACGTTGTCGGAGTGTTATCCCAACACCCAGACAACAACCAGAAGTTATAAACTGAACAAAGTGCGGAAATAAAATAGAGAACACCAAGATTGTTCACCCAGTTCGATCAACAGATCTACATCTGGAGGTACCAAGTCATGATTTCACTAAAACACCACCAAACATGTTGTACGGTTCCATCAACCCATTTCACAATACCCTATTCACTAATGAACTCCCTTATCTCTCCAATAGACTAAATAAACAAACAATAACATCAAGGTTATCTAATTGGCTGCACACAATTCACTAGAAGGTAAGGAAATGGTGTTTGGGGTTTCTAGCTACTTTATCTCTATCAAGCACAAGGTAAAACAACACTCAAGTAAGCCCAATGTTTGTGTTTACAAGTGATAAACCATGAGAAACAAAAACACAAATCAAAATACCTCAAAAGATAGAAGCAATCAAACAATAAAAACAATACCCAGAGCCATAGTTGTTAAGATCTCAATCCTGATCTTACGATCTTACGATTTTACGATCACACCTCTCTAAAACGATCCCAATCCTTGCAGGATCTTAAAATTAGTAAGATTTCGATCCTGATAGTAGAATGTTACAATATTCTGGTCATACTCCCTCAAACACTTTACGATCTTATGATCGTACCCTTTAAACGCATAAAATTTATGTAGTATTTTATGATTTAAGATCAAAGTAACTTTTTTCCTTTAATTTTAAATCTAAGAGCTTGTATTCCTTATATATGATGTGTAGGAAAACATATTATGTATGTATGTGGAAATATTTTATGTTTAATTGTGATGTTTTTGTACTGAACTGTATTAATTAACTTGTAAGATTCATAAACACATGAAATAATGTTTTTACTTGTTAGTATGTATAATTGAGTTTATCCATTATTGCAATTTCATAAGATCTTAGGATCCCGATTCGATCCTACAATCCCGATCATATAGGATCTCGATCTTAACAACCTTGCCCAGAGCAGGCTGGTTGTTTGAGCCTTCTACAGACAACAGAATAGGGAGTTTGCTGGCTTCATCTTCCTCAGAATTCCATGGAAGAATAGGACTTCTCAAGCTCTGTTTTCTCTCTAATATTAGCCTCAATACCCGTTGACGGCCCAACGCCCGGCACGAAGGCCGGCTCCGACTGAACATAAGTTGGCAAACTAGTGTTCAGCGGCCCACCGCCCGGTTGCAAACCGGTGTTCATATTATTAAGTCCTGCGGGTGTAATTCCGACTGTTTGTCGAGAAAAAGGTAAAGACGCCCCAACCGAAACGTTGGGCTGGAACGAAACAGTTCCAAAGGAATGTCCAGAGATGAACTGCCCAGAATTGGGCAAAACAAACCCGTCAGTATTAGGCGTCGGCGACGGGGGCAGGAAGGCCGTTGCTGGATCAAGGAAATATTGATCGATAGAGGCGTTTGGGTCTGCCGTGGGCAGCGGCAACAGCAACGGCAGCGTCATGGGTGGAGGAACGACAGTAGGTGTGATCAGCATTGACGGCACCGCTGCGGTTGGGGTAACGACAGCGGACGCCTGGACAGAGCCAGGCATGGGAACGGAGGCGGTGGCGGCAGCGGCGGATGAAACGTCAGCGGAGGCGGTGGCGGCAGCAGTGAAACCGTCCATTTTAAACGTCTTGCGCTTGTGAGAAATGGACGGAACAGCAACACAAAAAGAACGTCGAGTCGAGATGGAACTCTTCCCGCAAGACGTTTATGCCCCGGTAGTGCTCCGGCAACGGCAGAACGTCCCCAAAGGTAAAACGACGATTGCCTCGACGTAGCAGCACCGCAAATATCGACGGCCGGCGAACAGGGCAGAGAGCTGAGAGAGTCAGGAGGAGAGAATGTAGTTTATGCAGAAGAATGCAGAAAACTGTGTATCTTCCTAAGCCTGACGCTGCTGCCATTTATAGGCGTTGGACGAGACGAAACCGCCGACGAGTATTGATGGGGCGGTTTCAACTGACGATTCAAATGGTTTTCAACAACTGAATTCAAATGGTTTTCAGCAACTGTTGAAATCAAAGTGGGCTTCAACGACTGGGCTGCTTGGTATGGGCCCGACAAATAAACTTTGTCTAAAAAATTAGATAGGCCCAAAGCCCACCCAAAGCCCAAGATCCAAGATCCAAGTCCAAGTCCAAGTCCACGGGCACGGGTGCGGGCGACGGCGCGGCGCGGCTCGGGACGGGACGGGCGCGCGCGTGTGGGCTTCCCCCGCACTTGACCAACCTGCATTAGTTTAATTGATTCTAACACGCAGAACAATATAAACTAATTCAACTCCCACTGCTTAAGCAATGTGGGACGCGCTACCTTTACCCACTCTTTAACAACCATTTAAACACAAGCGTTTCAACTAGCCACATTCAATGATCCACTTCGACCACTTATTTCTCACTCACCCGACAACGGTTTTGAGAAAATAAATGCACTACGACAATCTACGCGGAATGTAGAATTCGTATACGCTATTTAATTAATCCAAATTAAATATCGTCATTACGCAAAAAGGAGCTCAAAACCTCAAAACCCCCTTTTTTCCAACATTCAAAAATGAGTATCAATCGACTCGTAGATCATCAAAATTCACAAGTACGATATTACCAACAAGAATAGCCCACTGGCAGTTTCAGAAATCGAATTTGGAAACTTAGCAAAACATTTTCAAAAATTCCGAAATTTTTACAGGAGCTAGAAAACACCCAAATCAACATTTTTTATAGAAATAAGCTACTTCAAAATCGGACTCTAAGTGGCTTAAAAAAAATCATTTCAGAACTCATCTTTCAAAGGCATAGGAATTACTGTTCACTTCGACCATAGTTCCTTTTAAAATTCATAACAATTCCAAGAGTGATCCAAAAATTCTGAAATTTTACAGGAATAAATTTGACATATAGATGAACAACTTTTATGAAGAAACCATCCATCAAAAACGATCGTAAATAGGAGTAATACGAACAACAAAACTGACTACACCATGAGACGAATTCTGTCATCAGAATTGCAGAAAATACCAGATGATTTATCGTCGCCTAAATCATGTCCAAAAATTATGAAAATTTACAGAAATCATATTTAAGGTGTTAGAAACATTTTTCATTTAGAAACGTTTTCCCAAAAATGAATGGATCTAGGCGAACAAAGATGAACAAAAGAAACTATCCTGATAAAACCCTAAAACACAGATTTGGCAAGGAGTGCATTTCGAGTTGTATCTCCATGAATCCTCAACCAAAAGCTCTAAAATTTGGTATGCACATCATTAACTTACTTATGGTTGGATTAGAATCAAAAATCCCTTCGATTGCTCCAAAATCGACCGAAACAGTCCCCTCTTTTCCAAGATCTACCGAACGAATCCTATTTTGAGAGTTGTTGGAGGAATACTTGGTGTTAGGGCTTGATAATCAAATTCAAGGCAAGGATTTGGGATAAGAACCTTACCAACTTGTAGAAGAAGGGATTGGATCACTTGAATCTCGACCAAACTCCCTGGAAGGGTGAAGAACACTCCACAACTCTCAACTCTCCAAGAAATCTAATTTTCGGATTTAGAGAATGAGGGGTAGGTTTGGGGCTGTTAAGGGCTTGATAATGTAGTGTTTAGAGTTCCTATGGGTACCATGAAGTCCCAAGGTAAGTGGCAAGTGTTTATGGCCAGTCAACCTCGGAATTAGGGCTCACCAACCCCCCATTAATCCCCTCATACCACCATGGTTCAAAGAATGTTAAATTGTTCATGCATCCTCCAAATTTCCAACTATGTAGATGTTTTAATACACCCAAAATCTATCCAAGAGTATCCAAATACATCCTCAAGAGTGTGGTAACTGAATTTGGTAGATTGGAATTAGAACATCTCGAAAATGGGAGCAAAAACGCGTTCAACGCTTGAAACGCCATCCTGCCGCCGCCGCCGCGCGGGTGGCGCGCCGGCGCGTCGCCGCCGCGCGGCCACCTGCATCGCGTTTTTATATATATATATATATTTTTAATATTATGATTTTAAATTCTAAAAATCATAACATTGAATTATCCGAGATCGTTGGATAATCCGATAACTCTTTCGAGTTGCTATCGTCCGAAAATATTTAATTCCGCTCTCTTGGAATTATTTCGGTTGCGATAATTAAATCCGATTCTTTTATTTCGGATTTAATTCTCGATGTCGATTTCTCGGGTATTACAGTCTACCCCCTTAGAAATCAACTTCGTCCTCGAAGTTGGGTCGCACTCGGAAAGCAACACCAACATAAGCAAGTAGTTTGCACGCATATAAATATTGAGGCTCGAAATTAAATTCTTACCTCAACGTGTGACATCTCTGCGGGGTATCACATCCTCTCCCCCTTAGGACCGCAGTTATGTCCCCATATCTGCCTATGAATTTTCTTGCAATAGCCTTAACCCTTGAGCGATTTCTAAGGTCAAATTCTACTAGGTTCGCAAAGAGGTCTAAATTTTTAATTATTATCGGGATTCCATCATATCTTTTAGTACACAATACCACTTTCCCCGATGATAATTGAATTCCAAAGCTGATCGCTCTAGGTTCCGATAGATTTCATGCGTGTAAAGTTCTTGATCGAAATCAAAGAACACTTGTACCAGAATCAACTAAAATCTTGTCAGATAGGCATTCTCTAATCATGTGGTCTTCCCCACCACATCTATAACAAGTCCCACGCTTAGGGCACTCGCGCACCAGATGCGCTTTGTGGCACTGCGGGCATCGTGGTATGGATGTACCACGGGTGTCATTTCTTTTGTTATTCAAACCTCTGTCTGCCTTCTCCTTAGGTCCATCGAACCTAGTTTGACCATTGTCCTTCCTCAATTTTTTTTTATTGTTACTTCGATTCTTTTTCTCAAATCCTTGCGAGCCCTTGGTCGACTCACCATTGTCCTTACGCTTCAATCGCTGGACACGAGCGATTGCTATAGCTCGGTCATAAACTGCCTGAAATGAAGTGTGTTGTCCTCCTAGGAGTATCTCCCTGATACTGAGGTTCAAGCCCATTTCGAATTTCTGAGCCTTGTCAGAATCAGTCGGCACAAGTCTCGGAACAAAGCGAACTAGCTCCTTGAACTTTGCGTAGTACTCCTGCACCGTTTTTCCTTCTTATCTTAAGTTAATAAATTCTTCATACTTTGCAGCCTTAGTGCTCCGTGGATAAAACCTCTCTCTCAACGCTTCCTCAAATTCTCCCTATGTAAAAACCTTCTCAACCTCGGCCAAATCTCCTTGGAGATGTTGTCACCACTCGTCCGCCTTTCCATCCAGATAATAGGTCGCCACTCGAACCTTCTCGTCCTCGGGGCATTTGACGGCAGTAAGAAGCTTGTCAAAAGTTCGGATCCAATTCTCCAACTTGGTCGGGTCCTCTTGGTCGTCATAATGAGGTGGTTTGTAGGGGTTCACCAATGCTAGGTAGTTGCCTCGGGCTACAGGCGGTGGTACACCCGCTTGTGCACGTTGCACCTCGGCATTTCCTAGTGCTACGAGAACTTCCTCAATATTCATTAGACGCTCATCCATATTGTTGGGAACAGGAGGCACTCGCCCTCCTATGTTTTGAGGAATGTCATTGTCGTTAGGTGCATTAGCACCACCGTTGTTTGGGACTACCCTCCTTGGCCTTCCCCTAGGTGCCATATTCTGTTATCCAAGCACGCGAAGACGAGTTTCTAATCTAAGGCACGTTAGCAGTCAAGAAGATCTAATGATAGGAAGGGTAAGAGGAGAGAATATATATGTGCAAACTAAGTACCCTTGATCAAGTTCTAAGGCTAAAGCAAGATTAGATTCAAGTTAGTGGCTCTAAGGCAAGGTCAATCGACATACCAACTAAGAACGTTATCAAATACACGTGACTTGCATATATATTCTTTGGAGCATTTAAAAAAATGATGGATGTATGCAAATGCATCCCTCCCCCCCCCAAAAAAAAAATATTTATGCATTTTTCAAGACTTGTCGGAACAATTGTTATATAATTCCCATGGGTTTTAAAATAAAATTCATTTCCATGGTAATAATATTTGAAATGCTTAAAAGTAAGTATTGAATATTTTGGGCCTCTATAGTGGGCCGAAAAATAATAGCTTTAAAAAAAATTTCCGGGCTCTGATACCACTTTGTAACACCCGGATTTGATAACCCAAGCCAGGATGTCACCGCCACACATTCCCAAGCAAGACGCGAACCATTTCGAGCTCACTTGAGAAGATGCTAAGGCTAAGTTGTACCAATACTTAAAAATAATTAAAAAACCATTCAATAAGTGCCCGAGGGTTTAAATCAGAGTTAAGTCTAACATACATAATTTTAAACAGTGCGGAAGCTAAGGGCCAAACACGGCCAAACATGAGTTTGGGATTCATAAAAGAATTTAAAAACAAGTGCGACAAGTCTTCGGAAATTCCCATCCCAAGTGTAAATGCCATGTGCTAATCTTCAACATCTGAAAAAAATAGAGACAACGTATCTATCAGTACAACGGTACTGAGTAAGTTAATTTATAGCATAACGAATTTAAAGTTTTTAGAAGAGTAAAATAAAAGATAGGATTTTAAATTTAAAAAGGAAAGTCGAGTACAAATAATTCACGGAAAATTCTTACACTTTGCCACACGAGTAAATTACCAATGTTCATTTTGATCGAGAATAACCATTCTTGGGGAATCAAACCCGCAAGTAGGGGTGTGCATTGGTCGGTTCGGTTAACCGAACCGAACCAAACTTCAAAACCGAATTAAAAACCGAATTTTTTCTAAAAACCAAAACCGAACCAAAATTACTGAAAACCGAAATAACCGAACCGAAATATTTCGGTTCGGTTATACCGGTTAACCGAACCGAACCGAATTGTTTTTCTAAAAAATAAAATATTTTTTGATCAAAACATTTCTATTACCAATTTTAAACCTGTAAATTCGCCCTGTCAAACAAAAATATCATATCTACATATAACTATGAGTGCATAATAGTAAATCATTCCAAATTGCAATGTTCAAATTACACACAAATGAAATGACAAAATAAAGAAACAGTCACTGAATAGTTCAAATACGAAACAATATAAAAGTCTCAAAACTCTTAACAGTAGTTGTCACTTCTCATCCACACAAACAATCATCGAATAGGGGTATTATTTTGTGTTTATTATATAATGGCATAATGCATTTTATATATTTTTTAAATATATAATTTAAATTTCGGTTCGGTTCGGTTAACCGAATTGTAGATTTTTAAAAACCAAAAACCGAACCGAAAACCGAAATTTTGGATTTTCAAAACCAAAAACCAAACCGAAATCCAGAAACCGAACCAAATTGCAAAATTCGGTTCGGTTCGGTCGGTTTGTTCGGTTTCGACCGAAATTTGCACACCCCTACCCGCAAGAGCCCAAACACATTATTTTACCATTGTTTGTTTTGATCGAGGACATCCAAATTACCCGCTTGGGCGCTTATGTCCACAAGCCGTCGGTATCAACGATCCTGGGCCGAAGCCTTTTCAGATCAACATCCGCTTGGGCGCTTATGTCCACATGCCGGCGATAATAACGATTCTAGGCTCATGCCCTTTCGAATCAACCCACCTCTGGGACTCGTACCCACGAGGGATGTGAAAGCAGTGACCCTATACAGACCGCTCCGGAGCCCTAGACAACCCATACAGATACGTCTAGGAGTATAGACTCTTACTAACACGAAACCACAAAATCATGTGCGCCGTTTTGGCCACACAAAAGAGGGGGCGGCCCAACGAGCTCACGCCAAGTGCACTTACCCTCTATCACATTGGGCATCCCACTCGATCAAAACTTACAAAGTTTCAAAAATGCATTTTTAACACTTTACAATACCACATGTTCCAGAATTCATATATTTTCAAAAACGAGTATCAATCGACTCGTAGATCATCAAAATTCACAAGTACGATATTACCAACAAGAATAGCCCACTGGCAGTTTCAGAAATCGAATTTGGAAACTTAACAAAACATTTTCAAAAATTCCAAAATTTTTACAGGAGCTAGAAAACACCCAAATGAACATTTTTCATAGAAATAAGCTACTTCAAAATCGGACTCTAAGTGGCTTAAAAAAAATCATTTCAGAACTCATCTTTCAAAGGCATAGGAATTACTGTTCACTTCGACCATAGTTCCTTTTAAAATTCATAACAATTACAAGAGTGATCCAAAAATTCTGAAATTTTACAGGGATAAACTAGACATATAGATGAACAACGTTTATGAAGAAACCATCCATCAAAAACGATCGTAAATATGAGTAATACGAACAACAAAACTGACTACACCATGAGACGAATTCTGTCATCAGAATTGCAGAAAATACCAGATGATTTCTCGTCGCCTAAATCATGTATAAAAATTATGAAAATTTACAGAAATCATATTTAAGGTGTTAGGAACATTTTTCATTTGGAAATGTTTTTCCAAAAATGAATGGATCTAGGCGAACAAAGATGAACAAAAGAAACTATCCTGATAAAACCCTAAAACACAGATTTGGCAAGGAGTGCATTTCGAGTTGTATCTCCATGAATCCTCAACCAAAAGCTCTAAAATTTGGTATGCACATCATTAAATTACTTATGGTTGGATTAGAATCGAAAATCCCTTCTTGATTGCTCCAAAATCGACCGAAACAGTCCCCTCTTTTCCAAGATCTACCGAACGAATCCTATTTTGAGAGTTGTTGGAAGAATACTTGGTGTTAGGGCTTGATAATCAAATTCAAGGCAAGGATTTGGGATAGGAACCTTACCAACTTGTAGAAGAAGGGATTGGATCACTTGAATCTCGACCAAACTCCCTGGAAGGGTGTAGAACACTCCACAACTCTCAACTCTCCAAGATGAAATCTAATTTTCGGATTTAGAGAATGAGGGGTAGGTTTGGGGCTGTTAAGGGCTTAGTGTTTAGAGTTCCTATGGGTACCATGAAGTCCCTAGGTAAGTGGCAAGTGTTTATGGCCAGTCAACCTCGGAATTAGGGCTCACCAACCCCCCATTAATCCCCGCATACCACCATGGTTCAAAGAATGTTAAATTGTTCATGCATCCTCCAAATTTTCAACTATGTAGATGTTTTAATACACCTAAAATCTATCCAAGAGTATCCAAATACATCCTCAAGAGTGTGGTAACTGAATTTGGATAGATTGGAATTAGAACATCTCGAAAATGGGAGCAAAAACGCATTCAACGCTTGAAACGCCATCCTGCCGCCGCCGCCGCGCGGGTGGCGCGCCGGCGCGTCGCCGCCGCGCGGCCACCTGCATCGCGTTTCTATTTTTTTTTAATATTATGATTTTAAATTCTAAAAATCATAACATTGAATTATCCGAGATCGTTGGATAATCCGATAACTCTTTCGAGTTGCTATCGTCCGAAAATATTTAATTCCGCTCTCTTGGAATTATTTCGGTTGCGATAATTAAATCCGATTCTTTTATTTCGGATTTAATTCTCGATGTCGATTTCTCGGGTATTACAGCAGTCGGCAATGCTTTGGTCAATAGACCTGCTAGATTATTGTCTGATCGAATTTGTTGCACTTCAATTTCACCATTCTTTTGAAGATCATGAGTGAAGAAGAACTTTGGTGAAATATGCTTTGTTCGATCTCCCTTGATAATACAAGTTGTATTATCTTCATACAATAATGTTGGGGCAAGTTTTTCCTCAGATATTAACCCACAATTCTTCAGGATATGATGGGTCATTGATCTTAACCAAACACATTCTCGGCTGGTGAAACTTTTGACAAGTTTCGTTAACACGAGCTTTTTCTAAAATTATACCAGGTTAGATTTATTAAATGAAAAGCGTTATGATTCACGGGAAAGGGTTTAGGGATATATCAAGATTATTAGTCTTTTTATTACTCAAGTATGGTGCTTTGGTTTCGAATGGCGCTGTGGTCCTCTCTGTCATGAAATGTTGACAAATCTCATGGCATAGCCGGGATAGGTTGACCTTCAGCCTGTCACACTGAGGATCTCCGGCAAATATGCCATGATACTTCTCATCAATTCTTGCCATGAGATTTCCTGCCATGAAACTTTTGACAGACTCCCACTACACGAGCATTTTCCGAAAAATCATGATCCTGGTTTAGGTTTTATTTAATGAAACCAATTTATGATGGCGGTGTTGTGATTAGGGATATATTTATACGTAGTCATGTTTTTATTGCTCGTAGTTAAGAAACTGTGCCCCCGAAAGCGCACGGTGTCAAAAATTGCAGTAATTTATAGTAAGACCGGATCGTTCACTGGAGGATGTGCGATAGAAGCAGGTCCCACGTCGTTTTACTAGATTTTTCATTCGTATTGCTCAATAGGTTTGAGAGATGATTAATATCTACTGACGGGAATTTAAACTAGATCTAGAAAGCAGTTAAATTAATCTACAAAGCAAATAAATCTATTCTAGAAAGTGGATAAGAATTATTCTAGGAATGCAATAAACATTATCTACGAAAGCAGGGAAAAGGAGCATTGTGCCAACCGTGAAGTTGAGTCACAATGTAGACAGAAAGGACAGGAAGAAAAGAATGAAAATTGGACAAGAGCAAGATACAGCAATATTAAACTTCCATTTTCATACGCAGATCTTTGTTTGGGATAATTCTATCAGATAGCTAATTCTCATGCTCTCTATAAGGCTTTCCCTTTAACAGACAGGTACTTGCAATATGAGTTTACATGTTCTTAAGACCGCAAATTCTAAGATACCACAGATTCGTAACTGCCCTGGCCTGGGTGTGTTACTTCATCTGTGGTGGAAAAGCAACACCCGACACATCATTTATTGAAATGCCAAGTACCACTATCATTCTCCCATGTCACACCCAAAGATTTGAATTCAGCCCTAAACTATCCCTTAACTGTCAATCCTAGTAGCAGTTACACAACTCTCAATACAACTGAGTGACCTCTAATGAAAGCGGTTGAAAGAAAGCAGTAAAGAAAGCATTTAAACCTATCACTCGGAGGTTTTGAAAATCTGACCCTGGTAGTAAAAGACAGCTCCCCATCAGAATGAAGGAGTATGGATCAAGAATTCCCGGCTCTCAGTGAACCACTAGTGTGTTCACTTCCTTCCGGGTGATTATGAGATACAAACTAATGAAACGAACTAATAAATTAGTTCGTTCCGGATGCACTCACTCAGGACTCAAAAGTAGGCTTTGGCAGAAGAGGATAGCAGTTGAAAGAAAACTCAACCCTATCTTGGAAAATAACCAAGGCCTGGATGATGTTCCTCTAAGATTATTTACTACACTGTATTTGAATCCAAGTGGACCCCATCTCGGTGTAGCACTTAATCTTACATTTCCATCAACCAGCAATTTTGGAAAATAATGGATTTGAAAATCATTCCCTGTCAGGTACTAGACTCTCAGTTAAAACACAGACCCTTTCAGTCTAGGCGAGACCTAATCGCTGAATCTGCTTCTTAATTCCCCAAAATACAACCCTTGATAGAATATGAATTAGTCATAACTGAAGAATTTATCCCTTACTCAGATCCGGATTTTATAAAGGGGTATTTGTTGGAAATTTATAAAGCAATATCTGTTTAAGATCTAGACTTCTATTGTCCAAGGGAAGGATCCCAAAATAAATACATACCACAATAGTATATGATATTATCATGCATAAAGATATATGGAAGTGTAAAATTAATTGACCCAAAATATAGATGCGGGTCTAGACAGAAGGTGAAACACAGAATGAAGTGGTCAAGGGACCAAGGTAATGGCAGAATAATCAGGTGGACGGTAAACATCTACTGTCCAATTTCCCAATCACTCGGATGGAGCGAATTTAGACAGCTTAGACCCTATAATGGTGGTGTCAACACCAGTTGGGCCTCCACTGTCTGTGAATTCGGATAAGAACCTACATGCTTCCCTTCTATAATGATCATCAGTTGGCATTGACTGATGCCAACTGACTCCCAGTACGGATTGGGATTCAGGTTTGGAAATTAAGATAATAAAAATAAAACTGTATCTGGATAGGAGTCAGCCGAGCAGCTATTATAACCCCGGATGGGC
Source organism: Hygrophila difformis (assembly GCA_030278955.1). NCBI lineage: Eukaryota > Viridiplantae > Streptophyta > Magnoliopsida > Lamiales > Acanthaceae > Hygrophila > Hygrophila difformis. Next base: position 7,560,201 of record JAOANR010000011.1, read on the forward strand.
AAACCGCCAAGGCTTCCACTGACAGCCATCCAGACCATGCAAAATAACAATTAGTAACCAATACCCAGAATACGAGCTAGTTATCCATGAGGGAGTACCCGCCAACATTAGTCTGATGTATTCTTTACTAATGGTTCCACACAACACACAAAGACAAAATAAATAAGAAACAAAAGAAGATCCCTTGTATGAGAGACATTGGTTTCTCATGCAAGGTTGTGGATTGGGTCCACAATTGATGGTCTTAAATAATCCTTCCTACCGTAATTAATTACAGTCCAGATTATCTGTTTAAGCCATCGAGATTTTGCTTATACAAGAATGTTTTAATGGCAATTGAACAAAGATCCTTTAGTCAAGATGATTATTGAAGTTTGATTATTGCTAATCTCAATCTTTAATCATTAATGAGTCAAGGGTTCAATCAGTTAAGTGATGCAAATGGAGAATCAAAATTTGGGCAGCATAACACCCTATATTGCAATTCCAGAATGTTACATCCTAACCCGTGGGGCTATGATGTGAGTGTTGCAATATAAAATAGGGAGAGAATGAAATTTGTTTGAGATTAAATAGAGGGAGAGGAACCCTTGTCGCGATATCATAAATGTTGTCGCGGACCGAGATCCGCGACATGGACATCCCGACAAGTTTTTAGAATTTTTGGCAGCATAACGCCTCTTTGTCGCTATGTGAGATTTTGTCGCGGAACGTGGTTCCGCGACAAGAGTGACATCGCGACAAAGTGTTTTCATAAAATTCTAAAGCATTTGAACCTTTGTCGCTATGCATGGAAATTTTTGTCGCGGAACGTGGTTCCGCGACAAGGTGTTCCGCGACAAGGTGTTCAAAGATTAAGGAACATGGCATAATTTTTCTGTCTCAGAATGGGATTTTGTCGCGGAACGTGGCTCCGCGACAAGATGATTCCGCGACAAAAAGCCATGAAGACAAAATGCAAGAGTTTGGCTCCTTTGTCGCTATGCATGGACAGTTTTGTCGCGGAACGTGGCTCCGCGACAAGGTATTCCGCGACAAAGGGTTTTTAATTTATGGAGACAAATGTCTTGAAACACCTTGGTCGCGGAACAGCCATTCTGTCGCGGAACGTGGCTCCGCGCCAGAAGGCGGTTGGCGCCCAAGGTGGTTCAGGACAAAAGTCAGAAAAAGCAGAAATGAACAGTGGCATGCAAACAGCGTGATCTCACCCTATTTCAGATCAAAAAGCTATTCTAAGCTAAAAACAAACAAGAAATATTCAAAATAAAGAAGAACATGCTTAAACAAAAATAACAAGGAAGGGCAGAATATTAAAATAAAGCAGGAATCCTAATCTAGGGTTTGATCACACATCCACACAACATTATCCATAATATGCCAACAGTAAACATAAAAATAACAAAATGGGGGTCAAATGACCCCAAAATGAAAAAGAAAGCATAAATCCATGGGGTGTGAGACCCATTTCATGATTTGGGACACAAATGATGAATGTTTTCCCATATTATTGAAGAGGTCTTGTTAATACCCATGATTTGGGTATTACAAACCCTAAAACAAGAGTTTAGAAACCAAAACATGGTGTAAAGATGGCTATCTAAGCAACTGTGAACAGTAAAACACTAAACTAAGCTAAACTAAGAGCAAAAATTAAATAATACATGAAAATAAACCTAAACTACTCTACCTAAGAGAGAACTTCTACTGCTTTGCCTTCAAGAACTTCTAATCAACAAAATTCCAACCAACCCTTAGCTCATGGGAGACACCTCATATTTATAGAAGTGTAACCCTAAGCCCATGGGCCTTGATTCTAGCCCATTGTGTCTTAAGACATCACACACATCACAGCTTTGTCTCGGAGCATCAAGTTGGTCGCGGAACACACTGCATGTGGCAAGGCTTCTCGACTGGGTCTTGTGTCTCTATTTGTGCATCTTGGTCGCGGAACATGCCCTTTGTCGCGGAGCATGCCATCGCGCCAAGGGTCATCGCGCCAAGGGGCTTGGCTGGTCTCCTCTTCATTTGGGCCACTTGGTCGCGGAACATGCCTTTGTCGCGGAACACTGCATCGCGCCAAGGGGCTTCCGCGACAAAGGTCTTCCTGGGCCTGCTGGATTGGGCCAGATGGGCCGAAAATATTCTTTTTTTGTGGGCTTTTCTATCTTTTTCCCATCTTTTTGTTTCCTTTTCTTTTTCTCATGTTTTTGGATTTTTCTAACATAAATATGTAATAAAATTACACATTTATGTCTTTTTCACACCAGCTTATTATTTTTACAATTATGCATAAATTAGTCCAATTCGACTGCTTTCTTACTTAATGTAAGACCGGAATGCGATCAAATGCCCGTTTAAGACACGGAAATGGATTGAAAATAATGGTCATTTTTGGCCATTATCAACATCCTCACATTTAATACTGATCGTCCCCGAGCAGTCAGAGTCAATGTTCGTAAGAACACGGACTCTACATATTCAATTCATTTTCGTGGCTTCAAAAATCACATTCTTTTTGGATTGGAATAAGACAATCAAAAACTGCAAGTATTAAACTCCCTTGATTGCAGTGTTTAATGAAATGATACTTGCTCACTATATCGGGCCTACAAATCAAACTTCATCATCAACCTTTCATGAATATCGTGTTTGAAAAATGCAAAGATTAAGGATGAGAATTAGAGGATGACATGAACATGTGTAATAAGACAAAGCCTCACATATAAGAGAATCGGAAAAATTCACTCACTCTCAATTGGGGTTTAATCATGAATGCTCAAAATCACATTTAATTAAATTATCCCATAAGCTTGCAATCAGACCAATTCGCCACCGGCTCATTTCTTCAAATCGAGATCACGAGGTCTTATTTGAGGGTTATAACGGGGCGTACGGTTGTAACATTAGGTAGGAAAGGGAAATTATTGGGCTAGAAGTGGCAAAGATTTATTCTATCAAAACTTGGCATATTTTTATTTAAAAGTTTATGATCATCAATATTTCTCTCTTTTGTTTTTCTTTTTATTGCTTGCCATTAGACTATTGTCTAATTGCTTGTCATTTGCAATTTATTTGTGTTGAATGACATTCAACTTCTTTTTTTTTTTTTTTTTTTTTTTTTTTGAATCGGTTTATAGAATACCGATTTACAGTTTTTATTGATGATCAAAAATTGTAATGCCTTGATAGAATTCATCCTTGCACACTTGGGTTTGAATTTCTTGGTCTTTTTATAGGGCTAGGAATGATATAGAGGGCTTCAAAGAAAAATTAGGCTTATAGGCTCAAAATGGTTAATCCTAAGGGGAGAATATTTTTGGGTTTGGATTTCAAACGAAGGCCAAAAATTTGGGTTTTCTAGGTGCCTCGATCATATGCTCGATTTCGGGAATATGGCATGGTCTTGGATCGGTCCCAATCGCAAGTTCTAGTTTCCTTTAATCAAAATGATTCACACATCAAAGAAAAGAATGAGTAAAGGTGACTCATGGCTCAAATCTCACAAGGTTGGGTTGATTCATGTCATACAATATTCTCAAATTTAATCAAAGCTTAATTCTAACAATTTATTCAATCGAGATCTCTAACATGCAGATTTATTACCCAATAAGCTGATCGCATCATTAAATTTTTATAGCTCAAAACCTCAGGAATTCATTTCATGCATGTCTTCAATTATATTATCCCAATTTAAAAGTTTGAAAATTTAATCACAAGCCTAAATTCAACCTGTGAATTTAGAGCACGTTTATGCATATTTTTGCTGGTTATTTAATTGAAAGCAGTAAAGAGGCACTGCTGACATACTGAGTATGTCAACAGCATATTTTTGGTCTGACAGTCACTTATTCATCTCGGACTGTGCAGACATCTTTTCAAAGGAAAGCAGTAAAGAATTGTTCAGTGGTCTCAAAAACTGAGTTCCAATTTAGGGAAAGCAAATAAATACAACCGAAGCAAGGGATTCTCGTGCAGTTAATACAAACCTGCACACACAAAAGGAGGAATCCCTTGCAGACTACTACTGCTAAGACGGAAATGAAATAAAGCCGAATAAACTAGGATTCATCTTTCTTCTTTCAGAATAGAAATCTGGCCCAGTGAATGTAACTGGTCAACTCACACCGCAGACACCAGCCGTTATGGATCGTCATGGGCTCGTTCCTCCTTGGGCAGTAGATTCTGTCCCCTTGGTTTGCCCATAGGTACGGAGTGTCTGGGTTATCCGTCATCCATCCGAGGACGTTGGTGGACGTGTACTGAAGGATTGACCGATCTGTTACCATCCTTTCGATCATTCTGATTCCTTGTTCAACTTGCCTTTCATCCGTCTTACTCATAAGCATCAGTCCCTGGGTGAAGATTGACGCCTTGTGGTTGTCCTCGATTCCTGGGCGCAGCAGTTCACAAGCGTGCTCCTCATTCCCTTCTACAAACGCCATAAGTGCTGGAATGATCTGGAGATTGAGATTTCCTGCCGCGGTGCATGTTTGCAGGAATCTCTCCTTCTGCCAACGGAGTCTTTCTTGCCCTCTCTTCACAGTGGAGGAGTCAACCTCGCATCGCTTGTATACGATGGCCAGGTTCCCAGCATCCCTGAGCTTCTTGCATATCCGTTGTGCAGCAAACACCTCCCTGATTTCATCCTCTCCTATCCGGGAGAGAATCTCACCAAGGAGTTCGAGCGGTAGGTCCAGCAGCTTGGTTCCCTCTGGGGCAGGGTCTGGAATGGGAGGATTACCCCTGAAAGGATAAGAAGTGATGAATCCAATTTTTATGTAATTTTCAGAAATTATTCAAGTTCAGAAACCAACATCCTCACATTTAGAGCTTTGCTCTAGATGTGAGATTATTAAATTTCTGACTTGAATTTTAATTTAAAGCACATGTAAATAATATTTGATTTTAAATGGGCTAAAGAGCCCAAAATAAAATAAAATTGGCCATTGGGCCTAAAATCTTTTAATGGGCCATAGGGCCCAAAAGTTTTCAGTTTTATTAAACAAGTCCGAGATACTTGTTGGAAGTGGAATGAGATGGATAGATGGAAATGGAATGCTCGAATATTGGAATGTGCAATGGAGACGTGGCGGAACGGATTTGCTGTTTCTGGATAGCTTGGACCGTTTGAACAGTTTAAGCATCCAAAAATTTGCAAACACTGTTTTTAATTTTAAAAATGGTTGACTTGTTTTATTTAACAAAGGTGGGATGTGAGTGGTCCCATTTTGGATTTTTGAAAAGGATAGCAGTTGGGTGACAAAAATACTGCTATCTTACTCACACTAGTGTTCCATTGGGAACAAAAACTCAAGTCAAACATTAAACAAAAATAACTCTTTTTGTCTTTTTCTAAAAGTTTGCTTTTATTAAAAGTGGAAGTTTCTCATTGGGTGTTTGTACTATGTTTCCATAAACAAACAAACATTTATTCCCATGAGGTTTCCAACATGAGAACAAATATGCCCAAAAGATCTTACCTCTTTTATTACACCAAAACAACACTGTACATGTCACATCAGGATCAATCAAACCAATAACATCAAGATATTCAAAACAATACCCAAATGTTCATCAATTTGTTCTTTCCAGTTTTAAACCTTCAAAAATCTGTAAACCTTTACCAGTTTCAACGCCATTAGCAGTTTCAAAATGAGGTCTCAACGTTTTGAAATAGTGCTCATAACCGAGAGCACTTTGAAAACTTCCAAAAATCTAAAGTTAAATGCACATATTAGCCACACCACACCAAGAACACAACAAAATGAAAAACAAAACAAAACAAAACAAAACAAAACAAAAAAGAAACGGGTCCGAATGGGTGCTATGAACATGGCGAAAACAGGGTTTACCCTCTCCTCCTTGGCTCGGGTCTAGGCACGGGTCCAAGGTTTGGGAGGAGTCCATGAAATCGGTCCATAGTTTCCCCTTGGAAATGGAGTGCAAGAGTGCGAAGAACACGTGGTGTTCGTTCGGATGAGAGAAAAATGGGGGAAAAGAAGATGAAGAAGTTGGGGGGAGTTGAAATGGCAAGAGAAGGTGAAAAGAAACTGGAGGGGGTGGGGGGGTATAAATACTTGAACTTTTGTCGCGGAATCCGAGACTTTGTCGCGGAACAAGGTTCCGCGACAAGGTATAGCGACATCAGAGAGGTCGCGGAGTTGAGGGTTGGTCGCGGAGTCATGCTCCGCGACAAGGCTACCGCGACAAAGTTCAGTATGGAGACAGTCAACGCTGGTTGTGTCGCGGAGCAGGGCCTGGTCGCGGAGTCATGCTCCGCGACAAGGTGCATCGCGACAATCAACGGAGAAGGGTTAAGAAGGAAAAGGGAGTTTGTCGCGGAACAGGGCCTGGTCGCGATGTATGACATCGCGACAAAGGACCTTCCGCGACAAAGAATTTTTGAATTTTCAATTTTTCTTGGACTGGGCCTGAGTGTGATGTGGGCCTGAGTCCATTTTATTTGATTTGGGCTGAATAAATTCAGTCCAAGTAAATTCAAAATGCTGGGCTGAAAATTAAACAATCCACTTGCATAAAATTAGGTTGGGTCAGTTCCATTTTATCTGTGAATTTTATTTCGGGTATTGAATTTCTTCAATTCCCGAAAACATTTTCTCAGATTTATAGAACTAATCCAACCAAGAACCTGGTTTTTCCATGTTACTCTTATCTGCTCCTCTTTTTGGGGGTTCCGAACTTCTGCAAGATAGATGAATGAAATGCATTAGATTTTCTCCAAATATCAACATCCTCACATTTAGAGTCTTAGTACTCTAAATGTTTAATTGATCTTTGGGTACTTGCTCGTCATGAAATAAGTACTATAAATATATACTATATATATATATAATTATAAACTGAATTTTCTGTGTTTTTAAATGCTGCTTCTTATTAAGTGTAAGCCGGGTCTGCCACTGCTTGGCTTTCTTTCTCCGGATCGAACTGTCCAAGGTACTCTTTTAATCGTTGTCCATTCACCACTATATCGCCCCTGCCAGTTCGAATCCTGACAGCTCCATTTTTAAACACCTCTAGTACTTCATGTGGTCCTTCCCATCTAGATTTGAGCTTTCCGGGGAACAGCTTCAACCTAGTATTGAACAATAACACATGTTGACCAACATAAAAATACTTAGGTTTGATCCGGCGATCGTGCAACTTCTGGGTCCGCTCCTTGTAAATTCGAGAGCTTTCATAAGCTTGCGCTCGTATTTCCTCAATTTCATTGAGGTCCAACTTACGTTTGCTCTGAGCAACTTTCGGATCGAAGTTAAGCGTTTTAACGGCCCAGTAAGCTTTATGCTCTAGCTCTACGGGTAAATGACAGGCTTTTCCGAAGACCAGCCTATATGGAGACATCCCGATGGGAGTCTTATATGCTGTGCGGTATGCCCATAGAGCATCATTGAGCTTACGTGCCCAATCCTTACGGGTTATCCCGACAGTGGCTTCGAGTATGTGTTTGATTTCGCGATTGGATACTTCGACTTGACCACTAGTCTGAGGATGGTAAGGCGTGCCTATCTTATGGAGGATCCCATTTTTACTCATTAAGGTTTCAAAACCTTTATTAATAAAGTGTGTTCCTCCATCAGATATCACCACCCTAGGTACGCCAAATCGACTGAAAATGTTGTTCTTGAGGAACTTGATGACTTGGCTACCATCATTGGTCGGTAATGCGACAGCCTCGACCCATTTGGATACGTAATCGACAGCTACCAAGATATAGTAGTTTCCACCAGATGGTGGAAACGGTCCCATGAAGTCAATGCCCCATACATCAAAGATCTCAAGCGTGAGAATCCCCTTTTGAGGCATCTCATCCCTCTTGGAGATGTTTCCTAATCTTTGGCATCTGTCACAGCCCTTAACAAATGTCCTGCAATCCTCATAGATGTGAGGCCAATAAAATCCACATTCGAGGACCTTGTGGGCCGTTCGAACGGGACCATGGTGACCTCCATATTCTGATTCATGGCATTTTCTGACAATTTGATAAGCTTCATGCTCGGTCACACATCGCCTGATTATTAAATCAGGGCAGTGTTTGAAGAGATAAGGTTCTTCCCAGAAGTAACTTAATACATCTCGTTTGAACCTATTCCTCTGATGATAGTTCGAAAACTGTGGGGTTACTCCGCACGCCAAGAAGTTAGCGATGTCGGAAAACCATGGACAAGCTTGATTATGCAGATGCAACGCGAACAACTATTCGTCCGGGAAATCGTCATTGACGGCTTTTTCCTTTTTATCATTATCTAATCGAGATAAGTGGTCAGCAGCACCATTATCTCGACCTCGCCTATCTTTTATTATGATGTCGAATTCTTGCAACAGAAGTACCCACCTGATTAATCGAGGTTTTGCATCTTGTTTGCTAAACAAGTATCTCAATGCTGTATGATCGGTGTATACTATGGTCTTTGTACCTATCAGGTACTGTCTGAACTTGTCAAATGCGAAGACTACAGCATACATCTCTTTCTCCGTTGTGGTGTAGTTGACTTGGGCCTCATTCAGGGCGTGACTTACGTAATGAATTACGCAATGTCTCCCATCCTTATGCTGTCCAAGAACTGCGCCTACGGCGAGACCACTAGCATCGCACATTACCTCGAAAGGTATTGACCAATCGGGTGGTTGCACTATCGGTGCAGAAACCAACATCTTCTTGAGCGTGTCAAAGGCTTGGACACGCGCTTCATTTATTAAGAAAGGATTTTCTTTACAAAGCAGATTAGTGAGCGGCTTGGCAATTTTAGAGAAATCCTTGATGAATCGCCGGTAAAAACCGGCATGCCCTAAGAAGCTCCTAACTGATTTGATCGAGTTAGGAAGAGGGAGATTGGAAATGATGGAAACTTTAGCTGGATCAACTTCAATGCCTGCACGAGAAATGCGATGACCTAACACTATGCCCTCAGTGACCATAAAATGGCACTTTTCCCAATTTAAAACCAAGTTAGTGTCCTCACACCTCTTTAAAATCTTAGCAAGATTGGTCAAACAATCTTCGAACGTATCTCCATATACAGAGAAGTCATCCATAAAGACCTCAATGCATTTTTCGATAAATTCAGAGAAAATAGACATCATGCATCTTTGAAAAGTAGCAGGTGCATTGCACAAACCAAAAGGCATCCGTCGATAGGCAAAAGTGCCGTACGGGCATGTAAAAGTGGTTTTATCATGGTCTTCACTGGAAATAACAATCTGATTATAACCAGAATAACCATCCAAAAAGCAATAAAACTCTCTCCCTGCCAACCTCTCAAGCATCTGATCAATGAATGGCAATGGAAAATGGTCCTTGCGTGTGGCCTCATTCAGCTTCCGGTAGTCGATACAAACTCTCCATCCGGTCACTGGCCTGGTTGCAACCTCTTCTCCTTGCTCATTCTTGGTTATGCACATCCCTCCTCGTTTGGGTACGACCTGCACCGGGCACTTCCTGCATAAGGGGGTTCAGTCGCCTCTGAGGTTGACGGAAGGGTTTAAACTCTTCTTCCATTAGAATCCTGTGCATGCAAATAGAAGGGCTTATTCCTTTTATATCAGAAATGGTCCAACCTATTGCATGTACATGTTTCTTAAGAACGACCACCAGAGCATTTTCTTGCTCTTGGGAGAGCTTAGCCGAAACAATCACGGGTAACTTTTTATGTTCTGCGAGAAATGCGTACTTGAGATGATCGGGTAATGTTTTAAGTTCAAGCTCTGGTGGACATTCAACGGAAGGGAGTAGTTTGCGAGAATTGGGTAGTGGGAGAACAGATTTACCTTCGGGATCCTGCATCAGTACAGGATCCTCTTCCTCCTCTTGGTTGGCCTCATCATGACAGTCGATGCCGTCAAATTCCTCCAAATCCCCTGTTTCGGGATCGGCGAAGTGAACGGCTTTGCATCCTTTGTGCTCCACGCCAACAGGCTTCAGTACCTGCTTTGATGGTTCATCCAGCATCATTTCACAATCAAGTTCAGAGTCTGGCTCTTCCCTAACTATTACATTTTCAAATGAGAAACAAGAACTGTCATTCGGAAATTTCTGCAATTTCTCCATATCAAAGATGATCTCCTCGCCATCGACCCTTAAGGTGACTTTTCCGGATTTAGCGTCAATCAGTGCACCACCAGTGGCTAGAAATGGGCGTCCAAGGATAAGCGGCATTTCAGAATCCTCTTCAATGTCGAGGACGATGAAGTCGACCGGGAAAAGAACCTGCCCGGTTTTGACTACAACATCCTTAAGGATTCCTACGGGCTGAGTGATCGATCTGTCTGCAAGTTGCAGTCTCATCTTGACCGGTTGAATTTCTCCAAGCTTAAGGCGAACAGCCATAGCTAGTGGCATCACATTGATGCTTGATCCTAAATCACAAAGCCCCATACTCACTTTGGCCTTTCCGAATTGTACTGGAAGTGTGCAACATCCGGGGTCCTCTTTCTTTTCAGGCATTCTCCTCTGAACGATGGCACTGCATGTGCTGTTGAGAATAATTACCTCTTCCTGCTCAACCTGCCTTTTGCCTGAAATCAATTCTTTCAAGAACTTAGCATAGATGGGCATTTCGGAAATCATTTCTGTGAGAGGAATGGTTATCTCTACAGACTTTAATCGTTGCAGAAATTTCTTGAATTTAAGATCATGTTCTTTATTTTTAAGCCGCGCAGGATAAGGAATCCTGGGCATGTACTTGTTATTAGCAATTTTTGGTGGTGAAGGGAAGGAAGTTGTACCTTCACCTGTACCCTTATCTGTTTCAGCCGTTTCAGGCGCAGCTTCAGTCTGCAATTCGGCTGTCTCTTTTTCTGCTTCGTTCCCATTATCAGCTTCCTTACCAGCATTGTCAACAATATCATCCTCTTCAAATTCCGCTCCAGTATCTGCTCCCTTTGGTCCAGCTAGTACTCTTCCAGATTTCAAGGTTATTGCCTTGCATTGCGGGTTCTTTTCCGCAGTACTAGGCAATGTTCCTTTGTCCCTTTTCTGCATCTCATTAGCCATCTGTGTAACTTGGGTCTCCACATTTCTGATGGAGGCCTGCAGTTGATTGTTGATCTCTTTCTGACTAGTGATGAAATCAGTCATCAGATTCTCAAGCCTTGAAGGAGGCTTTTGATTCTGATTCTGATTTTGATGCTGATTCTGATTCCACTGGCCTTGGTTTGGGACAAACTGAGGCTGAAAACTCTGATTGGGCTGGAAGTTCTGGAAATTCTGAGGTGGCCTCTGCTGGATCTGAGGTTGAAAACCTGGATTCTGAAAATGTTGGCCCCTGTTCTGATTGAATCCCTGATTCTGCTGAGGGTTGAACTGCTGTTGTGGCTTATTCAAGAGATGTGAGTTCAAGGCGTTGTTGTTTGAATAAGACAAATTCGGGTGTCTATTTGGAAAAGCTCCTGCATAGTTACAGCTCTCAGCTGTGACTTGCTCGCATGTGTCAGTTGCATGAGCGCCTTGACACAGTCCACAGATCACATCAGTTTGCTGTCCCTGCGCAGAACTTCCAACTCCTTGATTTACAGACAACGCTGCCACTTGCTCTTGAAGTTTTTCAATGTCTGACTTCTCTACTGTACCTACAGCACATAAACTACGAGGGGGAGTGAGATTACCATCATCAGTTAGAACAGAACGGTTTACACTCATGGCTTCAATCTTTGCCCAGGCTTGGTCCATCGGTATGTAGAGCAAATGTTGACCACCGGCAGCATCAAGCATGGATTTCCAAGCTGGGGTCAGACCACTGTAGAACTTTCTCAGTCTCTCCCAGTCATGGAAGCCATGTTGAGGACACTTTCTGAGTAGGTTGAAGAATCTTTCCTTTGCATCATACAAGGACTCGTCTGGTTTCATCTTGAATTCCGCAATTTTGGAGCGGCATTCATCCACCTTGGACTCCGGGAAGTATTTTGCTAGGAAGTTTCTGATCACATCTTCCCATGTAGACTTCTGATTCACGGGCAGTGACTTGTACCATGTTCGTGCTCCGCTTGTCAGAGAGAAGGGAAATAGCCTTAGTCGAATAGTGTTTGCAGATACATCACGATTTTTGATCGTGTCACACAATTCTAGGAAGGTTTGCAGGTGATCATGGGGATCTTCATGACTTGCTCCGGCAAACTGGTTGCTCTGGACTAGATTGATTAGGGCCGGTTTCAGTTCGAAATTCCTGGCCAGGAATGGAGCTTGTCCAGGAATGTTCAGATATGGCTCTAAAATCGGCTGCATGTAATCAGCAGCAGCTGCTGCTTGATGATTGTTCTCAGGCCCGCCTTGGTACTGCTGTGGGTAGTAGTTCTGAGGCATGAAATAGTTCCTCGGATCATTGAAATCATTCGGATTCGGGGGATTCTGATGGGGGTTATGGTATTGCTGATTCTGTTGGTTTGGGAAATTTTGCTGATTTGGTTGGTTTTGGTTGTTTGGTAGGTTTTGGTTCGGGTTGGGAGGGGGTGCCTCGAAGTGCTGCTGCTCCATGTTTGGTGGATTCCCACCTCCTTGTATGATCTGGGGAGAGGGATCATCCAAATCATCATGATCAGCATCTTCGGGGTCTTCCTCAATGTTGTGAAGTGGGGGATTGGGTTGAATGATTGGTGGGATGTCAGGGTTTGCCATTTCGGAAATATCTCTGCTGGTGCTTGGCGAAAGTAATGCCTGTCGTTCCCGTTCCCTTCTTCGTTTAGTCTCCGCCCTAAGACGTCGAGCTGTCTTTTCTATCTCTGAATTAAACGGGATCTCGGCTGGCGTTTGCTTCCTCCTTTGCATAGAACAACGGCTTCAATAATGACAGTACCTGTACAATCCCCAGGTTAGAAGTGGTTCTGAAGGTGAATATTTATAATTATATGTATAGGCTACTCTAGGAGCAATGAGGAATGTAATTCTCTAAATAAAACGGCGCTGCATCCTCCCCGGCAACGGCGCCATGAAACTTTTGACAAGTTTCGTTAACACGAGCTTTTTCTAAAATTATACCAGGTTTGATTTATTAAATGAAAAGCGTTATGATTCACGGGAAAGGGTTTAGGGATATATCAAGATTATTAGTCTTTTTATTACTCAAGTATGGTGCTTTGGTTTCGAATGGCGCTGTGGTCCTCTCTGTCATGAAATGTTGACAAATCTCATGGCATAGCCGGGATAGGTTGACCTTCAGCCTGTCACACTGAGGATCTCCGGCAAATATGCCATGATACTTCTCATCAATTCTTGCCATGAGATTTCCTGCCATGAAACTTTTGACAGACTCCCACTACACGAGCATTTTCCGAAAAATCATGATCCTGGTTTAGGTTTTATTTAATGAAACCAATTTATGATGGCGGTGTTGTGATTAGGGATATATTTATACGTAGTCATGTTTTTATTGCTCGTAGTTAAGAAACTGTGCCCCCGAAAGCGCACGGTGTCAAAAATTGCAGTAATTTATAGTAAGACCGGATCGTTCACTGGAGGATGTGCGATAGAAGCAGGTCCCACGTCGTTTTACTAGATTCCATTCGTATTGCTCAATAGGTTTGAGAGATGATTAATATCTACTGACGGGAATTTAAACTAGATCTAGAAAGCAGTTAAATTAATCTACAAAGCAAATAAATCTATTCTAGAAAGTGGATAAGAATTATTCTAGGAATGCAATAAACATTATCTACGAAAGCAGGGAAAAGGAGCATTGTGCCAACCGTGAAGTTGAGTCACAATGTAGACAGAAAGGACAGGAAGAAAAGAATGAAAATTGGACAAGAGCAAGATACAACAATATTAAACTTCCATTTTCATACGCAGATCTTTGTTTGGGATAATTCTATCAGATAGCTAATTCTCATGCTCTCTATAAGGCTTTCCCTTTAACAGACAGGTACTTGCAATATGAGTTTACATGTTCTTAAGACCGCAAATTCTAAGATACCACAGATTCGTAACTGCCCTGGCCTGGGTGTGTTACTTCATCTGTGGTGGAAAAGCAACACCCGACACATCATTTATTGAAATGCCAAGTACCACTATCATTCTCCCATGTCACACCCAAAGATTTGAATTCAGCCCTAAACTATCCCTTAACTGTCAATCCTAGTAGCAGTTACACAACTCTCAATACAACCGAGTGACCTCTAATGAAAGCGGTTGAAAGAAAGCAGTAAAGAAAGCATTTAAACCTATCACTCGGAGGTTTTGAAAATCTGACCCTGGTAGTAAAAGACAGCTCCCCATCAGAATGAAGGAGTATGGATCAAGAATTCCCGGCTCTCAGTGAACCACTAGTGTGTTCACTTCCTTCCGGGTGATTATGAGATACAAACTAATGAAACGAACTAATAAATTAGTTCGTTCCGGATGCACTCACTCAGGACTCAAAAGTAGGCTTTGGCAGAAGAGGATAGCAGTTGAAAGAAAACTCAACCCTATCTTGGAAAATAACCAAGGCCTGGATGATGTTCCTCTAAGATTATTTACTACACTGTATTTGAATCCAAGTGGACCCCATCTCGGTGTAGCACTTAATCTTACATTTCCATCAACCAGCAATTTTGGAAAATAATGGATTTGAAAATCATTCCCTGTCAGGTACTAGACTCTCAGTTAAAACACAGACCCTTTCAGTCTAGGCGAGACCTAATCGCTGAATCTGCTTCTTAATTCCCCAAAATACAACCCTTGATAGAATATGAATTAGTCATAACTGAAGAATTTATCCCTTACTCAGATCCGGATTTTATAAAGGGGTATTTGTTGGAAATTTATAAAGCAATATCTGTTTAAGATCTAGACTTCTATTGTCCAAGGGAAGGATCCCAAAATAAATACAGACCACAATAGTATATGATATTATCATGCATAAAGATATATGGAAGTGTAAAATTAATTGACCCAAAATATAGATGCGGGTCTAGACAGAAGGTGAAACACAGAATGAAGTGGTCAAGGGACCAAGGTAATGGCAGAATAATCAGGTGGACGGTAAACATCTACTGTCCAATTTCCCAATCACTCGGATGGAGCGAATTTAGACAGCTTAGACCCTATAATGGTGGTGTCAACACCAGTTGGGCCTCCACTGTCTGTGAATTCGGATAAGAACCTACATGCTTCCCTTCTATAATGATCATCAGTTGGCATTGACTGATGCCAACTGACTCCCAGTACGGATTGGGATTCAGGTTTGGAAATTAAGATAATAAAAATAAAACTGTATCTGGATAGGAGTCAGCCGAGCAGCTATTATAACCCCGGATGGGCAAACCGCCAAGGCTTCCACTGACAGCCATCCAGACCATGCAAAATAACAATTAGTAACTAATACCCAGAATACGAGCTAGTTATCCATGAGGGAGTACCCGCCAACATTAGTCTGATGTATTCTTTACTAATGGTTCCACACAACACACAAAGACAAAATAAATAAGAAACAAAAGAAGATCCCTTGTATGAGAGACATTGGTTTCTCATGCAAGGTTGTGGATTGGGTCCACAATTGATGGTCTTAAATAATCCTTCCTACCGTAATTAATTACAGTCCAGATTATCTGTTTAAGCCATCGAGATTTTGCTTATACAAGAATGTTTTAATGGCAATTGAACAAAGATCCTTTAGTCAAGATGATTATTGAAGTTTGATTATTGCTAATCTCAATCTTTAATCATTAATGAGTCAAGGGTTCAATCAGTTAAGTGATGCAAATGGAGAATCAAAATTTGGGCAGCATAACACCCTATATTGCAATTCCAGAATGTTACATCCTAACCCGTGGGGCTATGATGTGAGTGTTGCAATATAAAATAGGGAGAGAATGAAATTTGTTTGAGATTAAATAGAGGGAGAGGAACCCTTGTCGCGATATCATAAATGTTGTCGCGGACCGAGATCCGCGACATGGACATCCCGACAAGTTTTTAGAATTTTTGGCAGCATAACGCCTCTTTGTCGCTATGTGAGATTTTGTCGCGGAACGTGGTTCCGCGACAAGAGTGACATCGCGACAAAGTGTTTTCATAAAATTCTAAAGCATTTGAACCTTTGTCGCTATGCATGGAAATTTTTGTCGCGGAACGTGGTTCCGCGACAAGGTGTTCCGCGACAAGGTGTTCAAAGATTAAGGAACATGGCATAATTTTTCTGTCTCAGAATGGGATTTTGTCGCGGAACGTGGCTCCGCGACAAGATGATTCCGCGACAAAAAGCCATGAAGACAAAATGCAAGAGTTTGGCTCCTTTGTCGCTATGCATGGACAGTTTTGTCGTGGAACGTGGCTCCGCGACAAGGTATTCCGCGACAAAGGGTTTTTAATTTATGGAGACAAATGTCTTGAAACACCTTGGTCGCGGAACAGCCATTCTGTCGCGGAACGTGGCTCCGCGCCAGAAGGCGGTTGGCGCCCAAGGTGGTTCAGGACAAAAGTCAGAAAAAGCAGAAATGAACAGTGGCATGCAAACAGCGTGATCTCACCCTATTTCAGATCAAAAAGCTATTCTAAGCTAAAAACAAACAAGAAATATTCAAAATAAAGAAGAACATGCTTAAACAAAAATAACAAGGAAGGGCAGAATATTAAAATAAAGCAGGAATCCTAATCTAGGGTTTGATCACACATCCACACAACATTATCCATAATATGCCAACAGTAAACATAAAAATAACAAAATGGGGGTCAAATGACCCCAAAATGAAAAAGAAAGCATAAATCCATGGGGTGTGAGACCCATTTCATGATTTGGGACACAAATGATGAATGTTTTCCCATATTATTGAAGAGGTCTTGTTAATACCCATGATTTGGGTATTACAAACCCTAAAACAAGAGTTTAGAAACCAAAACATGGTGTAAAGATGGCTATCTAAGCAACTGTGAACAGTAAAACACTAAACTAAGCTAAACTAAGAGCAAAAATTAAATAATACATGAAAATAAACCTAAACTACTCTACCTAAGAGAGAACTCCTACTGCTTTGCCTTCAAGAACTTCTAATCAACAAAATTCCAACCAACCCTTAGCTCATGGGAGACACCTCATATTTATAGAAGTGTAACCCTAAGCCCATGGGCCTTGATTCTAGCCCATTGTGTCTTAAGACATCACACACATCACAGCTTTGTCTCGGAGCATCAAGTTGGTCGCGGAACACACTGCATGTGGCAAGGCTTCTCGACTGGGTCTTGTGTCTCTATTTGTGCATCTTGGTCGCGGAACATGCCCTTTGTCGCGGAGCATGCCATCGCGCCAAGGGTCATCGCGCCAAGGGGCTTGGCTGGTCTCCTCTTCATTTGGGCCACTTGGTCGCGGAACATGCCTTTGTCGCGGAACACTGCATCGCGCCAAGGGGCTTCCGCGACAAAGGTCTTCCTGGGCCTGCTGGATTGGGCCAGATGGGCCGAAAATATTCTTTTTTTGTGGGCTTTTCTATCTTTTTCCCATCTTTTTGTTTCCTTTTCTTTTTCTCATGTTTTTGGATTTTTCTAACATAAATATGTAATAAAATTACACATTTATGTCTTTTTCACACCAGCTTATTATTTTTACAATTATGCATAAATTAGTCCAATTCGACTGCTTTCTTACTTAATGTAAGACCGGAATGCGATCAAATGCCCGTTTAAGACACGGAAATGGATTGAAAATAATGGTCATTTTTGGCCATTATCAGCTGGCTTCATGAATGGTCAATATTTCAGCATGATTGGAAGATGTGGCAGTTAATGTTTGTTTAGAAGATCTCCGGGAAACTGCAGTACTGCCACAAGTAAATATATAGCCCGTCTGGGATTTGGCTTTGTGCGAGTCAGACAAATACCCAACATCAGCATATCCAATCAATTCATTTTCACATTTATTGGAATAAAATAAGCCGAGATCATATGTACCTTGAAGGTATCGAAAAATGTGCTTAATACCTTGCCAATTTCGCTTTGTGGGGGAAGCACTAAAGCGAGCCAATAAACTAACTGAGAATGCTATATTAGGCCTTGTACAATTAGCAAGATACATAAGTGTTCCAATAGCACTGAGATATTGTACTTCAGGATCAAGTATATCTTCATTTTCCTTTTTAGGCCTGAATGGATCTTTCAACGGATCAAGTGATCTGACGACCATCGGGGTGCTCAATGGATGTGCTTTATCCATATAAAATTGTTTTAATACCTTCTGGGTATAATGCGCTTGATTGATAAATATTCCATTCTCAAAATGTTCAATTTGTAAATCAAGACAAAATTTCGTCTTTCCGAAATCCTTGATTTCAAATTCTTTTTTCGGATATTCGATTGCAGTATATAACTCTTTAGGAGTTCCAATTAGATTAATATCATCAACATATACTGCAATAATCACAAAATTTGATCCAGCTTTCTTTATAAAAACACATGGGCAGACTGGATCATTTATATAACCTTCTTTAATCAAACATTCACTAAGACGGTTATACCACATTCGCCCTGATTGTTTAAGCCCATATAATGATTTTTGCAATTTCACTGAATATATTTTATTAGGCTTTAATTTAAATGCTTCAGGCATTTTAAATGCTTCGGGCACTTTCATATAAATATCAGTATCTAATTCCCCATATAAATACGCATTAACAACATCCATAAGGCGTATTTCAAGCTTTTGGTGTACTGCCAAACTGATTAAAAATCTGAATGTAATTCCATCCATCACAGGTGAATATGTTTCAACATAATCAAAACCTGGTCTTTGGGAAAAACCATGAGCTACCAGTCTTGCTTTATATCGAATGATTTCGTTCAGCTCATTTCTTTTTCTAACAAAAACCCATTTATAACCCACGGGTTTTGTACCTTCAGGTTTTTGGACTACAGGTCCGAAAACATTTCGTTTTGCCAGCGAATCCAATTCAGATTGATTGCATTTTTCTATTTTGGCCAATCAATTCTTTGCCGACATTCTGGGTTCTTGATCATTATCTTGTTCCATAATTTCAAGTGCTACATTGTAGAAAAATACATTATTCACTTCAGTATTTTTCCTATTCCAGTATTTTCCATTAGTGACAAAATTTATTGAAGTTTCTATACCTTCTTCCTCTTCAGGACTTTTCTCTTCAGGAGATTGGTTTTGTCACTATGTAAATTTTGATCATTTGAATCTCTCTTCTTTCGATGATTCTTATCTTTAGATCCAATAGGTCTACCACGCTTCAGGCGTGTACTTGATTCATTAGCACTTGTTATTTTTTCTTCAGGGACATTTAATTTAATTGGAACATTCACTGCTGGGATATGTGATTTAGTAACTCTTCCGGAGTCACACAATGCATCTGGCAATTTATTTGCAATTCTTTATAAATGAATAATTTTCTGAACTTCAAGTTCATAATCCTTCATACGAGGATCAAGAAAATCAAATGCCATTTTCCAATTAATTTCTTTTCTCGGTTGATTCATATCTCCCCATAATATCGGAAAATTTGATTCATAAAAATGACAATCAGCAAATCTTGCAATAAATAAATCACCTGTTTTCGGTTCCAAGTATTTAGTTATAGACGGTGATTCATATCCGACATATATTCCCAATCTCCGTTGGGGGCCCATTTTTGTACGTTGGGGGTGGTGCAATTGGAACATATACCGCACACCCAAAAATTCTTAAATGTGAAACATTGGGCTCATGACCAAAAACCAATTGTAGGGGAGAATATTGGTGATAACTTGTCGGTCTTATTCTTACAAGTGTTGCTGCATGCAATATAGCATGTGCCCAAGCCGATGTAGGTAACTTCGAACTCATCAATATTGGTCTTACAATAAGTTGCAATCTTTTTATAAATGACTCTGCCAGGCCATTTTGTGTATGAACATATGCTACAGGATGTTCAACAGTTATTCCAATGGACATGCAATAATCATCAAATGCACGTGATGAAAACTCAACAGCATTATCCAATCTTATTTTCTTAATTGGATAGTCGGGGAATTGTGCTCACAATTTAATTATCTGTGCAAGTAACTTTGCAAACGCTTGGTTGCGAGTCGATAATAAACAAACGTGAGACCATCTTGTTGACGCATCAACTAACACCATAAAATATTTAAATCGTCCACATGGTGGATCTACAGGCCCACATATATCACCCTGAATTCGTTCAAGAAATACAGGAGATTCAATTCCCACTTTACTTGTTGATGGTCTAATAATCAATTTTCCCTGTGAACACGCAACACATATAAATTCACTTGAACTTGGAAATTTCTTTCCCTTCAGGGGATGGCCATGCGAATTTTTTATTATTCACTTTATCATAGTACAACCAGGGTGACCAAAACGATCATGCCAAATCTTAAACTTATTTGGAATTATAGACTTCTGGTCTATTATACTATGGGCTTCACTGGTATATATATTTGTATAATATAGCTCAGATGAAAGGGGTGGTAATTTTTCCAATATATGCTTCATACCAAGAGTTGTATTTGTGATCAATAAATATTCATCAGTCCATTCGGTCAATGTCTCAATATGATATCCATTTCTGCGAATATCTTTAAAACTCAACAAGTTTCTTCGAGACTTGGGAGATAATAGTGCATTTTTAATAATAAGTTTTGTCCCATTCAAAAGGAACACTACGGCTCTTCCGGAGCCTTTGACCATATTTGCACTTCCACATATTGTATTAATTGGTGCATCTCCCAATTTTATATAAGAGAAATAATTCTCATTTTTCAATATTGTGTGCGTACTGGCACGTCAATTAGGCATGTCTCATTATAACTTGTATTCATTTCTTCTTCTGGAAGAAAAATACTATATTAATATCCATGCCAAAAGAGTACAACGGGTACATAGCAAAATTTGATACACTAGCTAATAAAAATACAAAAAGATATACTAGAAATAAACATAACAAAAACATTAATCAATATTTTCCATAAAATCATCTATATCAAAATTGACCGTGAAAGATGGTCCAGCATCCATGTTGAAAGGGTTAGCTGCTTCAGGAGCTGGAACGATAGGCATAATGATATCATCATTTGTAACCATATTTGTTTCTGCCATTTTGCCTTTCCCCTTTACTGAATCTTGATATAATTTCACAAGATGCTCCGCGGTACGACAAGTCCGGGACCAGTGTCATTCCATTCCACATCTGTGGCATTTATCTCTATCATCTTGTCGTTTTTCATTCATTTGATTATATGGCTCAAATCTTCTGGATTTGTGATTTCGGCTACGTGCACTACCACGACCATGACCACGACTACGACCATAACCACGACCGCGACCACGTCTGCGGTGACCACCTCGCGTATTATCCCAAGTTTGGTGGTTTCTAGAAATTTGAGCTGCATTCGCTTCTGGGAATGGACTAGCACCAGTGGGTCGTGTCTCATGATTTTTTAATAATAACTCATTGTTTTGTTCAGCCAGCAATAAACAAACAATAAGTTCAGAATATTTTGTAAACCTTCTCTCTCGATATTGCTGCTGCAGGAGCATATTCGAGGCGTGGAATGTAGTAAAGGTTTTTTCAAGCATCACTTCATCGGATACCTTTTCACCACACAATTTCAGCTGTGAAGTGATTCTAAACATGGCAGAATTATATTCACTGACTGTTTTAAAATCTTGCAATCTCAGCGTCAGCCAATCATTTCTTGCCTTCGGCAGGTTGACCATCTTCAGGTGATCGAACCTTTCTTTTAAATCCTCCCAAAGATCTGCAGGATCTTGGAGAGTCAGATATTCAGACTTCAGGGCTGAATCAAAGTGATGGAGCAGAAAAATCACCGCATTGGCTTTTTCAGAGTTAGCCATATCATTTCCCTTTTCGATAGTTTTCTCCGAATTAATTGATTCGAGATGCATCTTCACATCTATTGCCGGCAGTTGATAGTTTCTTCAGAAAACTTCAAGGGGCGTAAACAGTTGCTTCGCCAGGTTAGACATAATTTATATTGAAAAGTAGTGATAGAAAATTATACCTAAAGACAGAACTCCGGCAGAATTTCCTCGTGCAATCATGCTGATAACGTGTTGTGTAAATATATAACTCAAGGCCTATTAGTGAAAAGTAATGAATCACTAACTCAATACAGTATGTAATAATAAAGTTTGACAATGAATATAGAAATGATCAATGACATAATGGGAGTTGTATTTCTCTGAATTTATCTCTCGTATGTATTGAATATTGAAGTAAGTCAATAATATGTACAACACCCATATTTATAGAAGAAAAAAAAAACCGGCTCAATCAAGTCTTGGTCAACAAGAAATTCATATTTTCTTAGCCTTGAAGATACAATCCGATTTCTGTAATGGCATAACAATTGCCAGCAGGTGCAGGCAACGCTAAATATGATGTGTAGCCCTTTGTAAAGTGATGTATAAGCCTTATAAAGTGATGTATAGACGATAGTTTGTTTTTTTTTTATTAGTTTTTGGTTCATAACCCCCATCCATCACTTTTTTATACTTACACATCATTTCATATACACATACCCATCACTTTTAAATGTGTCAGCATCTACAGGCTGCCAGCACCCAAACAACTTTCTTGAAGATATCCATATTATTACTTCATAATTAAGTGTCCGTAACAAGTTTCAGTTATTACAACTAGGATTTTATTAGGACCATGCAGTCGGCCAAATAAAACCGTGTCGAAGTCAACTAATAAGGTTAGAATAGTCTAGATTTAATTTGGACCCAGCCAATATCTGTCTAACTGGATAAATAACAGGAGCAATATTAAAATATTAATCTACGGTGGATTATGTATCATCTAACTTTGAAGTCAATTTGGTATATGGGGGATTTTGGGTTCAGTTCAAGTTGTGAATTTTAATATTTAACATATGCATAATGTGGTGTATTTTAGAGATTTTGTAATTTATTGAGTTTGCGTGATGTTATATATAATCTGATGTATTTTCACTTTTTATAATATGTTCTTATATAATCAAATTATGCATATGTAACTGTTCAGAAAAAAAAAAAAATTGCATATGTAGATTCAGGATCCAAATCACATCCGGTGATTTTAGCCCCGAGTTAAAAGTATTTAATCTATTAAACTTAGCCTGATGTGGCTGGTGGATATTTAAGCTCCGTTCCTTTTTCCATTTAATAAAGAGAGTGATTGGGTGACCTGCTGAGTTGTCAATATACATCATAAAATAATATTTATACACTTACTTATATATTATATATATAATTAAAAATAATTGAATATATTAAATTCCTCTCTCTAAATAACTTAGGCCCTGTTCTCTAGAACTTATTTTCAGGACTTATTATTTTTTTTTTTTCAAAATCAGATCAGTCCAGATCAGATAAGAAACATTCAGATCAGACCAGTTCAAATCAGATCAGATCAGACCAGACCAGAAACATTCAGACCAGACCAGACCAGATCAGATCATTATAATAAAATTATATAATTATATATAATATTCTTTTATAAAAAGTAAAAAGATATAGCAATACAAATATTAATTATATTGTAGTTATTTAAAAATATTCTTTTGCTCATCAAAATATTATTTAAATATACTAGTCACGTTCTTAATATATTTTATATTATAAATACTTTCAAAATATAATTTTAAATACTTTCATTAAATATGTTTAAAATATATAATAATGATAATAACAATAATAATCATAATAATAGTAATAATAATAGTTTTAATTAACTCTTAATAATTATTATTTTATTAACTATTATTATAATTATAATTAATTAACTATTAATAATTAATTATTATTGAAAATACTAATATATAATAAATACTATATTAGTAATTAGTAGTAATAATTAACAATAATAATAAAAACAATTAATTAATTATTATTACTATTATATAATAATAATAAACTAATCACTAATTTATTAATAAATTATTTTTTCATAATTACTAATTTATTGTTACTATTATTATAATAAATTAATTATTAATTTTATTATTATTATTATTATTATTATTATTATTATTATTATTATTACCATAAATTTAATTAGAATCAAAATATAAATAAAATAAGATCAAACCAAATCAGACCAGATCAATTCAGATCAGACCAGACCAGACCAGATAAAATCATATCAGAACAGACCAGACCAGACAAATTTAGATCAGACCAGACCAGGTCTTATAAATTCAGATCAGACCAGAAAAATTAAGGCCTAGAGAACATGGCCTTAACCTAATTCCCAATAGCAGTTGGCTTGAGTGGATGGGGCTCTAGTCGCTTAAGCAATGTCTCGTGTTCGAGCCTTGTGTATGCAAAAAATTGCTTTGGGAGAGACGCCCTTAATTGCCCTTGCAGATCCTCGAGGGATTAGTCTTGGGTCCAATGTGGCCTGAGGATACCTGGTATTCACCTAAATAACTTAACCTAATTCCCAAAAATCATACTATATGTCAAATTAATAACTTAGTTAGTCAATCAATCAGTAGTCCTTTAATACAAGAGTTGGGCAAACACACTTTATAGTACTGAGTTTTTTGTTTTCTCTTTTTCCCTTTTTTTGTTCAAATTGTTTGTTTTCTTACAAATTTCAAAATTGATGATGTTTTGGCCATATTTAGATGTCTTTTGAAGCAAATTTATTTTGCTTTCAATTGTTCTGATTGACTGAAGCATAGTTATCAAAATCGCGATCCTGATCGTATGATCGCACGATCCTACGATCCTACCCATTAAAAACGATCCGGATCGCCATAGGATCGAAAATATGGTAGGATCGCAGTGGGATCGGTAGGATCGGAGTAGGATCGTAGGATCGCTAAGCGATCCGATCCTATCCCTTTGGTTTTTTTTTTTTTTTTTTTTTTTTTTTTTTTTTTTTCTGGAGCAAAATTACTTATTATCTCTAGCTCTTTGTGATTTTGGTCATGATGTTATTTTTGTCAATTTTATTTAATATATCTTTGCATATATTGAACTTAAAATTGTTGGGTTATGTGTCATTTTTTAACTTCTATTGGATCATTAATAAGCATATAATTAACTATCAAATTCTTGTTAAAAATTGATCTAAAATATATATTTTTAATTATGCATGTCACCAGTTTAATGAGATAATTAACAAATAATAATTTTTAAAAATATAAATAATAATTTCATAAGATCTTAGGATCCCGATTCGATCCTATGATCCCGATCTTGCAAAGACAAAAACGATCCTACTTAGGATCCCGATCTTGATAACCTTGGACTGAAGGCCTACATCATTAATTAACAACCAGAAATGGGCAAAAAAGGCCTTCCAAACATTTGCAGATACCTTGGGCTAGTTTATACGAAATTGATCAATTAAGTTTTTTCATCACTTCTAAAACTTGGAGTGTATATATAATATGGAAAAAAGGAACAAATGGTACTTTTCTTTTTTACAAAAAAGCCAAACCGGTCATTTTTTTTATTTTTTTCTCCTAATTGGTCCGCTACATATATTAATTACGTCCCAATCAGCCCAATGTTCACTAATTACTCCCTAATTGCTGACGTGTCAAATGTTTTTTTGCCAAATTGGTCCGTTTTTTTGCAAAAAATCTAAATTGTTCCATTAGTAAATTTTTGCCACATTTCATGCAGTCCAATGCACATTTAGACCACTAATAATTCAAGATCGCTACATGTAAAAATTCTAAAATTTTTACATTTAAAAGTTACACGACAAGACGAATCTAATAAGATCCCACATAACTTATTTTCACTTATATAACTACGTTTAAACTTCAAATCAAAGCATATGTATGAGTAGTATCAAATTAGCCAATGTAGTTATTAAGAAACGGAGCGAGTATATCGCAATTGGTCTTCATTTTATGGAGAAAGACAAAAAACCATCAATTTCTAAAAGAAGATCCACTGCGGTAGCTGCTGACCAGAAATCCGATGACATCCAGCGAAGGTGCTGCCCAATTCGATGTGAGAATGGGCTTCCAACAGAGGAGGGAGTCGCTTGACCTACGTTTTCCAAGAACATCATTTTGTGCGACTTCCTCCTATGTGCAGTACCTTCGCTGGATGCCATAGAAGTTCTAGTCAGCAGCTAACGCTTGGATCTTCTATTAGAGCTCGGTGGTTTTTTGTCTTTCTCCATAAAATAAAGACCAATTGCGATATACTCCCTCCGTTTCTTAATAACTACATTGGCTAATTTGCTATTATTCACACATATGCTTTGATTTAAAGTTTAAACATAGTTATACAAGTTAAAATAAGTCAAGTGGGATCTTGTAAGATTCGTCATGTCATGTAATTTTTAAATATCAAAATTTTAGAATTTTATATATACCGAACTTGAATTATTAGTGGTTTAGAATGTGCATTGGACTGCATGAAATGGGACAAATATTTACTAACGGACTAGTTTAGATTTTTTTGCAAAAAACGGACCAATTTGGCAAAAAACATTTGACACGTCAGCAATTAGAGCGTAATTAGTTAACATTAAACTAATTGGGACATGTTTAGTATATGTAGCGGACCAATTGAAAACAAAATAAAAAAAAGGACGGATTTAGCTTTTAATAAAAAAAAAGTACTATTTGTTCCTTTTTCCGTATATATAATACAACATGCTCTCCATTTCACAAGTAATTGTTGTTTTCCAATGAATTCTTTTTTTTTTTTTTAATTTCCAAACAGTAATTGTTTCGTAACATCATTGATATTATAATTCTTACATTCTCCTTTCTGTTTCACCTGTATTAATTAATTACTAGTATTACTCCGCCCGAATGGGCGGTGATATGATAACCATAAATAAAATATAGTTGAGTAATTAAATATTGAAAGATATTTTTTTTGGTAAACATTGACACTTATATGTCGGCAAAGGTATGTGGGAGCCTAAGTCACATAAATTACAAAGCTAGATTGTTGAAAGATAATATTGATTTATTAATTGTAAAGCCCAATTGAATATAATTATTTAGATAAAATATTTTATTAATTTTTTTATTAAAATATTATTCTTTAATTAAAAATACTAAATTATAAATAAACATATAATACTACAATATAAGTTATACTTTATTCAAAGCCAATTGAATTTTAATTTCAAATAATATAATCTATATAATAAATCCTGAATACTTTTTGGCTTGTGCAGACTGTATTGTCCTTACTTAATATAACTAAATCTTTTTAATCTTTAGGGTTTTATCAGTGATTATACCACCATTTTTTAATCTATGGCTACAATTAATCCACGCCAGTGCTGATTAATCATATATAATACACGTCAGCGCTGATTAATTATACTTGCCATATCATCAACTTTTAATACTATATGTAACGTGGGCTAACCCCCCCCCCCCCCCCCCCCCCCCAACGGCTTTAAAACGCGTCTACAAGGTAGAGGTGTCCACACCTTATAAGGCATGTTTCGTTTCCCTCTCCAACCGATGTGGGATGTCACAATCCACCCCCCTAGGGGCCCAGCGTCCCCGATGGCACACCGGCCTGGGTACTGGCTCTGATACCATCTGTAACGTCCCCAGTCACACCCACTTGTAGATATTGTCCGCTTTGGGCTATCCCCCCCCCCCCCCCCTAACGGCTTTAAAACGCGTCTACAAGGGAGATGTGTCCACACCCTTATAAGGCATGCTTCGTTTCCCTCTCCAACCGATGTGGGGTGTCGCACTATATTTAGATCATAAATCTATAATATATTATAAAATTTTTTTAGAAAATATTTTTATATATTTTCAAAAGATATAAATTTTAAACAAATTATACTTCATATTTGATGGTTAAGAAATATTTAATTGAACCCATATATTATAAACTTTTTAATAATATATATATATTCAATATTAAATTAGTTGTATTAAAATTTGAGCCTAAAGTATTTTTTTGTTATGCACAACCTATACAAGCTAGAGAAAGACTGGAGTATTAATAAGTATTCATCTTTTTTTTTTGAGGAAAATAGTACTTTATTTCATTCATAATCACAATCTCGTACAGTGTAGTAGATTGGGAAAACAAAACCACAGTAGCAGGAATTGAAATACCAGTGGGTAGCAACAAATAAAAACGCCCTCTGCTACACCTAACTGTTCACTTCATCTGGCAACATCATGGGGCGAAACGACACAAGAAACAGCAGCAGCCTCGGCGTTCAAGAATAGCCATCATTGCAAGCGACCACCACAATCAGTATACTTACACCTAAACTGGCGGATATGCTAGAGTCCGCAATGCACAGAACATGTGATGCATAAAATAGACGAACCCAAAACATGCTTCGGAACTCACATTTCCCCTGCTGAAAATAATTGATTCCAATGTATCGAAATGAAAGGGCTTTGTAAAGGATGAGGGGAAACAGAGCAAGAGGTTGAGAGAAAGGATAAAATCCAAAGAAAGAAATGGGGAGCCATTTATGCATAAACATACAAAAGTTCTATGGAAAAACATAGATAGCTTATCAATATGAAATCCGAATCCCACCTCTGAGTAACCAAAAGAATATAGGCAATCTAACCCAAACCCCCAAACTTACTGTCAAAGGCTCAAAGTGTATCCCTAATAAAGACAAACCCATAAAACTGAACTCCAACCCCTTTACTCTTTTAAATATCTCTACTTCTTCTTTTTTTTTTTTGTGTGTTAATCCAAATTTTTTTTTTCTTTCTTTTTTTTTTTCTTTATTTTTTTTTTCTTTTTTTCTGGGGGTCGCAAAACACCCACTGTCAAGGCAAAAACACACAAATGAGCTACTAATCTTTCTCAGAACCAGCCTTAAACATAAACCAGTCTTAAACACCCGGATGCAATATTAATAGGTTCTCTTCTTGATATTATCAAAGAAATATTCCCACCCAACAGTACCCAACTGCCCCCTTGCGGCAATGAATAATATTTTACTATATGGTGCATAAACAGTCCTTTAACTTCCAATGTTGTCAAGGATCTATATGGCTAAAGAAAATGGGGATCCAAATGGTCTGGGAACAACGAGGTAGCACAAAAGAGGATATATCAATTATGCTCGATCAAGGCTCACTAGGGGATAAGGGAAAGCGTGTAGGGGGAACGGCAGTCAAAAAAATCAAAAACAAGGGGAGGTCCGAAAGCCCTTATCATGTTCGATACACCGGAATAAATTAATGCAAGCTCAATGCGAGTAATAAAGCAGCTCTAGGGTGTCAAAATTAGCGTCACCTCAACATACCTCCGGATAAGTTGCAGCTTAGATGTAGCAATCACCAAGCAGCAATTGCTGATCACCAAAAGGCCCCATCAGTATCAGCATCCTTTGAGAGAAAACGTAGCAACAGCCATTGCAGTCATGACAGCGTCGACAGCAGAAACAAACACTTATGATCGGACCATTCCTTACCAGCAACAATCAGCGACATCAACATCCTCCTTCCTAGCTTCCCTTTTACTCCCGCCGCCAAGCCAAGAGTAATATAGGCCTCCAGAACTCCAACCAAGGCAAAATACAGGTTCCACCTACAAAATAGAAGCTCGTAAATATGAAAAACAATTGCGTCCATTCAAAAAGTCGATCAAGCCTTGCATCCGCCCCATAATTTTCTGTTCTCCTTCTTCAGTGTACGCCAACCAGTAGCAAGCTTCAACAGGGCTATGTAAAACATTAGCCTTTTGACCTCTACTCAACTTACACTCCATCTGCAGCAGCCTGGGACTATCGATAGCAACGGGAAAGGGGATACAACGGAAACAGCATGTCACAGACCAACCATTCCAAGGCCCATTGTTCAGTACCACTCCTCAATTTTCTCGCCCCCGGCTGCACCCGCTTTAGCCCATTGATCCGCCAAATTGTTCCTTTCTCTTAATATATGTTGAAACCGCACTTCCCCCGCACACCTCACAAGGGCTATAACGGGACCAACAAGCCCGTGAAACCTCCATGGGATAGCATTCGGATCACTCATCCATTTCACCACATTTTCCGAGTCACATTCAAAAAGTAGTTTTTGCAAAGGAAAGCCGTGATCACGGATGATAGCCTGGCATACCCGACTTATAGCCGTGAGTTCTGCTTTAGTTGAATCCGCAACACCAATATAGTCGGATAGGATAAAAATCACTGTGCCAGACGCGTCTCTAATAATTCCACCAATCCCGGCTGGCCCCGGGTTACCTAGAGAAGAACCATCTGTGTTGATCTTGCACCAACCCGTATCCGGTCGTATCGAGCTCAAACCGCTCCTGGGAACCTTTCTTTTTGACCGTCCGGCCCCTGGTAATACCTCAAGGATGTTGTCACCTGTGGACCAGTGTCCAATATCCATAAATCTCCAAGCGGCTTTTACCCAAAGCTTGATCAGCCATTTTATCTCCTCGATGATCGCTGCCCCGTTCCAGGTTTTACCTTGGAAAATAACCTCATTTCTCCACTTCCAAACACACCAAAAAATGGCCAACCCCGACAGGCACCACACCTCCTTACCGCCTCTACTAAGCTCACTGTCCATCCACCAATGTAAAAGTTGTGACACATTACCAGGGAGAGCACACCTTACCCCAAACCACCCTGCACAAACATACCACAAAGGACTAACTGACTCGCAATGGCAGAATAGATGGTCTGTTGTTTCCGTCTCATTCAAACATAAAACACAATTTGCGGCCTCTTGTGGAATGCACCCCTTTTTAACCAATTCCCCCCTTACTGGTAGTGCATTCTTGGCAATCTTCCATACCAATAATTTCACCCTCATTGGGGCCTTTAGTTTCCACAAATATCTCCAAAACCACTGTAATTCAGTCTCCTCCATACCTGGTCTGTATTGCCAATAGGACTTGATTGAAAACTCCCCATTCCCCTCCATTCTCCATACCACCCTATCCTCCACAAACCTGTGTAACCGAGCCCCCTTAATCACCCCCATGAATTCGCTCCAAACATCTACTTCCCAATCAAATAATTTCCTCCTAAGCCGAATATTCCATTCCCACTCCAAACCCGACCAAACCCCGAAATCTGCTACCACCCCATCCTTATCCAATGCTAATGAAAACAACCTAGGAAATAGTTCCCTCAACCGACTGCCCTCAACCGCCCATATGTCATGCCAGAACCTAGTACGGAGACCATTTCCTATTAGTATGCAAAATCCTTCCCTGTTGTTCATAGCATACGAGTTGTCCCAAGCCTGACTGATGTGGCCCCATAAAGATTTCACAGGTCTGGTCCCCGGAATCAAAGGGCAATGGCCTCCATAGTATTTATGATCTATTATCTTCCTCCACAGCGTGTTCTCCCTCCCAAATCTCCAACGCCATTTGAGTAATAATGCCTCATTAAGTCTCCTTGTATCCCACACCCCCAGCCCTCCATCATTCATATGGCTACAAATCCTATCCCACCCGATAGTATGCAATTTTCTTGACCCATCCCATTCATTCCAATAAAAACCCCTCTTAATTTTTTCTATTCTTTCGGCCACTGCCCTTGGCACCTTAAAGATAGAAAGATAATAAATCGGAAGGGAAGACAAGACCGCTTTGATGAGACATAACCTGCCAGCCTGTGATAATAATCTTCCTTTCCACCCGGCCAACTTACTCTCCACCCTGTCCAAAACCGGTTTCCAAATATCCAGTCCGTTTATCCTCCCACCTAATGGTATCCCCAAATATTTGAGCGGCCAAATTCCCACCCCACAGCCCAATATCGAGGCAGCATCATTCAACAGATCTCCTTGGCAATTGATACCAAAAATATTACTTTTCCTGAAGTTGATTCGCAAGCCTGTTGCTAATGTCAAGCAGCATAATAATCTTTTTATAAGAACAACCTGTCCAACCTCGCCCTCGCAGAAGATGATCGTGTCATCCGCATACTGTAAATGTGTTACAGCCGGGCCTCCTCTCCCCGACTCCAGCCCTTTAATCATCCCCAATTCAACCGCCCTCGCCATAAGCCTGTTGAATACCTCCGCGATAAGAACGAACAAATATGGGGAAAGTGGATCTCCCTGTCGCAACCCCTTTTGCATCTGGAAAAATTTTGTTGGTGTGCCGTTGATGAGCACAGCGGCAGAAGCTCTAGTTACGCATTCTTTCATCCATCCCAACCACTTATCACCAAAACCCATCTCCTCCAGCAGACCTAATAGAGCACCCCAAGAGACGTTATCATATGTTTTTGCAAAATCCAATTTGATCACGAAACCACTACGTCCGGCTGCCTTTGTCGTTTGAATAACTTCTGCCGCTATAAGCACTCCATCCAAAATTTGTCTCCCTCTGATGAACGCCATCTGAGACTCTCCCACCAAACCACTCAGAACTCCTTGAATCCTTAGGAATTAGCGTGATAAAGGAACCACCGACCTCATGAGGCAGTTTTCCCTCCTTGTCAAATCTATCGAACAATTCCATGACTTTCACCTTGATGATTTCCCAATATCTTTTGAAAAAGCTCAAGTTGAAACCATCCGGACCCGGCGCCCGACTTCCATCGCACTTCCACAGCGCCATCCTGACTTCCTCTTCAGAAAATGATCTTTCCAACCACCCCCTGTCCTCATCACTAATCCTGGCTAATCCAATATAACACCCCCTGAATACAGTGTCTTCTTGCTGAGTAAACATCGACTTAAAGTGTATATACGCCACATCCTTGATTTCTTTCGGATCATCAATGACTTGACCTCCCCACTGGATAGCCCCAATAAAACCTTTCTTCCTGTTCATACCAGCAGACGCATGAAAAAACCTGGTATTATTGTCGCCTTCTCTAATCCACTTGATCCTGGACTTTTGGAACCACCGACGCTCCTCCGACAAATATAGATTTTTTAACTCCCCTTTTTTTATCCACCACCTGTGGAAGACCTCGTCCCCCTCAGCCTGCCCCTGTGCCGTATTCTCCAAATCCACAATCTCTGCCTCCAAATTCTGAATTTTTTTCTCTAACGCAACAGCACTATATCCATCCCACTGCCGGACTCTATTCTTCAATAATCTTAGAATATCACAGACCCCCTCACCCCTAGCCTGCCCTTCACCACTCCCACCCACAGCCCAAACCTCTCTAACTAAATCCGAAAATCCTTTTTCTTCCATCCAATAATTATAGAAACGAAATGGTTTAGGGCCCCAAGATTTTTCCTTAGTTTCCAATCGGACTGGGTAATGGTCCGAAAGCACAGACTCTCCTCTTCTTTGAACTAACCCGTCAGCCACCCCCAACCATCCTGGCGAAACTAAGAACCTGTCAAGACGGCTTTTAGCCCTCCCTCCCCCACCCACCCAAGTGAAGAATCCCCCATCAATTGGCAAGTCAATTAACCCTAACCTATCAACAAACGCCCTAAAATCTCTCATAGACCCTGTATCCATGCTAACTCCGACCCTCTCTCCCTCCGACAAGACCGCATTAAAATCACCGTTAAAGCACCACAATTCCCCATTCGCCAGACTACATTTTCCTACTAAAAGTTCCCAGAATTCTTCCCTATCTCTCCTACTATTTGGAGCGTGAACCGTTATCAAATTGATAACCCCATTAATCCCCCTTATACTGCCCCTTACCCAAACAAATTTCGGGCCTGTTTCCACCACCCCAAACGAGCTGGAGTTAGTATCCCATATCACCAACAAGCCGCCAGCATTCCCGCTTGCCGGCTGGAAGCAGAAGTTACACCCATTGGATCCCCAAATTCTCCGTACCAATCTCTCTCCAATTACCCCCATTTTAGTTTCTTGTGCGCACAATACTGTCGGCCTAACCTTTTTACACATTCTCATAACCGCCCTCCGCCGCACCCCCCCGTTCAGCCCCCTTAGATTACAAGTGACAATCCGCATTTTACCGGTCACCACCCAATAGAGAAAACCCCTCCTCCACCTACGACCTGCCCATCTCCAATAAGACCCTCCTCTCCGCCACCTCCCTTTCCTTCTCACAAACCAATCCCAAATCCATTGCAAGATCTAAAATTTCATCCACCTCCCTAAAGTCTACCACTTTGACCCCATCCGGCATCCGAAATGTTGAAAATTGTAACTTGGCAAATTGGTCCCCCCTATCACTTTCAACAGCGGAAATTTTCCTACTCCCAGACCGACTAATATTACCCACCTTCGTTTTACATGGCCGGCCCCTACGCTTCGCCCCTTTCCTCCCTCTCAGTACCAAATTCATTGCCTCCTCTATCTTTTTAAATTCCGGAACCTCCGAGAGTTGAAGCGCCTTCTTTGGTCTAGAGAACTGCCTTTGCGAACCGCCAATCCCCTGATCTGATTCTGCATACTCGTCTTCTGCTTCAAGGGCCGCTGGCTCACCGCCAACATCCCCTTCTGCGCCGTTTACTTCCTGTTCGATACTTGTCTCCTCAAGCGAGGATTGCCGATTATCTGACTCCGGACCATCCCTGCCCCGCGCGCCACTTCTATCTATCTCTATAGGCCCACTCTCTTTTTCAATTAATATATGTCCACTGACCTCCAATTCTCGGCCCACTCCCAGCGGCCCAATACCATTTATATTTCCGACAAGACCCGGCCCATTAATCATCTCTTTTGAAATAGTTACGTCTGCCTCCTCATTTACTATCTCCGTCTCAATTTCACAGTCCCCATGTCCTCGAAAATCCCCATTGCATGCGCCATAATGAAAATCGTTTGTGGCCGCCATCCTATCCACCTTTACCATTTCCCTATAATCGCCCTTTAGCGACCCTGCCAATACCCCGGACTTGGGCTCCTTAGACCGCCCCTGTCCCTGTGACTCCGAAAGAAGGTCCACTGTTCCATTGGCAAGCTGCCTTGCCTCTGGTGTATGCCGTTTGTCCTCCTCCTCATTCACCGCCACCACAACTTCTTCGCCGGGATTGACTACAAAGCGCACCGCTGACACCGTCCCACCCACCTGCACTTGTAACTCCGTCGGGAAGTTCATCCCTGCATCGACTGCCACCAGGATCTTGGCACGATCTAGTCTCTTCTTCTCCTTCGTCTCCTTCTCGGCCGAAATTATCCTGCCCCAACCTCTCACCAACTCTTGGAAGTTCTCTTCGCACCATGCTGTAGAAGGTAACCCATACACGTAAAACCATAACAATTGCCGCTGAAACTTTTGACAATTTCCGTCCCACGAGCATTTTCTAAAATATACCAGGTTAGATTTATTACATGAAAAGAGTTATGATTTACGGGAAGGGGTTTAGGGATATATATATTAAGCTTAATAGTCTTTTTATTACTCAAGTATGGTGCTTTGGTTTCGAATGGCGCTGTGGTCCTCTCTGTCATGAAATGTTGACAAATCTCATGGCACAGCCGGGATAAATTGACCTTCAGCCTGTCACACTGAGGATCCTCGGCAAATATGCCATGATACTTCTCATCAATCCTTGTCATAAGATTTCCTGCCATGAAACTTTTGACTGATTCCCACTACATGAGTATTTTCCGAAAAATCATGATCCTGGTTTAGATTTTATTTAATGAAATCAATTTATGATGGCGGGGTTGTGATTAGGGATATATTTATAAGTAGTCATGTTTTTATTGCTCGTGTTTAAGAAACTGTGCCCCCGAAAGCGCACGGTGTCAAAAATTGCAGTAATTTATAGTAAGACCGGATCGTTCACTGGAGGATGTGCGATAGAAGCAGGTCCCACGTCGTTTTTACTAGATTTTCCATTCGTATTGCTCAATAGGTTTGAAAGATGATTAATATCTACTGACATGAATTTAAACTAGATCTTGAAAGCAGTTAAATTAATCTACAAAGCAAATAAATCTATTCTAGAAAGCGGATAAAAATTATTCTAAGAATGCAGTAAACATTATCTATGAAAGCAGGGAAAAGGTGCATTGTGCCAACCGTGAGGCTGAATCACAATGTAGACAGAAAGGACAGGAAGAAAAGAATGAAAATTGGACAAGAGTGAGATACAGCAATATTAAACTTCCATTTTTGTACGCAGATCTTTGTTTGGGATAATTCTATCAGATAGCTGATTCTCATGCTCTCAATAATGCTTTCCCTTTAACAGACAGGTACTTGCAATATGAGTTTACATGTTCTTAAGACCGCAAATTCTAAGATACCACAGATTTGTAACTGCCCTGGCCTGGGTGTGTTACTTCATCTGTGGTGGAAAAGCAACACCCGACACATCATTTATGGAAATGTCAAGTACCACTATCATTCTCCCATGTCACCCCCAAAGATTTGAATTAAGCCCTAAACTATCCCTTAACTGTCAATCCTAGTAGCAGTTACACAACTCTCAATACAACCGAGTGACCTCTAATGAAAGCGGTTAAAAGAAAGCTGTAAAGAAAGCATTTAAAACCTATCACTCGGAGGTTTTGAAAATCTGACCTTGGTAGTAAAAGACAGCTCCCCATCAGGATGAAGGAGTATGGATCAAGAATTCCCGGCTCTCAGTGAACCACTAGTGTGTTCACTTCCTTCCGGGTGATTATGAGATACAAACTAATGAAACGAACTAATAAATTAGTTCGTTCCGGATGCATTCACTCAGGACTCAAAAGTAGGTTTTGGCAGAAGAGGATAGCAGTTGAAAGAAAACTCAACCCTATCTTGGAAAATAACCAAGGCCTGGATGATGTTCCTCTAAGATTATTTACTACACTGTATTTGAATCCAAGTGGACCCCATCTCGGTGTAGCACTTAATCTTACATTTCCATCAACCAGCAATTTTGGAAAATAATGGATTTGAAAATCATTCCCTGTCAGGTACTAGACTCTCAATTAAAACACAGACCCTTTCAGTCTAGGCGAGACCTAATCGCTGAATCTGCTTCTAATTTCCCAAAATACAACCCTTGACAGGATATGAATTAGTCATAACTGAAGAATTTATCCCTTACTCAGATCCGGATTTTTTAAAGAGGTTTTTGTTGGAAATTTATAAAGCAATATCTGTTTAAGATCTAGACTTCTATTGTCCAAGGGAAGGATCCCAAAATAATTACAGACCACAATAGTATATAATATTATCATGCATAAAGATATATGGAAGTGTAAAATTAATTGACCCAAAATATAAATGCGGGTCTAGACAGAAGGTGAAACACAGACATGAAGTAGTCAAGGGACCAAAGTAATGGCAGAATAATCAGGTGGACTGTAAACATCTACTGTCCAATTTCCCAATTACTCGGATGGAGCGAATTTAGACAACTTAGACCCTATAATGGTGGTGTCAACACCAGTTGGGCCTCCACTGTCTGTGAATTCGGATAAAAACCTACATGCTTCCCTTCTATAATGATCATCAGTTGGCATTGACTGATGCCAACTGACTCCCAGTACGGATTGGAATTTAGGTTTGGAAATTAAGATAATAATAAAAATAAAACTGTATCTGGATGGAAGTCAGCCGAGCAGCTATCAGAACCCCGGATGGGCGAACCGCCAAGGCTTCCACTGACAATCGTCCAGACCATGCAAAATAACAATTAGTAACTAATACCCAGAATACGAGCTAGTTATCCATGAGGGAGTACCCGCCAACATTAGTCTGATGTATTCTTTACTAATGGTTCCACACAACACACAAAGACAAAATAAATAAGAAATAAAAGAAGATCCCTTGTATGAGAGACATTGGTTTCTCATGCAAGGTTGTGGATTGGGTCCACAATTGATGGTCTTAAATAATCCTTCCTACCATAATTAATTACAGTCCGGATTGTCTGTTTAAGTCATCAAGATTTTGTTTATAGAGGAGTATTTTACTGGCAATTGAACAAAGGTCCTTTAATCATGATGATTATTGATGTTTAATTATTGCTAATCTCAATCTTTAATCATCAATGAGTCAAGGGTTCAATCAGTTAAGCGATGAAAATGGAGAATCAAAATTTGGGCAGCATAACACCCTATATTGCAATTCCAGAATGTTACATCCTAACCCGTGGGGTTATGATGTGAGTGTTGCAATATAAAATAGGAAGAGAATGAAGGTTGTTTGAGATTAAATAGAGGGAGAGGGACCCTTGTCGCGATATCATAAATTTTGTCGCGGACCGAGGTCCGCGACATGGACATCCCGACAAGTTTTTAGAATTTTTGGCAGCATAACGCCTCTTTGTCGCTATGCAAGATTTTGTCGCGGAACGTGGTTCCGCGACAAGAGTGACATCGCGACAAAGTGTTTTCAGAAAATTCCTAAAGCATTTGAACCTTTGTCGCTATGCATGGAAATTTTGTCGCGGAACGTGGTTCCGCGACAAGGTGTTCCGCGACAAAGTGTTCAAAGATCAAGGAACATGGCATAATTTTTCTGTCTCAGAATGGGATTTTGTCGCGGAACGTGGCTCCGCGACAAGATGATTCCGCGACAAAAAGCCATGAAGACAAAATGCAAGAGTTTGGCTCCTTTGTCGCTATGCATGGACAGTTTTGTCGCGGAACGTGGCTCCGCGATAAGGTATTCCGCGACAAAGGGTTTTAAATTATGGAGACAAGTGTCTTGAAACACCTTGGTCGCGGGACAGCCATTTTGTCGCGGAACGTGGTTCCGCGCCAGAAGGCGGTTGGCGCCCAAGGTGGTTCAGGACAAAAGTCAGAAAAAGCAGAAATGAACAGTGGCATGCAAACAGCGTGATCTCACCCTATTTCAGATCAAAAAGCTATTCTAAGCTAAAAATAAGCAAGAAACATTCAAAATAAAGAAGAACATGCCTAAACAAAAATAACAAGGATGGGCAGAATATTAAAATAAAGCAGGAGTCCTAATCTAGGGTTTGATCACACATCCACACAACATTATCCATAAAATGCTAACAGTAAACATAAATAGGCATAATGGGGGTCAAGAGACCCCAAAACGAAAAAGAAAGCATAAATCCATGGGGTGTGAGACCCATTTCATGATTTGGGACACAAATGATGAATGTTTTCCCATATTATTGAAGAGGTATTGTTAATACCCATGATTTGGGTATTACAAACCCTAAAACAAGAGTTTAGAAACCAAAACATGGTATAAAAATGGCTATCTAAGCAACTGTGAACAGTAAAAATACTAAACTAAGCTAAACTAAGAGCAAAAATTAAATAATACATGAAAATAAACATAAACTACTCTACCTAAGGAAGAACTCCTAAGCTTGCCTTCAAGAGCTCTACTAAGATTTTAATCTCTCCAACTAGCCAACTCTTAGCTCATGGGAGGCACCTCATATTTATAGAAGTGTAACCCTAAGCCCATGGGCCTTGATTCTAGCCCATTGTGTCTTAAGACATCACACACATCACAGCTTTGTCTCGGAGCATCAAGTTGGTCGCGGAACACACTGCATGTGGCAAGGCTTCTCGACTGGGTCTTGTGTCTCTAATTGTGCATCTTGGTCGCGGAACATGCCTTTGTCGCGGAGCATGCCATCGCGACAAAGGTCATCGCGACAAAGGGCTTGGCTGGTCTCCTTTCATCTGGGCCACTTGGTCGCGGAACCCCTCCTTTGTCGCGGAACACTGCATCGCGCCAAGGGGCTTCCGCGACAAAGGTCTTCCTGGGCCTGCTGGATTGGGCCAGATGGGCCGAAAATATTCTTTTTGTGGGCTTTTCTATCTTTTTGTTTCCTTTTCTTTTTCTCATGTTTTTGGATTTTTCTAACATAAATATGTAATAAAATTACATATTTATGTCTTTTTCACACCAGCTTATTATTTTTACAATTATGCATAAATCAGTCCAATTCGACTGCTTTCTTACTTAATGTAAGACCGGAATGCGATCAAATGCCCGTTTAAGACACGGAAATGGATTGAAAATAATGGTCATTTCTGGCCATTATCAACATCCTCACATTTAATACTGATCGTCCCCGAGCAGTCAGAGTCAATGTTCGTAAGAACACGGACTCTACATATTCAATTCATTTTCGTGGCTCCATAAATCACATTCTTTTTGGATTGGGATAAGACAATCAAAAACTGCAAGTATTAAATTCTCTTGATTGCAGTGTTTAATGAAATGATACTTGCTCACTATATCGGGCCTACAAATCAAACATCATTATCAACCCTTCATGAATATCATGTTTGAAAGATGTAAAGATTAGAAATGAGAATTAAGGGATGACATGAACATTTTAAATGAAACAGAGCCTCACTTATGAGAGAATCGGAAAGATCACTCACTCTCAATTGGGGTTTAATCATGAACGCTCAAAATCAAATTTAATTAAATTATCCCATAAGCTCGCAATCAGACCAACTCGCCACCGGCTCATTTCTTCAAATCGAGATCACGAGGTCTTATTCGATGGTTATAACGGGGCATACGGTTGTAACATTAGGTGGGAAAAGGGAATTATTGGGCTAAGAAGTGGCAAGAATTAATTCTATCATAACTTGGCATTTTTATTTAAAATTTATGATCATCAATGTTTCTCTTTCTTTTTGATTTTCTTTCTATTGCATGACATTAGACTATTGTCTAATTGCTTGTCATCTGCAATTTATTTGTGTTGAATGACATTCAACTTTT
Source organism: Hygrophila difformis (assembly GCA_030278955.1). Lineage (NCBI taxonomy): Eukaryota > Viridiplantae > Streptophyta > Magnoliopsida > Lamiales > Acanthaceae > Hygrophila > Hygrophila difformis. The sequence continues at coordinate 7,600,671 of JAOANR010000011.1, forward strand.
TTTTTTTTTTTGAATCGGTTTATAGAATACCGATTTATAGTTTTCATTGATGATCAAAAATTGTAATGCCTTGATAGAATTCATCCTTGCACACTTGGGTTTGATTTTCTTGGTCTTTTTATAAGGCTAGGAATAATATAGAGGGCTTCAAAGAAAAATTAGGCTTATAGGCTCAAATTGGTTAATCCTAAAGGGAAAATATTTTTGGGTTTGGATTTCAAAAGAAGGCCAAGAATTTGGGTTTTCTAGGTGCCTCGATCATATGCTCGATTTCGGGAATATGGCATGGTCTTGAATCGGTCCCAATTGCAAGTTCTAGTTTCCTTTAATCAAAATGATTCACACATCAAAGAAAATGAATGAGTAAAAGTGACTCATGGCTCAAATCTCACAAGGTTGGGTTGATTCATGTCATACAATATTCTCAAATTTAATCAAAGCTTAATTCTAACAATTTATTCAATCGAAATCTCTAACATGCAAATTTATTACCCAATAAGCTGATCGCATCATTAAATTTTTATAGCTCAAAACCTCAGGAGTTCATGTCATGCATGTCTTCAATTATATTATCCCAATTTGAAAGTCTGAAAATTTAATCATAAGCCTAAATTCAACCTGTGAATTTAGAGCAAGTTTATGCATATTTTTGCTGGTTATTTAATTGAAAGCAGTAAAGAGGCACTGCTGACATACTAAGTATGTCAACAGCATATTTTTGGTCTGACAGTCACTTATTCATCTCGGACTGTACAGACATCTTTTTCGAAAAGGAAAGCAAGTAAAGATTTGTTCAGTGGTCTCAAAAGCTGAGTTCCAATTTAGGGAAAGCAGTAAATACATCCGAGGCAAGGGATTCTCGTGCAGTTAATACGAACCTGCACACACAAAAGGAGGAATCCCTTGCAGATTACTACTACTAAGATGGAAATGAAATAAAGCAAGGTAAAGTGGAACTAGGATTCTTCCTTCTTTCTTCAGGGCATGTATCGGAGCCAGAGGACACAGCTGGAAAGCTCACAACGCAGGCACCAATCGCGGTTTCTCAGAGGTGCATGCCATCTTGGGCAGTAGACTCTGACTCCTTGATCCGCCCACAGTTGTGGGTTGTCTGGGTTGTCAGTTATCCAAGCGAGGACGTTGATGGACGTATACCGAAAAACTGATCGATCTGTCACCATCCTGTCGATCATTCTGATTCCCTGCTCAACTTGGCCTTCGTCCGTCTTACTCATAAGCATCAGTCCGCGGGTGAAGATTGATGCCTTATGGTTGTCCTCAAGTCCTGGGCGTAGCAGTTCACAAGCGTGCTCCTCATTCCCTTCTGCAAATGCTCTGAGTGCTGGGATGATCTGAAGATTTAAGTTTCCTGCTGTTGTGCATATTCGCAGGAATCTCTCCTTTTGCCGACGGATCCTTCCTTGCCATCTCTTCACAGTGGAGGAGTTAACCTCGCATCGCCTGTACACGATGGTAAGGTTTCCAGCATCCTTGAGCTTCTTGCATACCCGTTGTGCAGCAAACACCTCCCTGATTTCATCCTCTCCTATCCGGGAGAGAATCTCACCAAGGAGTTCGAGCGGTAAGTCCAACAACTTGGTTCCCTCTGGAGCAGGGTCTGGAATGGGAGGATTACCCCTGAAAAGATAAGAAGTAATGAATCCAATTTTTGTATAATTTTCAGAAATTATTCAATTTCAGAAACCAACATCCTCACATTTAGAGCTTTGCTCTAGATGTGAGATTATTAAATTTCTGACTTGAATTTTAATTTAAAGCACATGTAAATAATATTTGGTTTTAAATGGGCTAAAGAGCCCAAAATAAAATAAAATTGGCCATTGGGCCTAAAATCTTTTTAATGGGCCATTGGGCCCAAAAGTTTTCAGTTTTATTAAACAAGTTCGAGAAACTTGTTGGAAGTGGAATGAGATGGATAGATGGAAATGGAATGCTCGAATATTGGAATGTGCAATGAAGACGTGGCGGAACGGATCTGCTATTTCTGGATAGCTTGGACTGTTTGGACAGTTAAAGCATCCAAAAATTTGCAAACACTGTTTTTAATTTTAAAATGGTTGACTTGTTTTATTTAACAAAAGTGGGATGTGAGTGGTCCCATTTTTTGATTTTTGGAAATGATAGCAGTTGGGTGACAAAAATACTGCTATCTTACTCACACTAGTGTTCCATTGGGAACAAAAGGCTTAAGTCAAATATTAAACAAAAATAACTCTTTTTGTCCTTTTCTAAAAGTTTGCTTTTATTAAAAGTGGAAGTTTCTCATTGGGTGTTTGTACTATGTTTCCATAAACAAACAAACATTTATTCCCATGAGATTTCTAACATGAGAACAAATGTGCCCAAAAAGATCTTACCTCTTTTATTACACCAACTCACACTGTGCACATCACATCAAGATCAATCAAACCAATAACATCAAGATATTCAAAACAATACCCAAATGTTCATCAGTTTGTTCTTTCCAGTTTTAAAACTTCAAAATCTTTAAACCATTACCAGTTTCAAAATGGGGTTTCAAATGTTTCAAAATAGTGCTCATAACCGAGAGCACACAAAAATCTTCAAAAATCTAAAGTTAAACGAGCACATTCACCACAGCACACCAAGAACACAACAAAATAAAGACAAAACAAAGGAGTCCGAATGGGTGCTATAAACATGGCGAAAACAGGGTTTACCCTGCCCTCCTTGGCTCGGGTCTAGGCACGGGTCCAAGGTTTGGGAGGAGTCCATGAAATCGGTCCATAGTTTCCCCTTGGAAATGGAGTGCAAGAGTGCGAAGAACACGTGGTGTTCGTTCGGATGAGAGAAAAATGGGGGAAAAGAAGATGAAGAAGTTGGAGGGAGTTGAAATGACAAGTGAAAGTGGAAAGAAACTGGAGGGGGTGGGGGGGGTATAAATACTTGAACTTTTGTCGCGGAATCCGAGACTTTGTCGCGGAACAAGGTTCCGCGACAAGGCACGGCGACATCAGAGAGGTCGCGGAGTTGAGGGTTGGTCGCGGAGTCATGCTCCGCGACAAGGCTACCGCGACAAAGTTCAGTATGGAGACAAGGTCAACGCAAGTTGTGTCGCGGAACAGGGCCTGGTCGCGATGCATGACATCGCGACAAAGGACCTTCCGCGACCAAGAATTTTGCATTTTCAAATTTCTTGGACTGGGCCCGAGTGTGATGTTGGGCCAGAGTCCATTTTATTTGATTTGGGTTGAATAAATTCAATCCAAGTAAATTCAAAATGCTGGGCTAAAATTTAAATGATCCACTTGCATGAAATTAGGTTGGGTCAGTTCCATTTATCTGTGAATTTTATTTCGGGTATTAAATTTTCTTTAATTTCCGAAAGCGTTTTCTGAGACTTATGGAACTAATCCAACCAAGAACCTGGTTTTTCCGTGTTACTCTTTTCTGCTCCTCTTTTTGGTGGTTCCGAACTTCTGCAAGGCAGATAATTGAAATGCATTAGATTTTCTCCAAATATCAACATCCTCACATTTAGAGTCTTAGTACTCTAGATGTTTAATTGATCTTTGGGTACTTGCTCGTCATGAAATAAGTACTGTAAATATATACTATATATATATATATATAAACTAAAATTTTTGTGTTTTTAAATGCTGTTTCTTATTGAGTGTAAGCCGGGTCTGCCACTGCTTGGCTTTCTTTCTCCGGATCGAACTGTCCGAGGTACTCTTTCAATCGTTGTCCATTCACCACTATACCGCCCCTATCAGTTCGGATCCTGACAGCTCCGTTTTTGAACACCTCTAGTACTTCAAGTGGTCCTTCCCATCTAGATTTGAGCTTTCCGGGGAACAGCTTCAACCTAGTATTGAACAATAACACATGTTGGCCAACATAAAAATACTTAGGTTTAATCCGGCGATCGTGCAACTTCTGGGTCCGCTCCTTGTAAATTCGAGAGCTTTCATAAGCTTGCGCTCGTATTTCCTCAATTTCATTGAGGTCCAACTTACGTTTGCTCTGAGCAACTTTCGGATCGAAGTTAAGCGTTTTAACGGCCCAGTAAGCTTTATGCTCTAGCTCTACGGGCAAATGACAGGCTTTTCCGAAGACCAGCCTATATGGAGACATCCCGATGGGAGTCTTATATGCTGTGCGGTATGCCCATAGAGCATCATGGAGCTTACGTGCCCAATCCTTACGGGTTATCCCGACAGTGGCTTCGAGTATGTGTTTGATTTCGCGATTGGATACTTCGACTTGACCACTAGTCTGAGGATGGTAAGGCGTGCCTATCTTATGGAGGATCCCATTTTTACTCATTAAAGTTTCAAAACCTTTATTAATAAAGTGTGTTCCTCCATCAGATATCACCACCCTAGGTACGCCAAACCGACTGAAAATGTTGTTCTTGAGGAACTTGATGACTTGGCTACCATCATTGGTCGGTAATGCGACAGCCTCGACCCATTTGGACACGTAATCAACAGCTACCAAGATATAGTAGTTTCCACTAGATGGTGGAAACGGTCCCATGAAGTCAATGCCCCATACATCAAAGATCTCAAGTGTGAGAATCCCCTTTTGAGGCATCTCATCCCTCTTGGAGATGTTTCCTAATCTTTGGCATCTGTCACAGCCCTTCACAAATGTCCTGCAATCCTCGTAGATGTGAGGCCAATAAAATCCACATTCGAGGACCTTGTGGGCCGTTCGAACGGGACCATGGTGACCTCCATATTCTGATTCATGGCATTTTCTGACAATTTGATAGGCTTCATGCTCGGTCACACATCGCCTGATTATTGAATCAGGGCAGTGTTTGAAGAGATAAGGTTCTTCCCAGAAGTAACTTAATACATCTCGTTTGAACCTATTCCTCTGATGATAGTTCGAAAACTGTGGGGTTACTCCGCACGCCAAGAAGTTAGCGATGTCGGAAAACCATGGACAAGCTTGATTATGCAGATGCAACGCGAACAACTGTTCGTCCGGGAAGTCTTCATTGACGGCTTTTTCTTTTTATCATTATCTAATTGAGATAAGTGGTCAGCAGCACCATTATCTCGACCTCGCCTATCTTTTATTATGATGTCGAATTCTTGCAACAGAAGTACCCACCTGATTAATCGAGGTTTTGCATCTTGTTTGCTAAACAAGTATCTCAATCCTGTATGATCAGTGTATACTATGGTCTTTGTACCTATCAGGTACTGTCTGAACTTGTCAAACGCGAAGACTACAGCATACATCTCTTTCTCCGTTGTGGTGTAGTTAACTTGGGCTTCATTCAGGGCATGACTTGCGTAATGAATTACGCAGTGTCTCCCATCCTTATGTTGTCCAAGAACTGCGCCCACGGCGAGACCACTAGCATCGCACATTACCTCGAAAGGCAGTGACCAATCGGGTGGTTGCACTATCGGTGCAGAAACCAACATCTTCTTGAGCGTGTCAAAGGCTTGGACACACGCTTCGTTTATTAAGAAAGGATTTTCTTTACAAAGCAGATTAGTGAGCGGCTTGGCAATTTTAGAGAAATCCTTAATGAATCGCCGGTAAAAACCGGCATGCCCTAAGAAGCTCCTAACCGATTTGATCGAGTTAGGAAGAGGGAGATTGGAAATGATGGAAACTTTGGCTGGGTCAACTTCAATTCCTGCACGAGAAATGCGATGACCTAACACTATGCCCTCAGTGACCATAAAATGGCACTTTTCCCAATTTAAAACCAAGTTAGTGTCCTCACACCTCTTTAAAATCTTGGCAAGATTGGCCAAGCAATCTTCGAATGTATCTCCATACACAGAGAAGTCATCCATAAAGACCTCAATGCATTTTTCGATAAATTCAGAGAAAATAGACATCATGCATCTTTGAAAAGTAGCAGGTGCATTGCACAAACCAAAAGGCATCCGTCGATAGGCAAAAGTGCCGTACGGGCAAGTAAAAGTGGTTTTATCATGGTCTTCACTGGAAATAACAATCTGATTATAACCAGAATAACCATCCAAAAAGCAATAAAACTCTCTCCCTGCCAACCTCTCAAGCATCTGATCAATGAATGGCAATGGAAAATGGTCCTTGCGTGTGGCCTCGTTCAGCTTCCGGTAATCGATACAAACTCTCCATCCGGTCACTGGTCTGGTTGCAACCTCTTCTCCTTGCTCATTCTTGGTTATGCACATCCCTCCTCGTTTGGGTACGACCTGCACTGGGCTAACCCATTTGCTGTCAGAGATAGGATAGATTATACCAGCATCTAAGAGCTTGATAACTTCTTTCCTTACCACTTCCTGCATAAGGGGGTTCAATCGCCTCTGAGGTTGACGGGAGGGTTTAAACTCTTCTTCCATTAGAATCCTGTGCATGCAAATAGAAGGGCTTATTCCTTTTATATCAGAAATGGTCCAACCTATTGCATGTACATGTTTCTTAAGAACGACCACCAGAGCATTTTCTTGCTCTTGGGAGAGCTTAGCCGAAACAATCACGGGTAACTTTTTATGTTCTGCGAGAAACGCGTACTTGAGATGATCGGGTAGTGTTTTAAGTTCAAGCTCTGGTGGACATTCAACGGAAGGGAGTAGTTTGCGAGAATTGGGTAGTGGGAGAACAGATTTACCTTCGGGATCCTGCATCAGTACAGGATCCTCTTCCTCCTCTTGGTTGGTGTCATCATGGAATTCGATGCCGTCAAATTCCTCCAAATCCCCTGTTTCGGGATCGGCAAAGTGAACGGCTTTACATCCTTTGTGCTCCACGCCAGCAGGCTTCAGTACCTGCTTTGATAGTTCATCCAGCATCATTTCACAATCAAGTTCAGAGTCTGGCTCTTCCCTAACTATTACATTTTCAAATGAAAAACAAGAACTGTCATTCGGAAATTTCTGCAATTTCTCCATATCAAAGATGATCTCCTCGCCATCGACCCTTAAGGTGACTTTTCCGGATTTAGCGTCAATCAGTGCACCACCAGTGGCTAGAAATGGGCGTCCAAGGATAAGCGGCATTTCAGAATCCTCTTCAATGTCGAGGACGATGAAGTCGACCGGGAAAAGAACCTGCCCGGTTTTGACCACAACATCCTTGAGGATTCCTACGGGCTGAGTGATCGATCTGTCTGCAAGTTGCAGTCTCATCTTGACCGGTTGAATTTCTCCAAGCTTAAGGCGAACAACCATAGCTAGTGGCATCACATTGATGCTTGATCCTAAATCACAAAGCCCCATACTCACTTTGGCCTTTCCGAATTGTACTGGAAGTGTGCAACATCCGGGGTCCTCTTTCTTTTCAGGCAATCTCCTCTGAACGATGGCACTGCATGTGCTGTTGAGAATAATTACCTCTTCCTGCTCAACCTGCCTTTTTCCTGAAATCAATTCTTTCAAGAACTTAGCATAGATGGGCATTTCGAAAATCATTTCTGTGAGAGGAATGGTTATCTCTACAGACTTTAATCGTTGCAGAAATTTCTTGAATTTAAGATCATGTTCTTTATTTTTAAGACGTGCAGGATAAGGAATCCTGGGCATGTACTTGTTATTAGCAATTTTTGGTGGTGAAGGGAAGGAAGTTGTACCTTCACCTGTACCCTTATCTGTTTCAGCCGTTTCAGGCGCAGCTTCAGTCTGCAATTCGGCTGTCTCTTTTTCCGCTTCGTTCCCATTATCAGCTTCCTTACCAGCATTGTCAACAATATCATCTTCTTCAAATTCCGCTCCAGTATCTGATCCCTTTGGTCCAGCTAGTACTCTTCCAGATTTCAAGGTTATTGCCTTGCATTGCGGGTTCTTTTCCGCAGTACTAGGCAATGTTCCTTTGTCCCTTTTCTGCATCTCATTAGCCATCTGTGTAACTTGGGTCTCCACATTTCTGATGGAGGCTTGCATTTGATTGTTGATCTCTTTCTGACTAGTGATGAAATCAGTCATCAGATTCTCAAGCCTTGAAGGAGGCTTTTGATTCTGATTCTGATTTTGATGCTGATTCTGATTCCACTGGCCTTGGTTTGGGACAAACTGAGGCTGGAAACTCTGATTGGGCTGAAAGTTCTGGAAATTCTGAGGCGGCCTCTGCTGGATCTGAGGTTGGAAACCTGGATTCTGAAAATGTTGGCCCCTGTTCTGATTGAATCCTTGGTTCTGCTGAGGATTGAATTGCTGCTGTGGCTTATTCAAGAGATGTGAGTTCAAGGCGTTGTTGTTTGAGTAGGACAAATTCGGGTGTCTATTTGGAAAAGCTCCTGCATAGTTACAGCTCTCAGCTGTGACTTGCTCGCATGTGTCAGTTGCATGAGCGCCTTGACACAGTCCACAGATCACATCAGTTTGCTGTCCCTGCGCAGAACTTCCAACTCCTTGATTTACAGACAACGCTGCCACTTGCTCTTGAAGCTTTTCAATGTCTGACTTCTCTACTGTACCTACAGCACATAAACTACGAGGGGGAGTGAGATTACCATCATCAGTTAGAACAGAACGGTTTACACTCATGGCTTCAATCTTTGCCCAGGCTTGGTCCATCGGTATGTAAAGCAAATGTTGACCACCAGCAGCATCAAGCATGGATTTCCATGCTGGAGTCAGACCACTGTAGAACTTTCTTAATCTCTCCCAGTCATGGAAGCCATGTTGAGGACACTTTCTGAGTAGGTTGAAGAATCTTTCCTTTGCATCATACAAGGACTCGTCTGGTTTCATCTTGAATTCCGCAATTTTGGAGCGGCATTCATCCACCTTGGACTCCGGGAAGTATTTTGCTAGGAAGTTTCTGATCACATCTTCCCATGTAGACTTCTGATTTACGGGCAGTGACTTGTACCATGTTCGTGCTCCGCTTGTCAGGGAGAAGGGGAATAGCCTTAGTCGAATAGTGTTTGCGGGTACATCACGATTCTTGATCGTGTCACACAATTCTAGGAAGGTTTGCAGGTGATCATGGGGATCTTCATGACTTGCTCCGGCAAACTGGTTGCTCTGGACTAGATTGATTAGGGCCGGTTTCAGTTCGAAGTTCCTGGCCAGGAATGGAGCTTGTCCAGGAATGTTCAGATATGGCTCTAAAATCGGCTGCATGTAATCAGCAGCAGCTGCTGCTTGATGATTGTTCTCAGGCCCGCCTTGGTACTGCTGTGGGTAGTCGTTCTGAGGCATGAAATAGTTCCTCGGATCATTGAAATCATTCGGATTCTGGGGATTCTGATGGGGGTTATGGTATTGCTGATTCTGTTGGTTTGGGAAATTTTGCTGATTTGGTTGGTTTTGGTTGTTTGGTGGGTTTTGGTTCGGGTTGGGAGGGGGTGCCTCGAAGTGCTGCTGCTCCATGTTTGGTGGATTCCCACCTCCTTGTATGATCTGGGGAGGGGGGTCATCCAAATCATCATGATCAGCATCTTCGGGGTCTTCCTCAATGTTGTGAAGTGGGGGATTGGGATGAATGATTGGTGGGATGTCAGGGTTTGCCATTTCGGAGATATCGCTGCTGGTGCTTGGCGAAAGTAATGCCTGTCGTTCCCGTTCCCTTCTTCGTTTAGTCTCCGCCCTAAGACGTCGAGCTGTCTTTTCTATCTCTGAATTAAACGGGATCTCGGCTGGCGTCTGCTTCCTCCTTTGCATAGAACAACGGCTTCAATAATGACAGTACCTGTACAATCCCCAGGTTAGAAGTGGTTCTGAAGGTGAATATTTATAATTATATGTATAGGCTAATCTAGGAGCAATGAGGAATGTAATTCTCTAAATAAAACGGCGCTGCATCCTCCCCGGCAACGGCGCCATGAAACTTTTGACAATTTCCGTCCCACGAGCATTTTCTAAAATATACCAGGTTAGATTTATTACATGAAAAGAGTTATGATTTACGGGAAGGGGTTTAGGGATATATATATTAAGCTTAATAGTCTTTTTATTACTCAAGTATGGTGCTTTGGTTTCGAATGGCGCTGTGGTCCTCTCTGTCATGAAATGTTGACAAATCTCATGGCACAGCCGGGATAAATTGACCTTCAGCCTGTCACACTGAGGATCCCCGGCAAATATGCCATGATACTTCTCATCAATCCTTGTCATAAGATTTCCTGCCATGAAACTTTTGACTGATTCCCACTACATGAGTATTTTCCGAAAAATCATGATCCTGGTTTAGATTTTATTTAATGAAATCAATTTATGATGGCGGGGTTGTGATTAGGGATATATTTATAAGTAGTCATGTTTTTATTGCTCGTGTTTAAGAAACTGTGCCCCCGAAAGCGCACGGTGTCAAAAATTGCAGTAATTTATAGTAAGACCGGATCGTTCACTGGAGGATGTGCGATAGAAGCAGGTCCCACGTCGTTTTTACTAGATTTTCCATTCGTATTGCTCAATAGGTTTGAAAGATGATTAATATCTACTGACATGAATTTAAACTAGATCTTGAAAGCAGTTAAATTAATCTACAAAGCAAATAAATCTATTCTAGAAAGCGGATAAAAATTATTCTAAGAATGCAGTAAACATTATCTATGAAAGCAGGGAAAAGGTGCATTGTGCCAACCGTGAAGCTGAATCACAATGTAGACAGAAAGGACAGGAAGAAAAGAATGAAAATTGGACAAGAGTGAGATACAGCAATATTAAACTTCCATTTTTATACGCAGATCTTTGTTTGGGATAATTCTATCAGATAGCTGATTCTCATGCTCTCAATAATGCTTTCCCTTTAACAGACAGGTACTTGCAATATGAGTTTACATGTTCTTAAGACCGCAAATTCTAAGATACCACAGATTTGTAACTGCCCTGGCCTGGGTGTGTTACTTCATCTGTGGTGGAAAAGCAACACCCGACACATCATTTATGGAAATGTCAAGTACCACTATCATTCTCCCATGTCACCCCCAAATATTTGAATTAAGCCCTAAACTATCCCTTAACTGTCAATCCTAGTAGCAGTTACACAACTCTCAATACAACCGAGTGACCTCTAATGAAAGCGGTTAAAAGAAAGCGGTAAAGAAAGCATTTAAAACCTATCACTCGGAGGTTTTGAAAATCTGACCTTGGTAGTAAAAGACAGCTCCCCATCAGGATGAAGGAGTATGGATCAAGAATTCCCGGCTCTCAGTGAACCACTAGTGTGTTCACTTCCTTCCGCGTGATTATGAGATACAAACTAATGAAACGAACTAATAAATTAGTTCGTTCCGGATGCATTCACTCAGGACTCAAAAGTAGGTTTTGGCAGAAGAGGATAGCAGTTGAAAGAAAACTCAACCCTATCTTGGAAAATAACCAAGGCCTGGATGATGTTCCTCTAAGATTATTTACTACACTGTATTTGAATCCAAGTGGACCCCATCTCGGTGTAGCACTTAATCTTACATTTCCATCAACCAGCAATTTTGGAAAATAATGGATTTGAAAATCATTCCCTGTCAGGTACTAGACTCTCAGTTAAAATACAGACCCTTTCAGTCTAGGCGAGACCTAATCGCTGAATCTGCTTCTAATTTCCCAAAATACAACCCTTGACAGGATATGAATTAGTCATAACTGAAGAATTTATCCCTTACTCAGATCCGGATTTTTTAAAGAGGTTTTTGTTGGAAATTTATAAAGCAATATCTGTTTAAGATCTAGACTTCTATTGTCCAAGGGAAGGATCCCAAAATAATTACAGACCACAATAGTATATAATATTATCATGCATAAAGATATATGGAAGTGTAAAATTAATTGACCCAAAATATAAATGCGGGTCTAGACAGAAGGTGAAACACAGACATGAAGTAGTCAAGGGACCAAAGTAATGGCAGAATAATCAGGTGGACTGTAAACATCTACTGTCCAATTTCCCAATTACTCGGATGGAGCGAATTTAGACAGCTTAGACCCTATAATGGTGGTGTCAACACCAGTTGGGCCTCCACTGTCTGTGAATTCGGATAAAAACCTACATGCTTCCCTTCTATAATGATCATCAGTTGGCATTGACTGATGCCAACTGACTCCCAGTACGGATTGGAATTTAGGTTTGGAAATTAAGATAATAATAAAAATAAAACTGTATCTGGATGGAAGTCAGCCGAGCAGCTATCATAACCCCGGATGGGCGAACCGCCAAGGCTTCCACTGACAATCGTCCAGACCATGCAAAATAACAATTAGTAACTAATACCAGAATACGAGCTAGTTATCCATGAGGGAGTACCCGCCAACATTAGTCTGATGTATTCTTTACTAATGGTTCCACACAACACACAAAGACAAAATAAATAAGAAATAAAAGAAGATCCCTTGTATGAGAGACATTGGTTTCTCATGCAAGGTTGTGGATTGGGTCCACAATTGATGGTCTTAAATAATCCTTCCTACCATAATTAATTACAGTCCGGATTGTCTGTTTAAGTCATCAAGATTTTGTTTATAGAGGAGTATTTTACTGGCAATTGAACAAAGGTCCTTTAATCATGATGATTATTGATGTTTAATTATTGCTAATCTCAATCTTTAATCATCAATGAGTCAAGGGTTCAATCAGTTAAGCGATGAAAATGGAGAATCAAAATTTGGGCAGCATAACACCCTATATTGCAATTCCAGAATGTTACATCCTAACCCGTGGGGTTATGATGTGAGTGTTGCAATATAAAATAGGAAGAGAATGAAGGTTGTTTGAGATTAAATAGAGGGAGAGGAACCCTTATCGCGATATCATAAATTTTGTCGCGGACCGAGGTCCGCGACATGGACATCCCGACAAGTTTTTAGAATTTTTGGCAGCATAACGCCTCTTTGTCGCTATGCAAGATTTTGTCGCGGAACGTGGTTCCGCGACAAGAGTGACATCGCGACAAAGTGTTTTCAGAAAATTCCTAAAGCATTTGAACCTTTGTCGCTATGCATGGAAATTTTGTCGCGGAACGTGGTTCCGCGACAAGGTGTTCCGCGACAAAGTGTTCAAAGATCAAGGAACATGGCATAATTTTTCTGTCTCAGAATGGGATTTTGTCGCGGAACGTGGCTCCGCGACAAGATGATTCCGCGACAAAAAGCCATGAAGACAAAATGCAAGAGTTTGGCTCCTTTGTCGCTATGCATGGACAGTTTTGTCGCGGAACGTGGCTCCGCGACAAGGTATTCCGCGACAAAGGGTTTTAAATTATAGAGACAAGTGTCTTGAAACACCTTGGTCGCGGGACAGCCATTTTGTCGCAGAACGTGGTTCCGCGCCAGAAGGCGGTTGGCGCCCAAGGTGGTTCAGGACAAAAGTCAGAAAAAGCAGAAATGAACAGTGGCATGCAAACAGCGTGATCTCACCCTATTTCAGATCAAAAAGCTATTCTAAGCTAAAAATAAGCAAGAAACATTCAAAATAAAGAAGAACATGCCTAAACAAAAATAACAAGGATGGGCAGAATATTAAAATAAAGCAGGAGTCCTAATCTAGGGTTTGATCACACATCCACACAACATTATCCATAAAATGCTAACAGTAAACATAAATAGGCATAATGGGGGTCAAGAGACCCCAAAACGAAAAAGAAAGCATAAATCCATGGGGTGTGAGACCCATTTCATGATTTGGGACACAAATGATGAATGTTTTCCCATATTATTGAAGAGGTATTGTTAATACCCATGATTTGGGTATTACAAACCCTAAAACAAGAGTTTAGAAACCAAAACATGGTATAAAAATGGCTATCTAAGCAACTGTGAACAGTAAAAATACTAAACTAAGCTAAACTAAGAGCAAAAATTAAATAATACATGAAAATAAACCTAAACTACTCTACCTAAGGAAGAACTCCTAAGCTTGCCTTCAAGAGCTCTACTAAGATTTCAATCTCTCCAACTAGCCAACTCTTAGCTCATGGGAGGCACCTCATATTTATAGAAGTGTAACCCTAAGCCCATGGGCCTTGATTCTAGCCCATTGTGTCTTAAGACATCACACACATCACAGCTTTGTCTCGGAGCATCAAGTTGGTCGCGGAACACACTGCATGTGGCAAGGCTTCTCGACTGGGTCTTGTGTCTCTAATTGTGCTTCTTGGTCGCGGAACATGCCTTTGTCGCGGAGCATGCCATCGCGACAAAGGTCATCGCGACAAAGGGCTTGGCTGGTCTCCTCTTCATCTGGGCCACTTGGTCGCGGAACCCCTCCTTTGTCGCGGAACACTGCATCGCGCCAAGGGGCTTCCGCGACAAAGGTCTTCCTGGGCCTGCTGGATTGGGCCAGATGGGCCGAAAATATTCTTTTTGTGGGCTTTTCTATCTTTTTCCCATCTTTTTGTTTCCTTTTCTTTTTCTCATGTTTTTGGATTTTTCTAACATAAATATGTAATAAAATTACATATTTATGTCTTTTTCACACCAGCTTATTATTTTTACAATTATGCATAAATCAGTCCAATTCGACTGCTTTCTTACTTAATGTAAGACCGGAATGCGATCAAATGCCCGTTTAAGACACGGAAATGGATTGAAAATAATGGTCATTTCTGGCCATTATCAGCCGCCGCACTAGATTTCCCCTTTCCCACCTTCTCTTCCATGCAACATGCCTATAATCCCTCCGATCAGCCGGAAATTCATCCCTCTCCTCCAGTTTATCAAAGATCACAACCATCATGTGACCACCTCCTTACAATATCTCCACAAACTCATTATACATTTTGCACAAAAAGTCTTGAAATTCCGTGAGATCCTCCAGCTGTTTTAGTTCTACAATCGCGGCCTTAGATAGCCTTGTCACCTCTTCTAGGACCTCTTTGAGGAGTACTGCCTCGGCCTTCCTGCCCACTGATCTTCCAATGTTTATATCAGGTTTTTCTCGTGTAACCTCTGCATAGGTTCTTTCATCCCGCCATGCAGCCCCTCCACTAGAGATCCAACCATTCTTGCGAACTGCCTCTTTGGGCTCCCAGTGCCCCTTGGCCATCCAATGCCTCCTGTTAGCCCCGACCTCCCCTAGACTCCTTCATCGGCTTGGAAGTGCCCAATTGGCCCTAAGGCTCTTCCCCAGCCATTTCCGTCCATTGAAACGCCTGATGACTGTTTCTGCTTCGACCTTATTCAAGAATCTAAAGAATCCGAACTTGTATCCCTTTTCTGGCCATTTCCTAGAGGGGAAGAACCATTGACGAACTCTAGATACCTTGTCAACTTCAAGATACACCTCTCTGTTGCTCACCTCCACTGGGATATTCCCTAGAAAAACTCCAAAACCCTCCCTACGTTCGTGAACACCTACCGGATGTCCCGATCTCCTGGTGGTTCTGCCACCGCTCCCTCTAGTCTCCGGCCTACCTCTCTCCCTGAACCCTGCACCAAACCGGCTAACTCCCGAACCTCTCATCTCCCTTATTAATTAATCCAAAGAATTCAATAAGTATTCATCTAAATCAATATAATAAATAAAAAATTTAATTAATTCCAACCATACTTTAGTAATTTATCGAAATATATATTTAAAAGAAATTACTCCGCTATAGAAAATTTTAATCAAATTTTAATCCTAATTTTTGGTATTAGGTTTTATTTTGAATTTAATTCTTATCATAATGAAATAATTCTTGGAGAAACCGGATATCCCCAAGCCACACGGACAATTAAGGGCGCCTCTCCTAAAGCAGTTTTTTTGCATACATAAAGCTCTAACCCGAGATCTTGCTTAAGTAACTAGAGTTCCAATCCACTCAAGCCATCTACTGTTGGTCATAAGAAAATAATTTTAATAAACCACATAATATAAAGAAAAAACAATTATTCTCAATTGCTTTTTCATGATGTATATGTTTCTAATTGTTTGTAGTTCATCTAAACTCAGCTCCATTGCAGCTTCATTCAAAATAAAAATCAAATTCCTTTGATGTCGTATGTTCTTCCATAGTTGGATCATTTTCCTATTCCACCGACCAGTGTCGCTTGATGCTCACCTACCCCATAAGGTATAGTACCCCTAAACCTCTTTTATAGTTTTATATATTTGTTTATAAAGTAACTTTTAATAGGTCACTCACATGTGATCTTTAATTGCAACACCCCAGGTGAATATGCGTGCAAATATAAGTAGTGTTGTCTAATGAATTATGAAATATTGATATATAATTTCTATTTTGTCATTTGTTTGTACTTTTATTATTCCCTAATTAAGAGATGTCGATATCCAATTATTTTTATCCAGTTACAGTTGGAATCTCCCTCCCCACGAAATTGAATACCTTCAAAAGGTAATTTAGTATGTTATTGCAAAATATTTGTTTCGGCCTGAAAGTCGCATTTGACTCTCACATGTGATTCAACCCGCAAATGTGAAATTTTGAGTAGAATTTCTCTAAATAAAGTGCAAACAGGTTGGTCTGGTTTCTTGACCTTTATTTTATTTATTATATTTGTGTCAGACTTTGTTATTGCACTGGACTGAGTTTAAGAACAAAATATTTGAAAGTAGAAAAAATCGTGACCAATATTTTTTCAGTGATTTAGTTGTTGTATGGGTAAAATGGTGTGTATTGGACATGTTAAAGATGGGCAACTCAATATTTGTTTAAAATTGTCAATCTTGAAATAACTTAATTCGTTATTACTTTGTTCATTGAGGATATTCAATATCGCGAATTATAAGGTAGCATGAATATTCTTAAATAGATAACAAAGGTAGCATGAATAGTCTTAAATTGATAACAAGTGTTGATACTATTAAAGAAAATGGAAGTAGTTCAGTAGTTGTTACAGATAAATGGAAATAACCTTGGAAATTAAAGAGAGAAGTAATGTAATAATGAAGAGATATGATATGTGATTAACTAATCAAGTTGTATTGGAGTCCAATGCCATTATGGTACTGAGGTTCATTGGATAAATATAATTCTCATAGGCTGTATATATTGATTGAACTATAATTATACTAGCTATTTCTGTAGGATGGTAATTATTTCAAAATTGATAGGCATCTCTGTTTTCACACAAATTTGGTGTTGCAATGCAAAGCCCAGCTCCATTATACAGATTTATTGGGTGCAAATTAGAAACCAAATATGCATTGTATTATTGGAATAATTTTATTCAATTCGAATTTATAAAGAAGTAAGATTAGGGAAAATCCAATTTTAATGTTGGACATAAAAGATACTTAAAGAACAACCCATTTACTGAATCTTTTACTACTTCTGAAACTCTACCAATTAACTGCCGCTTTATTTTTTTTATTATACATTAACTAATAATCACCAAAAGTTATAATATTAGGCTTAAAATTTTATGCTAAGAAAAAGAACTCATGCTTTTTATCTCCACATTGTTGATCAAATCATGTTCTATCATCATTGTTATGCTACTTTTGTGGATTTATGTGTATCTCAAACATTAATTTTTTAGACTTCTGGTGTTCTGTCGGTGTATGTTCTAATTTTTTGTTGTTCTGCTACTTTTTCTTGGTTATTATAACTTATTATTAACTAGATATAGTTTTCTTATTTCGGTTTTGATCACCTTGCAGAAGACGTTGTACTCCAGTTTCTACTGTTGGCCTTACTCTTAAAAACTACATGTTCGGTTTTGAATGCTTGCTGTACTCAGGTGTGATTAATTTTGATCCATTTGTATCAATTTGGCGTTGTGGTAATTAGTATTTATTAATTATTAGATATAACTTTTATTTTCCCTTTTTTCTCCATTCTCGATTTTAATCATCTTGAAGAACACTTTTGATTGACTTTGGATGATCTTTCTTGGATTTTGATTACACTTTTCGATTTATGGTTGTCAAGAGGGTATCCTCTGGCATTTGTAGCATAAAATATATTAATTCATGTACATGCTGTTGAAGAATCACTAGAACAAGCATTTGTATATTTTTCAAAAATACTAGAGAAAAATATTTCCCCGAATGTGATCACATATAATGCTATATTGAATGACCAGTGCAAAATTGAAAAAGTAGATGGAGGTCATAAGCTGCTTTCTAAAATGCAAATGAAAGGAATTAGTTAGACATGTCTTGAAATGAAAGGATTTGTCTTGAAGGAATTATAATCCTTCAAGTACACATACACCATTTTAATGAATGTGTACTGTCATCAGGAGGTTTTCAAGTTGTATAAGGAATTGTTTTATCGATGAATTAAACATGATTCCTTCACATATAGTACATTATTCAAACATTTGAGAAAAGACTATCTACCATTGACAGCTGAAGTGCTTGAATTTATAATTCTAGAATATGGAAAGTCAAGTTGAATTAGATAGTTGACATGCTATTAGCTTGATAAATAATAAATGTTTTCTATTTTAACAATGAAATTCTAAACTCGATTGTTAAACTCTAAACTCTATTGCTCATCTACTTTTAACTTTCGAACTCTAAACTTTAAATCATTGCTCAAAACTATCACAATTTAAAACTATCATTCATTATAAATTCTAAATTCTAAACTTTTATGTATTTATTTTGTTCATGCAATTTAAAAAATTATTAGTTCTATTCATAATAAGAAATAAAGCAACACGCCCGAGCGCAACGTGCGGGTCAAAAAAACTAGTTTAATTAATTTTTAAAACCCATTAGCCCGTTACTATTCACAGCATCAATAGTCTTTATATATTATAGATTTTAGATATTGATATATTTTATATATAAAGAAGTAAAACTCTTTAATAATTAATAATAATTTATTAACACTTAATTAATTTCAAATACAATAATTAATACTCCTACAATATAAAGTACACAATGAAATGATGGTCAAAATTATAAATACATTTGGATTATGAAATGGTTGAACATAACTTAAATGGCCATCGAAAATAAATTTCCGTTCATTAATGTTAAGTTATGAATTTCAATTGTGTAAAATTCATTTTGAATTTCAATTAGCTTAACGGGCTTATTTATAAATATTATTGAGTAATGCTAGCTATTAGTAAACTATAATTTCAATAGTCAAATCAAGTTTTATTATATTTGATTTAATATTTAAATATTAAAATTTTATTATATAGTAAAAACTTATTATTCCACTTATGTTAAACTCATTATATGATTTAACATTTGAGCATTCAAACTATTAGGTTCATTTTTATGTATAACTTAATAGTTATTGACAATGAATTTTTTAACCTAAATATTTGAGTTTATTTAAATATAACCTTTAAAGAGATCAAACTATTTTATCCCATATGTTTTATAAATATTAAGTTCAATAGACAATGTAGTATAAATTAGAATATTAAATATTTAAAAAATCTTATAATAAATCGCAGAAATAATATATTTGAATGATTTACCATTTCTTTATATTATAATTACCTTATATCATATAGTTTATGTAATAAACATATTTATATTGAAAGAATTTATTTATTAAAGCTATTATTATTATTATTATTATTATTATTATTATTATTATTATTATTATTAATACGAAGAAGGTGAAATAGATAGATTAATGTTGATAAGATAAATTTTGTTAGAAAGAATAAATATATTTAAATTTTGGTAATAAATGAAGAAGGTGTATTTATAGAAATTAAAAAGCACTATTCATAACATCAACAACCTTCATATATATTATAGATATGTTATATTAAGTTAGGCCGCCGTTATATATCCAAAAAAAATGTTAGGGCACACAATCTATACCTAAAATATCATAAATATCCCTACTTAATCAACATATATTGGAGGATGGAGGATTGGGGCACATTTAGGGTCCATTCTGCACGTCGAGCTGTAGCTGCGAGCCTCAGCTGTAGGGAGCTGTAGCTATCAGTTTTTATAATATATTCAATTAATTATTCAATTAATTATATATTCAATTAATTATTTTTAATTATATATATATAATATATACGTAAGTGTATAAATATTATTTTATGATGTATATTGACAACTCAGCAGGTCACCCAATCACTCTCTTTATTAAATGGAAAAAGGAACGGAGCTTAAATATCCACCAGCCACATCAGGCTAAGTTTAATAGATTAAATACTTTTAACTCGGGGCTAAAATCACCGGATGTGATTTGGATCCTGAATCTACATATGCAATTTTTTTTTTTTTTCTGAACAGTTACTGTTTGGCTCGGGTGTAGCCAAGGACCTTTTTCTCCTCAAGGGAGGCTATCGGAAAAGGATCAAACCGATTACGGGTTCGGATTAACAATAATGCGCCCACAATTGAATGAATTTTCCTTGAATTGATCAACAATAACACGATACAACGGAGAATTTGCCTGTTGTTAAGAAACAACGGCGGAATTCACCAAAAATAGAGAACCAAACTACCAGCTGCTAAGGAGCAACGGTGGATTTGGAAATGGTAACCGCTACAAACTAGTCTAGATTCTAAGGAAAGCTGTAAAGGAAAGCTGTAAAGAAAGCAGTAAAGATAACAAGGAATTAAAATTGATAAAAGTAATTTGGGGGTTGGATTGATCTCCCTGATTTTGAGTGTGTCGACCCCTATTTATAGCCGGAGCTGGAATAACCGCTCTCCGGCTAACTCCTCTGAGCCGAATTCTTTCTCTCTTCAATTCGGTCGTTTAGGTTTCGGCTGTTTCTTCCCATTTCGGCCGAAATCTTCCTCAGCTTCGATTTCCTCCCTTCGGTTTACTATGTATTTTCGGCCTCACCAATCTTGAGCCCATCTTCTTTTTGGACTTCCTCTTTCTTCCGGCCCACGTCTTAT
Organism: Hygrophila difformis; assembly: GCA_030278955.1. Taxonomy (NCBI): domain Eukaryota; kingdom Viridiplantae; phylum Streptophyta; class Magnoliopsida; order Lamiales; family Acanthaceae; genus Hygrophila; species Hygrophila difformis. The sequence continues at coordinate 7,621,338 of JAOANR010000011.1, forward strand.
GGCCCAATAGCTCTTTCGCGGCCCATTATTCCATATGGCCCCAACAGATGCCCTCCTTACTTGGGCGAATTGCTTCCATGCGAAAGAGCCCAAGTAACCTCCCTTTCTTCTTCCTTTTGGCGGTTATTTTCTTCTTCTCGAGGATGCTCTCCATCATTCCCCTATTTACGTAGCCTACCACGTACTCGGAGTGAACTGCCTTTCCAACTTCTCTTCTATCTCTCTCTCTTTTCACTTTCTCCGATGGAAAATCCCTCTGCACCTGTCACTGCTCTTTCCGCTGATCTTCTCAGAATTGAGAACTCTTTTGCTTCTCATTCCGCAGTTCGTCTCTTGCCTGAGGGCTTCTATTCCTTAGGTCCGTTGGGCATTCCTGAAGATATCGATGAATGTACTGCTCGGATCTTTGATAATCGTTCCGTTCTTCTATATGAGCCCTGTTTTTCTTCCAAGCTTTTCCCTTCATCTTTCGCTAATTGGTCTTCGCCTTCTCCTGATTATGTGGCGTGGTATCATCACCTCGAACCCCACTGTCGTGATTCTTGGCATAAGTCATCTGTCTACCGTATGATTTCCCTTAGTACCTTGCCACTTCCCACAGATCTTCGCCCTATTCAAGCCCTTCTTTGCTTCTGGAATCCTTCTGTGAACTGTTTTTGTTTCCCTTGGGGGATGATGACTCCCACCATTCAGGATGTGAAACTTCTCCTTGGCCTCTCTGTTCGTGGGGATAACCTCGCCATTATGTCGTTGCCCAAGGAGAAAAATATTGGCTTTTCCTCTGGCGATTCCTTTGCTAATTGGATCGTTTCCCATCAGAGTGATCCTATTTCGCCTGCTCCACACCCTTCAGAGCCTCTTGCTTTCATGATGTATTTCCTTACGAAATTCTTCTGGTGTGTTCCTTCCAAGGGTGTTCTCCTCGAAACACACTCTTTTGCTTCGGCACTTCTTAATCATGTGACCCTGCCTTCAGCCGATTTCTTCCTCGCTCATCTGTATGCGGGTATTTCGGCTACTGTGTCGGGTTGGGAAAAAGGTTCGCCTGATAAAGCCCGTGGCCCGTTATGGTTCCTTTACTTGTGGTTGGTTTGGCACTTCCGCGATATTTCCCAATTTCCTTCTTATGATATTCGTCCTAACCATTTCATCGCTCCCGATCTTCTTAGAGCACCCCTTCCTCCTTTGTCGATCCCTCACTGGATCAACTATTTCCTGGGTCGTACTGTCGAACAAGCCTTTTCCCATTATCATTACCGGAAAGCTGACTTTGCTTGGGTCAGGGATATTGTTACTTCCCCTTTCGGGACTCCTCTTCCTTTGGCTTTTGCTCAAATATGGAACAGGTGCATATTACCCCGCCCGATCTTCAATGGTTCCACATTTGTATCTGCCAAGTCTGCTATTCCTTTCGAAGTTTACAATCCCCATCTGGTTAGCCGTCAATTCGGCTTCGGTCAAGACTTAGTGGAGGCCCTCAGAGCCGGTAGACGTCTTTCTGCTTCTACCAGTCGTTAGCAATACTCCCTCTATCATAAACGTTTGATTTCTTTCAAGGTTTGGAAGTTTGCCGTTCGTCCGGGGTCCGTTACCTCCCGCTTCCGATCTTGGTGGAACGGTGTTGCTGGTGTCTTTTTTAGTGCCAACCTTGATTCGGTTCTGCGGAGGGGTGGTTTCTCTCCTATTCTGGCATTCTCTACTGTCCCTTCATCATCTCCGGGTTCCACTCCTCAGCGCATTCTCGGTTCGTCTTCCGCTTCTCGCCCAGGTATGTTTCTTTTCTTCTTCTCCCTTCTTCGGTCGTTGCTTGTTCCTTTTCCTCTGTGTCTCACTTATCCGATTTCTTCAGATGTTCCTCACTCCTCTACTTCAGAACCTGGTCGAAAAAGACCTGCTTCGCCTTCAGCCTCTCTTATCGACTTTCTCCCTCCTACTCAGACCAAAAGGCGTTCGTCTCATTCACCGCTTGGCAGAATCCCTGCCTCCCTTTTTGCGGTTCGTTACACTATTCTTTTCCTTTTTCAGGCTCTTATCGTTCGACTAATTTTCTTTTCTTATTCTTGTCAGGTCCCACCTATTTTGCCACAACCCGATGTTCATCCACTTCCAACTGTGGCATCGGCCTCTCCGGCGACCGAATTTCGCACATCGGCCAGTACCAGTAATTTGGCCGTTCACGCTAATTCTTCTGCTGTTAACCCTCATGGTTTGATTGCAAGCTCTACTTCGGCCGACCCTTCCGTCCCTCTTTCGGTCGATCGTCCTCAGCCTATCACGGATTCTGCTACACCTTCATCTTTAGTTGTTCCGAAACCGTCTGGCCCCCTACCTAGTGGTATGACTGCTGATGAAACCCCTGCCGATCATGTCCCTTTATCACCATTCCCTGATCGGCATGTCTTGGACGATTTCTTTTCTCCCGCGTCTCTGGTTTCTCGTCCGTCGGATCTTTCTACTCACCTTGGCGATTGTCTGGCCAGGTTATGCAATCTAATCGGCCGGCAATCTGACGTGGAATTCGTCAACCCTAAACCGATCCTTGTTCTCTTGTCTCATCTTGAGAAGCAATTTCATGACGAGATGGTATCCCTGAATCTGAATGGTACTCTTCAGATGATTACGAAGTCAGTCCTCTCAATGGATCAGGAACTCCTGGCTAACTTAAAAATGCGACATAAGCTTGCCGCCGAACGTGAGGCTGCAGCCGCTTCACGAGCCATCTTTGACAACTATTCTGCAGAGTATCGGGCTCAAATGAGTAAGCTGTCCGAAGTGGAATCCCAGGAACTCAAACAGTCCGAGGACCTTTCTTTGATTCGGGCTGAGATAGCCAAGCTCCAGCGACAAGAGAAGGATTTGGAATTAACTTTGGCTCACACTAAGCGAAAATCGGCCGATCTGAAACAATCGATCAAAACCCTTCGTCAATCGGCCGAAGCTCCTAGGGCCAAAATCTTGGATTCTCAGGAGGATGCTTCTTATTTGGCCATGCGGATCAGTTTCAACGATTACATTATTGGTACCTTCCAAGAAAAATGGGCCGAAACCCAGTCTCTAGTTGGTCAACTGGATTCGGCCATCAAGAGCCTTGGTGGGCACAGTGTTGTTCACGTCCTTTCTCCACATGTCTTGTTTCCTTTGGACCCTTCCGAAATAGAGTCCTCCCCGTCGGGCGATAACCCACCTTTGCCAATCATTCCTTCAGGTACCCTGCTTCCTTCCATTTCCTGTCGTGATTTTTCTCTTATGCTCTCTTACTTATTATTCCCTTTTCCTTCTTTTTTTCTAGGGAAAACTGGTGCTTCCTGTGGTGCTGGTTCATCGACCGTTCACCTCCCTCCTGGTGAAACTGCTGGTCCTTCTCCCTCGACAAGTCCGAATCTGATGACATCTTCGGCTAATCCTACTACCGCTATCTCGCGAGGCTTGGATGATGCTGTTCCTTCTGACGCCCAGGAAGACCACTAATTTGTCTTTGCATATCAGTTCTGTGTTTTGACTTGTCCTTTGTTAAGTGTAAATTTCGGTCACTCTTCCCTTTCTTGACAGCTGTAATCGGCCTTTTTTAGACTATGTTGGCCGATACATTGTACTTGGATTCGTATCTTTTGTATCTTTTGTAATGCGATTCGTATCCCGTTAATTCCATTGTTTTCGGTCTCCTTTATTGCTGATTTCTGAATATTAGCAGCTTTTTCCGGGAATCAGCTGTAACGTTTTCCCATAAATAACATTTATTATTGACCGTTTCTTCCGCCAAGCACTTATCTCTTCCTATAAATACCCGGCTTTGTTGACACTTATCTGTCACTTCCTTTTTTCCCTTTTTCTTATAACAATATGGATCTCTCTTCTCCCTTGTTCAACTTTCTGTCTCCAGTTCCTCCATGGCCTTTGGCAAGTATTCTCGTGCGAGGATTTCCAGACGTGATACGAAAATTTTTTGCTTATGCAACACGAGTTCAACTAATGCTCTTTTCACCATGTTCGTATGGGCGAGGATCTTTATATATTATTCCAAATGCAGGTCTCGACGGGTATGCTGATGTGCCCCTTTTCGACTTTGCGGTTGCATATCCTGTCGGACCTTTTCTAATGAGTGACCCACTTCTTTTCCTTGCTGCACTTCTCATCTTCTTCGTCTAAGATGGTGCGGAGGCTGTACCTGAGACTTGGTGGTTGGGTCAATCGGCGGCGCTGCTGTTCTGAAATCAGTGGTCTCGCCTTCGCCGATATTTCTAGGCGGCACTTGTACAAGGCTGGGAATCCTCCCACTTCCTTTCGTTAGGACCTTTCCCTTGTATATGCCTGCTTAGTATAGGACGTTTCCCTTGTATATTGTAATTTCGGGCTATCGACGCCGCTTTCGGCCGAAGTAGCACCTTTTTTGTACTTATTCGTTCATGCAATAAAATCTTTACTTTTTCGTATCGCTTAATGTTTAATCCCATACTGATGGATAATATTTCTTCATGTATCTTGCATTAACTGGATTTGACATCTGCTCACCATTTTCGTCCACCAAAACGTACGCTCCATTCGGTAATCTTGTATGAATAATAAATGGTCCCTCCCAATTGGGACTCCACTTACCTAATCGGCCATCCTTCTGCTTAGGCGGCCATATAACTTTCCAAACTAAGTCTCCAACTTCAAATCGCTTAAGACGAATTCGCTTATTGTACCAATCGGCCACAATATCTTTATTTTTCTGCAAATTCTCAAAGGCCTGCACCCGATCGGAATTTATCTCCAATAACTCATCTTTCATTGCACAATCATACTGTTCGGCGGACATTGAATCCGCTTGGCTTGTTCTCAAAGTCGGCACTGTTATTTCGGCTGGCAATACTGCATCCATTCCATACGTCAGCCGAAACGGTGTGAACCCAGTAGCTGAGGTTTTAGTATTTCGATGAGCTCACAGTGCTTCAGATAACTTTTCGTGCCATTTTCTTGGTTGATCTTCAATCATTTTCTTTATAATTCCTATTAGCTGTTTGTTTGTGGCCTCTGCTTGTCCATTTCCTTGCGGGTAATATGGTGACGAATGTACAATTTTTATCCCGTATTCGTCTGCAAAGGCCTTGACCTTTTCTCCCACAAATACAGTTCCTCTATCTGTTAGAATCGTCTGTGGGATCCCGAATCTATAAATCAACTGTCTCTTAATAAACTCAATCACCTCCTCTTGTGAAATACTGACATACGCCTGAGCTTCGGCCCATTTTGTGAAGTAATCTGTTGCCACTAGCACGAACTCATGTCTTTTCGACGAAGAGGGATGAACTTTTCCTATAATGTCCATGGCCCATCCTCTGAATGGCCATGGTTTGATCATTATATGTAATTCTTCGGCCGGTAACTTCTGAATCGGCCCATGTTTTTGACATTCGGTGCATCCTCTTGCATATTTCTCACAATCAGGACCCATATTCGGCCAATAATATCCCAGCCGAATAATACTCCACTTCATCGATTTTCCTGCCCGATGCGCACCACATATTCCTTCATGAACCTCTCCCATTACCCTTCTTGCATCTTCTTCTCCGACGCATCTGAGCAGTATTCCATCAATAGCACGCTTGAATAATAATCCTCCTATTATGACGTAGTCCATAGCTTTCCTTTTTTCGGCTGGATTAGCCTCCGAAGGATCTTCCAATGTCTGTGCTATCTTTTTAATCCATTCGGCCTTCTCTGTTTCGGCCAAACGCACTTCTACATTTCCTGCTATCGGCATCAACCGATATTTAGCTGCATGTTGAGCCAATTCATTGGCTACTTCGTTCTTTTCTCTCGGGATATATTCAATGTACACTTCATCAAATTCTTCTAACAAAGTAACCGCTTCTTCATACAACCTAATCAACTGCGAACTCTTAACCGAAAAATCGCCTAACAGTTGCTGAACAACTACTTGCGAGTCTCCTTTGACAATGATTGCTCTGACTCCTTCTTCTATCAACCGTTGTAATCCCGAAATTAACGCTTTATATTCGGCTTGGTTGTTCGTATATGACTCTGGTAGTTGCACGAAATATTTGTATGTATTGCCCTCCGGTGTCTGTAGGGTAAACCCTGCTCCAACTCCTGAAGCGGCTTTAGAACCATCAAATGTCATTACCCATGGTTGCAAGTATACAATTCCTATCTCACCAACTTCTTTCGGCCGATCCTGATGACTGATGTCATCGGTTATCGGATGTATCACATGATCAGCCAGAAAATCGGCTACAATCTGTCCTTTCATAGCCCTCAAAGGTTGATATCTCAAATCGTATGCATTTAACTTCATGGCCCACTTGGCCATTCTTCGGCTGCTGACCGGATCATTCATCATAATCTTAACTATGTCAACCGAAGCTACTACTATCACTTGCCTTGGCTGAATATAATATTCTAATTTCTGGCATGCATGATAAAGACTTAAGCATAGTTTATGAATCGGCGAGTACCTTACTTCGGCGTCCCTTAGGATTCGGCTAAGATAGTAAATCGCCCGATCCCTTCCTTCATTGTCTTCCTGCGCCAGTAATGCTCCAATAGATTCTTCGGCCGCTGCTATATACAACTTCAATGGCCGTCCTAAAATTGGAGGGACCAACACTGGTGGACTCATCAAATCCTGCTTCAATTGTTCGAAGGCTTTTTGTTGGTCGATTCCCCATTTAAACTCCTCTTCCTTCTTTAACCTCAATAAATCGGTTAGTGGTTTCGACTTTCCAGCCGCATTTGCTAAGAATCGTCTCAGAAAACCGATTTTTCCCAGAAACTTCTGTAGACTCTTCTTATCATGTGGAGGTTTGGCTTCTTGGATAGCCCTGGTTTTGTTCGCATCAACTTCTATTCCTTTGTTATGTACCAGGAACCCGAGAAAATTTCCTGCCTGTACTCCGAAAGCACACTTAGCTGGATTCATCTTGACTCCATGCAGCCTCATCCTCGTGAACACCTTCCGCAAATCGTTCAAGTGGCTTTCGATATCTTTGGATCGGACCATGACGTCATCAATATAGACTTCAACACAATCCCCTATGAGGTCATGGAAAACATAGTTCATGGCTCTCTGGTATGTAGCTCCCGCATTCTTCAGTCCGAATGGCATCACCACCCATTCATATATCCCTATGGCACCAGGGCACCGGAATGCAGTCTTGTGAATGTCTTCTTCGGCCATAAAAATTTGGTTATATCCTGAGTATCCATCCATGAAAAGATAGCATCCCCTGTTTTGCGGCCGAATCAATCAACAAGTCAACAATAGGCATCATATACTCATCTTTTGGAGTGGCTATATTAAGATTCCTGAAATCAATGCAAACTCTCAATTTTCCATTCTTCTTTATTACAGGAACAATATTTGATAACCATTCTACATATTTAGCTGGCCTAACAAACCCGGCCGCTAACAACTTCTCTATTTCTTCTTTTATTTTTGGGACTAATTCGGGCGCTGCCCTCCTGGCCGGCTGTTTATGCGGCCTGAACCCTTCTTTAATAGGCAGTCTGTGCTCTACAATCGACCGCTCCAATCCTGGCATCTCTGTATAGTCCCATGCGAAACAATCCTTGAATTCGATTAGAACCTCCCTGAATCGGCTTGTCACCTGCTGATCAAGATTCGCACTCAGCGGGATCTCCCTCGGGTGTTCGTCTGTACCAACATTGACCATTTTCAAGGGGTCTTGAGCTTTGAAATCCGGCGTTCGCTTTGGAATTGCGTCTATTAAATCGCTCCATCTTGCTTTGTCGTCTGAAACTCCGAGTTCGGCCGATTCGAACTCGGTCACTTGATTCGGTTGTGCCTCCATCACTTACTTTCTTCTTTGACTGGCCGTTCATCGGCCTGGTATCTGATTTCAAACCCCAAATCTGTCCAATCACACTCGATCACCTGCGGGTACCGATCTCCTACCACTGCTAGGAATGGTTGTATCGGTTCTTCATATAACACCGCATCAATTCGTCCGGCTAAGCTGACTGGAAATGGAGGTTGATCCCCATCTACTTCTTCCACTGTGCCATCCTTCTTCCAGAACCATACTTTCTGGTGAAGCGTTGATGGCAAACATCGGGATGTATGAATCCAGCATCGGCCTAATAGGGCCGCATACGGGACTTCTGCATCCACCACGAAGAACATGGTCGGAATTGATATTGTTCCGACCGTTACATCGACCAATATACATCCTTCCGCCGCAGTTTGAGCTCCCACAAAACTCATCACCTTCATTCTCGTAGGGAGTAAATCTTCCTTCGAACGGCCTATCTTCGTTAGCGTGGATAGCGGCATGATATTAACTGTGGCTCCACCGTCGATAAACATTCTTCTAAGTGGTCTCCCATTGACCCAACCTTTAACGTATAAAGGCCTCACATGTTGGGACATCTTCGCAGTTGGAGGCAAAATCGTACCTGGTTGAGCTTCTGGAACAAATGCCTCGTATCCTTCCTCAAAAGATTTCTCTATTTCAGCTTCCGGCCGAAATACCTCAAGTTTATCGAAACAAAAATCCACTATGGGTTCTTCATCACCATAGTATTCTCCATCCTTTGACAGAAAACCACAGCTGGTTCGGAATCCGACCAGTACTCCTCTTTCTCTTCGGTGGTTACCGTCACCATATTCGCGCTAGATCCGAAGTCAAACTTAAACTGCCCAACAGGGGGTGTATCACTATTCGGAATGATAGTTGTCTTCGGCTTCCACTCCCTGGTTCGGACTGGTCTAGGCTTCCATTCTTCTTTCGATTTCGGCTGCTCACTTTCAACTTTCGGCTGTATTACTTTTGGCCGAAATTCGGTTTTGTTCTTCAGCCGATCCTGTCCTTCTTTCGGCTTCCTCTCTTCTTTTGATTCGGATTTCAAACGAGCCAAAAATACCCTATTGAGTATTCGTCCTCCCGAGAACGAACAGTCATCAGGGAAGTCCTCTTCCATATGCATCATATCATACTCCTCTTGCTCAGAAGTAGCAGCTGCTTTAAGCCGTTGCATTCTTCGTTTGAAAGTACGATATGATCCCTTTCCTTTTGGGACTTTTCTCTCCTCTGCCCTCCAAGCTGAATGGTCATGCCGACGTTGATCGAAATGCCTTCTTTCTGGAGAGTTTCGGACCCATCGGCCTACCTGAGTATTTGCTGGTGGCCTTCTAAGCTTTTTCATTTCGGGGCTAACAGCTTCTTCAGGGACTGTGATCTGTATCACAGTCTTTCCATTCTGCTTATCGGCTGTTAACTTCATCTCTGAGTCCCATCCGTTGGTTATGATTTTCAACGTTGGTCTCTCACTCTTATCTCCGACCTCGATCTCCTGATGTCTCTCCGATTGCTTGATCCACTCTTTCACCTCATAATTCCCCAATCGGTCAAAGACATCTGTAACTTTCTCTTTTCCCTTCGGAGATCCTAGCCTTTTCCATACTCCTGACTTCTGAGCCGATGGCCGATCCCCAAGCCGATCGTGCACAGAACTCTTACTAGATGATGTTTGATCCCCTAATCGGTCATGCACCGATTTATTCTGGTTGGGCTGCACCATCACCATGTTGGCAGCTGGTAACGGATTCTTATCGATTGCCATAAGCCTTTCTGGGAACTTCAGCTTCCCATCATCGACATGCTTCTGAATCAGCTTCCTAAAATGCCCACAAATAGCCGTGGAATGAGTGGCTGATCCGTGGAATCTGCACCATCCGGCCTCCAACTGATCCTTGGTAGGTTGTGGATGGTTTCCTTTAAACTCTAGCAATCCGTTCTTCTGACAATAATCAAATATTTCGTCCATTTGTGACAAGTCGAAAGAGTAAAACCTTTGAGATTCATCTCCTCCTTCTTTCTCCTTGCCTCTGGCTGGCCGAAGTGCTGGACAAGTCATAGGCTTTTTTATAATTAACTCTGCCCTTGCGACTTCGGCTAATGCAGGAACATCTTCCGTATTGTACTCTTCCTGAATTTCACATCTATCCAGAGATTCAGCAAATGAGGCAGCTGACTGGATGGGTTGTGACCTTCCGCTCTGAATTCGGCTTGATTTGAAAGCCGCCTGTTCTGCCAAATATGTCTCCATTCTTATAGCTTCAGCCGTCAATTCGGCTACCGTCCTCGGTCTCGTTACCATCAATCTGTCCTTAATGGCAAACTTCAAATTCTGCTTTAAGATTTGAATGTATTCATGCTCAGGCAACATTGTCTTCACCTGAGCCTTCACTGCATAAAATCTCTCAATGAATTCAGTAACCGATTCAGACGCCTTCTGCTTGGTTGACGTCAGATCAACTACCGAGACTTCCGGACTAGTATTATAGAATCGGTCATGGAATAACCGCTCCATTTCGGCCCAAGTATTGACCGATCCCGCTGGCAAGTTAATGTACCATTCGAATGCTGGGCCAGTTAATGACAAACTGAACAATATCAGCTTGTGAAAATCATTTTGCGCGATTCTGGTACATTGAGCCGTAAATCGGCCGATATGCTCGATGGTAGAGCGGCCGACTTCTCCAGAAAAGGTGTTAAAATCTGGAACCTTCACCCCTCTAGGCAGTGGATACTGCTCCTCAATGTAATCTGGATAAGGTTTCCGATACATCGGCCTATTCTCCTGGCCGATGAGATTCCCAAACTGTGTGCGAATAATCTCAGCAATCAGCTCTCTGTCAACCAGTTGTGGTGGATTCTGCTGAAGTGGTGCGTATTGTTGTTGAACCACTGGAGCAGGCGGTTGAGCAGCTGGTTGAGGCGGTTGATTCTGTTGCTGATCGTATCTTTGCTGCGGAGGAACAAAAGGCCGAGCTCCGTGCCCTCCTGGCGGCCTAAAGGCCTGCTGCTGAAAATTGTGAGGATTTTGCGGTGGATTTTGCGCCACTGGAGCTTGTTGCGCTCCCATCGGATACATACTCCTCGCGATTTCGGCTCTAAACATGGCTGGCATCGCTGCCAGGATATTTCCTTCGATTTGGCGAACCGAATTGGTAACCGCCGCCTCCACCATAAATTGAACCTGATCTCGGAATCGCGGGGTTAAATCATCGTTCGAAAACTCCTGATTATGGAAATGTGATGGACCGGGGAACCCTGGGGGGAATTCTCCGGCTTCTGGTGCGCGCTCTTCCTGAATCGGCGGCAAATCAGTCCTCGCCGCCGTGTTTGCTGCTGGAGTTGCTTGTTCAAACGCCATTCTGCGTCCCACTGGGCGTGCCACTGTTTGGCTCGGGTGTAGCCAAGGACCTTTTTCTCCTCAAGGGAGGCTATCGGAAAAGGATCAAACCGATTACGGGTTCGGATTAACAATAATGCGCCCACAATTGAATGAATTTTCCTTGAATTGATCAACAATAACACGATACAACGGAGAATCTGCCTGTTGTTAAGAAACAACGGCGGAATTCACCAAAAACAGAGAACCAAACTACCAGCTGCTAAGGAGCAACGGTGGATTTGGAAATGGTAACCGCTACAAACTAGTCTAGATTCTAAGGAAAGCTGTAAAGGAAAGCTGTAAAGAAAGCAGTAAAGATAACAAGGAATTAAAATTGATAAAAGTAATTTGGGGGTTGGATTGATCTCCCTGATTTTGAGTGTGTCGACCCCTATTTATAGCCGGAGCTGGAATAACCGCTCTCCGGCTAACTCCTCTGAGCCGAATTCTTTCTCTCTTCAATTCGGTCGTTTAGGTTTCGGCTGTTTCTTCCCATTTCGGCCGAAATCTTCCTCAGCTTCGATTTCCTCCCTTCGGTTTACTATGTATTTTCGGCCTCACCAATCTTGAGCCCATCTTCTTTTTGGACTTCCTCTTTCTTCCGGCCCACGTCTTATGGCCCAATAGCTCTTTCGCGGCCCATTATTCCATATGGCCCCAACAGTTACATATGCATAATTTGATTATATAAGAACATATTATAAAAAGTGAAAATACATCAGATTATATATAACATCACGCAAACTCAATAAATTACAAAATCTCTAAAATACACCACATTATGCATATGTTAAATATTAAAATTCACAACTTGAACTGAACCCAAAATCCCCCATATACCAAATTGACTTCAAAGTTAGATGATACATAATCCACCGTAGATTAATATTTTAATATTGCTCCTGTTATTTATCCAGTTAGACAGATATTGGCTGGGTCCAAATTAAATCTAGACTATTCTAACCTTATTAGTTGACTTCGACACGGTTTTATTTGGCCGACTGCATGGTCCTAATAAAATCCTAGTTGTAATAACTGAAACTTGTTACGGACACTTAATTATGAAGTAATAATATGGATATCTTCAAGAAAGTTGTTTGGGTGCTGGCAGCCTGTAGATGCTGACACATTTAAAAGTGATGGGTATGTGTATATGAAATGATGTGTAAGTATAAAAAAGTGATGGATGGGGGTATGTGTATATGAAATGATATGTAATTAAATTTGGAAAGTATCTTCCGAAAGCTCTCAAAAGCTCCCAAAAGCTACCTCTTATAGCTTCTAAAAAGAAACTTCCAAAAGCTCTGAAAAGCTCCTGAAAGCTAGTGTACAGAATGGGGCTTTTGTTTTGAATAAAAGCTACAGCTACCAAAAGCTCTCAAAAGCTGCTTGCAGAACAGAGCCTTAGCAGGATTGGGGCCCCCACATTTTCTTCTTCTCTCTTTCTCTTCTTACGCCTTCAAATCAAAACCCAGAACCCTACTTCCTTCCACAGCTTACATTTTCTCATTTCCACATTTCCTCCATTTTTCATTCAATGGATAATGAGGATGGATACCAACATGAACATCAAGTGGGAGAACATGAATACCAATATCAATACCAGTATAGAACACGTAAGTTTGTAAATTTGTTATGTTTTGTATTTTATAATTTTAGTTTTAGTTGTGATCGACCATCCATGACCGATGTGTATAGTTCTGGATGGCCGATCAGTGGAAGAATGGAACAGCCATGGATGACCGCGAATATTGTATCTTTATTGTGAACGGTCAGGTCTACCTGTTTGGCTAGAAACAAGATCAACCAGTGTTGACCGATCATGTCTCTAACCAAACGGGCATGTCTGGAAGAGTTTATTTACGTATTAAGTACTTCATTAACAATGCATAATAGTACTAATTAAAGGGCAGACAAGCAGAATTAGCAGAGAATCTGGATGTTTCTCTCATTCCCACGTGAAACTTTTGTAATAAAATATATACTGTACCATTTTATCTTTAATAATTGAACACATGAGAGCAATATCACCAATTCCAATTGTGGAATTTTGGAGGAACGACAACTTGGTCAAGTGTTATAAAAAGTTGTCCTATTATATTTTGGTTAATTGTGTTTTATTTTTCTTTTTGGTCCGTCCCATTGCAATTATCATATTTCAATTTTTAGAAAACTTTTACTACATAAACATCAACTAAAATATTTTATCAATTAATTACTTCATTTTTTTTCAATTCAAATAAGCATCACATCAACTAATTACTCTACTTTAACATAATAATCTATTATACCTAAAATACCGTGCCCAAAAATTTTGAAACGGTTTTACCAGGGCGGATGGAGTAATTTTTTTTTTATTATTATTTCTTTATTTTTACCGTTGTTTATTGGTTTTTTGAGATCCCTTTTAAGATTAGGTGATCGAACTTTAGTTGAGCCCCATTTTACCCCACCATGATTATATTCCACCATCAATCAGACTAGCTAGCTACTCTCGACCTTCTTACCAGACTAGCTGCTAGCCCCTTCAATTCAATTCAGTTCCTCCTCGTACCTTTGTCTGATTTGTCTTTATTGTCGGTGCCTGATTTTTCTGAGAGCGATGAACACTGGCCAATTGGGGCACCAAATTAATTAAGTTTGGTACCCATCTTCTCCTGTGCGTGCCACGGCAAACAACTACCATGTCCCTCAATATATATCTCAACAGTATATACTAAAGAACTGTCGATCTCATTACCATTCCATGTACTATCAGCACCGCAAACCCATTGGGGGACGACTATATATGCCACATTATACGATCAAGAAATGTCCATCTCATTACCCCTTTCATGGTATTTTATGAGGACAAATCTATTGGGGTGGGTCCAATTACCCTTCTTCTTCTTCTTCTTCTTGTTCATTACACCTAGCAACCAATTATCTGCCAACACACAATTTGCATGCTTTGAACAAAAACATAATAAAGGTGCAGCAGCAAAAGTTAGAGGGACCATCTGCAATTCAATTACATCCATCTCTTTTTTCTTTTTTCTTAAACTCCTAATATGTTGTCTAAAATGAGATTGATAAAATGCTGTGACTACTACCGCCACGCTAATAGTATGATATTGTCGTTTTAGGCCGAGCTTTTACGAGTTTTTGTTTTTTCTTTTAGATACCTCCCAAAATGCCTAATGAAGTTGGTGAACTTTTAAATTTATGGCTATATTTCCCTATTCATGCGATGTACATAGGTTTGCAAGGACCACATACCATGTTGCCTCCGTCAAATCATCTTGCACTACCCCTCCAACCAATGAAACATGCTACCCGACACCTGAATATCGGGAAGACTTAACTCTGGCATATTGTCCGCTTTGGACCGAGCCTTACAATATTAATTTTGGGCACCTCTCAAAAAGCCTCGTACTAATAATGGAGTTAGATGGACTCTTATATTTAGGACTATATTTTCCCATGCACAACATAAAAATCCTGTCTTTAAATCTTGAGACCATCAAACATGAGCGTGGTGTAGCTCCAGTCAGCAATGTTTATCATTTATTCACTCTCTTTGTGAGTTTTTAATGGTAATTAAGATGTACTTCCAGACATTCATATAGTGCACGCAGTCCAATGCACATTTTAAATCATTAATAACTTAAATTCGGTACAAGTAAAAATTCTGAAAGTTTGATATTTAAAAACTACATGACGAGACGAATCTAACAAGATCTCACTTGGTTATATTTAATTTTAACTTGTATAACTATGATAAAAATTTGAGTCAATGTTAAACAATGAATAGTACTCCCTCCGTCCCACCAAATGTGTCTGGTTTGACTTTTTGACACTGTTCATTATATAACTTTGACTCAATTTTATTGCAAATATATATATATTTGGAAAAAATAGTCCAGTTAGGTCTTGTTAGATTCGTCTAATCTTATAGTTTTAGAATACATATTTTACATAATTTTTAGTTGTATATATTTTGAGATATTAACGACTAAAAAAATGCATTGGATTGTGTGCAGAAGTCCAACAGGACAAGTTAGTTGGGACAGAGGGAGTAGCAAATTTGGAAATTTTGCAATATGACAGAAACGGAGCAAGTATCTTCTAACATGGGAGTCAAGAATATTCTTTATGGTAACTTTAGTATCGACCTAATTGGCCCACTGCCCGTCATGATTATTCATTTCTTTTTCCCATCTCTGAAATAGCAATATTCCATTCTTGATTTTAAGATGCTAGCTTGTAGAATTTGAATAAAAAGCAGAACATAAGACAAGGTTTTGAGAATGAACAAGATTCCCTTTCTTACCCACCGACCTCCCGTAGTCCTATTCGCGCATATTCTGAGCATAACATATCACCAGAAACCCCTTTTCCGTCCTCCACACCTCAAAATCATACCCTTTCCCCGTGGCGCCTTGCCCACCGTTGGATGTGGAAGTTGGGCAAAGCTCAAAATCCGACGGCGCATGTTGCCCAGCACCTTTTTCTTTTGTCATAAAAGCTGGCGCTGTATCACTTCTACTATTGCAATCTACACGTACGTGTTACTAATTTTACAACTTGCGAGTACCGTAATCGGGAACGAGAGGCTCTCTCTCGCTGCCAGCCCAGCACCTCCCTCCCCTCCTCTGTAGTTCCTCACAACCCTTTTCCCAGTCGCTTGTGAGTCCCAATTCTCCTCCAATTTTGCTTGTAAATTCTCATTTTCTTGATTCCAAAAAGCATGTATTTTTCGTCTCCTTGATGTAACTTTCTCTGTAACTTTCCAGTTCGATTATCGAGTTTTATTCATATTTCGTTTTCAATATGTCGTTTTTTTTTTTATGTGGGTTTTGTTGGATTGTCCTTGTTTTGATAGAAAAAATCAGCGGAGCATTACATGGCTAATAACAACAGTGCACAGGGGACAGTGCGTCCTGCCCTCAATGAAAGAATTCTTTCTTCCATGGGAAGAAGATCTGTGGCTGCTCATCCCTGGCATGACTTGGAAATTGGTAACACCTCTAATTAATCTTAATTTATGATGTACTTCCTCGTGTTACATTTTATGTTTTTAAGCAATCCCAAATATATTTTTAAACGCTTAATATCTCAAATTGCATAACAAAATTTATAAAAATTTGATATTCTAAAATTATGCAACTACACGAATCCAACAATATCCCATGACTATATTTTATAGTATTATATAATTGTGTTGAAAGGTCAAATTAAAGCTACTCGAAATAGTAATTACTATGCAAACATAACACTTAAATTAAAAAAAAAAAAACGAGTGAGTATAACTTTCTTTTGCCTTTTTGTCTTGTGTTGAGACCATTGTGATGTTTTTGCAGGTCCAGGGGCCCCCTCCATTTTCAACTGTGTGAGTGCATTTTTCTCTTTGCATTTCATCCTTATGTAATTCTTTTGTATAAACATGGTTTGTTAGCTTGCAAACCCTCTATCCTCTTATGTTCCTCGATAGAAAAATTGAATCTTTGTTGAGCTCAGTTCAAAATCTAATTGACATTGATAGGTTATTGAAATTGGAAAGGGCAGCAAAGTGAAATACGAGCTGGACAAAGCCACCGGTCTCATCAAAGTGAGCAATTCCTTTCCATCTTTCGGCTTTCATGTCATAATTGATAAACCTAACCGATGATTGTGTGCTTGCAAACTGTACTTATGTTGAATTTCTTGTCAAAATTCTTTCGTGTTGTGGTTATGTGTTGCAGCTAGTGACTTTAGATGAGTTCAGTTTAGCTCAGTCCTGAGTTATTATTATCGTCTTCTGGCGTGTTGAATCTTTAATTCGGTTGGATTCATACAAACAATTCTTGTGTTCATGTTATTGCTAGTGGAGAAACAATTTTAAGGTTGTCTTTTGTTGTTCTGTTTTCTGATTTTGTGTATTCGCTCACATTTCGCGCCTCTTCTTCAGGTGGACAGAGTTCTCTACTCGTCGGTGGTGTATCCACACAACTATGGTTTCATTCCACGGACCATCTGTGAAGACAGTGATCCAATGGATGTTCTTGTCCTGATGCAGGTTACTCTACACTAGTTAAAAATCTTGTCGTAATTGGTAACCGGACATATCTAACTTTAAGTTCGCCTGCTTCTTCGACTATTATTGCACACAGGAACCTGTTTTTCCTGGGGCTTTCCTTCGTGCACGTGCTATTGGATTAATGCCAATGATAGATCAGGTAAAAGTACTTTTTGTTACAATGTTAGATCAGGTAAAAGTACTTTGGACATGAAATCAGGTTTGCGAATTTGATTTTTGACAGGGTGAGAAGGATGACAAGATAATTGCAGTATGTAATGACGACCCTGAGTTCCGTCACTATAAGGACATACAGGATCTTCCCCCACATCGTCTAGCTGAAATTCGCCGCTTCTTTGAGGACTGTATCCTTCAACGACTCTGCATTTCCACTAGCTTTATTCACTTCTTAACCGCTCCACTATTTTACTATCCTTACTATAAATAAATAAAAATGATTTCCGCGAGCAAGTTAAAAACTGCATACGAAACATATCATTGGATCGTTGTCAGAAATGATACCGGTAAGCCCTTCACGTCGATTGAATAGATAAAAAGAACGAGAACAAGTCTGTCGCGGTGGAAGACTTCCTACCGGCAAAAGCAGCAACTGATGCTATCAAATATTCCATGTGAGTCGGTCCGAAATTCTTTTAGTATGAATTGGGACAAACTTTTGACTATAATTTACTATGGCTGATTCGCGGCTTGTCAATATACAGGGATCTGTATGCTTCCTATATTGTGGAGAGCCTGAGGCAGTAACTCCAACTGATGTATCGTCTGATGATAGGCGAAAATATGCCTAGTGTTTCTTCTTCTTCTTCTTCTACTTCTACTACTACTGTTGTATGAGTTTTGTCCAAACTCAGGACAAGCTTAGAAGTTATATACTCCATCCACATCAGTATTGTTGTCTTAGTTTTTTTAAAAAAAAGGGTGTGGTCTGTCATCTGTGCTGTGCCCAGTTGGCTGGTATAACCCTATGATGGGAAAACTACGTTATATAAGTATTTGGCTTCTTCCTTGAGCAATAAACTCTAAGAATATATAGTCGAAAGATTAATGTCGACATGTCTGTGTCTATATACATATACGTTACAGTGTCATATTTTGAGTTTCGACAAAGCCAACGGTAGGTGGTACTGGTCAATTATGGTCATTTTAAGCTCAATTTGGGCTCGGGTGCTGACTATTAAACTCAATTATTATTATTATTATTTTTTTTTCCCTCAAGATATGATTGATTATTCATAGAAGTAGGTTAATGATATTTTAGTTTTGACATTTGATTTCAAGGGGGAATTGGTCTTGGTTTAAGTTGGGTTTTGAATTATCATCATATCCTTATTCCATAAAAAATCCAAGAATTAAAAGATAAAAACTTTTTTCTTCATACAAGGGTGATATGCTTAGATGGACAACTACGATGGGACGAATGTGCGGGTAGAAATTGAACTCTCAACTAAAATATTGGATGTAAAAAATTAACCACAATGTCAAATTCGGATAAAATAAGTGAATATTTAGTTTAATGTTGTGATTTCCTTGGTGTAAGCTATGCAAGTATAGAATGAAGTGATTACATAGTATACGAATAATAAGGTGTACTAACATATAAAATTATATAGTAGTAAAACAAGATAGTATTTAAATTTAAACAGAAACAAAGTAAGTATTTTGTTTAAGCGATTATCTTGGTTTGCACCACATAGAAAAATAGTGTTTGAATAAAATATTCTTGGTTCCTCCTTTTGCCGAAAAAAAAAAAACAGAATAATGACTAATTATTATCAATTTAGCATATCATCATTTGTTATATAAAAGAGAAACAAAATTGAAATCAAAGTAAGTGTGTGAAGTTGAGGTGGAGAAGAACTTTTGACATGCTGCCCGACGGTGGCGGTGGCGATTCAACCGGATGCGACGTCGATGTTTCCGTGGCTGCTCTTACACGGTTGCATTATGACCGGAAGGGACATGCATGGCGCTGAGGCATCTCGATTCGTCCTCGCCATGCCATTGATATGGGAGCGATGAGACAATATTGCACGTGTTCTTTGTGACTGTCAGTGTGTGATGGGCGGGGCGGATTTATGTACTTAAAACATGTGAATGGTTATTAGGCCCGGTTTTCTATGCCTTAAATAAAATCTTTTGATTTGAATTTTATAAAATCTGGTTTGATCTGAATATTTCTGGTATGATATGATCTGAATTGGTCTGGTCTAGTTTGATCTTATTTTATACGAAGTACTTCTATAATTTTACTAGCAAATAACCCGTCGAGACTCGACGGGCATAATTATATATTTATATATAATATATATCCTTATATAATAATAATAAATGTATTTTGAGTAATATAAAAATGTATAATAACTTTATATATGTTCGAGAGTGAGTGTATATGATAATATAATTTAATTATTTTTAAAACTAACAGAAAAATCGTATTATATTGTATTCTTTAGCTTATGTGGCTTGTCCGATACAAACATAACAGATTAATAAAAATAAATATTAAGATTTTTATTTAATTTGAAATTTAATTTAAAATAAATAAAATTTAAATATAAGTATTAAGTATAATATGAAATTCTCTTTTACAATTTGCTGAAAATTTCATTGTGAACAACAATTCTTGAGTATTAAGTATAAATTATATTTTGAGTAATGAAAAATGTGTAATGATTTTATATCTATTTGAAAGAGGATGTATATGATAATATAATTTAATTATTTTTAAAACTAACTAAGAAGTCATATTATACCGTCCTCTTTAGCTTCTTAACAGATCAATAAAAATAATTATTAATACAATATTTTTATTTAATTTGAAATTTAAATTAAAATAAAATAAAATTTAAATATAAGTATTAAGCATAATATGAAGAATTCCCTCACAATTTGCTGAAAATTTCATTCCTAAAAATCTCATTGATAGGGGCTTGTATAGTACTATCTTTAAAAATGTTTGAATTTGAAGTGGTGCAGTTTATAAGAATATCATCCGGAAATATCATATCTAATTGTAGATCTTCAAAATCAATTCCAACCTTACCATCGCCTACATTAAGTATCCATTTTGTTAATTTCTGTTATATATAAATTTTATAGTAAACAACATTTCTTGTGGTATCTTGAGTTAATCATTCTTAATTGCATATTAATACTTTGAGCCACATCTTGCTAGTGGCGCGAAATATTGCAACATAACTGTTCATGGCAAAAACTTATTTTGGAAGATAAAGTCCAATATTCTT
Organism: Hygrophila difformis; assembly: GCA_030278955.1. NCBI lineage: Eukaryota > Viridiplantae > Streptophyta > Magnoliopsida > Lamiales > Acanthaceae > Hygrophila > Hygrophila difformis. Next base: position 7,641,843 of record JAOANR010000011.1, read on the forward strand.
TAAAGATTAACATTGACTTTTGTTTATAATCATAGCAAAACAAATTACAAGTTGAAATTTTCTCATCTTAAATCGAATCAGGAATTTGGTTAAATCAAATAGGCTCAGCTCATAATCATTCTACCAATCAAGAATTTTTTACTTTCATAGTTTCTCGAAAATTAGTTTAACCTCAATAATATGATTCCGCATCTTGGTGACTATCAACCTACTCACATAGTTACATTGCATACTTTATTTGATCGATCTATATTCCTAATATGCATGACTATGCAACCCTAAATCAACTATATTTCGTGATTCGGTAATCCAGAACAATTGATCATGTTTAGATATTATAGTGCAAATAGTTCATTGGCATTATCTATGCTTTCATCCTCTTGATAAATATTATTAGAACTGATATATACATATATATTTTTTCATTTGTAGACATACGTTCCATGATTTAATAATTGATCATATCAACAATTTCATTGGTAGAAATTAGTATAAAAATATCTTTAATAATATCTGGATTTGAAATGGTGCATTTTATATGTGTATAAATACTCTCAACAATTGCCGCTATATGATATCCTGTAGATTTCATAAAATTATAACCTGGAAATGTCACATCTAATTGTACATCTCCAAGATCAATACCAGATTTACAAATTACCATCACCTACATGAAGAATTCATTGTGCAAATTTAAGTCATATATAATTTCCATTGTAAATAACATTTCTTGCAGTATCTTGGGTTAATTCATCGTAATTACATATTAATATTTCGAGTCCCCTCTTTTCAGTACACGAGATATTGTAGCATATCACTAATATAGGTAAAAATGATTATTGAAGATAGAGTCCAATCTTCTTTAAAAAAGACATTTTTTTTAAATAGTCATAGAAAAACAAAATGCGAGTGTGACTTTTTTTCCTCTGAAATCAATGAAGAATTTGGTTAATTCAGACGGGTTCATAATCATTCTACCAATCAAGAATTTTCATCCCAAATAATGGGCTTTCTTTTTAATGATAACAGAGGTTAAATAATTTTCTAGGATAAGTTTTTTGCAGGTAGAACCAAATCGAAAATGTGCAGTCCTACCTCTTGGAAGGAGTAGGGTGCTATTCCCTTGGATACTACATACAACACAATATCACTTCTCCCATGAATGGCTAAACATAATATTTTCTAGATAAATTATCGCTAAATGTATTGTCATCTCCACCACGTAAAGAAAAAATAATCAACACTCATCACTATCAACTACATACATTATTTTATTATAAACATTTCTCTCCTCATTAATCAACAAATGTAATAGCTTAACATGATCCGCCTTCATTTCTTCCTTATTATAATATGTCTCTTCTAGTATCAATAGATTATCTGTTTCAGACATTAAAACTTCATTCAGTACCGGTATTCCAGAGAAAATTTTCAAATTTATAAAATTTGTAGCAATTAGCCTTTCAATTTCTAATAAAGGTATATTTATATTTGTTCTTCCGTCAATTACGAATCTGATAAAATATAGATTAATGAAGTATTTCTAAAAAATAGATTAAAAAAATAAAATTCCTTTCTTTATTTACTGATGGACTATTTACACCTCAATAACTCTTTATACACCCGATTCTTTTATTTTTAATATGCTTTACGAAAATAACTAATTTACTCTAAATCAATTATCCATAGAATATGAATTTTCACAATTCTCTTAATAATTATAAAATTTTAAATATAATAAAATATAAATAAGATTTATACTATTTAGTATATATTTCTATACAATTAGAATGATATAATTATAAAATAGTATATTTTTTAACGATTAGCAACTATATAATTATATATTACTTTTAGTAAATTTATAATTGTATACTTTATCCGTCTCAGTTTAATTATTACGTTTGACTTTTTGGCACTATTCACTGTTTAAATTTGATTCGAATTTTTATCATAGTTATGTAAGAAATAACATAGTCAAGTGAGATCTTGTTAGATTCGTCTAATCATGTAGTTTTAGAGTATCAAATTGTTATAATTTTTTTATCGTACACAATTTAAGTTATTAACCATTAAAAATGTGTATCACTATACGTGTCAGGTGAGTCCGTAACAATTATAATGAGACATATGTAGTATTACTTTTAGGAGAAGTTACATATTTTTGTAAAAACATGGCCTATATATACATTAATTAATATATACAAATCTTTTCCATACATTCATTAATATATTTTTTAATAATATAAATTCCATATATAAACTGCTAATTCCATATAAATTTGAAATTTCAAATCTTTAAAAACTGAAAATTGTGGGAACTCCATATAAATTTGAAATTAAATATCTGTTAAAAACTAAAATTGGGATTTCATATACACATTAATATATCTTTAATATGAATAAATAAATATGTGCAATGTACATTTTGATTACATCATTTACCACACCAAAAAAATATAACAAAAAACTAAACCTACACAAAATTACCGACATTACAATATGATCATCATATTGAAATATAAACACAACATAATTCTTAGTTGCCAGTGCAGAACCCCGTCCTAATAGTACTATGGTGCAAAAACTGAAAATGTCTATTCATGTCATAATAATCCTACCGTGTAAAAATTCAAAATCTATAAATAAATAATAAATGCAGCAATAAAATCTAAAATAAATAAAATAAAAAATACAAAATAATAAAATCTAAAATAGATAAAGTAAAAAATGCAAAATAATAAAATCTAAAATAAATAAAATAAAAATACAAAATAATAAATTCTAAATAGATAAAAAATACAAATTAATAAAATTCAAAATAAATAAAATAAAAATACAAAATTTCAAATTTTATCTTTCAAATTTCTTTAAAGGTGAATAAATCTCTAATAAATAAATAAATGAACTTGAAAATCTAAAATTATTAAATTTAAAAATGCAAAATAATATAGATGAAACAATAAATGCAAAATTTTAAATTTCAAATCTTTCAAATATATTTTTGGTGAATTTCAAATCTTTCAAATATGTCTTTCAAATCTTTCAAATATGTCTTTCAAATCTTTCAAATATATTTAAAATCTTTCAAATATATTTAAAAGTGAAGATTATGGGAATTCCATATAAATTTAAAATTTCATATATTTCAAAAACTGAAAATCTATAATGAATAAATAAATAAATGCAAAAATCTAAAATAATTAATTAAAAATGCAAAAATCTATAAAAATTAGAAATTTGAAATGGAGACACCACATTAAATTTAGGATGGGTTGTTCACTAATGCTTTAATATATATAGATTATAATGATCTAATCTGTTCTGGTCTGGTCTGATTTAATTTGATCTAGTGTGATCCGAATGTTACTTAACTGATCTGATTTAATTTGATTTTAATAAAAAAAAATAAGTAATAAGTCCTGTAAGTAAGTATTATAGAGAACGGTGTCTTAGTATTCATGGAATAATTTTGATTTAATATTTTAACATACTTATATAAGACAAAACATTGTCAATTAAGATCTTGTTAGATTCGTCTAATCGCATAGTTTTAGAATATTAAAATTTTATAATTTTTTTTTTTACAGAATTTGAGATATTATGCATTAAGTATGTGTATTGAATTGCGTGAAATACATGAATGTTACAACTTTTAGAAAACAAATGAAGTACTCCCTCCATTCCTTATTAGTAGTAGTATTTTAGGAATAAACACATTTACCAATTATTGTAATCATTATTCTGTATCATTCCACTTTTACCCTTATGTGTTTTCTTTGAAAATAAAAAATAGGATTGGAGTGGAGAGAGAATGCACAACATTCTAGGAATACATTTTATTATAATATAGCGGTAATATTGAAAAAGTTGAGATAAATATATAAAGTGACAACTATTTTAGAATATTTTTTTTGTTTTTAGAAAGACAACTAAAAAGTAACGGAGGGAGTATTTTTCGAAGACCCTAGTTAAATTTTATGAAATTGAGCGGCTGACACTCTTTTATGTGGCAAAGACAAACCACCTGAATATGGAGTGTATTGACTATTGAGACATGTTGATTCACCATCACCAGCAGTGGCGGATCCAGAATATTTTATTTGGTAGGTCAAATATGAGTAAGCAGCTAAATTTAGGAAGATATAAGTAATTAAAATTTTGTTATATTTTTTACTTTTAAAAATGGGTATATTTTAAAAAATCCATAGACTTTACGTAGAGTTAGCTGACTTTGTATATACTCCATGTTGTACAGAATCTATAGAAACCTTTTTTGAAAATAAAGACTTGTATAATTATATTTTTCGAAGAGAATCCATTATAAAATTGATGGAGTCTAAGTCACTAGGTTGGATTGAATACCTAAAGATTTTTAAAACTTTTTAAAATATATTCCGATTGCAATTAAAACATTCAAATTTTAAGAGGCTAAAAGAAATGCTATAGGTTTTTTTATTGAATAATTTCCCATTAGAATTTTGAACCTCTTGAAATATATACACATTTATAATAAAACAATCAATATGTTATTAAACTCCTACTCAAATTACTCAACACTTGTCCTAAAATTACCACCTAATTTCTAATTATATTAAAGTATTAATACTAATATTTTATTTTTTATTTTTTTTGGTGGGTCAATTGACCCACCTTGTCCTTATATAGATTCGCCAGTGATCACCAGAGTATTGAGACATGTTCATTCACCGTCATCGTCGCATATTGTGGAAGCTCCTCATTGTAATTGAAAATAGATAACTGTGTGAATAAAATCTTTACAAGTAAAAAAATAGATCAAAACAAAAATACCCAAAAATTTTCAATCCGGTTACGGTACATAATAGAAAAATTATGCATATACATAATGGTGAGAGGGTAGAATTATATATTGTGAGAGTAAAATTATGTGATGTGTTGAAATCTATACGGCATCACTATCATAAATATCACAAAATTCACCAACGACATTACTTTCTCATCCATACATCACAAAAATTACTCATATCAACACATTATGTAGGTGTATATCAAATTTTTTGAGGCAAGTGGTTAAATCGGAAGGTTGGAAGTTCGAATCACCACCGGCCCCCTATCCCTCCTTTTTATTCCCTTTGTAATTGTGTGGCATGGGTTCTCAGTCCCTTTCTCAGACCTTCAATGACTCATTAAAAAAAAAAAAAATCCATGATCCAAACATAACAAAACACAAAACATTCCAGAACGTGAACTACAGAGACATTAATTTCATTTTCGAAGCATTGGGCTATGGGCTCAAAGCATTTAAGTCAAGAAATCTAACCCAAAGTTGGCCCAACCCAAATCCAAATGTCCAATTCATTACGTAGTGGCAGGAAAAGAATGATGTAATGAAATCAATCTAGTATGGAAATGATTATCAAGGTTGGGAACTTGGGATCCAATTTCAGGCTTTGGTGGTGGTCGGCGCACTCCCTTTTCTCGTCAGTGAGTCTTCTCCCCCCCAACGTAAATGCTCCACTCCGTCTAATCGGTACCCTCCAATCTCCATTCCCTTCTTTGCAGAAATCCCAACTCAAACCCTAACGGAGATTCCATCCAATTCGAATTCCGGCTCCTGAAGATGGGTACTTTCGGGAGAGCTTTCTACACCGTCGGCTTTTGGATCAGGGAGACCGGCCAAGCTCTTGATCGCCTCGGCTCCCGTCTCCAGGGAAACTACCTATTTCAAGAACAACGTAATTACTACTCTATTGCTCCCTTTTGGCTTCACTATATCGATTATTCCTATTATATCTCCTGCATTCCTTTCTGGCGTTGTTGTATCATTTGGGGGAAATATGTTGTCGCGGTTTTAAATTCGTCTTTTTAGCTGTAATATTTGGTTTAATAAGTCTCAAGAATCGATTTGTGTGCAATTCCATGATCCCTAACCTGTTGTAGGAAAATATTAGCTGACTGTAATTTCTGTTGCAACTGAAATTTGCAATGGGGAGGTTTAGTCACTACGAGATTCACACATCTGGTTTGACAGTTTGTGAGTCAGCCAATGACGTGATCGAGGACAATTCATCTTTGGAACAATAACTTTTGGGTTTTTTGAACTGTAAAATGAAGACATCTGCCCTAATTTGTTTTTCTTTTTCTGGAATTACTGCTGTTGCGACTTATTGCTGCTGCGATGTGTTAGTATTCACTTGTGTTTGACATTATATCATTTTACCAGTGTCGAGGCACAGAGTGCTCATGAACTTGTTCGATAAAGTTCCTTCTGTTGACAAGGAGGCATTTGTGGCTCCTAGTGCATCTATCACTGGGGATGTTTATGTTGGGCGAGGTTCCTCCATATGGTATGGATGCGTTCTTAGAGGTATGTTCTTTGAATTAATGATAGCTGCTGCTTCTTTTTTATGACTTTGTTTTCTGTTAAACCATCACCGATCAACTCATATCAATTCTTGGGGTGATTATGTTTTCTGGTTATGAAATACTCCACTTATTCAAAATTTTCTTTCTATTGAATGATATTCAAATTAGATTCTGTCAGCTGTATGCGAAACGAAACTTGATCTTGATTTGAAGAAATGATACTCACTTTGTTTATTTCACTTCGTGATCATAAAGGGTTTTTTCAGCTTCTCAAATAGATGTCTTTTTGTAGTTTTCAATGCAACAAGCACCATCTGGCGTTCTAGTTTTCCCTTACCTACTTTATATTTTTTTATGCTTTTGTGCATTAAGATCAGTTGACATGAATTATTAACTGAACATAGTTACTGTGGTAATTAGTGAATTCCCCTTAGTAAGTGTAAAAATGACTAAAAGCAATGTGTAAAAAGAAACAAAGGGACTACACAATTATATATTGATGTTCAAGTGGAACAGGATAATAAATTCTTGGGAGAACTGTTTAAACTTGCTGCTTTCAGTTACACTTCTTTCAAAGAAGTTCTTTGAATGGTATCTTGGGATTAAAGAAGTTCTTTGAATGGTATCTTGGGATTCCCATGGCATGCTTTCTTTATGGTTGTTGCTTAAAATTTAATGGTTTTGAGCAGGTGATGCAAACAGTGTCAGTATTGGAGCTGGAACCAACATACAGGACAATTCTCTTGTTCATGTAGCCAAATCTAATCTTGCTGGCAAGGTCTTGCCTATTAATATTGGCGACAATGTCACTGTAGGTTAGTAATATTGAGCCAATAACTAATGGTAAGTTGTTCCTTCTTGGGATTTTCTATATCCTGATGGATAACTTCTGTGCATGGCCTTGACAGGTCATAGTGCTGTCTTGCATGGATGTACTGTGGAGGATGAGGCATTTGTTGGCATGGGTGCCACTTTGCTTGATGGGGTGGTTGTGGAGAAACACGCAATGGTTGCTGCTGGAGCCCTTGTGAGACAGAATACAAGAATACCTTCTGGAGAGGTTTGTATGATTTATGGAATGAAAATGCTCTTAATTCCATGTCTTGATTTAAAGCCTTTATTCCTTTCACGGAATTGCATGCATGAATCTCTTTTGGGCTGTGGCCATTGATTATGAACAAAATAACGATTCTCATTAAATCTTTATGTAGCAATTTTTGTGTTTAGGTTTTTGTCTTTTAATATGGATTAATAAGTCTCTACGTTCCAATTTCCTTTCATTGTATCGGAGCATAAGGGATCTACTACTATAGTGTGTAGCCATGGCCAAACTATCTTAACTGTAATTTTTCTTATTTTCTTGTCTATTGTTGTTATGCTCACTTTTCTTCTAATGTATTCATTACAAACTTTACTAGTCTAATGTGATCATTTATTACTTTAATCCTTACATTTTTCATAGCCATTTTTTGTTCATGTTTTAGGGGGTGTTTGGATTGGCTTATTTTATGTGCTTTTGACTTTTGCTTTTAACGAAAAAATCCATTTTTCTTGTAAAATTGTTCTTAAAAACTGTAAAGTCATGAATATAAGTCAAAAGCATGTTTCCTTGATTGTGGAAAGGTTTTAATATCATAAAATATAGAGAGCACCCTTTGCTCTGGATTGGAAACATCTTTATGAATTGCTTCATGTCTTGTGCACTTTTTCTTTTATTGCATTTTGTAGGTGTTTGGTGAGTTTGTAAATGAATAAATTACACAAGTATCACCTCTGCTGTAATTTTTGGTGTGGCACCCACCTTATAGGAAACGATGTACCCAAAAAAAGTGTTACGTCTGTTTTGTATTAGTTGTCTGTTGACACAAAAGGGATTGTTACACTACCTATTTGTCTAATAATAAAAGACAGGCATATAAGCTAAAAGGGAGATCCGTAGTGTGAAACTATAGTATTCAGAAAATTCCCTGTTATGCTTACAAGTGTCCTTACATACATTCTTGTATTATCAGCAATATAAATGAAGTTTTAACTTCCATTAGGGTTGATCCTTTAACTTCACAAATCACAACCTTAGGCTTGGGGGGATCTTTCCACCCATTTTTTCAAAATAAATAGTGCCAAATTAATATGCATAATGTTTTACAGCCCACCCAATAACCTGCTTAATCAGCTTTGTTGTGGATTTAAACAAACTATGTTTTGAAGATACCTAATTAAAATTCTTGTTTGTGGTCGATCCCAGATTTGGGGAGGAAATCCTGCCAAATTCCTGAGGAAGCTAACGGCTGATGAAATTGCCTTCATACCTCAATCAGCTGCCAATTATGCAGAGCTGGCCCAAGCTCATGCTACTGAAAATGCTAAAGACTTCGACAAGGTAGAGTTTGAGAAGGTACTCAACAAGAAATTAGCAAACAAGGATGGAGAATTTGGTTCAATAATTGGTGTTGTCCCCGAGTCATTACCTGAAGTCCTTCCCGATAATGTTAAAGGTCCAAAGGCATAATGTTGAGATTTTTGTTGTTTCCAATGGATATCTAGAGAGAATCTGAGTTTCAGCTCGAATAAATTATAGGGTCAGGCTTAAGCTCATTGGATCAATCCCAGTACTCATTGATTTTAGGCGCTTTCCCTTGCCTTTGGGTGTGCCAAAGACTTAAATGTTGTTTGATTTATTTGTACTCACCGAAAGTTGTTTTCCCGCCGGATTTGGATGCGCCTTTTGTTGAAGGCACCTGATGAATCGATTAGTTTTGACATCTAGAGCGGAGCCTTGACATTTGCTTTTTTTCGTGCTCTTATCATTTTGTCCTACTTTTTTTGAATCTTCTAATTATTCGACATATTAACCTTTAGTGAATTAGCTGTCGTGTGTAGATTCTTGTCGTGCGTTTACTTGTCTGTCATTCCCGGTTTTTTTTCATCTTTTCAAAATTTTAGGTTATACTTGTAGTAGTATGTAGTGATTATGCATGTGTATGGAATGTTCATCTCCCACAGATGCAGTGGATGGGTTGTTACTGTGGTGAAAGCGAGATAACTGATAAACGGATAAGTATTTTTGGCCCTCCTTCCAATGCTTGCAATAACTTAAACAAACGCTTGTCTTGTTAGGCAATGCAACCTGCAAAGTGTGAATCAAAATTTTAGCCCTTTACTGTTATTCTTCTCTGTGAATCAAAATTTTAGCCCTTTACTGTTATTCTTCTCTCTCTCTCTCTCTCTCTCTCTCACATAAATTTCACTACAAAATTAAAAATTTAATTTCTTTTTAATAAAAGTAATGCCATGTTGGGGTTGTGGACTTACCCTAGCGGTCAAGTCCCCTTTTCCTAATCATAGGTTAGGTTGGGAGTTCGATTTCCACCCGGCCCCCCATCCTTCCCTTTTATCCCCATTTATAATTTGTGTGGTTTGTGCTCCCACACACCTTTGCCGACATATGAGTGTCACTGTTTACCAAAAAAAGTAATGCCATGTCATGGGCTTTCACTATCAATTTTCTAATCTGCATAGATTGTTCAGTAAAAAAAAAAAAAATCATATTCTTGTTCATGCTTGAATGTCTAGGAGTCTAGCATACAAATACCACATACTAAAAACAAGTTATAAATAAATGAAAGAAGAATAAAGATTGAATGAGATTTTTGGTGGATAGTCGAGTATTCCTACATACATTGGATCTAAAATTAATTTCTAGAGAATCTGTATGGGCAATGAAGAGCGCTCTCCTAAAGTATAGTTTTTTGCATACACAAAGATCAAACCTGAGACCTAACTTAAGCGATTAGAATCTCAATCCATACAAGTCAACTGTTGTTGGTAAGATTGAATGGGATTTGAATCCCAACTATAAAATCGACCACGAATTTATGTTAATACCCTTTTTGGTTTTGGTATTAACTAGTACTAATAATTATTAATTAATTTATTTTTTTTAAACATTGACACTCAGTGTCGGTAAGGAGTGTGGGAGCCTAAGTCATGCAAATTTTGGTATTAACTAGTATTAATAATTACTCCCTCTGTCTCATTTGAAATGTTCCAAAAATTTTGGACACACAGTCCAATGCATTTATTTAACAGTTAACATTTTAAAATATAGAGAAGTAAAAATTATAAAAAAAAATATAACTATGCAAAACGATAAATACAACAAGATCTCACTTAACAGTTTACTCAAAAAAAATCTCACTTAACTATATTTTTCTTATATAACTGCAACAAAAATTTAGGTTAAACATACATAATGAATAGTGTAAGAAGTCCAAATGAGACATCTAAAATGAGACGGAAGGAGTATTTATTTATTTTTTAAACGGTGACATTCATGTGACGAATGGAGTATTTATTGATTGTATTTAATGTTTATTATGTTAAATAATTCTATATTTTTTCTTATATAACTATAATAAAAATTAAAGTTCAAATGCTACGTACCATAAATATTTTTTTAAAAAAAGAGTAAAACTATGTCCTTTTACATAGGGGTGGGCAAAATATTCGAACCGATTCGCTGAACCGCAAAATCGAATCGAAATCGAACCGAATTTCCGGTTAACCGAGGACTCCGGTTCAAATACAAATACTTCATTTAAGTATTTGCCCGGTTCAAATATAAATACAAATACTTTAATTTTTTTTCCCGGTTAATCGAACCGAACCGAATATATTTCTTGTATTTAAAAAATTATATATATTGTATATATTATACATATTTAATGGTACATAATTGTATATCAATAATACTCCATATATTACTATTTCGCAAAAAAAGATAATATCTATTACTATTATTTATTTAATTCTCTAAGTATATGATAAAATAAATATTAAAAAGTAAAGATAATTATAAAAAAATATGTCCTATATTGATTTTTTCCCCTTAAGAATACTCATTATTGAAATAGACACTAGACTAAATTTTTTTATATATATTAATATCTTTTGGTAACACTAAAAGGAACCACCGAATTTGATAATTATATGATTTTTTTATTATATTGTAATAACCTCAAAAATTAACCTATAAAAGGTTAAGAATTAGTAAAATGAAGATTTGATTATAAGGTTTAATAGGCTTGGGCAAAATATTCGAACCGAATCGCTTAACCGCTGAATCGAATCGAAATCGAACCCCCGGTTAACCGAGGAGTCCGGTTACAAATACAAATACTTCATTTAAGTATTTGTCCGGTTCAAATACAAATACAAATACCTTAAAAACTCAGGATAACCGAACCTTGCCCACCCCTACTTTTACATAGAAAAAAAAAAGAAAATAAACGGAGGGAGTCAAAATAGAAAACATATGGGAAATAGGGAAGGCACGTAGGCAGTGGAACTGTGGAAGGAAATGAATAAATTAGGAAGAAGGTGAGAGTGAGAGACGGGACTACGAAAACATCCTCAGACGCACAAAATAAATGCAACTTCACGCTAAAATTTTCTTCACCAAAATATACACAACAAACGGACGAGAATCAAGATCCATCAAAAACCCAACAAGGATCCACCACTCCTCCACGAGAGGAGACCATCTCACAATCAACAGATTCAATCCAATATTGTCTCCGTCTCTCTCTGCCTTTCGCCTCTCCTAACCGACTCCTCCTCTCCCATTCATTTTCTTACTTTCGTGTATTCGAGAGAGCCCAAAAAAGAAAAAGGGTGACGGATAGAGAGGAACAATCAAATAGTGTGTGCGAGAGAATAATCATCCATATCATGGATGTTTAGATGAACGGTTTCTTCCCTTTCCACTTATTTTCTTCTTTTTTCCCCTTCAAGTTCCCACGTCAAGGGTTTCCTCCTTTTCCTCGTCTGCCGGTGCGTTTTCTTGTCTTTTGCCTCTTTCTTTCCATTAATCGTTGGTTTTGACGTCGTGGGTGTTGTTTCTTGTGTGAAAATTACTTAATTGTTGATCGTTTTATGCGTGTTACTTGGGAAGTTTCTGCCTTTGGATTTTGAATTGCCGGAATTGTATCATTTCTCTTCTTTTTTCTGGAAATGATTGTTTAAGCGCGTCTGAATTTGGAAAAATAGATGTGGCTATCTTTATCTTAATTTGCCTTAATTCTTGCCCTGTTTTGTGAACATGGAATTTAGAATTTGTATCTCGAATTGGGTTCTTGATAATGTGATGATTGTAGGCCTATAATTTAAAGAACCTATTTTGTGAGTTGAAGTTTCTTATTCTGTTCAAATGAACAGTTTATTTTGGGGGCGTTTATTTTCTAGTTACTTTTGGAGGTTATTGAAGTCAAGTAGTTTTTATGTTATGCAGTTTGGTTGATGCTGGAAAGTCATGCCGACGTTTACAGCTATAGCTTTGGATAGGCTAATTGAACCTGGAACTTCAAAGTCCATGGTATTGCCAAGAGATTCGAATGAATCGAGGCTCGAGAGGACGTATAGCACTCCTAACCCTACAAAAGAGAGGGAAACTGATGTTGCTACTTCGACACTGAAAAGGGGAGTTAATATCCCTCCAAACCCGAAACCTGGCAGAGGAGTAAGTGTTCCTCCTGCTCCGAAGCTTGATAGGGAAGTTCCGGTTCATTCCAATCAGAAGCTTGATAGGCGAAATAGTTCACCGCCTAGTACAGCATCACTAGTAGAAAGTAAGCACAGGTGGACTCAAATCTCTCCAGCGCTTTATGCAACTCCCAAGTCGACCCCGCTTCCTGATGCTCCGTCTTCATTCCCACCATCACCTTACATTATTAATCACAAGAGAAGGGGTCCACGTTTAATGAAGAGTTTCTCTGAAGATGATGTTGCAACTCATAATCCGGCTGCTGATGAGGTCAAAGTGGATGAAAATGGGAGTGTTGCTGAAAAGGAGGTAGCAAATACATCAAAGGATGATTATTGTGTTCCTAATACAGTTATTGAATCCACCATGGATGAGTGCAGCTCGTTGTATGTTACGGGAGATCCCAAGGAACAGCATCTACATGGGAATTGTAATGGTGAGAATGGAAGCAGTGATGTGCAAAATGGTCCTCGGGGGCTAAATGGGGCGTTGAAGCAAGTCACACTTAATCTTCAACAAGGTGATGATGATGATTTTGTTAATCCACAAGAACTGGTGACTGCTCGGAGCTTCATTGAAAATGAAGGTGGTTGGGAAGAAAGGAAGTCTACGACCCCTATGGCCGAGTTCTATGATGCTTGGGAAGGTGCCCTCATTTTCATTTCCTCCCATTCTTGTGGTTCTCTTTTATTCGCTCAAATCGTACAGTGTCTTGTAGTGATTAAGTGGAGAGTGTTCTTTTGATGGTTAGTGTCAAATTGACAGTGAAATGAAAGTACTCAGGCATTCTCTTATTTTTCGTGTTCATATTATCTAGCTTAACATCTTATTGTTTTTTTTTTATAAAAAAAAAATTATTCTAGTTTTTAATTTCAAATTTTGCTATTATGATTTGAAACTTGTTTATATCTCTGTTCCAGAATTATCATCAGAGAGTGGGTCTCATCTTTCACTGCGTGATATTGAGACTGAAGCACGTGAATTAAGGCTCAGTTTATTGATGGAGATAGAGAAGAGGAAGCAGGCAGAAGAAACCCTAAACAACGTGCAAAACCAATGGCAGAGGATACGTGAACAATTATCTCTTGTGGGGCTGACACTGCCTGAGGACTTCACGTCTCATACAACGGAGGAACAATCTGTTGATTCTGCAGCAGATCTATGCCAGCAAGTTTATCTTGCTCGGTTTGTGTCAAATTCTATTGGGAGGGGAGCTGCGAGGGCAGAGGTTGAGATGGAGATGGAAGCTCAAATAAACCTGAAAAACTTTGAGATCGCCCGCCTATGTGATCGACTTCGTTATTATGAAGCTGTGAACCAGGAGATGTCACAAAGGAACCAAGAAGTCGTGGGTGAGTGTTTGAAGCACGTTCTTAAAGTTTTTAGTTTCATAAGTTTGAACTTTGAAGTATAATTCCAATCCTATTACTTTTTTTTTTTCCATAGATCATCGACTATACAAATTTCTTTTAAGTATTTGTCTTTTGATGAAATAAATGAAGGTAACTCGGTGATGTCTAAGGTGAAATCTATCATAAATAAGTGGCAATTTAATTATGCTCTTTACAAATTTGTAGGTATTTTGATATCTCATTTGGCCTGTATAGTTTTCTACTTCTATCAAGTGCTATATGTTACATCTTGGACAAAAGTGAAAAATCTAGAAAACATATTTCGGGCAATGCCATAATTTTGTTAGATTTGTGATTGGAACATGAATTACGAGAAGGTTCCTCGCTCTGTTCCGTGTTTCTCAACAGTCTCCCATGGGATTTGTTTGATTTTTCCATTGGCATTGATGTATGAGTGATGCCATCTTTTTTGTGTGCAATAATCTTATATGGGATTTGTTCATTTGTTCATTTCTTCACTTCTTCACTTCTTTGGTGTTGATGTTCAAGTGATGCCGTCATATTAATTGAATATCTCTATCTTGTGCAGAAATAAACCGGCGACTCAGGCAAAGAAGAAAGAGAAGACAGAAATGGGTCTGGGGTTCTATTGCTGCTGCGGTTTCAGTGGGTTCAGCTGTCTTAGCGTATTCTTACTTCAAGAGTGGAAAAGGGCCTTCTTCCCAAAGCTCATTGTCCCACCATGCCTCTGAAGTTGAACATATACAAAACTAGTGGAATTTCTCTATGAAGTTTTTAGCTTTAGCACACACACAACAACATAGAAAGAAATAATGCCGACATACAATCTAAACCAACGATGCATTTTTCTGTTGGTTGCTTTATTCCTGTCGCCTCAGGATGTGTATATCCTAATAAGAAGAGCGCAGTAATGAACGATACACAGCTCTCCTTGCCACCAGCTGTTTGAATGCCAGCATGTATTTGTTTACTAATGATTTTTTTTATGGATGCTATTTGAAAGAGATGCTTACACTACAGCACATGAAAAGCGTTGGCTCAACTTTTTAAAGGGATCTGAGGTTAGAAGTTCGATAAGCACCTAGCTCATAGTAGGTGCCTCTTTGACATGACAAAGTAATAGTGGTTGGCAGTTAGAAGTTAGAACTAGTGAGCTAGTGTATATGTCGTGCAACTGAACAACCTTGGACAGATGTTGGGTACATGACATTCTACTAAACTCTGTTTGATCAAGACTTCTTTTTGGTAGGTGACACGAGAAATTTGAGGTCTGTGGATCTTGTGACATCCTCTTGTTGAGGGAAATAATCATTTTGTGTTACCTTCTATATTTGTTTTTAATGAGCCTTGAACTTGCCTGATAACTGCGATGAGATCATCAATAGTTACATGAAGCAATTTTGATTTGCGGCTCTTCTTTTTACATAAACAAATCAAGCTTGATGTTCTTCAAAAACAAACTTCTCAATTCGAATGTTGCCAATTTTAGTTGTAGCTCATCATTACAAAGGAGCTCATTTCGATCTACATTAGTGGTGTGCCATATGGCTAGTTGAGCACACTAACAGTACGACCAAGACAGGCAACAATAATTAACTGCAACCTTTTTGGGATTTCTCATGTAAACAATAGAGTGACAATGAGATTGTTCAAGACTAATATTACCAAATCAAAATCCAAACGGTGTCAGACAGCTCAATATAACATCCAAGGTCCATGCAAGAATTGCAGACTAGGTGAACAATAGAGGAATGGATTTGCAACAAAGAAAGCAGCTAAAAAGCAATATGTGACAATCCTCAGGCCATTATCTTTGCAGACCTCGCGTAGAGGCTGTCTACGACCTTCTCCATGTTTGAAATGGTGTCCAAAGTAGCGGTATATATCTCGTCTGTCTTAGGATCATCAAATATGATTAGGCATCCAGCACCTTGGTCTAGAGTACCTGCAAACTTCTTATCCAGAATCATTTGAGATAACTTCTTCTCAACATGGTTGGCAGGCAAGTCGATCAACTCAGCAATGTGTGAAATCTCAACTCTCGAAAAGGGCTCAATCAACCTGCAAAGATTCTGCTCCAGTAGTGTGTCATAAAGAGAAGAAAGGTGTCTGTGAACAATAGGGTCTTCATCCAGCTGGCTCCTAAAATTCTGTAAAGCAGTCTCAAAGAGTTTGAGTGAGCGTTTTGAATGAGCATCAGCAATGGCTTTCATTGCATCTAATTCTGGTCCCTGATACTGCAAACCAACTTTTGGCGATGATATTATGCTGGCCACATCATCAGCCTGGCTCACCATGATTTTGCACAGGAGCATGTACTTGAGGCTGTAAATGGATTGGGGGTCTTCAAGAGCATTGAAAGCCTCAAATGCTTCAAAGAAGTAACTGTAGGCAGTTTTGTAATCCTTCTCTTCTGCATGAAGAATTCCACTTTGTAAATCGATAGTTCCTTGTTGTGCTGGAGGCACATATATAGCATTTGCAGCTGTTCTTGCTGCAGTTAATGCAGCCTTGGCTTTCGGCAGGTTTCTCAGAGAAAAATGGAGCTTGCTCTCAAGCAAGTCAATTTCCACAAGCAAAAGTTTGTCATCCAATCTCCGGACTTCCTTCACAAGACCTGAAAGGAGACTCAGAGCCTCGGAATATTCCTTGTTTTCCATCAACAGAGCAGCAAGTCTTGCCTCAATTCTCTGACGGAGAAAAGTTCGCTTTTCAGAACGTGTCCATTGCACAATTTCCTTGCACAGAGTTATTTGGAGATCAGATGTACCAGGGATTTTAGCAACTGCGTCAACAATACCACGGACAATTTTTGCAGTTTTTGCCTTTGGAATCAAGGAAAAGAAAGGTCGCAACTTAGTAAGCAGGTTCTGAAGATCTTCTGCCCGACCCTCTTGTCTAAGAAGATCTGAAATGTTAGTAATGGCCTGTTCTTTAATCCGTAGAGCATCAGAAGAGGATGAAGTGTTTTCAATAATCCCATAAAGGATGGAGATTGCCTCCGCAGGGGTTTTGGCTTCTGAAGCTAAAATAAGTGATTCGGTAGTGGCAGGAATTGGTGACGAAGACATGGCTGTCTTTCCAAGCTCAAGTTCTGCAGATAGAACCCCTCATTAACAAATATTATCAATACAAAGTAACAAATATTGCCCCCATAGATGATAATTTATCACACCTATAAATAAATACATTAACCACTACTGATTCAGATATACCCATTTTAAGGCTCATTTTAAACCAGTGAAGAGGAAATTTGAAACCCTAATAGGCAACAGAAATCAAATAAACATTCAACGACAGAATTACAAGAAACCCTAAAGCATTCTCCCATTACTCAGAACATTTTTCCTTTCTTCCCTTCTATCTACAAAAGATCAAAATTCCGATTGTGTAAGCAGTTATTAAAGCGACCCTCAAATATATCGCCCTAAACGATTAACCCCAATTCCGGGTACAATTGCTGCGAGCAATTTAACTACACGACACACAAACGAACAAGAATTCATTGCAAATCAGATGCACCTCTACTTAACACAATCTTCTCATTAACACAAACTATTCTTAAAACGATAATAGATCAAATTTCACATCTCCGCAAACAACTGCGCAACAAAGGGCGAAAAATAGCCAAAGAATCTATCTAGGACACCTTCGATAAAGGAGAATAACTAACGAAGACAAGAATCAAATAATACCGACCTGTAAAATCAGATGAGATGCAGCAAGATGCGAAGGGGCGAAGGAGCTTCAGTAGATTTGCACCGAAGTGAATCCCAAATCAAAAACCTTTCTTGTTGGAAGGGAAAAGGACACTTTCTGGGCCTAATATTGGGCCTAGTTAAATGGGCCTTTTCACCATTTGTAGGCCTAAATAATTTTTTTGAAGCCCATCGGCCCATGTATAACAACGTTGTCTTCTCAACGAATGGGGACAACGGGAAAAATCGAGCGGATAACATTCTGGTTTTGGCTATGGAGTTCAGGCAATTCGGCTAACACGCTGCATTTGTAGAAGAGTAATACACACTTGGTCGTGGAGGTGCGGCGGCGGAATTGTAAGTGGGTATGTTCGGAGTGACTAATTGGAAAATCTGAACTTACAAAAATGAAGGAACTAAGTTTACAGTACAATATTCCGCTTCTTCCCGCCACGAAATTCAGAGTTAATTCTAGAAAAATCCCTGCACGTTTTCAAGCCACGGGAAGGAGGAATTCGGGGCGAGTTACATCACATTTTGAGGCAAGTTCTGTTCTTGAAGCGCATGAATATGGAAAAGGATTGGAGAGCCATAGGGATTACATGAGAAGGAAAAGCGAAGAAGTGTACGAGAGGGAAGAGGATGCAACAACGTCTATGTCATCTTCTACGCTGCTTTCTTTGAGTATGAAGCCCGATAGAAACTCGGCTCTGTTAGACGATTACGAGATGGAAGAAATGGACTTCGTAGCTAATGATCCGAATCACCGTAGCGGGTATGTGGCGGTGGTGGGGAAGCCCAACGTTGGGAAGAGTACGTTGGCAAATCAAATGCTAGGGCAAAAGCTATCCATCGTCACTGATAAGCCACAGACGACCAGGCACCGGATTCTTGGTATTTGCTCGGGCCCAGACTATCAGGTTCGGTTTCCTTATGCTGTTTTTGTATGATTTGATTATTGGAATTTCTAGGGTTTTTCGTATTTTCTATTGACTACATGAGGGGTTTTTATTTTGATTCTTGCATTAGCTGAGGTTTTTGATCATTTGCTGAATTGTCTTGAGTTGTTAGGGCTTAAATCTCGTGTAAAGGAATTGGTATGTATGCTGCAATAATCTCTGTCGGGATGTCTTGTAGATGATACTTTATGACACACCAGGTGTAATTGAGAAGAATATGCATAAGTTGGACTCTATGATGATGAAGAATGTTCGAAGTGCCGCAATCAATGCAGACTGTGTGATTGTTGTTGTTGATGCTACTAAGATGCCTTCAAAGGTATCCCTCTAATGTCAACAAGAAGACAATCTGATTGTTGTTTTCATTTCAGTTATTTTATAAGATTAATAATAACCTCTTCTATCAGATTGACGAAGTATTGGAAGGAGTTGGGGACTTAAGAGTTGAGGTACCCATGTTGGTGGTTTTAAACAAGAAAGATCTTATTAAACCTGGTGAAATGGCCAAAAAATATGAGGTATATGTCTGTTCTTCCTATACATAGTATAATCTATTGTGCAAAACTCAAAACATATGACAGTATCTGATTTCTCTTCTTTCTGGGCTCAACCATGTATGAATTTATAAAACTTGTGTTGTGCCAATTATGTAGCTGATATAAGGCAAACCAAGCAAATGTTTTCATGAGAATGCTGCAGAGATGGTGATTTATTGTGAGAATTGTGTGTTAAGAATACATTCCAATAAGTTTGTTGGTTTTTTAACAACTAGCTTAGATTACAAATCAATCATTTGTGTTTAATAATGTAATGCCCCTGAACTATTTAGTTTACTTCTTTCAGGGCTGCTGACTATCTAAATGAGCATTGCGTTTCTTGCAGTGGTATGAGAAATTTACAGATGCCGATGAGGTTATACCTGTGAGTGCCAAGTTTGGCCATGGTATAGATGATGTCAAGGATTGGATTCTGTCAAAACTTCCGAATGGACCAGCATTTTATCCTAAGGTGCATATAAAATTAACTCCATAATTCATGAAATGTGTGTGAATTCTGATATAGTTTCTAGAAGTTTGAATTTTGAGTTATCTATGAGAATTTAATAGAGCTAGCTTTTGTAGTTTTGGATAATATGGTGATGAAAGGATTGAAGCTTCCACATATTTTTATATGCTGTCTAAATAGAAAATGACCAATTGTCACAGGATATTGCTAGCGAGCACCCTGAAAGATTTTTTATAGCTGAGATTGTCAGAGAAAAAATCTTTATGCAATACCGGAATGAAGTTCCTTATGCATCCCAGGTATCATAAATTTAAAGTTTAAAGATTTGGTATAGTCTCGACACTTTCATCTATACCCTTTGCTACAACATTTTCCCTAACTTTACAGGTTAATGTGGTTAGTTATAAAAGCAGACCAAATGCAAAAGATTTTGTCCAAGTTGAGATTGTAGTGGAGAGGAACTCACAGAAAATCATCCTCATTGGAAAGGTTCAAGCCCTTTCTTTAATGAGAACATTTCCTGTGTGACATATCCTTTACATTGCATATTGCATATTTCATTAAAATGAAGGTCAGTTCATTTTGTACAATAATAGCTGGAAACTAATGTAATATGTAGAGGAAAGGGTGTTCCATTTCCAGGAGCAGTTGTTTTAGTTGTATAAAACAGCAATGCCTTTCTTTCAATCCAAGTCTCCCCCCCTGTAAATCTAATATTGAAACAATACAATATCATCAGCAAGAACTGAATGAGCTATGCTGAAATTTAATACATCGAGCATTGCCCTGGTCTAGTTTTGAAAAAGTGGACTATCAGGCAGCGGTTCTGATCTAAGCTTGTTGGTATATTGTCAGGAAGGAAAAGCATTAAAGTTACTAGCAACAGCAGCTCGTCTGGATATAGAAGATTTCCTGCAGAAGAAAGTTTTCCTCGAGGTATGAATTTCTAATTACTTGGCGCAAGAATCCCCCATTTCCAGAAAGTAAAAAGTGACGTAAAATGCATTATACGTGCAGGTGGAGGTGAAGGTAAAAGAGAACTGGCGACAGAATGAAGGGCTCCTTAAATTCTATGGCTACGGTGGCCAAATCCGAGCTTCATGACACATATTTTGCTGCATTCAGCGTGTGGTGAAATTCCGGTGGTGCGGTGGGGGCGGGGAGTTACCTTTTCTTTATATAGTATGTTGTATTTTCTGCAGCAACAGAATGAGGTTTGAAGTGGTGACAATAAATACGTCGTCTTTCTGATGTGGGCAATTCAATGTTGTCGTATGTTCAACTTAACATCCATTTGAGTTTCACTTTCACACACACATTATTATTACATGAAAAGAAACTAGAAAATATCGAAGTCCGTGTTCTGCCCAGCCCGTCATTTGCGGAAATAAAAAGGGAAAAATATGAAAAAGAGAGAAAAAAAAGAAACCGTTGGTTAGCAGTTGACGTTGAATAACTTGAATTTCAAGCCCAAGCATGATGGAATGCAATCATCTGATGGAGTCAAAAGTGGTGCTGTGAAACCTATTTAAACAGGTGGCTGATGGAGATTGGCTGTTTTGTGAACCCATTGCACACAGTTATTACACCATGACACCTTTTTTTTTTTTGGTAATTGGAGGGTTCTAATGTCTTATTGAACCCAAAACTAATCCAATCCATGATGATTGAGTGGACATTGAGGGATTGATTCTCTCTAAGCAGAATTCAGTATACATAAAGTCATAAAGACCAACTGCGTTTGGTTTACCAAGACACCTTTGGTAATAGGGTTTCTAATTAGAAATTTATATGTAATGTAACACCCATGATTGGAGCAAAAGGAATTTTTTTGAAGCAAAAATCATATTTTTAATTCAAATTCCCATATTCCCAATCTTACCATTCAACCAAACTCCTTTCAAAGTTCATAACTGGGGAAGGGCAGATAAAAAGGCTGCACATTTTTGCATTGGATGAGAATTGCGAAAGAAATCTGTCACAAATTGTAAACCAAACAAGGCTTATGATGTATGAAATGAAAGTAGGGCAGTGTTAGGTTCCACTTCTTGATGGCAATATCTATCATATGCTCACTATACTATTACCAATTGTAGTGGTATCCTTTATTATTGTCTGATTGATTTTTTCTTTCTGGCTTAAATCCAGGGCCCAGATGCCCAGGCACAATTGTCGGCACTAAGTTAGTTGATTCACTTCTACTTTTTAAGTATCTTCCATCTATAAATTAAATTAAACTCTCACTCTCATGTTGCCCTCTTCATCAGTTGTTCAACTGCATTGCATCTCCTCTACATTGCAATGCAAAGCAACTTTCAAGACAAGTCGGTAATATATATTTCCATCTGCTCTCATTGGTAGCCACTCAATATATTATTACCACTGTTTTTGTTCTCTCTGTCTTAAATATGAACACTTAAATATCTCTCTCCATCACTCATTCACTCCCTCAATCCCCCTTCCTATTTATCCTTCCCCCTTTTCACCTTTCTATCAAAACAGGCAGCAACAAGAAAATGCAGCAACATATACTTCTATGTCTCCTTTTCCTATTGATCAAATCAAATTCAATACTTGCCGATGGAGATGCCTTCATCAGGAGCAGAGGAGTCCACTTCATTGCGAATGGCGTCCCTTTCTATGCCAATGGCTTCAATGCCTATTGGCTCATGTATATGGCTTCTGAGCCTTCCCAGCGGCCTAAAGTATCCGCCGCCTTCCGCCAGGCAGCCGCCCATGGCCTCACTGTGGCGAGAACTTGGGCCTTCAGCGACGGCGGGTACCGGCCTTTGCAGCATTTCCCTGGCTCCTACAATGAGCAAGTCTTCAAAGTTTGTTCCTTTTTCACCTATTCTATAATAATGATTTAACTTCATGAAATTATCTAATCCAACCATTTGGTACAATGGTTTTGTGAAGGGGCTGGATTTTGTTGTGGCTGAAGCTAGAAAACATGGGATTAGGCTGATACTTAGCCTGGCCAACAACTATGAAAGCTTTGGAGGGAAGAAGCAGTATGTGAATTGGGCTAGAAATCGAGGGCAGTACCTCCCCTCCGATGATGATTTCTTCAGGAACTCCGTTGTTAAAGGCTTTTACAAGAATCACATTTGGGTATGCAAATTGCAATAGTTTGAAATTGTTTCCATTTTATCCGCTTTTTCGGGTTTACATTTTTCGGTGTGTATGTTGCAGACGGTTCTCAACAGGCGCAACACCTTAACTGGAGTTGAGTACAAAAACGATCCAACGATTATGGCTTGGGAGCTCATGAATGAGCCCAGATGTCCATCAGATCCTTCCGGCAGGACTATTCAGGTTCAGTACTAATCAATCTCTTGTCTGTTTGCTCAAGTTCGGACAACTTAAGCAGAGTCCTCACTCCTGAATGTATTAACTTTCAAGCATGTAACATTAAATAGCATAGAGGCCCACCCATGTGTAGTTTGTCAGGTGTGGGCTCAAATTCAATTTTCTCCTACCCCACATTTATGTTTCCAATTAGGTAAATGGTCCTGGTGACTACTTTTGGACAGGCCTGGATAACGGAAATGGCATCTTATGTTAAGTCCTTAGACAGAAACCATTTGCTTGAAGCTGGCTTGGAAGGGTTTTATGGGGCATCTTCCAGTTGGAGGACTCACCTTAATCCTGGTTTCAATGTCGGAACCGACTTTCTTGCCAACAACATGATCCCTGGCATCGATTTTGCCACCGTTCACTCGTATCCTGATCAATGGTACTTTCTACATTGCAAGAACCTGTTTTGAAAGCTATGAAACAGAGCTAATTGAGAAATTAATACTGGTTCATGCTATTGATCAATACACTCCTTTTTCTTCGAAAATTGCCAACTTTTAAAACTCGAGTACAAATGTAAATTAGGTTTTTGGTTCTCCTGTTTGATGGATGTGATGATCATATTATAGGGTATCTAGCTTGAGCGATAAAAGCCAGCTTTTATTCTTGAACAACTGGCTTGGGGCACACATTCAAGATGCTGAGAAAATTCTGCACAAGCCATTGCTGATCACAGAATTCGGAAAATCCTGGAAAGATCCCGGTTTCAGCCCGTACCAGAGAGATGCGCTGTTCAAGGTGGTGTATTGGAATATCTACGCATCCGCCAGGAGAGGTGGGGCGGCTGCTGGAGGGCTGTTCTGGCAGCTGCTGGCCCCCGGGATGGATGCTTATAGAGACGGGTATGAGATCATCCTGGATGAGCATTCCTCGACAGCGAACCTGATAGCAGAGCAGGCGCGCAGATTGTATCAAGTTAAGAGGATGCTTGCAATGACGATCTGGAGAAGGGCTCGATGGATGAAAGGTAGAAAAGGGTGGAAACCTATAGGGAATTGATATATAAGGGCTAAGTTATTTTGCATATTTCACTACATACATTATACATAGGCTCTATATGATGAATATGTATGAAAATTACATGGAAAAGGAAGAACAATACAGGTAGTGTTTTGATCTAGTGTCTCTCTTGGTGATGGATGGCTGTGATCCATCCAGGAGGGACAGCCGGACAGGGTATAGTTATATGGCTGTGAGTGTGGCATGTTTAAAACCTAGTCTTGGTAATGATGCCAGAAATCTAAAATCTTTCAACAATATCTGGTGATGCTAGATCACTACAAAGCTTCTACTGTTTCAATGTTATCCTTTCGTTTGTTATTTTTTTAATCTCCTAATATATGTATCTATGGTTTGTTTATAGGATAATGTAACTCAAAATTGTGCTCACAGAAAGGGAAAAATAGAGTGATTATTGATTTCATTCATAAATTGCACATTACAGTAGATGTATTTGCCTATAGAACTTTGTACCGGAACTGATTCTCATCGTTCCTCCACAAGCCAGGTGCGATAAGCATGATAAATGAAGCCCATACAGGATCCAATTGAGGTTGTAATGACCACAATTCTAACCCACAATAATGATGCAAAAGAATACACTACAAAGTTATTCCACGACCACAACCAGAAAATGGAGAATATGGATCCGATCACAGCTCCAACGATGACTTGGCTTAGTGTATGAAGTTGTTGGGAAACTCGTAGCCATGACTGCAAACACAAATACTCAATAATTAACTCTGTATCATGATAATTGGAAAGGGTTTCTTTCACCGAGACATTGATTAAATTTTTGAAACATGACTAAGCAATTAGGCGATTGCAGCACTTAATTCATCACCCATTTTTCTCATCATGATACTCAACGACACAACCCTATCTCAAATTCCAGTGTACAAAAGTTATCATAAATGCTAATTCAAGGCATATCTTCGCAAAATGAAATCGAATTCTCAGCAGGAAACAATACAGATATATGTGAGTCAACCAAATTTTATCATCATCCAAGTCATTGTTTCACTATGTGTGGTCGACCATATGAATCTCAATGCTTGTTGTAACTGATAAGATTCTTTCCAAATTTTTTCTTTACTTTTTATTTATTTATTATTTTTTTCCTCTCTAGATTTTCATCCTCCACATTAATGCTTTAATCAACCAAATCAAGTAAGTAACTCCGTTAAAATAAGACATTCTTCAAATTCAGTAGAATGGTGATACTTACAAAATAAGATCCAACTGTAAAGAAAAGTATGTTTAGACTTGTTGTAAGTGCATTCATCCCGAACCACTCCACCACTGCAAATTAAGAATGCACATTAGGAAAACAAAATCGATGACAAGATATGAACTGAAGAAACTCACAACACAAATAAAAACAGTATGAACTCGAACAAACAATGAGGAATAGAAAGGCATGGATTGAAGTCAATAAATACAAGTAAAAAAAAACAATTCAAAAAGGTTCAAAATGACAATGATTGAAGTTCAAGAAAGGTGATTCACTGATTCCTGTCAAAACCAAATCATCATAGCAAGCTCCTAAAACCTTCCCAAAGAACAGTGTATTTGAAATGTCTAGAGAGAGGTCACAATTCACAACGGCTATGTAGTCTTACTCGACAGGTTGATAAATGTGACTGCATAGAAGATGGACTGCGCGTGGGAAGAGGGCATTCCCGGGTCTGATCTTCTTGTTGATGTCGGCCTTTCTTGGTTTAGTATTCTTTTGAGTAAGATCGAGAGTGCAGAATTGAGAACAGAACCCATGGCAATCCATAGCACTTGTGCATCATGCCTCCAGAAGATTATTCCAATGAAAACCGCTGCAACGAGCCACTTGCTCTGAGTCAAGAACAATAAATCAATGAAAATCAAAGGAAGCTTTCTCAACAGAAGACCAAGAAAACTACCAAACATTCATAACTCAGAAGTCAGAAGTAGCATATGAAGCATTCAAAGTTAATCACGGGCATAAACTTATTCAGCTTCGAAGTACTTGAAAATAAGATAGCTGTAGTCAGAATCACATCAAAATTATGCAGTCAAATACGTTGAGAATGATATCATGAATTGGGTATATCACCTCATAATCATTAACATATCAACTCAACGGGAAAATCCACTTCACAAAACAAATTCGAATCAGATAAGACTGCAATTCATGCCATGGAGCAACAGAAAAGCATTTCACAGAATAAAACCAATACTCTTTATTTAAAATTTTATCAAACAACTTCCGTGCAGGTAAAGTATTTTCGATAGATTGCATTTTTACCAACCAAATTATTAAGAGTAGCTTCAATCCCCATCCCTATGCCACCACCGACGGTTAAATTGAGATGCCCATCCACTAAAGCTTCCTGCTCAAAAGCATGATTGCCCTCGTCACTGTAGGTTGCAGGAATTCCATTAGTGGCCGTCATAGGATTCCGTTGGCTCCTCGACGTGACCCTGGAGCAATAGAGGAAGGGTGTTCTGCAATCGAATTCCCCAAAGAAATGCAATCTTTTGGCGCAAAAATGGATGGGCGTTAGAAATCTTGTTGCCCTAATGGGAAAGGGTTTTGAAGGCGTGAAAACAGTGGTTGTAATTGGGCATGGGGGAGCAATGGCTGACATTTCTTTGTATTTGGTGACACTCGACAATGCCCGAAAACAACCCAAAGGGTATTGGGAGAGCTCTCCTATTAAAAACTAGTAAAAATGGCCACAACCTTTGCGTGTCAATTTAACTTAAATTTTTTAGGGTGAATATTAATCCCTCGATAATAATGTTAAGGTTTGTCTCTCCCAAAGATGAATTTTGCATATACAAATATTCGAATTCGAATTCAAAATTTTTGTTTAAACTACCAGAACTTCATACCAATAAAATCAATTGTGTTTGATAACTCCAAAACAATTAGCAATTGCTTCCTCTTTACTTCTTCTTTATTTATTTATTTTATTTTATTTTACTCTTTTTTTAAGTTCTCCATGATAAATGAGGACATCTGTGATTATAAGGGAACAAAGTTAGCAAAGAGATTTTGACACTTAGTTGAGCTCCTAAGTTCCAAATAGCAAATGGAAAGAGATGAAATCGGTTTGATGCCCGAAATCACTTAAACCAAATTAGTTTATCAGATGGATTGTAACATTTAAGATCTCAATCCTAACTTTAGAATCATACAACAATTTACGATACCCTCTTAAACACTTTTACGATCTTACGATCAGTGGCGGACGCAGACTATTATGGTCGGAGGGGCGAATCTCAATATAATTTTTGTTTTTTCACAACACATAAAATAAACCTCAATGCAGAAAAATATCCTTCAATAGTAGCACAAATGCTAATAGCATAAGCCCGTAAACCAGAGGTAAATAGTATCAGACATCAGCTCAATCATTTTATTTTATTTTTTGCAAGACTTATTGGAGAGCCGAAGATTTAAAAAATGCCGATTACACTTTCGTTCACCGCTTCCGGTAGGGTAAAAAGCAAACTATCCATTTTCACTTTTGTTAGAAATTCGAGTAATTTATTACTCCCTCCGTCCCAGGTAACATGTCATGTTTGACTTTTTGGTACTGTTCATTGTTCAGCTTTGACTCAATGTTATTGTAAGTATATATTTGGAAAAAAATAGTCGAGTTGGGTCTTGTTAAAATCGTATTATCATGTAGTTTTATAATATATATTTTACATAATTTTTCATTGTACATATTTTGAGATATGAACGATTGAAAAGTGCATTGGATAGTGTGCAGAAGTCAAACAAGACAGTTGAATGGGACAGAGGGAGTACAACTTTATATATTGGGCCCAAATTTATTTTATTTTTTATTTTTACTTTGTTAAAGATGAATGAGTACATGAGTCTATAATTCTTTTTTTTTTAAAAAAAAAGGGCCCACCAACAAAGAATTATATAATACTCCATCTGTCCCAATTAAGATGTTTTGTCGACTTCCGCACACAATCCAATACACTTTTTTAGTCGTTAATATCTCAAAATATATATGAGTAAAAATTATGTAAAATATATATTCGATAACTATACAGTTAAACGAATCTAACAAGACCGAACTCGACTATATTTTTCAATTATATATTTACAATAATATTGAGTCAAATTTGAACAATAAACAGTGTTAAAAAGTCAAACAGAAAATCTAAGATGGGACGGAGGGAGTACTTCTTTTTCCTCTTCCTTATTCCCCATGTAAATTACAAAAAGTACTGCCCGTTCATAAATAAATGCAAGTTTGAGATTTTGTTACTGTTCATTAAGTAACTTTGATTCGACTTTTTAATACAATTATATAATATAAAATATAGTTAAGTGAGATCTTGTTGGATATTTAATCCATAGATTTAGAATATCAAATTTCATAATTTTTACTTGTGTAGAATTTGAGTTATTACGGATTAAAAATGTGTGTTGGATTGCGTAAAATGTGGGTCCATAACACTTATTGAGGAACAGAGGTATATTATATCATAGCTAAAATTCACAAATTAACAACACACTTTGAGCTCGGGGGATCGGAATTACAAAAAAAATGTGCTATATTATAATTAAAATTTACACAATTATATAAAAAATTAATGGCAAATTTTTAGGGGGGGGGGGGGGCAACGACCCCTCCAAGCCCATGAATACGTCCGCCATTGATTACGATCATGTCCCTTAAACGCATAAAATTTTTATAAGATTTTTCTGATTTATGATCAAATTAAGTTTATTACTTTAATTTTAAACTTATGAACTTGTAACTCTTTATCTATGATGTACTATAAAAAATACAATATGCAAATTTGTGCAAATTTTTTATATTTAATTGTGATGTTTTGTACCGTATTATATTAACTACCTTGTGAGATTTATAAACATACGAATTAATGCTTTTACTTGTTAGTATGCATAATTAATTTCATATATTATATTGTTACAATTTTCAAAAGATCTTATGATCTCGATTCAATCATATGATTCTGATGTTGCAAAGAAAAAACAATCTCATATAAAGTCTTGTTCTTGGACATTTGTGGTTGATATCAAATCTGCCATTTATTGTAATTGCTCGTAGAGTGGAACCGTTTATCCTAATTATTAAGCTTTAATTAATACTCCTAGAGTAATTCATTATGGGGTTGGTGAATTTTAAGAGTTGAATATATACCTAACAATGATGGGTCATTTATAAAACGTGCCTCAATATTGTGTAGTAACCAGGGTTACATTCATCAGTAAAGGAGTATTTGATAAACAATATAAATGAGATTGTCTGTATTTTAAAAATGGTAATAAATACTTCATAATAAACTATATAGATAGCTCCATTTTATAGCAGCTAAATGCCTAAATCAACTATGTAGCTCCATTTTATAACTTCATTTTCTTGCATTTATTCAAATACATTGAAATATAACATGCCACCATGCGTTCTATTCACCACGACAATAATACACGGCTATATTTATTTAATGGGCTGAAAAGCCGATACTGCGCTATAATGGGCCTTCCCCGCATTAAGCCCAAAAGTAAATTAATTACCAAGGCCCAAAATAACGCTTTTAACGTTCTACCCTTAATTTATGGTTAACTCCGTACTAACGACCATGTCTGCGCAAAATCCGGTTTGCTTTCTGCGTCAGCGATATGGCATTCCAGCACAAGTTTTTGCTTCTTTTCTTATCTTCAATTAAAGAAGATCATAATTATCACCTCTTTTTCCACTCCCACATCCCTCCTTTCCACTTTGATTCCCCACAATATTCACAATAAAATAAATCAATAACTAATTAATTAATTAATTAATTAAAGAAACCGTGTAATTAAATTTCTTCTGATAGTCTGAGCAAGTGAGCAACTACTGGACAAGTGCACGCTCTAAGTCGTGCTCGTGCTGATGGAATATATATATATATATATATATATATATATATATACATCACTGTCTGCCAACCATTTCATGATAATTAAGGAGTAATTAGGGTTTAAATAATTTAATTAGGGTTTCCATACATACAGATTTTAGATTCTTACAATACTGTGGAGTCTGTCTGTCTGTAGATAGATATTAGATCGATCAGCAGTGATTAATTATGACCTGTAGATTAATCATAATCACGTACGACTACTTTTGATCAGAGGATGTAACTAATTAATTAATTAATTAATGGGTGGAGGGAAGATAGATACACTATACATGGTTCTTTAATTTTCGTCCTCCATAAATTAATATTCGTTATTCAAGAAAAAGAAGAAGAAGAATAAGAAAGAATTGAACTTTACAGCGAAGCAGATATGAAATGTGGCCATTGAAAAGGGATTACTTGGAATAAAAATCAGCATTGTATTTGAACACACCCTTGAAAAAAAACACCACTTGACTGCAAGATTCTCTTTTTGGAGTACATCACCCATACGATTAGGAGAGCTGAGTTTAATTCAATTTATAAATTTGGAGGAGGAATTTTGGTGGTTTTAAGTGGTTCTCTTTTAACGTGCGTTTATTAATTTGTAAATAGTAGTAGTATATTTTTTAGGTTTATATAATACTCTTTTCATGCTTTTTTTGATAATCTTGTTAAGAGAAGTAAAGGTTGCGGTGCCTGGTCAAATATGGAACTTTTGGAATCAATTGGAGCCCATACAATACAAATAGTACAAGGCATCCTAGCCCTAATTAGGTCACTAGCTTATACTCCCTCCGTTCCTTTTTAGTTGTCTTTTTAGAAACTAAAAAGCGTTCCAAAATAGTTGTCATTTTACATATTTATATCACACTTTTCCAATATTACCCTTATCTTTTCATAAATATTACTCCTAGAATATTGTGCAATATCTCACCACTTCAATTTTACTTTTTTTCTAGAGTAGGGACAAAAGTGGAAAATTAACCAATAATAATGACATTCCTTAATATGTGTGATTTTTGCTAAAACGACATCTAAAAAGGAACGGAGGGAGTAATAAGCTACATAATTATCTGATCAATAATCATTGCACATATGTATGTGTGTTATTTTAACTAGTTTTTACATGGAATTAGAAGTCTTTCTTCAAAACCCATGTTTAATTTATCCAGAAAGGACATCTTTTAAGGCTGCCTCTACCCCCACCGGTTTTATTTCTATCAGCCCCCATCTAAAGGACTTAAATTATTTCCTTTCAAGTGATGCTTATGTCACATTTTATTAGATGTTTGAATAAGGATGTAAACGGGTAGGGTAGGGTACGGGTAGACCACCTCCACTCACTACCCGAAATATAATTATCCTACCCTTACCCTACCCTATTACCCTAAAATTCAATATCGGGTAGGATTCGGGTAATACCCGTCGGGTATGCGGATTATCCGCGGGTAAACGGGTACCCAAAATCTTAAATATTACATAGTTAACCGACTCTACCCGACCCAACTTTAATAAAGAAAAAACTTATTTTTCACCATAAAAAAATAAATAAAACCTTCATTATTGCACGAGAATAAAATTTAAAAGAATATTTAAAATAAACCGCTAAAGTAACATAAATAAATACTGTAATATTTAAGAATATTCAGTAAAAAATTCATAAATTTTTTTACTGCCAAATCTCAAACGTTAATAAATTTAAAATATAAAAATAAATAAATAAATAAACAAACATATAAATATATCTCAATATATAACATAAATTAAATATATATATATATAAGTATATATAGATAAATATATATATATATATTTAATCGGGTAATATATAGATAAATATATATATAAGTATATATAGATAAATATATATATATATATATTTAATCGGGTAATCAGGTAGGGTAATCGGGTAATATATGAAATCCGTACCCTACCCGCACCCGATATAATTTATTTCGGTTTCGGGTAATACCCTACCCGATTACCCGATTATCTCTACCCTACCCTACCCGATACCCGATTACCCGACGGGTTACCCGACCCTACGGGTAAAGTTGACATCCCTATGTTTGAATGATATAGCTAGTTTATAAACTAAAGAAATAAAATCCCATGGCTAAGTCACCACAACAATATTCTCATTAAGCTATTGTTAAACTTTTGGTAGCTAGTGATTTTCAATCGCGAATTCATAAAAAATGTAAAATAACATAAGATCAGGTGGTCTCGCCTTTTGGAAAATAGTTCCTCTATCTCCTCTCTCGTTCCCTCTCTAGCTAAAAAATCAACGGAGGGATAATAGGAATGAGTACATAAATCGGGGAATTCCATATACTACTCCCTCCGTTCTTGATAAATTGAAACGTTGGGAAATTTGGTACTATTCACACATTCATTTTGATTTAAAGTTTTATCATAGTTATACAAGTTAAAATATAGCCAAGTGAGATCTTGTTAGATTCTCTCATCGAGTAGTTTTTAAATATCCAACTTTTAGAATTTTTACTTATACCGAATTTGAGTTATTAATGATTTAAAATGTGTCTTGGACTGCGTGAACTGTGGGTCCGTTTCAATTTTTTGAAAACGGAGGAAGTATTAAACATTACTCCTCAGCATATAATTTCACTATCAAGTGCATTTATTTATGTAAACAACACCTGTATTATTGTTCCAGTTCCAGCAACAATACTATTCACTACAAGAATTTTCTGTTTTAGCGACCGAAAAAAATTGGTAAAATTCGGTAGATAAAGAGGTTAGCGACCGAATTTGCGACCGAAATTCGTTAGCGACCATAATTTTAGCTACCAAAACTCGTTAGCTACTACAATTTTAGTAACCGAATCCGGATTTTTTCTAGTAGTGTGTGCATGTGCAGAGAAGCAGTGCGTGCATGTGCAGAGATTAGGTCAAAATCAGTAGTAGTAAATCTTAGTGTAATAAATTGTCAAAGAGTGGTGGTATCATAATTGCAACCTCATTACCATCGTACTTGAAGAAATAGGGCTTAGGAAAATAGGTAATAGGCCTCTGAAATAAAAAGTGTTGAGTAGTACATGATCTGACAGTTTGACAGCAGTAGTCAAAGCTAAAATAATGGGTCTACTACAACTTACAAAAATCACATGAATTCGATGGTACTAGTACTGAACTACTACTAATCTCAAATTCTGATCTATATTTCACTTTCCAGGCAAGGCCCTGCAGGTTGCCTTAATGCCTATCTCCCCCCTCTTACCCAAAATAAAAGAGTTTACCGTTTCTTCTTGTAATAATAATGTTCAAAAGAGGGAGAGTCAACAATCAAAATTTATTTCAGACATAAGTAAAATTATACTAGTATAATTTTACCAGTTATTACATTATACTCATTTCTTCTAATAACAATATAAGTATATGTTCAGTCGAAACTTATATAGGAGTAATATAGAGCAGTGTATGTTAGTGGATAGTAGAGTATATAATAAGGTGCATGTAATAAGGGGTGTCAGGTTTAGCGTGAAAGAAACCCTAGCCTCTGATCTACTATTTGAGAGGGAATATGAGGGGTAGGGAGGGAGGGAGGGAGGGGTACGATGTAACATGTTTTTGTTGTTTCCTCATCAACAATTCAACATGAACATCAACCCAACCCTCCTCAAGTGAGTTGAATGAAGGAATGAATTAAATACTACTCTAAACGAAAGATTGAAACGTTTGGAAATTGGGTACTGTTCACACAGATATTTTGACTTAGAGATTTATTATAGTTATACAAGTTAAAATATAATCAAATGGGATCTTGTTAGATTCGTCTCGTCGAGTAGTTTTTAAATATCGAACTTTTAGAATTTTTACTTGTACCGAACTTAAGTTAATAATAATTTAAAATATGTATTGGACTGCGTCACTGGATCCGTTTCATTTTTTTTTTTAAAAAGAAGGAATTACATAAATATTGGGAAAAGCAAATAATGTGGTGGGGGTCATGAATCAAAGATGGGGAGGGGTGATTGATGATTATGATTGTGCAGTGGACAAGTTTGAGAGTACTTCTCGCTCGGGACAATGGCAATAATGTCCAGCTTGCTTGTAGGCTGTCTAAATCCATTCTAGAAAGGAGTAGTAGAAATGGGAACAAGGGAGACTATTATTATCATTATTATTGTTTCAAGACATACAAGGGTCAGTCAGATGGACAGTCGTCCTCAGTCTAATCTGCAGAAGAAGCAGAAGCTATGACAAGATGAAAGATGATGATGGTGTTTGATATGAAAGTACAAACAAGGGCATTAGGGCAACACGTATTATTTTCAAGACTTATTACTTATTTTTATAAAATCAGACCAGATCAGACCATACTATATATATAGTTATTATCAGATCAGATCAGACCAGACCAGATTATATCTTACAAAACTCAGATCAGAACATCTTATTTCAAGTGATAGCCTAATAATATGTTCTTTCCCTATGCCATTTATTATTGCTTCAACGTCGTTTTCTTGTGTATACAAGTACATTTTTCATCACTATCAGTATGAGTAGTAGTAGGCAGTAGTAGTACATTAAATGTTGGAACTTGGAACCTCCAGCCTCCACAAATGTTTTTTTTGGCTTGAGCCTCCACAAATGTTGAGGTCATTCGTCTATTTCTTTATTTTATTTTGTTTTTTTTTTTTTAAAAAAAATATTTTAGATGATGAAATGATCATTAAAATGATGATACTCCTATCAACGTTCTCCTGCATGAGAAATTATCCTAACGGGCCGTTTGATTCGGATCTGAGATTCCTACTGGGAATCTTGGGTAGGGAATGAAACATGCTCGTGTTTGGTTCGTGACATGTTTCATGTGGGAATGTTACATTCCCACCGATGTGGGAATGTTGGGTGTTTTAGGTGGGAATCACATTCCCACCCGGAGGGCAGATAATCTTAGATTACCACTTCCACTTTACCTACTTTTATATTAATTTGACTTTTACACCCTCACTTTTTATACTTATTTTATTTTATAAATTTAGATATTTGTATTCTAAAATGATAAATATAAAAAATTTAATTTTAAAAAATAAATTGAAAAATTTTAAATTATTTAAATATATATTCTCATATTTTAATATATATTTTTATATTTTTTTTAAATTTACTTTTCTTCTATATATAAAACAAAAATAATAAAGATTTAGAGACATTAAATAAGTAATTATCATACAATAAATTACATATAAAGAATTTTCAATATTTTAAAAAATAAATCGGCTTAAATATTTCTATTGTGTAGCAAAATGATATATTTATAACATTCGTTCAATTGAAATTCAGGGACATTGTGGTAAATTAATTAGAACTAGAAATCTGAGATTCCCAATGTAACCAAACACAATAATCTTAGAACATCAAAAAATAAGATTCCCACCAATCTCATATTACCAGTAATCTTACAATCCCAGCAATAATATTCCCACTGGTAATCTAAAATCTCTCCAACCAAACGCACCGTAACATTTTAATTTAATTTAGACAAAGATATACAATTAAGATAGTGTACAGACCATATTTGGGTCTGTATGTCCCGGCATGATCGCAAATTAAGATATATAATTCTCAGATTCTTGTCTCTTGACAGTTGACAATGGTTAAATGGAGTTATGTATTATTCAAGGTGTAATGCATAATCTTTTTAATGTGATGAAAATATAATTAATCTATTTTTTTAACACATATACTCCCTCAGCTTTTTTTTTTTTTTTTGGTTGCCCCATGTGGTGTTTTGGCACTATTCACACACACTTTGACTAATTAAAGCGTTATCATAGTTATACAAGTTAAAATATAGTCAAGTGGGATCTTGTTATATTCGTCTCGTCTTATAGTTTTTAAATATTAAACTTTTAGAATTTTACTTGTATCGAACTTGAGTTATTAATGATTTAAAATGTACGTATATTGGACTGCGCGCTGTGTGAGTCCGTGGCAAGAATAAGAAAACGAAGGGAGTATATTCAATTCAAAATTATTCATCACTTTAAAAACTAAAGAAACAATTTTTCAAAGAAATCATCTCACAAGAAAAATTATTCCCCAAATTAAAATAGGAATTGAAGCAAAGGCTAAATCAAGTAGTAGTACTGAAGTACTCTTTTGGGTCATTACAAAATCATAATCTAATTAACTCCCCACTCACTGAAAAAACATAATCATTACGACATTATCCACTTAATTTCCTCATGATGGAATATCAAATACGGCCATTCCCCACTTGAATGTTTGAGGTTGGATTTTCAACGGAAGGTTGGAGGTTTGATTTTCCACTCGCTTCCTATCTTTCCCTTTTATTCTCGGTTGTAATTTGTGTGGCATGAGCTTTCACCACTCATTTCCTAGCATGTATAGGCTGTTAAGAAAAAAAAAAATATGGCCATTCCCTCTCATTTCATGTCTTCCAACTTTTTAAATTTATTACCACAGTTAATTCTCTTTTGTAATATTTGGACAGGCTGCCTTCTATATAAAGGCATGCACATCACCCAGCCCATCCCCTCTTGAGATTCTTCTCCTCTTTTGCTCTCAACAAATTTATTCTGCTTCTTATATCAGATTAAAATCCATTACACTACTTAATATAGATATATGATAATGGATTGTGTGTTTGATTTTGATGATAATGGGATGAAATTTGCTGACAATTACTCATCGTCAGGATCATCGTCATCGTCGTCGGAGGATTATCCCACCAGGCTGACCATGAGATATTGGAAAATCCAGAGCTATTTTCCGATCATTAAGCTATTCCGCATTCTAGAATTCTCCTTTCTGCTCCTTTTCTTCGTTTGGGCGTCCTCCCGCTTGCCCCTGGCCGTCAGAATCTCCGGCGAGTATTTCCGGCGCCTCGTCGACGTCGTCTTCGGCCATCTCTTCATTTTCCTTCTCGGAAATTCGATCGTCCTAACCCTAGTCTTGAAATCGAGGAAGCTGAATAACGTAAGTCATGACCTGGATTACTGCCGGGAATTCATCGGAGACAGTGACGGCGGACGAAACCGGCCGATCGACGACGGCGGTGAAAAACCCTCTCTGCCGGATCCGGAGGAGGTGGTGTATCAGGACAAGCGGATGATCCTGGAGGTGCGGAAAGTAGTGAGGAGGAGTCAGTCGGAGAATCTGAGGAGGAGATCGACGACAAGGTTGGCGGAGAAGCAGCCGCTGCGGCGGTCGGAGACGGAGAGGCCGCGGCGACGGAGGGAAATGGTGGAGGAACTGAGCAGCGAGGAGTTTAAGAGAGAAATAGAGGCATTCATTGCTAAGCAGATAAAGTTTCACCAACAAGAAAAGCTTGCCATTGTTCTTCATGGCAGCTAATTAGCTAATTAGGATTTAGGAATGTCTCCACTGTCAAATTTTTGTAATTAATGGATTTATTAATCATTAATTAATTGCAGAAATCTTTAGTCATCAAGACTTAAAGCTATAGTAGTATTTTTTTAGCATTGATACTCGAGTGTCGGCAAAAGTATATAGGTAATCAACCCACACAAATTATAAAGGGATGAAGATGAGAGATAAAAAGCCTGGGTGAGAATCAAAACCTAAACCTTAAAGTTGGAAGTATGGGGTGAAGATGAGAAATAGAAGGCTGGGTGGGAATCGAAATCCAAACCTTAAAGTTGGAAGTAGCGGACTTGACAAGTACTCATCCCCTAAAAGCTATACTTTTTAATTTCTTATTTAATTTACACACAATATATCTCTAAATAATTCAATATTTATTCCTTGAAGCACAATCATCATATTATTATTGGGAATGAGACTTGATCCTAGTGGTCATCTACCACCCTTCCAACAATAGGTCGGGGTTCGATTCCCATCCGGCCCTCTATCTCTCCCCTTTATCCCTTTTGTAATTTGTATGACTTGAGCTTCCACACACCTTTGCCGACACATATGTATCAATGTTTACCAAAAAAAAAAAAATCATCATATCATTACTTATTTACTTTTCCACTAACACTGATAACAAACATCAAGCCCCCAATTAAGGGTTTTATTGTACAATCAAATTAAAGTAGTACGTCATTGTTGTTGTTTTACGAAATTGGGCTTTCTATGTTGGGCCAGGTCCAATATCTAGATCCTCAATTATTAATTTCTGAGGCGGCCCAGCCTGGGGAGCCTCCCTTTGTTTGATTGTTTCGATTTTCGAAGGCAATGTTTGGATGGTTGCTGACGCTTCTACGTTGCGCCATGTCCTGGACTCCTGGGCGGTCTTCGTTCGGGGGAGGCACCTTGTGAAGCAAACAGTTGACGCTATGGTGCGTGTAGCCTGTCTGGGTTGTACAAGTGGCATTTCAATATCAGCAACTAGACCGCTCACCCTCCACCATACTCTCCTTTTCCCCAATTGCTCATCAAATTCCTATTTTCGAGCTCTTTTTTTCTTTTCTGGAAAAAAGGGCAATGGCGTCTGAGGAGCGTGGCGGTGCCCTTCAAGTATTCTGCATTGGAACTGTGGATACGAAGCTTGAAGAGCTTCAATTCCTAGCCAAGTCCGTGCAATCCAGTCTCCAACACTTTTGCGCCAAGTCTTCCTCCAAGGTGGTGATTTTTCTTCATTTCTTGATCAATTCTTATGTTTCATCGTTTAATTAAGGCTTTTGGGATCGTTGGCATTTCTTAGTCACTTGGGTTGTTTTGTATTGGTTTAAAGTTAACTTTCTTCCTTCATTTGAAGCCTCTGATCTGATATTCTGCTTTGTATTCTAGTGTTATTAGTGAAAAGGGTGTTTGATGCTCTCTTGAATCTTTTATGTTTTCTAATGCTCCGAAGATTTGGACTTTACTATTAATTAAGGCTGAGACAACAATGTCTGAAGTTATTGTTTTTAGCTTTTTCTGTTCCATTTATAGCATGATTGTGTGTGTGTGCAGATTATTGTGACTGTGGTTGATGTGTCCACTGGCAAAAAAGATTTAGAAAATATAGATTTCAAATTTGTATCCAGAAAAGATGTTCTGTCTAGCTTGCCTGGATCAGGGGAACAACTAGATACCGTGCTTCCAGATGATAGAGGCCAAGCTATTGGAATCATGAACAAAGCGCTGAAAGCGTTTATCAGTAAAGCTCATGGTGATCGGCTTCTTGCTGGAGTTATAGGGCTTGGAGGTAGTGGCGGGACATCACTAATGTCAACCGCTTTCAGAACCCTTCCCATAGGAATTCCGAAGGTGATTGTATCGACTGTTGCCAGTGGCCAGACCGAAGGTTATGTTGGTACATCTGATTTGGTGTTATTCCCTTCGGTGGTGGATATTTGTGGCATTAATAGTGTGAGCAAGGCGGTGTTGTCTAATGCTGCGGCTGGTTTTGCTGGAATGCTGGTTGGAAAACTAGAAATACCTAAATTGCCTGACGCTTCTAGTAAGAAGGGTACAATTGGTATAACTATGTTTGGGGTTACTACTCCATGTGCCAGTGCTGTGAAAGATAGATTGGCTCAAGAAGGATATGAGACCTTGGTTTTCCATGCTACTGGTGTTGGAGGAAGGGCTATGGAGGATCTTGTTAAAGGAGGGTTTATACAGGTATTTTAGCCAAGTCTCAATTCAAATTTTTATGTTTTCCATATAGCCTTGCATTAATTGACACATCTTGAGTTTTTAGCTTTAGTCATTTGACATTTTCATGTTTGAGTGTTAAGTGTTGTATGATTGGTGGATTGGTAGATTTTTTTAGCTTTAGCCATTTGGAAAATAGATGCTTGTTTAGTTGTATCATCTCAATCAGATATTTGAAATCTGAATGTGCTAGTAGGAATTTCTATCCAGAGTTAAAAAGCCATCAAATTCTTATTGACTGTTTATTAGTTTTTCTACCTGATGTTTTCTTGCCTCTTTCTTCCCCATAGGGTGTTTTGGATATCACAACAACTGAGGTAGCTGATTACATAGTTGGAGGAGTCATGGCATGTGAAAGTTCCCGCTTTGATGCCATATTAGAGAAGAAGATACCTCTGGTTCTCAGTATTGGAGCATTGGATATGGTGAACTTTGGACCCAAAGACACCATACCTTCAAAGTTTCAGGAAAGAAAAATTTATGAGCACAATAACCAGGTAATTCTAATTCATCAAGCATGTCTTCTGTTTTGTTCTTGCTATGTAGCTTTTGATATTTTGTAAAATGATTTTGAGTACTTGGTCTGGACCATGCAACTGAAGCCTAACTTAGGGTCACAAATTTTTTTGGTCCACTGATAAGCTGAGTGTTTGGCAACTTTTGACTTGTATAAGCTCAATGATGTTACATCATAATACACACCTAGGTGCTAGCTCCAAGAACTAGTAGTGATGGAAGCACAGAACACATTATTTGTCAACACAATTGTTAAATGTATATTATATACATAATATTAGTACTTGGTTTGAAAATACATATTGTAGTCATTTGGACAATTATTAAGCAGTTTTAAATAGTTATACAAATTCCCACTGTATAATGAAACTGATAATTAAAAACTAAAAATATTATTATGGATAAATAGGAACATATCTTATTTAATGTGTTTTTCAATTATGCTTACAAAGCCACCCGTATTTTAGAAAATTGTTTTCACACTTAAATGGCCTGGAAACGATAAGAGTATAAAGTTTAATTACGGGTTACTTTTTGAGAAATCTCACATCCCATCGTGTTTCAATTGTTTTGGATAAATACTCACAATAAAATACCAACCTGCTCGGATTTATTGAATGGTTGATACAAATGACTTTGATAGTACATTAAAGTAAAGTGGGGGTGCATTTGGAAAACAAATTAACTTTCTGCATTGAAATGCATGAACAAACATTCAATTTGAAACTTGGGGTGGGGGGGGGGGGGTATTTTTTTTTTCCATAAAAAACCCTGCGAAAGATGGATAAAGACAATACCTCCTGTCTAGATTGTCATGCATGGTCCTCATTTACTTGCCATCTTTCTTATTATAGCGTTATTATTTTGTTATTTTACGTCCCTTGTCTTTTTAATTATTCAAACCCATTTGATTTTTCAAATATATTAATACTTAAATCAAGGATAAGTAAGCAATCTTAACAATTTATCAATGCCAACTGTGAAATTATAACGTGAAAAATAAATATGGATAGAGGGAGTAACATAATTGTAAAGATACTAAAGAGGGCTCTTTAATAAACGAATATTGTGAAACTAAACTTAAGCCTGTAGCCTAGTAATATAGTATAGATATGTAGCACCGGTATTGACATGTGACTGCTCTTTTATCAGGTCACACTGATAAGAACTACAGTGGATGAGAATATTAAATTTGCTGAATTTATATCAAACAAGTTGAACAAATCATTGTCCAAGGTCTGTGTTTGTCTGCCAAAACTTGGTGTCTCCGCATTAGATGCACCAGGCAAGGCCTTCCATGATCCTGATGCTACCGGGGCTCTTATAGCTGAACTGCAGAAGCTAATTGAAACTAATGAAAACCGTGAGGTTCGTCATGCATCATCGCGTACAATGTTGATGCATCATCTACTGAATCTTATCCTTATTCTAGTTTCATGGGAAATCTGTTTATGGATAGGTAAAAGTTATCCCGCACCATATTAATGATCCAGAGTTTGCGAATATGTTGGTTGATTCATTCTTAAAGATTTCCACGGATTCTAGTGGCATTACGAGTCAGGCTAGTAATGGATCTACCCAAGGCACTCAAGATGATGCTTTCACCTCCAAAATAAGCCCCCACGGCACTGAATTCGTTTCGTATAGTTTAAGCAACTTTCCTGATGCAAGACCAGGTAATTGACCTCTACGTCTTCTTAATTTAACATTTTCATTTTCTGTTGTTCTCTTCTCGTGCTAATTTGATTCTGTTGATGAACCGTTTAGTGTCTGTTGACATGCCGGGAATGTATCTGGTGGTTCTTATATATTTGAAGACCATTTTATCTGGTGTAGTTCATTTAATCATTCTTTGGACTGCTTGAAAATCAGCTGACCCCCTTGATTTCTCTGTCGTTTGATAGATTGTTTCAGTGTATAAAACCAATATAATTCAGAAGAAGAAAACAATATGTACATATTTATTTCCTGCATTCGCTGTGCTTGCAACTTCCTTTGTACTTTATGTTTCTATTGTTGAACTGATAAAAGAATTCATGGCCTATTTGAGCAGAAACACTGCAGAGAACACAAAAAATACTGCAGCAATTGAAAAATCAAATTACTGAGGGCAAACCTCTTATTGGTGCCGGCGCCGGGACAGGCATTTCTGCCAAGTTTGAGGAATTTGGTGGAGTAGATCTGATTGTTCTGTACAATTCAGGGCGTTTTCGAATGGCAGGAAGGGGGTCTTTAGCTGGTCTATTGCCATTTGCTGATGCAAATGCGATAGTACTTGACATGGCCAACGAAGTGCTTCCAGTAAGTGTTTCATTTGTCGTTTTAGTGCCCTTATCAATAAAATCCATGATAGATTGTTGAACAGGCTACAGCTTATTCATAATGTATAAGATGAAGTTGTCTTAAACAATCCTTCAATCGTAAAATTTACTTCTTTGTTCTTACTTATATCTATAACGATGACATGGAAATTGATTTTAACTGTCTTTGCAGCTTTTTATAAATGTAGTAGGAGTAATTTATTGGTGTAGAGTTTTCTTGGGCAATTTGAAGTTCCTCCATGTAGTAGCCCTTCCACAGGATTATGAAGAGCTTGCAACTTAGGACAAAGCAAAAATCCTTAATTGTTTTTAATTTTTTTTTCTTGGGTCACCTTGTTTTAGGTGGTGAAGAAAGTTCCAGTCCTTGCTGGAGTCTGTGCAACTGACCCATTTCGAAGGATGGATTTCTTCCTCAGGCAAGTGGAAGCTACTGGATTTGCAGGGGTGCAGAATTTCCCAACTGTTGGCCTATTTGATGGTAATTTTAGGCAAAATCTTGAAGAAACCGGGATGGGATATAGGTAATCTTGAAAACACTGTGATGTTTACCTTTGCTCATAATTCCCAGACGCATTACGCGAGTAAGATTAACAAGACAAGGTCTTCTTTCCCATTCACAGTTTAGAAGTTGAGATGATTGCAAAAGCTCATAAAATGGGGCTGTTGACGACGCCCTACGCTTTCAATGAAAACGAAGCAAAAGCTATGGCACAAGCTGGTGCTGACATCGTCGTGGCACATATGGGGCTGACTACATCCGGTTCAATTGGTGCAAAAACTGCTCTCTCCCTCGATGAAAGTGTGAGCCTTGTACAAGCCATTGCAGATGCTGTTCATGCGATCAACCCTGAAGCAATTGTCCTATGCCACGGAGGTAACTAACTATTTGAAATCGGTGGTGTCTCTGAGATTTACAACTGCTGTGTTGGGACCTCACAAAACTAAAATGAATTGCGTTGTCGCAATTCCTACAGGACCTATTTCTGAGCCCAAAGAAGCAGAATATGTGCTGAAGAGAACCAAAGGGGTCCATGGATTCTATGGTGCATCCAGCTTGGAGAGGCTCCCGGTTGAACAAGCTATCACATCTACAGTACATCAGTACAAGTCTATATCTTTATCTTAAAAGAATTGTTCTATCAAATGTGCAATTCTTTTTTTTTTTTTTTTGGGTCATCTCTTCTCCATGCTGTGTCTCAATCTGGATTTAAAATCACACTTCTCATAAACCATCTGAAAATAACCTCACATAGAATTTTTCCTTTATTGATCATTCATTCATTTTGTTCTTCCTTTTGTACCCTTATTGGTTTGCTTCCCAAAAATGCTGATAATTTTCCAGTTGAGATGTTAACATGTTGAGTTTTCGCTCTAAGATCTTAACTAGGCGAAGTTGCGTTCGATTCGAATGTGAGGCATGACTTGTTAATCCCAAAGTTGGAAGCCTTATCTGAAGCTCATTATGATAAAGCTTTCTTAATCAGCTTAATTAAACTATTCAATTCTGGTAGATAACCTTTCTGTTGGTACAGCAAAGAGGAACCAAATTAAAGCCTTGTGAAAGTAAGCTTACCAAAATAAGGCCTATTGAAAGCAACTCTGAAGGTGATCCACATTCAACAAAGGTTGGGTAATTTACTTTCATCTTCTTCCCTAAAGTGCACTTGTTCTGTAGTTTTTGAGAATTATAGTTTTACTAAATGTAAATGGTCGCAACCCTGACATAAACTAAAATGTTTTTGTCCCTAATTTACTAAAACTACATTGCTTCATCCTGAAGTATGGCCCCCAAGCCCTCTTGTCGTTGCGAAAGTGACAGCAACACAAGATGGTTGGATGCTAACGGAACGGAAACATTGCCAGTTATACAATGACTTTTTCTTACTGAATATTGGAATCAAGTAATGAGAAACTAGCATAACACCATGAGAAATGGTGTTCATCAGCTCAACTTTGAGGTTCGAACCACTCTTTTGTAATCAAGGTTGATCCTCCATCAAGTTGGGCTAGGCTATATTCTCCTCGGATTATTTCTTGAACTTATTATTTAGCTTATGAAGTACAAGTACTTAATAATAATAATAATAATAATAATAATAATAATAATCTATATTTATATCTATATAATTTATAAAAACAATATCCCTTATGAGCACTAACTTACTCTTATGAACAGTAACCTATCAATTCTTTCTCACAAAAATCATCTTATGAACAGTAATCTACACTATATCCTCAATACACTTTTTGCACGCAATCCAATATACATTTT
Source organism: Hygrophila difformis (assembly GCA_030278955.1). Classification (NCBI taxonomy): domain Eukaryota; kingdom Viridiplantae; phylum Streptophyta; class Magnoliopsida; order Lamiales; family Acanthaceae; genus Hygrophila; species Hygrophila difformis. Next base: position 7,686,748 of record JAOANR010000011.1, read on the forward strand.
AATCTTAATAACTCATTAATAACTCAAAATGTGCATAAGTAAAAATTTTAAAAGTTTGATATTTTAAATCTACAAGATATGACGAATCCAACAAGATCCCACTTTACTATGTTTTTTCTTGCATAGATGTATAGACATGAGTCAAAGTTGGATAATAAACAATAAAAAAGTCAATTATTTCACTATCAAAAATGGAAGAAGTATATAAAAGCATAATGCGCTTTCAAAATATATGAGAATTACATTTGAGCGGAAATTTACATTAAAAAATCTAATTTCATTAACTATTATGAACAAAAAATACTACCAAATATGTAGTATTTAACTATAATTTCAATATTTGTTATTATATATTCTTAACAAATACTTTATCAATTGAAATTATATTTAATATGATAAAAAAATTAATAAATACTTTATAGATTGATATTAGAAATACTTTATCAATTTGAGTATATTTTTCTTATATAATTACAACAAAAAATTAGGTCAAATTTATACAATGAACAATATCAATAGTCAAAATGAGACATTACAAATGACACGGATGGAGTATTTTTTTAAGGCACTAAATAGGTAGTGACATATTTTCTATTGCTCGGTTGTTGTACAAAGTATACATATATTCATTTAATACTTAAAATAGTCTAAGGTGCTTGAGAAATGTAATCGGCATGATAAAGTTGAACAATTTTATTTGTAAAATTCGATTTTTTTATTTACATTTTTCACATTACCGCCCATTGGGCGGAGGTAATACTAGTAATATATAAAAACAATATCACTGATGAACAGTAGCCTACCAATTCTCTCTCACAAAAATTCACTTATGAACAGCAACCTACCTATTTTCTCTTTATTCATTTTCTGCATGCATTCCAATATAAAATTTCATACATTTTTAATACTTAATAACTCAAAATTTGTACAAGTAAAAATTCTAAAAGTTTGATATTTTTAAACTACGAGATGAGGCGAATCCAACGAGATTCCACTTGACTATGTTTTCTCTTCTATAGATTATATAAACATGAGTCAAAGTTGGATAATAAACAGTAACAAAGATCAGTCATACTTTACTATAAAAAAAATAGATAAGTATATAAAAGCACTATGAAAACCAAATTTGAGCAGAAATTCACATTAGATAATTTAATTTGATTAATTGATATGGGTAAAAAATACTACAAATATGTAGCAAAAACTATATTATATTTATTATTTAAATATAATTCAATATTTGTTATTATTCTTAGCAAATTACTTTATTAGTTGAAATTATATTTAATATGATAAAAATTTTAATAAATAATTTATAGATTATATTATTTCATTAATGGATAACAAATATTTGTATTAGATAGATCAACTAAATTAGTTAAATTGCAAAACGACAATAAGTTGATCAAACTATGGTTATACATTCCGGTCATACATTCTACGAAATCGTATCATTTTGAGGAAGGCATCGCAACTTCTTTTTCTTTCAATTCATGATGATGGTACATTCAATGACATTTTTTTTTGTGCATAATCATTTCTAAATTTTAATTTATCAATGGATTCATAATTCACAAGAGTATTTTCTTATATTTTTCTAATTTAATTTAGAAATATCTACATCTTTATGAAATTTTTAATTTCTCAAGGCTTTAGGTGAATCAATATCAATATGAATTACCGTGTCCAATTGTGATTTCATGTACTTCATTTGTCTATGTATTACTGAAGGTCCCTTTTTACTCAAGATTCAGTTATAGTTGTTAACGCTGTGTCCTAACTACGCAATTACGAAAACAGTAAAAGAACACAAACAATTTGTTGACCCAGTTCGGTCTCTCGACCTACGTCTGGGGATACCAATCCAGGTGACTCCACTAGACTGAAAATCAAGAACACGGACTCACTATCAAAATGCCTAACACAAGACCAACCTCAAACACTAGACGAACAGACCTAGTTGAGCAAACGTCGTTGGAACTCCCCCTCAACACGTTTGTAGGGAAATCACCCTAATTGCAATCTTCAAGGCACGATCTCAGTCTGTCATTCACCATGATCTCCATCTAATCACCGAATTGCTCCAGATTCTTTTCAATTGTAGATCTCTTGAATATCTTCAGATATCATCAATGTAAACCCTTTCTTGATTCACGATTCTTCACAAAATCTTCGACTCAAATCTTGAAGAACATTCATAAAACTCTCTATCTCTCTGTAATCTAAAGAATGGAAGAATACTTCCATGTAAAACAACTCTAACTAGATTACAGACTCTGCAACTTAAATAGTACAACAAAAATAACTGCTAGCAGAGTTACTGTCGTCGTCAACTAGATGTGCCAACACCTGAGAAATCATCTCAATGAAAAGTACAATGTTAAGTTGTCAAGGTAATGTACTAACAATCTCCCCCACATTTCATGGAGATGATGATCCATCACAAGGTGTCTATCAAAAGTATCAATAATGCAAGCATTAAGCAAATAATAACATGATAGGCAAGCACATCATGAAAATAGCAAAAATATATCATCAAGGTAAAGCATCAATCAGAGACGACAGTTTAAGAGAGTTTATAGTCCATCCAAAAACATAAAAACCATCAAAATACAGAGTCATCAGCAGAGAGTTCAACATCCATCAGAATATCACAAAAACTATTAAAAGTTTTAATCAGAAAGTCGTTACCCAAATGTGTCAACATCCTTACCACACCAATACCACCAATTCACCAAAATAGACACACCAGCGTCAGCTTGTTCTCCCCCTTGATGGATCAAACAACTCCATCAGAAGAGTCTTCTTCTTCATCAGCAAATGGATTTGGCTCATCAGAACGAGCTCCGCTGGAAGAAGTCTTGTGAGTAGGAGAGAGTGAGCCTGGCAGCATACTCACAATCTGAGCAATCCGTCGCTTGGTGGCTATTGCATCTTGGCTAATTTTAGTCTGTTTATCACTGAGAATCATCAATTCAGACTTGATCTGCTGGATAAAGTCAGTGCCAGATGGTGGTGGTCCGTCTTTAAAATGATTGTGTTTGTCACGAAGATCAGTAGAAGGTGAATGCACATTGATCTTAATCAGCTCATCCTTCTTCATCTTGATTCCATTGTGATGCAGTAGAAGGGTTATAAGACCGGGGTATGGAAGGCTTGCAGACTTTGTGATTAAATCACGAGAGTAACCTAACATCCTTTTCAGAACAAGAAGACCAAAGTTCATTAGTTCAATACCAGAATTAATGCAAAACAAGAGTTTACCCATCTCAAGAGAAGGCTGTGAAGCATTGGATGTCGGCAGAATGTTGGCACGACAAAAGTAGAACAGGCAGTGAAACTTCATGGTCAAGTCTGAAGCGCTGCACTTGTTTCGTCCAAAATCAAAAGCCCTTTCATTAGAGATAGTGTAAGCAATGTCAGCAGGGAAATGAGGTAGATACTCCAGAGGGTCTCCAAGGTCGTCGTTGGGAGCAAGTTCTAATAACAACGAATTGATAACACAAGGGGTTAGATCAATGAACTTGCCACGAATGTACATCTTACCAAACCAAGGAGAGCTTTTGTTCAGAACATCAGGGTGTAGATTAGCGTAGAACTCCCTAACCAAAGTTGGAGAGTAGGCTTTGAAAACTTGTGCCCATTTCAGCAAATGCCTCTCTTCAAAGAATTCGTCAAACCCTATTTCGGTGTAAGTGCTATGAACAAACGTCTCTTCTGGAACTTCCAGTTGACAAGATCCTTTGTGCCAAACAGCATCATCTTTTTAGTAAAGTAGGTCATGTTGAACGACTTTTGAGATTGCAAATCCCTTTGTGACTTCTTTGGAGTCCTGTGCGTTCTGGGTCGTTTGGCCGCTGTGCCAGCATCGCTTGTTGAAGAGCTTTTCTTCTTCTTCTTCTGTGTGGATCTGGTAGCAGGTCGTCGGACCTCTGTTTGAACTCCTGCTTGATCAGGAACTTCTGGTTCATCATGTAGTAGAATGTCATCCTCCAAATTGACATTTTCGGCTTCCGTTTCAGTGGGATTAGAGGGATTTTCCGTAGGATTCTCAGTAGTTTCTTGAGTAGGATCCTGAGGAGGGTTAACAGGAGGGTTTCGAGGCGGAGAAGGAAATAGAGTGATCAAAGGCTCAGCATTTTTGGCAAACTCAGCAATTTGGGTTTCGGCAGTTTCGGTGGTAGTTTGAGCAGTGTTTTCGGCCGTGGCATTTGCTTCTTCAACAACATTCTCAGTAGGATTTGGTGTTTCTGAGGTAATGGGTGGTTCTGAGGTGGTTGGGTTTGGCTCAGAAGTTTTCTCCGGGTGATTTGTAGAGAAAGACGAAGCCATCTCTTTGCATAAACTGAAAAACTCAAACTAGAAACTGAGGTATGGTAAAATGAAACTCAAAACAACTGATTTAAAGAGAGTAAGAACGAAGACAAAGAGGCAAGAGAGAGCAAGAGTGACAGTTTTCCTCCTGACGTGCGACGTGAGTGATGGGTGTCAGTTTGCAGTCATCATTACTAGAAGGACGACGGTTTCTCCAAACTCTATCCAAAAAGTATTTTGGGCCTACAAAAACTCATGGGCTAGATCAAGTGTAAATATGTAAAATAAACATAAACATAGATGAAATTTAACAAGAGTAGCAAAGGCCCATAATGGATCTAAGTGTTTCAAACCTTTCACCGTCGAGAGCTTCAGTAAGGATGTCAGTACGTTGTTCTAACGTCCCGATGTGTTCAATATTGCACACATTGTCTTCAACCAAGTCTCTTATAAAATGATACCTTATATCAATGTGTTTGCTGCGATTATGTAGAACATGGTTTTTTGAAATGTTAATCGCGTTGGTATTATCACAATAGACCTTAAAGTCATCCTTCTTAACTCCATAATCATCAAGCATTTGCTTCATCCACATTAACTGAGAACAACAAGTAGCTGCTATATATTCAGCTTCTGCTGTAGAAAGAGCTACTATGTTCTATTTCCTAGAAAACCAAGACACTAGGTTGTTCCCAAGATAAAAACATCCTCCGGTTGTTGATCGTCTGTCATCACAACATCCTGCCCAATCTGAATCTGTATATCCAATTAAGTCCAAATCAGATCTCTTAGAAAACCATATTCCCATGCCAATAGTTCCTTTGATGTATCTCATAATCCGCTTGACTGCTTTAAGATGTGACTCCTTTGGATTTGATTGAAATCTTGCACACACACCAGTGCTAAAAGAAATATCAGGTCGAGTAGCAGTACGATAAAGTAGACTCCCAATCATACTTCTATACAACTTCTGATCTACTTTGTTTCCTTGATCATCCTTAGAATGTTTCTGCTATTGTCCTTGCGGTGTTCTAGCAACCTTACTATCATGAAGACTAAATCTCTTAAGCATGTTGAGTGCATGCTTCTCTTGACTTAAAAAGATTCCATCAACTTGTTGTTTCACTTGTAATCCCAAAAAGTAAGTAAGTTCACCTATCATACTCATCTCAAACTCGGACTGCATTGACTTGACAAAGTCGTTCCTCAGTTGTTCTGACGTTGCTCCAAAAATGATATCATCCACATATACTTGTGCAACAATCAGATCGTTGTTATGATGCTTAACAAACATTGTCTTATCTGTATTTCCTCTTTTGTATCCGTTGTTGATGAGAAATGAAGACAACCTATCATACCAGGCTCTTGGAGCTTGTTTGAGACCATATAGAGCACCCTTAACCTGATAGACATGATTAGGTTTAGATGGATCCTTAAAGCCAGCAGGTTGTGCAACATAGATCTCTTCCTTTATTTTCCCATTAAGAAATGCTGTCTTGATGTCAAGTTGATATAGCTTGAAGTCCATTGAACAAGCAAAAGCCAATAGAATTCGAACTGCTTCCATCCTAGCAACTGGGGCAAATGTCTCACCATAATCAATTCCTTCAATCTGAGTGAAACCTTGAGCAACAAGACGTGCTTTATTTTTAACAATGTTCCCTTGTTCATCTGTCTTGTTCCTAAATACCCACTTTGTGCCAATCACATTGATGTTTGAAGGTTGTTCTACCAACTCCCAGACATCATTCCTTTGGAATTGTATCAACTCATCTTGCTGTTGCTATCCAATATTCATCTGTTAGGGCTTCTGAAACATTCTTCGGCTCTATCTTAGAAACAAAACAATTCATCCCTGCCAATTCTCTATAATCAGCTTTCTGATTCATTGTTTGTCTTTGAGCATTTGGATCTCCAATGATGTCTTGCTGTGAATGATGATTCAGTGCTCTTGGACCTTTCCTCTTATTAGGTACAACAACTTTAGGACTTGAATCAACATTCTCTGGATTTTGCTCATGATCAGCTTCTTCATCATCATCAACTACTATTACTTCAGACTGTTGTTGACTGGATGCACCAACGACAGGGTTGTCTGAGACAGTTTCAACACTAGGGGCTGTATCATCATCCTTCCTTCTAGGTAAACCATACTTATCCTCAAATAAGACATTTACTGTTTCAGTAACCTTTCTAGATTGGATCAAATAAACTCGATAAGCTCTTGAGTTATTGGAATAACCCAAAAACCAACCTTCTTCAGCTCTAGCATCAAACTTCTTAATTTGCTCTCTATCCCTGTAGACAAAACATTTACATCCAAAAGTATGAAAATATTTAACAGTAGGAGTGTTACCATTCCAGATTTGATATAGAGTGTTGTTAGTGAGAGGTCTCAACAACACACGATTGATGATGTGACATGCTGTATAAACTGCTTCTGCCCAAAATGATTTGCTAAGAGTACTAGCATGCAGCATTGAACGAGTCATCTCCTGAAGTGTTCTATTCTTCCTTTCAGCAATCCCATTCTATTGTGGCGTCTTTGGGGCTGAGAACTCATAAAAAATTCCATGGTTGTTACAGAAATGTTCAAACTCCTGGTTTTCAAACTCGCGTCCATGGTCAGATCTAATCCTTTGAATTTTAGCTTGCTTCTCATTCATCAATTTCAGACTAAGCTTTTCAAAATGTTGGAATGCTTCATCTTTGCTCCTGAGAAAACATACCCAAGTGAATCTTGAAAAATCATCAACACAAACTAAAACATATCTTTTGCCATTTAGGCTTTCAGTTTCTGTTGGACCCATGAGATCCATATGGATTAGTTCTAGACAATGATTTGTAGAGATTCCATCAGTATTCTTATGTTGAGCTCGGGTTTGCTTTCCTTTTGAACAATCCACACAAGTAAGATCTTTGTTATTCTGTAGTTTAGGCAGACATCTAATAGCAGCCGAACAACTCTTGTACAAGGTTTGATAGTTGAGGTGTCCAAGCCTTTTGTGCCATAAGTTTGTGAGGTCATCCTTGTTTACAAGTGCTTGAGCTAGATTTGCTTCCAAAGTATAGCAATTGTTCTTTGAACGTTTACCAGTCATAATGTTGTCTCTCCTGCAATCAAATACTTGACAAAAATTCTTATTAAAAATAACAAGAGAATCTTCATCACATAATTGACTAATTGAAATGAGATTAGTAGTAAGTCCTTCAACATGATAAACTCTAGAAAGTTGAGAGAGTTCACCATCCTTTACATTACCACAACCTGTGATTTTGCTTCTAGCACCATCACCAAATACCACATCTCCACAATCTCTGTCTGTGAAGTTACTTAGAATATCCTTACTACCTGTCATGTGCCTTGAACAACCTGAATCAAAATACCACTTCCTGGAACGCGGTTGTTGCGATGATAGAACAACGAGGCATTGACTCTCCTTTCTCTTAGGTACCCACTCCATCTGGATTCTGATCTTTTTCTTTAAATCTTCATGGGGCCAGACAACAGGGCGACCATTCATGAGATCAAGAACAATTCTCATGCAGGTTTCAGCAGTGTGACCTGGTAAACTACAATAGAGACAATCTCTGCATCGTTTAGGTGATGTAGGAACATCCTGTTGTGACAGTGAGCTTGATTCAGCATTTAAGTTTCCACCACTAACAAATAGCCTTTTCCCAGTAGATACTTGATTCTTGTACCCAATTCCAGTCATATCTCTGTAGCTCTTTCCAATGGATAGAACTTCATCTAGTTTGCCTTTCCCTTTAGCCATCTTCTCCAAGTCAGCAACTCGAATTTTCAGTTTGATTGATTCTTCCCTGAATAGCTCTTTCTCTTTGGTCAAAGTAGTAACCTGAAGTTTCACTTTATCATACTTTCCTATAAGAACTTTTAGATCATCAGCAGCTTTAAGTTTTTCAGCTTCAACTTTCTCCAAAGTCAGACCGATGTCAGTGAGTTGTTTAGACAACTGCTCATTCTCCTGAACAGCATCTTCATACTCCTCTTTAAGTTCTTCATAGATATCAAATAATTCTTTGTAGAGACTACCTGATTCAGCTGAAACAATAGAAGAAATATCAGTAATTAATTGAATTGACTCAGAGTTACCTTTAGAAGGGGTAGGACTGGCATCTCTTGTCATGAATGCAACAACATCTTCATCATCACTGGATTGATCATTTTCAGCTTCATCTCCAGAGTCATCACTCAAAGTGGCTTGAAGTGCTTTCCCTTTCTTCTTCTTAGCAGTAGGACATTCAGCTCTCACATGGCCTTTTCCTTCACATTCAAAACATCTGATCTCAGAGGATTTGTCAGACTTGTCATCATCTTTATCCTTCTTAGATCTCCGAAACTTTCCATCAGCTTTCTTCTCATTTCTGTTGTTCTGCTTCTCCGTCGTTACTGGGTTGTCAGAACATCGATTTTTCTTCTGAAATTTCTTGAAATGCTTATTCTGAAGCATCTTTCCAATCCTCTTGGAGAGTAAAGAAACTTCCTCTTCAAAATCGTCAGAAGGCTCATCTTCGGCTTTGAATGCGATATTCTTGTGTGATTTTTCTGAGGCTAAATGATTTATCTCATATGTTTGAAGAATACCAACCAATTCCCTCAAGGGCATTGTCTTGATCTTCTCAACTTCTTCAAGGGCTGCTACTTTGCAGAGTATTTCTTAGAAACAGTCCTAAGAAACTTCCTTATAAGCTTTGATCCTTCAAAAGTCATTCCAAGGGCTGTGGCTTGATTCACAATATCTTGAAATCTTCCAAAATAAGATGTGATATCCTCATCATTTGTCATTCTCAAGCTATCAAAGATAGATTCGATTCGCTGTAATCTGGTTGTCTTGACATCTTCTGAACCTTCATGTTGAGTTTCCAAGAAATTCCAAGCTTCGTAGGCAGACGTACAATTGGCGATCATCCTGAATTGTGCTTTATCCATGGCACCACTGATAGCATTAAGAGCTGTATAGTTTGCTTGTCTCGCGGTTCTCTCGGCTTGAGTAAGTTTGGCATTGGTAGCCGGTCGAATGGTTGTAGTAGCCGTCTCTCCTTCACCAGTGCGAACCTGTCTTCTTGGTTGAGTCCATGGCTCCAAAACTGAATCCCAAACTCCATCTCCTTGAGCTAAAAGATAATTCCGCATCCTGCTTTCCAATACGCATAATCGCTTCCATCAAACAATGGCGGACGAGTTTTAGATGCTCCTTCACGGTTCATGATTCTTGAATCTTGAATGAATGGATTTCCTCAGCTACGTTAGAGGACTTTTTCTGATACCAATTTGAAGGTCCCTTTTTACTCAAGATTCAGTTATAGTTGTTAACGCTGTGTCCTAACTACGCAATTACGAAAGCAGTAAAAGAACACAAACAATTTATTGACCCAGTTTGGTCTCTCGACCTACGTCTGGGGGATACCAATCCAGGTGACTCCACTAGACTGAAAATCAAGAACACAGACTCACTATCAAAATGCCTAACACAAGACCAACCTCAAACACTAGACGAACAAACCTAGTTGAGCAAACATCGTTGGAACTCCCCCTCAACACGTTTGTAGGGACATCACCCTAATTGCAATCTTCAAGGCACGATCTCAGTCTGTCATTCACCATGATCTCCATCTAATCACCGAATTGCTCCAGATTCTTTTCAATTGTAGATCGCTTGAATATCTTAGATATCATCAATGTAAACCCTTTCTTGATTCACGGTTCTTCACAAAAATCTTCGACTCAAATCTTGAAGAACATTCATAAAACTCTCTATCTCTCTGTAATCTAAAGAATGAAAGAATACTTCTATGTAAAACAACTCTAACTAGATTACAGATTCTGCAACTTAAATAGTACAACAAAAATAACTGGTAGCAGAGTTACTGTCGTCGTCAACCAGATGTGCCAACACCTGAGAAATCATCTCAATGAAAAGTACAAGGGTAAGTTGTCAAGGTAATGTACTAACAATTACATTAAAGTCATGAGCAAAAAGTCTTTTATCTTTCATTTTTCATGTTTTTCTCCTTTTAGACTATCGTTTGTAGTATAATATTTTTTCAAGGTACTAAATTATACTCATATATAAATTATTGGTAGTGACATATTGTATATTGTTCAGTTACTTTACAATGTATACATGTATTTATGTAAGGCTTAAAATAGTTTAAGGAGCTTGAAGAATGTAATCGATATAATAAAATTGAACAATTTTATTTGTTATATTCAATTTTTTTATTCACATTTTTTACATTCCCGCCCATTGGGCAGGGGTAATACTAGTAATAATAATAATAATTCAGATGAGACTATACTAGATTTTTATTTTTGTTTTTTAATAATAATAATAATAATAATAATAATAATAATAATAATTATATTATTATTATATTATATAATATAACTAATAAGTACTCATTAGTAAGTATATAATATAATTATATAGTTACCAGATCAACCAGACGGGTATGTTCTGCACGCAGAGTTGTAGCTGCAAGCTGGAGCTGTAGGCAGCTGGAGCTGTGGGAGCTGTAGCTATCAGTTCTATTTAAGTGTTTTGTACAACTAACTGTAGCTTTGAAAAAATGTATGAAATGACATGAAAGGACAAATATTTATGTAGAGTATTGGGTAGTGGGTTGGTTATTGTGTTAAAATTGTGATTGTTCAAAAATAAGCACCTAGCTTATTTTTTAACGCTACTACAAGTAACTTCTAAAAAGAAGCTTCCAAAAGCTCCCAAAAGCTTCTAAAAGCTAGTGTGCAGAACGGGGCTTTTGTTTTGAAATAAAAGCCACAACTACTAAAAGCTCCCAAAAGCTGCGTGCAGAACATACCCTTAAAGAAATTCATATCATATTACTTTATTTTAGACGAAGAGAGACTTGAACTAAACGCGCAAGTGAAATCAGTAAAAATCTAGTCGAATTTGAGTTATTTGATTATATATATTCTACCTCCGTATTCAAATGTTTCTTATATTTGATAATATGCTACTATTCACACATAGACTTTCACTTCAATTAATTTTATCATAGTTATATAAGTTAAAATATAGTCAAGTGTGATCTTGTTAGATTCGTCTCGTCGTGTAGTTTTGAAATATTGAACTTTTAGAATTTTTACTTATACCAAACTTGAGTTATTAATGGTTTAAAATGTGTATTAGACAACGTGAAAAGTGAGCATATAAAAAACATTTGAATACGGAGGAAGTATATATATTACTGTAACTCATAATTAAAAAAAAATAGTACTCCCTCTGTCCCACTTCAGATGTCCTGTTTGACTTTTTGACACTGTTTATTGTTTAACTTTGACTCAATATTATTGCAAGTAAATATTTGAAAAAAATAGTCGAGTTCGGTCTTGTTAGATTCGTCGAATCATATAGTTTTAGAATATATATTTCACATAATTTTTACTTATATATATTTTGAGATATGATCGATTTAAAAAGTGCATTGAATTGTGTGCAAAAATCAAAGAAGACATCTTAAATGGAACGGATGTAGTAATATTTTAAAAAGTGCATTAAAATATTACTCCAGTAATAATCATGTTTTAAGCTCGAGTTCAAGCTCATTTTTTGAACTCGACTTAAACTCGTTTTGGATTTGCACTACCAATTGATATCAACATTGAAGATGACTCAATGGGCATGATCTTGATGCCAACACACACTCAAATGTTGGGTAATTAACCAGACAACTCATAAATCATAATGGAAGAAGCCTTATTTTGTAATATTTGATGTTGACTTTCAGCTCTTTTGGAATCATTTCTTGATCAGAAAAAAGAAGCATTAGGTGCGCACCATATTTTCCAAACAAGGACAAGAAACTTTTGGAATATCTAAAACAAGAACTTAAAGAGTTCGGGTTCTTAGGTTACATACACTATCCACATTATCAGTGATATATTTTTAAGTTTCCTAAACCCATAAATAAACGTTGTTTGTTCTTAGTCGTTAATGTATGCTAGTATATACAATTTCATTCAAACAAAGTAATGCATACTCTAAAAAATACTAAGATTTAGTAATCCACCAGACGCCACCTTAGGACATACTCCTACATGTCTTATCACATAGGAATAGGAGAGAAATGACTTTTTGGAGGGTTTTTAACATCCGATCCCATTGTGGGTGTTGTCTTTTTGGTCCTATTCCTAATACTCCTAACCTAATATGAAAACTTTGGTTCGTTTTCCCCAGTGCAGTGAAGTTATAGTCAACGTGGGCTTCTATTTAATTTCATTGCTCGAGCCTCGATATGGTGTACTATCATTTAGTATTTAATTAAGTGTAAATTATTGTAAAGTGAGAGTATAAAAAGGAGGGAAGGAATGTAATAGAATAGTAGTATAAATATTGATGCTGTTCATAGCAAAAGGAGGTGCAGTGCAGAATACATTGCAGATGCTCTTATGAGTCTTTTATTCTTTTTGTAACACTTATTTGTAAAGTAATAATACTTCCCCGTTTTCTTTTATTTTCTACGGACCCACAATGTATGCAGTCCAGTGCATATTTTAAACTATTAATAACTCAAATTCGGTACAAGTAAAAATTTTAAAAGTTCGATATTTGAAAATTACACGACGAGACGAATCTAACAAGATCCCACTTAGCTATGTTTTAATTAGTATAACTATGAAAAAATTGAAACCAAACCATTCCAATGAATAGTGCTCAATTTTGGTTTGGAGCAATAATTTTAAAACGGAGGAAGTACTGTGACTAATTAAAAAGTGCATAAAAAAGATCCCTCAAATCACTTTTTAATAGTTACTATTATTTTTTTTGGATGAGCAATAGTTACTAGAAGTATTATTTAGGACAAGAATGCTACGCGCTCCTAACTCTGCTAAAAAAGCAAAAAGGATTTCAAAGTGATTCAAAAATGCAATATGCTTCCTCCGATTTTTCTTTATTTGCCCCATTGGGTGATTGAGCACTATTATTCAATTTCATGCTTTGATTTAAAATTTTATCATAGTTATACAAATTAAAATATAGACAAGTGAGATCTTATTAGATTCGTCTCGTCGTGTAGTTTTTTAAATATCAAAATTATAATTTTTACTTGTATCGAATTTGAGTTATTAATAATTTAAAATATACATTGCACTGCGCGCTGGGTGGGTCCGTAGCAAATAAAAACAAAATGGAGGAAATATATATTTGCAACTTGTCCTAATTACAAAAAGCTGCAAATTTAGGCGTGGCGTGGTAAAGTTTGTGGATGATTGGACCATATGCTAGTATTTTAATTGCTGTTTCTTTTTTAGCCCCTCTATTATTTTGATGATGGCACTAATTGACAGAGGTTGATTAGATTTCAAATTCGATGCATGGGGATGGGGTGTATTACATCATCGGGGGCGACGGGTGGCTTGAATGATTTGTAGTAGAGGTTTCGTCGGTTTTGTCTTACCGTGTTGTCTCTATGAGTGTGATGAGCATGTTTTATATGGACTAGATTAGAATATACTCCATCCGTTTAGAAAAGATAGCTACATTGGTAAAATTGGCATTATTCACCTTAACACTTTGATTTGAAGTTTTATCATAGTTATACAAGTTAAAATATAGCCAAGTGAGATCTTGTTAGATTCGTCTCATATCGTAGTTTTTAAATATCGAACTTTTAGAATTTTTACTTCTACCGAATTTGAGTTATTAATGATTTAAAATGTGCATTGGGCTGCGTGCTGGGTGGGTCCGTAGCTATCTTTAAAAAACGGAGGAAGTATTAGATATATGTAATATAGTAGTATTTGATATGGACTAGTCTTATAGATATATTATGATATACTTCCTTCATTCTCAAATATTTCTTACGGACCCACTGCGCACGCAGTCCAATGCACATTTTGAATCAATAATAACTCAAGTTCGGTATATGTAAAAATTCTAAAAGTTCGATATTTAAAAACTACACGACGAGACGAATCTAACAAGATCCCTCTTGACTATATTTTAACTTGTATAACTATGATAAAACTTTAAATTAAAGTGCATGGGTAAATAGTTCCCCAAAACCAAATGTCTCAAACATATGGGAACGGAGGAAGTATTTGATATGTTACCATAGTATTTGGTACTAGAAATATATTTGATATATTTAGTCCAAGTCATCTATATTTATATAGATGGACTTCTGACGAGAAAGCTGATCACAATTTATATTCTCCTAAATACCATATAATACCAAAGAGATTGAGGCCCCGTTTGGAATAAGCGGTCCAAACGCTAAAAGCTCATTCCCAACTCTAAGAGATTCATATTTGTTTGTTTTCCTGGAAATACAAGATTTGGAATCGCTGATTTTCTACACAAATCGTGGTTTTGGCAACTCTAATCTCTGAAGCCAAACTCTAATCTTTGAAAGCAAACTCTAAACTCTAAAGTCTGTTTATTTACCAAACGAAGCCTGAAATGGAGATTTCCTAGCAATCTCATACAAGTTCTGGCACCGTGGAATAGTGTGCAGAAAGCTATTGAAACACGTAAGTATTCTATTCGTTGCGTGTTTATTTCTATACACAATGTAATTGTAAATTTAGATCATTATTCTTGACTGTAATTTCCGCTGGTATCATTAGATGATGTCAAGAATTCCTAACAGATGTCCAGTATTTCAAATTCGACACATTACAACCATTGGGTGTCGACGTGTACTGGGCTATCATCCACATAGTGGTGTTCACACGGTGTGTATCGATCGACAAGCGCCTTGTGTGATTTGTAGCGGAGATTTTTCTTATTTATGTTGGGGATACGTTAAAATCGTGATAAGTGTGTGTGAAATTTAAAACGTGTCTGATTGGTCTTATTACCCTTTTATCAGAATAATTTTGTACTAGTAAGAAGCTAATAATAAAATCCGTCCAATAACGAGACCAATTAAGAAGGGCTTAAATGTTCAAAAATGATAAAGACATGGTTATTGTGGTTAAAGTATGATCTTTAACATTATTTCCAATCCAACCTTCTATTTTTGCAGGAGCTACATACAGTGTAAATCTCTATTTTTTATAGAATAGCTACACTAACTTTATATCTAACCCAACCTTCTCTTTTTGCGGAATTTAAAAAATACTATTCCCTGTCTATTACTCTGTCAGTCTCAACTAAGATGTCATGTTTAATTTCTGCACGTAATCCAATGCATATTTTTAGTCGTTAATATCTCAAAATATATACAAGTAAAAATTATATAAAATATATATTCTAAACTATACGGTTAGACGAATCTAACAAGAGCGAACTCGACTTTTTTTTCAAATATATACTTAAACTAATATCGAGTTAAAGTTGAACAATGAAAACAATATCAAGAAGTCAAACATGAGGTCTTACTTGGGACGGAGGGAGTATATTTTATATTACCTTTTAAATTTACATAATTGAAACTACAAATTGATCAATAATTATTCATCTGATAATATTTTTTGTAATAAATTAAAAGAAATGTAAGGATGACAGTGTTCCGCCCAAATGAACGGAACACTATTAGTACCCTCTCAAATGGAAGGGCACTTTTACTAATAAAGCAGGGTGGATTAGAGCTATGTTACTCGGACTCTCTTTGAGTGTCGGACACGATTAGGGAATCGGAGGAGTCGACACTCAATTTTTAAAATTTGGGGATATGGGGACACGGTCAAACAAGTGTCTTGACCATTTTCAAGACACGGACACGATTCGGAGTGTCCGAAAAATAATATTGGACACTCAATTTATTTATAATTATATTATATTAATACTATAATTATTTATTTTTAATCATTTTATGGTATGTTGACTTTTGAGATGTTACAAAATTGAGTCTAAGTGATTATGGGTTCACTTATTCTTCTTGCTCCGTGTTCCTTATTAGTATTTTTATTTTTTTATAACAGCCCAGCCCAATTGTGAGCCCATTAGCCCAACATTTCCCTACCCTATTTCTTCACCCACCTTCAGCCGTTCCCTTCAATTGCGTTGTTCCTATTCCCATTCTCACGTCCTCCCGTTCCCTTTCCAATTCTATTCACTGTGCCACCGACGACGCTCCGCCGCCCCCTTCAACAGCTTCCCCGTTGTGCTGCTTGTTGTCGCCTCCGTTGTGCAGCTTCTCAGCGTTCGCACCTCAACAACTTTCCTCCCTCATCCAAGTCGACTCCTTCCTCCATAACATGTCAGTGTCGACTCCGTGTCCGATTGCCGGAGTCGTTGCCGGACACGTGTCCCGTGTCGTGTCCGGGACAGAATCGTGTCCGACAACGATTCTCGACCCAAAAGAGGGTGTCCGAGTTTCATAGGATTAGAGCCCCATCCTCCATATCTACTGTATAAAGATAACATTATGCAGAGTGAGTTGGAGAAGTTTATATTCAATGTGGTGCACCACCAAGTGTGTGGACTATGCAAAGTTAAAATAACCAATTGACACCTAGTAAAAGGCCCCCATTATTTATTCCTTTCTTCTCCTTTCACTAAAAAGCCTGTTTCTCAGTTCTCACCTTATTAGTATTATGTAACCGATCAACCAAAACAATATAATGGATTTCTTTCTTCAAAAAACCCTCCAAAAATCTGCAGGGATCTCCATTGATTGTCTCCTATTCCTATTTTTAGCAAACCTTGGAATAAATAATTGGGTTGTTTTGGTTCCATTTGCACAAATTTGTGCTGCTGTCCAAAATCCCCCCTCCCAGAGGACCACTTTCACAGTATCACTACTTGCCTTATTACAGAGATGAGAGAACCCATGTTTATCCAGGTTGCAATAGGACAAGTGTCATCCATTGGATGGATAGGATCCCCCGAGATCAAATCCAACAGCCCTGGATGTACCAGCACAACCTCAAAGCAGCTCCCCTCCCCTCTCTACCTGTCAGTTTCAAATAAAGTTTTCCTTGGATGTGCATCAATGTTTCTTGACATCAAAAGAGTTAAAGAGAATAAAAAGACGGAAAGTCCTGGCTGTATTTCCATAACACTAACCAAGTAGGGCTGAGTGGTAATGGTGCTCTAGCAGTTTAAGCAAAGGTCTCGGATTCGACCCTTTGTGTAGGCAGAATTCTGTTTTGGGAGTCGACCCCTCAATGACCACCCAATTCTCGAGGAATTAGTCTTGAATCAAATGAGACATAAGGATACCCTTTGTATTCAACTAAAAAATACTCCCTCCGTCCCGCGAATTGTGGCTCGTTTCTTTTGGGCACGGGTAATTTATGTGATGTGGTGTGATAAGGTTTAGTGGTTAAAGTAATGTGGGTATTTGTGTTTAAAATTTTAATGAATTTTGACTTTCTTTATTGTTTAACTTTGACAAAATATTATTGTAATGATTTAATTAGAGAAAAATATTTAAGTGTGGTCTTGTTAGAATCGTATAGACGTCTAGATTTATAATATATAGTTTATATAATTTTTATTTGTACAAATTTTAAAATATGAAGAATTAAAGAAATGCAAGGGACTTTGTGTAGAAAAATAAAAGTGTATTGGGAGTTGTGCTGAATATATTTATATTAATTAAATTTATCTAAAAATGGAAAGTGGCAACAATTCGTGGGACAGCCAAAAGAGGAATACGAGCCACAATTCGTGGGACGGAGAGGGAGTAGTATATTTATGCATCCAAAGGACAGAAGAAAACAAAAGGAGCAAGGACCCTCTTGAATTTCATATCGTACACTGGACACGGCTCAGCACACATTAGGCATGAACCTGGCAAGAAAACAGGACATTAGGACAGAATCCCCTTATATATAATCCATACATATATAGATAGGAGCCGAGCAGTTTTATACTCCGTCACTCCCTCGACTCTTACTCACCTATGCATATCATATGTTCATCCAAATTGTTCTTTTTCTTCTTTCCTATTGAACTGAATTTGATTCGATAATCATGGTTTTTACCACTGCTGGTGGGTTTTCAGTTTCCAGGATGCCTCCAGCCTCGTCCATTTTCGCGGCGTACGCTTCCATTACAGCTTTTCTTATGCTGATCCAGACGATGCTGAATCAGTTCGTGCCCCGTGGGGTGCAGCAATACGTGGCGAATGCGATCCAGCGCTACTTCCGGCCCAGGGGAAACAATGCCACGATCGTGATCGAGGAGAGGGACGGCATGTCGATCAATGAGGTGTACGGCGCGGCGGAGACCTACCTGTGTACCAAAATCAGGCACAACATCGAGCGCCTGAAGATCGTGAAACGCCACAAGGACACGGATTTCACCATCAGGTTCGCCCAGTGCGAAATGATCCCCGATTTCTTCCAGGGGATCAAATTGGAGTGGCGATTCGTGCACAAGGAGAACAAGAAGGCGTCCAAGGTGATGATCGATGAGGACACGGACGACGTCGTTCAGGAATCGTCGTGTAAGAGGTACTTCGAACTCTGTTTCGACAAGAAGCATAAGGGGAGAGTCCTGGATTCGTACGTGCCCTTCATTTTGGACAGGGCGAAGTTCATCAGGTCGGAGAAGAAAGTGATAAAGTTGCATACTTTGGACTCCGTGTCGTCCTACGCGGCTTCCGTCGTCTGGGAATCGATCAATTTGGAACATCCGTCGACATTCGAGACGTTGGCGATGGAGCCGGCGCTGAAGAAGGCCATCGTGGAGGACCTCGACAGGTTTCTGAGGAGGAAAGAATTTTACCGGAGAGTCGGCAAGGCCTGGAAAAGGGGATACTTGCTGTACGGACCTCCAGGGACTGGAAAATCCAGCCTCATTGCGGCCATGGCGAATTACCTGAAATTCGACATCTACGACCTGGAACTCACCAATGTCCGCCGCGATTCCGACTTGAGGAAATTGCTCCTCAGGACTGCAAACAGGTCGATTTTAGTGATCGAAGACATTGATTGCACGGTGGAGCTGCCGGACAGGAATGGTCCGAAACCCATCGGCGGTCAGGACAAGCATTCCCGTCCAAGCAGACCACCTGATCAGAGGGTGAGTAAATTAATTTTTTCCCATTGTTGAATTTCCATATACTGTTGTTGAAATATGGTGATTACTTGTTGAGTTGTTTTCTTTTGCAGTTTACGCTTTCAGGGCTGCTGAATTTCATCGACGGGCTATGGTCGAGCTGCGGCGACGAGCGAATTATCATATTCACGACGAACAACAAAGATAAACTCGATCCTGCATTGCTCCGCCCGGGCCGGATGGATATGCACATCCACATGTCGTACCTCACGCCCGCGGGCTTCAAGCTGATGGCCTCGACATACCTGAATGTCGACGACCAGCATCTGCTCGTCCCGGATATTCAAAATTTAATCCAGGCGATGAAAGTCACCCCTGCAGAGGTTGCTGAGGAGCTGATGAAGAGCGACGACGCCGACGTCTCCCTCGACGGGCTAATCGGGTTTCTAAAGACCAAACAAAAGGAGGCTAATGCTAATGCTAATGCGGCCATAAAGAAGAAAGCCGAGAGCAAACAGGACGACGAGGATGAGGAGATGGAAGAAAGGGCTGATGCAACAGACATTGAACTCGTTGACACGTTGACAATGGAAGTGAGTGATTGGTAATGAAAGGGCAAATGGATTGGCTGTTTAGTTAGTGCCAGATTAGGACATATGGAGTCAATGTTGCAACCACTTTTTCTGATGCTGCTGCTTCTCTTCTTCTTCTTCTTTTTTTTTTTTTTTTTTTTTTTTTTTGTTCCTTTATTGCTGTTCAATCAAATGTAATGTCTGACTCTCTTCCAAAAAAAAAAAAATGTAATGTCTGACTGGATTTGTGAATTTGGTCTGTAGACCAGATTCAGTGGAATTAACTTTGTGGTTGTGTTTAGCTTCACCCACTAATAAATCTAAAGTTTTTGCAGTTTTTTTTTTCCCAAAGGTGTTTACTTTCCAGATGGTTGAGTTTGTCTTATAGTGACAAAAATGTGATATAATGGCCTAGTTAATGCAATTATTGGTCCCTTTCCTTCTCAACTAGGGATGAAAAAAGAAAAAAAGAATATGTACATTGGGTATAAAAGGTGGGATTTGTTCTACATTGAAAAACTAGAGTAATTTAATGGTTTATACTCATATAACCCCCCTATTTATTTATTTTTTTTTAAACATTGACACCTATATATCGTAAAGGTGTATGGTAGTCCAAGCCACACAAATTATAAAGAGGAATAAAGGGGAGGGATAGGGGCCGGGTGGGAATCGAACCCCCAACCTATAATTAGAAGACATGAAATATGACCACTTGGATCAACTCCCATTCCCTATAACCCCCCATTTATCTTAAGGTTGTTTTGGATTGGGTATTTATGAAGTATTTCATCTGTTTTTTAAAGATTGCTATGGACCCACCCAGCATGCAGTCCAATGCATATTTTAAATCATTAATAACACAAATTCGGTACAAGTAAAAATTCTAAAAATTCGATATTTAAAAACTACAAGACGAGACGAATCTAACAAGATCTCACTTAGCTATATTTTAACTTATATAACCATGATAAAACTTTAAGTCAAAATATATGAGTGAACAGTAGTACAATGTAAAATGTAGCTAACAAAAAGACGGAGGAAGTATATGTTAGCGGATTCTACTTCTTAATAGTTTGAGCTTAAGAAAGTTGGTCCTGTTGTCAACGAGAGTTTCTACTTCGAATACACGCAGGTTTTTGGTAGAATCTGAGGATCGTTATTGCAATGATTTCCTTAAAACAGTATTGCCCGCGTATCGGTGCAACTGTTTCCCAGGATACAACAGACTCGGCGGAGGCGAACTGGAACACTATTTCAGAATGCTTGTGTGTTGGAGGATGTTTCGAATGAATTGGAATGAAGCCTAGCACGCATATTTATAGATGGATAAGAGTTGTGTTGTTTCAATGAAACGACACAACCATTCGTTTGAATACGCATCTATTCGTTTGAATACGCATCCATCCGTTTGAATTCGCTGCTCTTCATTTGAATTCGCACCTTTCTGTTTGAATTCGAAACTCTCTGCCAAAGGTTGCAGCTTTCCGTTTGAATGCTGCTGCTTCCATTCAAATTTGAAAGAGAAGAAATAAATAAAAATAATAATTAAAGCCCTAAGAAGCAAAACCGGGTTGATCAGGTCCGTGATGCCTCAAGGAGAATTTTATCTTCTCTAACTAATGTGGGATTAACTCCCATTCACACCTTTAAAAAGCCCCATTTCCAACAATTCCCCACATGAATGGGATATAGTTTTAAGCATTCGTTACATGATCTCTGCATAGATAAAGTAGTTGTCCCTTTGAACTTTATCCTTGTTTTAATTGTTTCACCTCACTGGCTGTCCAGTTGACACGATGTCTTTGAACTGTCCTGTTGTTTGTGTAAGATTCCCACAAATAAAACACATAGACCATTTCTTTATTAGTTCCGTTCTCATTGTTTTGTCCATTTTGGCCATGGACACGCCTGGTTCTGCAAGAGTTTAGGAGAACTAAGCCTTCCGGTTCTCCTTTGAAGGGGCCCCACTTCACTCTCACATAGGTGATTATTTAAGTTTCGGAGTATTACACTTACTCACTTAAATATCATTAAAGCATTATTTGCTATCCTTGATCGTCATGTCACTGTTTCGCGACAGGAATGAGTAGAGGGATTGCCCCCACAGTGACTCTGTTTAGTCTCACGGTTAGGTTGTCCCTTTGAACCTAGATCTTAGGATCTCTAGTCAACTAGGTTGGGTTTTCCTTCGTGAACTAATTAATCCAAGGCTTTACACCCATTCCTTTTGTCAAACTTTTCAACCGATTCTCTATTTAAACCTTTGGTTAACGGATCCGCTAGATTATCTTTTGACTTCACATAGTCAATTGAGATAATTCCGGTTGAAAGCAATTGTTTAATGGTATTATGTCGACGACGAATGTGCCTCGACTTACCATTGTACATAGTACTCTGTGCTCTTCCTATCGCGGATTGACTATCACAATATATGCTGATAGGTGGCACAGGTTTTTCCCATTTTGGAATATCCTCTAAAAAGTTTCTTAGCCATTCGGCCTCTTTGGCACATTTGTCTAACGCAAAGAATTCGGATTCCATGGTAGACCTGCCTATAACAGTTTGCCTTGAGGATTTCCAAGACACAGCGCCTCCGGTTAACATGAAAATATAGCCACTTGTACTCTTTGTGTCTTTCGTATCGGATATCCAGTTTGCATCCGTGTATCCTTCTAACACGGACGGATATTCTCGTATAATGTAGACCAAAGTTCCGAGTATGCCTTAGATACCTAAGTAATCTAATTATTGCTGTCCAATGCTCGCGACTTGGATTACTTGTATATGAAATTAATTTACTTACAGCGTAAGCGATATCTGGTCTCGTACAGCTCATTAGATACATTAGGCTTCCAATAATTCGTGAGTATTCTAACTGAGAAATACATTCTCCACAGTTTTTGGACAGATGAACACTATTATCTAAAGGCGTTCTGGCGATGCCTTCGTCATTATTGCTGAATTTATCAAGTATTCTATATAATGAGCTTGACTCAATACTAGACCATAAGGTGTTCTTATGATCTTAATTCCTAAGATAACATCAGCAATGCCCAAATCTTTCATGTCAAATTTAGAATTTAACATGTTCTTTGTAGACTTAATCAACTTTTCACTGTTGCCAATAATGATTATGTCGTCTACATATAAACATAGGATGACATAGTCATCTCCCAGTTTTTTAACGTAAATACACTTATCGCATTCGTTAATTTTAAAACCACTAGTAGTCATTGCTTGATCAAACTTCTCATGCCATTTCTTTGGAGCTTGTTTCAAGCCGTATAATGATTTTACTAGTTTACAAACTTTCTTTCCGTTTGATGGTGATTGGAATCCCTCGGGTTGTTCCATATAGATTTCTTCATCTAAATCACCATTTAGGAAAGCTGTTTTTACATCCATTTGATGTACTTCTAAATTCCTTAAGGCCGCAATAGCAAGTATCACCTTTATAGAATTTATACGTGAGACCGGTGAATATGTATCAAAATAATCAATACCTTCTTTTTGATTATATCCTTTAATCACGAGTCTTGCTTTGTACTTATCGATAGTTCCATCCGGTTTTATTTTCCGTTTGAACACCCATTTGGATCCTAAACACTTGTTCCCTGAGGGAGATCCACTAATTCCCATGTATTATTTTGTAAGATAAAATCGAGTTCACTATTGATGGCTTCTTTCCAGAGAGGCCCATCCGGTGAACTCATTGCCTCGGCGTACGTAAGTGTTTTTTTTTCGACCAAATATGTTACAAAATCCTCACCGAAGGATTTTTCGATTCTAGCTCTCTTGCTTCGTCTTAATTCTGTAGTCTGGTCTTGAGATTCTTCGTTTGGTCATTTTAACGAAGAATCACGTCCATTACTAGACTTACACGGAAATGTCGTTTCGAAGAACGATGCATTTCTTGATTCCATGACAGAATTCTTGTGTATATCCGGTATTTCCGAATCATACACAAGGAAGCGATATGCACTACTATTGTGTGCATAGCCGATAAAAATATAGTCTACTGTTTTAGGACCAATTTTTACGGTTTTTGGTGTAGGAACTGCTACCTTTGCGAGACACTCCCACACTCTTAAGTATTTATAGGATGGCCTCTTTCCTTTCCATAATTCATATGGAGTCTTGTCTTCAGTTTTTCGAGGAATTCTATTTAATAAATAGTTTCCTGACAATATAGCTTCTCCCCACATATTGGGAGGTAGTCCCGAACTTAGTAACATCAATTCTTTTAATGTTCTATTTTTTCCGTTCGGCTACTCCATTGGATTGAGGTGCATAAGGTGCAGTCACTTCATGACTGATTCCATGTAGTGCACAAAAGTTACCAATTGGTACTTTATATTTACCATCTCTATCGCTTCTTAACCTTTTTATTCTTTTACCAAGTTGATTTTCAACTTCACTTTTGTAAAAAATAAATTTTTCAAGAGCTTCATCTTTCCTCTTTAGCAAAAATACATAACAATATTTTGTGCTATCGTCAATAAAGGTAATAAAAAAATTTATTACCCCCTCATGTCTGAACATTTTCCAAATCACAAATATCGGTATGGATTAGTTCAAGTGGTTCAGTGTTTTGCTGTACCAATTGAAATGACGTTCTTGTTAACTTTGCCTCAATGCAAATTCCACACTTGTGTTTAGAGTCGATTTGGAATGTTGGGATATGATTCAAGTTAATTAATCGACGTATCGAATCAAAATTAACGGGTCTCAATCTGCCATGCCATACATTTGAAGTCTCAAGCAAGTAAGCAGAAGAAGTATTTTTATTGTCAACAATAGGCATTACATTTAGTTTGAACAACCCTTCGGTTGTTGCATATCCTTTCCCAACAAATATTCCAGACTTCGACAAAATAACCTTGTCGGACTCATACACGGCCCTAAAGCCACCTTTGTTCAGCAAGTATACGGACACAAGATTCTTGCGAACTATATATATACAAGACAAGATGTGGTACTAGAAGTAATAAGATACGCAATATGTGGTACATCAACAGGAATAGAAACATCACAGCCTAAAGCAGGTAATCAGGTGAATAGCCCAGAAGCCTCCTATCATGCTCATACTCCTCATCGGTGTCGAGGGGTATTGGTGGGTCCTCCACCACCTCTCCCGGGTCCTCCTCCTCAATGTCAACTGGCTCCTGGGGTTCCTCATCCTCTTCTTCCTCCTCTTCGATCTCAGGATTGAGTTGGTTTTGAAGCCCCATCACAACCTCCTCGAGTGCAACGATCCTGTCTTGCAGCATATGAACAAGATGCTGAAGGTCATCGAATTGAGTCTCAAGTGTGGTTTGACGACCGATAGTCTCATAGTTTTCTCGGTCCAACGTTGCTGTCTTGTCCTCCAAAGACCTAATACGGCTCTTATCATTAGCAGCATCTCTACTAGCATGACGTAATTCGCGGGTGATGGCGTTGTAAGTGACTGCATTGTTGTTCGAGGATGAATCGGCCATAGCGTATTTCAAAGTATCAAAATACTGTTTTAAGATTGTTGTCAACGAGAGTTTCTACTTCGAATACACATAGGTTTTTGGTAGAATCTGAGGATCGTTATTGCAACGATTTCCTTAAAATAGTATTGCCCGCGTATCGGTGCAACTGTTTCCCAGGATACAACAGACTTGGCGGAGGCGAACTGGAACACTATTTCAGAATGCTTGTGTGTTGGAGGATGTTTCGAATGAATTGGAATGAAGCCTAGCACACATATTTATAGATGGCTAAGAGTTGTGTTGTTTCAATAAAACGACACAACCATTCGTTTGAATACGCAACCATTCGTTTGAATAAGCAGCTACTCGTTTGAATACGCATCTATTCGTTTGAATACGCATCCATCCGTTTGAATTCGCTGCTCTTCATTTGAATTCGCACCTT
Organism: Hygrophila difformis; assembly: GCA_030278955.1. Taxonomy (NCBI): domain Eukaryota; kingdom Viridiplantae; phylum Streptophyta; class Magnoliopsida; order Lamiales; family Acanthaceae; genus Hygrophila; species Hygrophila difformis. Next base: position 7,712,486 of record JAOANR010000011.1, read on the forward strand.
TCTGTTTGATTCGAAACTCTCTGCCAAAGGTTGCAGCTTTCCGTTTGAATGCTGCTGCTTCCATTCAAATTCGAAAGAGAAGAAATAAATAAAAATAATAATTAAAGCCTTAAGAAGCAAAACCGGGTTGATCAGGTCCGTGATGCCTCAATTAGAATTTTATCTTCTCTAACTAATGTGGGATTAACTCCCCTTCACACCTTTAAAAAGCCCCATTTCCAACAGGTCCTTAACGCAACTTATACATGTTTTATTATAAAAATATAGATGACATCCATCACGCGTGTCGTTCCATTTTTGCACTTAACCCCAACACAATAGGACTGAAGATGAATAAGAGTGAGAAGCAACATAATATTTGTTTCATCGGCATGAAGTGGGTCCGGTTTCGGTGCAGGCCGGCTGTAGGTGCTGCCACATTCAAAAGTGATGGTATGTGTATATGAAGTGATGTATGAGTATAAAAAAGTGATGGATGGAGGTTATGAACAAAAAACTAATAAAAAATAACCTACCTTCTATACATCACTTTATAAGGCTTACACATCACTTTATAAAGGGCTACACATCATTTTTAGTGCTGCCTGCATCTGCTGGCAATTGTTATGCCATTACAGAAACCAGATTGACATGAACTGGGATCAGTTTTTGCTCGATTATGTCCAAAGACTAAATTGAGACAAACCTTGACCGGTTGACCCCCGGCGTTGACCGGTCAATTTTTGTCATTGACTGCCGGCGGCAACCGCGCAACCATGGCTGGCCCATGATCAGATTGTTGTCGAGATTCAAGGGAGATCATTGTCCTTTAATTTCTTGCAAAATAAATTTCTGTCATTAGTATGCAAAATGGATCCTGGTTTCCAAAATTTCTTGCATTGTGGTCCTTTTTGTCATCAGAAATTAATCATCTTAGACTTTGCAATAACTTTCAAGCAATCCTTTATGAGGTGGGAAGACAAAGAGTCTGTTATGCGCGCAGATTTTGAGAGCTTTTGGGAGCTTTTGTGTAGCTTTTGATTTTATATTAAAATTGTAGCTCTGTTTTATACACTAGCCTTTGACAGCTGTAGTTACAATTTGAAGCTCTACAAATATAACTTACCTAAGGTAACGTTCAAAAAAAGCTAGCAAGCTTATTAATGTCCAATTATAATTTTAACTCAATAACCAACCCACTACTCAATAGTCTACATAAATATTTGTCCTTTTATGTCATTTTATAAATTTTATGACAACTACAGCTAGTTGTACCAAACACTTAAGTAAAACTGACAACTATAGCTCTCATAACTCCCTACAGCTTCAATCCGCAGCTACAGCTCCGTGTGCAGAACAGACCCAAAGACTGAATATTTGCAGCAATTTTATTGAATGCTTGCACCTGATGCAACAATTTTAACTGAAACGGACTCTCTTCCACTTGGACCAGTTGAAACACAATGTCTGTTAGAGTGTCAAAGTCATTTTTTCCAAGCCGAATTCAGAGAAATGAGTTGTGGAAGTCAATGTCGCACAAATTACAAAAGGATAAAAGTTATGGATAAGTGGTCGTGCGGAGAACCGAATATTCAATTATAAGGTTGGAAGACATTGTCTTAGCCACTTGGGCAAATCCTGTTCATAGTGTTTAAACCACTATTTTCATTCTCTCTCACACATATATATATATATATATATAGAGGTGAAAATAGGCTAGGCCGAGTTAGGCTTAGGCTCGAACGGCCTAGGCCTGTGTCGATTTTTTACGGCCCGAGCCTGGCCTATTACCTGTGATGGGCCTATCTTATAGGTCTAAGACTGGCCTATTTATTTAAATAAGCCACTTTTTAAGCCTTTTAAAAGCCTGATTAAGCTTATTTCAAAATAAAGTGAAAATTCTTTTATATATATACGGATGTAATCCTAAGGTTGGAAAACCTGAATTTATGCACTTGGGCAAGTCGTTATCTACAAAGATTTATATACGCAAAAAACTTATAAATATTTTTAAAATCTATATAAGATCGAATTAATAATTACTTCTACATAAAATAATTATAATAATACCATATGTTCCTATGTAGTAAACATAAAAAGATAAATAATAATGTTAAATAGGCCAGCCTGGTAGGTCTAACAGGCTTTTTACAAAGCCTGGCCTTGGCTTATTTAATTAAATAGGCTTTGAAAATAGTCTGAGTCTGACCTGTTTATAAAAAAAAATCTGGCCTGACCTTTGGTAGGCTAGGTTATAGGTCCCTGTCGGGTAGCATGGCCTATTCCCACCACTACATACATATAATAAAATAGAAAAGTATTTTTTCCAAAAAAAATAAAAATAAATTTGCCGTATGTCTTTCTTATGGCAGAATCAATATTTTAAAGGTGTCTTGTAAGGAAGGAAGCTTTAGCCACCAACTAAAGACGTTGTTGAATTGCTTTGCTTGCTTTCAATTTTTGTGGGCACAATTTAATTTTAAGGCGTCCACCTTTTGTGCAATGGAAAGACAAATATTTCCTTTAGTAAATACATATTTTGACAAATATTTTTTCCCATATGAGCTTGTCGAAAATTACATCCAAAGCTGCATTTATTTTTTCAAGATCACGCTAAGCATATGTAGCAAAGAAAATTGTTTGACTTTGATGAGGCTAAGTGCCAAATTTGATTTTACACAACTTTGCCATATTGTTTTTTTTTTTTTTTTTTTTTTTCTTTTGGTAAACAAAACTTTGCCATATTTTGGGCTTACAAGGTTCTTTTTTTAGGGTGAAGTTAGGGTGCGATGAAGGCATTTGTCTTGATGTACTGCGGCCTTTCACCACCGTTGATTCACTTTGTAAATCGACGGTTGAGATTAACTTGAAGGTTAAAATGTAAATTTGTCATATTACTCCAAAATATAGTTAGTACATTTCAGCGATAACTTATATATATTTCAACGATTTGTTTATATTTCAGCGACAGACGTAATTTTTTCAGCGCGTCTTCTGTGTATTTCTGCTACATACGATATTATATTTTAACGACTTATGATAGTATATTTCAGAGACATTCTATAGTATTTTTCAGCGACTTGATAATATTCACTTCAATGACTTCATAAAAGTTGAAACTCCAATTCTTTAGTTTAATATATTTTAGCGACGAGCTGTTTGTATTTCAGCAACGGCCTATATGTATTTCAGCGACGGGCTGTGTGTATTTTAGTGACATACAGTATTTTTCAGCGACATACATAGTATTTTTCAGCGATAACCTTGTGTGTGTTTCAGCGACTTGACATTATATATATTTTTGGACAACTTTACCTTTTTACATTTTGAACCGTTGGATTTTAAACGAATGATTGGGATTAGTGCCTTAATGTGCTGCGGATTTTGTTGATTGCACCGTAACCAATCCCCTTATTTATTTATTTTTTTTAATACTCTCTATTTTTAGTTGTCCATTTTTACCTTTGCTGTTTTTCATGAAAATTTTCTCTCTTTTCTAATCTTTAAGGAAAAGTGGATATTTTAAAAATTAAAAACAAACAGAACATATAATTTTTTGAACTACAGTTCATTTTTCTATATTAATTCACAACTTTAAACTCTAAAATCTCATTATTTTCCAAATGTGGCGAACCACGCACTCAAATATGTATGCATTCATTTATTAATCCTTAACAGAAGTTCAATGACAAAGCCACATCATCGATAATAAATTAGATATTGACAATGGGATGATTGAGTTTGGCAAAACTCAAGAATATGGTTGTTTAATTTTTGTGGTATAAGATATCCAGCTCAGCGGTGGTATATATCGACTCGGACAAAACCTGGCTAATTAGGTTATTTTATTTTAGTCCATCCATGAACCTCATTAATTAGGGGTGTTCACTGTTGAGGTTGCCCTGCACGGCCCATGTAGTAATTTTACTATGTGGATGTTTGGAAATTAATTAGCGGATCCGTTAATGGATAGCGAATTTAAAGAGAGAACTATTCCAATATGTTATCTGCTAGCGCTAGCTCCCAAACATCTCTTATATGTATATATACCAATTAAGCAAGCAATTGAGCCAATTTTGTACTGTCTAAGATTCCACAGCCTATGAGCTGATGTAGGATGTTGGAGCCAGGGCCGTTCCTGACATTTTATGGGCCCTAGGCATAAAAAAATAGTAGACCCCAACAAAAACTAAATATATACATACCATTTATTTGGTTATATGTAACAAGTAAAAAAAAATCACATTAGGAAACTAAGTTATACATAAAAAGAACTAGAAAAAAAATCTCACTTCCATCTAAATATTCAGAATAAAATCCGAGTAGCTAGAGAATGTCACATATAAATCTTAGATAATAGCTACCACCACCAACAGCAACCACACTGTTAACCAAGAATTTTGATTGAACAATGTTTGAAGAGGATTACAAGGATTACTAAGGGAATTACAAGAATTTAAGCAAAGCTGTAAAGGAATGGAAAATTTGCAGGAATGTAAAAACAGGAATTGAACTTGCAAGAATGACAAATGCGGGAAGTAAAAAAAAATAGAAGTCCTCTTGGGTGTGTGTAGATGTCGACTAAACTGTTGCCACTCATATTTATAGGCTCCTCAACCCTAAAGTGGCTGCATTACTCCTTCCCTGATCTAGCGCAATCTTGAATGCTATCGGATCTTCTCATGAGGAAACGCTCCTTGATCCACTCGCCTTGATGGCGTCAATTATGGGTGATGCGTCCTCTTGAGATTGTCTTATGAGCAGTCTCCCTTGATCCATTCCCTTTAATGGCATATATAATTAATACTTCTTTGATCCCCTCCATGGTAATGCGTGTCTTGCATGTTGCCAGCTATTCCCACCACTTGGTCATCGGATAAATCTTGAACTAGATGGCGGCATCTCACCACTTGGTCATTATTCGGATAACTCATAAATTGGGCCGGGCTTCTCGATTGGGCTTAGATTAATGGGCCTTTGGATTGGGCCTCTCGGAAAATGGATTGGACTAAATTTACTAGGCCTATTTCGTTGGGCCTAAAATATTGGATTAACAGATGCCCCCTCGCGCAATTTGTCTGATCAGGATTTGAAGACAGATTCGCGCATTCAAATTACAAGCCTGGCCCATTAGGCCCATTCCAAAACCCTATTTCCATTGGTTTCTATAAAAAGCCACCTCTCATCTTTAGGTTAAAATTTTTGCCCATTTTTTCGAAATTTTCTTCTTCCTTTTCTCTCAAACCGCCGATCGCCATCATCCTTGAAGGAAGGTTTCCACCCGTCAAGGTGCGCCGCCGCTGCTTCGGAGAATCGCCGCCGTGTTGAGCAAAACAGATCCGCCATCTCGCCACCCTAAACCCTAGTTTCGTCACCAATCGTCGTCAAACGGAGCTGCATCGTCGTTTAGGGGAAGCACTGTCCTCTCCTTCCAGGCCGCCAGCCTTGGGGAGTGCCGCCAGTTGAGAACGCCGCCAGCGTCGCCAGCCTCGACGCCTCTGCCGCCAGCTTCCTCCATCGCCGCCATCGCCCTTCACGAACGCTGCCAGCCTCGAGCAAGCGCCGCCAGCGTGAGTTGGACGCCGCCAGCCTCGGTTTCTGGCCGCCAATCGTGCTTGCCGCCAGCATCGCCCCAGCCGCCAGCTATCCAACCTGCCGCCAGCGTCATTGGCCGCCAGCCATCCAGTGGCCGCCAACTCCTACGTCAGCCGCCAACAGCTTCGTTGGCCGCCAGCTTGTGAGCGCCGCCACTGAGCCTGCCGCCAGCCGAAGGTCACCGCCAGCCCTGCGCCGCCAGGCTTCGCTTGCCGCAACCTGGTCCAGCCGCCAGCTCCTACACGGGCCGCCAACCTAGCCCGGCCGCCAGCCACTCAGCCGCCAACACAGCCTCGGCCGCCAGCCATCCGGCCGCTGCCCATTCTTGCGCCGCCAGTAGTTTCCCCGGGCCGCCACTCGTGTCCATGGATCAGGTTAGTTCCCTGTTCTTGTTCTTGTTTATAGTTTTGTTGGCTGAGACTTGTGAATTCGTAGAACATGCTATGACTAGAGACTAGGGAGTCCAAGTGTATGCCTCTGTAGATTTTACATGAATCTTGAATTGTATGTTGGGCATGGCGTTTCCTTTCATTTGATACCTTGAATTGCATCGAGACTTTGAATGGTATGCTGGCTGTCTTGTTTCTCATCAGTAGTTGTACATGAATCTATGCATCATTCTGTGGATGTTAGGCTAATTTGGAATTACACGCATTAGACGAACTTGGAATTACATGCTGTGGTTGTTTCTGATCTTGATCTGCATCCAGTATCCTAACTTGCATGTTAGATAACATATTTTTTCTTGTCAGTCCTATATGTATCTGTATGGATTTTGTGTAACCAAATAAGCCTCTTGATCTGTGTCTCCTTGTATACTTTGATCCAAGTGATCTTTTTGTTTTGACGAGAACACTCTGTCTCGAATTTATGACATAGGTTTTAGAAACCCCTATCATATCACATAATCTTTAGTATTCTATATCTGTTCTGAACTGAAAATATAGGACTTAGCAAAAGAAGTCACGCCGGCCGCCACTCACACCGGGCTGCCATCCATCAGCCCAGCCGCCACCTTGAACCGGCCGCCAACCACGTCCCAGCCGCCAACACCAACTCGGGCCGCCAGCTCCAGGTCCAAGTTTTCTCCGGCCGCCAGCTCCACTTCCAGGCCGCCAGCGCCATCTCAGGCCGCCAGCTCCAGGCCGCCAGCCTCCTCTCCGGCCGCCAACTTGAGGTCGCCAGCTCTTTCTTCGGTCACCAGCGTTGGGCCGCGCCATAGGCCGCCAGCCACCACCTTCACAGGGACAGGCCGCCATCCCTTTGCCAGGCTTTGCTGCCTTGTTGTCTGGTGCTATGGCCTTTCAGGTTTGCTCATCTCTTTGTTCAATCTCTTTGCCTGCTTGTATGTTCACTCTTCTACTTGTGAGCTTCTTTTGGACTGATTTGTTCAAATTTGCAATAGGACATTGTCGCGAGGACTCCTCAGGCCGCCATTCTGGGTACCCTGGCCGCCACTCCTGTTCAGGCCACCACTCAAGCAGAGGCCGCCAGGCCTCAGCCGCCATCCTCATCATCTCAGGCACCCCAGGCCACCACTAAGGTTTGCCAAGCTTACTATGTGATTTGTATACTTGACTCGTCCTCTTCAGCCTTTGCTTCATGTGTGTTTCATAATAATGCAGATTGTTCAGGGGCTACTCATTCCGGACTCTGATGATGAAGCCTACGATTTTGATCGCACAGAGTTGGAGCCTTTTTTGCGTCCTTTTCATCGCACGACTGCACATGAAGATGAGACCCGGCAGTTTTGATCGTGCACATGTCCGATCACTCAGGCTGCATTCACTGGAGCCTTTGTTTCGCGGACGAGGTCTATCCGGTCTCATCAGTCTGGCACCACGACTCCTAGATCTAAGAAGGCCAAGGCTCCCCGAACTGAAGAGAATGACGATCAGAGTATTTTGGAGAGATATGTTTCTTGGGTTCGCCGGATGCAGAAGGGAGGACGTACAGCTGAATGGCGTAACTGGGGCATTGAGGATGCCATCATTCTTTCTACTCGGCCTGTAGTGATAGACCACCGCCTCATCTATTACATCATGGGCTTCTGGAACTCTAATGTTAACGCTTTCCAGTTTCCTTGTGGCTTTGTGGGTCCCACGCTTCTTGATGTTGTCATGATCACAGGACTCCGGGTTGATGGTTCAGAGTTGACACAGTCGGCTTCAGACGATCGTGCTCTTGGTGACTCGATTTGTCCTTCGGGCAAAGAGACTAAGCAGTACGCGGCATTCATTGATAACAATATGACGTCCGAGAGTTCTCCTTGTACCTTGGATGAGCACGTGGCCTTTCTATTGCTATGGTTTAGCCGGTTTATTATCTGTTCGAGGGCTCGGACCGTCTTGCGTTTCGCTCTTCCTCTTGTACGGGCTATTATGAATGATCCTTCTCGGGCCACTGGCTCTTATTTTCTTGGCACCCTATTCAGTGGTATGGCCAATATTTCTGATATGCTAGCTAGTGGGCGAGATCCCACTAATTCGGCCTGTGGGCCGTTATGGTTTCTGCAGCTCTGGATTCAGCTATACTTTCCTCGGCTTTTTACTGGTGTGCCTCGTCCTGGTCCGCAGGATGTTGCTGATGGTGACCCGTTAGACTTGATACTAGCTGCTGCTTCGGTGAAGATTGGCAGGGATAGTCTCTTGCAGCGGGACAGTCTAGATATTATTTGATTTTTTTTTCACCACAGACCCTCTTATCAGGACTTATACGTGTACGCCCCTATAGGACGGTTGTTGTCTGAGCTTGTGTGCAGGCCTGATCAGCCACGAGGTCTTCATGGAGAGTCCACTTGGAACGTTAGTATGAAGCCTCATATGCTTCTGAGTGGGCTAAAGAGGAAGGATCAGTATAATCCTATCGTAGCCGAGCCATATTGTCCTCATTTGCTCGCTCGTCAGTTCGGTTGTCATCTCGGACTTCCTCGCAGTGTGAAGTGGCCAGTATCTATTAGGAGTAAGAGGATGACGGTCGCTGACATCCAGGCAGTGGTTTATTTCTCGTCCCGTCTGACGTTATCTAGTTATCTTCCATTCACTCCGACAGGGACGCTTGCTGCTGCTTTTATGGCATGGTGGACGCCCTACATCACCTCCATCTTGCCATCCTATGCGCAGATTACAGCTCGTTTTGGGGACGTGCGGCCTAGCTCGGCTTCTTCGAAGCAGCCTAGCGTTCATAGTGCCGCTGTTCGGTCGGCAGCTACTCTTGTTTCTAGTCGCACCCCGAAGTCAAAATCTGTTGCAGCCTCCTCATCTCGCAAACGCCGAAGAGGTATGTCTCCTTTGTTAACATGTCTTTCATACACTGTCTCTTGGTCTTTTAATATTTCTCTTTTCTTCAGCTGATGACCATGATAGTGAGGATGATGAGGGCGATGCCCCAGATGACCAGCATGAGGAGGAGCCCGCGAGCTCTGAGGAGTCTACTGATGAGGATTACACTGCTCATTCTGATGAGGATGGGACTTCCGGTTCTAGTGAGGAGGAGTCGGGTTCAGGTGATGGTGATGAGGATTCTGTAGATGATGATGGTGATCTTATGGTGGCGGATCACGCTGAGGATAGTGTTACCGGGGATGATAACTATATGGCGGACCTTCACGAGGCGACGACGATTGTTGATGAGCATATGAACAGTGCGATTGCTAGGAGTGAGTCATATGATGACATGTTGGCTCGTGCTGACTATATCATCCTCCATGGGGATGATCCTAAGTACGAGACTAAGGCCATGGTGACGGATGCTACTCACCATGCTTCCATTGATCAGGTACATTTCGCCACTTTGGACTCTTTGTTCAATTCTTGTTTTGGCTAAGCATCAACATCTTTCCTTTCTGCTTAGGATCCATCCTCTTTTCATGCTGGCAACCATGTCTCTACGGTTGGCTCCATTACTCCCGAGTTGACTTCTCAGGTGCACTTTTAGTTACATCCTCATTTTCTTTTGCCTCTTACTATTATGCAAAATGATTCTGAAGACATCTATCCTCTAGGCCCCTGGAGACCGGATGGATTCTTCTCTTGCCACTCAGACTACAGATTGCGCCTCCATGATTAGCACTGCTGATCCTTTGGCGACCTCTCAGGTATCCCTTTAGTTGTTTTCTCTTGCTCTTATCTTTCAAGATACGTTCTAAGTGTTGTCTTCCTCTAGACTCCTACGGATCAGGCAGATCACTCCACTGCTAATGCTTCAGTCGATTTGACTGTACCACCTACTCAGACAGACCACTCTGTGACTGACATTTCAGCTCTCTCAGCTGATTTGACTGCGCCACCTCCTCAGGTATACTTCCTTTCATCTCTTGTCGTAATAAAACTTTTGTAGTATTCTAACATAGTTTGTCTCTAGGCACCGAAGGACCCTCCTCCAGGCCCTGTGGCCTCTCTTCCAGACTCGGGCACTCGTACTGCCATAGCCTCATCATGTGAGGCGTTTGACCGTCTTTTTTCCACCCAGACCGGTCCACTATCAGCCGAGATGGTCTCTGGACTCTATGACCTTCTTGATGATGTTAGCTCAGTCCCTGCCTTCTTTGAGGACGCCGGCTTCTCGGAGCTCATTTCTGACTTGTCCCTTGCTTATCCTCTCTATAGCAGTACAGCAGATCAGTCTGCTCGGGACTTGACACTTATTGATGATCTCGAGGCGCGGCACCGCGAGGTTCGTTCCCAGTTAGAGGTTATACGTCCCCAGCACGATCAGGCTTCCACGTTTCTTAGGACTGAGGAGAGTAGGCAGTCACAGTTGGAGAGTACTATCGCCCAGGCGAAGCGCGATATTGAGAAGCAGAAGGCAGTTATTGCGGAGGCGGAGCGTATAATCTTGGAGAAGAACGGCATCATTGAGGGAGCTACCTTTAAGCTTGACATACTTGAGGCTGAGCTGCTCAAGTTGTCTGATCGAGCTACCGCTTTGCAGGCTGATCATGATCGCTTAGCCGCAGATGATCGTGATTTATCAGCTGAGTTATTGAAAGCTCGTCGTCCCCTGCTATCAGCTCGTGCTCGAGTTTCTGCTGCAGCACTTCGTCGCCTCACCGACACTTTTGGGCGTGCGCGTGATCAGTGGGCCGCCATGCATCGTCACCTACTAGGTGATGGGACGCTATCTCCCCCGAGTAGCTAGTACTGCTTTTGTGATTTGCATTCAGTACTATATTTTGGGTCAGCTTACCGGCCTTGTGGTGAGCACTTTTTAGTACTCATGTTTGCCGTTTTTTGCTACTTCTTTGGCCAACTATGTGATTGGCCACTCATGATGTACTTATGCTACTTATTCTGACTCCTAGACTGATGGATAGAACATTTTGAGATATTTTGCATTTATATTCTGTTTGTGTTCTTGACCATCGATGTTCATTAACTTGTATGCACCATTGAGTAGTCTTTGAGTTATAATGAATGGTCCTTCCCAATTAGGAGACCACTTCCCCGTCTCGTTAATATGCACTCCTAAAGGTAAGATCACTTTCCACACTAGATCCCCTTTGCTGAAGGTCTTGCTTCAAACCTTTTTATCATAATGTTTTGCCTTCTAGCTTTCTGACGACGAATACTTTCCAAGGCCATAAGCTTGTCACCATCAGCCGTCTCCAACTCTTGCAACATGGCTTCTTCATACTTAGATAAGTCTAAGTGATGCTGTTAAGCCACCCTTAGAGAAGGAACTGTTATTTCCAATGGTAAAACAGCGTCATGACCATATGTCAAGTAGTACGGCGTGAACCCTGTAGCTGTGGACTTAGAGTTTCTGTAAGCCCATAGGACCTCTGACAAGGTCTCATGCCACTTTCTTGGTTTTTCGCCTACCGCCTTTTTGATCATACTTATTAGGGTCCTATTGGTGGCTTCAGTCTGACCGTTTGCTTGAGGATAGTATGGAGTAGAGTGGTAGATGCGGATCCCAAACTGTTTGGCGAAAGCTATAAACGTTTCACCAGTGAACACTGTACCTTGATCGGTAGTGATTGTTTGAGGGATTCCAAACCGATGTATTAACTTAGTCACAAATTTAATTACGTCGCCTTGATCGATTTTCTTCATTGGCCATGCTTCCACCCATTTGGTAAAGTAATCAGTGGCCACAAGTATAAATGAATGATTCTTAGATGACGGCGGATGAATCTTCCCGATAATGTCCATCCCCCAGCCACGGAATGGCCAAGGCTTAATGACCGTGTGTAATTCTTCCGCCGGTACCCTTTGAATTGGGCCATGCTTTTGGCAAGCCTCACAACCGCGAGCATACGTGATACAGTCCTCTATGATGGTTGGCCAGAAGTATCCATGACGGTGGATGCTCCACCTCATGCTAGGCCCTGCCCGATGAGAGCCGCATATCCCCTTATGGACTTCTCCCATTACCAACTTAGCGACCTCGGGGCCTATACACTTTGAGCAACAATCCATCAACCGCCCTTCGGAATAGTTCACCATTGACCAGCACGTATCGCAAAGCTTTTACCTTTAGCGAATTATCTCCCCCAAATGACGGGTTCTCGAGGTACTGTATGATCTCGGTCCTCCAATCACCACTCTCTTGTTGGTCCTCAGGTTCACTTGTGATGGCGGCAATGTGTGGTGCCCCCTAGGGCGACAAGACTGCCAGCCTGAAGCAAGTTGAGCAGCCTCGTTAGCCTCTTGATTTTGGCTTCTAGGCACATGTGTGATGGTAGCGTCCGAAAACTTGCTCAATAGCTCTAGTGCTGTCTCATAGCACTTAATCAATCTGGGACTCTTGCATTCATATTCTCCTGTTAACTGCTTCAGGATGACTCGGGAGTCTCCAAAAATTGTAATGGATTTTGCACCTTTCAGTAGTGCAGTTTCGAGGCCAAATATCAAAGCTTCGTATTCCGCTTGATTGTTGGTGGTGCCAGGCTCTAACTCCTGAGCAAGCTTCCAATGTTCCCCAAGAGGACTAGTGATTGTAATGCCGGCCCCCGAGCCGCTGCTTGCACAAGATCCATCAAAGGTTAGTTCCCAAGGCTCGAATCCCATAAAGGACGCTTCTTTGAAATCCTCTGGCAAAACCAACGAAGGGTGTTGAGCTAAGAAGTCCGCTAAAGCTTGTCCCTTGACTGCCTTTTGGGGGACGTGTACAAGGGTAAACGGACTGATCTTCATAGCCCACTTAGCTTGTCTACCTTTTAATGCTGGCTTGTGCAAAAGTGTCTTTACCAAGTCAAAGGGAGCTACTACATGGACTGTTCTTGGCAGCATGTAGTGTTCCAACTTGTTGCAGGAGTATACTAGGGCGTAGCACAACTTTTCTAATGCGGTGTATCTTACTTCTGGCCCTTGCATAGTCTTGCTAAGGTAATAGATAGCCCTCTCCTTGCCTCCTTCGTCATCCTGTGCAAGCAAGCACCCGATAGACTCCTCGGCGGCCGATACATATAGTTTCAAAGGTACTCCAGGTCTTGGCGGCACTAATACTGGAGGATTGACCAATGCTCTTTTTATTTCTTCAAATGCTGCTTGATGCTCAGTCGTCCATACGAACTTCTCGTTCTTTCTTCCTTTAAGTAAGGTAGTGAACGCTTTCATCTTGCCTGCAGCATTGGCAATGAATCTCCTTAAGAAATTGATTTTACCCATCAATAATTGCAATTCTTTGAGATTGGTTGGTGCACGAGCCTCCAAGATAGCTTTAGCTTTATTTTGGTCTACCTCAATGCCCCTCTCATGCACCAGGAAACCTAAGAAGTTCCCTGCCGCCACTCCAAAGGCACACTTAGCTGGATTAATTTTCAATCCATGCTGCCTCATTCGGATGAAGGCACCTTCAAGGTGAGTCAAGTGTTGGCCAAATTCACATGATTTTACCACTATGTCATCAATGTACACTTCAAGTGTATGTCCTATTAAATCATGAAAAATCATGTTCATGGCCCTTTGGTATGTTGCCCCAGCATTTTTCAATCCAAAAGGCATGACTACCCATTCAAAAATGCCGACTGGCCCTGGGCAACGAAAAGCTGTTTTATGTACATCATTTTCAGAAATGAAGATTTGGTTGTATCCAGAATAACCATCCATTAAAGATAAAAACTTGTGGCCGGCGGCCGCATCAACAAGCATATCGGCCATAGGCATTATATATTCATCCTTGGGCGTTGCCAAGTTTAAGTTCCTAAAGTCTATACAGACTCTCAATTGACCATTCTTCTTTACAACAGGTACAATGTTTGCAAGCCATTCTACATAACGACAAGTTCTAATGTAACCTGCTTTAAGAAGCTTCTCAATCTCGGCCTTTATTTTTGGGATGGTGTCTGGATCGAACCGTCTTGGCGGCTGCTTATGAGGTCTGAACTCTGGATGAGTTGGTAACTTGTGTTCCACTAGCTCCCTTGATAGCCCTGGCATGTCTGTGTACCGCCATGCAAAGCAATCCTTATACTTATGAATTAGCTCCACTAGCTGGTGCCGCTCCTCATCAGGCAATGATGCACTTATCTTGGTCAGCTTTGGCTCCACATCTGTCCCGAGGTTGATGTCTACAAGTGGTTCCTTAGCTTCCGGACTAGGTAACGTCCGCTTCACAGGAGATGGCCATTCAGATGGCCGAATGTCAGTTGGGTTTTTGGACTTGATTTCGGCACCCATCATTATTTCAGTGTTGGCGAGCCGCTGCAACAAGTCTTTATAAATGTCATAGCTGCTCATCATGAAGAGCTTGATGCTTCATGTCGGCTATCTGCAGGATGTAACTTAAAGCCGCTTGTTGTGAAGTCAATAGATTCCAGATCCATGTCCATACCAATTAAAGCTGATGCCGGTTGGATGTCTTCGAGGTAGAAGATCGCCTCATCATTGTTGGCATCCGGTCCTGCAAAGGGTTGAGGATCCGCCTCCACCAATTCTACCCGGTTACCATCCCAAATTAACAACTGCTGGTGGAGGGTAGATGGCACACACTGCGCCATGTGAATCCAGTCGCGCCCAAGCAATGCCAAGTAACACGTCTTAGATTTCACCACAAAGAAGGCGACCTTGATGGTCTTGGATCCAATAGTGACGTCCGCCGTTATGAATCCGGCAGGTTGGGTTGCTTCCCCTATGAAGCTGCACATTCTAACCCTTGTGGGGATCAGATCTTTTTCACTCTTCCCAATCTTCCTTAGAGTTGACATCGGCATCACATTGGCTGCCGCCCCATTGTCAACAAACACCCTGCTCACAGGACGCCCATCAATGTGAGCCTAGACATACAAGGGCTTCAGTTGCCTTGTCTGGGCAACCTCAGGTTTGGCAAACTGTGCCACAACCAAATTTAAAGCATCATGTTGGCCGCCAAGTTCTTGCGTGGGAGGTGCATCCCTGGTTGGATGGGACAATTCGGCTATCATTTCATCCATTTCTTCAATGAGCCTCGCGAACGATGGCTCTTCCTCATCCCATATCTCAGATTCGGCATCGCTTATCTCTTCCTCAGCCGCCAATCCAATGACCCACATAGGCACGGAGGGGTCATTCGGCCCTTTTTCTTTCCTATCATCTGCTTCTTTAAGCTCTTTGTCCAATTTTTTCCAGAAAGCCTCATCTTCAAGATCCATGCCGTCTAATTCAACATGATACTCCTCATCAATATTGAGGTTCACATTACCCCACACATCATCTTCATACCCTTCGTCAATAGTGAGGTTTATATCACCATATCCATCTCCATATTCTTCATCAATATTCATATCATCTATGGTGCCACATTCATCAGTCATGATGCCTAGGGCGCCAATCCCAACTCTAGGTTTATCGAGATTGGCCTTCACAGCAGCCTCCACCTCTGTAGGTGTAATAGCACCAAAATTCACTTGTGGTGCCTCATTGGTCGCTTGAAGTGCTTCACTAGTTGATTTCGTTTCAACTTGTATCTGTGACTTCTTCTGGGTTTCCACAGTCTTGCAGTAAGCCGTAAATCCTTCAAAACTATGTGGCTCACTTCCAAGTTCACCAGCTTCATGGGCTGCCAAATATGCCATGTATTTCATAAGCACACTAGCCATAGCCATGTTTGAAGGAGTCATGTCCATTTTGTCTAGCTTCTCGATGAACTTCTGTCCTACAGATTTAACCTTACTCCCTTTATCATCAGACTCGGTAACAACGGCTTTACCTTTGTCTTTAGACACCGATGGTTGAATGTTAACTTGAGGAGACTCCATTTGTGTTGCCCTAGGTTGAGGTGATGGCGACTGAGGTCTTCTTTCCGTCCATTGTAGTCTCTCTCGTACTGGCCTCCTGGTAGTAGAAGATGATGGCGGTTGCAACCTCTCCTTCATCGGCCTCCTAGTGGAGGGTGATGGTGGCTGCAGCCTCTCCCGGGTTGGCCTCCTGGGTGATGGCGGCTGCAGCCTCTCCCGGACTGGCCTCCTAGGTGATGAAGGTTGTGGTAACCTTCTTGAAGCCTCATGCAACTTTCTTTGATGGGGTGTTATGGACGAGTTAGGTCTCCGCTGTTCGGAGGTTTCTCCTCTGAAGTAAGTCGGCTGCATGGGCTTCCGAGGCCTGGAAGACTCCAACTTGTGGATCTGAGCTTTCCATTGCCGCATTTCCTCGGCATATCATCTCTGAGCCCGCCTGAATTGACTTCTAGTCATGGGTGGCGGCTCCTTTTGAGCAGCTTTACTATGCGCCCGGTTCCTCATCCACCTGTCAGTCTCAACTGGATGTTCTGGTCGTCTCATCAAGGTTGGAACCACCTGTACACCATGCCTATAATCGCGAGTGACAGGCTGGTGTCTCCCGTTTTCATGAATCTCTACAGCATGCTTAGGAATCTCAACCCTCAAAGGAGGATTTTGCTTCTTCTGGTGTTCTCGCTCCTCCGCTTCCAGGACTTTCTTGAAGTCCTCCTTCGACATGTTTTTGAATCTCGGTTGCTTTTTATACAACTCTTCTCTTTTTTCATGATCGGACTCATCAGATAACAAGTCTACATCCTCCTCATCAATTTCAACATGTTCCTTTCCTCTATCAGTTCGGCTGTTGGGGCCGCCATCTTCTGGATTTGGGATGAGTCCAGAAGCACCAATGGGAAGCTGAGGGAATGGGTCTAAATCCACTTTCATACCTGCAATTTTCAAACGACCCTCTTTTATTTTGTTCTGAATGGCAATTCTAAAACTCCTGCATTTAGTAATGCTGTGAGTAAATGAGTTATGCCACTTACAAAATGCTCGGCCCCGAATTTCCTCGGCCGCTGGTAATTTTTGCCCTTCAGGCAACTTGATCACACCGTCTTTGAGTAGAGCATCGAACACTTGGTTCGCCTTGCCCATGTCAAAGAGGTCTTCTTCAGGCTTATACTTAGCCTCTCTTTGTTTTGGCGGCTTGAGAGCCGCACATGTATGCGGTTTGGCTGTGTGCACTAGTTCTGCAACAGCCCTTCCACAGCATCGTCCTCCTCATCACCGAGTCTCACCTCCTCGAAGTGGACTCGACGCGTAGGACGCCTCTCTTCCTGTTCTCCCAGGAATTTTTCTACGCGGGCCGCTCTCTCGGCCAGCTGGGCAAGGTCAGTTGCATCCTGCACAATTAAATGTTCTTTTAATCTCGGTAACATGTTAGCCACTGCTATATTGGCTATTTCTTTATCAGGTATTGCTATAGTACATCGGCCTTTAAGGCGCTGCAATCTATTAATAAAAGAACTTGCCGCCTCATCGGCAAATTGTTTGGCGTTAGTGAGATCTGCAAGACTAACCTGTGACAAAGGAGTGTAGAATCTGTCATGAAACGCCCGCTCGAGATCAGCCCAGTTTTGAATGGAATTAGGCCGCAATGACGCAAACCAGACAAAGGCAGGTCCAGTCAGTGAGGAGCTGAACAACCTTAGTCTCAGCCAATCGTTGGCCTCTGCTTCGCCACATTGGGCAGTAAACCTGCCCACGTGTTCTACGGTTGATTTGCCGTCGTCTCCCGAGAACGTTGTGAACTCGGGCATTTTGAAGCCTCTAGGGAAAGGTTGCATAGTGTCTACCCAATCCGGGTATGGTTTCCTATAGGTGGGCCGTTCCATCGGCCTTAATTGAATGCCGAAATGTTGTTGCATCATATCTGCCAACAACTCGGGTGACACCACAGGCGCCTGTGTAGGAGGCATGGCAGCTTGTTGACACATGGCGGCCTGAGGCATGGCGGCCTGGACCATGTTGGCGGCCGGAGCCAAGCGCCTAAAGTAGGGATGGCGGCCGGAGGTATGTTGGTGGCGGCCTGAGGTATGTTGGCGGGCATGTATCCTCCGCCAGCGCCTAAAGTAGGGATGGCGGCCGGTGGCATGGGCGCCGCCACTCCAAATGGCTGTGCCGTCGCCTGGCGTGGTGCCGTGCCAGGAATGGTCGGTACAGCGCTAGACGCCATCAAGTATCCTGATGAAGCATACATTATGGGAGGCGCTGAATAACAACCGTTCGGCATATTAGATGCCGCAGGAACGAAAGTATGAGAAGAAGGAAATGGAGGCAGACTAGCCATACCTCCGAACTCAGAGAGTGGTTGCTGGCCAAAGGTTGTCCCCCAAGTCCTCTGTGGGCCGCCATACGACCCTGGGATGCTTGGTGGCACATTCGTGCCATTCATTGAGATGGAGCCCTCTTGCGAAGTATGCAGGGATCCACAAATCTTGTCAGTTTGATCGGCCATAACAGGCCGCAACACGTCCATAAGGTGCCTTGTTAACAAAGGCATGAATTCGGCCATCGACTCAGTCATCGATAGCCGCATCTGTTTCGAAAGGGATGGGACTTGCATTATCCCTTGTGGTGGTTGAGAGGTAGTCGCCGCATTATCGGCGTTCTCAGATGGTGTTCTTACTGGAGTTTCTTCATGGAGCGACATTTCTTCAAAATTTTGTGTTAAGTCTCTTACTACTCGTCCAGATCTAAGTAGCATACACTCTAAGTGGATATGGTTTCCACTCGAGTCCCACTGGGCGTGCCAATTTGTTAACCAAGAATTTTGATTGAACAATGTTTGAAGAGAATTACAAGGATTACTAAGGGAATTACAAGAATTTAAGCAAAGCTGTAAAGGAATGGAAAATTTGCAGGAATGTAAAAACAGAAATTGAACTTGCAAGAATGACAAATGCGGGAAGTAAAAAAAAAATAGAAGTCCTCTTGGGTGTGTGTAGATGTCGACTAAACTGTTGCCACTCATATTTATAGGCTCCTCAACCCTAAAGTGACTGCATTACTCCTTCCCTGATCTAGCGCAATCTTGAATGCTATCGGATCTTCTCATGAGGAAACGCTTCTTGATCCACTCGCCTTGATGGCGTCAATTATGGGTGATGCGTCCTCTTGAGATTGTCTTATGAGCAGTCTCCCTTGATCCGTTCCCTTTAATGTCGTATATAATTAATACTTCTTTGATCCCCTCCATGGTAATGCGTGTCTTGCATGTCGCCAGCTATTCCCACCACTTGGTCATCGGATAAATCTTGAACTAGATGGCGGCATCTCACCACTTGGTCATTATCCGGATAACTCATAAATTGGGCCGGGCTTCTCGATTGGGCTTAGCTTAATGGGCCTTTGGATTGGGCCTCTCGGAAAATGGATTGGACTAAATTTACTGGGCCTATTTCGTTGGGCCTAAAATATTGGATTAACACACACAAAACTTTTTCACAAAATGAAACTTGCATAGCCCACTACACAACTCCACAATTTTCTCAGCTTCCTATCAGAGTGCTTATTAATGTTCAAAACTGCCAGCTAAACTGCAGTTTGAAGCAAAGCGTAGCTTGCTACTGTTGCAATTCCAGTCCTTGTTCTTCTTGTTCTTTTTGTAGCTGCTGATGCAATTCTCCTATCTCTCTTGCTTTTTGCACTTTCTTTCTCCTCCACAGCCTCTTTTATCAACTTTGTTACCTACAAAAACAGATTAGCATAAAAATCGATATCTACGGGCATTTTGGGATGCAAAATCATTAATAATGTCATCAACATCTATATTTTCAAATAAATCCTTCTCAATTGATAAAATTGCCAAACCATTCAATCTTTCTTGTGACATTGATGATCTCAAGTAGGTTTTTATCAACTTTAACTTTGAAAAACTCCTTTCGGCTGATGCCACCGTTACAGGAACGGTTAAAAAAATTCTATAAACAATAGAAACATTTGGATAACATTCCGCATATTTTACAAACTTAAGCATTTCAATGGCAGACAATGAATCATTTGGTAAGCTCATCTGTAACACTTTTAATTCAGAGTAGAAGTCATATAAATCAACATCATATGAATCATCATGAGAAAATGTAGAGTGAAATTTAACACATGATTCCATCAACTTGTTATCATCCAAAGCCTTTAACCTGTTTGAGTCAAACAAAAATCCAAAAATACTTTCAAATATTTTTAATTGCTCAAATCTACTTTTTAAAGAAGTTATGGCCATGTCTACAAGAACCAGGAAATAATCAATTCTAAATGACTCGTTGGCTGACTGAATTTCTCATCCTCATCATTCTCATCAAATTGTTTTTTTCTATTTATACGGCGTTTCGGAGGATGACTTGGCTCTATACCCATTTCAAGTGCAGTGCTTTTAGCATTCTCCAAACTTTTATCAAATCCTTCTTCTCTATATTTTTCAAAATAAGACAAAACACCTTCTACTTGATTTATACAAGTGCCAATGCAAATAGACTTTGATTGTAATGTCTTACTCACCATATTCACAGCAAATAAAATATCATACCAAATCACCATACCATGAAGAAATTCAAATTTCTTAACTGCATTAGGCAAACTGTTAGATTCACTCTTTGATTTTGCATCATCACATAATGCATATAATTTCAACAAAGCCTTTCTTATTTTAGGAGTTTGAAATCTAAAAGCTTGAACACTTTTGATCCTGCTCTCCCAACGCGTATTACACAAAGACTTCAAAGTTAAATCAGAAATATTATCAAGCAACACCTGCCATCTTTTTGTAGAACTAGAAAATAAAGAATATACACGTTGAATAATTCCAAAAAATGAGATAGCTTTTACACAAAAATGTGCCATATCACTAACAACAAGATTCAAACTATGACAAGCACAAGGCATGTACAATGCTCTTGGATTTATTTCAAGAATCCGACTTTGCACTCCTTGGTGCTTTCCTTTCATAGTAGATCCATTATCATAACCTTGGCCCCTCACATCATCCACATTAAGATCAAGAGACTTTAAAACATCTTGTAACATGGTAAAAAGTCCAAATCCAGATGTATCATCTATATTTAAAAACTCTATAAAGTACTCCTCAATCTTAAGATTTGACATATTCACACATCGTACTATTAGAGTCATTTGTCCTTGATGACTAATATCAGGGGTACAATCAAGAATTATAGAAAAATATTTGGCCTCTTTAATTATCTTAAAAATGGCACTTTTAACATTATTAGCCAAAGTACAAATCAACTCATTTTGAATTTTATGACCAAGATAATAATAATGAATTTCACGATTTTTAATGCGCTTAACATGATCTTGCATTGTAGCATCAAATTCAACTATCATTTCAATTAATCCAAGAAAATTGCCATTGCTATCTATGTACAATTTGTCATTAGATCCTCGAAAAGCCAAGTTATGTTTAGCAAGATATTTTACAGCAGATAAAATTCTAAACAAAACTTGCCTCCAACGTTCTTTCTTTTTCTTAATCTGTTCTTGCAAACTTTTATCAATTGTTTGATCTTTGTTTAATCTTACTCTCAATTCATTCCAAGTATTCATATTAATCATATGCTCTACTCTATTTTCATGATTTTTGAGCCTCTCACTAATATGTCTCCAATCACGCAAACCTTCATTTGCTAATAGACTTATGTTATTAATTGATTTGAACAATTTGCAACAAAAACAAAACACTTTATCAACACACTTTGAGTAAATTAGCCATTTTCTATCACTAATCTCACCATTACTCAATTTCCTTGAAAAAGAAGAATAAGAAAAATGTCTTTTGTTTTCATCTAATGGAAAATCAAGATCCATTTCTCTTATTGGCCCATTTTCTACAATGATATCTCTTGTTTTATTATCAAGGATCTTCCAATTTTTAGGGTCAAAAACATCTAATGAAGTAGATTCTTCTTGACAAGTACCAATATTTTCATTGTTGGGTACATCTTGCATATTAGGAGGCTCATTTGGGTTATTTGTTTCATCATTCTCATTTACATCATTATGTACATTGTCATGGTTATTGCAATCATTACCCAACTGTTGAGTCACATTCACATTTTCTCCCGTAACCAAAATTTCATTTTCATTCACATCATTAATCAAATTCTCATTCTCATTCTCATTAACATCATTCTGCAAATCGTCACATGTGCTAAGTTTTCATGAGAATTTCCTACTCTAATAACAAATTTCTCAAGAGCTCCTTGTTGTGATTTTTTTAAATTCTTCATCACGTTTTTTCCTTTTTCTTTTTTCACAGCCAGACATATATTTTTTGGGCAACATAATTTTTCAATATAAAATAAACCAATTCAGAATTAAAGTACGGAACAAGAGCACCTGATAGAAGAAATTTTTGTATTTTGGTCCAAACCAGGGGCGTAGCTAACGGGTAACTTTCAATCTTGCATAGACCTCCCTGTCAAAATAGACATATTGGGATTAATGCATCAAAAGATAATATTTTTGCAAAAATTTGCCTAAATTCAAACAACAAAATTGCCCACAGATCTGTAAAACTCAACCATTTTCATTTACAAAAATTGACTGAAATTAGAGCCATCCTCATATCCCTTCAATTAGAAACTAGAAAGAAAACAAAATTGTCACAGAATTAGAGAACTCGACAAAAACTCACCTTATCTTTTTCTTCATTTTTCGGTGGTTTAACTTGAGGAAGGAAACTGTGAAGCACTTTGAACAGGGATTTCGTATGCCAAATGCCAATTTCTTCAATCTTCAGCCGCGATTTGAGTTTTCGTTCAAGTTCAAAAATTGGTTGGTAGAATTGCCGGAATGATTGAGAAGATTTTGGGTTTGGGAAAAATTTGGGAAAGAAAACCATAATTAATGGAATTAATGAAGGAAACGGCAACTTTTGGATTGGGAAGAAGAATCGACGGAAATCTTGGAAGGGGAGGAAGGAACGAATCTGAGATGAAGGGAACAACTCCCGTACTACTACCTACCCTATTTTTCTAATACTCAACAGTAATAATGCTAAGCACTTGGGGGCCCTATAAAAAATTGGGCCCTGGGCAATGGCACTTTGGGCCTATGCCCAGGGCCGGCCCTGGTTTGAGCAACAGATATCATAATGATATCGGGTGGGGGTGGGGGGGGGGGGTGTGTGTCTCACGCATGATGGGAAGGGGTCAAGAGATGGGGTCGCAAATGGATCGGAGAAGGTGAAAATGGAGGGTGAGAATGAGATGCTAGATATGTAAATGGAGCAACTTACAGCGAAGAGGTAGGAAAAACCGACCGAATCCATTTGGTGGCTACTAAATCGGTCGTCGACCTGCGACCCAAAATAGTAAGTCACTAAATCCATCACTATGGCGACTGTATGTTTCGGACACGAAATTGCGACCAAACTTTTCATGTCGTGGTTTCGGTCGCAAATCGCTTCTTCCTTGTGGAGATGGTAATGAGTATCATTAGAAAAGTAGATACATCAAATTAAATGTTTAAAAAGAAAAAAAAAAGAAAAAAAAACCAAAATAGTCTCATTTGAATAAGTTCTCGAACATCCACTTGTATATGTAAATCCGTCATCAATGTGAGCACAGTAACCCTATAGAGTTTATTATATGTACATTAGTAAAATTTATTATGTTATTATTTACTATTAAATAGTTAATTTATAATTTTTAATCAATAATATTATTTGTAACCAAACGTAGTTGGGCTGAGTGGTATGTGGCTCTAGTAGCTTAAGATAAGGTCTCGGGTTCGAGTTTTTGTGTATGTAGAATTCTGTTTTGGGAGAGACAACCCTTCAATGCCCACCCAATCCTCAAGGGATGTCTTGGGTCCAATGAGGCCTGACTATATGAAACTTTTGACAATTTCCCACACGAGTATTTTCGAAAATAATAAATGAAGTAATAATCCCGGTTTAGATTTTATTTAATGAAACCAATTTATGAGGATGGAATTGGGATTAGAGATATATTTATAGGTTGTCACGATTTTATTACTCGTATTAAGAAACTGTGGCCCAAAAGCGCACGGTGTCAAAAATTGCAATAATTTGTAGGTAAGTCCGGATCGTTCACTGGAGGATGTGCGATGGAAGCAGGTCCCACGCCATTTTATAAGGTTTTCAACTCGGTTACTCGATTCAGAGTGGATTTTACTAACATCTAATTTGACAGAATGTAAGCTACACTATAAAAGCAGATAAAATTATCCTACAAAGCAGATAACTCTAAGCTACAAAGCAATTAAAATTAGGTCTAGAAAGCGGATAAAATTATCCTATGAAGGCTGTAAAATTACTCTAATAAAGCCGTACATCTATACTATGCTAACTATGAAGCTGATGACAAAACGGATAGAAGGGACAGGAGAAAAGAACAAAGATTGGACAAGATTCAGATAAAACAATAATTAGACTTCCATTTTGTTACACAGTTCTTTGTACGGGATAATTCATTCAGTTAGCTAATTCTCATGCTTCCTGTACTATTTTCCCTTTAACAGACAGGTACTCACAGCAAGGATTTACGTGCACTTAAGACAACACTTTCTAAGATACCACAGATGCATAACTGCCCCTGCCGGGGTATGTCATTTATCTGTGGTGGATGAGCAACACCTGACAAATCATTAGTTGAATTGCCAAGTACTGCTATCATTCCCCCATGTCACTCCCAAAGACTAAAATTAAGCCCTGAATTATTCCATAACTCCCATTCCTAGTAGCAGCTAGAAATTCTCTCGACGCATCCGAGTGACCTCTATAAAAGCATTTAAAAAAAGCTGTAAAGAAAGCAATAAAGAAAGCATTTAAAATCCTATCACTCGGAAGTTTCGAAAGCATCATACTGGTAGTAAAGGAGAGCCCCCAGTCTTAATGACCGGATGCAGATCAAGAATTCCCGGACATCGGTAAACCGCTCGCAGTGTTTACCTACTGGTGGTTATGAGATACAAACTAATGAAACAAACTAATAAATTAGTTTGTTCCGGATGCACTCATTCAAGACTCAAAAATAGGCTTTGGCAGAAGAGGATAGCAGTTAAAGGAGCTCAACCCTACCATAGAAAATAACCAAGGCCTGAGTGCTGTTCCTCTAGAATTATTTATCACACTGTATTTGAATCCAAGTGAATTCCATCTCGGTGTAATATCTAATACCAGATTCCCAACAGACAACAATTTTGGAAAATAATTAATTTTTGAAAACCATTCCCTAAACAGGTACTAGACTCTCAATTAAAATATAGATCCTTTCAGTCTTGGTGAGACCTAATCGCTGACTCTGCTTCTAATTTCCCAAAATCAACGCCTAGTTGAATGTGAATTAATTATAACTGTCGAATTTATCCCTTACTCGGAACTGGATTTTATAAATGAATTTTCGTTGGAAGTTTATTATGCAATATCTGATTAAAAATCAAGACTTCTATGTTCAAAGGAAGGATCCCAAAATAAATTAGACCACAGTATTTACAAAATAATATCATTCATAAATTTATATAGAAGGTGTAAAATTAAATTAATCCAAAATATAAGGCGGATCTAGACAGAATTTGGAACACAAAAGGAATTAGTCAGAGACTAAAGAGTGGCGGAATAATAAAAGGGACATGGACTGCAGTTATCTGTGGTCCAGTCCTCTATCATTCAAATGAAGGGAATTTAGACAGCAAACGAGTCACAAATGACAGTGGTCGCACTCATTAAGACTGTTGCCATCCGTGAATTGGGATAAAAACCTACATGCTCTCTTACTGTCTGAATTGCTAGATGACATTGACCTATGTCATCTGGTGTTGGCACAGTTTGAGATTTGAGTTTGAAAATAAAATAAGAAAATGAAACTGTATTCGGTCAGGAACTGACTGAGTGACTACTTCATTTCCTGTTAAAAGGACCGTTCGCCTGGCCTCGTCAATTACTGTCCGAACCATGCAAAATAACAAAGAGTGATTAACATACAGACTATGGGCTACTTCATTTCCCTGTGAAAGGACCGTTCGCCAACATTATCCTGTATATTTCTTACTGT
This sequence comes from Hygrophila difformis, assembly GCA_030278955.1. Taxonomy (NCBI): domain Eukaryota; kingdom Viridiplantae; phylum Streptophyta; class Magnoliopsida; order Lamiales; family Acanthaceae; genus Hygrophila; species Hygrophila difformis. The sequence continues at coordinate 7,738,292 of JAOANR010000011.1, forward strand.
TCATTTCACACATTACAGACAAAGACAAAAATAAAGTAAAAATAAAATAAAAGAGAAAAAATACAAAAGTCATCTTGCATGAGAGACATTAGTTTCTCATGCAAGGATTATGGATGTAGACCCATAATTAATCATTAACCTAAATAATCTTTCATTCCATAATTGATTACAGTCCAGATTATCTATTTAGATTAAATGAATTTTGTTTATAGAAAAATATTTTAATGAAAATTGAACAAAAGTCGTTTAATCATAGTAATTATTGATTTTAATTATTGCTAATCATAATCATTAATTAATGACTTAAAGGTTCAATTAATTAATGATTGGATATGGAGAAACATAAAATTTGGCAAGAGGATGCCAAGCATGTCGTGAGACAGAATTGCGTCGTGAACCGTGGGTTCACGACGGGAGGATCACGACATGAGGGGTGGGGAATAAAAGAATTTGTGTTTTTGAAATTTAGGTTTTCCATGTCGCTAGACAAAGGGGTCTCGCGACATGGAGGTTAGAAGTTTGAAATTTTGGTAAATCAAAAGAGATGGGAACCCAGTCGTGAAACCATAATTTGTGTCGCGAACCTAGGCTCGCGACATGGGTCTCACGACTGATGATTTGCGAATAATTTGCTAAGTCATCAAGGTCCAGTCGCTAGACTTGAATTGTGTCGTGAGACTTGGCCTCACGACAGGAGTCTAGCGACTAGCATGTTTTAACAAAATATTCTAAGTATTTGGTTCCCAGTCGCGAGACTCAAAAGTGTATCGTGAGACGTGGTCTCACGGCAGGAGTCTAGCGACTGGGGATTTTTATAAAATAATATAAGTATATGGCATCCCAGTCGTGAGACTAAAAAATTGTGTCGTGAGACGTGGCCTCACGACAGGATAGTCTAGCGACTGGAAATTCTCTAAAATTTTTCTAAGGCATAATTCCCAGTCGTGAGACGTGGTCTCAAGACAGGAGTGTCACGACCAGAGCCTTACAGATTAAAATTACAAGGGTTTTGGTCCCTGGTCGCTAAGCAAGAAAGTGTGTCGTGAACCGTGGGTTCACGACAGGATTGCCTCACGATTAGGGTTTCAAAAATAAAGACAAGTGTCCTGAGACTAGGGGTGGGCAAATGGGGCGGGTTAATCGGGTACCCGACCCGAACCTGAAAAAAGTGGGATCGGGTTAGGTGCCTGAACCCAAAAAAAACCCGAAGTCGGGTACCCGAACCCGAAGTTAGTAGATCGGGTCAGGTATCGGGTTTTACAAATGAATCTGAATTCCCCGATCGGGTACCCGAATTCCCCAATCGGGTACCCGAATTACCCGACTTTAAAAAAAAGATTTTATTTTATTTATTAAAAAATGTCTATCTTTTTTTTAAAAAAAAATTTCCCCACAATTTAGAGAGTATTTATTTTTTAGTATTTCTAATTACATAACTTTATGCAAACCAAAAGGGTAAAACCTCAATCCCTATTTTTTCAAAATATTATTAGTCAATTCTTGTCTTTTATTCGTTAATGAATGAGTATGTTCTCATTCTTATTAATTTGTAATTTGTAAATCATGATGGTGATTATTGAATTTTATCAAAGTTTCTTTAATAATTTGTTTTTTTTAAAAAGGTTTTTCTTTATTTTTTTAGAAAAAAGAGTGGGTACCCGAAGTGGGTACCCGACCTGATCGGGTACCCACCAATGTCGGGTACCCACCAATGTCGGGTAATGGGCGTGTAATTTATTTTTCTACCCGAACCCGATTAACCCGAACCCACCAAACCCGACCCGACGCCCACCCCTACCTGAGACACCCATGTCGCAAGACTACCCTCCAATCGCAAGACGTGGTCTCACGACTGGAGGCGGCTACCAACATGGGAGTGGTTCAGGACACAAGTCAGAAAAAGGAATAGTAGCATGCAAACAGCGTGATCTCACCCCATTTAGGATTTAAAAGCTATTCTAACCCAAAATGACCAAACATAATTTGAATCTAGCTAGAACATGCTTGGATAAAAATACATCTATCTAAAACAATATTTAAATTAAAGCAAAACCTAATCTAGGATTAATCACACAAAGCATGAACATGGTCCAAAATGATAAACAGTAGCATAAAAAATTGAAAAATAAAGGTCAAATGACTAAAAATAAAATGAAAGCAGTAAATCCATGGGTTGTGAGACCCATTTCATGATTTTGGGACACATATCAATATTTGAACTCCCATTTATTAAGTGGGTTTGATATTATCCATTAAGTTGGATAATACAAACCCTAAAATCAAAGGTTTAGAACAAGAAAACAAGCTATTGAGCTGGCTACTTAGCTACTGGAAAGGAAAACAATACTGAAATCAAGCTAAACTAAGCTAAACTAGGGCACAAACTAAATAATACAAAAAAAAAAAACTAAACTAAACTAACTACCTAGAGAGAATATCCTCCAAACTGTGTCTTGAAGAATGAATTTGCTAACCCCGAGCACATAGGGATCACCCTCTATTTATAGAAGTAAAACCCTAGGCCCATGGGCCTTGATCCTGAGGCCCACACGTGTCGTGAGGCTCAGACACATCACATCTTTGCCCTTGTGTCGTGGAACTCAGCTGCATGTCGCAAGACTCCACGCCCAGTCGTGAGACTCTCCGGACTGGCTCTATTTTGCATTCTGTGTCGCTAGACTACATCAGTCGCGAGACCATGTCTTGCGACTAGGGTGTCTAGCGACTGGGGTCTTGGAACTCGAGGTTCCGGACTGGATCTTTTTTATCATCTGGCTGGTGTGTCACTAGACTACCCCCAGTCGTGAGACCATGCTTCGCGACTGGCTTCTTCAGTTTATTAGTCTCTTTTATCGCGAGACTATCCCTGGTCGTGAGACTATGCTTCACGACTGGGTACTAGTCTCGCAACTAGCTTGACCGTACTGGGCCTGGTGGGCCAAAATATATTTTTGTGGGTTTTTTCTTTCTTTTCCCATCTTTTTGGTTTTTGTGGGCTATTTTATTTTTTTGCCCATCTTTTTCATTCATTTTTCTTTTCTTTTCTTTTTCTCATATTTTTGGATTTTTCTAACATAAATGTGTAATAAAATTACATATTTATGCTTTTTTGATACCAGCTTATTATTTTTACAAATATGCATAAATCAGTCCAATTCAACTACTTTCTTATTTAATATAAGACCGGAATGCGATCAAATGCCCGTTTCAGACACGGAAATAAATTGAAAATAATGGACATTTCTCGCCATTATCAACATCCTCACATTTAATACTGATCGTCCCCGAGCAATCAGAGTCAATGTTCCTTAGAACACGGACTCTACATATTCAATTCATTTTCGTGGCTTCATAAATTGCATTCTTTTTGGATTGGGATAAGACAATAAAAAACTACAAGTATTAAACTCCTTTGATTGCAGTGTTTAATGAAATGATACTTGCTTACTAAATCGGGCCTACAAATCAAACATTATTGTTAACCCTTCATGGGTATCATGTTTGAAAAATGCAAGGATTAAAAGTTAGAATTAAGGCATGACATGAACATATTTAATGAAACAGAGCCTCACTTATAAGAGAATCGGAAAATTCACTTATTCTCAATTTGGTTTAATCATGAACGCTCAAAATCAAATTTAATCAAATTATCCCATAAGCTTGCAACCAGACCAACCCGCCACCGGCTCATTTCCTCAAATCGATATTGGGAGGTCTTATTTAAGGTTATAACGGGGCATACGGTTGTAAAATTCGGTAAGAAAGGGAATTTGTTGGGCTAAGAAGTGACAAGAGATTATTCTATCATAACTTGGCATTTTTATTTAAAAATTTTTTGATCATCAATATTTCTTTCTTTTTTTTTGTTTTTCTTTTTCTATTGCATGACATTAGACTATGTCTAATTGCTTTGCCATTTGCAATTTATTCTTGTTGAATGAAGCTCAACATTTTTCTTTTTCTTCTCTCTTTTTTTGAATCGGGTTATTGAATACTGATTTATACATTTTTTATGATCACAAAATTTAATGCCTTTAATAGAATTTATCCTTGTCCACTTGGGTTGAATATATTGGTCTTTTTATAAGGATAGGAAAATATAGTGGGTTTCAAGAAAAATTAGGCTTAAAGGCTGCAATTGGTTAATCCTAAAGGGAAAATATTTTTGGGTTTGGATTTCAAACGAAGGCCAAAAATTGGGTTTTTCTAAGTGCCTTGATCATATGCTCGATTTTGGGAATATGACATGGTCTTGAATCGGTCCCAATTGCAAGTTCTAGTTTCCTTTAATCAAATTAATTCACACATCACAGAAAATAAAAGAGTAAAAGTGATTCATGGCTCAAATCTGACAAGGTTGGATTGATTCATGTCATACAATATTCTCAAGTTTAATCAAAGCTTAATTTTAACAATTTACTCAATCAAAATTTACAACATGAAGATTTATTACCCAACAAGATGATCGCATCATTAAATTTTTATAGCTCAAAACCTTAGGAATTCATTTCATGCATGTGTTCAATTATATTATCCCAATTTAAAAGTTTGAAAATTTAATCACAAGCCTAAATTCAACATGTGAATTTAGAGCAGGTTTATGCATGCTTTTGCTGGTTATTTAATTTGAAGCAGTAAAAGAGGCACTTTTAACATACAAAGTATGTCAACAGTATATTTTTGGCCTGACAGTCACTTATTCATCTCGCACTGTCAGACATCTTTTCGAAAAGTAAAATTGTATTGGAATGCAAAATTCCTTTTTGGAAAGCATTAAATACATCAATTACAAGAGATTTCATACAATGAAGATTAAACTTTCACAAATGAAAGGAAATTCTCTTATATGATGTTTACAATTAAGCTCAAATTTGAATAGGATCAAGTCAGACTCATTCTTTTGGATCCGGTGGTTGAGTCGAAGGTCCAGCATCATCTTTCTTCTCATCCGATTTCTTGGAAGGGCCGGCATCATCTGGGATTTTGTTGAGCAAGGCCTACAGTATCAGGTTCTGGCTTTTGAACAGTGATTCCACCATTTGTCTATTCCGCTCGTCACTTTCCTGCCTTTCCCTGTGCTGCCTTTCTTCTCTTTCCAACAGGATCCGTCTGAATTCATCCTCCCTTCTCCTCTCTTCGGCTTTCTCTTCTTCTTTCCTCTTCTCTCTCTCTTGCCTGGCTCTCCTGTCATTTTCCCTTCCCAGAATAGTAACATCTGCCAACTGCTTGACGCTTTCAGTCATCGTCTTGCTCATTGTGCTCACAATCTCAATCACATGTGAGTTGGTAGGATGTTGAGAGATATTTTGGCTCGGAGGAGGCATTTGAGGAGGTTGAGCCGGTGGTGGAATCAGAATCTCCATCTGTTCTGGCCGAGGCTCATCTTACACTGTAGTTGAAGGTCCCGCATCAGTACGGGCTTTCTTTGTTTCATTCTTTGCTCTAGATGGCCTGATTCTCTTTCTCGTGGAGGGTGCTTGATCACCGGAAATAAACGAGGACTGAACATCAGAATCGCCGGGTAGTTGAGGCAGATAATATCCGATCTTGCCACGCAGAGGGATGTTTGGAACTCGGATGGGGTGGTTCACCCTTACTAATTTTTCGGTTGCAAAAGCACTTAGATTGACGCCCTGATTGATGCAGATTCTTTGGATCAGATTTGGATAGCACAAGACTTGCTTGTCCTCTATCCGGATCGTCAGAATTTCGAACACATGCCTTCCTACGTTTAATTTTAATCCGTGCCACAGCTTCGCAAGGCCCATGAGAATGCTTCCAGAAGTAGTGTGGGGATGCGAACTTGGCCTGATCTTTGACATGTAAAACTCGTAGGTTGGCATGAAGTGCAATTGCAGCCAATCCACATCGAATGTGTGGTCCGGAGCGGGCACCCTTGTCATACTATTTCGCCAAGGCCGAATACAATGCAGCTTTCTTTGTTTTTCCTCTTTTCCTCAGAAATTCTCCAGCGGGGAATTCGTCTTGGATATCAGGGGTCTCGAAAAATTGGTTCAACCATTCAGGGGAGATGTCTATCACATGACCTCGGATCCATGTCTTCTTGCTGCTAACTTCAATGTTGCAGAAGAATTCTCGGGTTAGCTCAACGAAGCCATCTTCTTCGTTTTGCAACATGAAGTTCCCCCATTCTTGATTCCGGTAGAATGTTTCGACTGTGGGGTGGAGCAAAATATCTGGGCTGAATCCTTTATCTGGCACAATTATTTTGGACATTCTCGCGTATCGTTCAGCCCCTTCCATCCGCCCATTAAACTTTATTTCTAAATTTGCATTGTTTAAGGCCTCCTTGTCATATTGCTTTGAAATCCCCATCCGGTTTCTTACAGTCTTTTCAGACCGGATTCAACTGGTCTAGCAGAACCAATTGATTCTAGGTCTTCACTGGTATGCCAGTTTGTTGGATCATCCTCCTCCTCTGCGGGCTCATTAGCCGATCCTGCCTCCTGCTCCCTTTGACTTGGTTAGCTCCGCATCATAGGCAATCTGATCTTTTCGCTTTGGGGGAGGCGGGGGCATCTTTCCTTTCCCTTTGTCAGCAGGATTGGCAGGCTCTGCTACCTTTTTGACAGTGGAATCGGGCTCTCTGATCACAACCTTTGGCTCCGGTGCCCGTCCACCCTTCTGCTTTTCTGCCAGTTTCACCAGCCTTCTTCTGGTTTGAACTTGAGGTTCAGGCTGGCTTTCAGGTTGCTTAGGAGGCTCGGCAGTTTGCTGCATTTGAGATTGTACGGGCTGTACGGGAGGCTCGGGAACAGTAGGCATGGGCTCTTGAACTGATTCCTGCTGTACTGTGGGCTCTTCTGGTGGGGGTGTGGAATTGTAATCATCAATGATAGCATCTGGGTCTTTTCCGGTTTTCTTCTCAACATTGGGCTCATCCTCATAACCTAACTGTTTTTCGGCATGCTTCAGGAAATCTTCATCGTAGCTCCGGAGAGTAATTCGCACCAACTATGCTTCCTAGTCCTCTTTAATCCTTTTGCAGAATTTGCTCCTGATGTTATGGTTGTAATGCAGAATCTTCTGCTTTACTTTCTTGTCATTACAGTACCGGAGTGCTTCCTTGTCCATTTCCATGATTAGTCCCAGATAGGAAGTCCGGTACTTGTCTAACATTGCTCCCACCAGATCTTTTTGAAGCCCTTCCAAATACGACATGTCCTGGGCGAAATTGAAATTTAGATAAGTCCCAGCCTCGGCTTTTGACATTAACTGGAACTCTCTCTCATGCTTTTTGATCGGCTTCCATTTGCCCTTGTGTATGTCCACAATTAGCTGTTCCCTCAGTACAGCGATGTGCTCAGGAAGTTTATTGTCCTTGGTTGTTCCAAACTGCCCGAGGTATTGCGGGTCTGTTCAAAATGCTCAACATCCTTGAGGCGTTTATGCAAATTATAACTCAGTTCCCGATGCCTGAGGCGAGCTCGTTCAGTGATCCATCTTTGCTCTTCAGGCCCCCTCCCCTCAAATAGATAGGGATTCCACTTGAAAGGAAATGCCTCATGCATCATGATCACTCCACCGTTTAGAATTTTGCTTATATCGATCTGTTTGTCCACGAAGGCCATTCTGACTTGAGGGTCGATGATTTGGTTCGAGATTATAGTATCAAAATTCGCCAAAGCCTTATCCCTCGTTCCTCGCTCTACATGCCTTCTCCATATGGCCATATACTTCTTGAATTTTAACTGGATGCGTTCATGGTGGACCTTGGGAGTAGTCTTAATGTTCTCTCGGGCGTGGTCCATTATCCTCTTCCAGAACATCTTTATGTAATGGAAGAAATCCCTTTTGTTGGAGGTTACTGCTTCGGTTCTGTCTGCTGGAGGAATATTGATGTTCCATCCCGGTGCAAGCTCTAATACAGCTTCTGTTGTCTGATCTAGAGGGACCGGGTATTCCTTCATAATGGCCTCCCTCATCTGTTTAATTTCGATCCTGTCCGTGGAGGCTTCGTGCGCTGCTTGATCTAGCGTACAATCAGGCAAAAGAATGCCTGATTTGATAACTTTATCGTTCCTGAGAGAGATAGAGAAGATTAAACACAATCAAGTTTTTATAATTTTCATAAAATTATTCATGTTAAGAATCAACATCCTCACATTTTGAGCTTTGCTCGAAATGTGATTTATTTGATTAGTCTTGAATTTTATTACAAGGCAAGAGTACTAATATTTACAAACTGAGAATTTAAATAACACTCATTTTATTAAAAAGTAAGGTCATTGGACCCAAAATATTTTTGATCTGGACTATTGAGTCAAAAGAGAGAAAATAAAATGGTCATTGGACCAAAAATCTTTTTTTAATGGGCCATTGGGGCCAAAAAATTTGATTTTCTCAATTTTATTAAACAAGTTCGAGGGACTTGTTGAAACTGGAATGAGATGAGATGAATAGAGTGGAATGCTTGAATTTGTAATGTACAGTAGAGACGTGGCGGAATGGATTTGTTATTTTCGGATTGCTTGGACTGTTTTTTTTTGTACAGTTAAAACATTCTCAAAAATTTGCAAACACTATTTTTTTTATTTTATAAAAGTTGACTTGCTTTATTTAATGAAAAGTGGGATGTGTGTGGTCCAATTTTTGGATTTTTGAAAAGGATAGCAGTTATAAGTGGCAAAAATACTGCTACCCACTCACACTTTTAATTCCATTGTGAACCAAAAACACCAAGTCAATTTTTATTCCAACAACTCTTTTTGTCTTTTGTGAAAGCTTTTTCAGAAAGGGGGTTTGGTGCACAGGGTTGCCACAAACAAACACACAACCACTTTTTCAGATTACAGTGCATTACAAATAGTTATCCCAAAACAAGGAATGGCATTAAATAATCATATGGGATGCAACATTCACAGAAACATATTCAGCAGCCATACTACTACCAAGTCATGCCTCCTACCCATCAAAAACAAAAGATCAATCATACTAGCATGCTGCTTATCCAAAACAAAAACAGAAACAAGTGATTAAACCTGCTACATGCCATCTACTTGCTGCAATACCAATAACTTAAAGGTATTCAAAAATACCCCATATGTTCATTGGCTTCCATATTTGAGGCTTTGAAATTTGGGGTTTTTGCAATTCACAAGAGAATTTCAAAATACCAATTACAGACACTTTGCAAAACTGGATTTTAGAGAAGACATGAAAACAGGGATAGGCAAACAACAAGAACCCTACTATGCTTAAAGTTCAACAATGGAGAGACCAAAACCCTAGCTAATGCGCCTATGTTCTCTAGACAGCTTAGTTTCGCAAATAACCATGACCATCAGGAATCGAACACTAGTATGATTTCAATCTAGCAAAAACAGCATCCCCTTCGTCTAAATCATGCTCGGCCTACACCCCATCATCCGCACAACAAAAACACAGTTCGCCCATAGTACAATCAGCTCAAAATCGAACTCACAATGCACAGAAAAGAACAAAACAGAGTCTATTTACACATTCGCACAACCGAAAGCTCGAAAAACCTTAAAAATCACGAGAACAGGGGGATGCGAGAAATAGCGAATCAGAGGTGGGGAGGAGGCTTACCACGGCTGGGCTTTGGAAGAAGATGCCATTGTTGATTTTTCCGAAAATCGGGCTGAGTATTGCCTGGAAATGGTGGGAATGAGTGCGAGGAACACGTGGTGTTCTTCGGGAGAGAAGGGTTCGGAGTTTGAGAGGTTTTGAAAATGGTTAAGTGTTGTAAGCGTAAGGAGGAGGAAGGAGAAGGGGGAGGATATATGGGCCTAGTCGTGAAACCCTAGCCCATGTCGCGAAACTGGGTTTCGCGACTGGGGCCTAGCGACATTAGACAGTCGCTAGACTGGAAGCCAGTCGCGAGACCATGTCCCGCGACTGGGGGTATCACGACAGGATTTAGAAAGGTGTAGGTGGGGCCAGAAGCGAGTGTGTCGTGAGACTGAGACTCAGTCGCGAGACCATGTCCCGCGACTGGTTTGAGTCTCACGACAGGGTACAGGATGAGGACACGTTAAACACCCAGTCGCTAGACTCAACCCCAGTCGTGAGACATGTGAGACATGGTCTCGCGACTGGGGGTAGTTTCACGACTGAGTGAAAAGGGGTTTAGGGACCCAGTCACTAGACTTGGTCCTTGTCGTGAGACTTGGTCTCACGACTGGCCTTTTGCTTAGAGACTGGGGTTCTGGACTGAGAGCTGGGGACCTCAGTCGCTAGACTGCCACTCAGTCGTGAGACGTGGTCTCGCGACTAGTGTCTAGTTCCGCGACTGGTTTTTTGAATTTTTCAAATTTTCATGGACTGGGCCCGAGTGTAATATTGGGCCTGAGTCCATTTTATTTGATCTGGACCTGAATGAATTCAGTCCAAATAAATTTAAAATTATTGGGCTGAAAATTAAATAATCCACTTGCATAAAAATAGGTTGAATCAATTCCATTTATTTGTAAAATTTATTCCGGATTTTAAATTGTTTTAAATTCCGAGAATAGTTTCTTGACTTCATGGAATTAATCCAACCGGGAACCTGGTTTTCCGTGCTATTTTTCTGCTCTTTCTTTTTGGTGGTTCCGGAATTTCTGCAAGACAGATAAATTAAACACATTAGATTTTCTCCAAATATCAACATCCTCACATTTAGAGTCTTAGTACTCTAAATGTTTAATTGATTTTGGATACTCAATCTGTTCAACGAGCTGAAGTGAAATAAAATAAAATCATATATGAAATAAACTCGGGTTGCCTCCCGGAAGCGCTGTGAATTATGGTCTACAGCTAGACTTCTTTTTGCATTTTTTTTCATTTTTCATAAGCCGGTTCCGTCACATGTTTGATTTCCTTTTCAGCTTCGAACTGCCCGAGATATTCCTTCAATCGGTGTCCATTCACCACTATGTTGCCCTTGTCAGTTCGGATCCTGACGGCTTCACTTTCAAACACCTCCAACATTTCATATGGTCCTTCCCATCTGGATTTCAGCTTTCCGGGGAAGAGCTTTAACCTGGAGTTGAATAATAACACATTTTGACCAACATAAAAGTGTTTGGGTTTGATCCGGCGATCGTGTAACTTCTGAGTCCGCTCTTTATAAATCCGAGAGCTCTCGTAAGCTTGTGCTCGTATCTCCTCAATTTCATTGAGGTCCAACTTACGTTTGCCTTGAGCAACTTTTGGATCGAAATTAAGCGTTTTGACGGCCCAGTAAGCTTTATGCTCTAACTCTACAGGCAAATGACAGGCTTTTCCGAAGATAAGCCTGTATGGAGACATCCCGATGGGAGTCTTGTATGCAGTGCGGTATGCCCATAGAGCATCATTGAGCTTACGTGCCCAGTCATTACGGGTTATCCCAACCGTGGCTTCGAGTATATGTTTGATCTCGCGATTTGATACCTCGACTTGACCACTGGTTTGGGGATGATAAGGCGTGCCTATCTTATGGAGGATTCCATTTTTACTCATTAAAGTTTCAAATGCTTTATTAACAAAGTGTGTTCCTCCATCAGATATTATCACCCTAGGTACGCCAAATCTATTGAAAATGTTGTTCTTGATGTACTTTATGACTTGGCTACCATCATTGGTTGGTAATGCGACCGCCTCGACCCATTTGGACACGTAATCGATAGCTACCAAGATATAGTAGTTTCCACCAGATGGTGGGAACAGTCCTATGAAGTCGATGCCCCATACATCGAAAATCTCAAGTGTGAGAATCCCTTTTGAGGCATCTCATCCCTCTTGGAGATGTTTCCTAATCTTTGACATCTGTCGTAGGCGTTAGCAAACACCTTGCAGTCCTCATAAATAGTAGGCCAGAAGAATCCACACTCGAGTACCTTGTGGGCAGTCCGAGTGGGACCATGATGACCTCCGTATTCAGATTCGTGACATTTCTGGGTGATTTGATAGGCCTCAGCTTCAGTAACACATCGCCTGATCATCGAATCCGCGCAATGTTTGAACAAGAAGGGATCTTCCCAGAAGTAGTTTACTACTTCTTTGAAGAATTTTGCCCTTTTGTATTTTTGCTGGAATGGTGGGGTTATTCCATATGATAAAAAGTTAGCAATGTCGGAAAACCATGGACATGCTTGATCATGCAAATGTAACGTGAACAGCTGTTCGTCTGGAAAATCCTCATTGACGGCTGGCTCTTTTTTAATATTTTCTAATCGAGATAAGTGGTCAGCAGCACCATTATCTCGACTTCGCCCATCCTTTATTACGATGTCAAACTCCTGCAGCAAAAGCACCCACCTGATTAAACGAGGCTTTGCGTCTTGCTTGCTGAACAAGTATCTGAGTGCACTGTGATCGGTGTATACTATAGTCTTTGTACCAATGAGGTATTGTCTGAACTTGTCAAACGCAAAGACTACATCATACATCTCTTTTTCTGTAGTGGTGTAGTTTATTTGGGCCTCATTCAAGGCGTGACTTGCGTAATGAATTACGCAATGCTTCCCATCCTTATGTTGCCCTAAAACTGCACCTACTGCAAGATCACTTGCATCACACATTACCTCGAATGGTATTGACCAATCGGGTGGTTGTACAATTGGAGCAGAAGCCAATATCTTTTTGAGTGTGTCAAAGGCTTGGACACACGCATCATTTATTATAAAATTATTTTCTTTACAAAGCAAGTTAGTGAGCAGCTTGGCAATTTTAGAAAAATCCTTGATAAATCTTCGGTAAAAACCGGCGTGCCCTAAAAAGCTCCTAACTGCCTTTATTGATTTTGGAAGAGGTAAATTTGAAATTACAGAGACTTTGGCTCTGTCGACCTCAATGCCTGCTTTTGAGATGCGATGACCTAACACTATTCCCTCGGTAACCATGAAATGGCATTTTTCCCAATTGAGTACTAGGTTAGTTTCTTCGCATCTCTTTAAAATTTTAGCAAGATTGGTCAAACAATCTTCAAAATTATCTCCATACACAGAGAAGTCATCCATGAAGACTTCAATGCATTTTTCAATAAATTCAGAGAAAATCGACATCATGCATCTTTGGAAAGTAGCAGGTCCATTGCATAAACCAAATGGCATCCGTCTATAGGCAAAAGTGCCGTACGGGCATGTGAAAGTGGTTTTTTTGTGGTCTTCACTGGAAATGAAAATCTGATTATATCCAGAATATCCGTCTAAAAAACAATAAAATTCCCTCCCCGCCAATCGCTCCAACATTTGATCGATAAAAGGTAAAGGAAAATGGTCCTTGCGCGTGGCCTCGTTCAGCTTTCGATAATCGATGCAAACTCTCCATCCGGTGATTGGCCTCGTCGCAATTTCCTCTCCTTGTTCATTCTTTGTCACGCATATCCCAGCGCGCTTTGGAACGACCTGCACGGGACTGAGCCATTTGCTGTAAGAGATATGATAGATTATACCAGCATCTAAGAGCTTGATAACCTCTTTTCTTACCACTTCCTGCATCGGTGGGTTCAATCTCTGTTGGGGTTGGCGTGAGGTTTTGAAATCCTACTCCATCAAAATCCTGTGGATACAGACAGAAGGGCTTATTCCTTTGATATCAGAAATGGTCCAACCGATTGCATGCACATATTTTTTAAGCACTCCCACCAGAGCGTTTTCTTGTTCTTATGTCAGCTTGGTTGATACAATTACCGGTAATTTTTCATGTTCAGCAAGAAATGCATATTTAAGATGACCCGGTAAGACTTTTAGTTCAAGCTCTGGTGGGCTTTCCACTGATGGGAGTAATTTGCGAGAATTAGACGGGGAAAAATCAGATTTACCTTCCGGATCCTGCCTCTGTGCAGGACCCGCCTCTTCTGCTTCACAGGCGCCTTGTCCATCCTCTTGATGGAAATGAGTGCCGTCAAACTCTTCCAAGCCCCCAGAAGTGGGGTCAGAAAAGTAGACGGCGTTGCAGCAGTCGTGCTCCGCGCCAGCAGGCTTCAGTACCTGCTTGTCATCACCATTGTCAATCATTACATGTCCAAAGTCAAATCCAAATCCAGAGTCAACGCTCTTTCCCTCTCCACACTCTGTCCTATCTATTACAGAATTTGATGAACAGAACCCATCATCTGGGTATTTTTGCAACTGTTCCATGTCGAAAGTAACCTCCTCTTCATCAACTCGCAGTGTCACCCTCCCAGCTTTAGCATCTATCAGTGCTCCGCCTGTTGCGAGGAATGGCCTCCCCAAGATCAATGGCATCTCCAGATCCTCCTCTATGTCTAATATCACAAAATCCACCGGGAACAAGATACTCCCAGTCTTTACTATGATGTCCTTGAGGATGCCCACGGGCTTGGTGATGGATCTGTCGGCCAACTAGAGCCTCATTTTTATAGGCTCAATCCTTCCCAGCTTCAGGCGCTGCACCATTGCCAAAGGCATGACATTGATGCTTGAACCAAGATCACAGAGACCTTTTCCTGCTTTGATTCTCCCAATCTGAATGGGCAGTGTTCAGCAACCTGGATCCTCTTGCTTTTCAGGGAGCTTATGCTGGATGATAGCATTGCAAGTATTGTTAAGAACTACCAGTTCCTCCTGTTCAATCCTTCTTTTTCCTGAAAATAATTCTTTCAGAAATTTAGCGTATGCTGGCATTTCAGATATCATTTCGATGAGAGGAATAGTTATTTCTACTTTGTGCAGCAGCCTTTTCAGAAATTTTTCAAATTTAAGATCCTGCTCTTTATTCTTAAGTCTGGCCGGATATGGAACCCTTGGCATGAACTTTTTATTATCAAAAGATTTTTGTGGTGAAAGGTCAAAAATTGTACCTTCACCTTTACCAGTTTTTCCACCGAGGTCTGCTGTCTCAGTTTCTTTTTCTTTTTCTACTTCTTCATCTGTTCCTTGATTCTCCTCAACATTTTCTTTCTCAGACCCCTTCCCTTGCAATTCCTTGATCTGTGGCCCTTCCAGAACCTTCCCCGATTTCAGAGTGATAGCCTTGCATTGTGGGTTTTTTTCCGAACTACTCGGTAAAGTCCCTTGATCTCTCTTCTGAAGCTCTTTGGCCATTTGTGTCACCTAAGTCTCCACGTTTCTGATAGAAGCCTGCATCTGTGTGTTTATCTCTTTTTGGCTAGAGACAAATTCAGTCATTATGTTCTCAAGTCTGGATGGGGGCTTCCGTGGAGGTGGATTCCAGAAATTCCAATGGTTCTGGGCTTGGTTCTGGTTAGGAACAAACTGATTCTGGGGCTATTGGAAATTTTGGAAGTTCTGGTTCTGAGTTGGCCTCGCTAGAATCTGGGGTTGAAAATTTGGGTTGAAATGCTGGGGCCTTGGTTGGTTAAACTGTTGGGGCTGGGTCAATAGGTGTGAATTCAAGGTGTTGTTGTTGGAGTATGACAGATTAGGGTGTCGGTTTTGGAACCCACCCGCATAGTTACAGCTTTCGTTCATCACTTGTTGACACGTATCAGTAGAATGTGGGCCCTGGCATAACCCACAAACGGTTTCAGCATTTTGTACTTGAGTAGAACTCCCAGATTCTTGATTCAGGGCCAACATGGCCACCTGATCCTTCAGTTTATCCAATTCAGATTTACCTGCTGTACCTACAGCACATAAACCACGAGGGGGAGGGGGATTAACATCATCAGTTAAAACCGATCTTTTCACAGTCATTGTTTCAATTTTGGCCCAGACCTGATCCATGGGCATATGTAACAGGTGTTGTCCACCAGCAACGTCAAGCATGTATCTCCATGATGGGGTCAAACCGCTGTAAAATTTCCTCAATTGCTCCCAATCTTTGAAACCATGCTGGGGACATTTCTTGAGTAGATTGAAGAATCGCTCCTTGGCGTCGTACAAGGACTCTTCCGGTTTCATTTTGAACTCCGCAATTTTAGATCGGCATTCGTCCACCTTGGATTCCGGAAAGTACTTTCCCAGGAAGTTTTCGATCGCGTCCTCCCATGTGGATTTCTGATTGACTGGCAGCGACTTGTACCATATTCGAGCTCCACTAGACAAGGAAAATGGAAACAATCTCAAGCGAATAGTGTTAGGAGATACATTATGATTCTTAATGGTGTCACACAATTCCAGGAATGTTTGCAAATGGTCATGCGGGTCTTCATGATTCGCCCCTGCGAACTGATTGCTTTGAACAAGGTTGATGAGTGCCGGCTTTAGTTCAAAGTTCCTGGCCAAGAATGGTGCTTGGCCAGGAATGTTCAGATACGGCTCCAGAATGGGCTGCATGTAGTCAGCTGCTGCCGCTTGTTGGTTATTCCCCTGCCCCCCTTGATAGTGCTGCTGCGGGTAAAAGTTTTGGTTTGGATATTAGTTTCTTGGGTCATTGAAATCATTTGGGTTAGGTGGATATTGATTGTATTGAGGGTTCTGGAACTGAGGATTCTGGAAATTTTGATTGTTTGGATTATTCTGGTTGAGTGGGTTATCAAACCGGTTTACGGGGGGTAGTGGGTTGAGATTTTGATTACCAACGTCAGGGAGATTCCCCTCTCCTTGAATTTCATTCAACGGAGGGTTATCTATATCGTCGTCATCTCCTTCTCGGTCCTCATGTAGTGGTGGTAGGTTGTTATTAATGTTAGCTGGGATATTGGGAATGTTCGGGGGATCGCCTGGTAATTGTGCCATGTCCGAAACTTCGCTGCTTGTACTGGAAGAAGGTAGTGACTGTCTTTCACGTTCCCTTTGCTCCTGCTCTTTCCTCTGTCAAGTGAGGGCTCTATTTCGTCTTGCTTCCCTTTCTATCTCGAGGTTGAGCGGAAGTTCAGGCAATGTTTCCTTTCTTTGTTGCATGTACAACTCCGTTCAAAAATGACAGTACCTGCATAATCCCCAGGTTAGAACTGGTTTTGAGATATATTTCACAGAAATCAACATCCTCACATTTAGGGTTTTAATACTCTAAATGTTCAATTGATTTTTGATAATAATGCATTTTTATATTGTTTTTGAATAAAATATGTACACTAGCTATGAGTAAATCAGGAGTTTAATTCTCTTAATAAAACGGCGCTGCATCCTCCCCGGCAACGACTCCATGAAACTTTTGACAATTTCCCACACGAGCATTTTCGAAAATAATAAATGAAATAATAATCCCGGTTTAGATTTTATTTAATGAAACCAATTTATGAGGATGGAGTTGGGATTAGGGATATATTTATAGGTTGTCACGTTTTTATTACTCGTATTAAGAAACTGTGGCTCGAAAGCATACGGTGTCAGAAATTGCAATAATTTGTGGGTGAGTCCGGATCGTTCACTGGAGGATGTACGATGGAAGCAGGTCCCACGCCATTTTATAAGATTTTCAACTCGGTTACTCGATTCAGAGTGGATTTTACTAACATCTAATTTGACAGAATGTAAGCTACACTATAAAAGCATATAAAATTATCCTACAAAGCAGATAACTCTAAGCTACAAAGCAATTAAAATTAGGTCTAGAAAGCAGATAAAATTATCCTATGAAGGCTGTAAAATTACTCTAATAAAGCCGTAAATCTATACTATGCTAACTATGAAGCTGATGACAAAGCGGATAGAAGGGACAGGGAGAAAAGAAGAAAGATTGGACAAGATTAAGATAAAACAATAATTAGACTTCCATTTTGTTACACAGTTCTTTGTATGGGATAATTTATTCAGTTAGCTAATTCTCATGCTTCTTGTACTATTTTCCCTTTAACAGACAGGTACTCACAGCAAGGATTTACATGCACATAAGACATCACTTTCTAAGATACCACAGATGCATAACTGCCCCTGCCGGGGTATGTCATTTATCTGTGGTGGATGAGCAACACCTGACAAATCATTAGTTGAATTGCCAAGTACTGCTATCATTCCCCCATGTCCCCCATGTCACTCCCTCATTCCATAACTCCCATTCCTAGTAGCAGCTAGAAATTCTCTCGACGCATCCGAGTGACCTCTATAAAAGCATTTAAAGAAAGCTGTAAAGAAAGCAATAAAGAAAGCATTTAAAATCCTATCACTCGGAAGTTTCAAAAGCATCATAGTAGTAGTAAAGAAGAGCCCCCGGTCTTAATGACTGGATGCAGATCAAGTATTCCCGGACATCGGTAAACCGCTCGCAGTGTTTACCTACTCCCAGGTGGTTATGAGATACAAACTAATGAAACAAACTAAGGAGGATATCAGTTGAAAGGAGCTCAACCCTACCTTAGAAAATAACCAAGGCCTGAGTGTTGTTCCTCTAGAATTATTTATCACGCTGTATTTGAATCCAAGTGAATTCAATCTCAGTGTAATATCTAATATCAGATTCCCAACAGAAAACAATTTTGGAAAAATAATTAATCTTTGAAAACCATTCCCTAAACAGGTACTAGACTCTCAATTAAAATACAGATCCTTTCAGTCTAGGTGAGACCTAATTGCTGATTCTGCTTCTAATTTCCCAAAATCAACCCCCAGTTGAATGTGAATTAATCATAACTGTCGAATTTATCCCTTACTCGGAACTGGATTTTATAAATGAATTTTTGTTGGAAGTTTATTATGCAATATGTGAGTAAAAATCAAGACTTCTATGTCCAAAGGAAGGATCCCAAAATAAATTAGACCACAGTATTTACATAATAATATCATGCATAAATTTATATGGAATGTGTAAAATTAAATGGATCCAAAATATAAGGCGGATCTAGACAGAATTTGGAAGTCAAAAGGAATTAGTCAGAGACTAAAGAGTGGCGGAATAATAAAAGGGACCTGGACTGCAGTTATCAGTGGTCCAGTCCTCTATCATTCAGATGAAGGGAATTTAGACAGCAAACGAGTCACAAATGACAGTGGTCACTGTCATTAAGACTGTTGCCATCTGTGAATTGGGATAAAAACCTACATGCTCTCTTACTGTCTTAATTGCCCGATGACATTGACCTATGTCATCTGGTGTTGGCACAGTTTGAGATTTGGGTTTGAAAATAAAATAAGAAAATGAAATTGTATTCGGTCAGGAACTGACTGAGTGGCTACTTCATTTCCTGTTAAAAGGACCGTTCGCCTGGCCTCGTCAATTACTGTCCGAACCATGCAAAATAACAAATAGTGATTAACATACAGACTAGGGGCTACTTCATTTCCCTGTGAAAGGACCGTTCGCCAACATTATCCTGTATATTTCTTACTGTTCATTTCACACATTACAGACAAAGACCAAAATAGAGTAAAAATAAAATAAAAGAGAAAAAATAACAAAAGTCATCTTGCATGAGAGACATTGGTTTCTCATGCAAGGATTATGGATGTAGACACATAATTAATCATTAACCTAAATAATCTTTCATTCCATAATTGATTACAGTCCAGATTATCTATTTAGATTAAATGAATTTTGTTTATAGAAAAATATTTTAATGAAAGTTGAACAAAAGTCCTTTAATCGTAGTAATTATTGATTTTAATTATTGCTATCATAATCATTAATTAATGACTTAAGGGTTCAATTAATTAATGATTGGATATGGAGAAACATAAAATTTGGCAAGAGGATACCAAGCATGTCGTGAGACAGAATTGCGTCGTGAACCGTGGGTAACCGTGGGTTCACGACGGGAGGATCTCGACATGAGTGGTGGGGAATAAAAGAATTTGTGTTTTTGAAATTTATGGTTTCCATGTCGCTAGACAAAAAGTGTGTCGTGAGACCACGACATGGTCTCACGACAGGGGTCTCGCGACATGGGGGTGGGAAGTTAGAATTTTTGGTAAATCAAAAGAGATGGGAACCCAGTCGTGAAACCATAATTTGTGTCGCGAACCTAGGCTCGCGACATGGGTCTCACGACTGATGATTTGCAAATAATTTGCTAAGTCATGAAGGTCTAGTCGCTAGACTTGAATTGTGTCGTGAGACTTGGCCTCACGACAGGAGTCTAACGACTAGCATGTTTTAACAAAATATTCTAAGTATTTGGTTCCCAGTCGCGAGACTCAAAAGTTTATCGTGAGACGTGGTCTCACGGCAGGAGTCTAGAGACTGGGGATTTTTTTATAAAATAATATAAGTATATGACATCCCAGTCGTGAGACTAAAAAATTGTGTCGTGAGACGTGGCCTCACGATAGGATAGTCTAGAGACTGGAAATTTTCTAAAATTTTTCTAAGGCATAATTCCCAGTCGTGAGACTCATAAGTGTGTCGTGAGACGTGGTCTCACGACCAGAGCCTTACAGATTAAAATTACAAGGGTTTTGGTCCCTGGTCGCTAAGCAAGAAAAGTGTGTCGTGAACCGTGGGTTCACGACAGGATTGCCTCCCGACTAGGGTTTCAAAAATAAAGACAAGTGTCCTGACACACCCATGTCGCAAGACTACCCTCCAGTCGCAAGACGTGGTCTCACGACTGGAGGCGGTTAGCGACATGGGGGTGGTTCAGGACCCAAGTCAGAATAAGGAACAGTAGCATGCAAATAGTGTGATCTCACCCCATTTCAGATTTAAAAGCTATTCTAATCCAAAATGACCAAACATAATTTGAATTTAGCTAGAACATGCTTGAATAAAAATACATCTATCTAAAACAATATTTAAATTAAAGCAAAACCTAATCTAGGGATTAATCACACAAAGCATGAACATGGTCCAAAATGATAAACAGTAGCATAAAAAATTGAAAAATAAAGGTCAAATGACCAAAAATAAAATGAAAGCAGTAAATCCATGGGTTGTGAGACCCATTTCATGATTTTGGGACACATATCAATATTTGAACTCCCATTTATTAAGTGGGTTTGATATTATCCATTAAGTTGGATAATACAAACCCTAAAATCAAAGGTTTAGAACAAGAAAACAAGCTACTAAGCTGGCTACTTAGCTACTGGAAAGGAAAACAATACTGAAATAAAGCTAAACTAAGCTAAATTAGGGCACAAACTAAATAATACAAAAAAAATAAAACTAAACTAAACTAACTACCTAGAGAGAATATCCTCCAAAATGTGTCTTCAAGAATGAATTTGCTAACCCCGAGCACATAGGGATCACCCTCTATTTATAGAAGTAAAACCCTAGGCCCATGGGCCTTGATCCTGAGGCCCACACGTGTCGTGAGGCTCACACACATCACAGCTTTGCCCTTGTGTCGTGGAACTCTCGGACTGGCTCTATTTTGCCTTCTGTGTCGCAAGACTACACCCAATCGCGAGACCATAACTTGCGACTAGTGGGTCTAGCGACTGGGGTCTTGGGATTGGAGGTTCCGGACTGGATCTTTTTCATCATCTGGCTGGTGTGTCGCTAGACTACCCCTAGTCGTGAGACCATGCTTCGCGACTGGGGGGTCTAGCGACTGGCTTCTCAGTTTATTAGTCTTTTGTGTCGCGAGACTGTCCCTAGTTGTGAGACTATGGCTTCATTGACTGGGTACTAGTCTCGCGACTGGCTTGACCTTACAGGGCCTGGTGGGCCAAAATATATTTTTGTGGGCTTTTTCTTTCTTTTCCCATCTTTTTGGTTTTTGTGGGCTATTTTATTCTTTTGCCTATCTTTTTCATTCCTTTTTCTTTTTTTTTCTTTTTCTCATGTTTTAGATTTTTCTAACATAAATGTGTAATAAAATTACATATTTATACTTTTTTCATACCAGCTTATTATTTTTACAAATATGCATAAATCAGTCCAATTCAACTGCTTTCTTATTTAATATAAGACCGGAATGTGATCAAATGCCCGTTTCAGACACGGAAATGGATTGAAAATAATGGACATTTCTGGCCATTATCAGTATACCCTGATATTTACCTAAAATATTATATACTATAGTACTATAATAATTGTGAAAATAATAGTTCAGACTTCAGTTATATTGCGATATTTTTTTTTTTGGTGAACAGACGCACAAGGCGCGGGCTAAAGCGAAAGCTAAAAAACACTACAACAAGAGACAAGAAAAGAGGAACAAAAAACAAAACATAAGGAAAATATAACTAAACTCGGGGGAACCAAACCCCTGCAAAGTCCGCAAAGAGACAACCCCGGACCTCATCTGGGGGGAAAGCCCACGTCGTAAAGAACTCTTCCGACTTAGCCCCATGCTTTGCAAGAAGATCAGCAACCGCATTGCCTTCCCGCAGAGTATGATGCCAACGAATACCTGGATTCTCAACCAAAAGTTGAGAGATATTGCTAACCAATGGAAACAACCAATGGCTAGTGTAAACCCCCTTAGTAATAAGATGCAGAGCTTCAAGCGAGTCCGTAAAACAAGAAGCAACAATAATCCCATGAAATAGGAGCCGTTTGATGCCATTCCAAATACCATGAAGCTCCGCTACAATATTAGTGACAACTCCAATGGAACTTGAAATACCATCCCGCCAACCCCCATCACCAGAACGGATGACGCAACCAAACCCTGCAGGCCCCGGGTTGCCAAGAGAACTACTATCCGAATGCAAAATAATGCCTTGATAATTACAAGGATTCCAATTGACCATCATACTGGAACAAATACGGTCAGGCTTAGCAAAGGCCGAAGACCACATCTGCCCCAATGCATATGCTTCTCGTGAGACAGCCACGACATCCGGCATCAATCCCCTCATGCAAGCTCCATTCCGACCACGCCACACACACCAAAATATAGCCCAATGCTGCTCCTTCCATGGGCGACATACGCCAGAGAAGACCGTAGCATGATCTGCATCAATCTCCATCAAGATCAGTGGCGGTTGCCACCCAACCTTCCTCCATAAAAATGATGTCCACTGGCAAGCAAAGAAAATATGCCAAATATCCTCCATTGCCATGCCACATATAGCACAAGCTGCAGATTGAGCAAGCCCCCATCGCTGCCTTAAAGCGTTCGTAGGCAGCGCATTGAGGGCAGCTAACCAAGCAAGCATTTGGACCTTCTTCGGGGCCGCAATACGCCACACCCATGCTACATTCCCTTGCTTATCCTCTTGCCGCCTCGAGAGCAACCACTGGTAGCCTGTGCTAACCTTTTAAAGTGCCGAAGTAGATCCACTCCAGCATATTTGATCTATAGCAGCCTCGTTTAATATAATTGGCCCATGAAGTCGCACTTCCTCTTTCACCTCATCAGGCACTTGGGTGTAGAGCAAATTCCATTGGATCCGACCATCAACCACAACATCCTTAACCTTCAAGTAGGAATCTATGTAATTAACAAATGGCACCCTCGGACCAAGGGGGCCGCCTTTAAGCTAGGAGGTAGACCACAGATCACAGTTCCCAGCTCCAATCCGCATACGAAACCCATCCATAAATTGGGGAGCACACCTACTCATAGCCCAGTAAGCAGGAGATGAAGCAGGTTTGCAAAGAAAGGTGCCATTCGTTGGACCATATTTAGCCAAAAACAATTGAACCCAGGGTTTGGACTGATGCACAAGAATATCTTGAAGCAGTTTGCCCAACATAGCTGCGTTCATCTCGCGACAACTACGCACTCCAAGCCCCCCCCCCCCCCCCCAATTTTCGCGGCACTGTCACTTTACTCTATCGTACTTAATTAAGGCCATGACCCCCTGCATCCTTCCATATAAACTCACGCACCACCCGATCAACTTGAGTACAGATGGAAGTCGGCAACCAAGTTGTCTGCATGACATAATCAGGAATTGAGCAAAGAACGGATTTCGCCAGTGTCACTCGACCGGCTTTATTTAAAAGTGCACGCCTCCACGAGCACATTTTAGCATGCATGCGATCCACCAGAAATTGAAATTGATCGGACCGAAGACGACCATGAATAACCGGAAACCCAAGGTATCGCCCCAAGTCCGTAGTAGCAGTAATACCAAGAACCGCGGCCAAGGCAGCCCGCGTATGGTCCGGCACAGCAGATGACATGTAGATTTGTGACTTCTCCGGATTAAAATGAAGCCCCGCGTGACCAGCAAAACTGGCCAACACTTCATCCATGCAGCGACAACTGTCCATAGAAGCAGCCGAAAATAATAATAAGTCATCGGCAAACATGAGGTGAGAGAGAGGAGTGGTACCACGGGCAATCGTCACAGGCTTCCATCTACCTTCCTCAACTCTAGCAAGAATAGTCCGGGGCAGTTTTTCCATAATAATGATAAAGAGGTAAGGCGTTAGAGGATCACCCCGTCGAAGACCTTTAGCAGGAGTATTAGGCGAAAGGGCCGAGCCATTCCACAAGATGGAGTAAACCGGGGAACGAACACAATACATAATGACATTGATGATCATGTCTGGCAGCCGCATTTCATGAAGCGAGGCCTCCAAAACATCCCAATCAACATTATCGTATGCTTTCTCAAGATCCACCTTGAGTAGGAACTCCTGAGTTCGTCTTTCTTATTTTGAAAGGAAGCGACAACTTCCTGAAGAACTAAAGAATTGCCGGATGTGCCACGACCTGGGAGGAAGGCTGATTGGAAGGGTCCAATAAATTGTTGCAGCAAGGGTCTCAGTCGATTGACAAGAACTTTAGTAAGATCTTGTAGCAAACATTACACAGACTGATAGGCCGATACTGGCGGATATCACGATCTCCACTTTAGGTATAAGGCATACATAGGTGGCAGCCATCTCCGGATCAAACCTGCCCAAGGCACAAGCCTCTTGGACAAATTTATAGACGGACTCCCCCACCGTGCTCCAGAACTTTTTGTAGAACATTGCCGGGAATCCATCAGGCCCGGGAGCAGAAAGACTCCGCATCTCCATCACCGCATTTTCCACTTCCTCAATCTCCACATCTCTGCCCAGCTCATCCGCCATTCCAATATTGGGCAAGGGAGCCAGCTGGAGCTGCATGGTCTGTGTGTGGCTGGAATGCCCAAACACCCATCCAAAGTGAGACCTCACATGAGACTGAAGAATGGCATCATCAGTCACCCAACTGCCATCAATTTCTAGGCCTTGGATTTTATTATTCTGGCGTCGGACAAGGGTTTGTGTGTGAAGATATTTCGTGTTGTGATCTCCATGTTTCACCCACTTGTCGCGGGATTTTCGGTAACATAGCAATTCCTCTTGACGAAGGACATCATCAAGCATTTTCATCAAATCAAGTACGAGCAGCCTGGGTCTAGCCGAATCCACCCTTAGCAAAAATCGGCGCACTCCCTCAAGTCGCTTGATCAGTCGACGTTTCCGCCCAGGTATATTGCCAAATGATGTGCGATTGAAATATACTGATGACTCTTTGACATGTCCAAGCCTCGAGAGCAGAGAGCCACCATTCCAATGCCAAGCCGAGTCCACAACATGAGCATAAGACGGGTGAGTAGTCCAGGCAAATTCCCATCGAAATGGCCTAGGTACTCGGCTGTCAACCCTGCCAACACAGCGAAGAAGAATGGCATTATGGTCCGATGCCCGTCGTGGTAGCACTTCCACATTGCCGCAAGGGAACTGTGAGATCCAAGTAGCATTGGCAACCGCCCGATCAAGGCGCTTCCGTGCCAGTGGCCCCCCAGTCGTGTTCCGTTGCCAAGTGTATAAGTCTCCAAAGGTAGAGACCGTATCCAATGCACAGTCATAGAGCATATTCCGGAATAACTCACATTGCCGAGCCTGCGTAGGCATGCCAAGGACTTCTGATGAAGATAACACCTCGTTCCAGTCTCCAAATCCCAGTCACGGAGGCTCGAACCTGGCGCATATAATTCCAATCCATAAGGCGTCCTTGCAAGGAAGGGTTTGCATAGACGGCCGAGAAACACCAAGCAGCTCCGCCACTAGTCACCTGAACAGTGGTAACTCGCCCACTACTTCCAATAACATTGAAGTTAATCGGAAGACCAAATTGCCGAAGAATCCAAAGACCCCCCGCTCTACCAACGCACTCCCAAATACTTACTGCTTCATAACCAAGAAGATATAGAAAGACACGTAAGTTTTTGAAGGGCCCTTGTGGTTCGATAATAATGAAGACAGAAGGCTTATATATCCTTAGAACATCACGAACATGGCGTTGCGTATTCCTATTCATGGCGCCACAAATATTCCATGAAAGGATCGAGAAGTTATGAAACTCAATCATGAGGGTCAGAGTTTGCATTACCCTGTCCCCTAGCTACTGTATTATCCGTATCCATTGCTTGGCCAACCCCTGTCAAAGCCAAGAATGAGTTAACGTGAGTAGCAATTCCACCCTCCTGTTTAGAGATGCGGGCTCGCTTTCCTTTCGGTCTAGAGGCCGATTTGGTTAACATCCCATCTGAACCAGGTGCAAAGGCCGCCTGCCTAAGTTCACTGTCATCACCCATTTTCCATTTAGCAGCCAAGGCAGGCTTTGTGGGAGCCGGCTCTCGCACATCGGGGGGTTCCGAAACCCTAGGTTTCCATGCACCATTACGTGGTTTACGTGGGGGGCGTTGGACCGTGATCCATTCCCCATGAGTAGCGACCGTGTCCCCATTGACGGATACTGGTGGTGTGGGCGGCGGATTCCCATCCTCCAAAACCCTAGTTTCCAAAACCCTAGTTTCCTTATCCTTCACAAGGGAAGTATCCTTGCTTGTCTGATTCTCACCATCCTCTACGTGATTAGAGGATTCTCCTTCCAAAACAGGACTACATACCTTTTCCTTTCTAGGCCGCGACTTGGGGGACTCCGCATGTGCTCCGGCGAGCATGGGCGTTGTCGTTGGCTCCTTAGTGGCCGGAACATTGCAGCATATAGCAGTACTCTGACGGAGCTTACCACAGTCATGACAAATATTATGTAATCCTTCATAGCTCACCAATTGCCATTCTCCATCGACCCTAACCTTTCCAATAAGTGGTCGAGAGAGATCCACCTCCACGCAAACTCTAGCAAATTGCCCTCGAGACATTTCCTTTGTATTGATATCCACCTTCATCGGCCTCCCAATGAGTTCCGCAATAAGCCCAACAGCCTCTTCGTTATAGTACGCCGGATTAAGACCAGGGAAGCGTACCCACACCGAGGTTTTGGTAACTTCCTGACCTTTCTTCAGAAATTCTCTACTCCAAGGGACAACGGCTAAGTGGTGATCAAAAATTGCCCAAGGACCACCAAAGAACGCTTTTTCCCTATCCGCAGCATCACCAAATTTGACAAAAAAGTATCCATTCTCCACATCAAGGATGTCAAAATGCCCCTTGGGGCTCCACATCCGGGTAACCCGATCCCTCAGGGCCGCCACTCCAATCCGTTTCCCCAGAAGTTTCACTACCAGTGCTTGTTTCAGTGGTAAACAAAGTCTATCCATGGCTTCTGGGGCAAAGACAATTTCAGGCAGAAGCACATTCCCATCCACAAAATCTTTAGTCACCAGGTCACGGAGCGGGTAAGAGGTTGGCCAGGGGGAGTTTCACACGCAAGATCACCAATCATAATATCTTTGAATGTCGGTTTCGGGCGCGGGGGATCGACTACAGGATCGGGGGGACCAGCGGAGGTTCACGAGGAGACGACGGGGTAGAGTCGGGTGAATCGGCGGAGTCGAAGAATTCCACATCTTGAGACATCGAGAGAGAATCGATCGATTTCTTTTTTTTCATGAGAGGTCATAAATTCACCATGCTCCACAAAAATCCATTTATTTTACTGCGATATTTAAACATAAGCAATTAATCATATAATTTCCACTGGCGCCTTAAATTATTATCTAAGTTATACAAGGCATAAGTTATACTGCAGTATTTAAACATATTGCCCTACAAGAATCTCCACACCGAACGACGGGATAGATTTTTTTGCCTCACTAGATGGATAACTAGGCAATGAAACCGTCAAATCATTTATAATTTAATTAATAAAAATTAAAATATATTTACTATTAAAATAAAATAAAATAATTATAATGGGATGTAAAAAAAAAAAGTCGGATGGAAGAATGTCTGAAGAAATCCAACTTTTTTTTTTCTTTTTTGGGTAAGCCATAGGCTAGCAAAATAAAAAAATCCATTTGAAACATCTCATATTAAGACAGAGTATGTTTATAACACTCCGTAAAAATTTTAAATAGAAATTTAAATTTTAATAAATAAATATTCATAAATTCTCATAAATAAAATTTTTTTAGAAGATTAAAGGAAATAATATTTGTTTTTAAAGTGCGAATTTATTTAAATCAGTCTTAGCTGAGAATTTAATTTGAGGAATTAAAAACTTTTAAGTCCGAGACTATTAAATTAGCATAATAAGTGTTAATTTATAAATTATCAAGAGTTTATTTAAGTCCCCCAATTTATGGATACGAGTTGGGTTAAACATGGCTAAAAGCAAATTAAGTATTACCAAATTATCCGACGAGGGTACCAGACAGAAATATAATTTAACGACCAAAATAGACGAGCTTATGAAATATTAGAGTCTAAATAAATATTACCAGGCATGAGTAAAGTAATGAAATAAATAATCACGGACGGAATAAAACATTTAGCTAATTAAGTTATGGAATTCGGGGACAAACCAATTTTTAATTAGCAAAACATTTAATTATTATTTTCCAAGACCTCGACCAATTTGCCGAAGGAGACTAACTACTAAGTGAGTTGAACCCATTGATTTGTTTATAAGTAATTGAGTTAAATAATAATACAATTGATTATTGTGACAAGGAAATCCACCACTAGGTAATTTAAATCCATCAATCCACTAAACTATATTACGATAGTAAGATTAAATATTGAATTTAAGATATTATTGATTAAGTTCTTGACGAATAAGAATTTAAATCCTAAAATCGCGTAATGGGCAAACATCGGGAATTTTTGAGTTAATGTTGCATTAAATAATTCCGGACTCAAATTATATTACAATATTAATCATTAAGATTAGATTAAGAATACTTAACCAATTGAATATAAAATTACAAGTGATCGCTTAGTGATTAATTGTTCGGATTAAAGAATTTAAAGTTTAAATCACTTGTGCTAATGGTGGCAAATTAATAGATTAGCTAATCCACTAAATAACACTAGACATGGATTAGGCTATAAAATTAAGTCCTCACTATAAAATTCAAATATTTAACCCATATAATTATTGGGAATTGCCCGACCGTTAATATGTGAATGTTCCAAATTACTCGACTAACTATACCGGATAATTAAATTATTAAGTCCACAACTTAGATTAATTAGTCAATTAAGTCCATAAGTGGGTATTTTTAAATTGGGCCAGACCCATCAAGCAAATTTGGAAGATGAATTAATTGAACCCAACACAAGCCCAAGCCCACTAACTAATCTTAAGCCCAAAAACAAAACCCTAACCCTAAAAAATTAGGGCTGCCGCTGCTGCCCCTCTTCCGGCGCCGCCGGCGAGCCTCCACCGCGTACGGCCACCACCCAAATTTCCTTCCCGATCCATTTCCGCCACAATCCGGCCGTCACCGCGCCACCATCGCCCCCACTACGGCCTCCGCGGCCCCTGCCCACTGCCTCCGCCACCAGCAGCCGCCGTGCAGCCGTCGTCCACCGCCTCCCTCCCCTCAAATCTCCTCAAATCCTCCTTTTCCACCACCTCCGGCCATCACCTCCACCAATTTCAAAATCACCACCACCACCACAATTTCTCCGCTCTCATCTCGCCACCACCACCGCGAGCCCCTCCACTTTTCCGTCACCGCACCACCACACACGGCCATCCACCTGTTGAACAAATCTTTGTTCTATAATTAGTATATTGTAAATACCGAGTCTGGTGGATGGATTGCAACGAATATCAAGCCTGGGCACTTTGAATCTGGAAAGAGCCGGATCTGGTGCAGCTGTTGGAGTTGTTGCGATTCTTCCGGAGTGGTTGAGAGTGAGGAGGAACGACTCTTTCTTGTTACAACAATAAAAGGAGATTACCTCCAGATAAGTGAGTAAGGCTTTTTCTTCTCTTGAAAGAGTCTGCCTTCTTCTCTTCAGAGCTCTCCTTTCCCCACTCTTCCAGATATGAATTCTTCCTTCCGAGAGTCCTGTTCCTGTCGTAGTCTTGTTTGGCTACAGACCTCGTTGTATCCTGGAGAATAATCGGCCTAGCCGGGATAATTCTTTAGGATAGTGCTCCTCAGCACGCCTCGAGTCGTTCATCCTAACATTGTTTGATAGCTTGAATTTGTCTTGTACAGATCAACTCATTCACAATTTCAACAATCTAAAGAATTATCTATACCTTATGGATGATGTTGATCTCCTAGTCGGTGATACTCCTAATAATACTACCCCTCCAGCCATTGTTCCTGCCGTTGAAGAACCTGGAAAAACAGTTGAAGGAAATTCATCTATTCCTCATTCTAATTCCCAATCTGTTCACATGTATGCCAAGCCTTATCCGGATATCTCCTGGATTGAGGTTTTTGGTGGCCAAAACTTCCGACGGTGGAAAGATCGAATCTTTTCAATTCTGGAGCTGCACGGAGTTTTAATTCTGGGCACTATCAACTGTGAGGCCTGAAATCAATCCTGAGCCATGGGACCAAGCCAACAAGGTGTGCAGACACACAATTGTTTCCACTCTTTCAGACTGCCTGTTCGATGTGTATTTTGGGTATAAAGAGGCGAAAACAATTTGGGACAACATGACGGCAAAATACATTGCATAGGACTGTGTAAAGCAAAAGTATGTATGTGGTAATTTTTACAGGTGGGAAATGGTCGAAGGGAAAGAAATTGTCGCACAAATCCATGAGTACCATCAATTACTGGAGAACCTGAAAGCTGAAAAAATCATACTCCAAGATGAATTTGTGTCTGAGTTGCTGATTGAAAAATTGCCGCCATCCTGGAACAATTACAAGAAGCAATTAAAGCACTTGGAGAAAATATGACGATGGAGGAGCTAACCCGAC
The DNA here is from genome assembly GCA_030278955.1 of Hygrophila difformis. Classification (NCBI taxonomy): domain Eukaryota; kingdom Viridiplantae; phylum Streptophyta; class Magnoliopsida; order Lamiales; family Acanthaceae; genus Hygrophila; species Hygrophila difformis. The sequence continues at coordinate 7,769,065 of JAOANR010000011.1, forward strand.
ATATAATGATTGAAGATGCCAATCGAAAGCAAGCACGTGCAAGCACTGTGCAATCACTTGAACCAAAGGCAAATCTGGTACAAGAAAAGGGAAAACAATCAACGGGTAACTTTAATTCTGCATTAAAACCTGTTGCAAAGAATAAGAAAAAGAAACCATATATGGCTTTTGTTATGTATGCGGCAAGCCTGGACACCATGCACCACAATGCAAAATTCGTGCTAAGAAAAAGGATGATAAAAATGATAAAAATGACAAACCTAGCAAAACATCGTTAATGAGGGTAATGATGATATCATAGCTGCTGTCGTTTCAGAAATTAATATGGTTGTGACTAATAGCAATTGGGTGGTTGACTCGGGGGCCATAAGGCATATCTGTTCAAACAAGGTTGCCTATGTTTCCTACACTTCTGTGGGGGACAATGAGGTGGTATACCTGGGAGATTTGAGAACTACTCAAGTGTTGGGAAAAGGGAGAGTCAACTTAAAATTGACATGGAAAACATTGGCTCTCAACGATGTTCTACATGTTCCCATTATTAGGACCAATTTAATTTCTGTAGCACTGTTGAGCAAAGCTGGTGTAAAGGTGTCTTTTGAATCCGACACAATGATTATGACAAAAAATAATGTGCTTGTCGGAAAAGGCTATTGTTGCCAGGGTCTTTCTGTACTCAATCTTGAAAATAATGGAATAGCTGCTAATTATGCTTATATTATGGTTTCTCTTGATACTTGGCATGCTAGATTAGGGCATTTGAATGTTTCTTATGTTAAGAAAATGCATGTTTTAGGTTTGTTGCCTAACTTCTCCAATGTTGATTGGAACAAATGTCAAACATGTTCTGAAGCCAAACTAATTAAGAAAACGTGCTCAAATGTCCTTAGAGAATCTAGTGCGCTTGATTTGATCCACACTGACTTAGGTGATCTCAAACAAACACCAACACGAGGTGGCCATAAATATTATGTCACATTTATTGATGATCACTCGAGGTATACTAAAGTTTATCTACTTAAAAATAAACATGAAGCGTATGATAAATTTTTAGTATATAAAGTTGAAGTGGAAAATCAACTTAATAAGAAAATTAAGAGAATTAGATCAGATAGAGGGGGTGAGTTCACTCAACTAAGTGAGTTTTGTGAAAGAGTTGGTATAATCCATGAGACAACTCCTCCCTACTCACCTGAATCTAATGGGGTTGCTGAACGCAAAAATCGAACTCTAAAAGAGATGATGAATTCACTATTAGTAAGTGCGTCAGCTAGCCCTGGCCTATGGGGTGAAGCTATTCTAACAACACGTCATCTACAAAATAGAATAATCTTTAAAAGAACTGGAAAGACACCCATTGAAGTATGGAGAGGTTACCCACCTAACCTAGAATACTTAAAAGTGTGGGGGTGTCTAGCCAAAGTGATGCTACCTGATCCTAAAAGACGCAAGATAAGATCTAAAACAGCTGATTGTGCCTTCATAGGTTATGCTTCTAATAGTGCAGCATATCGTTTCTTAGTATTGAAAAGTGATGTACTTGAGTACAATTCAATAGTAGAAACAAAAAATGCCGAATTCTTTGAGAACATATTTCCTCTGAAGGAAATTGTTGAAAATACACTAAGTGATCCACTAAATTTTAAATCTAACACACCCAATGTTGAACCAATTATTGAAGCTTCAGAAGAAGGGTTAAGGAGAGGTAAAAGACAAAGAAAAGAGCTATCTTTTGGTGATGACTTTTACATATATTTAATAATAATGATCCGTTAACTTATTCTGAAGCAACTTCTTCTTCTGATGCCCAACATTGGAAAAAGGCAATTAGAGCTGAGATTGACTCTCTTTTGAAAAATCAAACTTGGGCTTTGGTTGATTTACCAACAGGAGCAAAACCCATTGGTTGTAAGTGGATTTTCAAAAGAAAGTTGAACCCAGATGGTTCTGTAGAAAAGTACAAAGCTAGGTTGGTTGCGAAAGGTTTTACTCAACGAGAAAACATTGATTATTTTGATACATTCGCACCAGTAACTAGAATCACGTCGATTCGTGTTCTGCTAGCTTTGGCTTCTATATATAACCTAGTAATCCATCAAATGGATGTTAAAACGGCCTTTTTAAATGGAGACTTGGAAGAGGAAATTTATATGGTTCAGCCTGAGGGGTGTGTAATTCGCGGACAAGAAAATAAAGTGTGCAAGTTACAAAAGTCTTTGTATGGTTTGAAACAAGCCCCTAAACAGTGGCATGAAAAGTTTGATCAAACACTGCTTGCACATAATTTTCGTTATGTTAGCGTGGACAAATGTGTGTATACGAAGCAAACCAATGAAAATAGTGTCATAATCTGTTTATATGTTGACGGCATGTTAATATTGGGAACTTCACTTGACATAGTGGAAAATACAAAACAATTCTTGGCTTCTAAATTCGATATGAAAAATATGGGAGAAGCTAGTGTCATTTTAGGCATGGAGATCATTAGGAACAACCAAGGAATCACAGTGACACAAAGACATTATGTTGAGAAACTTCTTAGGAAGTTTAGTCACTATGAGGTGAATCCAGTAAGTACTCCCTATGATCCCAATGCGAGACTGACAAAAAATAGAGGAGAACCTGTCTCTCAGTTGGAATATGCTCAAATTATTGGGAGTATGTTGCATTTAATGAACTTTACGAGACCTGATATAGCCTATGCTGTGGGTAGACTGAGCAGGTATACTCATAATCCAAGTAATGACCATTGGATTGCTCTAGCTATACTAATGAAATACTTGAGAGGTGCCATGAATTATGGTATCTACTACAGTGGATTTCCTACTGTCTTAGAAGGGTACAGTGATGCAAATTGGATCTCTGACTCTGATGAGGTGAAATCCACTAGTGGTTATGTATTTACATTAGGTGGAGGGGCAATTGCTTGGAAATCAACTAGACAAATAATTACTGCCAAGTCTACAATGGAGTCTAAGTTCATCGCTATGGAATCAACTGGCACTGAAGCTGAGTGGTTGAAAAACTTCTTGGCGGAAATACCTCTTGACACAGAACCAACTCCTTCTGTGTCAATACGTTGTGATAGCCAATCGGCAATAGCTATAGCTAAAAATAAATCATATAATGGAAAAAACAGATATATATGTCTGCGACATGACGTCATAAAGCAATTGCTAAAGGATGGAATAATATCCATGGATTATGTGAGGTCAGAACTGAATCTAGCAGATCCTCTGACTAGGCCCTTGGGTAGAGGGAAAATACTTGAAACATCGAGGGGAATGGGACTAAAGCTACTTTGAATAATCATAGATGATGAGAACCCAACTTATGTGATTGGAGATCCCATGAAGTAAGTTCATATGGGTAATAACGAGTCATCATGATTATATGGAGCACTATCTATCCAAGTCCTTTTCTTATGATGTGTGTTGTGCTCATTACTGCAAATTTAAATGAGGGTTGAGCTATGCTCTTAATAATTTCATAGCCCTTATAGGATGGTGTATTATATGCAGGATACACTTGATGAAATTACCTATATGAGTGTGGAGTGGGGCCGCTCCCATGAGAACTTGGCGAATTCTCTAGAGCACTCACGAATAATCAGGCACGCGCATGGCCTAGTGGCGCAAAACGGCGTCGAACAGTGGAATGTGGGGGGTACAATATGATTGGAGAGATCAATGTTACACTATTAAAACTCTTGGTTCATAAAAGCTTTAAGTTTTACCATCTGTTTTGTGTATTAAATCATTTCTGTCAAAACCTGGTTCATAGTGCATGCACACCAGTTTGATATATTGTACTTCATTGGAAATTTGGAGTATTTACAATATGTGAGGGATTGTTGAACAAATCTTTGTTCTATAATTAGTATATTGTAAATACCGAGTCAGGTGGATGGATTGCAACGTATATCAAGCCTGGGCACTTTGAATCTGGAAAGAGCCGGATTTGGTGCAGCTGTTGGAGTTGTTGCAATTCTTCCGTAGTGGTTGAGAGTGAGGAGGAACGGCTCTTTCTTGTTACAACGATAAAAAGGAGATTACCTCCAGATAAGTGAGTAAGGCTTTTTCTTCTCTTGAACGAGTCTGCCTTCTTCTCTTCAGAGCTCTCCTTTCCCCACTCTTCCCGATCTGAATTCTTCCTTCCGAAAGTCCTGTTCCTATTGTAGTCTTGTTTGGCTACAGGCCTCGTTGTATCCTGGAGAATAATCGGCCTAGCCGGGATAATTCTTTAGGACGGTGCTCCTCAGCACGCCTCGAGTCGTTCATCCTAACATTGTTTGATAGCTTGAATTTGTCTAGAACAGATCAACTTATTCACAATTTCAACACCACCTCCACCATCTCTCCCATTTCCGTCATCTCCATCCTCCACCACCACCGCGGCCTATCGCCGCCACCACCACCACCATTAATCAAAAAAAAAAAAAGAAAATAAAGAAAAAAAAAGAGAAGGAGAAGAATGGAGGAGCAGGGACAGAGGGAGAGACCGGGACAGAGAGAGATCCTAGTGAAGGAGAGAGGAGGAGAGCCGTGGAAGGAGGAACCCGTCAAACCTCCGCAGCCGCCTGTCGCTCGCCCGTCGCCGCCGCTGCCTCCAAACCGAGCCTCCATCTCGCCGCCGCTCGATGCCACGGCTGAGCCCCTCACCCCGCTGCCGCCGCCGAGTCCTACCACCTCCACCGTCGTCGGCCGCTGCTTCCTTGTCGCCGGTAGGGAGGGGGGAAGGGGATGGAAAGGGAGTGGAGGAGGAGAAGAGAAAAAGGGAAAGGTCTTTTGTCTATGTCTATGGGGTCTAATGGAATGACCCTTGGGAAACCGGGATTTGAATGGGATGGGTGGAGTGAGAGGGATGAGGAAGATTGGACGGGTGTAGATGACTGTTGGGCAAAGCAACGGACGCTGAAGGGGATGGCTTTGACCGTATGTCATCCCCATCCTATCTACGGTGACTGTAAGTAGATTTTTACTCTTTGGAGTAAGCCCAATTTATTTTAGCTTAAGCATAAATTTTAAATACTGTTTTCCTATTTTTAAATTTCTGCTTATAGCTTCCTACTGCTTTTTGGATTATTGGTATGCTCGTTTACTGTGCTCATTTAATTTATGCAATAAATCGTACGGATTTTGGTACCATTGTTACGGGGTGGGTCTGAGTACTGGGTCGGATCACCTCCGCCGGATGTGTGCAGTTCAAAGCTATCCGGGGCTTTCGACCCCCGGATGTTTGCAGTTCAAAGCTATTTGGGGACGTTGACCCGATGCCACCTACTTGATTCCACGTGGTCTGAGGAAATTTCTTACCTCCACCACAGCCCTTGAATGTATGTGAGATCTGGGCCCTACAACGGGAACCTGCACATCATGTTGGATGAGAAATTTATTTCTTGGTAATGCATAGTGTCATATTGTCTTTTCCCGGGTATAGATTTATATGGATTTTGTCTGTGCATAAATAAATTCTCGTTTAAGCATACCTTTACCATAGCTGTTATTTTTAAATTATTTCTGCTATCCTACCTCCTCCGGGAGTAAACGTCTACTTACTCAGCGATTGTTTTCGCTGACTCTACACTTGTCACTATTTCCTTTCAGGTTTCAGATCTGCAAGGTTCGATAGAGCATATTTTGCACGGGCGCGGCATGGGGTTTCATTTATAAAAATGAATATTTTTAAATCCCATCTGGGATAAAAACATATCACTTGGCATAGATACATTTTATGTGGCAAAGATAACTTTTATGAAGCATTGGAAGTTATTTTATCAAGCTTAAGTATATTTTTGGGTTTTATCCCGTTTATGCAGACTTGGTGCCCTACTGTTTAAACAAAGCATTTTGTGTTTAACAGTGTTATTTTTATAATACGAGATAGTCAACCCCTTTTTACAATATTTTTGAAATGCGAGGTGCAACTTCTTTTAAAATAAAATTTCCCTGGATTTATTCCATTTCTATCATTGAGCTCATTTGAGGAATGCGTTCCTCGGTTTTGGTTGTACGGTCAAACCATTTTTGTTAAGCTTATTCTTATACTTTTACAGTATTATAAGCTTTTGGTGGAGATTATATGTTAACTTGCCCGGAAAGTGGTTAGCATATGCATTAAACTCTGATTTTCTGTACCCATTGGTTTTAGCCTTAGCGTATTTTGGGCGGTCCGGAATACGTGGCGGTAGCACCCCGCCCATTGTTCCCGCGCTTTTCTTCCGCTGCATCTTTAGGGAAAATGGAGGTGTTACAGTTTGGTATCAGAGCGCTTTTGCTCTTGGAATTTGTGCATTTAAATTATTTAAAAATTCATGCACCGCATATTATTTTGAAAGTTCTATGGCTATGCAAGTAGTGTATTTAAATTATTATATTTTTACACGAAAAGCATTGGAAGTATTGTTTGCGATGGAAAAACGTGCATTTAAATTACTTAAATTTTTGCACATAAGGGATTATGTTTAAAGCATGATTGCTATGCTAGTAGTGCATTTAAATTATAGCAATTTTTGCACGAAAATACTTTTTGAAAAGACTATGCCAAGTATTTTGAAAGTTATATTTGGGGATGGGAACACACACACATTATGCATATAGGCACGAGCAGAATGTTGGTTGTTATAAGTTATTCTAACAAGGATTTTTCTCAGAAGTCGGACCCGGCACTTTCGGCACTTAGTGACACCGTGACCCACTTGACTAGGGACGTGGCCAGGCTCGAATGCGAAGTCCGCGGTCACGAGGCCAAGAAAGCCCAACTGAGGGCAAGGCTGAAAGAGGTGGAAGCTCAGGTGGAGACCGAGTTTCGCCTGAGGGTGCAGATGCAGGGCTACCTCAAGGCTGTCGCTCAGCGACAGGATGGCGAGATAGCGAGACAACGACAGAGGATCGCTGCGCTGGAGACACACACCATCACGCTTTTTAAGGAGCTTAACCACTTTAGGACAGAGTAGGAACCCCAGGGGTGGGTGCGCACGGATATACTAGACTGTATCCATAAGTACTCTTCTATGGAGAAAGCGCCCGTATCCACCACTGCAGGTGAAGCTAGGGAGCCCCAGCATGTGGAGCCGTTCTACCTCGTACCTGAGGACTGATTCCACGATCGCCTTTATCTGCTTTCCCTTAATATCTAGTTCCCAGAACCTAGTCACTTCATCTAGGCCCTATTATGTAGACGATGCCTATAGTAGATGACGATATCTGCACCTAGTCTTATTTTGATTATCGGTAAGATCTCGGGGACGTTTACCCCAGCAGTAGATCTACCAAATCAAGGCGTTATATCAAACCGGCCTTGAGCCGTTTTTATTTTCGGATGTATGACTGAACTTCTACTATTATGCTCTGCCTTAGCGGTAGCTATAAGCTAAATTAAGGTCATGCCTTAGGATTGTGAGAACACGATTTATATGATAACCACGATAATCACACGGGTAACCAAGAATAAGATTTTTTCTAAATATTATACGGTCTCAAAGATAAGATGCGAGTGCCATATAAGGGCACCAAAGAAATTTTAAACATCACGAGTTCTATAAAACACTTACGAAGTTCCCTTATATTCATATGCCAAATGGGCAGGGAAAGTCAAGAATTTACCAAAAATATTCTTGAGAAGGCAACTTGCCTCAATAAGTGCTTAAAGGATTAACTTGAGACATTAAATTCTATTCCCTTGGGTTTAATGACTTGGAACCCAATCCTTGATTAAAATGATATACTAAGTAAGGCTCGATGGAATCATTAGAAATTATTTTTATCTACCTCGACAGGATTCCCAAATACGCTAGGTAAAAGGGTTCTCCTTCACGAATAATAATAATAATAATAATAATAATAACAATAACAACAACCACAACAAAAAAAACGAGAGCCTATAATACGATGGATTAAATACTATGGATCCCCAAGGGCGAAATTTATAATTGAGGACGAAAGATTGCACACCCAATAAAATATAAAAGTCATAATTACCAAGATACGATGGATAATCCTTAGATGGAAATGTCGTTTATCAGGATGATAACCCACCAAGCAAGGGAATTCTTCATTGAAATTATTGTTATTTAAAAATAATGAATACCTATTAAGATGACTTATCAAAAAGGAGAACTAACAAGAAGACATGGTAAGGAGGATATTTATTATCAATTTTATAAGCCAAGCACTTAAACCTAAACCACTTTCATGTAACCCTTGGTCGGGTATGCATAAAGGATATTTAACTAACATTTGGAAACTTCAAAGTGATGGGAACTTAGAAGTAATTAAAAGATGCACATGTGTATAACTAAAGACGATTAGTGGTTGATTTTAGGCATAAATATTCCCGGATTAAGGATGAACGAGTTGGATTTTTCCGAATAATTTAAATTCTATCTACTTTAGGTTGGACCCGAGGAACTCACCACACTACGTTTGAAATTAGAAGACCGTAACACCCCGGTTTTTGGTCACCCAGGTCGGGATGTCACCGCCACACCTCCCTAGTAAGACACGGTTTCTCCGAGCTTACTAAAGAGATGCAAGGCTAGGTATTGCAGTATTTAAAATATTTAAAACAAATAAAATAGCCCATTCAATATAAATTCAAAATAAATATCATAATGCAGCGGAATAATAGTATCTAAGTATAAGTATTGCAGCGGAAAATGTAAATAGGGCCAACATGGCCAAAACTCGGGTTAAACAAGCCTGTTCATACTATAGTCTAATGCAAGAATTTAAAATATAAAGTTTCCCAAAAATTCCCCATGCATATACGTGCTCATGCTCATTCCACATACTCTGTAAGAAAAATGAGATAAGTGGTTTGGTCAGCACAACTTGCTGAGTAAGTTAATACATACATGACCGTGGTGTTTCAAAGCCATTAATTAATATTTAAACAAAAGCATGACAATAATTCATGAACAATTTAATATAATTAACTAACCAACTTGCATAATTAACTCATGGCTCTAATTAATAGCACATTTAGCATAATTTAAATAAGGGCCATAAATAATAATTTAAATGAAGCATTAAATAATTTAAATGGACAATAAATAAATATTTTAACTATCCCCATTACACCCAAGATTTAGTATTTCAAGTATTTCACGATTGCATCGCAATCTCGTCAAATTTAGCCGGTAGCCCGGCGGCCGCAGCCGTATCTGCCATACCCAGTACCACTCCGGAGCCTCGGGAAACCCATATGGATATTCTCGAGAGTGTAGGCCATATATCTCATGCCGTTTTGACAACATATCTCAAATTTCGCGCGGGGTCACCATCGTCCATATAGGCACGAAGTGAATCGTTAGGAGGGCACCCTGCAGAGCACTCAACCCCTAATTTTAATTGATCAAGTTTGTAAAGGGATTTTCCTAAATTCTGATTTCATGTATTTATTTCAAAAGAGTCTTCTACTCGTTTAAACCTTAAAGGCTAATTTCACCGTTTCAACAAGATTTCAAGATTTGACTTGGTCAAAACTACTGTTTACTCCAAAATTAACTAAAAATTAGGTTTAAGTCCAAACATTCTGAAATTTGACCCGTGACTCGAAAACACAGAGATGAACAAGTTTCATGTTTTAAGTTTTTCGATCCGAGTTACAGAAGTAAGTCAAAAATGTCAATCTTTATGAGGATGATAATCTGTCCGAATTTTCCACACAGCAGTTTCAAAATTTCAAGATATACCATAGCAAACTAACTCCAAATTTGATGAAATTTTACAGGGAGATACTTAAGACATATATCTACAATTTTCATTTTGACTAAAGTTCTGAATCGGTTTAGATCTATTGTCAAAAACGTCTACAAGATCGGACTAAAGTTCTGTCAAAATTTCAAGATCTAAATTTAGAACAGTTCGGTTTGGGGTCGATTTCAGATACCAAAACTTAATGAAAAATTATGAAATTTTTACAGGAGATAGATCTATGTCTTAGAAATGTTTTTTGTGTTTTAAGTTTTCCCGTTTGAATAGGTTTAATGGTTCGGAAAAATCGTGCAAGCATGCTGCGCCGTGGGTTTTCTTGATTAGGTTTTCTTCGTGTTGACAGATTTTAGGTTTCTTGATTAGATCGTTATGTTAGGAGTGTTTTAATTCGCCCAAAACCATAGTAAGATTAACTTACTAATTTTTGGTCGTTCCGGCTCGTCGATTCGGAGGCGTGGCTTACAGTCCACCGTTTATCTCCTCGGTTCGTCGGGTTCTTCGTTCTAGATCCGGTTCGGGGTGTAGAAAAGAAAAGGATGAAGTTAGGATTCGTTTTCGAATCAAGAATGTAAAGAGATCGGATTAGAACTTACCACAACATTAGAGCCCTTCCAATTTTCGTCCAAGACAGTCCCTTTGCTCGGTTTCGTGCCTCCGACAACTCCGGATTTAGGGTTTATCGGGTAGAGAGAACGTAGGGTTTGAAAAGTGTTTGGGGTTACTTGAGAGGATTATTTATAAATGTGAAGGACTCTAAGGGCGTCCAAAGTCTGCCCCAATGAGTCTTGAGCCGCAACGTGAGCAACCGAAGTCGAAAAATCCAGATTCGGGCGAGAAAATCTCGCACGGGTTGTTACTGACCGTGGCGCGGGGTTGGCGCGCCGAATAGGGGAAACCCCGCGCGACCACCGTGCGGTCTCCGCCTGGACTTCGGTCCGGGCGGGTCGTGCGATCCGTCGGGCATTTTCTCCTCTCTTTCGGACTTCTATCCCTCTATGTTCTCGGATTCTGATTTCCGGAATATTTTCGGGTTCCTATTCCCTATTTTAATTTTTACTCGGGTCTAGATTTAATATTGGCCTCGAATTCTCGAGTCCATTAGTGTCGGGTTCCCTTGTACAATTTATTTGATTAATTTATCTTTGGCTTTACGGGTATTGGAAATTTAATTCCTTCTTAAATTAAATTTCATTTCTCATTTCCTTATCTATGTATTATGTTTATTCATTTATTATATTTATTTATTGTTATTGTTTTGTTTATTGTTTATATATTTATTTATTTTATTTATTTACTCTTTTTATTTAGTTATTTTATGTTGCAAAATTCTCGGGTGTTACAGTCTACCCTCCTTAAGAATCAACTTCCTCCCCGAAGTTGTGTTTCGGCTTTTCCCGTGATAAGAACGAATCCTTTTGTTTATTTTATTATTTTGTGACAGAACTTAGAATTAAAACTTCTAAGCTGCCTACGTACCCTGTGAAGGGATCAAGCCATAACGTAGTTCAAAACAATTTGAATTTGTTTGGTTACAAAAGTGTGCAGAAAATACACGGTGTGACATCCTCTCCCCCTTAAGATTGCAGTTATGTCCTCATAACTGTGTCGGTGTCGGTTTGGATCAGTGTCGGGTAGCGTTCTCTCATGTCCGATTCTAACTCCCATGTTGCTGTCTCGCTTTCTTGGTTCGACCAAAGAACCTTGACCATCTTGACAGTTTTATTCCTCGTTACTCGCTCCTTAGCGTCTAGAATTCGCACTGGGACTTCTTCATAAGTCAGATCCTCATCGAGTTCGATTACATCCGGTTGAAAGTACATGTGTCGGGTCTGGCACATATTTCTTTAGTTGTGAGACATGGAAGACGTTATGAACTCGATCTAGTTGTGGCGGTAAAGCCAGTCGGTAGGCCAAATTTCCGACTCGTTCTAGAATTTCGTAAGGTCCTATGTATCAAGGACTCAACTTTCCTCGTTTGCCAAAGTGCATCACCCCCTTCATGGGTGATATCTTTAGCATGACCCTATCTCCCACTTGAAATTCCAGGTCTCGTCGTCTCACGTCAGCATAACCCTTCTGACGGTCTTGAGCGGCTTTCATTTCCCCTTGAACCACCTTTATCTGTTGAGCCATATCTTCGACAAGTTATGGTCCCACTACCACTGACTTATCATTTTCTTCCCAGCTTAACGGGCTTTGGCACTTTCGTCCATACAACGCCTCGAAAGGTGCCATGCCAATGCTAGCATGGTAGCTATTGTTATAGGAAAACTCAATTAAGGGTAAATGAGTTTCCCAATTTCCTTTAAACTCCAACACACATACTCTCAGCATGTCTTCTAGTGTTTGGATTGTTCTCTCGGTTTTTCCATCCGTCATTGGATGGAATGCGGTGCTCATTTTGATTTGAGTACCGAGGGCTTTTTGTAACTCCGTCCAAAAATGAGAGACAAATCTATTGTCTCTGTCAGAAATGATGTCATGTGGTACTTCATGTCGTCGTACCACATTATCAATGTAGGCTCGGGCCAATTGGTCCATAGTCCACGTGTCCTTCATTGGGATAAATATAGCCGTCTTCGTTAGCCTATCCACAATCACCCAAATCTTGTTCATGCCCTTAGGTGATCGGGGTAATCCCGAGACAAAGTCCATCGAGATGCTATCCCACTTCCAACTTGGAATCTCTAGTGGTTGTATCAGTCCTAATGGTTTATGTCTCACTGCCTTAACCCTTTGGCAGGTGAGGCATTTCGCCACGAAGTTTGCCACTTCCTTCTTCATTCCCGACCACCAGTAGATCTTCTTAAGATCCTTATAAAGTTTGTCACCTCCGGGATGCACTGAATATGGTGTGTTGTGTGCTTCATTCATCAACCTTTGCTTCAACTCGGCACACTTTTGAGGCACACATCATCTCCCCTTGAAGCGAATGCTTCCATCCTCATGGATAGCAAATCCTATTGCCTTACCTTCGGCAATATACTCCTTTATCCTCTCCAATTTTGTGTCGCCCGGTTGAGCGAGCCTAATCTCGTCCAATATTGGAGTTTCTACGATCATGGCATTGATCGTTTCACTCACTGTGTCCGGATGCACAAATTCTAATTCTAATCTTGCCAAATCCATGTACAATGCCGGCGGAAATACCAACGAGTTTGTCACGTGTTGGGTTTTCCGGCTTAGGGCATCGGCTACCACATTTGCCTTCCCCTCGTGGTAGGATATCTCCAAGTCATAATCTTTAATAAGTTCTAACCACCTTCGCTGTCTCAGATTCAACTCCTTCTGAGTGAATATATACTTCAAGGTTTTGTGGTCGGTGAACATTCGACACTTTCACCCGTAAAGATAATGTCTCCATATCTTTAGAGCGAAAACGACCGCTGCCAACTTCAGGTCGTGTGTCGGGTAATTTTCCTTGTGAGGTTTCAGTTGGCGTGATGCATATACAACGACCCTTGAGTCTTGCATCAAGACACAACCTAAACCTTCCTTCGAAGCATCGCTATAAACTTCGAAGTCACCATTCTCTGATGGTAGCGTCAATATGGGTGTGGTTGTGAGTCGTTTCTTCAGCTCTTGAAACGCAGTCTCACACGCCTCTGTCCACACATATTTCACTCCCTTCTTCAGTAGCTGGGTTAAAGGTCGTGCGATTTTTGAAAAATCCTTCACAAACCGTCTATAGTACCCGGCTAATCCAAGGAAACTCCTTATCTCAGTTGGGCTCTTTGGCGCTGCCCACTCTGTCACGGCAGAAACTTTTGCCGGATCCACTGAAACTCCATCAGTGGATACTATGTGTCCAAGAAATGCTACCTCCTTCAACCAAAAATTGCATTTGGACAATTTTCCGTACAGTTGGTTCTTTCGCAAGGTCCCTAATACTTGGTGCAAGTGTCGGGCATGCTCTTCCTCGCTCTTCGAGTAGATCAGGATGTCATCGATGAACACCACTACGCACTGATCTAACAACTCTCGAAACACATTGTTCATGAGGTTCATGAACATTGCTGGAGCATTTGTTAACCCAAAGGATAACACTGTGAACTCGTAGTGGCCATATTGAGTTTGAAACGCCGTCTTCGGAATGTCTTTCTCGGCGATTCTCAACTGGTGATACCCAGATCGTAAGTCGATCTTCGAGAATACTGAAGCTCCCTTCAGTTGATCAAACAGATCCTCAATTCTTGGCAGAGGGTACTTATTCTTGATGGTCACTTGGTTTAACCCCCGATAATCTATCCAAAGACGTAATCCTCTGTCTTTCTTCTTAACGAATAAAACCGGTCCTCCCCATGGGGAAGTACTCGGTCTTATGTATCCTTTCTGCAGTAACTCCTCAAGTTGTTCCTTTAACTCCTTCATTTCCAGTAGTGCCATCCGGTACGGAGCTTTTGAGACAGGCTCGGTTCCCGGAATGAGATCTATCGTGAATTCAAGATCTCGCTCGGGTGGCATGCCCGGAATGTCTTCGGGAAACACATCCGGGTATTCTCTTACCACTGGTATGCTGTCAACCTTGTTCTCTTCCGCCTCAAGGTTGTGCACGTAGCACGCATATAGCTCATACCCCTTACGCATCAAATTACTTAGTTTGAGGGCACTAACGATTTTGTTGCTGCTCTTAGGGGGCTGAGAGTAAAAGATAACTCTCTTTCCCCTACTTTTCAACAGGGTGATCTTTTGTTTCTGGCATTCGATCACCGCTTTATACTGGGACAACCAGTCCATCCCCAGTATAATGTCAAAGTCCCTTAAGTTAAATTCTACTAAGTTTGCGAAGAATTCTACGTTCTTGATCACTATAGGAATTCCGTTGTATCGTTTAGAGCACGCTACTACTTCTCCTGAAGGCAATTGAATTCCTAAGCTAATTATCTCGCACTTAGGTACATCTAACTCAGGCACTATTCTTGATGCCATGATTGAGCAACTAGCTCCAGAATCAAATAAGACTCTAAGGGGTGTATTCAAGACATGAAATGTACCTGCCATCACTTCTCCTTGTGCGGGCACGTCCGCTTGGTTAACCACGTTAAGCCTCCCTATGGGGCGTCCTGGATTGCCCTGCTGATTCTGATTTGGCTGCTGGTTTGGCTGCTGATTTTGGTTCCGAGGTGGTGGAGGACGTTGGTTCTGGTTCTGATTTGGCGGCCTATACTGATTTTGAGGGGGTCTATACCCCTGATTGTTGCCGTTCCGTCCGTTTTGGTTTTGAGGCTGCTCCGGCCCCGTAACCAAATCTTCCCTCTTTGTTATGTTCTCCATCCTCGTTCGGCACTCTCGACGGATGTGGCCCATTCGACCGCACCGAAAACAGGCGCCCTGCTGAGGACATCCCCTCGCCAGATGGGGTCGTCCACATATGGGGCAGGGTGGTACCGGACCCTCGTGGTTAAATCGTCTTCCATTGTTAGATTGTTGTGGCCTATTCGGCCCTCCTCGCTGCTCATTCCTTCTCGTATTCTTCTCGCTTCTCGCGTCCCGGTTCCTCTTATCTTGGGGACCTCGGCTGGACTCCCCACTCACTCTCCTTTTCAGTTGTTGTACTCGCGCCACTACCACAGCGCGGTCGTACACGGCTTGCAGGTCGGGGTAGTGCACCCCTGCGATCACCTCGCGCACTGCCAGGTTCAGTCCAATCTCGAATTTTTGAGCTTTCTCCGCGTCCGTGGGTACTAATCTTGGTGTGAACCTCACCAGCTCCTTGAACCGAGTGTAGTACTCTTGTCCGGTCTGGCCTCCTTGCTTCAGCGGCAGAAATTCCTCGTACATTGTTGCTTTAGTACTCAGGGGATAGAATATATCCCTGAGCAACTCCATCATTTCCGCCCAAGGGTGGGGCTCGTCATCTTCAGTCAGTTTTGCTTGAGTCGCCTGCCACCAGTCGTCCGTTTCGCCTCCCAAGTAGTACGAAGCGACGTGCACTCTTTCTCCTTCCGGACACTTGACCGCGCCCAGCAGCTTGTCAAAAGTCCGGATCCATTTCTCCAGTTTTGCTGGATCCTCCTCACCAGCATAGTGGGGTGGCTGGTAGGGATTCACCATTGCCAGATAGTTGGGGCGAGCTTGAGGCGGAGGTACCGCCGCAGCTTGGCCCTGATTGACTTGCGCGTTCCCTAGCGCAATCAAGACCTCCTCTTTCGTCCGAAGACGATCGCCTACATTGTTCGGTGCGGGGGCGTCCTGCGCACCTTGGGGTTGTTCTCCTACAGCTTGAGCAGGTTCTATGTCATTTGGTGGCACTTCAGTAGTAGTTTGGGGAGCAGGTTGGGTTCTTGATCTACTTCTTGGTGCCATTCTGTTACAAACGGTGTAAATTAGAACGTAATATATTGTCTAGGCAAGTTACTATGAATGTGCTTGTATTTTCACACATAATGCTTGATTGGGCTTCAAAGTAACGCAAGGTTTTGTTTTATTTTGTTTAAATGAATAAATCTTGTATTTTATTTCCTTAAAAGAAGCTTTTAATACAAGTAGGAGGATGTACAAAAATAGCAATGTTTTCTTAGCAAAAATAGTTTCTACTATAAATAAAATTCCTATCGTCTCTAGGCGTCCTCCGGCAGGGTAGCGGGATCCTCCTCCGGGTCTTCATCCTCCGAGCTTGGCGGTAGTAGGTCGCCAAAGATGATGTTCAAGTCCTCTCCATGAGCATCGACGTGTTCCTTCAGTATCAGGTTTTGCGTAGTGAGGGTTTGAACTTGGCGTTCGAGTTGGTTTATGCGGTGGTGGTCCGCCTCTCTTAAGTTGCCCATGTGGTGTAGATTTGCCTCCAACTGAGCTATGCGATGTTTCATTTGTTCTATGGTTTGTTGAGAGTCAAAGTGAGCGTTCATCATTTTGATCATCAAGTTCATCATATCTTGACTAGCCATCTAGCACAAGGAGAAGATCTAAGTTAGAACGTATCACGCTTCTAAGTTCTCTAAGTTTAGGCAATGTTGTATGCACATGCAAATGATGATTCCCCCCCAAAAACAATTCATGCAATATATATTTTTTTCGAATTTCCATGGGGTTTAAAAGTAAAAATTCATTTCCATGGAACGAATGCTTTAAAAATTTAAAATAATAGTTAAAATCCTTGGACCTCTATATTGGGTCAAAAATAATTATAATTTGGGCTCAAAAATAATTTTGGGCTAGGAAATTTTATAAATAATAATTTGGGCTTCTATAATAATAATAATTTAAAAATGATCATGGTTTAAAAATAATAGTTTAAAAATAATAATCTAATAGTTTAAAAATAATAATACTAATTTAAAAATAAGCCGGGCTCTGATACCAACTTGTAATACCCCCGTTTTTGGTCACCCAGGTCGGGATGTCACCGCCACACCTCCCTAGTAAGACACGGTTTCTCCGAGCTTACTAAAGAGATGCAAGGCTAGGTATTGCAGTATTTAAAATATTTAAAACAAATAAAATAGCCCATTCAATATAAATTCAAAATAAATATCATAATGCAGTGGAATAATAGTATCTAAGTATAAGTATTGCAGCGAAAAATGTAAATAGGGCCAACATGGCCAAAACACAGGTTACACAGGCCCGTTCATACTATAGCCAAATGCAAGAATTTAAAATATAAAGTTTCCCAAAAATTCCCCATGCATATACGTGCTCATGCTCATTCCACATACTCTGTAAGAAAAAGGAGATAAATGGTTTGGTCTGCACAACTTGCTGAGTAAGTTAATACATACATGATCGTGGGGTTTCAAAGCCATTAATTAATATTTAAACAAAAGCATGACAATAATTAATGACCAATTTAATTTAATTAACTAACCAACTTGCATAATTAACTCATGGCTCTAATTAATAGCACATTTAACATAATTTAAATAAAAGCCATAAATAATAATTTAAATGAAGCATTAAATAATTTAAATGGACAATAAATAAATATTTTAACTATCCCCATTACACCCAAGATTTAGTATTTCAAGTATTTCACGATTGCATCGCAATCTCGTTAAGTTTAGCCGGTAGCCCGGCGGCCGCAGCCGTATCTGTCATACCCTGTACCACTCCGGAGCCTCGGGAAACCCATATGGATATTCTCGAGAGTGTAGGCCATATATCCCATGCCGTTTTGGCAACATATCTCAAATTTCGCGCGGGGTCACCATCGTCCATAAAGGCACGAAGTGAATCGTTAGGAGGGCACCCTGCAGAGCACTCACCCCCTAATTTTAATTGATCAAGTTTGTAAGGGAATTTTCCTAAATTCTGATTTCATGTATTTATTTCAAAAGAGTCTTCTACTCGTTTAAACCTTAAAGGCTAATTTCACCGTTTCAATAAGATTTCAAGATTTGACTTGGTCAAAACCATTGTTTACTCCAAAATTAACTAAAAATCAGGTTTAAGTCCAAAAATTCTAAAATTTGACCTGTGACTTGAAAACACAGAGATGAACAAGTTTTATGTTTTAAGTTTTTCGATCCGAGTTACGGAAGTAAGTCAAAAACGTCAATCTTTATCAGGATGATAATATGTCCGAATTTTCTACACAGCAGTTTCAAAATTTCAAGATATACCATAGCAAACTAAATCCAAATTTGATGAAATTTTACAGGGAGATACTTAAGACATATATCTATAACTTTCATGTTCGACTAAAGTTCTGAATCGGTCTAGATCTATTGTCAAAAATGTCTACAAGATCGGACTAAAGTTCTGTCAAGATTTCAAGATTTAAATTTAGAATAGTTCGGTTTGGGATCAATTTCAAATAATAAAAATTAATGAAAAATTATGAAATTTTTATAGGAGATAGATCTATTCTTAAGAACATTTTTTGTGTTTTAAGTTTTCTCGTTTTAACAGGTTTAAGGGTTCGGAAAAATCGTGCAAGAATGCTGCGCCATGGGTTTTCTTCGTGTTGACAGATTTTAGGTTTCTTGATTAGATCGTTATGTTAGGAGTGTTTTAATTCGCCCAAAACCATAGTAAGATTAATTTACTGATTTGTGGTCGTCCCGGCTCGTCGATTCGGAGGCGTGACTTCCAGTCCACCGTTTATCTCCTCGGTTTGTCGGGTTCTTCGTTCTAGATCCGGTTCGGGGTGTAGAAAAGAAAAGGATGAAGTTAGGATTTGTTTTCGAATCAAGAATGTAAAGAGATCGGATCTGAACTTACCACAACGTTAGAGGCCTTCCAATTTTCGTTCAAGATAGTCCCTTTGCTCAGTTTCGTGCCTCCGACGACTCCGGATTTAGGGTTTATCGGGTAGAGAGATTTCGTAGGGTTTGAAATGTGTTCGGGGTTACTTGAGAGGGTTATTTATAAATGTGAAGGACTCTAAGGGAAGGACTCTAAGGGCGTTCAAGGTCTGCCCCAATGAGTCTTGAGCTGCAAGGTGAGCAACCGAAGTCGAAAAATCCGGATTCGGGCGAGAAAATCTCGCACGGGTTGTTACTGCCCGTGGCGCGGGGTTGGCGCGCCGAATAGGAGAAACCCCGCGCGGCCACCGCACGGTCTCCACCTGGACTTCGGTCCGGGCGGGTCGTGCGATCCGTCGGGCATTTCCTCCTCTCTTTCGGACTTCTATCCCTCTATGTTCTCGGATTCCGATTTCCGGGATATTTTCGGGCTCCTATTCCCTATCTTAATTATTACTCGGGTCTAGATTTAATATTGGCCTCGAATTCTCAAGTCCATTAGTGTCGGGTTCCCTTGTACAATTTATTTGATTAATTTATCTTTGGCTTTACGGGTATTGGAAATTTAATTCCTTCTTAAATTAAATTCCATTTCTCATTTCCTTATCTATGTATTATGTTTATTCATTTATTATATTTATTTATTGTTATTGTTTTGTTTATTGTTTATTTATTTATTTACTTTATTTATTTAGTTACTTTATGTTGCAAAATTCTCGAGTATTACAAAGACACTCCAAGTTTAATGAATAATTGATGGATCAAGCATCGAGCAAGAATAACCAAGTGTTTCATAAAGTAGTAAATAAATTTTACTAAGAGCGACACCTTACCGACAAGAAGAGTGGGATTTATTAAGGATTGATGGTATACTCAAAGGAAACCTATCAATTTAACTGGATTATTAAAAGCCTTAATAAAATAGCATAATTAATGTATTTTTCAAGACATATCCCGAATGCCTTTTGGGACATAATAAAAATATGAGTAATTAAGGAATGAGTAAATAAGATAGTCTATTTTTATCTTCCTAGGAAGGGAATAAAACATGGAGCCGCTAGCATATTCCGATAGAGAAAGCGTCGAAAGAAAAATGAACCAACCCAAAATTGACCAACATATTAAATCATTCAGAAACATCAACGGGATTAAATTGGACGATTCTTGCAACAAGGAATATATTCTAAAGAGACTAGGCGGGTATCAAGGGTAAATGATCGAGGCTAATTGAAGAAAATTGTAATTAATAGATAACACGATGAAAGATTTTTCTATAAAATATAATTTTAGTAAATGGAGTAATATTTAATCCTGAATCACTTTTAAGTTTTGCCGTGAGGCTTCGAGGGCGAAGCCTTATTTTAAGGAGGGTAGACTATAATACTCCGTAAAAATTTTAAATAGAAATTTAAATTTTAATAAACAAATATTCAAAAATTCTCATAAATAAATTTTTTTTAGAAGATAAAAGGAAATAATATTTGTTTTTAAAGTGCGAATTTATTTAAATCAGTCTTAGCTGAGAATTTAATTTGAGGAATTAAAAACTTTTAAGTCCGAGACTATTAAATTAGCATAATAAGTGTTAATTTATAAATTATCAAGAGTTTATTTAAGTCCCCCAATTTTTGGATACGAGTTGGGTTAAACATGTCTAAAAGCAAATTAAGTATTACCAAATTATCCGACGAGGGTACCAGATAGAAATATAATTTAACGACCAAAATAGATGAGCTTATGAAATATTAGAGTCTAAATAAATATTACCAGGCATGAGTAAAGTGATGAACTAAATAATCACGGACGGAATAAAACACTTAGCCAATTAAGTTATGGAATTCGGGGACAAACCAATTTTTAATTAGCAAAACGTTTAATTATTATTTTCCAAGACCTCGACCAATTTGCCGAAGGAGACTAACTACTAAGTGAGTTAAACCCATTGATTTGTTTATAAGTAATTGGGTTAAATAATAATACACTTGATTATTGTGACAAGGAAATCCACCACTAGGTAATTTAAATCCATTAATCCACTAAACTATATTACGATAGTAAGATTAAATATTGAATTAAGATATTATTAATTAAGTTCTTGACGAATAAGAATTTAAATCCTAAAATCGCGTAATGGGCAAACATCGGGAATTTTTGAGTTAATGTTGCATTAAATAATTCCGGACTCAAATTATATTACAATATTAATCATTAAGATTAGATTAAGAATACTTAACCAATTGAATATAAAATTACAAGTGATCGCTTAGTGATTAATTGTTCGGATTAAAGAATTTAAAGTTTAAATCATTTGTGCTAATGGTGGCAAATTAATAGATTAGCTAATCCATTAAATAACACTAGACATGGATTAGGCTATAAAATTAAGTCCTCACTATAAAATTAAAATATTTAACCCATATAATTATTGGGAATTGCCCGACCGTTAATATGTGAATTTTCCAAATTACTCGACTAACTATACCGGATAATTAAATTATTAAGTCCACAACTTAGATTAATTTGTCAATTAAGTCCATAAGTGGGTATTTTTAAATTGGGCTAGACCTAGTAAGCAAATTTGGAAGATGAATTAATTGAACCCAACACAAGCCCAAGCCTACTAACTAACCCTAAGCCCAAACACAAAACCCTAACCCTAAAAAATTAGGGTTGTCGCCGCCGCCCTCGCCGCCGGCGAGCCTCCTGCCGGCCACCACCGCGTACGGCTACCACCTAAATTTCCTTCCCGATCCATTTCCTCCACAATCCGGCCGCCACCGCGCCTCCATCGCCCCCACCACGGCCTCCGCGGCCCCTGCCCACTGCCTCCGCCACCAGTAGCGGCCGTGCCGCCGTCGTCCGCCGCCTCCCTCCCCTCAAATCTCCTCAAATCCTCCTTTTGCACCACCTCCGGCCATCATCACTACCACCATCACCTTCACCATTTTCAAAATCACCACCACCACCACAATTTCTCCGCCCTCATCTCGGCACCACCACCACGAGCCCCTCCCCTTTTCCGTCACCGCACCACCAGACACGGCTATCCACCTCCACCATCTCTCCCATTTCCCTCCTCTCCATCCTCCACCACAACCGCGGCCTATCGCCGCCACCACCAATGCCGTAGATTGAAACTTGTATATTGACAATATCCGGATAAAAATGATGAATTTTAGGGTTAGGTAAATGATGATTAGAGGGATAGCAAGATGGAAGATGATGAAAAACAAGAACACACACAAGAAGATGGATTTAATATAAGATGATGAAACTAAATTGTAAGATAAGGATAAGAAAGCTTATGAATAAAGGGTAGCCGAACTTGCCAAGGGAAGTGAGTCGAGCTCAAGATAAATGGCTTCCTTCAAGTGCATCATTCATTGACAAATCCATCGAGCAAGCTTCCAAACTTGATGGCGTGAAGGAAATGAGCATGAGCCTAAGACAAACACGGTTGGGAGAGAACACTTTTGAGAGAGTGTTCTCGGTTTTGAACTTTGAAAATAAGAGTGATTGATTTCAAATTTAGCAAAGTTGTGTACAATGGTGTGGGAGGACATATATATATAGTCCAAGCCATATGGAAAGAAATAAAAATACAGAAAAATATATTATTGAGCTCAAAATAGCCAAATTACAAAAGTGATGCGGTCTAGACAGTTGATGCGGTCTAATGAGGCAATGCGGTTTAGACCGCATCGATACAAAAAGACCGCATGCATTGAAAATGAAGTCTTCTCCGTATTCTGGGATGATGCGGTCTAGGCGATGCGGTGTGGTTTAGACCGCATCCGTTGACCTTGACCGCATGTCTTCAATTCGGACTCTTCTCATTTTTAGCTGATGCGCTCTAAGTGATGCGGTGCGGTTTAGACCACATTGGTCAGACGCATCCGTTGACTTTTGACCGCATGTCTTCAATTCGGATTTGTCTTCGCATTTTGGGCAGATGCGGTCTAGGCCATGCGATGCAGTTTAGATTGCATCCGAGAGACTGCATCGCATCCTTGGTCTTGGCTGCTTCAACACAAAATGGGGCATGCAGTTAAAGTGATGCGGTTTAGGGTGGTGTGGTTTAGACCGCATCCCATAGACCGCATGCACTAGACCACATGTACTGGTTTTGGACTCCTCTTCCTGAAATGATTTGATGCGGTTTGTCGAGTTTGGCTTGATGCGGTCTAGACCGCATGTGATAGACCGCATCATTTCTGAAAATTTTCCAAGTGTTGGAGTTTTTCGACCTCTTCATGCTTGTGGGCTCCTTTGTGCATCCTGAGGCCTTCTTCCAGCTTTATTTAATTCCAAGGTAGGGAATCCATGTTAATGGATTCCGAGCTTGTCCGGTCTTGATCTATCCGGATCATTATTTGCAGTCTTTGGGCTTCATGGGGCTCCAGATGATCTATTTCCTGCAAGAAAAATTTATACAATGCATCAAAAAGTTTCTTGACCCTTTGTTTGGATACTGGGCCTTCGGGGATTATCGGAATAATTAATCCGTTGGTTCTGGCGACTACACCAACCACCACCATTAATAAAAAAAAAAGAAAACAAAGAAAACAAAAAAAAAGAGAAAGAGAAGAATGGAGGAGCAGGGACAGAGGGACAGACCGGGACAGAGAGAGATCCGAGTGTGGGAGAGAGGAGGAGAGCCGTGGAAGAAGGAGGAGCCCACCGTCGAGCCTCCGCCGCCGCCTGTCGCTCGCCCATCGCCGCCGCTGCCTCCAAACCGAGCCTCAATCTTGCCGCCGCTCAATGCCACGGCCGAGCTGTAATACCCGGGATCTTTATAGCGCTCAACAAATAAAATAAATGTATTTCCGAGAAAGAAATAGTTTATCACAATAAATTATTGCTCGGCAATGAAATGCCGATAAATTCAAAAATTCAAAATGGAATAAAAGAGGGAAAGGAAGCCCGAAGACATTCCAGGAATCGAGTCAAAAGAATTGAAATTAAATTCAAGAAAGAAAAGAATTTTAATTCCAAGAACCCGAGAAGTCGGAAATAATTTAATTAGATTATTGCACGGGAGTCGAAAGACGACGAATTCAAGCCAACGGACTCAAACTCGATGGATTCAAGATTTCGAATATGAAATTCATTGGAGTCGAAACAAATTTAAGAAAGGAATCGTAACCCGAGAACGACCCGAAAAGTCGAGCCCGAAAACGTAGAAGGACAGAAGTCCGAAAGAGATGAGAAAAGGGCCCGACGGATCGCACGACCCGGCCCAGGCCGCAGCCCAGGCCGGAGCCGCGCGGGAACGCGCCACGAGCGCGCCAAGCAGCAGACAACTGCAAATCGCGCGATCATGGCGATTTCTTGCCAAAATTACGTCTCCCGACTTTGGTAACTAAATCGGACGAGTGGGGAAGATTTTACCCGACCTAGAGCTGCCTCCCCCACTCTATTCACCATTGAGCAGCCCCCCAAACACCCACAATCTCTCCCAAAGCCAAACACCTCTCCGACGAACTTCCGGCAACCTCCCGACGAGTATTCCGGCAAAGACGGGACGAGCGAGACAAGGCCACTGCCTTCTAGGACCTTGGTAAGTTGTATTATTGTGTGTAGCTCGTCCATAAGTCACAAAAACTCGAAATCTAACCATCTTTCCTTTGCCACGATTTCACGTCGGGGGACGAACAAAAAGCGATCGGAGAAGTTGGCCGTTCGTCGCGACCTTAGGACGTCCGGAAATCCCTTACCGTGACCCTATTCTCCAACTATGTAAGTTAAGACCTTACTCACCAATTTTTGTGGTTTATTGTTGTTTAAAACTTAAGATCTAGTCACGAAACAAAATCGGTTTTCAAAAACCCTATTTTCGTCCAATTTCAAAAACTCGCCTAAAACTCGACCTTCGGGAATTCAAACCGAAAACTTTTCAACATAGATTTTGTTCCTAAGACTTTAATCTAACTTGTGTCCAAATTTCAGCCATTGACATAAAGATTTGCTATTCCGAATCGCGCCGTAAACTTTCTGTGACAAATCAAACGTTTAATATTGTTGACAGATTTACTTACTCGACTTGATGCATGTTTTTCACCCGTTTTTAGAATGATTCAACTTTGCCTTTCTAAACAAAAGTTGTAGATAATTGTATCTATATTATGCATATAAAATTTCATGAATTTTGGAGTTCATTTTGATATGTCAAAATGGCCGATTTTCAGAACTGTTAAAATCATCTTTTGAGTCCGCACGTATACAGCGTGTTGTGGTCGATTTTTGAACATCTAAAATTCATTATTTCCAAAATCTTAAAACATGAAAGTTGTTCATTAATGTGTTGTGTATCTCCTGTAAAAATTTCGGATCAATTGGCTTTGAAATGAATTTTTAATCGGCGTCATACAAAACTGTGACGAAATCAGTTTTTGGGACAGAATTTATCCTTTTGCAAAGAACTCGAAATTTGACTCTCTTCGAAACCTTATTTCCAAAAACTTAAAACATGAAAGTTGTTCGTGTGTGTGTTTTTGAGCTACTGTGTAAATATCAGAATTTTTGGTGTAAAGATGAATTTTTAATTAAGAAAGGCGTAAACTGCCTCGAATCGGATTTTTCGAACTTGAGAAAACTCGAACTACGAAACGCGATATCGAATAATTTTGATAACATTGAAATACGAACTTTCGAAAAATCCCGTTAACTAGGCTGAGCCGATCTTCATGCTATCATTATCTTTGAGACTGCCTCGTTAGTGGTCTCCTTACTATCTGAGATTGCCTCGTTAGTCATCTCGCGCGCTGTGTTTTGGATCGCCTCGTTAGTGGTCCTACTATCTTTGAGACTGCCTCGTTAGTGGTCTCCCATTATTTGGACTGCCTCGTTAGTGGTCCTACGATTTGAGATTGCCTCGTTAGTGATCTCCTTACTATGCCAAAACGGCAGTTGTGCACATGGCCTGCCAAATCGGCAGTGGGAAATACACGGCCTGCCCGAGTGGCAGTGAAACCGCTTGAAAGGCCTGTCAAATGACAGTTGACATACATGACTGTCAAATTGACAGTGGATACACACGGCTTCCCGAAATGACAATCGAGATACATGGCTAGCCAAAACGGCAGTCAATACTGATATGGCTGCGGCCGCCGGTTCACCGGCTAACTGATTATGATTTTTTGAGATTTCCTCGTTAGTGATCACCCTTGTGTGGTGTCCTCTTCTTAGTTTGCGGGATAAAATATAAAAGACTTGTGTGAGTGTTTAATTATGCTTAAATCTTATTTGCCATGTTTTTAAATTATACATCTAAATTGCGTTCTTAAATTTGCTTTTAAATTACGCTTTTAAATTAAGTCTTTTAATTATGTATTTTCGTCTTGAATAAATTAATCATGTTCTTCCGCTGCGAATAAAATATGAATTTTAAATTAATTTCGTAACGCATGAAAAGTGTAATATTAATTAAACAGATGTAACCCCCTTAAATTGTTTTGTTAGGGATTAACTTACTCAGTATTTTATATACTGATAAAACCCTTTGTTCATTTTTCCATTACAGAGTACGGAGCATGATCATGCATCGGGGGATCACTTTGGGCATTTATTTATTTGTTTTACATGACTTGCATACGGGCTTGTTAACCCAAGTTTTGGCCATGTCGGCCCTGTATTTTAATTTCCGCTGCAACTTATTATTTTTATTATCATGTATGGATGATATTACATTATTATTTTTAAGTAATTCCGGACTTGCTTTTAAAACTTTTTCCAACATCTATAGCCTTGCATCTCTTTAGCAAGCTCGGAGAAACCGTGTCTTGCTAGGGAGGTGTGGCGGTGGCACCCCGGCCTGGGTTATCAAATCCGGGGTGTTATAGAGTGGTATCAGAGCCCGGAAATATTTTTAAATTATTATTATTATTTTGGCCAATATAGAGGCCAAGGATTTTTAAACAAATATTAATATTATTTTTTAATTTTTAAGTACCATTATTATTATTTTTAAATTTTAAGTTTTATTTCCATGGAACAAAATTTATTTTAAACCCATGGAAAATATTTATATATGCATAGAAATTTTTTCCAACAAGTTTTTAAAGTTACGAAAATACTTTTCGGGGTTGGGGTAGCATTGTATAAAGCATACATGCATTCGCATACATACATACATGAATATCGCGCTAATTTTTTTTATGGGAATTAACAGTGTCAAAACTCTAACCTTCAAATTGGTCATGACCTTGACTTAGAAGCGTTTGCTTTAAACTAATTTTGCCTCAGTCTTAGAATTTGATCACCTAAGTTTAGCATTCTCCTATCTATTACCTCTTTCCAATCCTACCTTATAGATTTTCTTGAACGCTAACTTTCCTTAGATTAGAAACTCATCTTCACGTGCGTTGATAACAGAGGATGGCACCTAGGGGAAGACCAAGGAATGTAATCCCAAACAACACTGACTCTGACCTCCCCAACATGCCAAACAACAATGAGATTCCTCAGAATATGGATGAGCGTCTAAGGACGGTTGAGGAAGTTCTCGTAGTATTAGGAAATGCTGAAGTTCAACGTGCACAAGCGGGTGTACCACCAATGGTAACCCGAGTCAACTACTTAGCCTTGCTAAACCCTTACCAACCACCCCACTACACCGGCGAAGAGGACCCGGCTCAGCTAGAGGAATGGATACGGACGTTCGATAAGCTGTTGAACGCCGTAAAGTGTCCCGAAAGGGAAAAGGTCCACGTAGCCTCATATTACTTAGGAGGCGAGGCGGATGAATGGAGGCAAGCCTCCCAAGGGAAACTGGCGGAGTACGACGAGCCCTACACATGGTCAGAATTCACGGATCTACTTAGGGATCATTTTTTATCCCATGAGCACGAAGGCTGCCATGTACGAGGAATTTCTGACACTGAGGCAAGGAGGAAAAACGGTCCAAGAATACTATAACCATTTCAAGGAGTTGGTGCGGTTCGCGCCGAGACTGGTGCCAACTGATGTAGAGAAGGCACAGAAGTTCGAGACGGGACTGAACCTATCTATTAGAGAGGTGATCACGGGCGAGCACTATCTTGACCTACAAGTTGTGTATGATCGTGCAGTAGCGGTTGCACGAGTTCAAGGACTGAAACGGAAACCGGTAGGTGGGACTAACCAAGGATCACAAGGAGGATACAAGAGGAATAAGGACCATGTCCGTAGAAACTCGAACCAACCACATCAAAACGACAATGGACGAAACAAGGGGATAGTCTTTAACCATGCTGACTATGCGCCACCATGTCCAAAGTGTGGTAAACCACACTATGCGAGAGGATGCCCTCAGCCTGGAGCATGCTTTCGGTGCAGTCGACATGGACATCGGCTGCGTGACTGCCGGACGCGAATAGAAAACATAAACAGGAGAGAGGACGTGACCACTCGGCCCAAGCAACCGTAAGAAGTTTACAAGCATCAATAACGGCATCATTTTTTAGTTCGACTCGATGAGTCGTATCCAATAAAAAAATAAACAAATTCAAATTGTTTTGAACTACGTGATGACTTGATCCCTTCACGGGGTACGTAGGCAACTTGGAAATTTCAATTCTGAGTTCAATCGAATAATAACAAACAACAACACACAATAATACAATCACACAACCAAACAATGTCCGAGATCGCGAGGAGCTAACGCCCAACTTCGAGGACGAAATTGATTCCTAAGGGGGAGAGGATGTAACACCCGAGAAATTTAATTCATGTTCAAAGGAATGGAATTAATTTCTCAAAATTTAGGAAGACGTTTATCCTTGAGGAGGGTAAATGGAAATACCCCAACAATAAAGTTGAATGAAAAAGTTAAAGAGCGGGTACAACTTCGGGGACGAAGTTGATTCTTAAGGGATGTAGACTGTAATACACGGGATTTTTATAGCGCTCAACAAATAAAATAAATGTATTTCCGAGAAGGAAATATTTTATCACAATAAATTATTGCTCGGCAATGAAATGCCGATAAATTCAAAAATTCAAAATGGAATAAAAGAGGGAAAGGAAGCCCGAAGACATTTCAGGAATCGAGTCAAAAGAATTGAAATTAAATTCAAGAAAGAAAAGAATTTTAATTCCAAGAACCCCCAGAAGTCGGAAATAATTTAATTAGATTATTGCACGGGAGTCGAAAGACGACGAATTCAAGCCAACGGACTCAAACTCGACGGATTCAAGATTTCGAATATGAAATTCATTGGAGTCGAAACAAATTTAAGAAAGGAGTTGTAACCCGAGAACGACCCGAAAAGTCGAGCCCGAAAACGTAGAAGGACAGAAGTCCGAAAGAGATGAGAAAAGGGCCCGACGGATCGCACGACCCGGCCCAGGCCGCAGCCCAGGCCGGAGCCGCGAGGTCGCCGCGCGAGAATGCGCCACGAGCGCGCCAAGCAGCAGACAGCTGCAAATCGCGCGATCATGGCGATTTCTTGCCAAAATTACGTCTCCCGACTTTGGTAACTAAATCAGACGAGTGGGGAAGCTTTTACCCGACCTAGGGCTGCCTCCCCCACTCTATTCACCATTGAGCAGCCCCCCCCAAACACCCACAATCTCTCCCAAAGCCAAACACCTCTCCGACGAACTTCCGGCAACCTCCCGACGAGTATTCCGGCAAAGACGGGACGAGCGAGACAAGGCCACTGCCTTCTAGGACCTTGGTAAGTTGTATTATAGTGTGTAGCTCGTCCATAAGTCCCAAAAACTCGAAATCTAACCATCTTTCCTTTGCCACGATTTCACGTCGGGGGACGAACAAAAAGCGATCGGAGAAGTTGGCCGTTCGTCGCGACCTTAGGACGTCCGGAAATCCCTTACCGTGACCCTATTCTCCAACTATGAAAGTTAAGACCTTACTCACCAATTTTTGTGGTTTATTGTTGTTTAAAACTTAAGATCTAGTCACGAAACAAAAATCGGTTTTCAAAAACCCTATTTTCATCCAATTTCAAAAACTCGCCTAAAACTTGACCTTCGGGAATTCAAACCGAAAACTTTTCAACATAGATTTTGTTTCTAAGACTTTAATCTACCTTATGTCCAAATTTCAGCCATTGACATAAAGATTTGCTATTCCAAATCGCACCGTAAACTTTATGTGACAAACCGAACGTTTAAAATTGTTGACAGATTTACTTACTCGACTTGATGCATGTTTTTCACCCATTTTTAGAATGATCCAACTTTGCCTTTCTAAACAAAAGTTGTAGATAATTGTGTCTAGATTATGCATATAAAATTTTATGAATTTTGGAGTTTATTTTGATATGTCAAAATGGCCGATTTTCAGAACTGTTAAAATCATCTTTTGAGTCCGCACGTATACAGCGTGTTGTGGTCGATTTTTGAACATCTAAAATTCATTATTTTCAAAATCTTAAAACATGAAAGTTGTTCATTAATGTGTTGTGTATCTCCTGTAAAAATTTCGGATCAATTGGCTTTGAAATGAATTTTTAATCGGCATCATACAAAACTGTGACGAAATCAGTTTTTGGGACAGAATTTATCCTTTTGCAAAGAACTCGAAATTTGACTCTCTTCGAAACCTTATTTCCAAAAACTTAAAGCATGAAAGTTTTTCGTGTGTGTGTTTTTGAGCTACTGTGTGAATTTCAGAATTTTTGGTGTAAAGATGAATTTTTAATTAAGAAAGGCGTAAACTGCCTTGAATCGGATTTTTCGAACTTGAGAAAACTCGAACTACGAAACGCGATATCGAATAATTTTGATAACATTGAAATACGAACTTTCGAAAAATCCCGTTCACTAGGCTGAGCCGATCTTCATGCTATCATTATCTTTGAGACTGCCTCGTTAGTGGTCTCCTTACTATCTGATATTGCCTCGTTAGTCATCTCGCGCGCTGTGTTTTGGATCGCCTCGTTAGTGGTCCTACTATCTTTGAGACTGCCTCGTTAGTGGTCTCCCATTATTTGGACTGCCTCGTTAGTGGTCCTACGATTTGAGATTGCCTCGTTAGTGATCTTCTTACTATGCCAAAACGGCAGTTGTGCACATGGCCTGCCAAATCGGCAGTGGGAAATACACGGCCTGCCCGAGTGGCAGTGAAACCGCTTGAAAGGCCTGTCAAATGACAGTTGACATACATGACTGTCAAATTGACAGTGGATACACACGGCTTCCCGAAATGACAATCGAGATACATGGCTAGCCAAAACGGCAGTCAATACTGATATGGCTGCGGCCGCCGGTTCACCGGCTAACTGATTATGATTTTTTGAGATTTCCTCATTAGTGATCACCCTTGTGTGGTGTCCTCTTCTTAGTTTGCGGGATAAAAAATAAAAGACTTGTGTGAGTGTAACACCCCGGTTTTGGTAACCCAGGCCGGGATGCCACCGCCACACCTCCCTAGCAAGACACGGTTTCTCCGAGCTCACTAAAGAGATGCAAGGCTATGGTTTTTCAGAATTTAAAATATTCAAACAGCCCGTTCATAAATAAATTAAAAATACTACATCAGAGTTGCAGCGAGAATATAAAGTACGCAGCGGAAGTAAAGTGTATGCAACGGAATTTAAAATATAGGGCCGACATGGCCAAACCACGGGTTAAACAGACCCGTTCATGCAAGTCACGTAAAATAAATAATTAAGTATCCAAAATGATCCCCCAATGAGTGATCATGCTCCGTACTCTGTAACAGAAAAAAAAATGAACAACGGTTTTTATCAGTATTATAAAATACTGAGTAAGTCAATCCTTACATAGCAATAAAGGGGTTAGATTTTTAATAATTAAGATAAAACTTTTTGCCATGCATAAAAACATTTTTATTTTAAAAAAAATGCGAATATAATTGCATACTTTAAAGACACATTTAATTTCATAATTTAAAACTTAAGCATGGGCAATTATTTAAGACATGATTTAAAAACATGAAAAACGCCGTAAGTAAGTAAATAAAAATTTGAGCTTTTAAAAATTCACCCCGATACGCCACCATCTCAACAATATTTAATTTAGCCGGCAATCCGGCGGCCGCAGCCAGTTTCATAAAATCTGAGCTTTTTAATATATATTTCCCGTTACGCCATCATCTCAACAATATATATCATTTAGCCGGTGATCCGGCGGCCGCAGCCAATATCAATAATATCATTTAGCCGGTGCTCCGGCGGCCTCAGCCAATTTCATAAGTATCATCTCATTTAGCCGGTATTCCGGCGGCCGCAGCCGATTCGCCATACCCAGTACCACTCCGTCGAGCCTCGAGTAACCCATACGGATACACTCGAGAGGGTAGGCCGTTGGTCTCTTGTGACCAAATACGCCATATCCAGTACCGCTCCGTCAAGCCTCGAGTAACCCACACGGATACACCCGAGAGGATAGGCCCAAAAATATAAGATGCCGTTTTGGCAATCTTTCGCGCGTAATCATCATTGCCGTTTTGGCACAAAATGAATAATTAGGAGGGCACCCTGCAGAGCAATCTCCCCCTAATTTTATATAACCAATGTAACCGATATCGTTTCAACTTTAGTGTAACGGGATTTCCAAAAATACAGCTTTATCGTATCACTAGATTTCGATCGTTGTTTAGGAATTTCAAATCTCACAAGTTTAAAACCGATCGATGTCACAGTTTACGCCTTTTCAGTTTAAAAATCCATTTCTTAAGCGATTGATCTGAAATTTTCACAGTAGCTCAAAAACATCCCAATGAACAACTTTCATGTTTTGAGTTTTTCGGAAAAATGATGGGAAGCATGTCAAAAATCAAGTTTTCTACACAAATAGTATGCTGTCAGGATTCAGGTTTGACATCTGTCAAAGATTTGACTTTTTAACATATCAAATGAACTCCAAAAATTCTGAAAATTTACAGGCACTTAAAAGACACCAAAATAAACAAGTTTTATTAGAGGCAAATTATGCAAATTCATCGCGGATTAAGTCAGATTAATCCACTAAGTTCGGTCTTAAAATCTGTCTCAGTTTTCGAAAGGTTCATGCACCACAGAATATGTTCGACGCGGTTTGGGATAGCAAATCTTAATGAAAGTGCATGAAATTTTACAGAGGTATTCAAGACTCATAGATCTACAACTTTTGTTTAGATCATGAAGATTGGTTCGGACTAGAAATGATAGAAATAAGCTCATCAAGTTCGGTTATGAAATCTGTCAACTTTTGAAAATTCTTAAAAACGCAGAATATGTCCGACTTGATTTGGGGTATCAAAACTTGATGAAAAATTCTGAAATTTTTACACAGTATAGCTTAAGATCTTAGAATCAAAATCTTAGTTTTGAGTTTTTAGGTTTGAACGCTCGAAGTAAGAGTTTTGGTCGGATTTCAGAAAATATGTAGATTGGGGTTTTTAGGTTTGATTTCAACGTTTCGTTTAAGATCCAATGTTTCGGATGTCTTTAAACCACCCATATTGATATGTAAGTTATTAACTTACAGTGAGTGAGTTCTTGAACGTTCTAGAGTTGATCGATTTGTCCAAAATCGCCACGAACGGATCTACGCAACACGTTCTTCTTCTCCTTTGGCAACAATCCAATGCTTGCAAATCCTTGATCTACACCCTACCTTGGTTGGATTTGATTGCCGGAAACTCGTCGGAAAGTCGCCGGAAGTTCGTCGGAAGAGTGTTTGGCTTTTGGGAGAGTTTTTGGAGAGTTTGGGGTGAATGATTGATGAAAATGGCTGAGAATGGGGATGGGATTGATTACATAACATCCAAAAAGATGCCACACCCGTGATAGATCAAGATTCCCACCTTTGGGACCCAAAAAAAATGGCAAAAAGTCCCAAAAACACATAAATCCCGACTGCTACAGTAGCATGCTACAGTAGCGTGCTACAGTAGCATGCTACAGTAACTTTTTTTTTTTTTTTTTTTTTTTTTTTTTAAATTTTTTTTTTTTTATATATATATATATTAAGATTCTTATCTTAAAAAAAATCATAATGTGGGAATTTTTGTGATCTTGTAAGTCATACATAGCTTCAAAAAGGAATATATTCTTTATTTGAAAATGACAAGATATGATTAATATTCCACCCTACAATTTCAAACCATAGTCAAATTATTCCCAATTATATTATGGCATTCTAGAATAATTCATAAAAAAAATATGGGTAGAATGATTAATCAAGGATATATAGAAAATAGATAATTCTCATTATAATTTAAACATGTAAATATATACATGTATATACATGTGTACATGTTTGGAAAGATTATTTCAAGACCAAGGTATATATGTGTATATAAACTTGTATATGGATTTAAAATATTCTATGAACCATATACTTATTACACTTGATATTGAAATCCATATATTTATTTGAAAAGACAAATATATATAATTTTTTTCAAAGTATGTTTTGTAGAAAATAATATACTAATCTTTAAGCACATATTTGAACATATAAATATATATAGATTTGATTAAAAATCTACTTAGTGAATTGATCAAAATATATATATTCATACATATATATCGGGCAATTTCTATGGTATTACAATCTACCCTCCTTAAGAATCAACTTCGTCCCCGAAGTTGCGCGACTTATTGACCGATTGATTGATTGTGGTTGTGTCATTGTGTTTTGTTGTTTGATATTATTCGACTGAACCCAGAATTGAAATTTCCAAGTTGCCTACGTACCCTGTGAAGGGATCAAGTCATTACGTAGTTCAAAACAATTAGAATTTGTTCATTTGGGATACAAAATATTCGGGTCGTTACATCCTCTCCCCCTTAAGATTACAGTTATGTCCCCATAACTGCGGTTGCACCGTTTTGGAATAGGGTCGGGTAACGCTCCTTCATGTCGGATTCTAACTCCCATGTCGCCGTTTCACTTTCATGGTTCGACCAAAGAATCTTGACCATTCTCACGGCTTTGTTCCTTGTTACTCTCTCCTTAACATCGAGTATTCGTACCGGAATTTCCTCATAGCTCAAGTCATCATCCAATTCAATTCCTTCCGGTTGGAGTACATGGGTCGGATCGTGCACATACTTCTTCAATTGTGATATGTGGAACACGTTGTGAACTCTAGCCAATTGTGGCGGTAAGGCTAGACGATATGCTAAATTCCCGACTTTTTCTAGAATTTCATAAGGTCCTATATATCGAGGGCTTAACTTTCCTCGTTTGCCAAAACGCATAACCCCCTTCATCGGTGATATCTTTAACATGACCTTATCCCCAACTTGAAATTCTAGGTCTTGCCGTCTCACATCGGCATAACTTTTCTGTCGGTCTTGGGCCGCTTTCATCTTTCCTCGAATCACTTTGATTTGTTGGGTCATATCTTCTACGAGTTGTGGTCCTACTATCACTGTCTTATCATTCCCTTCCCAACTCAACGGACTTCGGCACCTTCGACCATACAATGCCTCGAATGGTGCCATGTCGATGCTAGCATGGTAGCTATTGTTGTAGGAAAATTCAATTAGGGGTAAATGATTTTCCCAGCTACCCTTAAACTCTAGGACGCAAGCTCTCAGCATGTCTTCCAACGTTTGGATTGTTCTCTCAGTTTGTCCATCCGTCATTGGGTGGAATGCGGTGCTCATCTTAATCTGCGTACCGAGGGCTTCTTGTAACTTGGTCCAAAAGTGAGAGACAAATCTACTGTCTCTATCGGAGATAATGTCATGTGGTACCCCGTGTCTTCGTACCACATTGTCAATATACGCTCTTGCTAATTGGTCCATGGTCCAAGTGTCCTTCATTGGAATAAAAATGGCCGTCTTCGTTAGCCTATCGACAATCACCCATATCTTATTCATTCCTCTTGGTGATCGTGGTAATCCCGAAACGAAATCCATAGAGATACTATCCCACTTCCAACTCGGGATTTCCAATGGTTGCATCAATCCTAAGGGTTTCTGTCGCACGGCTTTGACCTTTTGGCACGTGAGGCATCTCGCTACAAATTCTGCCACTTCATTCTTCATCCTCGGCCACCAGTAAATCTTCCTCAAATCCTTATATAATTTGTCGCCTCCAGGGTGAACCGAGTAAGGTGTGTTATGCCCTTCTTCCATCAATCTTTGTTTTATCTCCACGCATTTTTGTGGTACACACCATCTTCCCTTGAAACGAATGCTTCCGTCCTCATGGATAGCAAATCCTATTGCCTTCCCGTTGGCAATGTTCTCCTTAATCCTTTCCAACTTTGCGTCGCCCAGTTGGGCGAGTTTGATCTCGTCAAATATGGTTGATTCGACTACCATGGCGTTGACCATTTCATTTACAGTGCCCGAATGCACTAGTTCTAAGCTCAATCTTGCCAAGTCCATATATAATGCCGGCGGAATCACCAACGAATTCGCCACATGTTGGGTCTTCCGGCTTAAGGCATCGGCTACTACGTTGGCCTTCCCTTCGTGGTAAGAAATTTCGAGATCATAGTCCTTGATTAGTTCCAACCATCTCCGTTGTCTCAGATTTAGCTCTTTTTGAGTGAATATGTATTTGAGGCTTTTGTGGTCTGTGAACATCCGACACTTTCTCCCATAAAGGTAGTGTCTCCATATTTTCAGAGCGAACACGACTGCCGCCAACTCCAAGTCGTGCGTTGGGTAGTTCGCTTCATGAGGTTTCAATTGGCGCGAAGCATATGCAATGACTCTCGAGTCTTGCATCAAAACACATCCTAGACCTTCCTTTGAAGCATCACTGTAAACCTCGAAGTCACCATTCTCTGATGGTAGTGCTAGTACGGGTGTACTGGTGAGTCGCTTTTTCAGTTCTTGAAACGCGGACTCACACTCACTGGTCCAGTCATATTTTACCCCTTTCTTCAACAGCTGGGTCAACGGGCGTGCAATTTTTGAGAAGTCCTTCACAAATCGCCTATAATAACCAGCTAGCCCAAGGAAGCTCCGTATTTCAGTTGGACTCGTCGGCGATACCCATTCCGTCACCGCCGAAATTTTTGCCTGATCCACTGAAACTCCAGTGGCGGATACTATGTGCCCAAGGAATGCTACTTCCTTCAACCAAAAGTCGCATTTGGATAGTTTGCCATAGAGTTGGTTCTTGCGCAAAATCCCTAACACTTGGTGCAAATGTTGGGAATGCTCCTCCTCGCTTCTCGAGTAGATCAGGATGTCGTCGATGAACACCACGACGCTTTGATCTAACAATTCTCTAAATACATCGTTCATGAGGTTCATGAACATTGCAGGTGCATTTGTTAACCCAAAGGATAATACTGTGAACTCGTAGTGTCCGTAACGAGTTCGGAATGCCGTCTTCGGGATATCCTTCTCCGCAATCCTCAGCTGGTGATAACCGGATCGCAAGTCGATCTTTGAGAACACCGACGCCCCCTTCAATTGATCAAATAAGTCCTCAATCCTTGGTAATGGATACTTGTTCTTGATGGTCACTTGATTGAGTCCTCTGTAATCGATGCAAAGGCGTAGTCCTCCGTCCTTCTTTTTAACAAATAAGACCGGTGCTCCCCACGGGGACGTACTTGGTCTTATGTATCCTTTCTCCAACAACTCTTCGAGTTGTTCCTTTAACTCCTTCATTTCCAGTGGTGCCATACGGTAAGGGGCCTTCGAGACAGGTTCCGTTCCCGGAATGAGATCTATGGTGAATTCAAGATCTCTCTCAGGTGGCATGCCAGGGATGTCTTCAGGAAATACGTCCGGGTATTCTCTCACCACTGGGATGTCGTCAACCTTGCTCTCTTCCGCCTCCAGGTTGTGAACGTAGCATGCATACAACGCGTATCCCTTATGCATTAAGCTACGAAGCTTGAGAGCGTTAACAACCTTGTTGCTCCTCTTAGGGGGTTGAGAGTAAAAGATGACTCTCTTTCCCCTACCTTTCGACAAGGTGATCTTCTGCTTTTGACATTCTATTACCGCTTTATACCGGGTCAACCAATCCATTCCCAGTATAACGTCGAAGTCCCTTAAATTAAATTCTACCAAGTTTGCGAAAAATTCTATGTTCTTGATAACTATCGGAATCCCGTTATAACGTTTAGAGCATGGTACTACCTCTCCTGATGGTAGTTGAATTTCTAAGTTAATCAGTTCGCACTTAGGTAGATCTAGTTCAGATAAGACTCTTGATGATATAATCGAACAACTAGCTCCTGAGTCAAACAGAACTTTAAGGGGTGTACTTAAAACATGGAATGTACCTGCCATCACGTCACCCTGCATAGGCACATCTGCTTGGTTGATAACATTCAATCTCCCCATGGGCCGTCCTTGGTTGCCCGGCTGATCCCGGTTCGGGTTCTGATTCTGTTGCTGATTTGGATTCTGTGGAGGGCGTTGATTCTGGTTCTGAGGGGGTCTGTACCCTTGATAGTTACCATTCCGTCCATTTTGGTTACGAGGCTGTGCTGGCCCCATAATCAAGTCCTCCCGCTTGGTGATGTTTTCAATTCGAGTCCGGCACTCATTCACCCGATGACCAAATCGACCACACCTGAAGCATGTGCCCTGTTGGGGGCATCCCCTAATCAAGTGAGGTCTCCCACATCTTGGGCATGGTGGCACAGGGTTACCCTGGAAAAAGGTTCTCCCACCATTTCCCCTATTGTTGTTCTGAGGGGGTCTGTTCAGGCCTCCCCGAAAGTTGTTTCCTCCAGAATTGTTACCGGTGCGGTTATCCCTGTTCCTCTTATCTTGCCCCTGAGGTCCCCGGCTGGACTCTCCACTCATCCTCCTCTTCAGTTGTTGCACCCTTGCAACAGCAACTGCACGATCATATACTGCTTGCAAGTCCGGGTAATGGACACCAGTGATCACTTCCCGTATGGTCAAGTTCAATCCCATCTCAAATTTTTGTGCCTTCTCTACGTCTGTCGGTACTAGTCTTGGTGCAAAGCGCACCAACTCCTTGAATCGAGTGTAATACTCTTGTACAGTCT
Organism: Hygrophila difformis; assembly: GCA_030278955.1. Classification (NCBI taxonomy): domain Eukaryota; kingdom Viridiplantae; phylum Streptophyta; class Magnoliopsida; order Lamiales; family Acanthaceae; genus Hygrophila; species Hygrophila difformis. The sequence continues at coordinate 7,807,866 of JAOANR010000011.1, forward strand.
GCCCGCCTTGTTTCAGTGACAAAAACTCCTCGTACATGGCCGCCTTCGTACTCAGGGGGTAAAATCGGTCCCTGAGCAGTTCCATCATTTCAGTCCATGAATAGGGCACATCTTCCTCTTGTATCTTTCCCTGGGTGGCTTGCCACCAGTCGTCTGCTTCACCTCCCAGGTAGTATGAGGCCACATGCACCTTTTCCCCTTCTGGGCACTTAACTGCGCTTAACAACTTGTCGAAGGTCCTAATCCACTCCTCTAGTTTTGCAGGGTCTTCCTCGCCTGCGTAGTGCGGCGGTTGGTATGGGTTCACCATGGCTAGGTAATTAATGCGAGCTTGTGGTGGAGGTGCCGCAGCCGCTTGGCCTTGGTTCACCTGCGCGTTCCCTATCGCAATGAGAACCTCTTCTAGAGTGCGTAGGCGATTACCTATGTTGTCTGGTATAGGGCCTGCTGGCTCTTCCTGAGCGTGTACACCCACGTTTGGTATCGGCATGTCAGGTTGCCTAGGTATTTCGTTGGTATTGGGAGGAATGGGCTGGACGCGCGGTCTCCCTCTCGGTGCCATTCAAAATAGGATCCTCCTATCATTTCTAGGCGTCCTCCGGCACAGTGGTGGGATCCTCCTCCGGATCTTCCTCCACCGGGCTTGGCGGTAGTAGGTCATCGAAAATGTGGTTCAAGTCATCCCCATGAGCATCAACAAGCTCCTTTAAACATAGATTTTGTGTAGTGAGGTTTTGGATTTGGTCTTCGAGCTGGTTTATGCGGTGGTGGTCCGCCTCTCTTAAGCTTCCCATATGGTGCAGATTTGCCTCCAATTGGGCCATACGATGTTCCATTTGTTGTATGGTTTGTTGGTAATCAAAGTGAGCGTTCATCATTTTGACCATTAAGTTCATCATGTCTTGGTTAGCCATCTAGCGCAAGAAAAAGATCTAGGTTACAACATAACGCTTCTAGGTTCTATAAGGTATAGAAATGCAATATGCACATGCAGTGATGATTCCCCCTGATAAAAAAAATTTTATGCATGCATTTATTTATCCATGGGTTTTAAAATAAATTTATTCCATGGATATATTAAAATAAGGATAAAAAGTTCGGGCCACTATATTGGGCCGAAAGAAATAAATTATTTGGGCTTTAAATAAAAACAAGGCTATTGGGCCAAAATAATTTCTTGGGCTTCAAAAAAAAATTTTTGGACTAAAAATTTGGGCTTTAAGTTCAAAATAATAATTGGGCTCTTTAAAATATATTACTAGTTTAGAAATAATAACTTTAAAATAATAATATTCAAAAAAAAAATAGTTTAAAAATATTCCGGGCTCTTTAAAATAGTAGTTTTAAAATATTCTGGGCTCTGATACCACATTGTAACACCCCGGTTTTGGTAACCCAGGCCGGGATGCCACCGCCACACCTCCCTAGCAAGACACGGTTTCTCCGAGCTCACTAAAGAGATGCAAGGCTATGGTTTTTCAGAATTTAAAATATTCAAACAGCCCGTTCATAAATAAATTAAAAATACTACATCAGAGTTGCAGCGAGAATATAAAGTACGCAGCGGAAGTAAAGTGTATGCAACGGAATTTAAAATATAGGGCCGACATGGCCAAACCACGGGTTAAACAGACCCGTTCATGCAAGTCACGTAAAATAAATAATTAAGTATCCAAAATGATCCCCCAATGAGTGATCATGCTCCGTACTCTGTAACAGAAAAAAAATGAACAACGGTTTTTATCAGTATTATAAAATACTGAGTAAGTCAATCCTTACATAGCAATAAAGGGGTTAGATTTTTAATAATTAAGATAAAACTTTTTGCCATGCATAAAAACATTTTTATTTTAAAAAAAATGCGAATATAATTGCATACTTTAAAGACACATTTAATTTCATAATTTAAAACTTAAGCATGGGCAATTATTTAAGACATGATTTAAAAACATGAAAAACGCCGTAAGTAAGTAAATAAAAATTTGAGCTTTTAAAAATTCACCCCGATACGCCACCATCTCAACAATATTTAATTTAGCCGGCAATCCGGCGGCCGCAGCCAGTTTCATAAAATCTGAGCTTTTTAATATATATTTCCCGTTACGCCATCATCTCAACAATATATATCATTTAGCCGGTGATCCGGCGGCCGCAGCCAATATCAATAATATCATTTAGCCGGTGCTCCGGCGGCCTCAGCCAATTTCATAAGTATCATCTCATTTAGCCGGTATTCCGGCGGCCGCAGCCGATTCGCCATACCCAGTACCACTCCGTCGAGCCTCGAGTAACCCATACGGATACACTCGAGAGGGTAGGCCGTTGGTCTCTTGTGACCAAATACGCCATATCCAGTACCGCTCCGTCAAGCCTCGAGTAACCCACACGGATACACCCGAGAGGATAGGCCCAAAAATATAAGATGCCGTTTTGGCAATCTTTCGCGCGTAATCATCATTGCCGTTTTGGCACAAAATGAATAATTAGGAGGGCACCCTGCAGAGCAATCTCCCCCTAATTTTATATAACCAATGTAACCGATATCGTTTCAACTTTAGTGTAACGGGATTTCCAAAAATACAGCTTTATCGTATCACTAGATTTCGATCGTTGTTTAGGAATTTCAAATCTCACAAGTTTAAAACCGATCGATGTCACAGTTTACGCCTTTTCAGTTTAAAAATCCATTTCTTAAGCGATTGATCTGAAATTTTCACAGTAGCTCAAAAACATCCCAATGAACAACTTTCATGTTTTGAGTTTTTCGGAAAAATGATGGGAAGCATGTCAAAAATCAAGTTTTCTACACAAATAGTATGCTGTCAGGATTCAGGTTTGACATCTGTCAAAGATTTGACTTTTTAACATATCAAATGAACTCCAAAAATTCTGAAAATTTACAGGCACTTAAAAGACACCAAAATAAACAAGTTTTATTAGAGGCAAATTATGCAAATTCATCGCGGATTAAGTCAGATTAATCCACTAAGTTCGGTCTTAAAATCTGTCTCAGTTTTCGAAAGGTTCATGCACCACAGAATATGTTCGACGCGGTTTGGGATAGCAAATCTTAATGAAAGTGCATGAAATTTTACAGAGGTATTCAAGACTCATAGATCTACAACTTTTGTTTAGATCATGAAGATTGGTTCGGACTAGAAATGATAGAAATAAGCTCATCAAGTTCGGTTATGAAATCTGTCAACTTTTGAAAATTCTTAAAAACGCAGAATATGTCCGACTTGATTTGGGGTATCAAAACTTGATGAAAAATTCTGAAATTTTTACACAGTATAGCTTAAGATCTTAGAATCAAAATCTTAGTTTTGAGTTTTTAGGTTTGAACGCTCGAAGTAAGAGTTTTGGTCGGATTTCAGAAAATATGTAGATTGGGGTTTTTAGGTTTGATTTCAACGTTTCGTTTAAGATCCAATGTTTCGGATGTCTTTAAACCACCCATATTGATATGTAAGTTATTAACTTACAGTGAGTGAGTTCTTGAACGTTCTAGAGTTGATCGATTTGTCCAAAATCGCCACGAACGGATCTACGCAACACGTTCTTCTTCTCCTTTGGCAACAATCCAATGCTTGCAAATCCTTGATCTACACCCTACCTTGGTTGGATTTGATTGCCGGAAACTCGTCGGAAAGTCGCCGGAAGTTCGTCGGAAGAGTGTTTGGCTTTTGGGAGAGTTTTTGGAGAGTTTGGGGTGAATGATTGATGAAAATGGCTGAGAATGGGGATGGGATTGATTACATAACATCCAAAAAGATGCCACACCCGTGATAGATCAAGATTCCCACCTTTGGGACCCAAAAAAAATGGCAAAAAGTCCCAAAAACACATAAATCCCGACTGCTACAGTAGCATGCTACAGTAGCGTGCTACAGTAGCATGCTACAGTAACTTTTTTTTTTTTTTTTTTTTTTTTTTTTAAATTTTTTTTTTTTTATATATATATATATTAAGATTCTTATCTTAAAAAAAATCATAATGTGGGAATTTTTGTGATCTTGTAAGTCATACATAGCTTCAAAAAGGAATATATTCTTTATTTGAAAATGACAAGATATGATTAATATTCCACCCTACAATTTCAAACCATAGTCAAATTATTCCCAATTATATTATGGCATTCTAGAATAATTCATAAAAAAAATATGGGTAGAATGATTAATCAAGGATATATAGAAAATAGATAATTCTCATTATAATTTAAACATGTAAATATATACATGTATATACATGTGTACATGTTTGGAAAGATTATTTCAAGACCAAGGTATATATGTGTATATAAACTTGTATATGGATTTAAAATATTCTATGAACCATATACTTATTACACTTGATATTGAAATCCATATATTTATTTGAAAAGACAAATATATATAATTTTTTTCAAAGTATGTTTTGTAGAAAATAATATACTAATCTTTAAGCACATATTTGAACATATAAATATATATAGATTTGATTAAAAATCTACTTAGTGAATTGATCAAAATATATATATTCATACATATATATCGGGCAATTTCTATGGTATTACAATCTACCCTCCTTAAGAATCAACTTCGTCCCCGAAGTTGCGCGACTTATTGACCGATTGATTGATTGTGGTTGTGTCATTGTGTTTTGTTGTTTGATATTATTCGACTGAACCCAGAATTGAAATTTCCAAGTTGCCTACGTACCCTGTGAAGGGATCAAGTCATTACGTAGTTCAAAACAATTAGAATTTGTTCATTTGGGATACAAAATATTCGGGTCGTTACAGTGAGTGTTTAATTATGCTTAAATCTTATTTGCCATGTTTTTAAATTATGCATCTAAATTGCGTTCTTAAATTTGCTTTTAAATTACGCTTTTAAATTAAGTCTTTTAATTATGTATTTTCGTTTTGAATAAATTAATCATGTTCTTCCGCTGCGAATAAAATATGAATTTTAAATTAATTTCGTAACGCATGAAAAGTGTAATTTTAATTAAACACATGTAACCCCCTTAAATTGTTTTGTTAGGGATTAACTTACTCAGTATTTTATATACTGATAAAACCCGTTGTTTATTTTTCCATTATAGAGTACGGAGCATGATCATGCATCGGGGGATCACTTTGGGCATTTAATTATTTGTTTTACATGACTTGCATACGGGCTTGTTAACCCGAGTTTTGGCCATGTCGGCCCTGTATTTTAATTTCCGCTGCAACTTATTATTTTTATTATCATGTATGGATGATATTACATTATTATTTTTAAGTAATTCCGGACTTGCTTTTAAAACTTTTTCCAACACCTATAGCCTTGCATCTCTTTATCAAGCTCGGAGAAACCATGTCTTGCTAGGGAGGTGTGGCGGTGGCACCCCGGCCTGGGTTATCAAATCCGGGGTGTTACACGAGCCCCTCACCCTGCTGCCGCCGCCACGTCCCGCCGCCTCCACCGCCGTCGGCGCTGCTTCCTTTTCGCCGGCGGGGGGGAAGGAAGGGGAGTGGATGAGGAGAAGAGAAAAAGGGAAAGGTCTTTTGTCTATGGGGTCTAATGGAATGACCCTTGGGAAACCGGGATTTGAATGGGATAGGTGGAGTGAGAGGGATAGGAAGATTGGATGGGTGTGGATGGCTGTTGGGCAAAGCAATGGAAGCTGAAGGGATGGCTTTGACTGGGTAATGGGTAGGTGCTTCTTACCTATATAATCTCCCTCCTCCCCACCCCCCCCTCCATGACCAATTCCCACTCCCAACCCCCTCTGTTTCTCTTCTCTCATTTTTTGTTTTGGTAGTGTCTTCATCCGGTATTCAGTTATTCTCTGCATTCTGTTGCTGTTATTGTTTCCCAAGTCCCACTGGTGGAGTGTTAACAAAACAGTGTAGTAGAAGTATTTCAGTAAGATTCATTCTAGTTATCATTTTAGTCATTATTATTTTAGTTATTATTTTAATTAGAGAACCATTATATCATATAAATTAATACTAGAGTATTTTTCTTCGTCACGTAGCCTGAAGGATTATCTGCTCGTAGCCTGTGCGTGTGTCATCCTCATCCTGTCTACGGTAACTGTAAGTGGATTTTTATTTTTTGGAGTAAGCCCAATTTATTTTAGCTTAAGCATAAATTTTAAATACCATTTTCCTACTTTTAAATTTATGCTTATAGCTCCCTACTGCTTTTTGGATTATTGGTATGCTCGTTTACTGTGCTCATTTAATTTATGCAATAAATCGTACGAATTTTGGTACCATTGTTACGGGGTGGGTCTGAGTACTGGATCGGTTCACCTCCGCCGGATGTGTGTAGTTCAAAGCTATCCGGGGCTTTCGACCCCCGGATGTGTGCAGCTCAATGCTATTTGGGGACGTTGACCCGATGCCACCTACCTGATTCCACGTGGTCTGAATAAATTTCTTACGTCCACGACAACCCTTGAATGTATGTGAGATCTGGGCCCTACAACGGGAACCTGCACATCATGTTGGCTGAGAAATTTATTTCTTGGTAACGCATAGTGTCATATTGTCTTTTCCCGGATTTAGATTTATATGGATTTTGTCTATGCATAAATAAATTCTCGTTTAAGCATACCTTTACCATAACTATTGTTTTTAAATTATTTCTGCTACCCTACCTCCTCCGGGAGTAAACGTCTACTTACTCAGCGATTGTTTTCACTGACTCTACACTTGTCACCATTTCCTTTCAGGTTTCAAATCTGCAAGGTTCGATAGAGCATATTTTGCACGGGCACGGTATGGGGTTTTATTTATAAAAATGAATATTTTTAAATCCCCTCTGGGATAAAAACATATCACTTGGCATAGATAAATTTTGTGTGGCAAAGATAACTTTTATGAAGCATTGGAAATTATTTTATCAAGCTTAAGTAAAGTTTTGGGTTTTATCCCGTTTATGCAGACTTGGTGCCCTACTGTTTAAATAATGCATTTTGCATTTAACAGTGTTATTTTTGTAATACGAGATAGTCAACCCCTTTTTACAATATTTTTGAAATGCGAGGTGTAACCTCTTTTAAAATAAAATTTCCCTGGATTTATTCCATTTTTATCATTGAGCTCATTTGAGGAATGCGTTTCTCGGTTTTGGTTGTACGGTCCAACCATTTTTATTAAGCTTATTCTTATACTTTTACAGTATTATAAGCTTTTGGTGCAGAGTATATGTTAACTTGCCCGAGAAGTGGTTCGCATATACATTAAACTCTGATTTTCTGCCCCCATTGGTTTTAGCCTTAGCGTATTTTGGGCGGTCCGGAATACGTGGCGGTAGCACCCCACCCATTGTTCCTGCACTTTTCTTCCGCTGCATCTTTAGGAAAAATGGGGGTATTACAGTTTGGTATCAGAGCGCTTTCGCTCTTGGAATTTGTGCATTTAAATTATTTAAAAATTCATGCACCGCAAATTATTTTGAAAGTTCTATGGCTATGCAAGTAGTGTATTTAAATTATTATATTTTTACACGAAAAACATTGGAAGTATTTTTGCGAGGGAAAAACGTGCATTTAAATAACTTAAATTTTTGCACATAAGGGATTATTTTAAAAGCATGATTGCTATGCTAGTAGTGCATTTAAATTATCGCAATTTTTGCACGAAAATACTTTTTGAAAAGACTATGCCAAGTATTTTGAAAGTTATATCTGGGGATGGGAACACACACACATTATGCATATAGGCACGAGCAGAATGTTGGTTGTTATAAGTTATTCTGACAAGGATTTTTCCCAAATGTCAGACCCGTCTCTTTTGGAACTTAGTGACACCGTGACCCACTTGACTAGGGACGTGGCCAAGCTCGAACGCGAAGTCCGCGGTCACGAGGCCAAGAAAGCCCAACTAGGGACGTAGCACCCCACCCATTGTTCCCGCACTTTTCTTCCGCTGCATCTTTAGGGAAAATGGGGGTGTTATAATGTTAGGGGAAAAATACCAAATAGGTCCTTTTTCTTTTCCAGAAATTCAAATCAGTCATTTTTCTATTTTATTACCAAAATAATTCGCTACAAATGGTAATTATGTTCTAATTACCGACGTGGCAAGGGTTTAAATTTAAACCTGACACGTGGACAGAATATTAGTCCATATTCTTTTATCTTTTGCCAATTTAGTCCTAAATTTTTATTTTGTTCCACTTAGTCCTCTACCCAAATCAGTCATTTTTATATTAATTGGCCTCAATCCTTTCAAATTACTTTATTTCAGGCTCAGAACCTTAAATTTTTTATTATTACTAATCCATTTATCAAATAAATGTCCAACATACTTTCGTAAATTAAATTAAACACCAAACCTCATGCATTGGATTTTATTATCCATGCTTTCTACATTCATAACCTTCCAAAAAGTAAAATTAAATCATTTACACAAAATTTAAAATTAAATCATTTACTACGTTTGAAGGTAGGAAATAAAGTATGATTGTGTTAATTGTTGTTGAAGGAAACTAGAACCAATGAACCATCAGTTACGGTCGGATGGTTAGAGAGAGTCCGTAAAATCCCGAATCTTGGAAAACCCGGTAACAAGTCAGTCAAATCTAATTCCTGGTTATGTATTTGTTCCAGGAAGTTTCATAGTCCTTCTTTATGTTTCTGGCTTTTGTGGGTGCCATAGCTGCATGTTTGTGAACTCTCTGGCCTGTGTTTTGTTTGGCCTTGTCCTTTTGTTGAATAAAATATGTTTTTTCCTAAAAAAAAAAAGTAGTCAAATCTAATGTATGAGGTTTGGTGTTTAATTTTATTTGCGAAAGTATGTAGGCATTTATTTGATAAATGAATTAGTGGTAATAAAAAATTTAAGGTTTTGTGCCTGAAAGAAAATAATTTGAAAGGTTAATTAATATAAAAATGATTGATTTTGGTAGAGGACTAAATAGAACAAAACAAAAGTTTATGACTGAATTGACAAAAGATAAAAAAAGGACTAATATTATGCCCACGTGTCAGGTTTAAATTTAAACCCTTGCCACGTCAGCAATTAGAGCATAATTAGGGAACAAGGGACTGATTTGGACATAATTAGTATTTGTAGCGGACTGTTTTGGTAATAGAATAGAAAAATGACTGATTTGAATTTTTGAAAAAGAAAAAGGACCTATTTGTCATTTTTTCCTAATGTTTGGGAACAAGCATATTGGAAGAGCATATCCTTTCAAATTTCTCTATCCAAATCTACTATCTACTAGCGGATCTGCTGACACCCAAATATCCCCATGCTCCCAGTGGTGATTCCAACCTTGAAAAAATTTTGCAAAATAATAATTATATCAATTACAATACTCTTTGGGCATATTTTATAACCATTGCCTACTTGAAAATAATTTTAAGAATTCGATGATGTACACACAGATCACTCACTAATCTCTCGACAAAACAGTTCACCTACAAGTAGGGCAGATTTACATAGACTTTATTTATTATTTTTTTTTTGATGAGCCATTGAAGGCCTGAGAAATGGGGGGTGGGAGCCCATGCCACACAATTACAAAGGGGAATAAAAGGGAAGAATAGGGGGCCGATGGGGATTCGAACCTCCAACCTTCCGTTGGAAGTCAAGGGACTTAACCACTTGGGCTAAACCAATGTTACCATTTAAAATTTTTATATTTGACTTGGTGCATCAACTATCAACTCAATTCTTTGTGGTGAAACCAATGTTATCAATACCAACCTAGCTAGCTTTCTTAATAACTTTTTATATTGTCACTATTATTCATAATTTTAACTTAGCTTTTAGGAAAAAAGTCTGTATCCACCACTGCTTACATGTGGTGTGGACGAAAAAAGAGGTAATTATCAAAATAGGCCATCACAAGGAGGCCTTTCAGGTTTTAGGCCATGACAACTTGGATTATGAATTTTAGGCCATAACAAACCACTTTAGTTCAATTTTAGGCCATCAAGACCTTTTAAAATTATACTTGACCCTAACAACTTTTGCTTAATTATACTTCTGACCCCATCAGTTGACTTCAACTTTTACCCTATTACACTTTGACCCCTATCTTATATTTTTCATCAAATATAGTCCAATTAAAGCCCATCATGCTTCCGATAATTAAATTAAGCACTAAATTTCATACCTTGGCTTTGACCGCCTTATTGCCGGGTTTCCTAAGCTCCGGGATTTTACAGACTTCCTCCAACCACGCAACCACGGCCGATGGTTCACCGATTCTTGGCTCCTTCAGCAACAAACAACACAGTCCTATTTCGTTTCCTACCTTAGGACGTATCAAGATGTGAATAAAGGGCTTTAACTATATTATCGAGATTTTTGGGATATTTGGAAGCCTGAATTTTACTGAAAAAATATTAAAGATATTATTCAAACATAATTTCCCCTAACGGAGAAGACAGACACTTAGTTCCTCATGGAGGATACAAGACTCTTGGGGGAATACCCCATATTTTTACAGACTTGAAAGGAAATATGCAGAAAGAGAAATATTACAAATATTTTGAAGAGTTGGGAGGATTTTTCGATCCCTTCCATCTGCTTCAAACTCCTTTATTTATAGGCGCCCGCGGACTTCAGCCCCGGATTCCAATTTTCCTCTAAATCCTTGTGACGTCACTGCGTTCGTCACTTGGCCTTAATTTCCACCGGCTACAATATTGTCCTTTTTTGAATTATTGCGTTAGGTGGCTTTTGTCAACTTTCCACCTTCTCTTGTCGGCCACTTTCTGCCATCTACTCTGCCCTTCTTTGTCGGCTTTTAATTATGAGTGTTGCCGACACCTCTCTTTCTTTTACATCCAGCTAATCTTACTTTGGCTTGTGAAAGTTTTTTGGACGTTTTTTCCCTTTGTCCTGTTCGGGTCCGGATTTTTTCTGGGTTACCCGGATCTTTGTACTGAATAGGGGTTTCTCCTGTTCTGCACAATATGGGCATATGTGGTTATCCCATTAGCCAACATGCATCATGTTGCATGCCTTTTTTCTGGTAGACTCGGTTGCTGGCAACTTGTTTTCCCAGATGAGTAACCTCTTCTTTTCAAATGAGGTTTCCGCAAACTCTGTGCTTTTCCCTGTTAAAGAATTAACCAGGAACGATCCATTTAAATTGTTTGAGAATATTTTAAACGGATATTTAACCTTTTCCATCTCGGTGAGACAGACCCAGAATCCCCATGCTCGTCGGGTGGAGATTTCATCTTCGCTGATTGAAGATACCAATGGTGCCTTCTCATCCATAGACTTAACTCTGTTGAAGGCAATCATATCAGGTCTCTGTAATTTAATAAATTGAAAGACCGGATAAGAACATTTTCCGACTATTTCTGGTGCCGCTGAAATGAACTTAAGCTCCAGAATATCTCCTCTTTGCAGGTGCGGGTTGTTCTGCCATGATTCGTGCACCGCACTACTTATCCATCCCGGAAGTTTTTCGATTTCCGGAGACCCTGGTGATGTAGTATGAACAGATGCTAATGCTCCAAAGTCATACCACTTTCGAACCTCTTCTGGTTTCGATCCTTCGAGCATCCATACCCTGTTGTATCTCCCGGATGTCTCGATTACTGTTTTGCTAGGGTTAATTCCCTTTTTAGAAACCAGTTGTTCCCATTTTCCTTGGTAGTCCAGCCAGGCAGTAGATAGGACATTCTCGTCTGAATTAACCTTAGAGGTGCCTGTCATTAGCCTAAGGTTAATTTCTTCCTCTTTCACCCCAGAGGCAGTGGGTTGACTTGAGCTTTCGGAAATGTGACTTTCCTCTTGCTCAACATTTTTGTCGGTATCCAACAATGGTTCCTTTGAAGCAGTGCTTGAATCTGCTTCTTCGTATGTGACCACTTTAGCTTTTTGGGCACATTTCTCTTTGTTTACCAGGGAAGCTAACGCTTTCCTGATTGGCTCTAATACTGTTTCCCATAGTGCTGTCATTGCTATATGGGAGGTTCGTATATTGTTGCGGACCATGTCCACATCGCTCTGTTGTATTTGGCCAGCTGCTCGTGCATTGATCTCGAGCTGTCCAAAATGCTTCGATAGCTCCTCTAGGTTTTCTCTGAGGTGCCTGAATCTCGTAATGATGGAATCAGCTTCAAATGCTTCCATCTCTCGTTAGGAAATCTGCAAGAACATTTTCATGCGATTTTATAACATCAATATCATAAGTATAATATTGACATTCAGCTTGCCATCTGATAATACGAGCTTTTTCAATTTTTGATTCAAGTTTATTTTTTAAAAAAGCCCTAACATTAGTATTATCAACTTTTAATACAAATTTCTTTGCAAGTAAGAATAAAGGCCATTTTTTAAATGTTTTCCATACTGCAAAGAATTCCTTTTCGTTAATATGCCAAAGTTTGGCTTGTTGTTCAGTGAACAACCCTCCTGTGTATCTACAAGGTTCTTGACCCGTAGTTGTTTTTCTCATGAGCACTCCTGCGCATCGAAAATCATTGGCGTCTGTGTAGACTACCAGCTCATCCTCATCCTGAGGTATCGCGAGTTTTGGCAAGCTATTGCAGACTTGCTTTAGTTCACGAATTCTCTTGGTATGGATTTCTTCCCATTTCCATCTAGAGCTTTCGGTCTCTTTCAGGAGTGGTCTAAAATCCTTTCTATATTTTGCAAGGTCTTTAATAAACATACCCGCAAAATTTACAACTCCTAAGAAACTCTGAAGTTGTTTCTTGTCTTTTAATATATCAGGAAAATTGTGGATTTTCTCCACAATGTGTTCCTGTAACTCTATTCCTGCTTCATCAATTTGAACTCCTAAGAATTCAATTTTGTTAGCAGCGATAGTGGCCTTTTTCTCAGAGAGAACTAGACCTTCCCTGTGACATGCATCAGAAAATATTTCAAGATGTTTAATATGCTCTTTAATATTTCGAGATGCAATCAGAATGTCATCTATGTAGATGAACATAAACTCTAGATAATCCTTAAATAGATTATCCATCTTTCTTTGGAATATCTGAGGGGCATTAGAAAGCCCCATTGGCATAACATTCCAAATATATTGCCCTTGTGGGGTGGAGAATGCTGTGAATTTCTTCGACTCATTCTCCATCTTAATCTGATAGAAACCAGATTTGCAATCAAATTTAGAAAACACTTTAGTACCTTTGATGCAATCAATTAAGTGTTCTCTACTCGGAATGTAATAACCATCAAACTGTATTATTTTGTTAATACCTTGATAGTTTATTACCAACCTGGGTTTACCTCTCTTTATTTCACCGTGGTTTCTTACCAAGAATCCAGGGCTACTATAAGCTGAGACTCCAGGCTCGATGAGTTTAAGATCAATATGCTCCTTGATAATTTGCTGCATATCTTTCTTATCCTGCATATTCATTAAGATGGGTTTGTATCGAACATACTCATATTTATATTGTTCTTTTACCTGTAGAGTAGCTTCGATCTTGTTTTTATCCCACCATGCCAGAGGATCCTGGTTAAAGTTTCTCTGGATAAGTCTCTTGACATTTTCGAGGGACAATTTAGTTTCCCCATCAATGTCTAGTGAAGTTATATTTAATGACTTCATTTCCTGCATTGCTTCTTTGAGGTTTATAATTTCCTCAATAGAAGCTTCATCAAATCCTTGCTGTCTACAACAAAGCCTTACCAAACTTTCTTTTATCCTGCATTTTTGGATGGGTTAGTTTGGCATCATTATCACCACGTTTGCTGCGAAATAATATAGGCATTAACATGTTGAATGCCTTTCCCCTGCGCAACACCTGTATCTCATTTCCACAACTTGTGGTAAATATTAACAAATTTCTTTTGTTATCTTGAACATATTTTGTAAAGGATTGTATAAAATTGTTCCCTAACAAAATATCCGCTCCTGTGTCATGAAAGTAAATAGGAGGCGTTTTTACCTTATACCAAGGTGTACCAAATGCTCCTCCAATCATGATATTGGCTTGTCGAATACCCTTATTTAGTACTAAGATTTTTTGGGAAAAATCTCTTCCTGCAATAATGGGTAATGATTCCATAGCTTTGCTAGGGAAAACTCCTGGTTTCGCCGTGCAAATACCTGATCCTGAATCAATATAAGCTGCGAAATATTCTGACTTATATTCTTCATATATTATCCCTACTGAGATATAAATGGAGAATGGACTTGTCATTTAATTCTGATGGTGTGACCCTTCAGATTAAATTCTATACCATTATCCTTTCTTACCCATGGTTTATGATTTTCGAGAAAACTTAATCCCAAAATCATAACCCCATTGTCTTTTCCAGCGGTGCCTAAGACTCTGATCTCGTGTCCTGCAATTTCAATTGTTCCTTCATAGGTTCCAATTGATGGCTGCTGCAAGTAGTATAAGTCATCACATGGAAAACGGTTAATTTTTTCAGTGATGTCGAATATTACTCGTATTTCTTTCCATCCTTCAGGGCATTTTATCTTTATATTATCTACCCCAATGGATTGAGGAGTTAGATCTTTGATGAACTCCTTCCCTTTATATGCCATAATTCTGTCTTCCGAAAAAGACATACGGCTTGCGTACTCAATTCTAGCACTCGTTGATCTGTCTAGAATTGGATGATCTCTTATTTGTATGTCTACTCTTCCTAACCTTGGAATCTGGGTAGGATTTGGAGTCATGACTTTAGCAAATTCCTTGAAAATTCTAGGAATTTCTATATATTCTTTCCTGGGAAATAAGTCAGAATGATGACTATTGGAAAGTGCATAAGAGATTCTATAAGTTATAGAATATGGCCTGTTCCCTTCTTTCATCAGATCTTTTCTTTTAAAATCCTGATGAAGGGTTAGAACTCTAGTAAAATCTTGGTCAGCTAAGTTATAGGAAATTCTGGGATGTATGTCAAACATTAACTTCCCAGCATATAAATTTCCTACCATAGTTCCAAGAAGACCATCTCTAAGGTTATTGATTCTTCTATCAGTGACTGATAGATGCAATTCAGAATCAATGCCTTCTTTGAAGGTTGCCTTAATTACTACTTCAATGGCTCCTATGTGGATCCATTTCATAGTAATGGCGATTTCCTCCTTCATTCTGCTTAATTCCTCAAGAATTTCTTCTTTAGGAATTAATTGCATATCCATAACATTACAAGTAAGTTCCATAGGAATTGCAAACTCACCTGCACTTACCTTGTAGATGATGTTATGTCTTCTCTGGTTGAGTCCCATCTGATTAAGAACTCGTCCAATCCCGCCAATTCTGAATCCATCATATGGGCTGAGGTTGGAATCTTGTCGCATTATTCTTTCCATGGTTCGATTCGAGATCGTCATCCTTGAAAAGAATCCAGACAGGTTTTCAGTGGTCTGAATCCTGTCTTCTTCAGTCAGACTCGGTTGAAGATCCATCTGAATATGAGTCCGAGTCACTTCTTAATTCTTCCTCGTAGATGCTTTCATCCGAGGGGATGTCCTAAAACTGATAGACTGGTACCAGCTTTCCATGGTAGACTGCTTCCACGATATCCTCCGTGGCTTCGTACATTCGTACCTCACGATTCTGAGGGCAATCTGGTGAGATATGACCTCTGGCTCCACACTTCCAACAGTTGCAGTCCTTGAAACTTTCATTGGCTCGGGTATGGGCTCGTCTGAATGTTCTCTTAGACGTCGTTCTCCCCGTGTTCCTTGCTGCTGAGCTAGTTGAACCTTGGGATGAACTCTTCGTCGTTCCCGTTCTTTGTCCAGTTTTGTATGATCTGGCCTTGCTCTTGGACCACCATGCTCTTCTTCTTCGGAATGGAGGTCTTCTGAAACTCCTACTGTATGAGCCCCGACTCTTCTTCTTTTTCCTCTTTTCTCCTGATTCTCCTATAATTGTTGGAAAATCGTTATTTTCACAGCAAAGAGGAGTTCTTTTTATTTTACCTCTTAGTCTCTTGATGTTCTTTTGGGCTGCTGCCTGTTGACACCATTCTCTGAGCTTATCCTTTAAGAAGGACATTCTTCGAGCTATTGAGTCCACTGTACCAGGGGGTACTGTGTACGATTGGATCAACATTTCTTTCCATGGGCTGCAAATCTTTGCAAAGAACATGGGACATGCTACTTCAGCTGTCATTTCACTCCGAAAATAGTATTTACGAAACCAGTAAATATATTCGTCTACTGCGCAAATACTTCTTAACTCCATACCCAACAGTGCTTGGGTATAGACTTTGATTTTTTCTGTTCTCTGTTCTTCAAAATAACCATCTCCTACAAAATGGGTTTTGCATAAGAGGCCAAACCTTTCGCAGATTGTGCTTTTGGATTCTCCTTCGAGTATTTGCTCCTTTAAAGCAGCCGTGGAGTTTTTCCAGCCCAGCTTTGCCGATCCTTCGAGACTCAGCTCTATTAATCTGACAAAGTTTTCTTTATCGAGTTCCAGGGTGGTTGCTGCAATCTTCATTGAAGCTACCCATTCATCGATCAGGTCTTCGATGTTTCGGAAGTCGATAACGTCGAGGTTTAGTGTTATGCCATATAGATTTAATGGTTGTAACATCGTCTTGGCCCACGGTGTGGATTCTGGTGCTCTACTTGGGTTCCGTCCTGGGTTTCGTCTTGCATTGAGATGCACCTCGGGATACCTGTTCATGTAGAAGTCTGTACTTTCTCTCATTGGAACATCAGGCGGTCCATCGTGGGTTACGTTGGATCCTGATCCTTCCGCATAACCCAATTGAAGGACTTCATTGGGTTTTACATTAACCAGATCCATAATCCCAAGTTGGGAAAATGATTCTGCTATTTCTTGTAGATCTGATAGATCTGCCCTGGAAACACTCATTCGACTGTTTTCAGGAGATCGATCATAAGCTCTTCTTGTGATTTCTGCTTTGGAACCATAGTTGCTTTACCCTTTTGATGTAAAGCTTGTACTGGTCCGAATGCATCTCTAATATTGGCTTGGTTATTCTTGGAAGATCCAGGAATATCCTTCTGCCTTTTCTTGATATCCGAAATGTCAAATTTCAGATTCAAAATTTCTTTCTTTAGATCTTGAAATACTTTCAAGATCTCATCTGTTGTCTGATTCAAGTTATCTATTTTCCCAGGTATTATTAATACCCGGTTACCAAAATCTTGAATCGTCTTTTGGATTTCTCTTAAGTCTTTTGATAACTTAGAGCTGTCCGGATCAATTTCTTTCCAGTCCGTTCCTCTCATTTTTAGGAAAGAAACTGATTTTGATAATATCTTGTCCATGGGACAAGTTCAAGAAATTCATTTGGAATTTTCTATTTTTTATTTCCAAAATTTGGAAATAACTTGTGGGTTTCAAATTAATTGAATCCATTAAATAATTAAATCTTCTCCATTAAGAAATAAAATATTATAAATAATATAATTAATATGTTCTTCAATAAAACCTTGGCTCTGATACCAATTTTCATGCGCGTTGGGTGTCATTTATATAATGAAAAATTAAGTATATTGAGAAAGGATTAAAGTGAATAAAGTCAAACTTTCTTGGGGTTGAAATGAAAGAATGAAAAGTTGTTGGGTCATTTATTAATTTCAAATAGGTCCTATGGCCTAAATTTTGCCAAACTGTGTTTGTTATGGCCTGTTTTTACAATTCCAACTTGTTATGGCCTAAAAGTGGAATAGCCTCCTTGTTATGGCCCTTTTTAACATTTACCCCACGAAAAGATGAAAGAGAATTTCATACCTCTATTACTCCTTTATATCTTTACTTGTCTTCTTATCTTTAATATGGGGTGCATGAAGAATATACGGAGTAAAAAATATTCCCTCCGTCCCATGTTGTTTGTTTTGTTTGACTTTTTAACACTGTTCATTGTTTAACTTTGACTTAATTCTACTGCATATATTTGAAAGAAAATATTTGAGTTGGATCCTGTTAGAATCATATTATCATGTAGTTTTAGCATATGAATTTTACACAATTTTTTGTTGTATATATTTTGAGATATTAACAGTTGAAAAAGTGCATTGGATTGTGTGAAAAAACTAAACAAGACAAGTTAGATGGGACATAGGAAATATTAAATAATTTTACATTTTTTTTGTGGTGGGTCAGGTGAACCACCTGGAGCCCTCTAGAATCGCCAGTGCATACTCCCTCTGTTCCATTTGAAATGTCCCAAAATTTTTGGACACGCGATCCAATGCATTTGTTTAATAGTTAATATCTTAAAACGTAGAAGTAAAAATCATAAAAAATATATATATTCTAAAACTACACGATTAGACGAATCTAACAAAACCGATTTGACTATATTTTTCGTTTATATAATTGTAATAACATTAGGTCAAAATTGATCAATGAACTATGTCAAAAGTTAAAACGAGACATTAACAAGGGGATGGTGGGAGTACTTAGAGTTTGATATTTCAGGTTCATTTCGGGGTTCGAGTATACAAATTTTGTCTTATACCCCTTCTCAACACCCGAGATAAACACTACCCAAAACTTGAAACCTGAAACACGAATGACATACCGACACAAACATGGAACCTGAAATTTACACTCTAGTACTTCTATTTTCAATTTGACAAATAAGTGTGTCCAATCAATTAATGTATCCAAAAAAAGTAGCTCCAATCCTAAAGTTGCATTCCCCACTAGTTGCCAATTGGCAATTGCCTTTCCCAACCCAAGTGGATAAATAATATCCCTCAAGATTCGATCCAACGGCTGTGGTTGATCCACCGCATTCCACACTAAAGCAGGTGCATTATTAGTTTTTCTCGACATCAAAAAGAGTTAAAGAAAGAACAAAAAGATGAAAAGTCCTGCCTGTATTTCCATAACGCAGACCAAGTTAAAATAATATTACCACTGTACTACTACTAACGACAATAATGTACTATAATATCCCACGACAAATCCAAGAAAGGACCCGTCTTGTGATTTCATTACTCTTTAACTCTCTGCGATATGGTTCAGGAGCACTTTTTCTAGTATATGCTAGAAACGACTATTATATCTAACTTTAAATAAGTAGTTGAGATTAATGCTAGGGGTAAATATGTAACTACTTTTTCTAAACTTAAATAATACTCTCCTGTCCCAACTAAGATGTCCTGTTTGACTTCTGCACACAATCCAATGCACTTTTCTAATCGTTAATAACTCAAAATATATACAAGTAAAAATTATATAAAATATATATTCTAAAACTCTACGATTAGACGAATATAACAAGACCGAACTCGACTATTTTTTTCAAATATATACTTATAATAATATTGAGTCAAAGTTGAACAATGAACAGTGTCAAAAAGTCAAACAAGACATCTTAAATGGGACGGAGGGAGTATAAAATTATATTAATGATTACTCTATTCCATGTAATCAAGATTTTTATATATTAATGATTATTTTATCACCTAATCATTCTTTTTATCTTTTTTAGAAATCTTTTCTTCTTCAGGAAGTTAGAAGTTGCGGAACAAAAAAATATAATGTACAGTAGAATGTCAATGTATTTAAAACAGAATGCTAAAGTTGGCTAAAACAGAATGTAAGAAAAATACAAACAGAATGCCAATGCCTATCATGTACACAAGAGAGGTGGTGATAGTATTATATCATTGTATGTAAAACAGAATGTTACAATAGTGAAAAAAGAATGTCAAACAAGGTAAACAGAATGTGAGTAAAAAGAAAGAATAGATTGTAAATGTAAATTTGAAGTTGTGGAACAAAAAAAAAAATATATGTATAGCACAATGTCAATGTATTTAAAACAGAATGTTAAAACTGGCTAAACAGAATGTAAGAAAAATACAAACAGAATGTCAACTCCTATTATGTACATGAGCGGTGGGGAAAGTATTCTGTCATTGTTAGCAAAACAGAATGTTACGTGAGTGAAAGTAGAATGTCAAGATAAGCTAAACAGAATGTGAGAAACCGGAGAAAATAGATTGTAAATGTAACATTGAAGTTGCGGAAAAAAAAAAGAATATTTGTATTGCAGAATGTAAATGTATTTAAAACAGAATGTTAAAGTTGGCTAAATAGAATGCCAGATGTATGAAAACAGAATGGCTAAAAAAGGATGACAAAATGCTAGATATATGTAAACAAAATGGCTAAAAAAGGATGACATAATGCTTAATATATGAAAACACAATGGCTAAAATAGGATAACAGAATGGTAGATATATGAAAACAGAATGGCTAAAATAGGATGTAATATATACTTCGAGACAGAATGATAACTTACATAGGACAGAATGTTAGATTGAATGAAACAGAATGACTAAAATATGATAGAACTCTAAGTGCAATGATAACATACATTCTGTCTGAAAAGTCTAGAAATTCTGTCTCAAATTTCCATTCATTCTGTCTCAAACATCTATACGAAAGTCTTGAACATTCTGTCTCAAACTCCCTTTCATTCAGTCTTAAAAGTCAACATATTATGTCTCAAACTTACTTACATTCTGTATTAAACTCCCATCGTCTTCTTTTCTTCTCTGACTATTTTTGTCATGTCATCATTACCCTTCAAACAGAAAAGGCTGCAAAAAGAATCATGGAATACGAGCCAAAATTTATAATGTTTTATATTTAAATAAATAATAAAATAATAAGATATAGTAAATTACATAATTGTCCTTGTATCATCTACACCATTGATTTAATAAAAAATTTAATCCAAGGGTTACAAATATTTGCACATATTTGCAGTACATACTGCCCATGATAGGAACATAATCGAACTCTCTGCACTATTACGAACATACACGCATATGGATGCATATTTTCAATTACTAATTAATAACTTAATTTGTATATAATTAAAAATTATAAAAAGTTGATATTATAAAACTACAAGTTTAGATAAATCTAACAAAATCTCATTTGACTATGTTTTTTCTTCAATAACTATGATAAAAATTTAAGACAAAGTTAAACTGTGAATGGTGTCGAAAACATCAATGTTGCGAAACTATAACAGGGAGGAAGTACTACTTTGGCTTTGGCCATTGGGAGTTGGGCACACCACACAATAGACATGGCCACGCCATCAACAAAATACCACAGAAATCACCCCCCTCCCCTACCACCTCCCACTTCAGTCTTCTACCATTCCTACATTTATCATTCACCCTATTTATTTCAACAACTGCTTTGAACAATTCAGCAACCAATTAACATAGTACTACAAAATACTCATGTCTCTAGCCGGGAGTAAGTTCTTCTTCCTCTCCAAGATGCCTCCGGCGGAGTCGGTTTTCACGGTCTACACCTACATTACAGGCTTCCTCATGCTGGTTCAAACCATGCTGAACCAATTCGTTCCCCGTTGGATTCGCCAGTACGTGGTGAACGCCATCCACCATTACTTCCGGCCCAGGGAGAAGGGAAACGACGCCACCGTCGTGATCGAGGAAAGGGTCGACGGCGTGGCGGCCAATGAAGTCTACGGCGCTGCCGAGACCTATCTGTGCACCAAAGTCAGGCTCGACATTAAGCGCCTCAAGCTCGTCAAGCTCCACAGGGACCCCGATTTTTCCATCAGGTTTGCCCAGTGTGAGACCATTCCCGATTTCTTCCGGGGGATCAAACTGGAGTGGAGATTCGTCAATCAGGAGACCGACAGTAGAAGTGATTTTTCATTTAGGAAATATTTTGAGCTCAGTTTCGACCAGAAGTACAAGGCGACAATCCTGGATTCGTATGTGCCCTTCGTCCTGGAAAGGGCGAAGCTCATCAGGTCGGAGAAGAAACTGATAAAGTTGCATACTTTGAACTCCGCTGCGCCTTTTGCAGCTTCGGTTGCGTGGGATTCCATCAATCTGGAACATCCATCCACCTTTGAGACGCTGGCCATGGAGCCCGAGCTGAAGAAGTCTATAATTGATGACCTGGACAGGTTCCTTAGGAGGAAAGAATTTTACAGGAGAGTGGGCAGGGCCTGGAAGAGGGGATACTTGCTGTATGGACCTCCCGGCACTGGAAAATCGAGTCTCATTGCGGCTATTGCTAATTACCTGAAGTTCGATATCTATGACCTTGAACTTGCCAATGTTTGGTGTGATTCTTACTTGAGGAAGCTTCTACTCAGGACGGCAAACAGATCGATACTGGTGATCGAAGACATCGATTGCTCGGTTAAGCTGCCTGACAGGAATGGACACAGAGTCGCCGGTCCGGACAAGAATCCCAATTCTCCCAGGCCACATGATCAAAAGGTTAGCTTTAAAATTAGGGCATCAAGACCATGTTTGGAAACACTTGTTAGAGGATTTATTAGATTCTTTACCTATTTTTTTACACAAATCAATGTACATTTTAAAACATTAATAACTCAAGTTCGGTACAATTAAAAAATTTTAAAATTTAATATTTAAAAACTACACGACGAGATGAATCTAACAAGATCTCACTTGGCTATATTTTAACTTGTATAACTATGATAAAACTTTGAGTGAAAGTCTGTGTGTGAATAGTACCACCTAACCAAGTGTGAAAAACATAGGAATATGGAGGTAGTATAAGTTATCAAACATGATCTGTTACAATGTCCTACATCAGTTATATATTGGATGCCACCCTGTTAGACATGAGTCACTCTACCTACTACTAGCAATTGGTTTTGGGTTGGAACCTAGGTCCATCATCATTCTAACATCTGCATTCTAACATGATCGGAATGTGCTTTGGTTCAAATTTCAAGTCTCTTTAATTTCCATGGCAGTTTACACTTTCAGGACTGCTCAACTTCATCGACGGGCTATGGTCGAGCTGTGGCGATGAGCGAATAATCATTTTCACTACTAACAATAAAGACAAACTCGACCCTGCATTGCTCCGCCCTGGCCGAATGGACATGCACATCCACATGTCCTACCTCACGCCCGCGGGCTTCAAGCTCTTGGCCTCGACGTACCTCAATGCGGACAACCACCACCCGCTCATCCTGGAGATTGAAGAGCTAATCCGGGGCATGAAAGTCACCCCTGCAGAGGTTGCAGAGGAGCTGATGAAGAGCGACAATGCAGACGCTTCACTCAACGGGCTTATCGGTTGCCTCAAGTGCAAGAAAGAGGAGACTAATGCACCCAAAAAAGAGGATGACGAGAGTGACGAGGTTCACAAAAGGGGTACTGATGATGCAACAGCAGATATTGAACTTATTGACACTAGTAGTACATTAAGAGTGGAAGATCAAGTGGTAGTTTAGTTAGTGTTAGATTAGGACATGACCAATGTAATGACGCAACTAATTGTCATCAATTGTTGTTATATTCAAAGAAATGTCCTAATGGATTGTAAGAAGAAGTAGAGTTGAGCTCATGTGCTCCTCCAATCTCCATATCATCTACTACTTTCTTAATTAAAATTTGTAGCACTTGTTTGAACTAAAGGTGTTTGCTTTAATTTCCTCATGCTAGGGTTCAACATATTTTATGTTTTATGATATACTAACTCCATTCTAAAAAAAGTGAAACATTTTGTTTTTTTGCTACTGGTCATTATGTAACTTTGATTCAATTTTTTTTTTTTTATCATAGTTGTATAAGAAGAAATATAGTCATGTGGGATCTTATTAGATTCGTCTTATCATTTAGTTTAATAATATTAACTTTTTATAATTTTCACTTCTATACAATTTTAGTTATTCATCGTTAGAAATATGTATTGGATTGCGTGTAAAAGATAAATGCTGCACTTTCAAAAAAACATTTATACCCTCGTCCGAACTAGTTTTCTTTCTTTCTCTCTCTTTTTATTACATTTAAAGATTGATCAATCTCATTTTTTATATTTAGATTCAAGCACAAGCTTTGTTTAATTGCACTTTAGTTCTTTACTTCAATGGAATTTGTAGTATTTCAAAAATTAAAAATTAAAAAGAATAAAAAATGTTTAAAAAACTTATAAAGCACTTTAGTTTCCAATCTTCAATGTTTTTCTTTTTCAAGTGTCCAATAAGTTTTAATTTTTCTGAAAAAAGAAATACTCCTAAACCTTTAATTATTTTTTTCATTTTTTAATAAAAATTGTGGAATGATAGAAATAATCCGAACATCAACCTAATAGTTATAGGTTAATGAAGTATTAACCAACTTGACGCACTCTATTATGAATGGATCAAAATGAAATTTATAATAGTGTTCTTTGTTATCATCATTTAGTAAGTGCCCCATAGGGCCATGTGTTATTCTTGGGAGATGTATGCAATTTGGGTTAATTAGGGGATATTTTGGTGAGTGTGATACAATTTTTGAAAAAAAAATGATTTTTCTGAGCTTACTACTAAACATTATAGTTGGGCTGGAGGTAATTTGTGTGGGTTAATGTTTGGGCTCAAACCCACGCCCCATCTTGGAGTGCAAGAGAAAGTTACCTTGCATACTTCACCGTTCTCATTTAATTGCACCAATTATTAGGGGTGAAAACGGGACGGATACGGGTGGATAGTACTCATCTCGTATCCTATCCCATATTTTTTTGTCGAATATGGAATCGGATACGAATAGGCCGGATACAAATACGAATTCGAATATGTCGGGAAACGGATATGAGACGGATTCGGATTTTCACTCGGATAATCTTATAATTACTAACATTAAATTTTTATAATTTTTTAAGTGAAATCGGACTATACTACTATGTAAGCTAAACTAAATTTTTAAATTTTCTAAGATCATTAGTTATTTCATTCAAAACATCTAAATAACATCACTACAAGATGTTACATACTATAGTTTTGATGCAAAGAACCTAATGATGTAGTTAAGTTGATTGATATGATTTGATTTAATAAATTACATATGGCTTTCAAGCTTTTGATTATATTTATACATATAGTATTACTTATTTATTTTATAGTTAATATAATATATTATATTATACATATAAAAATATATATAAATTTTCGAATATTCGGATAGAAAATACGGATAATATCCGCATTATATTTGGATTTTTCGGATACGGGCAGATATTTACAATCCCATATCCTGTCCCGTATCCGCCGGATATAAAAATTCGAATTCGGATTCGAATATAATCGAGTACTGCGTCGGATCGGGCGAATATTATCCGCCCCACTTTCACCCCTACCAATTATTAATTATTCATTTGATAACTTTGATCAATTTTTTTTAATATAGTTATATAAGATAAAAATAGTCAAGTGAGATCTTATTAGATTCATCGTATCACATAGTTTTATAATATCAAATTTTTATAATTTTAACTTATATATAATATATGAGTTTAAAGTGAGGGGTAAATTAGGAATTGATATGTAATTGTAATGAGTTTGAATTTTTAATTAACTTATTTATATGTGATGTGATAGATGTGAGTTTGAAATTTTAGTATATTTATTTATTGATATGATATGATGGGAGTGGGTTAAGTAGTTAAAAGTATTTATTTATTTCCTAAAGAGAAAATGTGACAAAAAAAAAGTGAGATGAAATTAGTGTGACGGATTGAGGGAGTGATATTTTAACTAGGTTTGGGGGGTTACTGAAAAAAATGGCAGCTTTGTCCCCAAAAAAGACTAAAAAAAAAAAAAAAAAAAAAACTAAATAAATAAAAGATCACTATATGAATATCACTATTGCTGGCTGGCCAACTTTTAGTACCATCTGTCCTCGCTTTTTTCACGAAGTTAAAGCGCTTCTTACAAACAATTTTGGTTCTTCTATATTTATGAAGATCTACTCCAGTTCTGATGCAGCAATCTTGATAAGAAGTTATCCAAAGTGTTGCTCCAATGAGCACCAAATCTTCAGATACAAATTTACAATATACTGGGTGATACTGACAACATAATTGTGACCTTATAAGCCTGCCTTATTGCAGTCTCCGTTTCTCAGTGTTATCATTTTTCTGATGCTAACCATTTTACTATCAGATTCAAATAAAGAATCTTAAACGAGGCCCTACTGTATGGTGTTTTATCTGCTTCTGTTATGTGATTTGCTATGATACCACTATTATGAATTTGCACACTCATACTACTGTTAGGGATTTACCGTTATACAAATATGCAGAAACCACAACACAAAGAAAACATGAGCACAGAACAAAAAATACATGCGGATAACAATAATACACAAAGTGTAAGACAAATGGAGAAGACAACAAACAAATAAGAGATATGAATCTCAGATGATGTCGATCAATCTTCAGGGCTCAGGACCAATCCCCAATTAATTGCTCCAAGCAACACACATCGATCACCAGGATCCTCCAACATATAGAGACAGTCAACGGTCTCAAACACGTCACAAAGGTAAGGTCACTCAGATTCCTCACTGGCTCACTGGAGGTCTTCCTCACACACTCAGATAACTAACACACTCATGTGTAGTTTGCTCACCCACTCGGATAACTCACACACTCACTCACTGAGAGGCTATTGTAGTGGTTTTGCTACATTGGTGGGTTTTGGCCACACTGGTGGGATTGCCGGGTTCCACACCGGTTGCTCTAACGGGGTGACTAATTTATAGGAGAGCGCACAGAGGCATGGCTACAAGAAAGTCACAAGGGGAGCGGGTGTCTGGCACAAAAGTCAGAGGTCGGACATGGGCGCCGAAAGCAGTTAGGGTGGCGGTAGGCATGCGGGAGTAGGGGTGGCGACAGGCATGCACATTGATTGAGCGTAGACACGGGAGACAGACGAAGTCAAGCTTAGCAGGCTAATGGCTAAGGTAAGGAGAGTGTTTGAGACCGGTGATTGCCCTGATGAGTGGGTTTCACAAGGGCTCTAGTGTGCTTGTGCTTATGCACAAGGTGGTATGTGCCACAATTTTTACATACTCCACCTTGGCACATATACCGTCACTTGGATGGGGGGTCAAAAAATAACACAAAGGTTCATCATTGCCCTACAGCTTCCTCCCTGCACAAAGCAAAAGAAAGCAAACACAAAATCAATCACACAGAAAACTTGCACCTAGCAAAGGTGCATTTGATAATAAATGCATTAACACAAAGTTTAAAAATAAAAGAGATCTCACCACATAGTATTTATCACATTACTTACTGCACAGAAAGTGAGTACACAGAATTTACAAAGTAAAAGTTTCACATAGTAAACATTATACACACAGTAAAATAGCACCAAGCATGCACAAAGCTAAAAACACATAACTTAGCACACAGTATGCGACACAAAGCCAAATAGCACAAAGACAAAATAATAGGTACCTAGCACACAGTTCAACAAATAATATAGCACAAAGTTAATCACAAAAATACTAGCACTAAGCTAAACACAAAGATAAGCACAAAGCTAAGCACAAAGTTACATATAGCACAAAGCTCCACCTAGAATAATATTATCCCAATTGTCAAATTTTTTAATAATCACAAAGATTGATTATCACCCAAATTTCATAATTTCGTCATCACAAAGATTTTGCCAATTTTCAAAAAATATTTGCACAAAGCATATTGAAAAACATGAGATAACACAAAGTGAGGCACAAAGCACATTTTTAAAAAATGGGTTTGATGTTTTAAATTCAAACAACAAATGAAAATTTATCTTTTGGATTTACAACTTCCAAACCACACAAAGTATCACATAACCCATTTCAAAAAATTCTTCACCATAGGGCAATTTTCACACAGACTCATGTTTTTCTCCGCCTTAAACAAGATTACCAACAAATTCATTTTGCACGCAAAAAATGCACATTATAACTGGGCACATAATCACATAGATTATCAACATATTCTCCACCTTAATCTTAACCACATCAGAAACATACTCATGAAAGGATTTTTCAGTTCTTAAGGTAGAAAACTCACACAGAGACAATAACCTTGGTTATTTTTATGGGAAAAACAAGAACACATCTCATTTTTAATTGCAAATTATTTTTATCATTGAAAATTGCAACACCATAAATAGCACTTAAGCAAATCACAGAGAATAAATCACACAGATTTTTTTTTAAAATGTAATCACACAGATTAACACAAAAAATCACAAAGATTATACCATAGATTCACAAAGAATTTTAATACAAGCTTTAATAGCTGAGCGGGAATGCCTCGGATCTATTCCCGACTTACCAACACAGAGATAATGAGGAGCACCCAGCTCTCAATTTTTCCACGAACACACTGCTTCTTTTCTCTTTTTCACATGTACATCCAAGCACACAACTTCTTTTCTTCAGGCACCCAGCTTCATTTTTGGAATCAATAGCACACAGCTTCTGCATTGTTCCCTTTCAAAGCACTCAGCTTTCCTATTCTTCACAGGTAATCCCAAGCACACAACTTTCTTTTCTAAAGCACTTAGCTCAATACCTCCAGCAATTCTCCCTTTCCTCAAGCACCCAGTTTAATTCGAGAATTAATAGCACACATCTTCTTAAAGTCCATTTAACTCCTCCATCCACAAAGTTACTTGTCTTGTACACATTTATTTTCCTCAACTACACTACTTTCTCTTGTCTGGTGCACTGAGCACAATTCACAATTGCACAGCTTTGACTTTTCCATCTCTCTCACGTCATCTCTTCCTCTTTAAATTTTGATGTAGCACATAGCTTTCTTTATTTGTATTTTCCACAGCCCGACATTTTCATTTACTTTTCCAAAAGTATGAGACCTACAAGCACCAATTTCCACAAATTAAATTTCTTCACTGCTCCACCAAACTCCATAAATGAATATTCAACAACAACAGTCGATTGTCCTTCAATTAATCCTCATGCAGCAATAACTCCATCTCCCAAAATCCATTTTTCAAACACTGGCAACAACTCTCAAGCTGCAAAAATAATTGTTGGGAAGTTTCACACACAGGGACAGGAGAGCAGTGAAGCTTTGATAAGGGACCCCTTGTAAAGATCCCTTGTTTGCAACTTACTACAATGACTCTTGATTTTCTTCATAACATAATTCACTACAAAAAAAATTGCTGGAAGGCGAGGACACAGTTTCCTCGCCTAGGCCTGAAGGCGAGGACACAGTTGACGAAACATGGTTGTCGCCTGGAGGATCGTCGGCTTACACGTTTGGTCGAGCATTTCCTCGCCCCAAGGCGAGGACGGGGGCGAGGACATAGGCGAGGACAAGAGCGAGGAAAGGGGCGAGGAAACAGATGAGGAAACAGGTGAGGACTCAAGCGAGGAAAGGGGCGACAACGGGGGCGAGGAAAAAGGTGACAAACAAAGCGAGGACCTTAGTGAGGACTCACTTGAGGATATAGGGGACGAAACACATACCTAAGAAATACTGATCTAGGCGACGACTTACTTCCTCTCCCATGTCCTCACCTCCCACATTTTTTTGTTTTTTTATATTCTAGTTTCCTGATACCAATATCTACATCCAAATCTGCAATTTTTTTAAATGAAATGCAATTATCCATAAATCGTTTTTTTTATTTCCTGCTGATCAACAATAACTTTGAATATATATATACATATACATATGTGTATTACAATGATGAATAATACCACACTTTCAATCAAGATATACATAAATCGTATATATGTAAGTACTCTACAATATATATAGTCATTTTAAATTACAATCAAAGCGAGAACCTTCCCGAGATGGAGAACGAATCCAGCAGCGCTTCAACAGTTGATGGATTCCCAAAATCAAAAGCCAAATGACTCCACTAATCACCAGCCAAACAACTCCATCTTGAGGAAGTGAGGAAGTACAAGAATTTGTAATGTGGGCAACTGAGACATGAGTTCTGTTGCGGCAGCAAGTGATGGGAAGCTTCCTCAAATCCGTGCTTCGTGACGAGGGAGCAAAGTCCTTCATCGGTCACACCGATGCAAAGTCTGATGCTCAATTCACTCCTTTGAAAGTTACCGTATATCACTTCTTGTTGTATTGACACGACCAAGCCCTTGATGCCAAATTTACTGCTACATTAGTTGTATATCCATGAATGCCAACCTGGACCAAATACAAAAAATAACCATGACAATTTGGAAATATAAATATAAATGTGATCCTCTAAATCAAGAACGATATATCCTAATCAAAACCAAAGAAAGTTGTGTATCAATGAAATAATATCGATTAATAATTTCCAGATTTTTATACCTAATTAGAATTCATTTTAACCTTCAGATCCATAAAATACTTAGCCTAAAAGCAGAAATGATATACCTTCTCATCAAGTGAAGGGGCTTTATGGTGGACATACTTATACAGCTTGTGGCGTACAGGAACACACGCTAGCTTCTCTGTACTTATGTTGTTGGCTAACCGAACTAGGGAGAGTTTTCCAGGGTCATCACCTAGGTAACGAAGGCAGACATAGTTCGATATGGCCAAACAAATGGAGCATCCCCTACAAATTCAAGGCACTGTTAGGAGCGGAATCAGCATAGAAGGGATGATTCAATGCTGCTTCGAGAAGCTTCCTGTCATGAAACTGGTACTTTAGGAGTCTCTCTACAGCTGCCATCGCTTCATCAAAATCTGCAATTTCTTGAAAGTTAATATGCATCTCTGAATAAACAAAACAGGTTTAACTCACATATGGAAACAGCTAAAATTATAATTAAAAAAAGTATGAGAACCAAAATTCAAAGGGTGACCCCAAAATTACAGACTTCTAATGCTATGACTTCATATGGATGGTACACTTACAAAGCTTATTAAACTAATAAAATAAGATAGAAAGAGCATATATGAATGATTACCACAAAATTCTACCACGTTGTGTGTCTGAAATTATTACTGTAACAAAACTTCTATTAATTTTTTAAGTTAAAGACGAAACAAGTCTTTCTCAAAATAGGTGTCTTCAAAATGTAAAAGGATATAAAGTACCTCTAAGTAAGCATGGCAGACCTAGTTCCTGCATAGCTCCAACTGCAGATAGCTTATTTGATCCCTTGATAGCTTTTCAACAACGAAGCAGGTTGTATCATCCTTCAAACTCGTGACCTTAGAGCCTCCTGCCAAAGGAAAAGGACAAGACTTTAACTTTGAAAGATGAAAAACATGTTAATTAGTTGCCGATGTTCAACTGGGATACATTAATGGGTTGTATCATCCTTCCAACAAGATCTGCAGGAAAACCCCGGTAACATTGAGCAGCATTATTAGATAACAAGACATCCCTTGTGCCATAAGAGGCGATAATAGGTCTCCCCCAACCTTTGAAACCTAACACCATAAGTAATTTTGTGACTTTTCGAACTTAATACAAAAAGGCAAAAAGGTGAAACATTGAATCACTTTTAGGATTATTTATCAAACCTTCACATGCTTAACATGAGGAATTGGAACAATAAACTCGCCAACATCTGTATCGCCAATTGTCAATGAATGATACAGCCCTCCAAGCTAGCAATGTAATGGGCCAACCTACACATGCGATTTGCATACCCACCAAATAAGAAAATGAACCTCTGGTTACAGTAACCAGTGTATTAAATGATGCAGTATAAGAAAAAAGGAAACCATTACCTCAAATATGAAAAACAATGCACTCCAATTCTCCAATAAATCAAAATTCAAAACGATAAAGAGATTCGCTTGCATTACACCCCCCAAAATGAATATATTTCCTACAT
This sequence comes from Hygrophila difformis, assembly GCA_030278955.1. NCBI lineage: Eukaryota > Viridiplantae > Streptophyta > Magnoliopsida > Lamiales > Acanthaceae > Hygrophila > Hygrophila difformis. The sequence goes on from JAOANR010000011.1 coordinate 7,839,374, forward strand.
ACATTTACATTGATCAGACAATGAAAATGTTGCTTAAAAGCAATTACATTCACAAAAAAATAAAGTTTCTTAAAAAATGCAGCAGGAAACGCAAAAGACAAAACCTACCATTGAAATGACTATATAAATGAAAATATGTAATGAACATTATTTGATCAAGTAAAAAGTGAAGAAGAGGTGGATGCAGCGATCAAGTCGCAATAAGAAACAACAAAACAACAAAGTATTATTATTCCTAAATACAATAAAACAACAAACAATATAAATAAATAAAAAAACCAAAAATCTAAAACACCTACCTCCATTTAAGGGATAAGTCTCCAATCAGGCAATCACAAAAAATTACATGAAATAATAAACAAATAAATGTAACTTAAAAGAGTATATCTCCAAGCAAGTTAGAGTATTTGAAGACCATGATCAGGACATTAAACCTTACCCCAATGCTCCTTACAACCCACAAACTGATAGCCATAAGAAGTCCCACTCTGCTTTTATTGAAGGCGAGAGATTCCTCAAATATTATTCCGGCATAACCAATTCCAAACAGCAATATCATTGCCTTCAAATTAATACCCAGAGTTGGTCAGAAAACTATCAGATATTCATAATGCAAATTATAAAGTATAAACATTGACAAAACAGACATTCAAGAGACAGGAGGAAGTATAAGCGACTCTAGAAAATATTAACAAGAACTTCAGGCATGGAAAATTCCACGCAAATAGTATATTACTCAATTTAGATGATCATTACTAAACTTTAAAAATGCGGAACAATTTAATTAATTGGTGGCATTACCTGCATTGCTGCATTTTGCTTCTGCCAATTCCAACACATTCTTCAACTTCTCTTGCTCTATTGAATTATTTCCTTCGACCTGTTGAAACCATCTAATACATTCCTTTTATCTTCTCATTAATTTTGCCATTTGCTCATATTTCTCCTGATCAAACATCAATCATGCCAATCAAAATATAACTCTTCACCATCAATCATGCTTGAGCATTTAAACACATTTTATAGTTCAACTAATTCTATTGAAGCACATACAACATCCAGGTGTCTGCTCTTCACTTATATCCATCGCATCAAGACTCACAAATTTTAGCTACTTTTGTCAGAATTATAAAAAGGAGAAATGAATAATTGCAGCTACTTTTGCCATCCAACATGTCCATTTAATGCAATTCGCCATCTATCCATAACCCTAGTTCTGAAATCGGATATTGCTGCTGCAAAGTACCGAATTAATCAAGTAATGGCAAATGGGAAAATAAAGAGCAATACCTTGTCCGGAGGCTGTCTCCGTCGTGACGCAGCACCACAGGCAATTCCATTCCAGTGGCCTTGCACAGATCAGGGGCGGCGTGTACAAGGAGGCGGGTACCAAGAATGGTTATGGAAGCGCTGACGAGGAAGATGAGGAAGGCGAGGAAGACACCTACGCAGGTCTCGGGTTAGTCTTCTATGTAGAACGGTCTCTACTTCGGTTAGACGGGATCGATTCTACGCAGGTCGTTCGTTTTCTGGGGTACGCAGGGACAATCCCTCTTCGGGGTAGCCGGAGGCGACCACGACAACCTAGATTCTTGGAAGAAACCGGCGCGCGCATAGTTCCTGCTACGAACGACGATTCACTTTGAATTGGGAATACGAACATTTTGTTGTGCGAATTGTGAGAGTAATGCGTGGGATGTGGGAGAATTGGATCCAATATAAGAATGCCCTCCAGAGGGTAGGTCATTCTTAAATGAAATTCGAAGGCGACAAATATAAGTTCTCGCCCCTGTTCTCGCTCGGCAAGCGACGACGATGGTTTCCACTCCCCGACCCTCGCTCAGTAGGCGACAGAACTACATTGCTCGCCCTATTCCTCGCCTGGAAGCGAGGACATTCTTTTCTCACCCCAGTCATCGCCTTTGGGCGAGGGAAACTCGGTTCCTCACCCCTGGATCGTCGCCTCCTGTCCGGATTCTTGTAGTGATTCTTGAAGAGAGCTTCAAGAGCATATTTCTTTTGGCGTACCGAAAGCGCACTGTATCAAGCTTGCAGTATTTATTTTATTTGACGGGATCGTTCACTAGAGAGTTATACTATAGAAGCATTTTAATAACGCATGAATCATTAGAACATTACTACACTCTTGGTTGTAGGTTGGTTGGTAATTTGTCTAAAAATCTAATGCTGGAAAGTAAAATGCAATAAAGCAATAAAAGAAATATTATAAAAGAAAGCATTAAATCGATGAAAGAGATTTGATTTCGTGATAATGTTGATATTTCAAGTTTAGGAAACAATATGGACTAAATGAACAAAGCAATCAAAATAAGGCTTATGCAAGAGTAATCATACTTCTGTAATTAATGAAAATGTGTGAGCTCAATGAGAAGAGATAAATCCTCTATCTAAGTTTGTCAATCCTTCATGTCTTCGATCACTTTCCCAAGACGAGTACTTGTGATCTAGTGTCATAACATTTCAGTACTGAAATCATGAGATACTTACACTAAGAGATAATCGGTCAGACTTATCTCTTGGCATTAGCTTTTAGAAATATCACTTAATCTGTTTCTTTCAGATTCAGATTAAGCCATTGAATACTCAAGGTCACATCTAATCAATCTTGAACTAGTCTGAACTTGTTGTTGTCCTCTTATTATTTTGAAAAGAGAGATATCTTAAACTCCTATCTTGGATGTCCTCCACAAGAAATTAAAAAGCTGGTATTTAAATCTATCATCCAAGGGTTGCAAAAGATTCAAGCTTCTCAAAATAATTCCAACAAGTATTTGTAAGAAATAATAGTCCTGTAAGTATATCAAGATGATATTGCTAATCAAAGTCCTTGACTTATATGGACTACTCAGATTTGTTCATATGTATTAGCAAGAGAATTCTCTATGAATAAATCTAAATACTCATGAGTTGACTCAGGATTAATGAAACTCTGCAAGTTGCTTAACCTCCTACCCATAGCATATGATTAAACCATCATAAATCTATGACCCTTGGAAGTTAAGTCTTCTAGATTCTCATTAATTCTTGGGACAAAAGATGATTTTTGAAACACCTTTCCCTTTTAAATGACAGGTACTAAATGCCCAACTGTAGAACAAGTTTGTTCTTCATTATCATGAGTAGATGATGTTTGAGCAGACTTATATCATCATCCCCGTCTCAATGTGCTGTTGGAAATAATGGTGTGCAATTGATTATGAAGTGTAAGTTTGTATGGAGAAAGTAGATTACTCAGCATCAGTCTGGAAAATATCCCAAAATAATATGGATATAGATAGTAATATATGTATCAAGAAGCGATGAGGGTTCTGAGTCATCTTAAGTAAAATGCTAGGGTGCTCCGAAAATATAGGCTAGGAGCTAGACAAAATATAGGGAATTGCTTCCCTTAAAAAGGATTTGCGAATTAATTGTGCAAAAATATATGTCCAAAATAACTTGCAGTAATTATCTTGGGATTTAAAACTATGAACATCATAATTTTCCACGCGCTATATCTGAAAAGCGTGGAGGGAGCTAATATTCATAGAATGTTCCTCATATTCAAATATTACAGAGAATACAACTCATCGCGATAAGGTTTCCGAGAATACGGGTAGGTTGTTCTGTTCCATTTATAAGATAGGTGGTAGACGTATATAGCGAGGAGAATCTTGGCTTCCTTTAGGTAAAGTAACCAATTTTTTATGCTATCTCAGAATGTTCCCTCGCTTTGTTCAAATAAACAAAGCGTGGGTTCGGAAATAACATATTGTGGCTGAACGTTTGTAAATAGGTTTCTCGCGTCATTCAAAAAATGGAATAAAGCGAGAATAGGTTTATGAATGAAGGAAAAATGCTGTGTTTCGAATATTTTCAGAGATTCATCTCTATGGGAATTAAGGCGAGATTAATCACCGAGCCTTAGCTAGGCTTGTGAATTCAGTACTTTAGTTCTCAAAGATTATCACGCTATGTTTAACACTGCGTGGGTCTTTAAGAACTTAATGAAATAAATCAATCCACCCAACTTTTAGAATTGTTATTAGAATCAAAATCCGATTACAACTAAATGCTGAAATTATTCATTCTATAATTCTGCTAAAAACAGTATGAAACTTGAAAAGTATTAATTCAGAATTCCAAGAATTATGTGTCTGCGAACAATCATGATCTGGAAAATGATATTATGAATAAGATTGATGATGAAAATTATAGAGAATTCTCAGAAATTCATAATCAAAAATCATATTTAGGATTATATCATTTCTTCGCAGAATGTAAAGAAATTGAACAGCAGCATCATATCAGGATTCCTAAACTTCAAGATGTCTATGATCAACACAAACTGAGATAATCCTGAATTCGGCCATCGTTCTTACTGAGTCAGTTTTACAATTCAAAGATTTAGATTCCAAAACAGAATTGAACACGATCTGCGTCCATACAACAGAAATTTTAAATAGAAAAAGAAATGAATACACCTGGAAATCTGAAATTCATCAAAAAATTGCGAAATTGAATTGATGAATGCGAAGTAGCAAGATGAATCGATCGGCATGTGGAATGGAATAGAAACACTCTCTGATTGCAGAATTCTTTTCTCCAGGGTACTCTAAATCTAATCTACTAAACATTGATCAAAACTAAACTACTAAAACGATAAAAATCTGAAGAACGTAAAATTGCAGAGCGAAATGTAAATCTAGCTATCCTACCTACGAAAGCTCTAAAATGAACAGAAGAATATCGAAGAAATTCTCCAGTCTTCCGCTTGCTTAGAGCTAGCTCTAAGTCTTTATTTATAGATGCGGGCGAAGTAACCGCCTCCCCTTCTGAGAATAACTGCCGAGCTCGCCTCAGCTTTCCGTGAACTTATTCCCTCGCTCCGTGCTTTGTTGAGATTTTGTTCCTGACAAGGCACGAGCTTCCTTCCTTCAGACTACTTCTTTTCATCTCCTAGCTTTGATAATTGGCTTTCTCAGATCAACACGTAGACTTCCTTCTCACGTGATGTTAAATGATTATCGCGTAGACTTTCAGTCTTGAATATTTTTCCTTGAACTTATCCGGATTTCACCCTTCAGTCCTCGCGATATTTCTTTTCTTCCCTCGCGGTGTAGGTGATCCTTTTCAGATTTTCTCTTCATTCCTCGCAATATTTATTCTGTCTCTCGCAGCTCATTTCCTGCTCAATTAACAAGGCGAGGATTAGTTGTGATAAAAACATAGCGAGAAATACTTCAATTATTTTAAACAGTTTAAGGCTATTTCCAAGAATTTCAAGTTCTTTTTCTAATCTTAGACTTTTCTGATCTTATAAAATTCTTCAAATGTTTTCATCTATTCCCAAAAGAAAATATAATCAGAAATCATCATAAGGGCACAAATTTGGACGAAAATGGCAGTCATAAATGACTGTCATCACCATCCTCACATTTAGAACCACTTGTCCCCAAGTGGTAGGAAACTTGCAATGTTTCAAAGAACGAGTCTAAATTGTGGCCTCCAAAATTCAGAATTATTGTAAGATCTTTCTTGGATCATTGCCTTCTCTTTTCCAACTATCTCAAGCTTGACTCATTCAACTGATTGATGCTTCATACCTGACTTCTAATTTCTCAGACCTCATAAAGATATTAACTAGAGTGATTTCCATTTTTATGAGTTATTGTATTGTTCCTTAGCTAGTCAAATTTTCTCCTTTCACGCTCAATCCTGTCCAACTTATGTGCATAGTTTATGCTTCTGAATCCTTGGCCAAAAATAAAGAATTTTTTTATATTTTTTTTATCAAGGGGCGGTCTTTCGTAGCTTTCAATAGCTCGGTTTCGCATTATTAGGAGGAGTCCCATGACCTGACATTGTAGATGAAACTTCAACTCCCCTACTCTTGACTTTGCTCTCTTTTTTTATAGAGTTTTTCAACTATTAAGTCAGAGGAATAGCTGTGCCAGCTACATATATCCACATTATTTTACCACGTTTGTTTCTAAAGTTTCACTTGTTTTGGTCTTAGATTCATACTTCACTAATATGCACACTCATCTTTCAAGAGAGACTAGATTGGATCAATCTTTCTAACCTTAGTCCAATTTGTTGATTATTGTATGTAAATCACTCGGGTCAATAAAATCATAAAGTCTTCAAACTATTCATCCAGTAATGACATCAATCAATCTCAAAGTTCTTAGCTTTAAATAGTTGTCAAGAGCGGCTCTGCATGCAATCAAGATCTATAAGGTTAGTATCTCTATCATCAGCCACTCAGACTTAGTCTTCTACTTCTTTAACAATTCTCTATCCCTCTTGAGGTTCTAGTTCTAATCATCAGAACATACCCTGTGTCATGGAATTCTGTCCTAAAGAATGATTTAAGCTATGGCTTGAAAAACATATACTCTTGTCCTAGAATCAGGTATTCACTATTCAAGTAATAGGTTTACAATCTTAAAGAATAATCAAAGATCTAAGTAAAGAAGTAGTGAAAGAAATATAGAATGAAGAATATACAAGAGAAAAAGGGTTTCAGGTACTCGCCTGTAGATACGTCTGCACTTCTTTGGTCTATTCAGTTCCTGACGCACCTGCATCATTGTTTGGATCTTTAGGTGATGCTGAGGGTGACTTCTTCAAGTCTGATACTAGGCTGGCAAGGATATATACCAGTCTTGTACTATTTTGCTGCTCGTGCCTCCTCAGCTCCATATCCCTCTCTCTTTCCTGTCTTCTTTCTTCCAACTCTTCTCTCCTTAATCTCTCAAACCTTTCCATCTCCTCTCTTCTTATCCTTTCTTTCCTATCCCATTCTTCCTTCCTAATTTTCTCTTGTCTTTCCATCTCCTCTTTCCTGAGTTTTTCTTCAGTTTGTATCCTGGCATGTTCAAGCTCAATCCTCTTCTGCTCCATCTCCCTTTGTATGTGCTTGTCCTCTAACATAGTTTCACTAATATTTCCATGGACTATGCAAAGCTTTAGATTGAAGTGCTCATGTTCTGGGATTCATCCACTGACACTGTATTCCTCAACTGTTGCCTTGGGAGTTGAGATGGTGCAGAGGTTTCTTCGAGTTCTTCAGGAATAGCATTCAATGCAGGAGATGCTGCTGAAATCTTTGATCTTATTGCTGCAGATCTAGACTGGAATGACTTAGATTTTGATGGAAGTTTTGCTTGCCTGCCTTTAGGAGATGGTATTTTAGATCCTGAACCTTCAGAGGTTTGTTCATCCAAATCTGGCAATTGGTAAACCAATTCTCCTCTTAAAGTGTCCACTGGCAATGGAATAGGAGGATCTTTTCTTATAATTTATGTCAAAAATGGTGCCATAGGCACTGCTTGTTTTTCACATAATCTTCTAATGAGATTTGGGTATGCTAGTGCTGCATCTTCTTCAACTCTTGATTTAATAACATTGAGCACATGGTGTGCTGCACTGCACTTTCTTCGTGCCCAAATCAATGCAAATCCTTTAAAGGTTCCAGCAGAAGGTCCTTGGAAGTTGGTAGTAGGACTGAGTTTTGCATATAAAAAATCAAGTGTTGGCAGATACTCAGGTCTCAAATTCTTCAGTGGAATTTTGTTCTGATCAGTTCCTCTATTTGTTGAACAGAATCCTAATGCCATTTTCTTAGCATTGTCAGCTTATTACCCTGAGTCTTTTTCCTTAGAAGAACTTCAGACATGACTTCTGGCTGCTCCAATAGAGGCGCCTGTATTAACACATTCAGGGTTTCTACATTAACTTGCACCGTTTTACCCCTGATCCATGTTGTCTCAGCCTCTACATCAAAATTGGCATAAAATTTCCTAGTTAGTTCCACATAACCATACTTATGGTTGTGCCTCATGAAGATGTCCCATTCATTGATCATTCTCCAATAGTTAATGCACTTATGGCCCAAGTACTTAGGATGGAATCCCTTATCTGGAACAATCATCTTGGACATACCCAGGTAATTTTCCAGTGCTTCCTTCTTTCCATTGAATTTGATTTTGAGTTCCTCCTATGTGAATTCAATATTTTTCTCAATGCTGTCAGGAATTGACAATCTTACTTTTGGGCTATTCTTTCCCCAATAGCTCAAAGGCATAAGTTCTGGAACTTCTTTCTCATTAGAAGATCCTTCAGAAGTATCTGATTCACTTCCTTCAGATTCCTGTGCCTCTTCCTGATCATTTCCTGCATCTTCGTTTCCTTCATCATTAGACTGATTCTCTTCTTGAGCAGGTTCCACATCCTCTTCTTGAGCCTCTACAGTTTCAGTATGATGAAAATCATCCACATCCGATCCATGCATCAATGAAGTACTTGTATCAATCCTTTCAGTTACCTCCAAGCTTTGCTGATTCAATGTTTATGTGAGTTCTTGCTGCTCTGGTTCATTCAAGAAGTGGAGTCTCAACAGATTCTGCATTAGTTATTCCCTGGCTTTCCAAGTGTTCTATCAATTTCTGCTTTTGGTCCTCAATCCAAACAGGGTCTTGCATCCTAGATATTGCCCTCTGAGCTACCTCATTCCTAATTGGAGATGGCAAGATCCACTGATTCACTCGACTCTCAGCCAGAATTTGTGCCTTAATGTTCTGATAAACACTCTGCTCAACATGGTATTTTCTTTGCTGCTTTTCTTTGGCATCTTCTTCATAGAGAACCATTTGCCTCTCTTGATTATTCTGAGATTCATTTCTTTAGACTTCTTCTCTGTAGGCCTGGAGTGCTAACGGACTTGGTTCCACTTTTTCTCCAGAATCCGATTGCTGTTTTACATTTTCTAACTCCAATTCAAGCTTTTCTGCATATTCAACTACTTGTTCCTTGGTGGTGTGAGCATCTCCTCATTCTCTGGCTAATTATCTGTACTTCTTAATCAGTCCTTCCGAAGATGAACTCATGTTTCCCACAGAAATTCCATGCAAGTTTAGATCATCAAATTCTTCCAAATCCTTGATTGATCCCTCTTGGACTATATTTCCTACCAATTCATTGACTTGGTCTAAAACTTCTTGATCAGCTGGTTGCTGGTTTGATGTCACATCCGGATCCAGTTGGTCCTCTACCGTCAAGAAGTTGTCAGCTTCCTTGATGAAATCGTCATCCAATTTCTGATCATCGCCCTTTGTTGGCATCACATCCAAATCCTGCTGGCTCTTGAGTAAGTCATGCTTTGCCTGTGCCTGTTGTTCCTTTTCCTGTCATTCTAAATCTTCCTCTGTTACACCTTCAGTTTCTTGAGGTTGGACAGTAGATTCCATCAGATTTTGTGCTGCATGTTGATACTCAACAATACATGACCTCCATCCCTCTGGATCAATATCTCCCAATTCCAGGTCATCAAAAGGTACAAGTTCCAAACATTCAGTGGATGCTTTCACTGAATGATCTGGTTTGATTTCTTCATCTTCAATATACGGCACTATTGCTTGCTGATCTCCCAGAATTGGTTTGACCTTTTCCTCATCAGAGCTGATGTCATGTACCATAAATTTTGATTTCCTAGCCTTCATCTTTATTCTGTATTTCTTAACAGGTTTTTCGGGCTCCTTTTCTTGCTGTTTTAACTCCTCAGAGACTGGTTCTTGTTGCTTTAAAGATGATTTTTCCTTTCTTTTATAGATAACAACTTCTTTCCTTCATTGAGATGGTTGCAGTAATTCTTTACTTTTCTCCAAAATTTGCTCTGACTGTGAGGTTGTTCTTTTCAATTCCATAACCTCCTTGATGGTTAATTCATCTTCATGTTTCCTTTTGTTTGAAGGCTGACTTGTCTTTCCAGCCTCCTGATTCTTCACTCTACTCCCACTCCCTTTCTTTTGTACAACAGGATGTGCTTCTTCTAAAGAGCTTGAGCTGGGAGTATGTAGTTTTCGCTTTCTGGTGGGTACTTTCTTCTTACCCTTTTTCTCATAGGCTTGTAAAACTTGATCCACCTCACAGTCTTTCTCCTTTTTCTCTCTGATATACTGATCAGCAGGATCATGTATTCTTTGGTCAACTTCCTCATTCTCTTCTCCCATAACCTTCAAAACTGAATCTAATCTCTGCTCTCTGTCAATTCTTTCTTCCTCATCTGTACTGTCCTCATCAGAGAGTTCTTTCTTGATATGAAACTTCTTACCTAAGCCTTTGAGCATAATGTTCATACCTTTTCTGTTTAAATATTTCTCGTTCCATGCATCCCAATCATCCATGATTAACTGCTGAATTTTTCCTTGTGTCTGATCAGTGTATGCCCTATGCTCCTTATATGCGTTCTGTCTGCACATCTGATAATATCTCATGTACTTCTCAATAAATTCCTTCTTTCTCTCCTGAACAATTCCATGGACTTCTTGTTGGAGGGGGTGGAGGTAATCTCTTCATGATTTTTTGTGGCCTATCTGTGATGAGAATATCTGCATCTGTTGCTGTTATTACTGGGGCTGAAACTTTCCTGTAATTTGTTGTTGGTTCCAGACCTTCGTTTATAACTGATTCTCTAAAGATGTTCCTGACTATATTCTGAGGTGTCTGTTTTGCGTCTGACCTCTGTTTCATGTTCTTTCCTGTTCTCTCAGCCTCTCTTTCTTCAGCATCGTTAACCCATGCCTGCTGCTCAGGCATTAGATCAGCAAAATTCTCTAGTGGAAACTCTTCATCTGGTTTCCTCACTAGTCCTGGTTTGAGAATCCTTTTCTTAAAATTCTGCCCCTTGTTCCATTCATTCATGTTTGTTATCCAGCTGTTTCTGGCATCGTGGATGGTCTTAAGAAACTTGTGCCACTCCATCTTGCCTTGTTTGGCCTTTTGAAAATGGGGCTCAAGGACATGCCTGAGATTTATCCATGTATCAATGATTCTGTCTCTTGCTAAGTTTGTCAAGAAATCCTGTTCAAGAGGTCCTTTCTTGTTCAAAAATGATGGAGGCATGTATGCAGGAAGTACCTGCTGAGGATCGTAGGCTCCAGCATTCTTTATCTCATTGAGCTTGCAACAGTGCTTAATGAGTCTTCTCACATACTTAGGCAACGGTTGGGGGTCAAAATATTCTAACTCCAACCCTGCATGGTCTTTGGGTTTTATGATTCTATAACATTCCTGATTCCATTCTGCCATGCATTTATTTTTTCTCTCCAAAAGCCTTTTCTAATTTGACTTCTCTAGGAAAGTCGGCATCATTCTTAAGGGCAAACATCTGTAGTTCCCAAAAATAGATCATCTTGCTCCAGAATGCCTCTTCCGGGTCGATCAGAAGTGATTCCCTTTCTTTAGACAGAATATGTTGAATCATTAACGGGTTGACATAAAACATTGGGGCTGAGGTATCTATATTCCCCCATCTATAGCCTTTCTGGATTTGTTTGACAAAGTTCTCTGTGTTCTTCATTTTCCAGAATGTCTTTTCTTTCTTGTCTGACTCAACACTTCGGGCTTGAAGTTCTTCATATGACATTTTGTGGATCCTTTTAAAGAAAATAGGAAAACTGATTAAATCATGGTCCCCATCCTCACATTTAGAGATTTGCTCTAAATGTGAAGTTGTGATTGGAAACTAAATATGGATACTTTTCTCATAGTTAACATTTAATGCTTTCTCACCATCCTCACATTTAGAGATTTGCTCTAAATGTGAAGGTGTTAATTATTAATCGTATTTTCTAGAGAAGCATATCATGCTGAGAAATTTAAACAGATATTGTTCAAGCAAAACAAAACACATTATAAATATGTCTTTCAAAACAGAATCTGTGGCAACATTTAGGGATTTCGAATACAAAGGGTCTTGTAATCCATTTTGCAATTTAAAAAAAGGAGGAATTCCAGTCCATTTGCAAGCTTGGTGAAGCAGTTGCAGTGTTCAGTAACCAAACATCTCATGCATTAGATTGTAACTCCATATGAGTTTCTTGGCCATTTGTGATTATTGGAATATATAATCCTATCCCCGCAGAATTTCTTTCTAGGCTGTCCTAAAAAGGGAGAACAAAATTCAGGTTGAGCCGACATCCATCTTCTAAGTTGAAGTTGAAGGTCGTTCAGCCTGCGCTTGTTCCTGCAGAGAGTTGCAAATAGCTATATTCCCTTCTCCCGTTCTTCAACTGCATCCTTACTTAAAAGCATGAGTGCTTTTATGTAGATGGATGGTTGATGATTATCAGTGATGGCTGGCTTTAGGAGGTCAAATGCTGCTTGTTCATTTTTATCTTTTACAAACAGGCGCATTGCCTCTTGCAGCTGGAACATCCAATTTTCTGCCTCTCTGCAACTTTCAAGAAACTCCATTTTTGTATGATCAAAGGTTCCCCAGTCCAAAAAATAAAAGTCTTCAAGGGTGGCCCTCTTCAAGACTAAAGGATGGTGGGTAGCCTCATTCAGTGCTTTACAAACTAATTTACAGTTGAAAACAGTTTCTAGGTGATCAAAGGCCAGCCTGGATAGAATGTCACCAAGAATCTCATAAGGTAGATATGTAATCTGAGTTCCCTCTGATCCAGATTTATTCATTGAAATTATTGGCTGCTTGGAGGAGCTTCCAATTTCAGTGCTGAGTACAATTAAAAGGATAATGCAAGTGAAATTCAATAATGGAAACTAATAAGCGCCATATTACATAGAATGCATACAAATTGTAGCATAGTAAAAGAAATTCACTGCCTAGCAAACATCATAGAAGTTATAAGAAATAAGAAAAAGGAATCCTTTTAGTTTAGCTATACGAAGCCCTGTAACTGATTTTCGTCCTCATCTTCCTCTGAATCAGCCCACTGCTCTTCATCATCTAAAGCTATGCCTTCCTTACCACGTGCCATCCTAAACTGTTTAACTATAACAACGAGTTCACATGGAATACAGCCTGGCCTCCAATTTGGGGGTGCCAGTTGGTGAATAAGCCTAGTATGGTTTTGGCAAAACTTTCTCTCTTCTTGAGCAATGAAAGAATTTGGGACGTTATTACATTGAAGCAGCCAGTGAAAAACGTTGATTTTGAGGAACAATAAATCTAAAATGTCTTGGGTTACTGTTTTGATCAATTCAATTCCTTCTTCATTAAGCTTACTATCTTGTTTGGAAAGTAGTAAGAGACTTTTTTATGAAAATGGAGGGCTGATGTTTATCCTCTAGACCAGGCTTTATGAGATCGAATGCTTCCTTCTCTCTCCCATCAGCAAATGCGATAAGTGCAGGTTCAATATTGAACATATAATTTCCCGCCTCATGGCAGTTGGTGATAAATTTCCTTTGACTACTAGAGTAAATGTCCTCTCTCCACCTCACACTATTTTCCATAGTGACACTTCTATAAACAATGTTTAAGTTGCTCGCTGCATGGAGTTTTTTTACATGACTCTGATGTTCTGAAGAGTTCTCTCAGGTTCCCCCATCCCAATCTGGACATCACTTCTCCCAGGAGTTCAATAGGTAGATCAACTAGTTGAGTTCCCAAGAACTGGGGAATTCTAACATTTCTGTTTGAAACAAAATGTGAATTACAGAAAGGGAAGAATAGAAAATTTCAGAGGGTGTGTAATCAGTGCTTGAAAACATTTAAAAGATGTCCTAAAGAAGTAAGATCAGATCATTATTATTACTAAATATATCGACCTTTACAAAATACAAGCAAATTGAATCACTTATCAATTCTTGATCAAAATATGACACTGGAAAAAAGTTATATAAGAGATCAATCTTCTTCTTCTTCCCCATCTGAAAAGTCTTCAGGTGGGTCTTCATCAAGAAGTACTTCCCCAGCTGAAAGTCTGAATTCTGACACTAATCTATTCACATCGTAGCATATACAAGGGACCTGGTCTGCACCGTAATTAAACTTTGGTGGGCCATGGACAACTTCCCTATTATGTTCAAAGTATGTACAGAAATATATTCTAGATTGCCCTAAGAAAGGATTTGGAATTCTTTCCCATTCTGAGATTAGAGTAAGGAAACTATATCTAAGATCATAGCTAACAAATCTATCATTAAGCAATGGGCTTATCAGATAAAGCCCTCTATCTATCTTTTCCTGAGAAGTTCTGCTTAAGCAGATTAGAGCCTTAACATACAGTGAAAGTTTATGATCTTCCTTAATCCCTTCATCCAAAATTTGAAAATCTTCCCTTTCTTTGCCCGCCGTAAATAGTTCCAAAGCTGTTTGAAGTTGCAGGGTCGGATTCTGAGCCCTTCCGCAGATTTGTAAGAAGTTTATCTTTTCAGGGGACTCGTTCGAAATGCTTTTAAAATTGGGATCTTCTAAACAGACCCTTCGAAGTACAATAGGTTGATCCATAACAGTTTTGGTTAATGTACATGTTTCTCTACAGTTGAGCAAATCCCTGAAGCTGCTCCGCCCTACTCGTGACATTATCTCCCCGATGATGTCAAGCGGAAGATCAGTCAAAAGTAGTGCAGAGACCTCAGAACTTTGCTCCCCATTATTAACGCTGTTAAGCGAATTTTAATGAGAAGGTTAGCTTCATTTAAGAAACTGCATTAGAACGAAGCTAGGATTTCTAAAAGGTCAAACACAAATGCAGTTCAGAGAAGAAAAACATTTAGGACGAAAAATTCAAACCATAAACCATAGCATTGCTGTTAAGGAAAAATAAACAGCGATTACGAAATAGAACTTATTCAAGGAACACTCGCAATAGGTTCTAGGAGCTTACGGATTGTTTCCAGCCATCTCCTTCTTCGATTAAGTTTCTTGGAGTTGTGGATGCTAAGAGTTGAAGGAGAGAATTTGATTGTGGCGGTTTCGTATTCGGAGGAAAAGAAGAGAATGATAATTGAGTTTGAAATGACTACTGAAAGAATATATGGGGAAGATTGGCCGACCTAGTTTCAGGCTAAATACTGAGAAGGGTACTTAGGTAAATTGCTTATCTGTAGGCAGCAATGATTATGCCTAGAGTTACACTATCAGTAAATTTTATATTTATAATTATTAATATGACTGAGTTAAGATTGAGTGGTGAAAAATGTTAGATTAACTCAGTTACAATGAAATCGATAAGGCTAGGATTACAAACTGAACCCAAATCATAATCACAAAATTTTTTTTTATTCTGCAATAGAATAATTACAAGGCTTGAGAATAAACAAACTTGAAAAAAAAAAAGAACAATCCTGGTCAGATTCTGAATCAAAATTTGAATCTGATTCATAATCAACAATATGTTCATTAAAAGCCTCCCTCAAGACTTTAATCAATATGGTAACCTCACAACACAAACAATCAATGTTTGTGGCACCATAGTTATAGTGTGGAGGTTCCCAAACTAATTCTTTGTCATGGGGAGCTAGATAATCGCAAAAGTCCCTATGCTTTTGCCCTAGGAAGGGATTTGGTTCCTCTTCACTATTGGCAAAAACTTTAATGATCTTCTCTCTCATACTCAGGATGTGGCCTCCATTCTTGAAAATTGATCCCATCAAATACAACCCTTCATCTATCTTTTCCAGGCTTTCTGAACTCAGAAGGATGAAAGCCTTGATGAAAATTGATGGATGATGATCATCCTCTATCCCTGGTCGAAGAATTTCGAATGCAGCTTCCATGTGTCTTGAGTCGCGGAAGGCTATTAATGCAGGTTCTAAACTGAGCATGAAGTTATTCACTTCCCTGCATCTTCTCAAGAACAATCGGTATTCTTGATCATGGGTTCTCTCGGCATTAACTTTCGAGACCACATTAGCCCTTCTACGAACAATGGGAAGTTCACTTGCTGTTTGAAATTTTCTGCAAGTGGGGGCTGCTCTGGCCACATCTTTTATATCTTCTCGCCCTAACCGTGATAGAATATCCCCTAATAGTTCATTAGGGATATCCAAAATGGTGGACCTTGCATTAGGAGCTACTCCGGCCATTCTTATCCAAAATGGTGGAAGATTTAGGGATGTTTGAGTATGAGAGAATGAAGGATCCTCCCGGATTTATAAGCAAAGTGAATTAATGCTGACATTATTGCAGATGATTGAAGCGACATGCGATGGTTAGTGAGAAGGAAGAAGAAATGTCTCTGGAAGGGTATTTAAGTCATTTGGAATTTTTGAAAATCTACCCGTTTAAAATTCCAACGCCCATGTCTTGTTAACTTTGAACAAAGCGTACACGTTTATGTCAAAAATTACTCACGCTTTGTAACAATTAACAAAGCGTGCAAATTTATACTCATAATTACCCACGTTTTGTGAAAATTAACAAAGCGTGGATATTTCCTGAACTTCGATCAGGAGATGAGTAATATCTATATACCACGCTATGTTACTTTGTGTAAGTGCGTGAGTATTGAGGGCATCATAAATCAAAAATTGAACCCAATGACAATTTGTTCAATACTAAAAAATCTGATAGAAGATTTTTCTTCATATTCCTTTTCTGATTCATCACAGTTTAGTCTTTTTCAATCCTGAAAATAATAATAAAATAAAATATTAGTCTCTGTTATAAAAGAAAGGGTGATACTACTCAAAAAGCATCAGAAATAATGGATCATCCAAATATTCTGTATGAATTTTCAAATCATGTTGTCCAATGTACTCCTTTAATCTATGGCCATTCACTGTCTTCTCTCCTTCATTGAGCATGATTGTGACAGCCCCATTTTCATTAATTGCTACAACAGGAAATGGACCTGTCCACCTTGATTTAAGTTTACCTGGAAACAACTTGAGACGAGACTTATAAAGCAAAACCATTTGACCAACATAAAATTCCTTGTGTTTTATTTTTGCATCATGAATTTTCTTTGTTCGATCTTTATAAATTTTGCTACTTTCATATGCTTCCAATCTCATTTCTTCCATTTTTGACAGATCAAATTTTCTTTTATCCTATCCTTGCTGAACATCCATATTAAGCATCTTAATGGTCCAATATGCCCTATGCTCAAGCTCAACTGGGAGATGACATGCTTTACCAAATACCAGTCTATAAGGAGACATTCCTATGAAAGTTTTGAAAGCAGTTCTATATGGCCACAGAGCATCATCTAATTTCTTAGACCAATCCTTCCTTGTGATGTTCACAGAAGCCTGAAGAATATGTTTTATTTCCTTCTTGGATATCTCCACTTGCCCACTTTTCTGAGGATGATATGGTGATCCAATTTTGTGGTGCACGCCATATTGCTTCAGCAATTTTTCAAAAAGTTTGTTCCCAAAGTGTGATCCTCCATCTGAAATTATGGCGTGAGGAGCGCCAAATCTGGTGAATATATTCTTTTGCAAGAACTTAGTGACTTGTTTGGCTTCATTATTAGGTAAAGCTACCGTTTCAACCCATTTAGAAACATAGTCTACAGCTACCAAAATATAGTGGTTACCATATGGAGGGAATGGTCCCATAAAGTCTATTCCCCAGACATCAAATATTTCTACTTCCAAAATTCTTTTCTGTGGCATTTCTTCCCTCATTGAAATATTTCCTAATCTCTGGCATCTGTCACACATCTTAATCAATTTCTGACAGTCCATAAAAATAGTTGGCCAACAAAATCCACAGTATAAAACCTTTCTAGCTGTTTTGCAGGACCATGGTGTCCGCCTATGGGGTTTTCATGGCACTTTCTTATGATTTGAAATCCCTCTTTCTCATGGACACAGCGCCTTATAACTTGATCAGAACAGAATTTGAATAAAAAGGGATCATCCCAGTAATATTTCTGAATCTCTCTAAAGAATCTAGATTTCTGATGAGAGTCTTTAAACTTCGGAATAATTTTACAAGCTAAGTAATTTGCAAAATCAGAGAACCAAGGACAATCAAATAGTTGCAGCTGCAAAGCATACAGTTGTTCATCTGGAAATTTGTCATTAACAGTTTCTTCCTTCTCTGTTCTTTCTTCTAACCTTGAAAGATGATCTGCTACTCCATTATCTTTCCCTTTCCTGTCTTTAATGATGATGTCAAATTCTTGTAACAGTAATACCCATCTTATTAATCTAGGTTTTGCTTCTTGTTTTGAGAAAAGATATCGTAATGCTGAGTGATCTGTGTAAACTATTGTCTGAACTCCAATAAGGTACAGTCTAAATTTATCAAAAGCAAAGACAACAGAATACATTTCTTTCTCAATGGTAGTGTAATTTATCTGAGCATCATTAAGAGTATGACTGGCATAATATATGACATGATGTTTTCCTTCTTTATGCTGCACTATAACTGCACCAACTGCATTATCACTAGCATCACACATCAACTCAAAAGGTAGATTCCAATCCAGAGACTGAACTATAGGTGCAGTGATCAATTTCTCCTTCAGGGTTTTGAATGCAATTAGACAATCTTCATCAAAACTGAATGTAACATCTTTATGAAGAAGATTACATAAGGGTCTACCTATTTTAGAAAAGTCCTTAATAAACATTCTATAAAAACCAGCATGGCCAAGCAAACTCCTTACTGCCTTAATTGTCTTAGGAGGTGGCAAATTTTCTATAACAGAAACTTTAGCATTATCTACTTCTATTCCTGCTCTGGATATCTTATGTCCTAAAACAATGCATTCTTGAACCATGAAATGACACTTTTCCCAATTAAGTACCAGGTTAGTGTCTTCACATCTCTGCAAAATTTTTGACAGATTTTGTAAACAGTCCTCAAAGTCATCACCATAAATACTAAAATCATCCATGAATACTTTAATGCATTTTTCAATATAATCTGAAAAGATACTCATCATGCATCTCTGAAAAGTAGCAGGAGCATTACATAATCCAAAGGGCATTCGTCTATAAGCAAATTTTCTATAAGGGCAAGTAAAAGTTGTTTTCTCATGATCCTCACCAGCTATTACTATTTGATTATAACCAGAATATCCATCCAGAAAGCAATAAAATGGTTTTCCTGACAATCTTTCTAACATTTGATCAATAAAAGGTAAAGGGAAATGATTTTCCTAGTAGCAGTATTTAATTTTCTATAATCAATGCAAACCCTCCATCTTGTGACTGGTCTAGTTGCCACTTCATCATCGTGTTCATTAGTCACTATGCAAATTCCTCCTTTCTTAGGTACAACTTGAGTTGGACTGACCCATTTACTATCAGAAATAGGATAGATTATACCTGCATCAAGTAGCTTTATTACCTCCTTTCTGACAACTTCTTGCATTGGTGGATTAAGCATCCTCTGTGGTTGCCTGGATGGTTTAAACTCATCTTCCATCAGAATCCTATGCATACAAATGTGTGGGCTAATGCCTTTTATATCAGCAATAGTCCATGCAATTGCATGTATATGATTCTTAAGAGTGCTCACTAAAGCTTGTTCTTGTTTTTCATTCAATTTGGATGAAATTATTACCGAGAGTTTCTTTTTATCTGCCAAGAAGGCATATTTAAGATGTTCTGGTAATACTTTAAGCTCAAGCTCTGGTGGGCTTTCTATAGATGGAATTAGTTTACTATGAGTTTGCACTTCTAGTTTTAAATCAGGTCCTTCTTCATTAGGATCTGTTCTATTAATGTCATCCTCAGATTGCTTTGACGATGTCATATCCTCACTTTCTGATCCGTCATTGATTTCACCTGTCTCAGGATCAGCGAATCAAACCGCGCACAAGTAATAAAAAATGTGATCTTCAGTATTTATGAGTGGGGTGATATTGTTTTCAGTTACATCAGAAAGAGACATATTGAGACTGTCTAAAAAGTTTCCTGCCTCAGTGCATATTTTTTTGAATCGGTTTATAGCATATTTTTTATGATCATAAATTTAATGCATTTGATAGAATTTATCCTTGCACACTTGGGTTGAATATTTTGGTCTTTTGTAAGGCTAGGAAAATATAGTGGGTTCCAAGAAAAATTAGGCTTATAGGCTCAGATTGGTTAATCCTAAAGGAAAAATATTTTTAGGTTTGGATTTCAAACGAAGGCCAAAAATTGGGTTTTCTAAGTGTCTCGATCATATGCTCAATTTCGGGAATATGGCATGGTCTTGAATCGGTCCCAATTGCAAGTTCTAGTTTCCTTTAATCAAAATGATTCACACATCAAAGAATTAAATGAGTAAAAGTGACTCATGGCTTAGATCTCACAAGGTTGGATTGATTCATATCATACAGTATTCTAAAATTTAATCAATGCTCAACTCTAACAATTTATTCAATCAAAATTTTCAACATGCAGATTTATTACCCAATAAGCTGATCGCATCATTAAATTTTTATAGCTCAAAACCTTAGGAATTCATGTCATGCACGTTCTCAATTGTATTATCCCAATTTAAAAGTTTGAAAATTTAATCATAAGCCTAAATTCAACATGTGAATTTAGAGAAGGTTTATGCATACTTTTTACTGGTTATTTAATTTAAAGCAATAAAGAGGCACTGTTAACATACTGAATATGTCAACAGCAATTTTTGGCCTGACAGTCACTTATTCATCTTGGACTGTCAGACATCTTTTCTCAAAAATTAAAGAAATTGTTGTTTGGACTGCAAAATTCCAACTTTGAAAGCAGTAAGTTATATCAATTACAAGAGATTTCATTTGCAATCAGAATGAATTTGCACGAATGAATTGAAATTCTCTTATATGATATTTACAATTAAGCTCGCGAATGATAAGCTCAGGAATCACCATCTTTCTTCTCGTCTGATTTCTTGGAGGATCCAGCTTCATCGGGAATTTTCTTCAGCAGAGTTTGGAGGACTTGGTTTTGGCTTTGGAAGAGTGCTTCTATCATTTTTCTGTTTCGCTCATCGCTTTCTTGTCTTTCTCTGTGCATCCTCTCTTCCCTTTCCAGCATCAGCTTTTTAAATTCTTCGTCTCTCTTCTCTTTCTCCAATTTCTCCTTCCTCTTTTCTTCTCTTTTTCTCCTACGCTCTTGGCGTTCTTCTTCAGCTCTCTTTCGCTGTTCCTCATGACTTGTCATTATAACATCAGTCATTGATTTCATTCCTTCAAGCATAGATTGACTCATTTTGCTCATTATTTCAATTGCTTGGGAATCAGCAGGAAACTGAGAAACATTCTGACTTCGAGGAGGTATCTGAGATTGAGGCTGAGATGGAGGTGGAATCGGAAGTTGCTCTTGCTCTGGTTGAAGCTCTTCTTGCATTGTGGTTGAAGGTCCCGCATCAGCACGGGCTTTTTTTGTTCCCTTCGAGGCCCTGGATGGCCTTGGAGCTCGCTTCCTTGATGAAGGTGCTTGACCACTGGATAAGAATGAAGACTGGACATCTGAATCACCTTCGCCGGGCAGCTGGGGTAGAGAGTACTTAATTCTTTCTTTCAGTGGGAGATTCGGCACGCTGATGGGGGGGGGGGGGGGGGGTTTACCTTCACTAGTTCGTCGTCTGCAAAAGCACTCATATTGACGCCCTGAGCGATGCAGATTCTTCTTATCAAATTCAGATAACATAAGACTTGTTTGTCCTTTATCCGGGTCGTCAGAACTTCAAATACAGGCTTTCCTACATTCAATTTCGCCCCATGCCACATTCTTGCGAATCCCATCAATACACTACCAGACATGGTATGCGGGTGCGAATTGGGTCGGATTTTTGACATGTAGAACTCGTAGGTCGGCATGAAGTGCAGTTGCAGCCAGTTTGCATCAAATGTGTGCCCTGGAGCAGTCAATCTTGTCATACTATTTGCCAAGGCCGCATAATTTGCATTTTCACTTGTCTTGCCTCTTTTTTTTTATCAAGATCTCTCCAGCAGGGAATTCATCTCTGATGTCTGGGGTTTCGAGAAATTGATTCAGCCATTCAGGTGAGATATTTATTGCCTGACCCCGGACCCAAGTTGTTTTGTTGGTGGCATCGATATTGCAGAATAATTCTCTTGTCAGCTCAACGAGGCCATCCTCTTCATGGTGCAGCATGAAATTCCCCCACTCTTGATTTCTGAAAAATGTTTCGACAGTGGGGTGGAGCAAAGCATCCGGTTTGAACCCCTTGTCTGGCACAATCATTTTCAACAACTTTCCATATTGTTCTGCCCCCTCCACCTTTCCATTGAATTTAATTTACAAGTCTGCTCCACTCAATTTCTTCTTTTCAAACTGCTTCGTGACTCCCATTTTGTGCCTTACAGTGTGTTCTGACCAGAATTCAACTGGCCGGACAGACCCGACTGATTCGTCTTCGCTTGTGTGCCAGTCTGTCGGGTCATCTCGTTCTTGTGGTTGTTCATTGACAGGTTCTTCCCCCTGCTCCCGTCGTCGTTATTCTGCCTCAACCTGTTCCCTTTGACTCTGTTCTCCTTCTCCCTGAGCTGCTTCATTTCGGGATTCCTCCCCAACCTGTTTAATTACATCATTCATTGTATTGTACTCAATCATTACAGGCTTTGGAAAATTAAGTACAGGAAAATAAGGATCAACACTAGTTGATACCTCCTCATCCTCCCTTAAAACATTTTCGTCTGCAGCTTCATTCAAAATTTCCCGGACATTATCTTTTAGCGCTGATGCCATTGGTTGTTCATCTGGCTGCTCCTCCAAAATAGCAGCAAGTGTAGCTGGGTCAAGTGACG
This sequence comes from Hygrophila difformis, assembly GCA_030278955.1. NCBI lineage: Eukaryota > Viridiplantae > Streptophyta > Magnoliopsida > Lamiales > Acanthaceae > Hygrophila > Hygrophila difformis. Next base: position 7,861,843 of record JAOANR010000011.1, read on the forward strand.
CTTGTGAACCTCCTGTTTCTGCATGCTGGGCTTGACTTTCTGCTACTCTTCTTTTTTGTTCTGCTTTCTGAGCCATGTACTCCTTCCACAGAGGGTCATCCTTTTTAAATGCAAAGAATGTTCTGAATTCCTCCTCCCATTGATCAGAAGTCATGTGTGGATAAGGATCTTCTTTTCTGGCGGAAGGTCTGACTTCAGGCATTGTATCTAGCACCAGCAGCTCATCATCATCAATGTCTTGGATTGTCTTAGGCTCGGCAGATTTCTTCTTTTGTAGCTCAGCCCGCTGCTTGTTTTCTTCCTCTTCTCTTTCAAGCTTCACTTTCTTACATTTTTCCAGTGATGGACCTTCCGCTGTTTCAGTTTCAGCCCCTTTCTTTGACTCCAGTTCAGCTTCCAACTTTCGAGCAGCTTCCTCATCTTGTGTCTGCTGAATGTTTTTTTCTAATCTGCTCATCCTCTACAGCTTTGGAAATTAGGGTTTTCTCTGTCGCTAAACAGTTAACCAGTCGCTAGACATGGTACAGCGACTGGGGTCTAGGGACATGCAGTTTAACTATGCCATTCTTAGCGTCAATCATAGCCCCCGCAGTTACCATAAATGGCCTCCCCAATATGACAGGAATCTTAACATCTTCTTCGATATCCACGATTATGAAGTCAGCTGGAAAACACAATCCCCCTGTTCTTACTAAAACATCTTCAATGATCCTTTCAGGTGCAGTGCTTGACTGGTCAGCAAAGAAAAGGGTCATGTTCACTGGCCTCATCCTCCCCAGCTCCAACCTTTTTGCCATAGTAAGCGACATTACATTGATGCTGCTTCCTAAGTCACAAAGGCCTCAGTCGGCTTCCTAGTAGTTGATGATTAAGGGTAGAGTGAAGCTCCCTGGATCTTCAAGCTTTGGGGGTATCCGTTGTTGGATAACCATGCTACAATTCTGATTCAGGATCACCATCTGTTCCTCTCCTGCCCTTCGTTTCCCTGAAATCAATTCTTTCAGAAACTTAGCGTAAGAAGGCATCTCGAAAATTAATTCAACCAGCGGTATTGGGATCTCAATAGACTTAATCTTTTCAAGAAATTTTTAAATTTTATTTCTTGAAGGTCAGTTTTGAGTCTCCCAGGGTATGGTACCCTGGGCATGTGTTCATCCAATGTGTCCCTTTTGTTACCTGGAACATTGTAATTATTATTACCTCTCTCTTTTTGAATTGGAACAGGGTGGTCTGCTTGATTCCTTTCCATACCTTTACTCTTAATAATTGGACCATGTTCAGCATGATCATCTTCTTCTATTGTCTGAATATCATCAAGCTTATGTTGCAAAAGCTTATTCCTCCTCTTCTCAAATTCATGATCAATGACTTCTTTGCCTCCCCTAAGAATTACTGTTTTGCACTGTGGATTGGTTTCAGATGAGCTTGATTGTTTACCCTTCTCCCTTTGCTGCAACAGTTTTGCCATTTCAGTGACAAAATTCTCAACATTCTTAATAGAAGCTTGCAGCTGATTGTTTGGCTTTGTCTGCTTAGCAATGAATTCTTTCAGAGTATTCTCAACTTTTGTAGAATAGGTTATATCTTGGACAGTATAATGAGCCACTGGAGGTACTGGTTGAGGGGGAAAATGAGCATACATGGGTGAAAATGGTCCAAATGGCCGATTCTGCTGATTGAATTGCTGAGGGGGTCTATGAGGATACATTTGTTGTTGAGGAAAAAACTGCTGTTGAGGACGAAAATTTTGTTGAGGCTGTTGAACGTCATTCTGCTGTGGAGGATTCAGAAGATTTGCATCTTGTGCATTTTGTGTATACCATAGCTCAAGTTGGGATGCTTGTTCTGGAATCATGTGTAGTAACAACTCTTATCTTGTTTGGGTGCCTCTTGCAGAAGAGGACACTGATCATTGTGATGAGGTCCGGCACAGAGACCACACTAAAAAACTTGTTCATTGTAGCAGGTTGAAGCATGATCATTGGTTGTTGCTGTTGGATCTGAAGATTTGAATTCTGGGCAAGCTGTAATTCTGCAATCTGCTTAGTAAGTGCTGCAAACTTTTCATCATTTTTATCTGTGTGAATTGCAAGACTCTTCCTTGTGGGGGATGGTGGATCATCATTTTGAAGAACTGCCCTACTAGCAGTCATGGTGTCTATTGTTGCCCAAGCCTTCTCGAGTGTCATCTGGAGTAGTTGTTCTCCTCCAGTGGCATTGATCATCATTTGCCAGGTATGAGTAAGTCATGTGAAGAAAATTTTCAAAAGTCTCATTTCTGTAATACCATGCTGCGGACATCTCTTTAGCATGTGAAAGAATCTGTCCCGAGCGTCCTTCAATGACTCTCCTTTCCTCATCTTAAAGCTGGATATTTTATCTATCCACTCATCTATTTTGCTCTCCGGAAAGTATTTAAGCAAGAAATTCTTTACCAGTTCTGGCCACGTAGACTTTTGTTGAAGATTTAAAGAGTCATACCACTCTTTAGCTGATCCATCCAGAGAGAATGGAAACATGGCTAGCTGAACGCTCTCCCTAGCAGCTCTTCCCTTTTTCACGGTCTTGCTCAATTCCACAAACTTTTTAAGGTGTAGATGTGGATCTTCTGCACTTAGACCATAAAATGCTCTTGAGGCTGCCAAATTTAGTATACCAGGAGGTATATCCACTTCTTCTTCTGTACAGCCCAGATACTGATCTACATTTGGCTGCCACGGCTGGTATTGATCTTCCTCAGGATTAGGAACAGGGTTGACAAAATTTGGAGGAAAATAATGCTGTTGAACAAAGTTAGGTTCTGCATTTCTTGGAGGAGCTTGAAATTTTCCTTTTGGTGGCAAATTGTTCAGATTTCCTGGCTGTCCATTTGGCAAATTCACTTCTCCTTCATTCTGCCCGTTATTATCCATTTGAGTTATGGTTAAAAGTGTCCCCTGTGTGTAGTCTTGCTGCCTTCTCCTTGCGTTTGTTCTGATCAGTCTTGATGTTCTCCCAAGCTCACAATTAAAAGGAAGCAAGGGTTGTTTTGAGGATCTGGTTATTCTTTCGCTCATAAACTGCTCAGATTTCTCCAGCAGGCAAAATGAAAGTATTAGTTGAAACAAAAAATTATAAAAGAATAAAATTATAACAAACCAAAGAATATAATTGTTCTAAAATTCATAACGCTACACCCTCCCCGGCAACGGCGCCATGAAGCTTTGATAAGGGACCCCTTGTAAAGATCCCTTGTTTGCAACTTACTACAATGACTCTTGATTTTCTTCATTACATAATTCTTGAAGAGAGCTTCAAGAGCATATTTCTTTTGCGTACCGAAAGCGCACGGTATCAAGCTTGTAGTATTTATTTTATTTGTCGAGATCGTTCACTAGAGAGTTATACGATAGAAGCATTTTAATAACGCATGAATCATTAGAACATTACTACACTTAGTTGTAGGTTGGTTGGTAATTTGTCTAAAAATCTAATGCTGGAAAGTAAAATGCAATAAAGCAATAAAAAATATTATAAAAGAAAGCATTAAATCGATGAAAGAGATTTGATTTCGTGATAATTTTGATATTTCAAGTTTAGGAAACAATATGGACTAAATGAACAAAGCAATCAAAATAAGATTTATGCAAGAGTAATCATGCTTCTGTAATTAATGAAAATGTGTGAGCTCAATGAGAAGAGATAAATCCTCTATCTAAGTTTGTCAATCCTTCATGTCTTCGATCACTTTCCCAAGACGAGTACTTGTGATCTAGTGTCATAACATTTCAGTACTGAAATCATGAGATACTTACACTAAGAGATAATCGGTCAGACTTATTTCTTGGCATTAGCTTTTAGAAATATCACTTAATCTGTTTCTTTTGAATTCAGATTAAGCCATTGAATACTCAAGGTCACATCTAATCAATCTTGAACTAGTCTGAACTTGTTGTTGTCCTCTTATTATTTTGAAAAGAGAGGTATCTTAAACTCCTATCTTGGATGTCCTCTATAAGAAATTAAAAAGCTGGTATTTAAATCTATCATCCAAGGGTTGTAAAAGATTCAAGCTTCTCAAAATAATTCCAAGTATTTGTAAGAAATAATTGTACTGTAAGTATATCAAGATGACATTGCTAATCAAAGTCCTTGACTTATCTGTACTACTCAGATTCGTTCAGATGTATTAGCAAGATAATTCTCCGTGAATAAATCTAAATACTCATGACTTGACTCATGATTAATGAAACTCTGCAAGTTGCTTAACCTCCTACCCATAGCATATGATTAAACCATCATAAATCTATGACCCTTGGAAGTTAACTCTTCTAGATTCTCATTAATTCTTGGGATGAAAGATGATTTTTGAAACACATTTCCCTTTTAAACGACAGGTACTAAATGCCTAACTATAGAACAAGTTTGTTCTTCATTATCATGGGTAGATGATGTTTGAGCAGACTTATATCATCATCCCCATCTCAATGTGTTGTTAGAAATAATGGTGTGCAATTGATTATGCAGTGTAAGTTTGTATGGAGAAAGTAGATTACTCGGCATCAGTCTGGGAAATATCCCAAAATAATATGGATATAGGTAGTAATATATGTATAAAGAAGCGATGAGGGTTCTGAGTCCTCTTAAGTAAAATGCTAGGGTGCTCCAAAAATATAGGCTAGGAGCTAGACAAAATATAGGGAATTGCTTCCCTTAAAAAGGATTCTAGAATTAATTCTGCAAAAATATATGTCCAAAATAACTTGCAGTAATTATCTTGGGGTTTAAAACTATGAACATCCTAATTTTCCGCGCTCTATATTTGAACAGCGTGGAGGGAGCTAATATTCATGGAATGTTCCTCAGATTCAAATATTACAGAGAATACAACTCCTCGCGATAAGGTTTCCGAGAATACGGCGAGATTGTTCTATTCCCATTTATAAGATAGGTGGTATACGTATATAGTGAGGAGAATCTTGGCTTCCTTTAGGTAAAGGAACCAATTTTTGATGCTATCTCAGAATGTTCCCTCGCTTTGTTCAAATAAACAAAGCGAGGGTTCTGAAATAACATATTGTAGCTGAAAGTTTGTAAATAGGTTTCTCGCGTCATTCGAAAAATGGAATAAAGTGAGAATAGGTTTATGAATGAAGGAAAAATGCTGTGTTTCGAATATTTTCATAGATTCATCTCGCGATAATTCTATGGGAATTAAGGCGAGACTAATCACTGAGCCTTAGCTAGGCTTGTGAATTCAGTACTTTAGTTCTCAAAGATTATCACGCTATGTTAAACATTGCGTGGGTCTTTAAGAACTTTATGAAAGAAATCAATCCACCCAACTTTTAGAATTGTTATTAGAATCAAAATCGGATTACAACTAACTGCTTAAATTATTCATTCAATAATTCTGCTAAAAAAAGTATGAAACTTGAAAAATATTGATTCAGAATTCCAAGAATTATGTGTCTGTGAACAATCATTATCTGGAAAATGATATTATAAACAAGATTATTGATGAAAATTATAGAGATTTCTCATAAATTCATAATCAAAAATCATATCAAGGATTATATCATTTCTCCGCAGAATGTAAAGAAATTGAACAACAGCATCATATCAGGATTCCTAAACTTCAAGATGTCTACAATCAACATAAACTGAGATAATCCTCAATTCGGCCATCGTTCTTACTGAGTCAGTTTTGCAATTCAAAGATTTAGATTCCAAAACAGAATTGAACACGATATGCCTCCATACAACCAAAATTATAAACAGAAAAAGAAATGAATACACCTGGAAATCTGAAACTCATCAGAAAATTGCGAAATTGAATTGATGAACGCGAAGTAGTAAGATGAATCGATCGTCATGTGGAATGGAATAGAAACACTCTCTGATTGAAGAATTCTTTTCTCCAGGGTACTCTAAATCTAATCTACTAAACATTGATCAAAACTAAACTACTAAAACGATAAAAATCTGAAGAACATAAAATTGCAGAGCAAAATGTAAATCTAGCTATCCTACCTATGAAAGCTCTAAAATGAACAGAAGAATATCGAAGAAATTCTCCAGTCTTCCGCTTGCTTATAGCTAAGCTCTAAGTCTTTATTTATAGATGCGGGCGAAGTAACTGACTCCTGTCCTGCGAATAACTGCCGAGCTCGCCTCAGCTTTCCGTGAACTTATTCCCTTGCTCCGTGCTTTGTTGAGATTTTGTTCCTGACAAGGCACGAGCTTCCTTCCTTCAGACGACTTCTTTTCATCTCCTCGCTTTGATAATTGGCTTTCTCAGATCAACGCGTAGACTTCCGTCTCACGTGATGTTAAATGATTATCGTGTAGACTTTTAGTCTTGAACATTTTTCCTTGAACTTATCCGGATTTCACCCTTCAGTCCTCGCGATATTTATTCTGTCTCTCGCAGCTCATTTCCTGCTCAATTAACAAGGCAAGGATTAGTTCTGATAAAAACATAGCGAGAAATACTTTAATTTTTTTAAACAATTTAAGGCTATTTCCATGAATTTCAAATTCTTTTCCTAATCTTAGACTTTTATGATATTATGAAATTCTTCAAATGTTTTCATCTATTCCCAAAAGAAAATATAATCAGAAATCATCATAAGGGCTCAAATTTGGACGAAAATGACAGTCATTTAGTCATAAATGACTGTCATAAATGACTGTCATCAAGCAGCGGCTGGCAGGGGTTAGGTTGGAGCGGTGGGCGGCGGCAGCAGGCAGGCTGACTGGAGGGGCAACGAATGTGGTGCACACAACAATGGTGGTCCAGGGCGGCAGTGGAGGAAGGCCGCAACTCAGCGGCTATGCGTCGGAGCTCAGGTGGTGGCTTCGGCTTACGAAGGCCAACTGGGCGACGTGGAACAGGGACGGCGACGGTTCGATAGCTTCACAGAGAGCAGGGGTGAACGGCGGCGGCGTCAGGAGGTTGGAGCAGTGATGCACTCTGTGAAACCACATTTAAATGAGCTTAAATTGCACTAAAATATGTCTAAATTGCATGCATATAACAATATTTTAAGAGTTTTTAGTTTATATTTAATGTGATTTGTAAATAATAGTTATCATGGTTAAATTAAGCTTATTTGAGTTGAATTTACCATGTTTTATGCGTTTTAATAAGACTTTGGCAAATCTAATACATTGCAATGATGTTTCAGGCATTGAAATGAAGAAAAGAAGATGTTCGGAGGAGGAACACTGTCAAAATCGAATTTTAGGACACTGATATACGCCCAGGATGCGCCACATCAGCATGGCGGCGCATAAATCCACCTTGGAGTGCCACCCAAGCGCCAACTCCACACTAGGAAAAATTTCGGAAGCAAAAAGTGCCCAGGATGCGCCGCATGTGCTTGGTGGCGCCGAAATTGATGTTCCAGCGCCACATTTGGCGCCCACCGTGGAAAATCATCAGGATGCGCCGCATCAACGTGCTGGCGCCGAAATCCCTTCCCGAGCGCTACCTGGCGCACCACAGTCGCGGTTGGACGGTTTTCTATCCTCCTGAACTCGATTTTTAACATCGTTCTTCATCTTTCTTCATCATTCAGACGCATACATTCGACCGAAAAACTCTCTGAAACACCTGCAAGATGGTAGAAGAAGGTCGGAAACACAAAGTCATGCCGGAGGAATCGGACAAGACGCTGTTTGATCGAATTCTTCCTATTCTAGGTGTTGCCTTTCTTTTTCATGCTTTGTGATGTTATAAATTTGCCTCTAAATGTAATTTTCTATCATGTTTCGAATTGTAGACGGATTTCTGTATTGTTCGTGTTAGGAGTGATCTAGAATGGGAGTTCAGAATCAGTTTGAAGTACGATTTTATCTTTTATGGATGTAAAATAAGATCGATGTTTATATGTTTAATCTGGATTTATGTTTCAAGATGCTAGAAAATGAATTATGATTACTGTTCTAAGAGATGGGAAGGATCGACATTCTGCCTAGTTGTATAAATCTGGTATTTTCATTGATACTCTTCTTAATTTTCTAAATCTGAAGCAACCGATGTTTACACCTGTAATCTGTGATTACATAATGACTAGGATTAAGACTGAATTGATCGATCAATCTGCTTTCTTTATGCTTTAATTTGTATTCTGGCATAATTTTAATATGATCGATCAATCTGGCCTCAATCTGAATTATTTTGCATTCTGGCATTATTGATATAATTCATTTTACCATGTTTCTATTGATGTTTTACCTTGTTTATTAACTTGTTTATACTATTCTGCATATTAAAATGTTAGAATACAATTTCTGTGATTTCTGCTTTGCTAAATCGGGAGATAAAAAGTAGAACCAAAATTTTAGTACTGTATTGGGAATAAATTATATTAAAAATGGATTTTAGCATGAACACGATGAATTGGGAAATGAAATGTGCCTTTTAATCGTTATAAAAAAAATTTGTATACTTCGGAAACACTCAAATTTAGGCTAGAATGATGATTGCAGAATGTTAGTCATTTTAATCAGCTTCCATGAAGTCCGTTTAAGCATAATATGAATTTTAGAAAATTACTAATTTTTAATCTTTATAAAATAATTAAATTTGAAGAAATTGATCTTTTTAGACATTGGAAAATGCTAAATCAATATGCAATATCTCTTTTATATAAATATGGCAATATTTTAAATATCACAAACATCTCCCATTTATATTTTTATTCATTAAAATTTTAACTTGCTTTATTTTAAATTTAATGCCACTATTTTAATTTTAATCATCTTTAGAATTGAACAAACTCTTTTAAAATATATAAAATATATTTAATGAAGTTAAAAAAATTAAAATATTCTCCGAAATGAAATAATATTCTGAAATTCCCTGTGGATCGACTCTGTTATTCACCGGTTTTTATTACTTGATGACAACCATCCGCTTGTGGTAAAATATGAGTAGTGAAAACCATTCATCAAGTTTTTGGCGCCGTTGCTGGGGAGTTTATTGTAAACTTTTAATTGTTTTTAGTTTATTATATTAAATTTAATTAAGTTAAATATTAATTTAACTTTTACTTATTTTATATTTATTATATTTAAAATTGCAGTGCGAAGCAAACAAGCAGAGATAGCTTATGATCCTGAAATTGAACGCACCTTAAGAGCAATTAGATTAGGAAAATGTAGGAGACCAGCACAATTGGAAATACTAATTAACTCATCCTCTGATGAAGAAGACTATACTACAACGACTGGGATTCTGACAGCTCAGACTAATCAATTAGTTGATAAGTTCAATAGGTTAAACATGGCATAGAATAATGAAAATAATAGGGGTAATAATGGAGGTAACGGTGGTGATGTGGAACATGATGAATATGCTGAAATGACTATTGAGGAACATTTACAAGGAACTAGTGGAAATCTGCTTAATAGAACTCCAAGGCCAGATGTAGATGCGTTAAGCTTTACACTTCAGCCAGCACTAAACACAATGGTACAGGCAAATCAATACAATGGAGCTCCTACTAATGAGGCAGTAGAACACATAAGAAATTTCCTGGATTATTGTGACACAGTGAAGAGAAATGGTGTTACTAGTGATGAAATTAAGTTAAGATTGTTCTCGTTCTCACTTAGGGACAAAGCTAAAACTTGGTATAATTCACTTCAATTAAGGGATGTTACTACTTGGGATAAGATGCTAGAAGCTTTCTTAGAGTAGTTCTTCCCACCTTCTAAGGTTTTAGAGTTGCAAGAAAAGATTAAGGAATTTGTGCAAGATGAGGACGAGACTTTACTTGATGCGTGGGATAGATACAACACCTTACTGGCGAGATGTCCGAATCATGGCTTTGAAGATTGGCAGCAGATGCACTTTTTCTATAATGGATTGTTGGATCAGTGGAGGAACTTGTTGGATGCAGCAGCTGGAGACTCTTTTCTATCTATAGGACCATCTAGAGCTAAGGAAATAATAGAGAAAGGGATATCTAACATGAAAAAATTTCCTGGTAAGAAAAATGCTAGAAACAAATCAAAAGCAGGGTTATATGAGGTAGAAAATACAGTCGCTATGGACTCTAAGTTAGATGCCCTGATGAGAGAGGTTGCTTCACTTAAGAAAGGTTAAAGTAAAGTTGTGAGATGCGGGATTTGTCATGGACCTCATGAGTAATCAGCCTGTCACCTGCTCGATCAAGGACTTCAAGAGGCTATGCAATGTGAGGGGACTGAGGAGCAAGTCGAAGATGTGAACTATATGGGAAATAGGCAGCAAAACTTCAACCACAACCGCCCTCAAAATCAAAACTTCTATCCAAATCAAAATTCTCAATTTCAGCAAAACACTTATCCCCAAAATAACTGTCCACCTTACCCACAAAACCAAAATCAAAATTTTCAAAACCAAAACCAAAATAAAAATTTTCAAAACCAAAACCAAAATCAAAACTTTAATCAAAACAGAAATCAAAATCAACCTTTTTATCGTAATCAACAGCCTAGGAACTTCCAACATCAACAACAGCTGCAACAGAAACAAGAAGGAGATGAGGTCAATTTAAAAGAATTAATGAATACAATTGTGTCTCAACAACAAACAATTCAACAAATGCAAGCCTCAATGAGAAATCTAGAAGTTCAAGTAGGTCAAATTGCTAGGGACACATCAAATAGACAGCAAGGAACACTCCGAGTATGCCTGACCTTAATCCGAAGGAACAGTGTAAAGCTATCACTTCAAGAAACAAAAAGGAACTACCTAATCCTTATCCTACCTTAGATGACCCAGAGGCTTCAGCTGATACTGTAGATGATCAAAGTGAGGATGCAGAGGAAGAAATTCAGCAGAAAAATACTGATGAGTCTAAGGAGAGTGAGAGACTTAGTGTTGACAAGAATAAGGATAAGGGCAAGTCTACTGTGCCAATCAAGTCATATCAGCCACATATTCCATATCCACAGCGTCTTAAAAAGGCTAAGGAAGATAAATATTTTGCTAAATTTTTAGAAGTATTTAAAAATTTAAGAATTGACATTCCTTTTTCTGATGGTATAGCACAAATGCTCATTTATGCTAAATTTTTAAAAGAAATCATATCAAAGAAGAGGAGTGTAGATGATGAAGAGAAAGTGACACTGACAGGGGAGTGTAGTGCAATCCTACAAAGAAGGCAGCCTACTAAACAAAAAGATCCAGGGAGTTACACCATTCCGTGCATTATTGGCACTAAAGAATTCAATAAAGCTCTGTGTGACCTTGGCTCTAGCATTAATTTGATGCCTTTACATGTCTTTAGAGAACTTGGAGTAGGAGTTGTAAAGCCTACTAGGATGCAACTACAGCTTGCTGATAGATCTATTAGGACACCTTTAGGCATTGTAGAGGATGTTCCTGTTCAAGTAGAGAGCTTCATTTTCCCTGTTGACTTTGTTGTCCTTGATATGGAGAAAGATATGGACATTCCTCTTATTTTAGGTAGACCATTCTTACAGACTGGGCGAGCTATGGTTGATATGGATGATGGTAAAATTACACTTAAAGTAGGTAATGAATAAGTGTCGTTTGATATTTCTAAAACAACTAAAACACAACACGCTAGTTCTGATACCTACCCGTGTAATAGAGTGACAGCTATCTATCACGAGGATGAGGTGATTGAGAGAGAGTTCTTTGCTAGACATGATCCCTATAGGAAATTTGAGCAGTTAAATGAGATTTGTGAGGACTTAACTGAAAGTAAATGTGAGGGAGGATTACCTTTGCAAGTAGCATGTGCGATAGAAGAATCTAAATTAGTCCCATCTGTTGAAAAGCTACCTACATTGACTTTGAAAGAGCTGCCGTCGCACTTGAGGTATGTTTTTCTTGGTGAGAATGATACATTACCTGTTATTGCAAGTAATAAATTAAATGATCAATTAAATGCATTAATCCAAGTGTTGAGTAACCATGTTAGAGCAATAGGTTGGACGATAGCTGATATCAAGGGATTGAGTCCAGCATTATGTACACACCGAATTTACATGGAGGAGGATGACAAGCCAGTGAGACAGCCCCAAAGGAGACTGGATCCTCATTTACAAGAAGCTGTAAGGGCAGAGGTGATTAAACTACTCGATGCAGGTATTATCTATCCTATTTCTGATAGTAAGTGGGTGAGTCCAGTACAATTCGTGCCTAAAAAGGGAGGTATGATTGTGATTAGAAATGAAAATGGTGAATTAGTACCTACTACTGGCTGGCGCGTTTGCATTGATTATAGGAGATTGAATGATAAGACTAGGAAAGATCATTTTACACTTTCTTTTATTGATCAAATGTTAGAACGTTTAGCTAGACATGAGTTTTATTGCTTTTTAGATGGTTACTCTGGATATAATCAAGTTCCAATTGCACCTGAGGATCAAGATAAAACAAAATTTACATGTCCCTATGGTACATTTGCATATATGAGAATGCCATTTGGTTTGTGTAATGCACCAGCTACGTTCCAGAGATGCATGATGTCTATATTTTCTAATTTAATTGAGACGTGCATTGAGGTCTTCATGGATGACTTTTCTGTATTTGGGTCTGACTTTGAAAAATGTTTACTTAATCTTGATAAAGTATTGATTAGATGTGAAGAGTCAAATTTGGTTCTTAATTGGGAAAAATATCATTTTATGGTTAATGAAGGCATTGTCTTAGGACATAGGACTTCTAAAAATGGCATTGAAGTTGATAGGGCTAAAGTAGAAGTGATTGCTAAAATTCCACCTCCGAATAATCTTAAAACTTTGAGGAGTTTTCTAGGACATTCTGGATTTTATTGAAGGTTTATAAAGGATTTTTCTAAAATGGCACTGCCTCTGTTTAAATTGTTATAAAGATGTTGAATTTGATTTTACTGATGAGTGTGTTGAGGCGTTCAATAGGATCAAACAAGCATTGGTGGTTGCACCTATTATTCAACCGCCAGACTGGAGCCAACCATTTGAAATCATGAGTGATGCAAGTGACTTCGCCGTTGGAGCAGTGTTGGGTCCACGAAAGGATAAAAAGCTACATGTTGTTTATTATGCTAGTCAGACTTTAAATTCTGCACAACGAAATTATGCTACCACTGAAAAAGAATTTTTATATGTTGTGTATGCATGTGAAAAATTTAGACCGTATGTGATTGGCTCTAAGACTGTGGTTTACACTGATCATGCTGCTATTAAATATTTATTTGCAAAGAAAGATGCAAAACCTCGGTTAATTCGGTGGGTGTTACTGTTGCAGGAGTTTGATTTGGAGATTAAAGACAGAAAAGGCGATGAAAATCCTGTGGCCGATCAATTGTCGAGATTGGAACATGAAAAAGGGGAAGAAAAATTAATAAATGATTCATTTCCTGATGAAAATTTATATTTAATAAATAATACTTCCTCTGATTCATGGTTTGCTGATTTTGTATTATTTAGCGTGTGGTTTAATTCATGATCATTTAAAATGGCATAGTCAAAACCAAAAATTTAAAACTGATGCTAAATATTTTATTTGGGATGAGCCTTATTTGTTTAGACTTTGTGCAGATCAAATCATAAGGAGATGCATCCCGGATGAGGACTTTAAGAAAGTTTTAAAAGCATGCCACGAAGGACTTGGGGGAGGACATGTTGGACCAAATAGGACAGCTCATAAGGTACTCGAATGTGGTTTATATTGGCCTAACATTTATCGTGATGCTAGAATTTTTGTGCAAAAATGTGATGTATGTTAAAGGGCCGGTAATATCACGAAAAGATATGAAATGCCCTTAAAAGGAATAATGCCTGTTAAGTTGTTTGATTTGTCGGAAATTGATTTTATGGGTCCGTTTCCACCATCTAATGGTAAATTATATATTCTAGTTACTGTAGAATATGTGTCAAAATGGGTAGGAGCTGAAGCATGTGCTTTAAATGATTCTAAACAAGTGATTAAATTTATGAAAGTAAATTTTTACTCGTTTTGGTATGCCTAAAGCGATCAGTAGTGATGGTGGATCTCACTTTGTCAATAGGGTTGTTAATCAATTGCTATTTAGATTTCATATTCATCATAGGATAACAACACCCTATCATCCCCAAGCCAATGGTCAGGTAGAAGTCACTAATCGTGAAATTAAAAAGATACTGGAAGCAACTGTAGGAAAATCTAGAAAAGATTGGGTTTTTAAGTTAGATGAAGCACTATGGGCTTATAGGACAACATTTAAAACACCTATAGGTATGGTCCCTTTCAAATTAGTTTATGGTAAATCTTGTCACTTACCTTTCGAACTTGAGTTTAAATCATTATGGGCAATGAAAAAATTTCTTATTGAATTTAAAGAAGCTCAAGAAAAAAGAAAGGTTGATCTTAAGGAATTAGAAGAAATTAGACGTCATGCATATGACAATGCTCTAATTTACAAGGAAAGGACAAAACTTTATCATGACAAGTTACTCCGGCCTAAGGTGTTCGAAGCTGGTCAATTAGTGTTGTTATATAATTCTAGATTCAAAGTGTTTCCTGTTAAATTGAAAACAAAATGGTCAGGGCCGTTTAAAATTGTGAAAGTGTTAGATAATAGTGCAGTTGTATTAAAAGCTGAAGATGAAAGTGAATTCACTATAAATGGTCAAAGACTTAAACATTATTTTGGAGATGAAGTTAAATTCATCGAACAAATTAATTTTAAGCCTTTGATTATTTAAATATGCTTATTAAAATAAATGCATTGCATTTTATTTAAATTATAGGTTTATATTTAATTAATTAAGATTATAAAAATTTAAAAATTAAAAATAAAAGAAAAAGGAAAATAAAAATTTATTAAATTTTAATGATTGTGTTGTTTATTTTCTATATTTCAAGTGTGCTTATTTCCATAAGTTTAAGTTTAACTGTCTTGGCCTGTTGTTACTTATGTTATATGTTAGTTCAAGAGATGCCTTAGTTTAATTATGTTGCTTTAAATTTTATATTATGCTAATTGCATGGTTGTTCTAATAACTTAAGTAAGGCATGTTCAATAAATTTGAATAGTAGCATACATTGTAATGACATAAAATGAAATAAAGTAGCAAAACATTGAGAAATGGTATAAGTGAGTGTGCTTGGTAATTGAGCTTAAATGTGCAAGTTGACTCGGTAAAGGCAAGGTTATCAAGATCGGGATCCTAAGTAGGATCGTTTTTGTCTTTGCAAGATCGGGATCGTAGGATCGAATCGGGATCCTAAGATCCTATGAAATTATTATTTATATTTTTAAAAATTAATATTTGTTAATTATCTCATTAAACTGGTGACATGTATAATTGAAAATATATATTTTAGATCAATTTTTAACAAGAATTTGATAGTTAATTGTATGCTTATTAATGATCCAATAGAAGTTAAACACTGACATAGAACCCAATAATTTTGAGTTCAATATATGCAAAGATACATTAAAAAAAATTGACAAAAATAACATCATGACCAAAATCACAAAGAGCTAGAGATAATAAGTAATTTTGCTCCGAAAAAAAAAAAAAAACCCAAAGGGGTAGGATCGGATCGCTCAGCGATCCTACGATCCTACTCCGATCCTACCGATCCTACTGCGATCCTACCATATTTGCGATCCTATGGCGATCCGGATCGTTTTTTATGGGTGGGATCGTAGGATCGTGCGATCCTACGATCAGGATCGCGATTTTGATAACTATGGGTAAAGGTATTGAAGAGGGAACTCTATATGGAATGGTTGTGTTTAACTGGGGAGAACAATGATCCGGAAGTTTTAGAGAGGTTGTATATGCTAAGTCTGACCTGCTAATCTTAGAAAGTGAATTGGCCATAATTCTAACTGGATTTGAGCTGAAATTCGAGTTATTAGAACTCAATTCAGGCGCCACACCATGTGTGCGGGTCCTAAATTGAATCCGATGCGCCGATTTTGGACTTGGAAATGGCCTAATGCAGGCTAGGCGCCACATCTTCTTGGTGTCACCTAAAATCAAGTGGAAGCGTCACATGGAATGCCATTCTCGAACCTAAAAATTGGCCAAGTCAGACTTTGCGCCGCACATACTGTGTGGCATCCAAAAGAGCCTCCCAGCGCCACATCAAGCGCCGCATCCGGGCTTGGGAATTTTTCAAAACAGACTTGGCGCCGCATGGGCATTGCGGCGCCGAAAATGTGGCTCGAGCGCCACATTGGCGCGTCGACCCGCGGGTCAGGGTCCCAGACCCGGTTCTGGAATCGGGAATTTAATCCCAAAACTCTATTTCTTTCCCATTCCATTCAATCGACCGAGCCCTTCTCCTTCTCCTTTCTTCAATACCGAGCGCCACCACTCCGCCACCACGCGCCACTCCGGTAAAAATCTTCCTAATCTTGATCCTATACAATAATTTTATTCCACATTGTTCAATTCTCATGCCTAAACTCTTCTTTTTGTGTTGTTCAATCAATCTAGGATTCTTCAACCCTAGTTTTCCAAATTTTGGGGATTTCTCTCAAAGTGCTTCAAAGCTTCAATTTGTGTAAGAATAGCTATCCTAATTCCATTATTGTTACATTCTATGGATTTGGAATGCATTATTTTTTGTATTTGTGTTATTTTTTAAATTTTGTGTTCATTTAGAATGTGGGATTCAAATCGATTTTAAGTGTATGAATTCTAGTCAATGTGAACAAAATGTTGTGAACATGGTTTTTAAAGAGTATTGTAAAGATTTCGGATTACATTTGAAAAATTGTGAAATTACAATCTAAAAATCTGAAATTTGCATAAATATTTGATTAAAATGGCATTTATAATATTTTAAATTGATATAAATTTCACTAAACATGCTATTTTTAATCCTATTGAAAGATTGTGGTTACATAGAAGCTTGAAAAATTCATGTTCTTCATAATATGAGTAAAAATGAGCATATTCATTATAAAACTCCTTTTTACAACATGTTTTACTAAAAAGAGTGAACTTCTCATTTAAATGAACTAGAATGCTTTTAAACATAAATTTAAATCATTAACAATGAATTAGTTTGCTATTTTGGTTAAATTTGATTGTTAAAATCTGAAAATTCTAATAAAATGGAAGTTTTATTAAAGAATGTTCATTTAAGATAAGTTCTAAGCTTTAAAATAAAGTTCTTTTTAAATTTAAATAAAGTTTGGAATCTATGGCTTTTAAAAGACAACATTTTGGTCATTGAGTCACTTAAATCCCACATTCTAGGTTGATGTATATGTTTGCTTTGTACTTAACACTTAAGTTAAACCTGTGGTTTAAACTTAAGTATGAGGATGGGAGGCAACGCATATATGTGATACTAACCCAGGGTTTTTGTACAACCAGGTACTGAAATAATGTATAATTCTCCAAACCTTCCTAAGAAATCGGGTTATAGGTATATACCAATGCCCGAGGGAAGGATGGGGATTTATGATCCAAAGTCACCGGATAGCATTCCTACTCCAATTCCTAATGAACACATTACTGACCATCGCAGATTACGTACAAAGAATCCTAGTCAGATGGATCATCCTCAGGGTTCAGGAGGTGGTTCGAAATCCAAGAGACTTCTTTCCTATTTTAGGAAGAGTAAGTCCAAGAGCGCTCCATCTAGACATACTGCACCTGCTGATGAGCAGCAGGAGGTCACTCGGCCCATCCAGCCCGAGACTTCTGAGCACTCACAGGCCCCCTCTAGAGCTGCTAGGGGAAAGGTAGTTGCTACCAGCTCTACTACCTCTAGGTCGAGGAGAGGGAGATCTACTTCAATGGCTATTCAGGAGCCTCTTCCTGAGGCTAGGGATGAGGATGAGCATGAGCATGAGGTTGAGGTGGAGCAGGAGGTGCTGGAGGAGCAGGCAGCACGGAGGAGACAGAGACGGTATGATCCCAGGACTTTTGTCCCCGATTTGCAGTACGTCAGAGAGGGTATCTTCGATGCTACCATGTTCAGGAGTGCCCGAGCTTATGATCTATATAAAAGATTCCACAAGAAGAGGATTATCCCAGATAGAGGCTTCTGTGACAAAGACTTGCAGAACCCCCTGCTGAGAGAAACTATTCAATCTAGAGGTTGGGAGAGGTTTGTACGGCATACCACTGGTACGTTCTCTTGGGAGTTGACCAGGCTATTTCTAGTCAATGCTGAGGAGAAGGATTCTTGGATTTTTGGGGTTACAGTTCCCATCACTCCTCAGAGGATTAATCAGTTATATGGGGTGGTGGATGTACCTTATGGCAGAGACTTCTGGGAGCCTGTGTTGAGAGCTGATGATAGAGAGGAGAACAAAAAGATGGTATTACTATCCATGTTCGAGGAACAGCAGGATGTCATCTTTTATAAATATGACACGACTAGAGTGGATGGGCCAGAAATGGATGCCTCGTTGTACCAGCTTCTTATGCTCCATAGGTCCAAGTTGAGTCCTTCTACTCACACCTCCGGACCATCTGCTTTGGACTTGTATGTACCTTATTGTATAAGACTGGAAGTCCAGTCAATGTTGGAGAGTTGATATCTTTGGAGCTGAGACAGGTACCTGGGGTTTCAAAGCGCTCAGCACTGATGTTCCCTAGCTTAATTTGGCTTCTCTGTGCCAAGTCAGGGGTCAACATGGATCAGTTTGAGAGAGATTAGGAGATGAGACCTTCGATCCCATTTGGGAAAAAATTTAAGATGCCAGGCACAAGGTGCCAATCGATGCTACTCCCCAGGCAGTTGCCTAGACAGTCACCACCACCCGCTCCATCACAGGGTAGCCAGGAGCATTCTGAGGCTCCTTCTCAGTCTACCCGAGGTACTCGAGGTGGCAGAGGTAGAGGGCGAGATAGGGCCCAGTCCCATCAGTCACAGCAGTCTCAACATCAGACAGAGCCAGAGTGGGCAAAGACACTGATGATGAACCAACAAAACCTGATGATAAATCAGCAAAACTTGCTGAACACTTTGACTGAGCAGATAAGGATGGCAGCTCAAAGGCATCACCATTTGACTGATCAGATGGCCAAGAACGCACGAGCTCAGGCCTACCACGCTGCCCGACTGGAGTACTTTATGTCCCAGAGCTTAGGGCAGAGGTATATTGCTCCTCAGACACCTTCTGAGGATGATGAGAATGATGATGATGATTATGTGGGATCCGGTGATGGTGATGAGGATGATGATGATGATGATGATGATGATGATGCTGCTGCTGCGGGAGATGAGTCTCAGGAAGTGGGAGACAACGAGGATGATGAGGACGACGATTCTGATTGAGTGACGAATGATAGATAGGCTTTGATTTTAGTAGATAACATGTATTGATAGGTCTATGGATATGTCCTTGTTGATTAGTCTCCATTTTGCTAAACATGTCATTTATATTGTTCTAGTTATTTTGATCATTATGAAGTAGTAAGTGTTCTTATTTATCTTATGATGTTGTTAGTTGTGTTAAATTTCAATAAAATAGCTCTTGCCTAAATCATGTGAGATTGAGTTGTTTGGAAGTGTTAAATAGATCAATGAAGTGTGCATGGACATGATTGAGAAGTGAAAGAGGTAGAATTGGTACTGTTTAATGATATGGAGATGTTGGATATCATGTAGCCTGAAGTAGGAAAAACAACTTCTGCTCGAATTGTGTTCAGGATGCGCCACACATACTGTGTGGCGCCTAACAATCCCCTCTAGCGCCACACTGGCGCCTGGAAACTTAGAAAAATTTCAAGTTTTTCCAAAATGCGCCGCATCAACTATGCGGCGCCTAAAACCCTCTTTCAGTGCCATAATCGGTGCCGCGGATCCTAGGATTTCTCCAGGATGCGCCATACACACTGTGTGGCGCCGAAATTGGCCCTGAAGCGCCACATTGGCGCCACTGACGCGAAATTTTGAAAAAAATCCATGAATCTAAATTGCCAAATCATATCCAATCGATTTTTAAAGTCCAAAATAGCTATATAGTAACTCCAAATCATATATTTAGTGTATATTTGGAGTTAGATTAAATTAATTCCTCCATATCCCAACAAAATTAAGATTTCCTTTCTCTTTAAAGACTGATCGGTTAGTCTGTCTGTCTCCACTTTGTTCGATCAGTCCAAACCCTTCCTTCATAATCTAAATTTGCTTCCTAACATCAAGTTCCACCTTCTAAATCACTGTAAGAATTCAATAATCATGAGGCCTAGGAAGAGATCAAACCAAGGGAATAAAGGAAACAATGTCGGAAAGAAACATAGAGCCAGGGAACCTCTTCCACCACAGTCACTTGTTATTAGAGAGCCTGATCCAGAGCCTACTGCTGTCAATGATGAAAATCAGGTTACTAATGCCATGTTGGTAGCTGATTCTGTAGAGGAAGAAGAAGTTCCATTTTATTCCACTCAACAGGAAGATGATGATCCACAACCAGAATGGGATGTAGTTGATTCTCAAGAAGAAATTTCTTCGGAGGGGACCAAACATTCACGTGGTGCTCAAGCAAAGAAAAGGAGTCATAATAGGAAAGATGACACACCTCCCTTGAAGGAATTAACTGAAGAGATTTTCAATCCGGCAGTGTTCATAAATCAGAAAGCATATTCATGTTATCAAGATATAGTGGACAAATGGATTATTCAAGACAAAGGGTTTACTGAAGAGGACATGAATCGGGTTATGGTTCATGATGCTATAAGAACTCGAGGATGGATGACATTTGCTGAGCACCTGGATGGAATATATTCATGGGAGCTTACTAGGCAATTTCTGGACAATGCTCAGTTTGGACCTTTTACCTCATGGATTCGGGGGGTGCCTGTGCCATATGATCCAGACACAATCAACCAGCTCTATGATACTGTTGATGTTTCTTTTCCTACTACAATGAAAAAGAATTTCTATGAGCCTGTTTATTCTGAAGGAGGAGGAAAGGATCTAGAAAAGAAGATACTGAAGGAGATGTTTGAGAAGTAAAATAAAGTTGCTTACATTAAGAATTCGGATAATGAGCAAGTCACAGCTACCTTGATGGATGCCCCACTTTACCAGTTTTATTTACTCTACAAGCATAAGGTTTATCCTACTTCACAAACTGCCCAGCCTAATGCAGAGGATTTGTATTTTGTGTATTGTGTGAAGAATGGATTACCTATTGACATTGATGAATTGGTATCAAGTGAGCTGGATAGTTTGGGATCTGATGCAGCGAGATCTACACTCGGGTTTCCAGCACTTATTTGGGAGCTCTGTAAAAGAGCTAGAGTGGATTTAGGAGCTTATGATCGTGACTTGAAGAGGAAACCTCCTATTTCTTTCAAGAGATTCTTCCATACTCCTGGAGTGAGATGTGCAGAACTAGCTTACCCAACTTCACCTCGTAGGACACCCATTCATCACACTGATATACCTAGTACATCTGGTACTAGTGTAGATCCCGTAGTAATGGCACTGAATAGGATGACTTATGAGATTCATCAGCTAAGAGCCGAGATGAAGCAGAAGGAGGATAGTACACAGACACAGCTTGCATGCCTCTCTTCCAGACTTGAGCACTTTATGTCTGAGACGTTAGGTGATCGATATGTCCCTCCTGATGATCCAAGCTCTAAAGATGGTGATGATGATACTAGGGAAGCTGAAGTAGCTGATTCGGATGAATCTTTGGAGTTCTAGATGTTTAGATAGATAGGAGTGATTTCTTTTGCTCAATTAGATTAGAGAATCATGGTTAAATTTATTTTGCTAGTGTGTTGTTTAATTTGAGTTGGCATTTTTATGTTTCTTTTGCTTAGACTTGTGGTATTTTGCTTTTGGTGAATTTATAAATTTCAAGTTTTACTAAATCTATCCATATTTATTAAATTGATGAAAACGGCTATTTAATATTAAAATCTGAATTTTAATATACATAAAAATATATATATAATAATAATATAATAATCATAATATTAAAAATCTGAAAGTTAAATAGTAAAAATCTAAATTATGGATGGTATTTAATTCTTTCACTTAATTTGAATTCACCGTGTGCACTAATAATTGTCTTTTGTTTAAGTAAATACCATATAAGTATATTAAGAAGCAGGATATGCCACCAAAGAAGCAAAAGGGGACAACCATGATGATGAAGTGGAAATTCTAAAGTCTAAATACTCCATGTGTGATCTTTTCATGTTTTATATTTATCAATCTGCATGAGGTAATTTGGTAAGAGCTAGGTTGTACTTTACTGCTTTATTATGATTTCAATAAATGTGGTACATGCATTATGTGGATATATTAATTATATTAGATTTAAAGTGTATTTTCACAATAGTGCTATTATTTAGATTATCACATCACAGCCAATCTAGAGAAAATCAAAATAAGTCTAAATGTTCTGCTTAAATCCGATTTTACAACTTAATGAGTGTTAGGTTTTTTAGTTTAAAGCCCTAGACTTTGTTAAATTGTCATGCTAGTTGTTTGAATCTTGGTGACAATTTTATTTACCTTGCAGAAAACTTTTTGATTTATATATGAATATGCTCGTTCCAAGTCTATTTAAATGCTTAATTACAAATAAAGTTAGAGTAAAACCCTATAAAAAAAACAACAACAAAGTAAATCTTGCAAAAAGAAAAGAAAAAAAAAACAGAAAGTGCAAGATAAAAAAAACAGAAATAAAGGGGTATTGAACAGAAATCTATAAACTCTTGACTATATGACTGGCACGTATTCTTAGACATGAGTAGCCTTTGGAATTCAACCGTCTACAACTCAGCCAAAGTGTCTAGAATAATTGTGAAATCGGGTCATTAATTGAGCATATTTGAAGACGAGAATAGAAAAGCATATTTACATTATTCACTCTCCCATTTCGAGTTGCTATGTGGGATTAATCTGATTTCTGTATTGTAAGTGCTTTGGATACCTGGTTTTGACAACTGATGCATGACAATTTACCTCATTCTAGCACATTAAACTTTTGATTTTGCTCATTGTGTTGTTGAAATCTATGATTTGGCAGAACTAAAAAGACTTTATCTTTATTATCTCGATTAGCATGTTGATATGTTAATTGATTTCATTGCTCAAGGGACAAGCAATATTTAAGTGTGAGGATGTTGATGCACTCTGTGAAACCACATTTAAATTAGCTTAAATTGCACTAAAATATGTCTAAATTGCATGCATGTAACCTTATTGTAAGGGTTTTTAATTTATATTTCATGTGATTTGTAAATATTAGTTATCATGGTTAAATTAAGCTTATTTGAGTTAAATTTACCATGTTTTATGCGTTTTAATAAGACTTTGGCAAATCTAATACATTGCAATGATGTTTCAGCCATTGAAATGAAGAAAAGAAGATGTTCGGAGGAGGAACACTGTCAAAATCGAATTCTAGGACACTGACATACGCCCAGAATGCGCCACATCATAATTGCGGTGCCTAAATCCACCTTGGAGCGCCACCTAGGCGCCAACTCCACACTTGGAAAAATTTTGGAAGCAAAAAGTGTCCAGGATGCGCCGCATGTGCTTGGCGGCGCCGAAATTGATGTTACAGCGCCACATTTGGCGCGCAGCGTGGAAAATCGTCAGGATGTGCCGCATCAACGTGGTAGAGCCGAAATCCCTTCCCGAGTGCCACCTAGCGCACCACAGTCGCGGTTGGACGGTTTTCTAACCTCCCTAACTCGGTTTTTAACACCGTTCTTCGTCTTTCTTCATCATTCAGGCGCATACATTCGACAGAAAACTCTCTGAAACACCTGCAAGATGAGAGAAGAAGGCCGGAAACAAAAAATCATGTCGGAGGAATTGGACAAGACGTTGTTTTGATCGAATTCTTCCTATTCTAGGTGTTGTCTTTCTTTTTCTTGCTTTGTGATGTTATAATTTGCCTCTAAATATAATTTTCTATCATGTTTTGAATTGTAGACGGATTTCTGTGTTGTTCGTGTTAGGAGTGATCTAGAACGGGAGTTCAGAATCACTTTGAAGTACAATTTTATCTTTTATGGAAGTAAAATAAGATCAATATTTATATGTTCAATCTGGATTTATGTTTTAAGATGTTAGAAAATGAATTATGATTACTGTTCTAAGAGATGGGAAGGATCGACATTCTGCCTAGTTGTATAAATCTGGTATTTTCATTCATACTCTGCTTAATTTGCTAAATCTGAAGCAATCGATGTTTACACCAGTAATATGTGATTACATAATGACTAGGATTAAGACTGAATTGATCGATCAATCTGCTTTCTTTCTGATTTAATTTGAATTCTGGCATAATTTTAATATGATCGATCAATCTGGCCTCAATCTGAATTATTTTGCATTCTGGCATTATTGATATAATTCATTTTACCATGTTTCTATTGATGCTTTACCTTGTTTATTAACTTGTTTACACTATTCTGCATATTAAAATGTTAGAATCCAATTTCTGTGATTTCTACTTTGCTAAATCGGGAGATAAAAAGTAAAACCTAAATTTTAGTACCGGTATTGGGAATAAATTATATTAAAAATGGATTTTAGCATGAACATGATGAATTGGGAAATGAAATGTGTCTTTTAATCGTTATAGGAAAATTTGTATGCTTGGAAAAACTCAAATTTAGGCCTAGAATGATGATTGAAGAATGTTAAACATTTAATCAGCTTCCATGAAGTCCGTTTAAGCATAATATGAATTTTAGAAAATTACTACATTTTTAATCTTTATAAAATAATTAAATTTGAAGAAATTGATCTTTTTAGACATTGGAAAATGCTAAATCAATATGCAATTTCTCTTTTATATAAAGATAGTAATATTTTAAATATCACAAACATCTCCCATTTATATTTTTATTAATTAAAATTTTAACTTGCTTTATTTTAAATTTAATGCCACTATTTTAATTTAATCATCTTTAGAATTAAACAAACTCTTTCAAAATATATAAAATATATTTAATGAACTTAAAAACAATTAAAATATTCTCCAGAATGAAATAATATTCTGAAATTCCCTGTGGATCGACTCAGTTATTCACCGATTTTTATTACTTGATGACAACCATCCGCTTGTGGTGAAATATGAGTAGTGAAAACCATTCATCAAGCAGCAGCGGCAATGGAGCAGGTGGCGCAGGGAGCGGCTATGGCCAGTGGTGGTCGCGACGAACGCGAGGTTGGAGGGCGCGGCAGATCGGCTCGCCGGCAATGGAGAGGCGTTCGGCAGCGGACGAGGCTCCCGGCGTCCGGAGAATCGGCACACAGCAGCAGATCAGCACCGGAGGGGAGCGGCAGCGGGCGGCACGGCGGTAAGCAGATGCGCGCAGGGACGGACCAACGGTTGGCGGCGCACATGGCGGGCATGCTGCACACAGCAGTGGCACAGAGAGCAGCTCCGGGTCTGAATTTTTCACAGTTGAAGGGAAGCCAATATTGGAGTCTGGAATGGGTATCCTCCTTGTGCCCTAATTTTGTTGTTCTCCAATTTTTTTCCTCCAAAATTGGTTTCTGTTTGATGGATCTTCACTGAAACTTTTGACAAGTTTCATTAACACGAGTATTTTATATAAAATAAATCAAATTTGAATTTATTAAATGAAAAGAGTTATTATTTATGGGAAGGGGTTTAAGGATATATTTCACTTTTTATCACTCATGTGGGAAACTTTGATTTCAAATGGCGCTATGAAACTCCCCGGCATGAAACTTTTGACAATTTCTTGCTATGAAGATCTTTGCCATGAAACTTTTGACAAGTTCCCACTATATGAGTATTTTCTGAAAAATAAGAATCCCGGTTTTCAATTTTATTTAGTGAAACCACTTGATGATGATGGAGTTGGGATTAGGGATATATTTATAGGTTGTCACGTTTTTATTTACTCGTGTTAAGAAACTGTGCCCCCGAAAGCGCACGGAGTCAAAAATTGCAGTAATTTATAGTAAGACCGGATCGTTCACTGGAGGATGTGCGATAGAAGCAGGTCCCACGTCGTTTTACTAGATTTTCCACTCGTATTGCTCAAATCAGTTTTGAAGTGGGACTAACAACTACATGACTGAATTTAATCTATATTATGAAAGCAGTTAAATAAGCTAAAGAACATGATGATATTGAATCTAAAGGGCAGATGGAAATAATTCCACAAAAACAATAAAAGCTGTGAATCTATGCTATAGTATCTATGAAGCTGATTCAAAATGATGACAGAATGGACAGGGAGAAAAGAATAAAAATTGGACAAGGTTTAGATAAAACATATTTAAACTTCCACTTTTATACACAGATCTTTGCTTGGGATAATTCTGTCAGAAAGCTAAGTCTCATGCTCTCAGCACCATGTTCCCTTTAACAGACAGGTACTTACAGTGTGGGTTTACATGTTCTTAAGACCACAAGTTCTAAGATACCACAGATTCATAACTGCCCCGGCCAGGGTATGATATTTCATCTGTGGTGGTCAAGCAACACCTGACAAATCATTTATTGAATTGCCAAGTACTGCTATCATTCCCCCGCGTCACACCCAAAGATTCTAATTAAACCCTGAACTATCCCTTAACTCTCAGTCCTAGTAGCAGTTAGAAGATCTAGAGACACATCCGAGTGACCTCTACGAAAGCAATTAAAAGAAAGCAGTAAAGAAAACATTAAAAACCCTATCACTCGGAAGTTTCAAAAGCTTCGTACTGGTAGTGAAAGAAAGCCCCCAGTCAGGATGACCGGATGTGGATCAAGAATTCCCGAATCTCGGTGAACCGCTCGCAGTGTTCACTTCCTTCCGGGTGGTTATGAGATACAAACTAATGAAACGAACTACTAGATTAGTTCGTTCCGGATGCACTCACTCAGGACTCAAAAATAGGCTTTGGCAGAAGAGGATAGCAGTTGAAAGGAACTCAACCCTATCTTAGAAGATAACCAAGGCCTACGTGTTGTTCCTCTAGTATTATCTATCTCACTGTATTTGAATCCAAGTGGATCCCATCTCGGTGTGATAGTTAAGACTAAATTCCCAACACATAGCAATTTCGGAAAACAATAAATGTGAAAACCATTCCCTAAACAGGTACTAGACTTTCAATAAGAACACAGACCCTTTCGGTCTAGAAGAGACCTAATCGCTGACTCTGCTTCTAATTTCCCAAAAATTAACCCTTGACAGAATATGAACTAGACATAACTGAGGAATTTATCCCTTACTCAAATCCGGATTTTATAAATGAATTTTTGTTGGAAGTTTAATATGCGGTATCTATTTTAAATTCAAACTTCTAATATCCAAGGGAAGGATCCCAAAATATTATGGACCACAGTAGCTACATAATAATATCATGCATAAGGATATATGGAAGTGTAAAATTAATCAACCCAAAATATAATGGTGGGTTTAGACAGAACACGTGACACAGAATGAGGTAGCCGTGAGGCCAAAAGGGTGGCAGAGTAATTAGGTGGAATGCAAACATCTGCTTTCCAACTTCCCAACCACTCGGATGAAGCGAATTTAGACAGCAGAAACCCTAAAATGGCAGTGTCACTACCAGTTGGGCTCCTACTGTCTGCGAATTCTGATAAAAACCCACATGCTTCCTTTCAGCAATATTCATTAGCTAATATTGACAGATATCAACCAACTTATATCACAGATTGGAATTTGGGTTTGGAAATTAAGATAAAGAGAATAAAACTGTATTTGGACAGTAATTAACCGAGTGGCTACTTCATTTCCCGGTGAAAGGACCGTTCGCCTGACCTCGTTAGTCATTATCCAAACCATGCAAAATAACAAACAGGAATTAATATGCAGATTACGGGCTACTTCATTTCCCGGTGAAGGGACCGTTCGCCGACATTATTCTGTAATATCTCTCACTGTTTGTTCATACATCACGAAAAGGATAAAATAAAATAGAAATAAAGACAGTGCCTTGTATGAGAGACATTGGTTTCTCATGCAAGATTATGGAATCAATCCATAATTAATGTCTTAAATAATCCTTCACACCATAATTAATTACAGTCCGGATTATCTACTTAAGGCATTAAGGTTTTGTTTATAGAAAAATATTTTAGGGAGAATTGAGCAAAGATCTTTTAATCAAGGTAATTATCGATCTCAATCATTGCTAATTATGATCTCTAATTATTGACTTAAGGGTTCAATTAATTAATGAAGAAAATGGAGAAATGGAAAATCTGGCAGAAACTGCCAATTACGATGCTATACAGATTTTACGACGCTATCCTAGAACAGTGTCGTTGGAACAGCGTCGTCATGGATTGGTGATAGAGGTAAAAATTTTGGTGTTTAAAGAGTTTATGTACGACGCTAAACATGATTACGACGCTATCCTAGGACAACGTTGTAGTGTTGATGTCGTGCATGGGAGTTTAGAATTGAGGGACTACGACGCCATGCATGTCCTACGACGTTAAACAGGGTTTACGTCGTAGGGTCTAGCGTCGTAGTGAGGAGAGATGGTTTTGAAAGAGAAGGAAGTGCTACGACGCTATACACTAAATGACGACGCTATCCTAGGAT
Organism: Hygrophila difformis; assembly: GCA_030278955.1. Classification (NCBI taxonomy): domain Eukaryota; kingdom Viridiplantae; phylum Streptophyta; class Magnoliopsida; order Lamiales; family Acanthaceae; genus Hygrophila; species Hygrophila difformis. The sequence goes on from JAOANR010000011.1 coordinate 7,890,316, forward strand.
AGTGTCCTAGGTGTAGCGTCGTAGGTGGATTTTCTGAAGAGTTGATAAAATGGGGAACTACGACGTTATGCACTAAATTACGACGCTATCCTAGGATAGTGTCGTGGTCATAGCGTCGTAAATGGGTTTTTTATGAAAATGAAGAGTTTTGGGGTCCTACGACCCTAGACAAAATTACGACGCTATGCAAGGGTAGCGTCGTAGGTCTAGTGCCGTAGGGCAAATTTTCTTAATTCTGAAGTAACTACGACGTCAAACCCTCCCCTACGTCGCTATCAGTGGATACGTCGTAAGGCGGTTAGCGTCGTAGCTAACTCAATTTGTGTTGTTGGTCGGGTAATACAATCTCTTCGATTGCAAACTCTGTTTTCAAGTTCATGGTTCATCAATGTGAGAACAGCAGTGAAATAAGAGGAAAACAGTAGCCGAAATGCACAAAAACATGATAAAATAAGCTAAAAACACACACCCATGAACCACAAACCCAAATGAGGGTTTTCAACCATAGAAACATGCATAAGAACCCAAAAAGAAAGAAAAGACAGAAAACTCATTTGCAAGAGAAAATAAATGACCAAATGATCATTAAACCAAAAATAAAGCAAGAAAATCCATGGAATCATCTCCATTTCATGTTTTTGGGACTCTTTGAAGCTTAACTTCCCATTTTTCATAAAATGGTTTGATAATACCCATCATTTAGGCATTTCAAACCTAAATAAGAGTTTAACAAAACTGGAAATAAAGGAAAACAGTGGCTATCCTATTGGAAACACCAAAGTAACACTAATCTATGCAATAATTTAAACTAAACTAGATGCATAAATTAAATAATACATAAAAATAAAACTAACTACTCTAACTAACCTACACTATTCTCAAGAACTCCAGCTGCCTTCAAGTTTGGAATGTGGTGAAGTGACAAGACTAGGGAGTCAACACCTCTATATATAGGCGAGAAACCCTAGGCCCATGGGCCCCCGGGCCCTTGAATTTGAATTCTGCAGCTTGGTACGACGCTACACTTGGCTTCGTCGCTATCTTCACTACGACGCTATGGGTACTGCGTCGTAGTCTTCCATCTCAAAACACTCTTTGTCTCTAAATGGACAGCTTACGACGCAGTCCTCTGCTACGTCGCTACACTTGAGTACGACGCTATGCTGGCTTAGCGTCGTAGTTCTTCCTTCAGAGTTCTGTCTCTATTTCTGCCTACGACGCTATACTCTACTACGACGCTATACATACTCAGCGTCGTAGTTGTGGCTAGCGCCGTAATTTCCTGGAAATATCAAATTTTTGTGGGTTTTCATTTCTTTTCCCATCTTTTTGTTTCCTTTTTCTTTTCTTTTCTTTTTCTCATGTTTTTGGATTTTTCTAGCATAAATGTGTAACAAAATTACATATTTATGCATTTTTCATACCAGCTCAATATTTTTACAAATATGCATAAATCAGTCTAATTCTACTGCTTTCTTATTTAATATAAGACCGGAATGCGATCAAATGCCCGTTTCAGACATGGAAATGGATTGAAAATAATGGACATTTCTGGACATTATCATTCACCAACTTGGATCGGGCTTCTTCACCACTTGCTTGAATCTCCTCACAAAGAGTCATCAAAAAATCGATCTTCAAACTCTACTGTTTTCTGCCTCTATCAGAACGAATCTGATTTCTGTAAGTACGGTTCCAACCAAAAGCTCTGATTTGGTTTTCTGCTTGGATCTATCCACCAAGGCTCTGATACAACTGTTATGAATTTGCTCTGAGACCACTGTTATGAATTTGCACACTCATACCCCTGTTAAGGATTCACCGTTATGCAAATCTGCAGAAACCACAACACAAAGAAAACAGGAGCACAGAACAAAAAATACATGCGGATAACAATAATACACAAAGTATAAGACAAATGGAGAAGACAACAAATAAATAAGAGATATGAAACTCAGATGATGTCGATCAATCTTCAGGGCTCAGGACCAATCCCCAATTAATTGCACCAAGCAACACGCATCGATCACCAAGATCCTCCAACACATAGAGAGAGTCAACGGTCTCATACACGTCACAAAGGTAAGGTCACTCAGATTCCTCACTGGCTCACTAGAGGTCTTCCTCACACACTCAGATAACTCACACACTCATGTGTAGTTTGTCACCCCACTCGGATAACTCACACACTCACTTACTGAGAGGCTATTGTGGTGGTTTTGCTACATTGTTGAGTTTTTGCCACACTGGTGGGATTGCCGGGATCCACACCGGTTGCTCTAACGGGGTAACTAATTCATAAGAGAGCGCACAGAGGCATGGCTACAAGAAAGTCACAAGGGGAGAGGGTGTCTGGCACAAAAGTCAGAGGTCGGACACGGGAACCGAAAGCAGGTAGGGTGGCGGTAGGCATGCGGGAGTAGGGGTGGCGACAGGCATGCGCATTGATTGAGCGTAGACACGGGAGACAGACGAAGTCAAACTTAGCAGGCTAATGGCTAAGGTAAGGAGAGTGTTTGAGACCGGTGATTGCCCTGATGAGTGGGTTTCACAAGGGCTCTAGTGTGCTTGTGCTTATGCACAAGGTGGTATGTGCCACAATTTTTACAGCTTCACTGCCATTGTTGTGAATTTAGTTACTGCAGTGATTGGGATCTTGTTTATTAAGTAAGTATATATTTAGTTGCTGCTGCTATTGGTAATTTCTATGCTTTCCATCCTCCATTGCTTTCTAATAATGGTTCGGGTGTTGGATTCCCCCCATCCCTATGATACATGGTTGTGATGTTTATTACATGTTGACCTTTTCCGAATTTGACATGGATATTAATGGTGAACACAGCATGTGTTGTTCCCCTCCATGAGACTATATTTCTCAACCCTAGCCTCTAACTTTCATGGTCACGATGGAATATATATATTTTTTTCACACAGCTGAAGCCAGATAACAAAAGGGAAAAATTCAAATAGAATAACAAGAAGCTACAGCTAACAAGAAGCAAAAACGAAAGCAAACTAGAGTATAGGGAATCAAGCACCGGATGCATCCGCCGCCATGTCCCCCATCACAAAATTCGGAGGGAACGCCCAAGTAATGAAAAAATCCTCCTTCGAAGCTCCATACTTGGCCAAATGATCCGCTTACCCTATTTCCTTCTCGAAGCACATGGAAAATAACACACTCCACAAAAGAATTCTTAAGATCATTGATTTGCATAATAATAGCCTCAAAAGGACTGAACTTGTTCCTGGACTCCAACAGTTGAATGGTTGTTTTCGAATCAGAGTAAACACATAATCTGATGACACCCATGTCCCTCACAAAAGATAGCCCGGCAGCCAAGGCCACTAATACAGCAAAAGTGTTAGAGGCCTCTCCCAGAAAACCACAAGCTCCACCTTGCTATTGCCCATCTTCGTCCCGAACAACTATCCCGAAACCCGCCCGACCAGGATTACCTGTGGAGCTACCATCAACATGGAGGATAGTATCATAGTGTTGTTCTCCTCCATGAGACTATTTCTCAAGCCTAGCCTCCAAATTCCACGGCCACGATGGAAGATTTGTCAACGTATTCCAGTTGAGATTCAGCTTGCTGCTAGTTGTTCAAAACTAATATTTTGATGTATGCTTTCTGTCCATTTGTTCCGGCTCCCATGCCACTTTCTACCCCAACCTTAAGTCTAAAACCCTAGCAACAAGTATGAAGAGGAACATATGATGTTTTTTATCCTAAAGGTGATGATTGATAGGTAAGTCTTGACGAAATGATATGCAGAAAAGCCAAGTGGGTCTATTTTGGCTAACATATATAGTCTAGTATTGTACTGTAGTAACTTGTAATGTCCCTCCCATTCCCCTTTATTGAGTCTGTTTTCCACTATTCTTCAAAGTGTCTGCAACCTAGGGCCGTCTAATAATTTTTTTGGCCCTGTTCCAATAAAATTTTTAGGCCCTTATCTAATAAATTAATTACAAAATTTTAAAATTATTTGTAAAACTAACACAATAATAAAAAAAAATTGAACATAAAAATTTAACCTGAAATGTTGCATATCAACGATCGTAATTTTTTACAAATGACTAAAAGTAAAAGAAAGTTAACGATAAAAAAAAAAGAACAACAACATTCTACTTAGAAAAGTAACCCTTCTAATATTTTTAGAAACAAATTGGTCAACTAAGTTTGCATATTTTATTATTTTTTCTAAAATATCATTCTCAATTGTTATCATTATCAGGTTGTTAAGTCTTACTTGCAACATTATACAATAATGCCACTTTATTCAGATCATTTACTAAATTTAGTTAACGAGCCTTCAATTATCATGTTCAGCAAACTAGATTAAATTTATTTTAATTTTAATTTATTATATTAAAAAAAATTTTAAAAAAATGGGGCCCCCAATTGTGCGGTAGGCCATGTTTTCGGCCCTGCCGCAACCTAGAACTATCTGCGTATGTGGTTGTACATATACTGAAAGAAATTCCAATTGTTGATGTTAATGGTGCACGTACGTAATTGCTATCATTGGAGAAACTGTATTGTACAGAAGATTAATCTCTGAGAGATGCTAAATAGCTAGTGCAATGGTGGGAGGCTGATAATGGTGTGTGTTTCACTCTGTATGTATATAGGGATGAGTAGAATTTTGGCAGTAGTATATATTGTTCTAGCTAGTCGTCAGTTTCATACTATTCCAATATGTGGCTGGACTGGAATCATCCATCCCCTGTTGACAATGATGATGATGATGAGATCGAAGAAAGGGGGGCCTCGTGCTGTGAGAGATCGCCAAGTGCAAGTGCTGCAAGAAACCTACCAGTTTGGGATTTTGTTTGTGGGTCTAGCAAATAGTGAGCTAGAGGTGCAATTGCGTATTTAACATTTTAACAAGAGCCACAGCAGGAACATTTAAATAGTTCTCGCCCTCGGATCCAGATTTGATTCTTTCACGTGATAATAAGCAGCGGAACCAAACACACCTAAAGAATTATAATCATTTGCAGGTTAAATAGATTAATTAGGGAAACTTCGATGTTCTTTTTGTGCTACAATTACCATTTGCAGGTTAAATCAAAGGATAAGAAACTTCGATGTTCTTTACGAGATAAAATCAAAGTGCTACAATGAACCTGTCCCCCAACAGTGATCAAATTGATTTGGTCAGCAATCGAAATTAGGGAATCCTGTTGTTCAATGAAACATATTACAGTCAGGAAAATATAATGGTAATTAGTGAAACACAGTGGCTATCTTTGAATTCTGTCAAGGAATTGTTGAGATAGTAACAAAAATAATGTTGGGTCACCCCAATCACCTGAGCATCTTTTAGTAGAACTCATAGTTTTACTAAAAGGATTTACCTGCAATGTATTTCTTGCCTTACACCAATGTGGAAGCTTCTTGTACCGAACTTGAGTTATTAATGATTTAAAATGTGTATTAGACTGCGTACAATGTGTGTCCATTTCGATTTTTAGAAAATGGAGGAATAATAAAAATTTCAGAGATTTGGTCTTCGTGTTTGGTTAAATTCATCGAATAAATTAATGTTATTATTTAAGTCAGGCGAAATTAATTAGAACTTTATCATCTACGGCAACTGTGATGTTCACAGTTTTTCACAGTTTGAAATTGGTCTTCTTACGGGACAAATAAATGCATTACTTTAGATAACATAATGATGTTCTTTACGTGATTAGCAGGTGATTATGATTATGATTTGGATATTTAAATCAAAGTGCTACAATGAACCTGCAGGTTCCTCCATTTGAAGAAGCCTTACGAGTGGGGGATAGTGAGCCTGGTAGCATACTCACAATTTGAGCAATTTTCCGCTTGGTGGCAATCGATTAAATTGCTGTACATTGAACAAAAGGTCATAACATAGTATAAAAGTAAAATAAAAAATAAAATCAGACACAATACAATGTAATAAAAATAACAGTGGTATTTGTAAGTTTAATAAATCAATTTATGTACAACTGGTGAGGAATGTATATTTTTGGAATGGGAAGAGCAGTGGGACAATGAGGAGGAAGGGCAAGATGAAGATGAGTTGCTGAATTTGGAATAATTTTACTATTGCAGGAACAATAAAATAAGATTGAAATTGACTCGTGAAAATCTGCAGGTTCTTATTTTATTGTTCCTGTTTAATTTCTTGGAATTTTGATATTAAATGATCATATATAAAATATATAATAATTAGAATTTTTTTATGGACAAGGCCCACAGTTCTGTTTTTCGCTAGCTGTTCATTATTCATTATGTAGTTCCCCATCTCATTTGCTCTTCCTTTGTCCCTTCGATATAGAGTTATAATTATTTATTTTCATTTTGCTCAGGTATTTTTTTTTTATTTATGGCTTCGCTTTGCCATCCTTCAGTTTGGGTGACCATATGACTTTCCACACTAAATCGCCGATTTCAAATCGCTTAACACGAATGCCTTCTTTATCGCTTTCCTTACCGCTTTCTTTTAATTGCTTTTTTTTAGAGGTCACTTGGAACTTCAAACCATTTAAATGTTTTATTATACAATATTTTATTCAAAAATTAAATATATTATCTCATTTAAAATTGTTTTATTTAAAAATTAAATATATTATCTAATTTAAAATTGAAAATTTTCGCCTCCTTTTACCTTTGCTTCATTAAGTAGAAAGTAGAAACTTTGTCCCACAACACACACAGACAGATGTACACAGTATGTATATATATATAGTTAATTGGATTTTGGTTTTGAAGATATTAATTTAATTATTTTAGACATTTTAAATAAATTAAATGCTTGAAATAATTATTAATATTCATTGGGCTATTTGGATCAATAACCCAAATAGACCTATGTTGGGCCAATGTGAACAAGTTATTTTAAATGTTTAAAATACTATGACTAATCCACAAAGGTCAATACTATGAGGTCAAACTCATAGTCATAACCTACAATGAACCTGCATGTTCATTGTAGCACTTTAATTTAAATATCCAAATCATAATCATAATCACCTGCTAATCACGTAAAGAACATCATTATGTTATCTAAAGTAATGCATTTATTTGTCCCGTAAGAAGACCAATTTCAAACTGTGAAAAACTGTGAACATCACAGTTGCCGTCGATGATAAAGTTCTAATTAATTTCGCCTGACTTAAGTAATAACATTAATTTGTTCGATGAATTTAACCAAACACGAAGACCAAATCTCTGAAATTTTTATTATTCCTCCATTTTCTAAAAATCGAAATGGACACACAGTGTACGCAGTCTAATACACATTTTAAATCATTAATAACTCAAGTTCGGTACAAGTAAAAATTTTAAAAGTTCGATATTTAAAAACTACTCGACGAACGAATCACACCTTTGGAGGTATGGTTTGGCAAACCTGCAAATGATTATGATTCTTTACGTGTGTTTGACTGCTTGACAAGTGATGTTCACAGTTTTTCTACAAAGATGACAAGTCTTTGTAGCACAGTCTTTTACTATTCTGAGCTTACACCTCAGAATAAACAAATTAAAGGTTGTCTCTCCTGTGGAATGTGCTTGTGTGTGAGCTTACTTTAGATAACATAATGAATGCCCTAGACTGCTTACAAAATAATTCACACAATTATTAAAAATTATTGTAATTAATTAATTAAGTCGAATGAAAGGGGAAAAGTAATGATGCATAGATTGGGTATTCTTTTTACATTTTATATACTATAATTTATTTGAATATGAAATAATTATTAATGACTTTCAATTTCGATGAAGAGATTGACTTTAGTGATGTTTGCGGATCGAAATCTTTGGCTATAAAACCCTAGTGAGAAATTTAGTATCCGAACTGATATATCTTCTTTAGCCATAATGCATATTTACTTCATCATTTTACCCTCTAAACTCAGATTGTCAAATTTAAATTAAAGTTACAGCTTTGGGATATGGATTTATTGATGCAACTACATTGGCGGATCTAAAAAATGTTGTTAATTAGTGGTTTTACAAAATTGAGGGAAGCTAGGTTTGAAATTGGAGATAATGGTTGTATAACAATATTAAAAATAAATAAATAAATAAATTACGGAAATTAAATTGAAAGTGGTGATAGTAGTTATCACGGAAAAAAAGGCAAATATGTTCCTTTTCTTTTCCAAAAATCTAAATCAGTCATTTTTCTATTTTATTATCAAAACAGTTTTCTACAAATGCTAATTATGTCCAAATCAGTCCCTTGTTCACTAATTATACTCTAATTGCTGACGTGGCAAGGGTTTTAATTTAAACCTGACACGTGTGCATAATATTAGTCATTTTTCTTTTATCTTTTACCAAAACTTTTGTTTTGTTCTATTTAGTCCTCTACCCCAATCACTCCTTTTTATATTAATTGGCCTCCAACCTTTCAAATTATTTCATTTTAAACCCAGAACCTAAAATTTTTTTATTATTACTAATCCATTTATCAAATAAATTTAATTGACAGGTATATAATTCATTACACAACTGAGCTTACACACAGGCACCCCGGTGCTTCTATTGTTCTAGCTAGTCGTCAGTTTCATATTATTATATCAAATAAATTTTTTTATTATTGTTCTATTGTTCTAGCTTACACACAGGTATATAATCCATCCCCTGTTGACAATGATGATGATGAGATCGAAGAAAGGGGGGCTGCTGCTGATGCAACAGATATTTCAACTAGTATAAGACATTGAACTCGTTGACAATGGAAAGTGAATGAGATTGGTAAAAATGGAAGGGCAAACGGATTGGTTGTTTATTTAGTGTCAGATTAGGTCAATATGGAGTCAATTAATGTTGCAATCGGCCACTGCTTTTTCTGCTTCTTTTGTTCCTCTATTTTTCTTCAATCAAATTCAATGTCTCACTGGATTTGGGAATTGGGTATGTAGACCAGACCAGATTCAGTGGAATTAACTTTGTGGTTGTGTTTAGCTCATCTGATGGATACTTCCTCCGTTTCTAAATAAGTGTAACATAAGGAAATCACACGTGATTTAATGCAAGGAACAAAAGTACTTTAGTGGAAGCTTTTTACCTTTAAAAGCATTCCATATATGATAATGTAATATTTATTATGAAACACCCAAGAAAGGAAAGTGTTACACTTAAAAAGAAAGGGATGAAAGTATTTGATATTTCACCCACTAAAGCTAAAGTTGTGCAGTTTTTTTGTTTTTATTTTTTTTTCAAAGTTGTTTACTTTTCCAGATGTATGAGCTTGTCTTATAGTGACAAAATGGCCTAGTGAATGCAATTATTGCTCCCCTTTCTTTCTCATCTAGAGATGAAATCATTGAAAAAAAAACAATGCATTTGGGTATAAAAGGTGTGTTACATATTATTACGTGTATAGTTGTGGATGCCTGTTATGGGACATGTTGCCACGTGTCTTTTCAAGTCATTAGTTATTGTCCAAAAATGTTGTATAAATAGCTCATATGTGAAGGAACGAAAGATAACAAAAGCATTTTAAGCTTCACTTACTCATTTCTATTCTCCACTTTAGTTCGTATAAGCTAATAGGTCATTAGTTATTATTTATATAACACGTTATCAGCACGAGGGATCTCTACCGGAGTTCTATCGAAGTTCTGTTTTAGGTATAATTTTATATCGTTACTTTTCAATATAATTATGGCTAATCTTTCGAAGCAGGAATTTCTCCCATTATGGGTTTCTGGAGATAATTAGCTGTCCTGGGCACGGGACGTAAAGATGCACCTGGCATCTATGGGGTTGGAAGATACTATCGCCCCTGACAAAAAACCATCCAGCCAGGATAAGGCAAAAGCCATGATCTTTCTGTGCCACCATATTGATGAATCTCTGAAACTTCAATATGTGACGCTGGAATCACCACTTGAACTGTGGCTGAAATTAAAAGAGAGATATGATCATCTCAAAATGACGGTGCTGCCAAAGGCTCGAAGCGAATGGCATAATCTGAGGCTCCAGGACTTCAAATCAGTTCGTGAATATAATTCAGCGATGTTTCGTATCACATCGCAACTGAGACTTTGTGGAGAAAAAAATAACTGAATCTGATATGCTGGAAAAAACATTCTCCACATTCCATGCCACAAATCTGGTTTTACAGCAGCAGTACCGTGGGAGGGGTTTTCAAAACTACTCTGAGCTTATCACCTGTCTACTTCTGGCCGAGCAGAATAAAGAATTATTGCTGAAAAATCATGAATCCAGGCCAACAGGTGCTGCCCCATTTCCTGAAGCAAATGCCACAGAAGCAGAAAACCAAGTGCGGGATCGTGGGAATCAAAGAAATCAAAACTTTAATCGTGACAGAAATCGGGATCGCGGTCGTGGGAGGCCTGAATCATCTGGGAAAAACAAATATCGAAATAAACCTCGATATGAATCCAACCGCAGAAGTGACAACAGGAGGCCCTATAAATCGCAGCCAAAGCCTAAAAGAGATAGAAATAATGATCAACCATGTGATCGCTGCGGAATCAAGGGTCACTGGGCCCGAGTTTGTCGAACAGCTAGTCATTTAGCTGAGCTGTACCAGGCCTCGAAAAGGCAAGAAAGATCTGATCCCGAGACACATCATGCCACCCACGATGATACCTTTGATGATGTTCTGAATGATGACATTACCCACTTGGACACTAATGATTTTATTGGTGACACAAACTGAAAAAGAAAAGTGAAAAGATCGGCTTTACATTTTGTATTTTGCGTATGATATATTTTGCCTTATGATATTTTGTATTTTAGTGTTTTACTCCCTGTTTTGTATCCCCCAAGTTATAATGTATTTTGCAGTGATTATATTATATTACTGTAACGCCCCGAAAATTCAAATCTGATTTTCGCAAGCGTTACCGCTGTACTAACTATCCTAAACTAGTGGCCAGCTAATTTAAAATAGCTAGTACAACACTGGGTAAACCTAAAGTAATCATCTGATTAATCCGGTTTAATGCGGAAGCTAAAACAAATAAAACACATAGGCACATAAACAATTACCACAGAACAACTGCATAAAGCAAACTCTGTCAGAGTAACAGGCTACAAGCCTCTCAGATCATGATCATACAACCTGTCAATACGTCAAAGGGAGCTACCGGCCCAAAGCAGTAAATCGCATACTCAAACAAGGCCACAGGCCGATATGAAATAAATCCTAGCTTCACAGGCCTCAACTAGTCAAGTATATATCAAGCAAAAGCAGTCAATAGAGTATCACATAATGACATATAAATAATAATAACAGAAATGTCCTATCTATGTGATCTCTCATAACCCCAAACCCAGTCATGCTCCAGCGCCTCCAGCAGGATCTATAAAACAGACAAAAGCAAAGGGGGTCAGTACAACGTACTGAGCAAGGCTACGTGCCGGGGAGTAAGGGAAAACATCATCATATCTCATGATAATAATAATAATAATAATAATAATAATAATAATAATAATAATAATAATAATAATAATAATAATAATAATAATAATAATAATAATAATAAATAACAGAGCAGAATATAAATAAAGCAGATAAACACCACACCGTCCCATACCGGTGCTTCAACCACATACATACAATTTATGCACGTGATGCATGGCCTAACATACACCTATCTACCCTACATGCAAGTGCAATGAATATGCCTAGCCGGCAACCTAAACCCGGGCGGTATGAACCCACGGGTGAGGATATCATCAACTCCAACCCGTTACAGGGTAACATACACCATCCCCGCAGGGACCACAGGCATCACAGCCCAATCACAGGCATAACAGCCAAATCACAGGCATCGCAGCCAAATCACAGGCATCACAGCCTAATAATCACCCCGCAGGGCCATCGGGACTCAACAACACCGGTAAAGGCTGCCCGATCAGACATTCACAATATGTCCATCCATCCATAATGCAATACCATGCATTATAATAACCAGCCCAAAAGGGCCAACAGGAATAGCAACCAATAATCCACATATACTTAATGATATCATAATTCAACAGTTCCCCTAAGCAATTCAACAACCCACACGGGCCAATTGATTAATCCACGGTTTACCAATAACATTTGGGGAAGTCATAACAATAATTGGTGCAAAGAAAACATTAATATAGAATCAAAATTGCACAAAAATGGGCCAAACAGGGCCTTCCTGCGCGCCCGCGCGCGTAAAACGCGTGACATACGCAGCCCAGTACTGTAGCGATTACTGTAGCAATTACTGTAGCAATTACTGTAGCAAGTTACTGCGGTAACTACTGTAGCGAGTTACTGCGGTAACTACTGTAGCAAGTTACTGCGGTAACTACTGTACAAGTTACTGTGGTAGTTACTGTTCAAATTACCGTGGTAATTACTGTTCAAATTACCGTGGTAAATACTGTGGCGAATTACTGCGGTAACTACGCGAGTTACCGCGGTAACTACTGTACAGTTACTGTAGCAGTACTGTAGCAGTACTGTAGCAGTTACTGTTCATCGTCTTCTCCGATTTTCCAATCGGTTTTTCCGGCGATTTCGCCGGAATCCGACCCCAAATACCCCCAAACACGTAATTTAAGCAATATAATCCTTGCCTGATGTCTTCTAACAAAAATCGGCCTCCGATTCGTCGATTACAAGCTTCAATCGAACAAAAACAACCAAAACCTAACATTGAGGATCATCTTTAAATCAACACCAATATGAACAAAACTACACTCAAATCGAAGAAGATGATGAGGGAAAACACTTACCAACGATTTCTCAATCGATCTCCAAGGGATTGCGGTGAATCGAACGAAGTTCTTCTTCTCCCCTTTTCTTTCTCTTCTCTCGGTCTCCTCTCCCGTTTCTTTCTTCCTTTACCAAAATAATAAAGTAGACCCCTTTTAACACCCAACTCCTTATAAATTAAAAATGAGCCCCCATTAAATCTCAAATACATCAAATCGACCCCATCCAGACTGAAATGTAAAATAACCAAATACCAAATTATTTAAACAGTCCAATTTAATTAAGTCGGGTCATTACATTCCTCCCCCCTTACGATCATTTCGTCCCCGAAATGCACATTCAAGAACATGATCAAAAATCAAAATCAAGGGGGAAAGAGGTTACCTCAAGGGAACGGAGTCAAGTCCAAGTCTGGGTACTTCAGCTTCATATGCTCCTCGGTTTCCCAAGTAGCATCTTCAGCCCCGTGCCTAGACCACAACACCTTAACCATCGGGATGGTTTTGTGCCTCAAGACCCTTTCCTTTGCATCAATCACCCGAACTGGATACTCCTCATATTCAAGACTTGCATCCAACTCAATCTCATCAGGCCGGATAATCTTAGATGGGTTAGATACGAACTTCCGGAGCTGAGAAACATGAAAAACATCATGAGCTCGACCCACTTCAGCTGGTAAAGCCAACCTATAAGCCACTTTACCAACTCTCTCCACAATCTCATAGGGTCCAATGTATCTCGGGCTCAGCTTGCCCTTCTTACCGAACCGGCGTACCCCTTTCATAGGCGATACCCGCAGTAACACCCTATCACCAACCTCAAACTCCACATCTCGACGAGCTAAGTCAGCATAGCTCTTCTGTCTGTCCTGAGCCTCTTTCATACGGTCCCTAATGATCCTCACCAGTTCAATTGTCTGCTCAATCATTTCAGGACCCACATTCACCTTATCTGTTGGATCATTCCAACATAAGGGACTCCTGCACTTCCTCCCATACAATGCCTCGAATGGAGCCATACCGATACTCGTATGATAACTGTTATTGTAACTGAACTCCACCAAACTGAGGTGATTCTCCCAACTACCCTGAAAGTCCAGTGCACAAGCTCGCAACATATCCTCTAATGTCCTAATGGTCCTCTCTGTCTGACCATCTGACTGAGGATGCCATGCAGTACTCATGCTAATCTGTGTGCCAAACGCTTCCTGCACATCCTTCCAAAACTTGGACAGGAATCTGGAGTCCCGATCTGACACAATCTCCTTGGGAATCCCAAATCTCTTAACAACGTGCTGAATATAAGCCTGGGTAAGCTGGCTCATACTCCATATCAGTCTCATAGGTATGAACACTGCACTCTTAGTCAATCGATCCACCACTACCCAGATAGTGTCCATCTTCCTCACAGTCTGAGGCAATCCTGTCACGAAATCCATGGAAATGGATTCCCACTTCCATTCAGGTACTGCTAAAGGTTGTAGTAAACCCATCGGCCTCATGTGCTCAACCTTGACTCGCTGACACGTGGCACACTTAGCCACATATTCAACTATCTCCCTCTTCATGTTTTTCCACCAATAAGTCTGTCGGATGTCTTTATACATCTTTGTGACTCCTGGGTGAATAGAATAAGGAGTCGTGTGAGCCTCATCCATGACCTTCTTCTTCAGGTCAACATAACACTCCGGAATGCACCATCTATCACCATATCTCACCATGCCCCTATCATCGATTCTGAAACCCGGAGCCTTACCATCCTGAATCTTCTGTCTCAGTACTGCCATCTCCTCGCTATCATGCTGACTAGCAAATATCTCATCAATCAAAGAAGATGCAGTAACTAGCATGTTTAATGTGTGCTGAATAGAGCCAACAGGAACTACCTGAACCTCAAGTCTGAGTAGCTCCCTGCGCCACTCAGGCATCACACCCAAGCATGCCACTGAATGATGCTCCTTCCTGCTCAAAGCATCCGCCATCCGGTTCGCTTTTCCCTCAATATACTGAATATCCGTGTCATAGTCCTGCAATAACTCCATCCATCTCCTCTGTCTGCCACTCATGTGGTCTGAGGTGTACAGACACTTCAGGTTCTTATGATCTGAATAAATTCTACACTTCGCTCCATACAGATAGTGTCTCCAGATTTTCAGAGCATGCACTACCGCTGCCATTTCCAAATCATGAGTCGGATAATTCTGCTCATGTGACTTAAGCTGTCGAGATGCATAAGCAATCACTTTGCCCTTTTGCATCAACACACAACCTAAACCCTTAAGTGACGCATCCGTGTAAACTTCATACTCGCCTGAATCATCAGGTAGTACCAAAACAGGTGCCTCTGTCACTTTCTTCTTCAACAACTCGAATGCTTGCTCACAAGCATCATCCCATCTGAATCTGACATCTTTCCTCAATAGTCTAGTCAGAGGTCTAGCAATGCTCGAGAACCCCTCAATGAATCTTCGGTAGTAGCCAACAAGACCCAAGAAACTCCGGATCTCTCCCACATTCTTTGGGGCCTGCCACTTTAGTACCGCTTCCACCTTAGCAGGATCAACTGCAATGCCCTCACCCGAAACAATGTGTCCCAGAAACGACACCTTCTCCAACCAGAACTCACACTTGGAAAGTTTAGCATATAGCTTATGCTCTCGCAATGTGTTCAACACTGTCCTCAAGTGGCCAGCATGTGCCTCACGAGTCGGCGAGTAGACCAGAATATCGTCTATGAACACAACCACGCACACATCCAGCAGGGGGCGGAATACCCTATGCATAAGATCCATGAAGATCGCTGGTGCGTTAGTCAAACCAAAAGGCATGACCGTGAATTCAAAGTGTCCATAACGAGTTCTGAATGCTGTCTTAGGCCTATCAGCCTCTGCCACCCTTATCTGATGGTAGCCCGATCTCAAATCAATCTTACTGAATATACTGGCCCCTCTCAACTGATCAAACAGATCCTCAATCCGAGGTAGAGGATACTTGTTCTTCACCGTGATTCGGTTCAAACCCCTGTAGTCGATGCACATCCTCATCGACCCATCCTTCTTCTTAACAAACAGTACAGGAGCTCCCCAAGGCGAGCTACTCGGCAGGATATACCCCTTACTAGTAAGCTCATTCAACTGATCCTTCAACTCCTTCAATTCAGCAGGAGCCATTCGGTAAGGAGCCTTAGAAATAGGAGTTGCATCAGGCATCAACTCGATAGTAAAATCAATCTCCCGAGCAGGTGGGAGACCAGGAATTTCATCGGGAAACACATCCCCGAACTCAGAGACAACAGGGACACTCGAAGCAGCAGGAACCTCTACTCGAAGATCCCTCATTTGCCACAGGGAAAGAGAACAACCCCTGCGCATCAAATCACACAACGCAGCAACCGAAACCACACTAATAGCAGGTGGAATCAAAGAAGGTCGGTAAGAGACATACTTACCGAGAGGATCTCGAAAGGAAATACGTGGAATACCACAATCGATAACAGCACGATGGCGAGTCAGCCAATCCATGCCCAAAATTACATCAAAGTCAGCCAGGCTAAATACAACCAAGTCGGCTCTGAACTCACGGCCCTCGATGCTCAATACCGCATCTCGCCATATATGATCACTACGGATGATATCGCCCGAAGGCAAGGAAACAGGCATCTGGTAGGGCACCAACGGTCCTACTCCGTGCTCCCGCACAAATCGCAAAGCCACGAACGAACACGAGGCTCCCGAATCAAACAATACAAAGGCAGAATGATTCGCAACAGTAATAGTACCTAAACGGGGTACAAAGTTTACAAAGACAGAGCACAACGAAAAGAAAATAGAAAACTGCAGGAATTTAAAACACACCTGCAAGAACATCATCCCGACGATCTGCCTCCGCACAATCCAAGACGTTCAGTCTGCCACCTCGGTCAGCCCGAACCGGTCTACCCCTGTCAGCTCGCGGGCAATCCGCTCGGCGATGACCCACCTCATTGCAAGTCCAGCAACGATACACAAGTCGCCCGTCAGGTCCAACCTCACGAACAGGTAGCGGTGCACGACCACCACCCCTGGCTACATCAGCACGACCACCATCACGGCGGCCCCTAACAGCAGGCTGGCCTCTCGGATCACCGCCTCTATGCCCCTCACGACCCTGCTCCCTATGCCTCTTTTTACTTTTCCACTGCTGGCGTTCTTCAGACCGGCTCTCCTCCACATATAGGGCCTGATCGAATGCCTCAGACAATGTATCATAACCTCGATAGCCGAAAGAGGACTTAATTCCTGCCCGAAGACCCGAAATGAAACGACGAACCTCGTCCTTACCAGTGGGCATAACTTCCGGAGCATACCTCATAAGCTCCACAAACTTCCTGTGATAAGCGGTAACGCTCATACTTTCTGTCTGTCTTAAACCCAGAAATTCCATTTTCTTCGCCTCCAAGACATGTGGTGGATAGAAATGGGAACTAAGAGCCTCTGTAAACTGTTCCCAGTTGAACCCGGGTCGAGCGAGTAGGTCGTGCTCGCGGGTCCTCCACCAATGCAGTGCTTCCCCTTCTAGATAGTGGGAAGCTACATAAACCTTCTGGTCCTCAGGATAGTTGATACTAATAAGAACCCGACCCAACTGATACTTCCAGTTCTCCAGATCAGAAGGACTGGCACCCCCTGCAAACTTTGGTGGACGGTGCTTTGTGGATAGGTCCACATAGTCCACATGGACTGGAACAGGTGCAGGAGCAGGCTGCACGACAGGCTGTGGTAACATCTGGAAGAACTGTGCCAGCTGCCGGGCGAACTCAATTGGATTGAAGACAGCTGCACCTCCTACTGGTGGATTCCCGAGGGGCACCTGAGCAACAGGTGGTACTTCCGGTGCAGGTGGTGGAGGAGGAGGTGGTAGTCCGTAGTTCCCCTGTTCAACCCCATCAGGTGGAACCATATTTCCCATCTCTTCGGGTGCAAAGTCCCCAACCCTATCTCCAACGGGTGGGCCCTGGTTTCTGCGGGGCCTTCCCCGTCGCCCAGCACCTCTAGCGCGATAAGGAACCATTCTGATATAAAAAAAAAAACAGACACAACATGAACAATCATGTCAGTAGAAATCACCAACATTCCATATATCCCAAATAACTGATGGCATAATAAATAACATAACAATTAAATAAATACATAATAATGAATTCGCAGTCCCCAATGACTGTGAAGTCACAAGGATCCTGAATGGAGTACCATTGTCTTTCCACAGTTCCCCAACTGTGGCTCAACCTGGTATGTGCAAATTTCAACAAAATTAAGAATAAGAATGCAAATCTATACTATATGTATCCCACACACAGCTCACCACCTATGTCTACACAAGTTTTAATAAGATAAAAGAGCATACAGGCTCTGATACCACTCTGTAACGCCCCGAAAATTCAAATCTGATTTTCGCAAGCGTTACCGCTGTACTAACTATCCTAAACTAGTGGCCAGCTAATTTAAAATAGCTAGTACAACACTGGGTAAACCTAAAGTAATCATCTGATTAATCCGGTTTAATGCGGAAGCTAAAACAAATAAAACACATAGGCACATAAACAATTACCACAGAACAACTGCATAAAGCAAACTCTGTCAGAGTAACAGGCTACAAGCCTCTCAGATCATGATCAGACAACCTGTCAATACGTCAAAGGGAGCTACCGGCCCAAAGCAGTAAATCGCATACTCAAACAAGGCCACAGGCCGATATGAAATAAATCCTAGCTTCACAGGCCTCAACTAGTCAAGTATATATCAAGCAAAAGCAGTCAACAGAGTATCACATAATGACATATAAATAATAATAACAGAAATGTCCTATCTATGTGATCTCTCATAACCCCAAACCCAGTCATGCTCCAGCGCCTCCAGCAGGATCTATAAAACAGACAAAAGCAAAGGGGGTCAGTACAACGTACTGAGCAAGGCTACGTGCCGGGGAGTAAGGGAAAACATCATCATATCTCATGATAATAATAATAATAATAATAATAATAATAATAATAATAATAATAATAATAATAATAATAATAATAATAAATAACAGAGCAGAATATAAATAAAGCAGATAAACACCACACCGTCCCATATCGGTGCTTCAACCACATACATACAATTTATGCACGTGATGCATGGCCTAACATACACCTATCTACCCTACATGCAAGTGCAATGAATATGCCTAGCCGGCAACCTAAACCCGGGCGGTATGAACCCACGGATGAGGATATCATCAACTCCAACCCGTTACAGGGTAACATACACCATCCCCGCAGGGACCACAGGCATCACAGCCCAATCACAGGCATAACAGCCAAATCACAGGCATCGCAGCCAAATCACAGGCATCACAGCCTAATAATCACCCCGCAGGGCCATCGGGACTCAACAACACCGGTAAAGGCTGCCCGATCAGACATTTACAATATGTCCATCCATCCATAATGCAATACCATGCATTATAATAACCAGCCCAAAAGGGCCAACAGGAATAACAACCAATAATCCACATATACTTAATGATATCATAATTCAACAGTTCCCCTAAGCAATTCAACAACCCACACGGGCCAATTGATTAATCCACGGTTTACCAATAACATTTGGGGAAGTCATAACAATAATTGGTGCAAAGAAAACATTAATATAGAATCAAAATTGCACAAAAATGGGCCAAACAGGGCCTTCCTGCGCGCCCGCGCGCGTAAAACGCGTGACATACGCAGCCCAGTACTGTAGCGATTACTGTAGCAATTACTGTAGCAAGTTACTGCGGTAACTACTGTAGCGAGTTACTGCGGTAACTACTGTAGCGAGTTACTGCGGTAACTACTGTACAAGTTACTGTGGTAGTTACTGTTCAAATTACCGTGGTAATTACTGTTCAAATTACCGTGGTAAATACTGTGGCGAATTACTGCGGTAACTACGCGAGTTACCGCGGTAACTACTGTACAGTTACTGTAGCAGTACTGTAGCAGTTACTGTTCATCGTCTTCTCCGATTTTCCAATCGGTTTTTCCGGCGATTTCGCCGGAATCCAACCCCAAATACCCCCAAACACGTAATTTAAGCAATATAATCCCTTGCCTGATGTCTTCTAACAAAAATCGGCCTCCGATTCGTCGATTACAAGCTTCAATCGAACAAAAACAACCAAAACCTAACATTGAGGATCATCTTTAAATCAACACCAATATGAACAAAACTACACTCAAATCGAAGAAGATGATGAGGGAAAACACTTACCAACAATTTCTCAATCGATCTCCAAGGGATTGCGGTGAATCGAACGAAGTTCTTCTTCTCCCCTTTTCTTTCTCTTCTCTCGGTCTCCTCTCCCGTTTCTTTCTTCCTTTACCAAAATAATAAAGTAGACCCCTTTTAACACCCAACTCCTTATAAATTAAAAATGAGCCCCCATTAAATCTCAAATACATCAAATCGACCCCATCCAGACTGAAATGTAAAATAACCAAATACCAAATTATTTAAACAGTCCAATTTAATTAAGTCGGGTCATTACAATTACTGATGTTGTTTTTATTACCTTCTGAAAAGAAATGGATGGCCAAGTTGAAAATGAAATCTGCCTCATTGATAGTGCTACAACGCACAGTATCTTAAAAAGCAAAAGCTTTTTCTCCCAATTAAAATTGGGAAAGACCGCAGTGAAAACTATAAGCGGTAATGAAAATTGTATTGAAGGATCTGGAAGAGCAGTTATATTTCTCCCTAAAGGGACAAAATTGGCATTTGAAAATGCCCTATTTTCAAGCAAGGCTCGAAGGAACTTGCTAAGTTTTGGTGATATTCGAAAAAATGGCTATCACATTGAAACTTTAAATGAGGCAAGAAATGAGTATGTTTTAATTACTCAAACCATCAACGGTGAAAAATTTGTTCATGAAAAGCTGCCATGTTTGACATCCGGATTATATTATACAAAAATTTATGCCGGAGAAGTACATAACCTAGTAGGCCTAAAGGCTACTAGTAATTTATAACCTGGCATGAAAGGCTTGGACATCCGGGCAGCGTAATGTTGAGGCGAATAATTGAAAATTCCAGTGGCCATAAATTAAACCATAAAATGGTTTTGAATCCAAATGAGTTTACATGTGCTGCTTGCTATCAAGGAAAATTAATTACCAGGCCATCTCCAGCAAAAGTGAGAATTGAATCCCCTGCATTTTTGGAAAGAATTCAAGGCGATATATGTGGGCCAATAGATCCACCTTGTGGACCATTCAAGTACTTTATGGTACTAATTGATGCATCAACAAGATGGTCCCATGTCTGTTTATTGTCAACTCGCAACCTAGCCTTTGCTAGACTACTTGCACAAATTATTAAATTGCGAGCACAATTTCCTGATTATCCAATAATGAAAATAGCCTTGATAATGCTGGAGAATACACATCAAATGCTTTTGATGATTTTTGCACATCTGTTGGTATCACAGTAGAACATCCAGTTCCGTATGTACATACCCAAAATGGTCTGGCTGAATCATTAATCAAAAGGTTGCAATTAATTGCACGACCTTTATTGATGAAATCAAAACTCCCTGTTTCTGCCTGGGGACATGCTATATTACATGCAACAGCATTAGTAAAAATCAGGCCGACAAGCTATCATAGCTACTCCCCTACTCAAATTATAACGAGAAAAGAACCCGATATTTCCCATTTAAGAATTTTTGCGTGTGCTGTATATGTACCAATAGCACCACCTCAAAGGACAAAAATTGGACCTCAAAGAAGGATGGGCATCTATGTCGGGTATGAATCCCCCTCGATTATTAAATATCTTGAACCAACAACGGGTGATTTATTTACTGCAAGATTTGCAGATTGTCATTTTGACGAATCACATTTCCCGACATTAGGGGGAGGAAGTAATCAACTGAAAAAGGAAATTTCGTGGAAAATCTCACTTGATATATGTGATCCTCGTACAAAACAATGTGAATTAGAAGTGCAAAGAATTGTGCATTTGCAAAGGATTGCAAATCAATTGCCTGATGCTTTTAATGATGCTGCAAGAGTAACAAAATCTTACATTGAAGCAGCAAATGCACCGGCCAAAATAAATATACCTGAAGGGCAAATTCCAAGTGCTAATGAATCTAATCCACGACAAAAACGTGGTAGACCAATGGGTTCCAAAGATAAAAATCCACGAAAGAAAAGAATTATACACGTGGATAATGAAAAACCCGAAGAGGTAATAAATTCAATTTTTGAAGAAGTTGATGCTGAAAATGCTAATCCAGAAGAAAGTGAAACTATTGAAACTGCTTTCAATTATATCACTTCTGGAAAGTATTGGAACCGGAAAGAAATCAAAGTTGATCAAGTATTTGCATATAATGTAGCACTTGAGATGATGAAAGATGACGAGGATCCTGAACCAAAATCAGTTGATGAATGTCGGCAAAGGGATGATTGGCCAAAATGGAAAAATGCAATTAAATCAGAATTGGATTCACTGAACAAAAGAAAAGTATTCGGCCCTATAGTCCTAACACCTGAAAATGTAAAACCAGTTGGCTACAGGTGGGTGTTTGTGAGAAAAAGAAATGAAAATAATGAAATTGCAAGATACAAAGCAAGGCTTGTAGCCCAAGGATTTTCCCAAAGACCGGGAATTGATTTTGAGGAAACATATTCCCCGGTTATGGATGGAATAACTTTCAGGTATCTCATGAGCCTAGCAGTACGAGAAAAGCTCGAAATGAGGCTGATGGATGTTGTTACTGCTTACTTATATGGCTCATTGGAGAATGATATTTATATGAAAATACCTGAAGGATTTAAATTGCCTGAATCTTATAACTCAAAGCCCATAGAAGTTTATTCCATCAAATTACAAAAATCACTTTATGGGCTTAAGCAATCGGGCCGAATGTGGTACAATCGCCTCAGCGAAAGTTTAATTAATGAAGGTTATATAAATGACCCTATATGCCCATGTGTTTTTATAAAGAAAAATGGGTCAGAATTTGTAATCATTGCAGTTTATGTTGATGATTTAAATTTAATTGGAACTCCTGAGGAGCTGGAAAAGGCAGTTGAATATCTTAAAAAGGAGTTCGAAATAAAGGATTTTGGAAAAACAAAATTCTGCCTTGGCTTGCAAATTGAGCATTTGGATAAAGGTATTCTTGTTCATCAATCAGCTTATACCCAAAAGGTATTGAAGCAATTTCGAATGGATTATGCTCATCCGTTAAGTAGTCCAATGGTTGTTCGGACACTTGATCCTGCAAAGGATCCATTTAGGCCAAAGGAAGATGATGAAGAACAACTTGGCCCAGAAGTGCCATATTTAAGTGCAATTGGCGCGTTAATGTATCTGGCAAATAGCACGCGACCTGATATCGCGTTTGCTGTTAATTTACTCGCAAGATTTAGTTCTTGCCCTACTCAACGACATTGGAAAGGCATAAAGCACATCTTTTGCTATCTCCAGGGAACAGTTGACCTTGGGTTATTTTACCCAAAAGATTCTCGACATGAGCTGATCGGATATGCCGATGCAGGGTATTTATCAGATCCACACAAAGCCAAATCTCAGACAGGCTATATTTTTATGTGTGGTGGAACTGCTATCTCATGGAGATCTATGAAACAAACATTAACGGCTACTTCATCAAATCATGCCGAAATATTAGCAATCCATGAGGCTAGTCGAGAATGTATTTGGTTAAGGTCAATGACTCATCATATATTAAAAAATTGTGGTTTGGTCATTGAACCAAAAGTTCCCCCAACAATTTTATATGAAGATCATTCGGCTTGTATAGCCCAATTGAAAGGGGGTTATATTAAAGGAGATAGGACTAAACACATTTCACCAAAATTTTTCTATACCCATGATCTTCAAAAGAATGGTGAAATTGATATGCAACAAATTTGATCAGATGAGAACTTAGCGGATCTATTGACCAAGACATTGCCGACTGCAACATTCGAGAAGCTCGTGAAGAAAATTGGGATGCGGCGGCTTCAAGATTTAAAGTGATGTTCAAATCAGGGGGAGCGGGAAATACAAGAATATTGTACTCTTTTTCCTTCACTATGATTTTTTTTCCCACAGGGTTTTTTCCTAGTAAGGTTTTAACGAGGCATATTCTTTGTACAAACGGCATCCAAGGGGGAGTATTACATATTATTACGTGTATAGTTGTGGATGCCTGTTATGGGACATGTTGCCACGTGTCTTTTCAAGTCATTAGTCATTGTCCAAAAATGTTGTATAAATAGCTCATATGTGAAGGAACGAAAGATAACAGAAGCATTTTAAGCTTCACTTACTCATTTCTATTCTCCACTTTAGTTCGTATAAGCTAATAGGTCATTAGTTATTATTTATATAACAAGGTGGGACTTGTTCTAAATCGAAAAAACTAGAGTAATGAATGTTATATTTTGGAGAGACATTAAACCCCCCTCCCCCCCCCCCCCCCCCCCCCCCCCCCCCCAGCCCCACCCCCCATTTATCTTAAAGGTTTTGGATCTGGACCTAGTGTTTGTTAACACTTCGGGCTGTGGCTTCCCCATATATGCGGCCTACCTCAGCTCCAATTTCTTACTCCCTCCGTCTCAGTTTTGATGTTCCATTTTAACTTTTGATATTGTTCATAAATCAACTTTGATATAATGTTATCACAATTATATAAACGAAAAAAATAGTCAAGTTCGGTCTTGGCGTCTAATTGTGTAGTTTTAAAAAATATATATTCTTTTATAATTTTTAGTTCCCCACATTTTAAAATATTAGTTGTTAGACAAATGCATTATATTACGTGTCCAAAAGTTTTTGGGACATTTCAAATAGAAAAGAGTGAGTATATGTTAGCGGATTCTACTTCTTAGTGGTTTGAGCTTTAATAAAGTTGGCCATTAACGCAACTCATACATGTTCTGCTATGAAAACATAGGTGGCATCCATCATGTACATCAATATATTTTACTTATGTTATGTTACACAAATTAAAAAGTTTAAATACAAATCATCGCTCCAATAGAAGTTCTAGGTACACGTGCACCAATATTTAAAAAAAAAAAAAAAAAAAAAGATCGGGCACAACCTTTTACTTATTTAGAGTGCAACTTTTGCCAAAGTTCATGGTGTTTAAACCACTATTTTCATTCTCTCTCACAGACACACACATATATATAATAAATAAAAATGGATTTTTTACGAGAAAAAAAATAGTGCTACCAATATAGTAATTCATTTATTTTTGTGAATGTGCAACATTCACTCTACGCACGCAGTGTGATGCATATTTTTAACGGTTGATAACTCAGCGTTGTATATAAGTAAAAATTTAAAAAAATTAATATTATAAAACTATAAGATGAGACGATTCCAACATGATCTCACTTGACTATATTTTTCCTTCTTTAACTATTGTATAAACGTGAATAAAAGTCAAATAATGAATAGTATCAAAACACCAAACGTTTCACATTCTTGAAAACAAGAGAGGTAGTATTTGTGATATCTTTGGGACTTGATATACCCTTGTCTGTGGGACTTGATATACCCTTGTCTTAACTTCTTATGGCAGAAGACGAACCAATATTTAAAAGGTGTCCAACTAATGCCGATGTTGATTTGCTCTGTTTGCTTTCAATTTTTGTGGTCACAATTTTCAGCCGTCCGCCTTTTCACCAGTGGAATGACAAAGACTACCACTTTTATTTTAGCTGCCATGTTTCTCCGTATTATGTAATCCAACACATTGTATTTTAATCATGATAACTCAAATTGTATACTAATAAATTAAAATTTATAAAAATTCGATATTCTACATGTTATTAGACGAATCCAGCGAGATCTCACGTGGCTATATTTTATTTTATATAATTACCTTAAAAAATTTGATCAGAGTTACTCAATTAATAGTAAACACTATGTAAATGGTGCAATTGTATCAAAACGGAGCAAGTATTTCCTTTACGTACCAAATACATCTTTTGACAAAATCTTTTATGCCATATTAGCTTGTCCAAAATTACATCCGAAGCTGCATTTATTTTTTCAAAATCACTAAGCATATACTCCGTCTGTTTTTTAAAACTTTTTATGAACTTGTAGTGCACGCAGTCCATTGCACATTTTAAAGCATCAATAACTCAAGCTCGATACAAGTAAAAACTCTAAAAGTTAGATATTTAAAAACTGCACAGAAAGACGAATCTAACAAGATCTCACCTGACTATATTTTAATTTGTATAACTATAATAAAAATTTAAGTCAAAATGCAAATGAGCAGCAGCAAAATCCCAAATGTTGTAAAAAAAAATAAAAAAATAGAGGGAGTATGTAGCAAAGAAAATTATTTGACTTTGATGAGGCTAAGTGCCAAATTTGATTTTACACAATTTGCAGTATTGTAGTAAGTACTTTTTCGGTTAACAAAACTTTGCCAGAGTTTGGGCTAACAAGTTTCTATTTATTGATTTTTTTATTATACTCCCTGTCTCCCTCTATTATTTTTAGTTGTCCATTTTTACTTTGGCCGTTTTTTAAGAAATTTTATCTCTCTTTTCAGTTTTTAAGGAAAAATGGATTATTTAAAAATTAAAAACAGAAGGAGCATATAAATTTTTGAATTACCGTTCACTTTTCTATAGTTCACTTTATCATTAACTCCAAATTTTAACATCTAAATTCTCATATTTTCCAAACATGGCCAACCACGCCCGCAAATATGTATGCATTCACTTATTAATCCCTCACAAAACTTCAATTTTAAATTTCCAGTGGAAATTTCGAAGATATTTAAAAAAAATTGGTTTTGAATTTGAAGAAATCGTGGAAATTAATACAATGAGTTGGGAATTTTAATTGAAATTTTGATTTTATTTCGAACACAATTTTAGATATTTTAAAAAGAAAATGATGTCTAATTGATATACAAAAATAAAAATTATATATAATTAAAAATTATTTTGATTGACAAACATAATTCATAAAAATTCAAACAAACAATAAAGTTAAATAATAATTGTACTAATATTAAAATAAAATTCATACATTATTTATTATATACAATATTTAAAGTCATGATTATAATTACATAGGGATGAAATAATTTCATCAATGGGAATGGACGCCTAGTGGTTATTTCCCCTAATTTCCAACTTTATGGTTGGGATTCGATTCCCACCCGGCGCTCTATCTCTCCATCGCAGAGGACCGGTTTGGAGTGGGAACGACCGGAGGAGGGGTGGTGGAAAGTGAATACGGACGGGTCATTGATTGGGAATCCCGGGCCGGCAGGGATTGGAGGCGTTATAAGGAATGATAAAGGTGAAGTTTTGTTCGTTCTATCAGATTATATCCGGTGGAAGGATTCCTCGGAAGCTGAAATTACAGATATCAGTAGAGTATGTGCAGCGTTAGTTCGGGACCAAGGATTTCCAGTACCAAGGTTGATTTTTGATTGTGATTCTCACAACGTAGTGTTTTGGTTGAAAGATCCGGAGAGGCTGCTTTGGAGATTCAATAAGCTGTTGGGCCCTATTTTGGCGGTTCTTAGATATGGAGGGGAAATAAGGATGAATCATATCTTTAGGGAACGTAACTCGGATGCAGATCTTTGGGCTCGGAGGGGCGCAGCGAATGAAGGGGTTTTGGAAGTCTGTTTTTAACCAGTGGCACATCGTTGAGGTTCTGTCAGTCTGAGGGAGTTTACTCATCTGTGCGGATCTTTGTATGCAGATATATTGTATCTGGTTTGAGTCATTATTTGTTGTGTGTATGCATAAGGTAGTATTTTTGGGTGAAAATGACGCACAAGCGTCGGCTAAGATAAAAGACTAAAAAAGCTACAGAAACATGGGGGAGGGAGAGATAAAAACAATAAAAACCCGATATCAGAGACGAGGGTAGAACATCCCCGCGTAATCAGCAGCTAGGAGAGGTCGGACATCATCCGGAGGATTTGCCCAAGTAGTGAAAAATTCCAGAGACTTGGCTCCATGCTTTGCCAACGCATCAGCAACTGAATTCTCCTCCCGAAGGAGATGAGACCATTGATATCCAGGGTGAGTATCCAAAAGATCACGAATATTCTGAATGAGAGGAAACAAAAGGTGATCCCCAGAGAGATCCTGAGGGATGATATTTAAGGCGTTCTGCGAGTCAGAGAAGCAAGACGCAGCTGATACAGCCATCCGATGGAGACATAGCATTCCCTGCCATATGCCATGTAGTTCTGCCAGAAGGTTCGAAGCAACACCCACATAATCAGAAAAGCCTTCAATCCATACCCCATCACCAGACCGCACCACACCACCGAACCCAGCATGACCCGGGTTCCCAAGAGAACTGCCATCAACATGTAAGACAATCCCAGAAGTACCAACAGGGTTCCAGTGGACAAACCTTGGAGATGCCGAGTGAGCATGACATTGGAAAGTTCGAAGAAAGGACCCACCAAGAGACATAGACCTGTGAGTGAGCTGATGAGATGATACTTGCTCCCCCCTCATGTAGAATGCATTGCGACCCTTCCAAATATTCCAAAAGAGAGCCCATTGCATCCCCGTCCAATACTTACGCACACGAAACAAAGCACGAGCAGCATCATCAAGCACATGAGGATGAGCAAGAGCCTCAAGATCTCCTACGCATGCCCAAGCTGCTGCCGTCCAACGGCACTCAAAAAATAAATGCCACAACGTTTCATCAGCTTCACCACAAATCAGGCACCTTGGAGAAGAGGCAAGCCCTCCCCTATATCGAGTGGCATTAGTCAGCAACGAATCATGTACAATGAGCCATAAGAGAAAGCGAAGCTTCTTCGGAACCGGAACACGCCACACCCACGCAGCCTGCTCCCCAGGCATCCCCCCTCTTTGACGAATAATCCACTCGTAGCCTGCAGCGGCAGTGTAGATACCATTAGAACTCCCTTTCCAACATAGCCTGTCATCCGCATCATCATGAAGGGATAACGGACCAAGTTCGTTCAGCTCATCTACCAACTCATGCGGGAGGATTGTCATGAGGGTTTCTAAACACCACTTCCCATGTTTGAACACATCTCGGACCCTTAACGCAGAATCCGAGATATGCACATAGCTCAAGCGTGGCGCAAGAGGCCCGCCACTTAAAAATGATCCATTCCAAAAGCTACTCATTCCATTGCCAATCCTCAATCTGAAACCTGGTAATATATATGGCGCCGCATGAACCATAGCTTTAAATGTGGACGAAGAACCAGGCCGCTGAATAAACTGCCCACTGGAGCAACCATATTTGGCTGTAATAAGAGCAATCCAAGGTTGATCAATTGCCCCCAAGACAGACCAAATCAGCTTACCCAACAAAGCAATATTAATATCTCTGCATTGGCACACACCTAGACCCCCCAGTTTCCTTGGCCGAGCAGCCTTGTCCCAGCGAACTAGATGTAGGCCATGGCCTTGAGCATCTTTCCAAATGAAGTTGCGAATAAGTTTGTCAATCCGTTCGCAATTGGAGGAAGGAAACCATAAAATCTGCATAAGGTAGCCGGGGATAGCAGTAAGGACCACCCTTGCTAATGTTGTTCGTCCCGCCTTATTGAGTAAAGCCTGCTTCCAATTTCGAAGCTTAACATGCATCTTCCCGATAATGTGTTCCACATGGGAAGCACGCACAGCCCCTGGGATGAGCGGAAAACCAAGGTAACATCCGAGATCATTAGTGAACCCAACCTGGAGAATAGAGGCCAATTGAGATGTCATTGACTGAGGGACACAAGCAGAAGCAAGAGCAAGAGACTTCCCTGTATTCACTTTCAAGCCAGCAAATAAAGCAAACTTAGAGAGAACCGCATCAATACAGGAAGCACTCTCCAAGGTCGCTTGCAAAAATAATAAAAGGTCGGCGGCAAACATAAGATGAGAAAGCGGGGGAGTACCACGGCCAAGACTCACCGGTTGCCATTGACCACTGGACACTCGATCAAGAATGGTACGAGATAATTTCTCCATAACAATTATGAAGAGGTATGGCGAAAGTGGATCCCCCTG
This sequence comes from Hygrophila difformis, assembly GCA_030278955.1. Classification (NCBI taxonomy): domain Eukaryota; kingdom Viridiplantae; phylum Streptophyta; class Magnoliopsida; order Lamiales; family Acanthaceae; genus Hygrophila; species Hygrophila difformis. The sequence continues at coordinate 7,920,103 of JAOANR010000011.1, forward strand.
GCGTAGTCCCTTAGCCAGCGTAAAAGTTGGCAAAGGCGAGCCATTCTATAGAATAGAGAATGTAGGACTCCTAACGCAAAACATAATAATTCGGCAAAGTGAACCAGGGACTCCTATTTCATGGAGACAACTCTCCAAGAAATCCCATTGGATGTTGTCATACGCCTTTTCAAGATCAACCTTTAGCAAGAAATCTTTGGACCGGCGTTGCTTGTTGCGAAAAGAAGACACAACTTCCTGGAGAATAATCGCATTTCCTGAAGTTCCTCTCCCCGGAAGGAAAGCAGATTGATAAGGCCCAATAAACGACATAAGCACATGCCTCAAGCGGTTGACAATCACCTTGGTCAAGATTTTATAGCTGACATTGCAAAGACTAATCGGCCGAAACTGGCGGATAGTCTTCGGGGTATCAACTTTGGGAATAATGCATATAAATGTGGCAGCCAGACTCGGATCAAAAGAACCTCTTTCCAGGGCATCCTTAACAAGCTGCCAAAGGGAGACATGCAACGAGTCCCAATATAATTTATAGAACATTGCCGGAAATCTATCCGGGCCGGGGGCGGAAAAACTCTTCAATTCATGAACAACCTTAGATACTTCCTCCTCCGTGACTTGTGAGTCCAAACCCTCAACAGAAGCCAACTGAGGGAGGGATGACAGAGAGCAAGAGTCACGATTAGGAGGAAGGGAGTAGCCAAACAAAGAGCTAAAATGCATGGACACATGAGATCTCAGTTCATCATCCGCTGTGGTCCACTGACCATCAATTTCTAAGCCGAGGACTCGCGACCGCTGCCTATGTATGACTGTTTGGCTATGAAAATATCGAGTGTTGCAATCGCAGTGTTTTATAACCTTATCCCGAGATTTCTGAAACCACAACATTTCCTCCTGTCGTAAAACTTCATCCAGTGCATGGGTGAAATGTTGTTCCATGACAGCAAGGCGAGCTGAGTCGACGCGAAGGAGCACCCTCCGAATACCCTCTAGCCGGCGCATGAGCCTCAACTTGCGCTTCTGAATATGCCCAAACGAGTATTTGTTAAAATGTATAGAGGATTGCCGCACTTGATCAATTCGCTGACTCCAGGTATCCGCCCCTCCATTCCATGCTGCATCCACCACATAACTATAAGAAGGATGATCCGACCACGCATACTCCCAACGGAATGGTCTGCTTCCAAGACTGCCAGATTCCTTGTAGCACCTTAGAAGTAGCCCATTTTGATCAGAAGATCGCCGAGGGAGCACCTCTATAACCGCTGAAGGGAATAATCCACCCCATTCTATATTGGACACTCCTCGATCGAGTCTTTTGCTAGCCAACGGCCCACCAGACGTGTTACGTTGCCAAGTATACGGATCTCCAATAGTATGTACAGCTCCAAGTCCACAATCATCCAACATCTCATGAAAGATTTCACATTAGTAATTGTTGGGCACCATACCGAAGGCTTCCTCGACATAAGCCACATCATTCCAATCTCCCAAAACACACCACGGACCATTAACTTGGTCAGCTAAACTTCGCATGTCACCCCAGTCATGCATGCGTTCTGCCGCCGAAGGATTTGCATAAATAAGGGAGAGCTTCTAATGCGCCATGCCACACCCAACTGAAAGGGTAATGATCCGACGACAAACACGCTCCACAGTAAACGAATAAGGCAGCCCCAAACGGCGGAGAATCCAAAGGCCCCCTGCGCGACCAACACATTCTGTAATATGGACAACTTCAAAATTCATCCGATAAAGAAAAACCCTGACCCTCTCAAAAGGACCTTGAGCCTCCATAATAAAAAGAAGCGACGACTTAAGCAATCGAATCATATCCGCAAGGTGGCGTTGCGTGTTTCTGTGCATGGCGCCACGGACATTCCATGCCAGAACGCTAAATTCTTTAAATTCGATCATTGAGAAAGAGAGGCAGGAGTACCCTCATCCTCATTGAGCGAGGTATCTTCATCCATCTGAAATTCCTCCCTTGCCAGAGCTGCAAAGGTATTATCCGTCCCAGGTACTGAAGTACCTCGAGCTGCAGGGAGAGAACGACGTTGGCGCTTCATTTTCCCTCGCCCTTGTACAAGAGGATCCTGATTTTCATCCCCTGTAGTCACAATTTTTTTATCCTTAGCATTCACCGAAGAAGCGTGTGAAACACCTAAGTCGAAATTCATCTTTTCTCCACCCCCTTTAGTTTGAGTCATATTCGGATGCTCCCGAACAGGCTGGGCAGTATTCGTGATGTTCTTCAGAGGAGCATGCCGAAGTCCTCCCAAGCTAGGGTTAGGTGACTAATTAACCCTACCAGCCCTTCCCCGAGGCCTATCCCTTCGGGCAACCATAATCCAGTCCCCATGCACCGCTATAGGATCCTCAACTCCATGATCCCCCAACGGGCTTGCATTATCAACATTCATGTTCCTGCTTGTACTACCGGATGGCTCATCAGGAGTGGCGTCAGACAGCTCTGACTGGTACAAGCCCCAAGAGAAAATTTGAATCTACCACAACCAGTGCATATATGATGCAGTCCCTCATAGGAGACCAATTGCCATTCACCATTAACATGCACTTTACCTATGACAGGCTTAGTGAGATCAACTTCCACGCATACCCTCGCAAATTGGCACCGCTTCATATCTTTCGACGTACCATCAACCTTAATCGCTCGTCCAACCAGTCCTCCAACAATCATCAACGCATCCTCATAAAAGTACACAGGGTTAAGGCCGGGAAAGCGAACTCATACAACAGTTTTAGTCATCTCCGTCTCCTGGCGAAGGAAGTCAGAATTCCATGGCATGATAGCAATATGATAATCGAAGAGGGACCAAGGACCCCCATAAAGGGCATGTTCCCTGTCATCAGCATTGTCAAATTTGACATAGAAAAACCCTTTAGATCCATCAGTTAACACCATGTGGCCTTTAGGTTGCCATAGGCGGCGGAGGCGTTCCTCCATGAATGAAAGATTGAATCTTTTCCCCATAACCTTCACAACTAGGGCATCCTTGAATGGCGTACATAACAGATCCATCGCTTCATCATTGAAAACTACAGAAGGTAGTAGAGGGTTACCTCCCACAGTTGATATCGTGGCTAAAGAGGACAGGGGCCCGGAAGGCACCGGTGCAGCAGTGTTCGGGGGTTTGGAGCCGAGCATGATGTCTCGGAAGGAGGTCCGAGGGGGCGGAGGGCCGTCGTCAGTGTCGTCGGAGTCCGGAGGATCCGGCGGCTGGCGACCTGGGGATCGTGGCGGCGTATTAACTTCCGTATCGTCAACTTCCATATTTTTCGCCAAAAAAAAATATATTCCAGTTGTAATTCCGTTAGTATTAAGATATTCTTCATAATATATTGTGTTCCTCAAAAAAAAAATTCCATTTGTAATTTGTGTGGCTTGGGCTCCCACACACTTTTGTCGACACACGAGTTTCAATGTTTACAAAAAAAAAAAAATCATCCTCAAATTTAAGACAACTTCCATTCATATCCTGAATTTCAATCCATCATCCATTCAATTTCAATTTTTTATTTAAATTTTTTAAAGTTTTTTTAAAATAAAAATAGAATTTCGTAAATTTTGGTTGAATTTCGAGAAATATCAGTTAAATTTCGGGAAATATCAACCGTCCACGGAATCCTTTGTATGTCAAGATTTTGATTTTTCTGTACCATAATAACTATATACATATAGGTCATCTGTCTTATAGATATATTAAGGGTTGGATCGGTACGACATACAGAAGTTTTTTACTCATACATTTACCATACCGTAAATATAAAATGATTGCAGTAAAATAATTTTTAAAATAAACGAAAATTAAAATGAACGAAATACGTTCGGGATATACCATATAAAATTATTTATTAAAATGAACGAAAATTTTCATATAATAGTTTTAACTTAATTGCAATAAAAAAAATTCAAAATAATATAATTCACATCACAAAATGATAGTCGGGTTTTAAATGAACTTGATGGGTCATTCATAATCTATTCTAGCCGAAATAAATTAACCACGCACTAGTTTCTTAATTTTTTCTGCAAAAATTTATAGAAAAATTAGCAATATATAAATATAATTTGACATTTATTTATTTATATATGCTTATAATTAAAAATATCAGTAGTACATTTCAAGTCATACTAGAGTTGAATATCAAAGATATTGCTTAATTATGAACTTGGCCAGAATATGCCACTATTAGAAAAAAAAAAAATGAAAGTTCTAAATATATGTTAGATTAAATTAGGATAAATAAATAATATTTAAATTTTAAACTTAAATAAATAGATGTAATCATTTAGAATGGAATTGAAATTAGAATTAGGGTTTGTTTTATAACCAATAGAAACTTAATTTTAGGTTATTTGAAATTGGGTTTGGGCTTTAATTAGAATTTTTTTTTGGTTTGCTAATAAATATGTAATATATTTTTATTTTAAAAACATGTTATTATATATTTTATAATATATATCGGTACTCTGGTATTTTCAGTATACCGGATATCTTGTATTTTGATACCGATACCATACCAAAAATATTTAGCATGACAATATACCGTACCAAAAATTTCAATATACCATAAATTTCGGCAATTTTCCGTATGGTATGAATGGTATACCGAGTTTTCGGCGAAATTGTCCAGCCCTCATATATATGGGTATCTTATCCTATCATCCTATGCATGCCTCTTTTGTCATATCATCAAGTTCTAGCATCAGCTAATCATGTCCGGACTCTTTGTTCATCCAGTATAAGAATTTTTTGTTTTAGCGACTGAAATTTTTTGTTAAAATTTGGTCACTAATGAGGTTAGCGACCGAATTTGCGACTGAAATGTGTTAGCTACCATAGTTTTAGCGACCGAAATTCATTAGCTACCATAGTTTTAGTGACCGAAATTCGTTAGCTACCACAGTTTTGACTACCAAATCCATAATTTTTCTAGTAGTGATCTATATCTCCCCTATTTATCAACAACTAATTAATAAACCTATTAATCCATGCATGGAACTCATTAGGGGAGTTCACTGTTGAGATTGGTCCATGTAGGAATTTTACCATATGTATGTGTCTCAAACCAAGGTTATTAAAATCTAGACCTAGATCTTAGGATCTTTCAATCATACGATCCCACAAAACCGAAACGATCAAGATCTGTAAGAGATCTTAATTAGGGTGAGATCTGGATAAGATCTATAGGATCTATACAAGATCTTAAAATCTTTGAACGATCCGATCCCACCCTCTGTTATTTTTCATCTCATTTTTTCATTTTTCAGTCGTTCATTCTTTTCCAAAATCCAGATCTAGGCATTTTTGTTTGCATCTCCATCTTCCTCGCATCCCCTTCATCTTCCTCTTCCAACAGTCACCGTTGTATCTCCTTCATTTTCCTGTTGTTGACGTCGTCGTCGTATTCCCTTCTCTTCCTATCATCGCTCTTGCATCCCCTTCCTCTTTCTACCGCCGCTCTTGCCGTAGCATCCTCTTCTAGTACCCCTGCTGATGGAGATCTTAGTCCTAAATCCCCCGCCCAGATGGATGATGATGAATCCAATCAGACAATGGTTGAGACCGACTAAAATGGGAAAAATTCTAATGACAAATCCAACACAGCTCAAGCATCATGTCTTAAATGCTCAATTATTATTCTTTTTTTTGCTAAACAAATTATTGTCTATTGATATTGGTTATTGTAATTTGCTAATATGCAATATGAATATACATTTTTTTGTCCTAATTTCATAAGATCTTAGGATCTGAATACGATCATACGATCCTGATCTTGCAAATGGAAGAACGATCCTACATAAGATCTAGATTTTAATAACATTGTCCCAAACAATTGAGCCAATTTCGTACTTTGTCTAAGATCACACGGCCTATGAGCTGTGGTAGGATGTTGGAGGAACACATGACATCATTAATGCCAAAATAAATTAATTGGTGTTGGTCAGTGTCCGTTGCCATCATTGGTGGATTGAATATACTATAGGGGTAGAGGGGGGTAATGTTGAATTTCAGAAAATTTTGGTAGCGATGTTATAAAAGTTTATGGAAATTATGTTGGAATTGAGTGACAACATAAAAAAAAAATTAAAAAATTATATTGAGAACAAAAATATATGAAGTATATTGGAATTGATGATAGTGGGATATGTTATGGTGCTGGATGAATTTTCAACCATTTAATCGACTTTGATCCAATTGTTCTAATTTCATACAAGGATAATAAACTTCATAAACGGGGATACGGGGGGTCTTATTTGTGAGGGTGATGGCAAACGGATTGAGGGATTCTTGGGATCTATTGGCTCATCTAACTTCGCTGCATGGTATATTCTATTCAGTGGATTGCGAAGACTTATGGCCTTTTGGGTGGGGGATGCGTCCTTAAGATTGATTCACTATGGAACTTCTCGGGATCATTGGCTTTTTCCGATGGTTTTTAGCATTTCTAAGCTTTTGAGTTATGACCCAACATCTGAGCTTCCAGTGACACCATATTTTACGGGAAGAAAATGCAGTGGCTGATTCTTTGGCTAAGAGAGGGACTCGCTCTTTAGAATTCTTTAGGACGTGGGCATTTTCGCTTGATGAGGTCAAGCCGCCTGTCGGCAGATCTTGCGGGCGCTTGGTTCTAAAAAAAAAGAAAAAGAAATGCATATAATGCCGCAATCATTTTTAATTTTCACGTTTATCCAGCTGTAATAATGATATTAATTTTTTTTGAGGAGCCATTTAAGGCCTGGAAAGGGGTGGTGGGAGCCCATGCCACACAATTACAAAGGGGAAATAAAGGGAGGGATAGGGGGCCGGTGGGAATCGAACCTCCAACCTTCCGTTGGAAGTCAAGGGACTTAACAGGCTAGGTCCTCATCCCATGATATTAATTTTATCTTTGATGTGCAATATACTTCATAAATGAAAGAATTTCATATGTGACAAAACAGTTACTTGAAACAAAATTATAATTTTTTTTTAACATTGACACCTATATGTCGGCAAAAAATGTATACTTTTTATTATAATACTATAAAATTAGTAATGTTATAATAATCCCCTAAAAAATCAAGATCATCCAACGTACTCTAAAGGCTATAAAATCACCGAGAATCGTGGTGGCTGTGAGTTTTTCCAAATTTAATATAAAACTTTTTTAGGTTAAAATATTAATTTCATATCTATATATATATATATTAAAGCAATAGTGAACAACTCATCCTAAATTTAATGTGGTGTCTTCATTTCAAATTTCTAATTTTATAGATTTTTGCATTTTTTAATTTATTAATTTTAGATTTTCGCATTTATTTATTTATTCCTTATAGATTTCCAGTTTTTGAAATATATGGAATTTTCAATTTATATGGATTCCCACAATTTTTAATTTTAAATATATTTGAAAGATTTGAAATTTGAAATTTTGATTTTCTATATTATTTTGTATTTTTAAATTTAGTAATTTTAGATTTTCGCATTTATTTATTTATTCATTAGAGATTTATATATTCACTTTTAAAATGATTTGAAAGATAAAATTAAATTTTTATTTTATCTATTTTGGATTTACTATTTTGCCTTTTTTATTTTATCTATTTTAGATTTCATTATTTTGTATTCTTTATTTTATTTATTTTAGATTTTAATCCTGCATTTATTATTTATATATAGAATTTGAGTTTTTACACCATATGATTATTATGATAAATATTTTCAGTTTTTGCATCATAGGATTATTAGGACGAAGTTCTGCACTGGCAACTAAGAATTATGGTGCGTTTATGTTTGTAACACCCCGGTTTTTTTTGGTCACCCAGGTCGGGGTGTCACCGCCACACCTCCCTAGCAAGACACGGTTTCTCCGAGCTTGCTAAAGAGATGCAAGGCTATGGTTTTTCAGAATTTAAACATTCAAACAGCCCGTTTATATATAATTTAAAAATAGTACATCAAAGTTGCAGCGGAAAATAATATTTACATAAGTATAATGCAGCGGAATTTAAATATAGCCAACACGGCCGGAATACGGGTTAAACAGGCCCGTTCATGCAATTTCTAGTCTAACGTATCATTTACAAATAAAGCATTTCCCCAAAATTCCCATGAATGCATATGATGATGCATATTCTTCAGCTCTGAAAGAAACAGGGGAAAAAATACGGTTTTGGTCAGCACTACGTGCTGAGTAAGTTAACACGTACAAGATTATGAGGTTTCAAAGCCTTTATTTAAACTTAATGAAAACATGTGCATAATCTAAACAATTCATGTAATCGCATACTTTAGAAGACATGGATTCATAAGATCATAGATATAGCTTGCAACGTAACTAAGTAAATTGCCATAAATTTAAAAGCACAATTTAATATAGATTTAATTTGGAATTCTCGCAAACTTCTCGTTTCATATCTTTTACAGATCACCACCGCTAGGGCTCTTATGTCCGCCAGCCTTACGCCTGGGCTCTTATGTCCACAAGTATCATGGTCGATCTTTTAATTAGAGTTAATCCGTCCGCTAGCCATACGATCAGTGTTTCGCTAGGGCCCTTACGTCAACCTAGACATACACTTGGGCTCTTATGTCCCAAGCCGCAGAGAACATTGACAGTATCTAGCTTAGTCATAACCCGCCATATTTTAATCTTCTCGTTTCGTGTATCTTATTTCAAAGAATTTCTACTCGTTTCAACCTTAAAAGCTAATTTCACCGTTTCAACAAGATTTCAAGATTTGACTCGGTCAACCACAGTTTACTCCTAAATTCCTTAAAAATCGAGTTTAATTTCAAAAATTCTGAAATTTTACCACTGACTCAGAAACATCGAGATGAACAACTTTTGTGTTTTAACTTTTTCAATCCGAGATGCCGAAACGGGTCAAAAACGTCAATTTTCGTCCTATCATTAATCTGTCCGAATTTCGTGTACAGCAGTTCAAGATTATCAAGATCTACCATAGCAAATCAACTCCAAACTTAATGAATTTTACAGAGACCTTCTTAAGACATTTATCTACAACTTTCATGTTCGGCTAAAGATCTAAATCGGTCTAGATCTAATGTCAAAAACGTCATCAAGATCGGACCTAAGTTCTGTCAAGAAATTCAAGATCCAAGTTTCAGCAGTTCGGTTTTGGGTGGATTTCAAATACCAAAACGTCTCTAAAAATTCTGAAAATTTTACAGTATATAGTTCTAAGCCTTAGGAACATTTTTTGTGTTTTAAGTTTTTCCGTTCGAAGACGTTTTAAGGTTCGGAAAAATTCGACAAAACTGTTGCGCCGGTAGAAAACGTATGATGACAGATTTATGAAAGATTTGATGAAGCTTTTAGTTTTACATGTTTTAATTACTCCCAAAACCATGTAAGCGTTAACTTACCTAAATTTGGATTATCCGGCTCGTCGATTCATAGGCGTGGCTTCCACGTCCTTTGTTCTCCCTCCGAGATCCTTCGTTCTCCCTCAACGGCTATGACAGTGTTGGATCTCGTCCAAGGTGCCTTCTTCTCCGTCGAAGTCGTTCAACGATCTAATCTATATTTATTTTTTTCTATTCTATTCGTTCTTCTCTTTTTTTTTCTTTTTTGTACGTAGAAATCTTTTTTTTTTTGCAACCCCTATGAAGATGATGGGAATGTTGTTTAAAAAGGGGTGAAGGGTCGGCAAAATTGGAAGTTAAATCTTCCCAAGATTTTGAAAGGAGTAATTGTCGTTAGATTTAGGGATTTAGAATCAAAGATTTATTCCAAATTTTTTCCTACCATATTGAGTTTGACAATATACTAAAAATAGACTAAATATTATTATAACTACCATGGATATATATTGTTGGGTTTAAAAATATACTAAAAATAGAGTGAATCTTGTCATATAAATATGGACTAAATATTTGTTTCCAATTATTTTGCTATGTATATATATAGATTTTGTTATTATTATTCTTATCTTTATTATTATTATTATTATTATTATATTATTATTATTATTATTATTATTATTATTATAAAATAAAGTGTTTATTAATAATTATGCGTATAGTAATTACACACGTAATAAAATGGTTTTAATAGATTAATTTAAAATATAATTAGAATAATGTAGGGTATTACAATTTTCGACTTCACGAGTTCGTGGAATTTAAATTCCTTTTTAATCTTTAGATTCCATTTCTCTTTTTATTTTTATTTTATTTATTTATTTATGTGTTTATTTATTTATTTATGGGTGACTGATTTCACGGGTATTACAGTCTATCCTCCTTAAGAATCAACTTCGTCCTCGAAGTTGCCTTACTGATTTCACGGGTATTACAGTCTACCCTCCTTAAGAATAAAATTTTGCCCTCGAAGTTGCGTTTTTAGCTTCTCTCGAGCTAAGAACTATGGCCCTTCATTTATATTGTTTTTTTTTCTTATTTTTTTTTTTTATTTTGTGACTGAACTCAGAATTAAAATTTCCAAGCTGCCTATGTACCCTGTGAAGGGATTAAGCCATAACGTAGTTCAAAACAATTTGAATTTGTTTATTATTATTATTATTATTATTTTTTTATTCAGGATACAACTTATTGAGTCGAACTCCAAAAATAAATTATTACGGGGTATCACATCCTCTCCCCCTTAGAACTTCAGTTATGTCCCCATAACTGCCTATACTTAAGCACGCGAAAATGAGTTTCTAATCTAGGGCACGTTAGAAGTCGGAAAAATTTGAAAGAGAGATCGGTAAAGGGAGATAATATATGTGGGCACGCTAATTGTAAGTGATCGAGATCTTATACTAAGGCAAGATCAGTCTCTAGTTAGTGTTCCTAGTTCGATGTCCAGCCGGAGATTATTTAGCAAGGGCAATTCACTTAGCGATATACAAGTTAGATATGCATGTAATGCAAATGAAATGCAACCCCCCAATAGTAATTTCATGCACTATATTTATTTTTCCCATGGGTTTAAAAAAAAATAAAAAATTTAATCCATGGAATTAATGCTTTAAAATAATATTTAAAATCCTTGGACCTCTATATTTGGTCAAAAATAATTATAACTTGGGCTCAAAAACAATTTTGGGCTAGGAAATTTTAAAATAATAAATTTGGGCTTCTACAATAATAATATAAATACTAACGGTTTAAAAATAGTAGTTTAAAAATAATAATAATTTAAAAATAATAGTTTAAAAATAATAATGGTTTAAAAATAATAGTTTAAAAATATCCGGGCTCTGATACCAACTTGTAACACTCCGGTTTTTTTTGGTCACCCAGGTCGGGGTGTCACCGCCACACCTCCCTAGCAAGACACGGTTTCTCCGAGCTTGCTAAAGAGATGCAAGGCTATGGTTTTTCAGAATTTAAACATTCAAACAGCCCGTTTATATATAATTTAAAAATAGTACATCAAAGTTGCAGCGGAAAATAATATTTACATAAGTATAATGCAGCGGAATTTAAATATAGCCAACACGGCCGGAATACGGGTTAAACAGGCCCGTTCATGCAATTTCTAGTCTAACGTATCATTTACAAATAAAGCATTTCCCCAAAATTCCCATGAATGCATATGATGATGCATATTCTTCAGCTCTGAAAGAAACAGGGGAAAAAATACGGTTTTGGTCAGCACTACGTGCTGAGTAAGTTAACACGTACAAGATTATGAGGTTTCAAAGCCTTTATTTAAACTTAATGAAAACATGTGCATAATCTAAACAATTCATGTAATCGCATACTTTAGAAGACATGGATTCATAAGATCATAGATATAGCTTGCAACGTAACTAAGTAAATTGCCATAAATTTAAAAGCACAATTTAATATAGATTTAATTTGGAATTCTCGCAAACTTCTCGTTTCATATCTTTTACAGATCACCACCGCTAGGGCTCTTATGTCCGCCAGCCTTACGTCTGGGCTCTTATGTCCACAAGTATCATGGTCGATCTTTTAATTAGAGTTAATCCGTCCGCTAGCCATACGATCAGTGTTTCGCTAGGGCCCTTACGTCAACCTAGACATACACTTGGGCTCTTATGTCCCAAGCCGCAGAGAACATTGACAGTATCTAGCTTAGTCATAACCCGCCATATTTTAATCTTCTCGTTTCGTGTATCTTATTTCAAAGAATTTCTACTCGTTTCAACCTTAAAAGCTAATTTCACCGTTTCAACAAGATTTCAAGATTTGACTCGGTCAACCACAGTTTACTCCTAAATTCCTTAAAAATCGAGTTTAATTTCAAAAATTCTGAAATTTTACCACTGACTTAGAAACATCGAGATGAACAACTTTCGTGTTTTAACTTTTTCAATCCGAGATGCCGAAACGGGTCAAAAACGTCAATTTTCGTCCTATCATTAATCTGTCCGAATTTCGTGTACAGCAGTTCAAGATTATCAAGATCTACCATAGCAAATCAACTCCAAACTTAATGAATTTTACAGAGACCTTCTTAAGACATTTATCTACAACTTTCATGTTCGGCTAAAGATCTAAATCGGTCTAGATCTAATGTCAAAAACGTCATCAAGATCGGACCTAAGTTCTGTCAAGAAATTCAAGATCCAAGTTTCAGCAGTTCGGTTTTGGGTGGATTTCAAATACCAAAACGTCTCTAAAAATTCTGAAAATTTTACAGTATATAGTTCTAAGCCTTAGGAACATTTTTTGTGTTTTAAGTTTTTCCGTTCGAAGACGTTTTAAGGTTCGAAAAAATTCGACAAAACTATTGCGCCGGTAGAAAACGTATGATGACAGATTTATGAAAGATTTGATGAAGCTTTTAGTTTTACGTGTTTTAATTACTCCCAAAACCATGTAAGCGTTAACTTATCTAAATTTGGATTATCCGGCTCGTCGATTCATAGGCGTGGCTTCCACGTCCTTTGTTCTCCCTCCGAGATCCTTCGTTCTCCCTCAACGGCTATGACAGTGTTGGATCTCGTCCAAGGTGCCTTCTTCTCCGTCGAAGTCGTTCAACGATCTAATCTCTATATATTTTTTTCTATTCTATTCGTTCTTCTCTTTTTTTTTTCTTTTTTGTACGTAGAAATCTTTTTTTTTGCAACCCCTATGAAGATGATGGGAATGTTGTTTAAAAAGGGGTGAAGGGTCGGCAAAATTGGAAGTTAAATCTTCCCAAGATTTATTCCAACTATCTTCTTGTTATCTTCTAGATATCCTACACATATATTAAATATTAAATATATAATATATATTGCATATCATCTTAAAGATATGCTACATTAAATATATAATATATATTGTTGTAGTTATTTATTAATTTCTTCTATTTATTTTTTGTGTACATAGAATTGATTTGAATAGCACAATAGATGAAGAAGATTAAATTTTGAAAGGAGTAATTGTCGTTAGATTTAGGGATTTAGAATCAAAGATTTATTCCAATTTTTTTCCTACCATATTGAGTTTGACAATATACTAAAAATAGACTAAATATTATTATAACTACCATGGATATATATTGTTGGGTTTAAAAATATACTAAAAATAGAGTGAATCTTGTCATATAAATATGGACTAAATATTTGTTTCCAATTATTTTGCTATGTATATATATAGATTTTGTTATTATTATTCTTATCTTTATTATTATTATTATTATTATTATTATTATTATTATTATTATTATTATTATTATTATTATTATTATAAAATAAAGTGTTTATTAATAATTATGCGTATAGTAATTACACACGTAATAAAATGGTTTTAATAGATTAATTTAAAATATAATTAGAATAATGTAGGGTATTACAATTTTCGACTTCACGAGTTCGTGGAATTTAAATTCCTTTTTAATCTTTAGATTCCATTTCTCTTTTTATTTTTATTTTATTTATTTATTTATGTGTTTATTTATTTATTTATGGGTGACTGATTTCACGGGTATTACAATGTTTCAATATGGTGATCATATTGTAATGTCGGTAATTTTGTGTAGGTTTAGCCCCAATTTTGTTTATAGTTTTTGGTGTAGTAAATGATATAATCAAAATGTACATTGCGCATCTAAAGATATATTAATGTGTACATGAAATCACAATTTTCAGTTTTTAACGATTTGAAATTTCAAATTTATATGGAATTCGCAGTGTATATATGTAATTTATATTATTAAAAGATACATACATTAATGAATATATGGAAAAGATTTATGTATTAATTAATGTATATATAGGCCATGTTTTTACAAAAATATGTCACTTCCCCTAAAAGTAATGTACAATTATATAGTTACATTGCTAATCGTTTAAAAATATGTTTTATAATTATATCATTCTAATTGTATATAAATATAAATATATACTAAATAATATAAGTCTTATTTATGTTTTATTATACTAAAAACAATACCACAAAATTATAATTATTAAGAGAATTGTAAAAATTCATATTCTATGGATAATTCATTTAGAGTAAATTAGTTATTTTCATAAAGCATATTATAAATAAAAGAATCGAGTGTATAAAGTGTTATTGAGTTGCGAATAGATCCATCAGTAAATAAAGAAGGAAAATTTAATTTTTTTAAATCTATTTTTTTAAGAAATACTTCATTAATCTATATTTTAACAGATTTGCAATTGATGGAAGAATAAATATAAATCTAGCTTTGTTAGAAATTGAAGGTTATTTGCTACAAATTTTATAAATTTGAAAATTTTCTCTGGAATGCCGGTACTGAATGAAGTTTTAATGTCTGAAACAGATAATCTATTGATACTAGAAGAGATATATTATAATAAAGAAGAAATGAAGGCTGATCATGCTAAGTTATTACCATTGTTGATTAATGAACAGATAAATGTTTATAATAAAATAATGTGTGTAATTGATAGTGATGAGGGTTGATTCTTTTTTCTTTATGTGGTGGAAGAGATAAGACATTTATCGATAATTTATTAGAAAACAGTATGTTTAGCTCTTCGTGGGAGAAGTGATATTGTGTTGCAAGTAGTATACAGTGGAATAACATTCCTACTCCTTCCAAGAGGTAGGACCGCACATTCTAGATTTGATATTTCACTAGATTGTAACGAGAATTCTACCTGCAAAAGACTTATCCCAGAAAATTATTTAACCACTGTCCTCATTAAAATAAAACTCATTATTTGAGATGAAAATTCTTGATTGGTAAAATGATTATGAGGCCATTTGAATTAACCAAATTCCTCATTCGATTTTAGAGGAAAACAGTCACACTCGCATTTTGTTTTATTATGATTATAAAAAAAAAAGTCAATGTCAATCTTTAAAAAAAGGTTGGACTCCATCTTAAAAAATCAGTTTTACCCATGTTAGTGATACGTTGGAATATGTCGTGTCACTGGAAAGAGGAAACTCAAAGTATTAATATGTCATTAAGATGGATTAACTCAAGATACTCCAAGAAATATTATTTACAATGAAAATTATATATGACAAAAATTTGCACAATGAATTCTTCATGTAGATGATGGTAATTTGTAAATCTGGTATTAATCTTTGGGATTTACAATTAGATGTGACTTTTACAGATGATAATTTTATCAACTCTACGAGAGATCCTATAGCGGCAATTGTTGAGAGTACTTATACAAATAAAAACTGTACCACTTCAAATCCAGATATTTTTAAAGATATTGCTATACTAATCCCTATCAATGAAATTGTTGATACGATCAATGATTACATCATGGAAAAATGTATGTCTGCAAATGAAAATGCATATGTCAGTTATAACAATATTTGTCAAGATGATGAAAGCATAGATAATGACAATGAATTATTTTCACTGAAATATCTAAACACGATCATTTGTTATAGATTACTGAATGATGAAATATAGATGAATTAGTGTTGCATAGTCATGCTTATTAGGAATATAGATCCATCAAATAAAGTATACAATGTAAGCAGGTTGATAGTCACCAAGATGCGGAACCATATTATTAATGTTAAAATAATTTTCGGGAAACCATGAAAGTAAAACATTCTTGATTGGTAAAATAATTATGAGCCTATCTGATTTAACCAAATTACTCATTTGATTTCAGATAAGAAAATTTCAACTTATAGTTTGTTTTGCTATGATTATAAACAAAAGTCAATGTCAATCTTTAAAAAATATTAGACCTTATCTTCCAAAACAAGTTTTTAGCCATAAACATTTATGTTGCAATATTTCATATCACTAGAAAGATTAGGCTCAAAATATTAATATGCAATTAAGAATGATTAACTCAAGATACCACAAGAAATGTTGTTTATAATAAAATTTATATATGACAGAAAATTTGCAAAATGGATATTTGATGTAGGTGACAATAAGACCGGTATTGATTTTGAAGATCTACAATTAGATGTGACATTTCTGGATGATATTTTTATAAACTCTACGGGTGATTCTATAGCGGCAATTTTTAAGAGTACGTATACAAATATAAACTGCACCACTTCAAATTCAGACATTTTTAAAGATAGTACTATACTAGCCCCTACCAATGAGATTTTTAGAAATGAAATTTTCAGCAAATTGTGAGGGAATTTTTCATATTATGATTAATACTTATATTTAGATTTTATTTTATTTTAATTTAAATGTAAAATTAAATAAAAATATTATTTTAATAATTATTTTTATTGAGCTGTTAGATTTGTACTGGACTATCCACAGAAGCTAACGAAGATGGTATAATATGATTTCGTAGTTAGTTTTAAAAATAATTAACTTATATTATCATATATATACTCTTTCGAATGGATATAAAATCATTACACATTTTTCATTACTCAAAATATAATTTTTTATTATTTTATACTTGATAATGGCCAGAAATGTCCATTATTTTCAATCCATTTCCGTGTCTGAAACAGGCATTTGATCGCATTCCGGTCTTATATTAAATAAGAAAGCAGTCGAATTGGACTGATATATGCATACTTGTAAAACTAATAAGCTGGTATAAAAAATGCACAAATATGTAATTTTATTACACATTTATGTTAGAAAAATCCAAAAATATGAGAAAAAGAAAAGAAAAGAAAAAGGAATTAAAAGATGGGAAAAGAAATGAAAAACCCACAAAAATGCATCTTCTTAGGTGAATTACGACGTTAAGCCAATTACGACGCTAGACGAGTATCACGTCGTACTTGGTGTCTAGCGTCGTAATCTGGCGGAAGCAGGAACAAGGCAGTGTAACACCTACGACGCTAGCCAGAACTACGACGTTAAGCTTGGCTCACGTCGTTGGCTAGTTTAGCGTCGTAGGCAGCTATGATGGAAAAGTTCAAGAATGAAGAAGGTACGACGTGATCCGAGCTTCATGTCGTAACATGTCTCAAGTCGTACAAGAAGGATGGTGTCGTAAGCTGTCCAGTTGGGGACAATTTGGTTACCAAATTGGAGGCTTATGACGTGAAACCAGTTCCACGTCGTAAGAGGAGGTTCACGTCGTAAAGATGCTTCACGTCGTAATATGGCCAGAATTCAAATTCAAGGCCTGAACGGCCCATGGGCCTAGGGTTTCCCACCTATTTAAAGACAGGTTGACTCCAATGATCGGTCACTTCACAACATTCTCAAACTTGGAGACAACTTGGTGTTCTTGAAAGGTATGTAGTTAGTTTAGTTAGTTAGGTTTAATTTTTTTTTGTATTATTTATTTTCATACCTTGTTTTTTAGTTTTTATTCGCTGTTAGCTTAGATTAGTGTTAGTTTAATGTTTTTAGACTTAGATAGCCACTGTTTTCATTATTTTCAGCTTTGTTAAACATTATTAAGGTTTCAAATACCCAAATAATGGGTATTATCAAACCATTTTCTTATAAATGGGAAGTTAATCACAAAAAAGAGTCCCAAAATCATGAAATGGACTTTGGTTCCATGGATTTTATGCTTTATTTTCAGTTTCATGACCACTTGGTCATTTTATTTTGGTTTACAATGTGGGTTTTCTGTTGTTTCTTTCATTTTGGTTTCATATGCATGGCAATGTGGTTGAAAACCCTAATCAGGGTATTGTGGTTCATTAATGCTTAGGTTTGCTTATTTTTATTTTATTTTTATGCACTGTATCCTTCTTGTTCTTTCATGCTTTGATGTACCTTACATTTGTGAACCATAAACCTGAAAAAGGGTCTTGCAATCGCATAGATTGCATTACCCGACCAAAAATCCTATGTTCTGGGATGGTTACGATGCTAACCGCCCTACGACGCCAACCTAGGTTAGCATCGTAAGAAAGGTTTTACGTCGTAACTGTTCTTGGGCTTGGAAAAATTTTTCTTACGACGTGATCCTAGGATCACGTCGTAATTTTTAGTCTAACGTCGTAAGACCCAAAATACTTAAATTTTCACAAAAAACCCACCTACGACGCTAAACTTACAACGTGATCCCAGGATCATGTCGTAATTTAATGTCTGGCGTCGTACTCCCCAATTTTAGAAACACTTCTAAAAACTCATGCTATGGCGGTATCCTCACGACGTGATCCTATGATCACGTCGTAATTTAATGGATAACGTCGTAGTTCCCCTCAATTTTTAAAATCAAAGTCTGAAAATTACGACGCTAGTCTCACGACGTGATCCTAGGATCACGTCGTAATCTAATGATTGACGTCGTAATTTCTTCCTTTTTCAAAAACCATTTCTCCCTATTACTATGCTAAACTCACGACGTGAACCAACGTTCACGTCGTAACACCAGTCTAGCGTCGTAATCTCCAAATTTCTAATCCAACATGCACGACCTCAACCCTACGACGTGAACCATGTTTCACGTCGTAAATAAGGTTAGCGTCGTACATCACACCCCTTTAACCCAAAATTTTCATATCTCCTTCACCAACCCATGACGACGCTAGCCTCACGACGTGATCCTAACGTGATCCTAGGATCACGTCGTAAATTCTGTCTAGCGTCGTAATTGGCATTCTTTTGCCAAAATTTTCCATTTCTCTATTTTCTCCATTAATTAGTTGAACCCTTAAGTCATTAATTAATGAATATGATTAGCAACAATTAAAATCAATAATTACCATGATTAAAGGACCTTTGTTCAATTCTCACTAAAATATTTTTCTATAAACAAAACCTTGATGCCTTAAACAGATAATCCGGACTGTAATTAATTATAGTATGAAGGATTATTTAAGTCATTAATTATGGATTCAATTCCATACCCTTGCATGAGAAACCAATGTCTCTCATGCAAGGCATTTTTATTTTATTTTATTCTATTTTCGGTCTTTTCCGTGTTGTGTGAAACAGCTAGTAAGAAGTATAACAGATTAATGTTGACGAATATTCCCACAATGATAAATTAGCTCGTGGTCTGTATATTAATTACTAGATGTTATTTTGCATGGTCCGGATAGTGGTCGGTGGAAGCCTTGGCGGTTCGTCCATCCGGGATTATAATAGCTGCTCAGCTGACTCATATCCGGATACAGTTTTCTTTTCTTTATTTTAATTTCCGAACCCGAATTCTAATTTGTGATAGGACCCAAATGATATCTGTCAATATCATTTGATAAATATTGCAGAAAAGAACCATGTAGGTTTTTATCTGGATTCGCAGATAGTAGAGGCCCAACAGGTAGCGACACTGCCATTATAGGGTTATCTGTTGTCACCTCCTTAGCCAAAACTCTCCTCACCTCTGGCTATCTCATCTCTGTGTCACGCATTCTGTCTAAACACACCATTATATTTTGGGTTGATTAATTTTACAATTCATTATATCCGTATGCATGCTTTTATTATGTAGATATTGCGGTCATAATATTTTGGGATCCTTCCCTAGGACATAGGAGTCTTGATTTAAATCAGATATTGCATAATAAATTTCCAACAAAAATTCATTTATAAAATTTAGATCTAAGTACGGGATAAATTCCTCAGTTATGTCTAGTTCATATTCTGTCAAGGGTTAATCTTGGGAAATTAGAAGCAGAGTCAGCGATTAGGTCTCATCTAGACTGAAAAGGTCTGTGTTCTTATTGAGAGTCTAGTACCTGTTTAGGGAATGGTTTTCAAATTCATTATTTTCCAAAAATTACCGTGTGTTGGAAATCTGGTATTAAATATTACACTGAGATGGGGTTCACTTGGATTCAGATACGGTGTGATAAATAATTCTAGAGGAACAACACTCGGGCGTTGGTTATTTTCTGAGATATGGTTGAGTTCCTTTCAATTGCTATCCTCTTCTGCCAAAGCCTATTTTTTGAGTCCTGAGTGAGTGCATCCGGAACGAACTAATTTATTAGTTCGTTTCATTAGTTTGTACCTCATAACCACCCGAAAGGAAGTGAACACTGCGAGCGGTTAACCGAGATCCGGGAATTCTTGATCCACATCCGGTCATCCTGACTGGGGGCTCTCTTATACTACCATGGTAACGCTTCTAAAACTTCCGAGTGATAGGTTTTTAAATGCTTTCTTTATCGCTTTCTTTACTGCTTTCTTTTAAATGCTTTCTTAGATGTTACTCGGATGTGTTGAGAGAGGTTCTAACTGCTTCTAGGTTTGAGAGTTATGGGATAGTTCAGGGTTTGATTAGAATCTTTGGGTGTGACATGGGGGAATGATAGCAGTACTTGGCACTTCAACTAATGATTTGTCAGGTGTTGCTTGTCCACCACAGATGAATGACATACCCGGGCCGCGGCAGTTATAAGTCTGTGGTATCTTAGAATTTGTGGTCTTAAGAACATGTAAACTCATAATATAAGTACCTGTCTGTTAAAGGGAACATAGTATTGAGGGCATGAGAATTAGCTATTTGACAGGATTACCCCGAACGAAGATCTGTGTATTAAAAATGGAAGTTTAATTATGTTTTGTCTGAGTCTCGTCCAATTTTTATTCTTTCCTTCCTGTCCCTTCTGTCTGATCATTTAAATCAGTTTCATAGATAGCATTGCATAAATTTATGGTTTTCTTAGAATAATTTTTATTGTTTTCATAGGATAATTTTAACTGCTTTTCTAGAACAGTTTTAAGATGCTTTGTAGAATAACTTTGTCTGCTTTCATAGTCTAGTTTAAATTCCATCAGTAGATGATAATTTCAAACCCTTACACTGATTTGAGCAATACGAGTGGAAAATCTAGTAAAACGGTGTGGGACCTACTTCTATCGCACATCCTCCAGTGAACGATCCGGTCTTTCCTATAAATTACTGCAATTTTTGACACCGTGCGCTTTCGGGCAACAGTTTCTTAACACGAGTAATAAAAACGTGACAACCTATAAATATATCCTTAATCCCAACTCCATCTTCATAAATTGATTTTCATTAAATAAAATCTAAACCAGGATCATTTCATTATTATTATTTTCAAAAAATAATCGTATTGAGAAATTGTCAAAAGTTTCATGACGCCGTTGCCGGGGGGATGCATCGCCGTTTTATTAAGAGAATTATATTCGTGATTTCTCATAGTTAGCTTATACATATAAATATATCTTATTCACCGAACCATTTCTAACCTGGGGATTGTACAGGTACTGTCATTGCTGAAACCGCTGTTATATGCAATAAAGAAAGGAAACACCCGCCGAGATCCGGTTCAATTCAGAAATAGAAAGAACAGCTCGACGTCTGAGGGCGTAAGCTAGGCAGAGGAAAGAACGGGAAAGGCATGCTCTACTTTCTCCGAGTATGAGTAGCGACATTTCTGAGATGGCAAACCCTGACATCCCACCCATCATACCACCAAACCCACCACTCCAAAACATCCGCGAGGATCCTGAAGGAACTGATGACGATAACTTGGAAGAACCCCCTCCTCAGATTATTCAGGAAGGTGGGAACTTACCAAATATCGAACATCAGCCCTTCGAGGCTCCTCCGAATAACCCAAATAATCAAAACTTCCAAAACAATCCCAACTTCCAAAACCAGCAGTACCAAAATCCAAACCAGTACAATCAGAATCAGTATCCACCAAACTCACAGGATCATAATGACCCAAGGAATTTCTACCCCAACCAGAACTTCAATCCACAAGAACAGTACCAAGGACAGTACCCAGGAGGTCAAGGGAACAATCAGCAGCTCGCTGCTGCTGATTACATGCAGCCGATAGTGGAGCCATACTTGAACGTGTCGGGCAGAGCTCCAATCGCGGCCAGAAACTTCGAGCTGAAACCCACTCTAATCAATCTGGTGCAGAATAGCCAATTCGCAGGGGCCAACCATGAGGACCCACATGACCATCTGGCAACATTCATGGAGCTCTGCAACACAATTAAGAACCAGGGAGTCTCGCAAAACACTATTCGGATGATGTTGTTTCCATTCTCGCTGTGCAGTGGAGCAAATACTTGGTATAAGTCGATGTCGGTCAACCAGAGAAGCAGCTGGGAGGATATAGTAAGAAACTTTTTGGTGAAGTACTTTCCAAAATGGAAGATAGATGAAGGGAGGTCGAAAATTTTTGAATTTAAGATGAGACCGGAGGAATCTTTGTATGACGCTAAGGAGAGATTTATGAATCTGTTGAGAAAGTGCCCTCAGCACGGGTTTCAGGGATGGGAACAGTTAAGAAAGTTCTACAATGAGCTGACACTAGCTTGGAAGCACATGATGGATGCAGCAGGGGGACATCACCTGTTACACATGCCCATGGACCAAGCATGGGCGAAAATTGAAACAATGAGTGTAAATCTGTCTGTATTAAATGATGATAATGTTAATGATCCCCCTCCCCATGGACTTTGTGCTATAGGTACAGCTGAAAAATCTGATTTTGAGAAGCTGCAAGAACAGGTGGCTGCATTGTCTGTTAATTAGGGAGAAGGAAGCTCAGCTCAAGGACAGCAAACAGAGGCAATCTGCGGACTGTGTCAGGGTGCTCACGCAACCGACACATGTGAGCAAGTTGCATCTGAAAGCTGTAATTTTGCAGGAGCTTTCCATAACCAACACCCGAACCTATCTTACTCCAACAACAATGCCCTTAATTCACATCTGTTGAATAAGCCACAGCAGTTCAACCCACAGCAGAACCAAGGATTCATCCAGAACAGGGGCCAGAACTTTCAGAACAATAACCAAAATTTCCAACCCCAAATCCAGCAAAGACCCCCTCAGAACCAAAACATGCATCAACCTAACCAGAATTTCCAGAACTTTCAGCTCCAATTTGTCCCCAACGAAGCCCAATGGAACCAAAACCAGAATCATAATCAGGTTCAAAAGCCACCATCAAGGTTGGAGAACTTGACGACCTACTTCATTACTAGCCAGAAGGAGATTAATGCCCAATTGCAGGCCTCCATAAGGAATGTGGAGACACAAGTAACTCAGATGGCTAGTGAAATGCAGAAGAGGGACAAGGGAGCGTTGCCAAGTGCTGCGGAGAAGAACCCGCAGTGCAAGGCAATTACTCTTATATCTGGAAAAGTTTTGACTGGACCAAGAGAAAATGATACTAGTAAAGAAAATGGGAAAGATGATACTGTTGATGAGGAAGCAATAGATGCCGAAAAAGAGGTAGCCAAACAACAGGCTAAAGCTGCATCAGAGAAGGCTGAGATAAAAAACGGTAATGGTGAAGGTACAACTTCTGCCCCTTTACCACCAAAAATTGATAACACTAAATTCATGCCAAGGGTCCCATACCCAGCAAGGCTGAAAAATAAACAACAAGATCTGAAGTTTGAAAATTTTTTGAAAAGACTGCAAGAAGTTGAGATTACCATTCCACTCATTGAAATGATTTCTGAAATGCCAACCTATGCTAAGTTCTTAAAAGAAATGATTTCAGGCAAAAGAAAGGTTGAACAAGAGGAATTGGTGGTGCTTAATAGTACTTGCAGCGCAATTATCCAGAAGAAACTGCCTGAGAAAAAGGAAGACCCTAGCTGCTATACTTTGCCAATCCGAATTGGCCAAGTGAATGCAGGGAAAGGACTGTGTGATCTAGGATCAAGTATCAACGTAATGCCATTGGCGATGGTAAAACGTCTCAAGCTTGGAATTGTGGAGCCAATCAAAATGAGGCTACAGCTTGCAGACAGATCGATCACGAAGCCGATAGGGATCTCGAGAGATGTCATAATCAGAGCAGGCAGTACCCCCTTCCCAGCAGACTTCATTATCTTGGATATAGAGGAGGACTCCGACATGACTCTCATCCTGGGAAGGCCATTCTTAGCCACTGGCGGTGCACTAATTGATGCCAAATCTGGGAAAGTGACGCTCCGTGTAGATGGGGAGGAGGTGGTCTTCGATATGGCCAAACTGCAGAAATTTCCAAGCAACAGTTCTTGTTTTTCTTTTGATGATGTAATAGTTAGGGATGAGACAGACAATGAGGGAGAGCTAGACTCTGACAGTGGAGATGTAATGATGATAGACAACCTTTCAAAGCAGGTACTGAAGCCTGCAGGCGCAGAGCAAGAAGGCTGCAGCGCCGTTTACTTCGCCGACGGTGTTGAATTCCACGAAGATGCCGACCAGAAGGAGGCGGATCCTGTGCTGATACAGGATCCGAAAGGTAAATCTGATCTCCTCCCACCCAATTCTCGAAAATTACTTCCATCAGTGGAATGCTCACCAGAGCTTGAACTAAAAACTCTACCGGATCGTCTTAAGTATGCGTTTCTCGCTAAACATAAAAAGTTACCGGTAATTGTGTCAGCTAAGTTGACACAAGATCAAGAAAATGCTCTGGTGGGAGTGCTGAAAAAACATGTACATGCAATCGGTTGGACCATTTCTAATATAAAAGGAATTAGCCCTTCTGTCTGTATGCACAAGATTTTGATGGAGAAGAGTTTCAAACCCTCGTGCCAGCCCTAACGACGTTTGAACCCACCCATGCAGGAAGTTATAAGAAAAAAGGTGCTCAAGCTGTTAGATGTTGGTATCATCTACCCGATTTCTGACAGCAAATGGGTTAGTCCCCTGCAGGTCGTTCCGAAGCGGGGTGGGATGTGCATTACCAAGAATGAACAAAGAGAGAAAATTGCAATGAGGCTGGTCACCGGATGGAGGGTCTGCACAGACTACCGGAAGTTGAACGAGGCCATGCGTAAGGACCATTTTCCTTTACCTTTGATCGATCAAATGTTGGAATGGTTGGCGAAGAGGGAATTTTATTGTTTTCTTGATGGGTACTCTGGCTATAACCAAATTGTGATTGCAAGTGAGGATCACGAAAAAAAAATTTATATGCCCTTATGGCACTTTTCCCTACATGCACATGCCTTTTGGTTTATGCAATGCACCGGCCACTTTTCTAAGATACATGATGTCTATATTTTCCGAATTTATCAAAAAATGCATTTAGGTCTTCATGGATGACTTCTCTGTGTATGGAGATACATTTGACGAATGTTTGACCAATCTTGCTAAGATTTTAAAAAGATGTGAGGACACTAACTTGGTTTAAACTGGGAAAAGTGCCATTTTATGGTCACTGAGGATATAGTGTTAGGTCACCGCATCTCATGTGCAGGCATTGAGGTCGATCCGGCCAAGGTTTCCATCATCTCCAATCTCCCTCTCCCCAATTCAATAAAATCAGTTAAGAGCTTCGTAGGGCATGCCGGTTTTTACCGGAGATTCATTAAGGATTTCCCTAAAATTGCCAAGCCGCTTACTAACCTTCTTTGTAAAGAAAATTCTTTTGTAATAAATGAAGCGTGTGTCCAAGCCTTTGACATGCTCAAAAAGATGTTAGCTTCTGCTCCAATTGTGCAACCACCCGATTGGTCAATACCATTCGAGGTGATGTGTGATGCAAGTGGTTTTGCAGTGGGTGCAGTTTTAGGGCAACATAAGAGTGGGAGACATTGCGTAATTCATTATGCAAGTCATGGCTTGAATGAAGCCCAAATAAACTACACCACTACAGAAAAAGAAATGTATGCTGTAGTCTTTGCGTTTGATAAGTTCAGACAATATCTTATTGGAACAAAAACCATAGTATACAATGACCACAATGCACTTAGATACTTGTTCAGCAAGCAAGACGCAAAACCTCGTTTAATCAGGTGGGTACTTCTGTTGTAGGAATTTGACAACGTAATAAAAGATAGGCGAGGGCGAGACAATGGTGCTTCTGACCACTTGTCTTGTCTAGAAAATGATAAAAATGAGAAAGCCGTCAATGAAGAGTTTCCCGACGAACAGTTGTTCGCATTGCACTTGCACGATCGGGCGTGTCCATGGTTTTCCGACATTGCTAACTTCTTGGCATGCGGAATAATCCCACCATTCTCAAGCAATCACTTCAAGAATAAGTTCAACCGAGATGTATTAAATTACTTCTGGGAAGAACCTTATCTCTTCAAGCACTGCGCCGATTCAATAATCAGGCGATGTGTAACTGAGCACGAAGCTTATCAAATTGTTAGAAAATGCCATGAATCAGAGTATGGAGGTCACCATGGTCCTAACGGCCCACAAAGTCCCCAAGTGTGGATTCTATTGGCCTCACATCTAGAAGGATTGCAAGACATTTGTGAAAGCTTGCGACAGGTGCCAAAGGTTAGGAAACATTTCCAAGAAGGATGGAATGCCTCAGAAAGGAATTCTCACTCTTGAGATTTTCGATGTTTGGGGAATTGACTTCATGGGATCGTTTCCACCATCTGGTGGAAACCAATACATTTTGGTAGCTGTCGATTACGTGTCCAAATGGGTCGAGGCTGTCGCATTACCAACCAATGATGGTAGCCAAGTCATAAAGTTCCTCAAGAACAACATTTTTAATCGATTTGGCATACCTAGGGTGATAATATTTGATGGAGGAACACATTTTGTTAATAAATTCTTAGAGAAATTAATGCTTAAAATTGGAATCCTCCATAAGATAAGCATGCCTTATCATCCCCAAACCAGTGGTCAAGTCAAGATATCCAATCGCGAGATCAAATATATACTCGAAGCCACTGTTGGGAGAACCCAGACGGATTGGGCACGTAAGCTCAATCATGCTCTATGGGCATATCGCACAGCATATAAGACTCCCATTGGGATGTCTCCATACAGGCTCATCTTTGGAAAAGCTTGCCATTTGCCTGTAGAGTTAGAGCATAAAGCTTACTGGGCCGTTAAAACGCTTAACTTCGATCCGAAAATTGCTCAGAGCAAACGCAAGTTGGACCTCAATGAAATTGATGAAATACGAGCGAGCTTATGAGAGCTCTCGGATCTATAAAGAGCAGACCCAGAAGTTGCACGATCGCAGGATTAAATCCAAGCAATTCTATACTGGCCAAAATGTCTTACTGTTCAATTCTAGGTTGAAGCTGTTCACCGGAAAGCTGAAATCCAGATAGGAAGAGCCGTATGAAGTGCTGGAAGTGTTTAAGAATGGTGCAGTCAGGATCCGAACTGACAAGGGCGATCTGGTGGTAAATGGACATAGGTTGAAGGAATACATCGGACTGTTCGATCCGGAAAAGAGAGCCAAGCAGTGTCAGACCCGGCTTACGCACAATAAAAAACAACAATAAAATTATAAAAATTTCATTTTATGTATATATGCACTGTTTTATTTCAAAATCAGAAAGTATCCAAAAATCTATTAAACATTTAGAGTACTAAAACTCTAAATGTGAGGTTGTTGATATTTGGAGAAAATCTAATAGGGTTAATTTATCTATCTTGCAGAAATCCCGGAACCATAAAAAAGAAGGAGCCGAAAAATAGCGTGGAAAACCAGGTTCCCGGTTGGATCAATTCCATGAATTTAAGAAAAAATTCTCAAAATTTAAAGCGATTTAAAATCCGCAATAATTTCTACAATAAATAGGATTGATCCAACCCGTTTTATGCAAGTGGAATTTTAAATATTTCAGCCCATTATAACAGACAAATATTTTGGACCAAAATTTTCCAAGTCCAAAATAAATAAAACCAACTGAGACCCAATTTCACCTACCTGGGCCCAGTCAGCCTTAATTTTTGAAATTACGACGCTAGTGAAACTTTTGACAAGTTTCGTTAACTCCGAGCTTTTGCTAAAATTATACCAGGTTAAATTTATTAAAAGAGAAGAGTTATGATTCACGGGAAAGGGTTTAGGGATATGTCAAGATTATCACTTTATTACTCATGTGAGGGGCTTTAATTTCAAATGGCAATGTGGTCCTCTCTGTCATGAAATGCTGACAAATCTCATGGCATAGCCGGGATAAGTTGATCTTCAGCCTGTCACACTGAGGATCCCCGGCAAATATGCCATGATACTTCTCATCAAGTCTTGCCATAAGATTTCCTGCCATGAAACTTTTAACTAATTCCCACTCCATGAGTATTTTATGAAAAGTCGTGATCCTGGTTTAGGTTTTATTTAATGAAACCAATTTATGATGGCGGTGTTGTGATTAAGGATATATTTATATGTAGTCATGTTTTTATTGCTCGTAGTTAAGAAACTGTGCTCCCGAAAGCGCACGGTGTCAAAAATTGCAGTAATTTATAGTAAGACCGGATCGTTCACTGGAGGATGTGCGATAGAAGCAGGTCCCACGTCATTTACTAAGATTTCCCACTCGGTTACTCGAATCAAGTTTGTGATTGAATTACCAACTACTTGACATAATTTAAATTAAGCTATGAAAGCAATCAAAATAAAGCAGATAAAATTATTCTAGAAAGCGAATTAAATTTAATCTAAGAAAGCAATAAAGTTAATCTAGGAAAGCGGTACAGATTATCTAAGAAAACAGATTTAAATGAGACAGAAGGGACAGGAAGAGAAGAATAAAGATTGGACAAGATTCAGATGAAACACAGTTAAACTTCCATTTTAATTACACAGATCTTAGCTTGGGATAATCCGTTCAGTTAGCTAATTCTCATGCTTCCTATACTATGTTCCCTTTAACAGACAGGTACTTACAGTAAGGATTCACATGCCTTAAGACAACAAAATCTAAGATACCACAGATACATAACTGCCCCCGCGCAGAGGTATGTTATTTATTTGTGGTGGACAAGCAACACCCGACAAATCATTTATTGAGATGCCAAGTACTGCTATCATTCCCCCATGTCACGCCCAAAGATTCTAATCAGACCCTGAACTATCCCTTAACTCTCAGTCCTAGTAGCAGTTACACAACTCTCAATACAACCGAGTGACCTCTAAAGAAAGCAGTTAAAAGAAAGCAGTAAAGAAAGCATTTAAAATCCTATCACTCGGAGGTTTCTGAAAGTTTGACCCTGGTAGTGAAAGAAAGCCCCCATTCAGAATGACTGGGTGTGGATCAAGAATTCCCTATTCTCGGTGAACCGCTCGCAGTGTTCACTTCCCGTCGGGTGATTATGAGATACAAACTAATGAAACGAACTAATAAATTAGTTCGTCCCGGATGCACTCACTCAAGACTCAAAAATAGGCTTTGGCAGAAGAAGATAGCAGTTGAAAGAATACTCAACCATACCTTAGAAAATAACCAAGGCCCGAATGTTGTTCCTCTGGTATTATCTGTCACACCTTATCGGAATCCAAGTGGAATCTGACCCAGTGCAATATTTAATACAAGATTTCCAACAAACGGCAATTTTGGAACATAATAAATCTGAAAATCATTCCCTATCAGGTACTAGACTCTCAATAAGAACACAGACCCTTTCAGTCTAGGTGAGACCTAATCGCTGACTCTGCTTCTAATCTCCCAAAATCAACCCCCAGTCGGATATGAATTAGTCATAACTGTCGAATTTATCCCTTACTCAGATCCGGATTTTGTAAAGGAATTTTTGTTAGAAATTTATTATGAGACATCTGATTTAAATCAAGATTTCTGTGTCCAAGGGAAGGATCCCAAAATAATATTGACCACAATATCTACATAATAATATCATGCATAAATTTATAGAGAAGTGTAAAATTAAATAACCCAAAATATAAGGCGGGTTTAGACAGAAGTTGATACACAGAGATGAAATAGCCGGAGATGAGAAGAATTTTGGCTAAAGAGAGTGCCAGAAACAACTGGGGTGATCTGGACTGCAAACATCTGCTATCCAGTTCCCAATTATTCCAGATGGAAAGATTTTAGATAGCAGATTAATCTTAACAACAGTGATCGCTATCATCAAGACCCCTACTATCTGTGAAACGAGAGAAAAACCTACATGTTTTCTTGCTGTAATACTATTCAAGCAATGTTGATCGACATCATCTGATACTATTACAGCTCAAAATTCAGGTTTGAAATTAAGATGAAGAAAAAGAAACTGTATCCGGATAGGAGTCAGCTGAGCAGCTATTATAATCCCGGATGGACGAACCGCCAAGGCTTCCACCGGCCACTATCCAGACCATGCAAAATAACATCTAATAATTAATATACAGAATACGAGCTAGTTATCCGTGTGGGAATACCCGCCAACATTAATCTGACATATTCCTTATTAGCTGTTTCACACATTACGGGAAAAGACAAAATAAATAAAAGGAAAATATTTTTGGGTCATCTTGCATGAGAGACATTGGTTTCTCATGCAAGGTATGGAAATGATTCCATATTCACTCTTCATGTCTAAATAATCACTCATTCCATAATTAATTAATTAATTACAGTCCGGATTATATACTTAGATCATTAGAGTTTCATCATTTGTAGAAGAATCTTTTAATGGGAAATTGAACAAAGTTCTTTATATCAATTTAATCATGGGTTGAGATCATTGGATTTCAACCTCAAAATATTAATATAAAGGTTCAATTAATTAATGGAATGAGATGAAGAATGAGAATTTGGCAAAAGGTGCCACCTTGTCGCGATACAAGGTTCGTGTCGCGGAGCATGGCTCCGCGACAAAGATTTCGCGACAAAGGGGTGGGAATTAAGAGAAATGGAATTTTGAAAGTTTGGGGTTTGTTTTGTCGCTAAGTAAAGAAAATTTTGTCGCGGAACGTGGTTCCGCGACAAGGGCATAGCGACAAAAAGGTTGAAAATTGGACAGAGCATAATTCTTGTCGCGGAACAAGGGGTTTGGCGCGGAACGTGGTTCCGCGACAAGGTTGCTTCGCGACAAAGCCCTTCCAGTATAAAATTACAAGTATTTGGGTCCTTGGTCGCTAATCAAGATTTTGTCGCGGAACGTGGTTCCGCGCCAAGGGTTGTTTCGCGACCAAGGGTTTTAAAATAATGGTCAACAAATGTTCTTTGGCACCTTTGTCGCCAAAGCATCATTTTGTCGCGGAACGTGGTTCCGCGACAAGGGTTGTTCCGCGACAAAGGTGTGTCCAGTACATATGTCAGAAAAGTAAGTGGAACAGTGGCATGCATTATGTGTGATCTCACCCATTTCAGATTCAAAAGCTAAACTAAGCTCAAAATAACAAAACAGAATTTGAATCTAGCTAGAACATGCTTGCACAGAATAGAAATAAAGCAAACTTAAAACTTAAGAAACCCTAATCTAGGCTTGATCATCCATAAACATGCAACACTATCCCAAGAAAAAGTCACCAAGCAGCGACATTAAAGTGCAAAAACAAGGGTCAAATGACCCAAGGAAAATGAAAACAGTAAAGATCCATGGGGTGTGAGACCCATTTCATGATTTTGGGACACAAATGGAGAATGTTTTCCCATTTTATTAAATGGTGTTGTTCATACTCATGGTTTGAGTACCACAAACCCTTAAACAAAAGTTTAGAACCAAAAACAAGGTATAAAAACTGGCTATCTAACCAAAGTGCAGTAAACTATATCTAACTAGTGCATAAATTAAATAATACAAAAGAAAACCTAACTAAACTACCCTAAACTAAACTAAACTACTGAACTCCCTAACTTGTCTTCAAGAAGGTGTAGTTTTTCTAAAATTCTTCCAACCTTTAGCTCAAAGGAAACACCTTATATTTATAGAGGGGAAACCCTAAGCTCATGGGCCTTGATTTGAGCCCATTGTGTCTCAAGACATCACACACATCACAGCTTTGTCTCGGAGCACCAAGTTTGGTCGCGGAACACACTGCATGTGGCAAAGCTTCTCGACTGGGTCTTGTGTCTCTAAAAATGTATCTTGGTCGCGGAATGGACCTTTGTCGCGGAACAGCACATCGCGACAGAGGTATCGCGCCAAGGGGCTTTGGCTGGTCTCTTCTTCATCTGCCCCACTTGGTCGCGGAGTGTTCCTTTGTCGCGGAACCATGCATCGCGCCAAGGGGCTTCCGCGACAAGGGTCTTCCTGGGCCTGCTGGATTGGGCCAGATGGGCCGAAAATATTCTTTTTGTGGGCTTTTCTATCTTTTTCCCATCTTTTTGTCTCCTTTTCTTTTTCTCATGTTTTTGGATTCTTCTAACATAAATATGTAATAAAATTACATATTTATGTCTTTTTCACACCAGCTTATTATTTTTACAATTATGCATAAATCAGTCCAATTCGACTGCTTTCTTACTTAATGTAAGACCGGAATGCGATCAAATGCCCGTTTAAGACACGGAAATGGATTGAAAATAATGGTCATTTTTGGCCATTATCAACATCCTCACATTTAATACTGATCGTCCCCGAGCAGTCAGAGTCAATGTTCCTCGGAACACGGACTCTACATATTCAATTCATTTTCGTGGCTTCATAAATCACATTCTTTTTGGATTGGGATAGGATAACCAAAAACTACAAGTGTTAAATTCCCTTGATTGCAGTGTTTAATGAAATGATACTTGCTCACTATATTGGGCCTACAAATCAAACATTATTATCAATCCTTCATGAATATCATGTTTTGAAAGATGCAACGATTAAAAATTAGAATTAAGGTATGACATGAACATATGTAATGAGAAAAGGGCCTCACTTATAAGAGAATCGGAAAATTCACTCACTCTCAATTGGGGTTTAATCATGAACGCTCAAAGTCATATTTAATTAAATTATCCCATAAGCTTGCAATCAGACCAACTCGCCACCGGCTCATTTCTTCAAATCGAGATCACGAGGTCTTATTTAAGGGTTATAACGGGGCGTACGGTTGTAACATTAGGTAGGAAAGAGAAATTATTAGGCTAAGTAGTGGCAAGAATTTAATTCCATCATAACTTGGCATTTTTATTTAAAATTTATGATCATCATTGTTTCTTTCTTTTGCTTTTCTCTTTTCATATTGCATTGACATTAGACTATTGTCTAATTGCTTGGTCGTTCGCAACTTATGTGTTGTTGACTGGAATTCAACATCTTTTTTTTTTTTTTTTTTTTTTTTTTTTTTGAATCGGTTTATAGAATACCGATTTATAGTTTTCATGATGATCACAAACTGTAATGCCTTGATCGAATTTATCCTTGCACACTTGGGTTTGAATTTCTTGGTCTTTTTATAAGGTTAGGAATAATATAGAGGGTTTCAAAGAAAAATTAGGCTTAAAGGCTCAACTTGGTTAATCCTAAAGGGAAAATATTTTTGGGTTTGGATTTCAAACGAAGGCCAAAAATTTGGGTTTTTCTAAGTGCCTCGATCATATTCTCGATTTCGGGAATATGGCATGGTCTTGAATCGGTCCCAATTGCAAGTTCTAGTTTCCTTTAATCAAAATGATTCATACATCAAAGAAAATGAATGAGTAAAAGTGACTCATGGCTCAAATCTCACGAGGTTGGGTTGATACATGTCATACAATATTCTCAAATTTAGTCAAAGCTTAATTCTAACAATTTATTCAATCGAAATCTCTAACATGCAGATTTATTACCCAATAAGCTGATCGCATCATTAAATTTTTATAGCTCAAAACCTCAGGAATTCATTTCATGCATGTCTTCAATTATATTATCCCAATTTAAAAGTTTGAAGATTCAATCATAAGCCTAAATTCAACTTGTGAATTTAGAGCAAGTTTATGCATATTTTGCTGGGTATTTAATTGAAAGCAGTAAAGAGGCACTGCTGACATACTGAGTATGTCAACAGCATATTTTTGGCCTGACAGTCACTTATTCATCTCGGACTGTCAGACATCTTTTCAGAAATAAAAGAACCGAATAAAGACAAAGATTGTTGTTGGGGCTGCAAAATCCCAATTTGAAAGCAGTAATTATATCAATTACAAGAGATTTCATTTGCAATCAAATCTATCTTGTATGGATGAATTGAAATTCTCTTATATGATATTTACAATTAAGCTTAGAAATGAAAGAGTCAGGGATCGCCATCTTTCTTTTCGTCTGATTTCTTGGAAGAGCCAGCTTCATCAGGGATCTTCTTAAGTAAGGTTTGCAGGAGCTGATTTTGGCTAAGGATCAGTGATTCCACCATTTTTCGATTCTTTTCTTTTTCCAGCATCATCATTCTGAATTCCTCGTCTTTCCTTTCCTTCTCCAACTTCTCCTTCCGTTTCTCTTCCTTTTCCCTCCTACGCTCTTCGCGTTCTTCCTCTCTCTCCCTTCTTCGCTCTTCACGCTCCTCTTCTGCCCTTTTATGCTGTCCCTCTTGGCTTGCCAAAATTACCTCGGTCATGGATTTCATTCCCTCGAGCATCGATTGACTCATTCTGCTCACCATCTCAATCGTTTGGGAATCAGCAGGGAACTGAGATACATTTTGGCTTTGAGGAGGTATCTGAGGTTGAGGTTGAGTCGGAGGTGAAATTGGAATCTCAGTCCGGTCTTGGTCCGCATGAGGCTCCTCTCGAACATTCGAAGGTCCTGCATCAGCACAGGTGTTTTGTGTTCCCTTCTTTGTCTTCGGCTGCCTCTTTCGCTTCCTTGATGCCTGCTCACCCGATATGAAGGAGGACTGAGCGTCTGAATCTCCTCTGACGGACAGTTGGGGAAGGGAATATTTGATGCTCTCACATAAAGGAAGTCTTGGCACACTGATAGGTGGGTTCACCTTCACCACTGTGTCGCCCTCAAAAGCGCTCAAATCAACTCCCTGAGCTATGCAGATTCTCCTAATCAGATTCGGATAACACAGCACCTGTCTATCCTTTATGCGGGTTATCATCACCTCAAATACATGCCTCCCTACATTAAGTTTTGCTCCGCTCCACATTCTTGCAAATCCCATTAGCACATTTCCAGATGTGGTGTGCGGATGCGAGTTGGGCCGGATCTTGGACATGTAGAACTCGTAGGTTGGCATGAATTGTATCCGCAGCCATTTTGCGTTGAATGTGTGTCCAGGGGCGGTCACGCTTGTCATGCTGTTAGCCAGTGTTGCATACTTCGCATATTCAGTCGTTTTGGCTCTTTTTGTCATGATCTCACCAGGGGGGAATTCGCTTTGAATCTCTGGGGTACCGAAGAACTGGTTCAGCCAATCAGGTGCAATGTTGATCACTTGTCCCCGGATCCATGTTGTTCTGGCAGCTTCATCGATGTTGCAGAAGAATTCCTTTGTTAATTCCACGAAGCCATCTTCGTCATGATGCAGCATGAAGTTACCCCACTCTTGATTTCTGTAGAAAGTTTCAACAGTGGGGTGTGACAACGCATCAGGTCTGAACCCTTTGTCTGGCACTATCATCTTCTGCAACTTCTTATACTTCTCTGCATTCTCTTTGCTGCCATTGAACTTAATCTGGATCTGTTCTTCGCTTAGCTTTTTCTTCCCATATTCTTTTGAGACGCCCATTCTTTGCCTTACAGTGTTTTCAGACCAAAACTCGACTGGTCGAATGGATCCGACGGACTCGTCGTCACTCGAGTGCCAGTCTGTTTGCTCATCTCCCTCCTGCGGCTGGTCATTCCTTGGTTCAGCCTCATCTCCCCTCTGACTCGGCTCTCGCTCTCCATGGGCTGCTTCATCTCCGACTGCCTCCTCAACCTGTTTAATTACATGTTTCATCGTATTGAGTTCACAGTTCACAGGTGAAGAAGATGCAGTTACATGAAAATTACGGTCATCAACATCAGTTGATACCTCCTCCTCCTCCCTAACTCTTGCAGCTCGTCCAACTGGACGCTGGAAAATAGGCGCCATTTGGTTCATGAACTCTTGTTCCTCCTGCCGAGCTTCTTCTTCCGAATCGTTCCCATTTGCAGCTTCAGTCAGAATTCCTTGAACCTTTTCTTTAAGTGCAGAGGTCATGAGAGGGTCGTCTGGCTGCTTTTCCAGGATTTTGTCTAGTGCCACCGGATCTATGGAGTCTTGCGGCCCTTCTGACTGTTCAGGTTGGTGCGACGGGCCTCCTTGCGTGATGAATTCTTCAATTCTGGCTGTGCCCACGAGAGGGTCAATCACTTGACCTACTTTTGTCTGATATTTGATCTGATGTGGCTTTTCTCCAGCATCGATTCTTGTTTCGATCTGTTCATTAAGCCTCTTCCTTATATCCCCTCGGATGGTCTCAGCATCATGTGCAGTGGGGCCAGTCCATGCAGGAGGTTGTTCTTCTTTGATTTTCAAACCTCGCCCTTGCACTTCTCCAGTGATCTTTAGCTCAAAGTCCTCCTCATTACCCGCTCAACCTCTGCAGATTTCCTGCTTTCCAGCTCAGCCTGCATCTTCCTGGCAGTTTCTTCATCCTTTGTCTGCTGGATATTCTTTCGGATCTGCTCTTCCTCTGCAGCTTTCTTTTCCATTTCCAGGCGTTCTTCCTCAGTTAACTTTTCTATTCCCGAACCACCTGTTACTTGATCCAGCAAACCAGCTGATGCAAGCTCTTCATTGTACATCTTCATGGCTAGCTCAGCATCGGATATCACCTGGTGCTTCTTTTTCGGGGGTGGCGGCGGCATTGGCTTTTTACCTTTGTCCTTAGGATCCGTGGGCTCTGCCACTTTCCTAACAGTTGGTTCCGGTTCCTTGATCTCCACTTTCTTTTCCGGAGCCCTTGCTGGCTTATCCTTATCAGCGGACTTTATCAACCTTCTCCTCGTTCCCGGTTGACCTTCAGATGTAACGACGGCAGTGGAGGTCTTCTCGGGCTGTATGGGTGCCTTAGTGGTGGCAGGTGCTACAGCAGATGTTGTCGTTTCAGTCTGAGCTGGCTGCACCACTGGCTCGGATGTAGCAACTTTTTGTACTTCGGTCTGCCCTCTAGGCGGTAATGCTGAAGCTTGTACTGCTGGCTGGGTAGGCTGTGGGTTGGCCTCAGGGGGAGTGGAGAAGTATGCATCAATTTCAGCGTCAGGATCCTCTTCCCTGTTCGGTTCACCCTCGTAGCCTAGTTGCTTCTCGGCGCGCTGCAAATAGTCCTCAATGAAACTCCTTTGGGTGATTCTCCTCAGTTGGTCTTCCCAGTCCTTCTTGATCTTGGAGCAGAACTTACTCCGAACATTGTTGTTATAGTGCAAGACCTTCTTTCCATTAGCAGTACTGTTGCAGTATTCCAGTGCAAACTTGTCCATCTCCATGATCAATTCCCAGTAGGAGTCTCTGTATTGATCTATCATGCCTCCTACCAGATCCTTTTGAATCCCTTCCAGGTAGGACATGTCTTCTGCCGAATCGTACGTGAGGTACATCCCAGCCTCAGCTTTTGATAGCAAATTGAACTGCCTTTCATTTTTCCTTTTGGGTTTCCAGCCACCTTTGCGTATATCCACTTGTAGCTGATCCCTTAATACTGCTATGTGCTGGGGAAATTCATCATCTTTGTTTGTCCCGTACTGTCCATACTTCCTGTGTGTGAAGATGGTTTCAAGTACCTCATCTGCAGGTAGTACTATTCCTTCTTCCAGAAAAGACTCAGTGATACTTGGATTGCCTTTTCCCCAGACAGTAGTCAGGTCGTCCCATTGTTCGCGTGCATCCTTGATCATCTTCCTCATTGTGTTCAACAGTGAGGTGTTGCGGCTTTGCTCAAACTTCTCCGCATTTTTGAGGCGTCTATACAGGTTGAAGGTCAGTTCTCGATGCCTGGCCCGAGCTAGATCTGTAATCCACCTCTGCTCCACTGGTCCTTTTGCTTCGAACAGATACGGGTTCCACTTAAATGGAAATGCCTCATACATCATGATGGCCCCACTGTTGATGACCCTACTTAGATCCATGTATTTGTGTTCGAAGGCCATCCGAACTTGAGGATCTACGATCTGGTTAGGGATGATGATGTCGAAGTCAGCTATATTCGGATCTTTTGTTCCCTTTTCTACATGCCGATTCCACACAGTCCTGTGCTCTCTGAACCTCAATTGGATGCGCTCATGATGGACTTCAGGAGTTGTCTTTTCGTCTTGGGGGGCATACCCCATCATCCTTATCCAAAACTTCTTCAGGAAGTGGTAGTAGTCCCTTTCTATCGATGCGGCGACTATTGACCTTTCCTGTGGAGGGATATGCACATCCCATCCCGGAGACAGTTTCAACTTTTCGTCTGTAGTGTGGTCCAGAGGCACCTTATAAACTGATTTGATGGCCTCTCTTGTGTCCTTAATCTCTGTTCGATCAATTGAGGCCTGGTTGCCAGCATCCTCATATGTGCAGTCAGGCAATCCGATGCCTGAGTGCACTACCAATGCGTTCCTGCAAAAGGTCAAAGTGCTTAGATGCATCCAACAATTTTTTATGAGTTTTCAAAGACTACTCAGGTGTGAAAACCAACATCCTCACATTTTGAGCTTTGCTAAGCTCGAAATGTGATTTAAGTGATTTAATCTGAGTTTATTTAAAAGATCCAAATGTAAGGTATTATCCTTTAGGACCTATAAGGAGATAACTTAATTGGACTATTGAGTCCAATCAAAAGGGAGGAATAAAAATAAAAATAAAAATAAAAATAAAAAGTGAAGTGGTCATTGGACCAAAAATTCCTTTTTTAGTGGGCCATTGGGCCTAAAAGTTTGTTTTTCCAATTTTATTAAGCAAGCTCGAGGCACTTGTTGAAAGTGGAATGAGATGATGATGATGGAACGGATGGCTCGAAAATGGAATGTGCAGTGGAGGCGTGGCGGGATGGATTCGCTATTTCCGGATTGTTTGGACTGTCATTGGACAGTTAAAACGTTCAAGAAAATGCAAACACTATTTTTAATTTTGAAAAGGTTGACTTGTTTTTATTTAATGAAAAGTGGGATGTGTGTGGTCCCATTTTTGGATTTTTGTAAAAAGGTAGCAGTTGAGGTGGCAAAATACTGCTACTTAACTCACACTCTTTAGTTCCATTGGGAACAAAAACACAATGTCAACCAAAATTCCTAGTACTATTTTTTTGTCTTTTAGTGAAAAAGTGCACTGCTGAAAAGGGATTGGTGTGCACTAACATGCCAAAAACAATGCAAACACTCACTTTCCTCAATTTGCTGCACACAAACACAGACACACCAAAACAGGAAACGGCATTAAATGATCATCTCAGCATGCAATACTCATGAACACAGCAAGTTAAAAACACAAGATCATGCCTCTACTTAAACAAGAACATAAGATTAATCACACTACTCATGCTTAGCGAGGAGGACATTCATAAGCAAGAAAGTTAATAACATAATGACACTCTCACAGTATCCCTATTGTTCATTAACTCTCACTTTTTTTTTTTTTTTCAAGAATTTTCAACAATCAGGAGGGATCAAGATCAAACAGATAAAACATGAGCAAAATGGACTAGAACAAACAAAAGCAAAAGAATCTCAAAACTCAAAACCCACAACCATGGCGGAATCTACCACTGCCAAACCCTAGCCTTCATGGAATCAAGATTTCTAAAACCCCTAACACTTCCATCTGTGCCCCTCCATCAACCAACCAAAGTACCAAACCCCAACACCACACTCGGCCATTAACGATAAAAACAGGGAATCAAAATCCATACATGCCCAATACACAGAACCACTAAAATTAAAGATCAACTAAGTGAAAACAACCATGAGGACGCCCATTAACACATTATCGAGAGTAATAACGCAAGAATCCCCAAAATCGCAAAAACAGGGCAGTGGTTCGCGTACGAAAAGTGTGGGGAATGCTTACCAAGGCTCGGTTTGCTTCGGAGAAGACGAAGATGAAGGTTCTGATGGCTCCATAAGGATTACGAAAATTTGGGCAGAGTTTCCCTTGGGTTTGGCGTTCGAGAGGTGCGAAGAACACAGTGGTGTGCTTCGGGAGAAATTTCGTGTGTGCGAGAGTGTTTTCGAAAATTTTCTAAGTCCGAATGCGTGGGGAAGAAGAGGGAGGCGGGGAGGTTTAAATAGTAATGGGCCGGTCGCGGAACCCTAGCCCATGGTCGCGGAACAGGATTACGCGACCAGGCTCAGCGACATTAGAGGTGTCGCGGAGTGTGGGACTTTGTCGCGGAGTCATGCACCGCGACAAAGTGTACCGCGACAGAGTGGCGAGGAAGAATGGAGTGGTGTGTCCGTGTCGCGGAATAGGAACTCTGTCGCGGAGTCATGCTCCGCGACAAAATGTTCCGCGACAAGGACAAGCAGAGTTTAGGGATGAGTGTAACTTTGTCGCGGAATTTGCATATGGGCGCGATGCTGGGCATCGCGACAAAATGATCACTCCGCGACAAAGACAAACAAGGGTTGCCGATAAGGGGTGTTTTGTCGCGGAGTTGTACTTGGTCGCGGAACGTTGTTCCGCGACAAAATGGTCAGTCCGCGACAAACTTTTTGAATTTTTCAAATTTTCAACGGATTGGGCCCGAGTGTGATATTGGGCCTGCGTCCATTTTATTTGAGTTGGACCTGAATGAATTCAGTCCAAGTAAATTCAGATCATTGGGCTATTATTTAAAATAATCTACTTGCATAAAATTAGGTCGGGTCAGTTCCATTTATCTGCAAGATTTATTCCGGATCTTAAATTTCTTTAAATTCCGAAAATAATTTCTCAGAGTTGTGGAATTTTCCCAACCAAGAACCTGGTTTTCCTTGCTTTTTCTGCTCCTTCTTTTTGGTTGGTTCCGAATTTCCTGCAAGACAGATAAATACCCATTAGGTTAGGTTTTCTCCTCAGTTCAACATCCTCACATTTAGAGTCTTGGTACTCTAAATGTTCAATTAATCTTGAGGGTACTTTTTCTGTTCTGAATTAAATATATTACATTAAACTAGACTAATCTAAGCTAATCTAGGAGTAATCAGG
The DNA here is from genome assembly GCA_030278955.1 of Hygrophila difformis. Lineage (NCBI taxonomy): Eukaryota > Viridiplantae > Streptophyta > Magnoliopsida > Lamiales > Acanthaceae > Hygrophila > Hygrophila difformis. Next base: position 7,961,103 of record JAOANR010000011.1, read on the forward strand.
AGTGTAATCCTCTTAATAAATGACGCTGCATCCTCCCCGGCAACGGCGCCATGAAACTTTTGACAAGTTTCGTTAACTCCGAGCTTTTGCTAAAATTATACCAGGTTAAATTTATTAAAAGAGAAGAGTTATGATTCACGGGAAAGGGTTTAGGGATATGTCAAGATTATCACTTTATTACTCATGTGAGGGGCTTTAATTTCAAATGGCAATGTGGTCCTCTCTGTCATGAAATGCTGACAAATCTCATGGCATAGCCGGGATAAGTTGATCTTCAGCCTGTCACACTGAGGATCCCCGGCAAATATGCCATGATACTTCTCATCAAGTCTTGCCATAAGATTTCCTGCCATGAAACTTTTAACTAATTCCCACTCCATGAGTATTTTATGAAAAGTCGTGATCCTGGTTTAGGTTTTATTTAATGAAACCAATTTATGATGGCGGTGTTGTGATTAAGGATATATTTATATGTAGTCATGTTTTTATTGCTCGTAGTTAAGAAACTGTGCTCCCGAAAGCGCACGGTGTCAAAAATTGCAGTAATTTATAGTAAGACCGGATCGTTCACTGGAGGATGTGCGATAGAAGCAGGTCCCACGTCATTTACTAAGATTTCCCACTCGGTTACTCGAATCAAGTTTGTGATTGAATTACCAACTACTTGACATAATTTAAATTAAGCTATGAAAGCAATCAAAATAAAGCAGATAAAATTATTCTAGAAAGCGAATTAAATTTAATCTAAGAAAGCAATAAAGTTAATCTAGGAAAGCGGTACAGATTATCTAAGAAAACAGATTTAAATGAGACAGAAGGGACAGGAAGAGAAGAATAAAGATTGGACAAGATTCAGATGAAACACAGTTAAACTTCCATTTTAATTACACAGATCTTAGCTTGGGATAATCCGTTCAGTTAGCTAATTCTCATGCTTCCTATACTATGTTCCCTTTAACAGACAGGTACTTACAGTAAGGATTCACATGCCTTAAGACAACAAAATCTAAGATACCACAGATACATAACTGCCCCCGCGCAGAGGTATGTTATTTATTTGTGGTGGACAAGCAACACCCGACAAATCATTTATTGAGATGCCAAGTACTGCTATCATTCCCCCATGTCACGCCCAAAGATTCTAATCAGACCCTGAACTATCCCTTAACTCTCAGTCCTAGTAGCAGTTACACAACTCTCAATACAACCGAGTGACCTCTAAAGAAAGCAGTTAAAAGAAAGCAGTAAAGAAAGCATTTAAAATCCTATCACTCGGAGGTTTCTGAAAGTTTGACCCTGGTAGTGAAAGAAAGCCCCCATTCAGAATGACTGGGTGTGGATCAAGAATTCCCTATTCTCGGTGAACCGCTCGCAGTGTTCACTTCCCGTCGGGTGATTATGAGATACAAACTAATGAAACGAACTAATAAATTAGTTCGTCCCGGATGCACTCACTCAAGACTCAAAAATAGGCTTTGGCAGAAGAAGATAGCAGTTGAAAGAATACTCAACCATACCTTAGAAAATAACCAAGGCCCGAATGTTGTTCCTCTGGTATTATCTGTCACACCTTATCGGAATCCAAGTGGAATCTGACCCAGTGCAATATTTAATACAAGATTTCCAACAAACGGCAATTTTGGAACATAATAAATCTGAAAATCATTCCCTATCAGGTACTAGACTCTCAATAAGAACACAGACCCTTTCAGTCTAGGTGAGACCTAATCGCTGACTCTGCTTCTAATCTCCCAAAATCAACCCCCAGTCGGATATGAATTAGTCATAACTGTCGAATTTATCCCTTACTCAGATCCGGATTTTGTAAAGGAATTTTTGTTGGAAATTTATTATGAGACATCTGATTTAAATCAAGATTTCTGTGTCCAAGGGAAGGATCCCAAAATAATATTGACCACAATATCTACATAATAATATCATGCATAAATTTATAGAGAAGTGTAAAATTAAATAACCCAAAATATAAGGCGGGTTTAGACAGAAGTTGATACACAGAGATGAAATAGCCGGAGATGAGAAGAATTTTGGCTAAAGAGAGTGCCAGAAACAACTGGGGTGATCTGGACTGCAAACATCTGCTATCCAGTTCCCAATTATTCCAGATGGAAAGATTTTAGATAGCAGATTAATCTTAACAACAGTGATCGCTATCATCAAGACCCCTACTATCTGTGAAACGAGAGAAAAACCTACATGTTTTCTTGCTGTAATACTATTCAAGCAATGTTGATCGACATCATCTGATACTATTACAGCTCAAAATTCAGGTTTGAAATTAAGATGAAGAAAAAGAAACTGTATCCGGATAGGAGTCAGCTGAGCAGCTATTATAATCCCGGATGGACGAACCGCCAAGGCTTCCACCGGCCACTATCCAGACCATGCAAAATAACATCTAATAATTAATATACAGAATACGAGCTAGTTATCCGTGTGGGAATACCCGCCAACATTAATCTGACATATTCCTTATTAGCTGTTTCACACATTACGGGAAAAGACAAAATAAATAAAAGGAAAATATTTTTGGGTCATCTTGCATGAGAGACATTGGTTTCTCATGCAAGGTATGGAAATGATTCCATATTCACTCTTCATGTCTAAATAATCACTCATTCCATAATTAATTAATTAATTACAGTCCGGATTATATACTTAGATCATTAGAGTTTCATCATTTGTAGAAGAATCTTTTAATGGGAAATTGAACAAAGTTCTTTATATCAATTTAATCATGGGTTGAGATCATTGGATTTCAACCTCAAAATATTAATATAAAGGTTCAATTAATTAATGGAATGAGATGAAGAATGAGAATTTGGCAAAAGGTGCCACCTTGTCGCGATACAAGGTTCGTGTCGCGGAGCATGGCTCCGCGACAAAGATTTCGCGACAAAGGGGTGGGAATTAAGAGAAATGGAATTTTGAAAGTTTGGGGTTTGTTTTGTCGCTAAGTAAAGAAAATTTTGTCGCGGAACGTGGTTCCGCGACAAGGGCATAGCGACAAAAAGGTTGAAAATTGGACAGAGCATAATTCTTGTCGCGGAACAAGGGGTTTGGCGCGGAACGTGGTTCCGCGACAAGGTTGCTTCGCGACAAAGCCCTTCCAGTATAAAATTACAAGTATTTGGGTCCTTGGTCGCTAATCAAGATTTTGTCGCGGAACGTGGTTCCGCGCCAAGGGTTGTTTCGCGACCAAGGGTTTTAAAATAATGGTCAACAAATGTTCTTTGGCACCTTTGTCGCCAAAGCATCATTTTGTCGCGGAACGTGGTTCCGCGACAAGGGTTGTTCCGCGACAAAGGTGTGTCCAGTACATATGTCAGAAAAGTAAGTGGAACAGTGGCATGCATTATGTGTGATCTCACCCATTTCAGATTCAAAAGCTAAACTAAGCTCAAAATAACAAAACAGAATTTGAATCTAGCTAGAACATGCTTGCACAGAATAGAAATAAAGCAAACTTAAAACTTAAGAAACCCTAATCTAGGCTTGATCATCCATAAACATGCAACACTATCCCAAGAAAAAGTCACCAAGCAGCGACATTAAAGTGCAAAAACAAGGGTCAAATGACCCAAGGAAAATGAAAACAGTAAAGATCCATGGGGTGTGAGACCCATTTCATGATTTTGGGACACAAATGGAGAATGTTTTCCCATTTTATTAAATGGTGTTGTTCATACTCATGGTTTGAGTACCACAAACCCTTAAACAAAAGTTTAGAACCAAAAACAAGGTATAAAAACTGGCTATCTAACCAAAGTGCAGTAAACTATATCTAACTAGTGCATAAATTAAATAATACAAAAGAAAACCTAACTAAACTACCCTAAACTAAACTAAACTACTGAACTCCCTAACTTGTCTTCAAGAAGGTGTAGTTTTTCTAAAATTCTTCCAACCTTTAGCTCAAAGGAAACACCTTATATTTATAGAGGGGAAACCCTAAGCTCATGGGCCTTGATTTGAGCCCATTGTGTCTCAAGACATCACACACATCACAGCTTTGTCTCGGAGCACCAAGTTTGGTCGCGGAACACACTGCATGTGGCAAAGCTTCTCGACTGGGTCTTGTGTCTCTAAAAATGTATCTTGGTCGCGGAATGGACCTTTGTCGCGGAACAGCACATCGCGACAGAGGTATCGCGCCAAGGGGCTTTGGCTGGTCTCTTCTTCATCTGCCCCACTTGGTCGCGGAGTGTTCCTTTGTCGCGGAACCATGCATCGCGCCAAGGGGCTTCCGCGACAAGGGTCTTCCTGGGCCTGCTGGATTGGGCCAGATGGGCCGAAAATATTCTTTTTGTGGGCTTTTCTATCTTTTTCCCATCTTTTTGTCTCCTTTTCTTTTTCTCATGTTTTTGGATTCTTCTAACATAAATATGTAATAAAATTACATATTTATGTCTTTTTCACACCAGCTTATTATTTTTACAATTATGCATAAATCAGTCCAATTCGACTGCTTTCTTACTTAATGTAAGACCGGAATGCGATCAAATGCCCGTTTAAGACACGGAAATGGATTGAAAATAATGGTCATTTTTGGCCATTATCAGCTAGCCACGTCCCGCCCAAGTCTACGACGTGAACTTAGTTCGACGTCGTAAATAAAGGCTAACGTCGTACTCAATTGAATTCCCCCTACGACGCTATCCTCACCTACGACGTTAACCTAGGTTAACATTGTAAATAAAGGATAACGTCGTAAGTCTCTCTTTGCCCCATTTTCACCACCTACGACGCCAACCTTAGCTACGACGTTAACTTAGTTTAACGTCGTAATTCAGGCTAGCTTCGTATCCTCAATTACGACGCCAAACTTGTTTAGCATCGTAATTTGAGATAACGTCGTACTTATTCCCCCGCATTCCTTCTACGACGCCAACCACAGCCTACGACGCTAGACTAGCGTCGTAGGACAAGTCTGGTGTCGTAAACCATTTTCCCTCACCTATAAATATCCGACCCTTCTTCTTCCCCACTACTTCCACACTTAAACAATTTTCAAACATCCACTCCCGAACCCATTCTCACGAAAGAACACACAGTTCTTCGTAACAATTTCACCCAAAACCCAGTCGAAACTCTGCCAAAATTTTGCAAAAACAGCCGAAATGGCGTCTTCTTCCTCTTCGAAGGCCGAGAAGCCATGGTAAGTCTTCCCCCCCCCCCCCCATTCTCGAGTGTTCTGCTACCCTCTGTTTTGCGATTTTGAGTGTGTTGATTCACGAAACTTGTAGAACTTGTAAATAGATGTGAATGATGTTATTTTGACACCCCCGTTGTTCGTTTTTAGCATTTTTTAGATTCGGGAGTTTTTCTTTGTCTGTCTCTGTGGGAATCGGGTGTTGGTCGGATGATATGGAGGTTGGAGTAGGTTCCGTTTAAGGTTGGAGGCAGTAGAATCATGTTGGCATTTTGAATTTTGAATGTAAAGTCGAATTTTTGGATGATAGACAATTAGGGTTTAGAGAGGGGTGAGAACCACCATTGTTGGATTTTGAAAATTTTAGGGTTCATGAGGTTTCTTGCTCTTTCCTTTGACCACTTGTGTCTATGATTTTTGGTGCTTCAAATTCTATGGATTTAGGGAGTTTTACTGCAACATTGACACTGCAAGGAGGACCACCTGGGTCAGAGGGCATACTATAGATATATCTCCGGAATATCTGAACAGGTTTCTCCAAGCCCCTAGTCATCCAAGTGAGATCCTACAAGAGGAAATTCTGAATAAGCGAGGCAAGACCAAGAGAAGATCTACATATCAAGCCATCGCTGACTCCTTGACTAAAACAACCGTAATCACATTCAACACTGCTGAGCTGGAGGTGGGGTTCATGCCCACATACGAATTTTTCATGGCTAGAATCAAACCAAGCTCGCACCCCAAACCACTTCTGGCAGCATATTAATGGGGTTCGCGAAGCTTTGGCATGGATTGAAGTTGAATGTTGGTCAACATATCTTCAAGGTGATGACCACTAGGATCGCGAAGAAGCAAGCACTGTGCTACCCGAATCTTATCCGAAGAATTTGCTCAGATCAAGGGGTCGACATGAGCGAATTTGATAGGGATACCTTGGTCATTCTGAATCCTCCCATCCGGGTCCCATCCATGAGAAATCAAGAAAGAATTATATATGCTCTTCCTCCATTTCCAGACTACTCCAATTTGCAAACATCGTTTATATCCGGTGAAGATGCACCATCAGTCCAACTGAGATCTTCAATGCCACCACCGGCCCCGAAAAGGAGAAAGAAGACCCATACTGAGGCGGGAACTTCGGCCCAAGCAGAAATCCCTCAATCGGAGCCGGTGGAAGCAAGTCCAAGCCAGATTCCTCCACCACCTCCAGCTCCAGTTCAACAGCAAAAAGCTCAGCCTTCACAAGTCCCTCCTGCGAGCCAGAATGTTTCACAGCATCCCGCGCGACTCTCAAGTGCTAGAGATTGTAAGTCATATGAGCAAGACAGTCTCAGACATCATTAAGACGTTGACAGATGCTATGATTCTAGGAAAGGAGGATCAGAAGAAAGAAAGAGCTGAGCAAGAAGAAGAGATGATGAATTCAGAAAGTTGCTGCTGGAAAGAGACAAACGAATGCACCGAGAAAGACTTGAAGCTGAAGAGCGACAAAGAAAGATGATGGAAGCCACCCTGGCTCAGCAGCACACATTGATGCAGGCCTTGCTCGGTCAACTTCCTAAGCCACATCCACCTCCGACGGACAGTGCTGGACCTTCAAATCAGCCGGGAGAGAAGATTGAGTCTACAGTGAACACATTCATTCGAGCTTAAATGTATACATCTTACTTGTGAATTTCTATCCTTCAAATGATTGTCCATTCTAATTACTCTAGAAATCACATGTAAATGATGTAATTTATCGCTTTTCACAAATGGAACTCCGCTTTTGAGATCCACAAATAATTTTATTTTGAGAAAAGATGCCTGACAGTCCGAGATGAATAAGTGACTGTCAGGCCAAAAATATGCTGTTGACATGCTTTGTATGTTAACAGTGCCTCTTTTACTTCTTTAAATTAAATAACCAGCAAAAGCATGCATAAACCTGCTCTAAATTCATATGTTGAATTTAGGCTTGTGATTAAATTTTCAAACTTTTAAATTGAGATAATATAATTGAAAACATGCATGAAATGAGTTCCTAAGGTTTTGAGCTATAAAAATTTAATGATGCAATCATCTTTTTGGGTAATAGAACTGTATTTTGTAAATTTTGATTGAGTAAATTGTTAGAATTAAGCTTTGATTAAATTTAAGAATATTGTATGACATGAATCAATCCAACCTTGTGAGATCCGAGCCATGAGTCATTTTTACTCATTAAATTCTTTGATGTGTGAATTAATTTGATTAAAGGAAACTAGAACTTGCAATTGGGACCGATTCAAGACCATGCCATATTCCCGAAATCGAGCATATGATTGAGGCACTTAGAAAAACCCAATTTTTGGCATTCGTTTGAAATTCAAACCCAAAAACATTTTCCCTTTAGGATTAACCAACTTGAACCTTTAAGCCTAATTTTTCTTGAAAACCACTATATTTTCCTTATCCTTACAAAAAGATCAATATATTCAACCCAAGTGTGCAAGAATAAATTCTGTCAAAGGCATTAAATTTTTTATCATCAAGAATGTATCAATCTGTATTCAATAAAACAATTCCAAAAAAAAGAAAGAAAAAGAAAAAGGAAAAGGAAAATGTTGAGCTTCATTCAACAAGAATAAATTGCAAATGACAAGCAATTAGACATAGTCCAAATGTCATGCAATAGAAAAAGAAAAACAAAAGAAAAAGAGAAATAATTGATGATCATAAATTTTAAATAAAATATGCTAAGATATGATAGAATAAATTATTGCCATTTCTTAGCCCAATAATCCCATTCCCTACCAAATGTTACAACCATATGCCCCGTTATAACCTTAAATAAGACCTCATGATCTCGATTTGAAGAAATGAGCTGGTGGCGAGTTGGTCTGATTGCAAGCTTATGGGATAATTTAATTGAAATTTATTTTGAGCGTTCATGATTAAACCCATTTGAGAGTAAGTGAACTTTCCGATTCTCTTACATGTGAGGCTCTGTTTCATTAAATATGTTCATGTCATGCCTTAATTCTAATTTTTAATCTTTGAGTTTTTCAAACATGATATTCATGAAGGATTAACAACAATGTTTGATTAATAGGCCCGATTCAGTGAGCAAGTATCATTTCATTAAACACTGCAATCAATGGAATTTAATACTTATATATAGTTTTTGACTGCCTTATCCCAATCCAAAAAGAATGTAATTTATGAAGTCACGAAAATGAATTGAATATGCAGAGTCCGTGTTCTAAGAAACATTGACTCTGACTGCTCGGGGACGATCAGTATTAAATGTGAGGATGTTGATAATGGCCAGAAATGTCCATTATTTTCAATCCATTTCCATGTCTGAAACGGGCATTTGATCGCATTCCGGTCTTATATTAAATAAGAAAGCAGTCGAATTGGACTGATTTATGCATACTTATAAAAATAATAAGCTGGTATGAAAAATGCATAAATATGTAATTTTATTACACATTTATGTTAGAAAAATCCAAAAATATGAGAAAAATAAAAGATAAGAAAAAGGAATTAAAAGTTGGGAAAAGAAATGAAAAACCCACAAAAATGCATCTTTTTAGGTGAATTACGACGCTACGCCAATTACGACGCTAGACGAGTATCACGTCGTACTTGGTGTCTAGCGTCGTAATCTGGCGGAAGCAGGAACAAGGCAGTGTAACACCTACTACGCGAGCCAGAACTACGACGTTAAGCTTGGCTCACGTCGTAGGCTAGTTTAGCGTCGTAGGCAGCTATGATGGAAAAGTTCAAGAATGAAGAAGGTACGACGTGATCCGAGCTTCACGTCATAACAAGTCTCACGTCGTACAAGAAGGATGGCGTCGTAAGCTATCCAGTTGGGGACAATTTGGTTAACAAATTGGAGGCTTATGACGTGAAACCAGTTCCACGTCGTAAGAGGAGGTTCACGTCGTAAAGATGCTTCACGTCGTATATGGCCATAATTCAAATTCAATGCCTGAAGGGCCAATGGGCCTAGGGTTTCCCACATATTTGAGGACATGTTGACTCCAATGATCTGTCACTTCACAACATTCTCAAACTTGGAGACAACTTGGTGTTCTTGAGAGGTATGTAGTTAGTTTAGTTAGTTAGGTTTAATTTTTTTTTTTGTATTATTTATTTCATGCCTTGTTTTTAGTTTTTATTCACTGTTAGCTTAGATTAGTGTAAGTTTAATGTTTTTAGACTTAGATAGCCACTATTTTCATTATTTTCAACTTTGTTAAATATTATTAAGGTTTGAAATACCCAAATGATAGGTATTATCAAATCATTTTCTTATAAATGGAAAGTTAATCACAAAAAGAGTCCCAAAATCATGAAATGGACTTTGGTTCCATGGATTTTATTCTTTATTTTCAGTTTCATGACCACTTGGTCATTTTATTTTAGTTTACAATGTGGGTTTTCTGTTGTTTCTTTCATTTTGGTTTCATATGCATGGCAATGTGGTTGAAAACCCTAATCAGGGTATTGTGGTTCATTAATGCTTAGGTTAGCTTATTTTTATCTTATTTTTATGCACTGTATCCTTCTTGTTCTTTCATGCTTTGATGTACCTTACATTTGTGAACCATAAACCTGAAAAAAGGTCTTGCAATTGCATAGATTGCATTACCCGACCAAAAATCCTATGTTCTGGGATGGTTACGACGCTAACCGTCCTACGACGCCAACCTAGGTTAGCGTCGTAAGAAAGGTTTTTCTGTCGTAACTGTCCTTGGGCTTGGATAAATTTGTTGATAACGGTCAGAAATGACCATTATTTTCAATCCATTTCCGTATCTGAAACGGGCATTTGATCGCATTCCGGTCTTATATTAAATAAGAAAGCAGTAGCATTGGACTAATTTATGCATAATTGTAAAAATATTGAGCTGGTATGAAAAATGCATAAATATGTAGTTTTATTACACATTTATGTTAGAAAAAATCTAAAAACATGAGAAAAAGAAAAGGAAACAAAAAGATGGGAAAAGAAATGAAAAACCCACAAAAAGTTGAATCTTTTCAGGATATTACGACGCTAGACGCAACTACGGCGCTAAACATGGATAGCGCCGTAGCTTGGTCTAGCGCCGTAGGAGGAACCAAAGCAGCAGTCTGAAGAGAAGCGGACGGCGCTAAATATGGATAGCGCCGTAATCAAGCATAGCGCCGTAGGCAAGGATAGCGCCGTAGGCTGTCCATTCAGAAGCAAGAGTGTCTTTGGGGTGGAAGACTACGACGCTACACCTATAGCGCCGTAGCAAGGATAGCGCCGTAAGCCATCTATAGCATCGTAAGCCTTGCCAGAATTCAAATTTCAAGGCCTGAGGGCCCATGGGCCTAGGGTTTCCCACCTATAAATAGAGGTGTTGACTCCCTGGTCTTGTCACTTCACCACATTCTCAAACTTGAAGACAAGAGTTGTTCTTGAGAGTAGTGTAGAGGTAGTTAGTTAGTTAGGTTTATTTTCTTGTATTATTTACTTTATGCATGTAGTTAGCTTTGTTTAGTCTATATGTTGTTAGATTAGTATTATTTTGTGGTACCCAGTTTAGGATAGCCACTGTTTTCATTATTTACAGTTTTATTAAACTCTTATTTAGGTTTGAAATACCCAAATCATGGGTATTATCAAACCATTTGTTATAAAATGAGAAGTTAACCTTGAAAATATCCCAAAATCATGAAATGGACATGGGTCCATGGATTTAATGCTTTATTTTTGGTTTCATGACCATTTGGTCATTTTGGCTTAATGTTTCATGTGGGTTTTCTGTTTTCTTTTCATTTTTAGGGATTCATGCATGAATGTTGGTTGAAAACCCTCATTTGGGTTTGTGGTTCATAAGTGTGTAGTTTAGTATAGTTTTACCCACTGTTTTGCATTCCTTGCATCTTATTTTCACTGTTTTTGGCTTGTCATTTCATTTTAATGCATTTGTGAACCATGAATTCAAAAATAGGGCTTGCAATCGCAGAGATTGCATTACCCGAACAACAACATGCTTCTGGACTAGCTACGACGCTAACCGCCCTACGGCGCTATCCTTGGATAGCGTCGTAGGTGTGGTATAGCGCCGTAGTTGCCCAGAACTTAAACAAAATATTGCCCTACGGCACCAAACCAACGGCGCTATCCTCAGATAGCGTCGTAATTTCTGTTTAGCGCCGTAGGTCCCCAAATTCCTCTATTTCCTAGAACCCACCTACGACACTATCCTTACGACTCTATCCTAGGATAGCGCCGTCATTTAACGTTTAGCGCCGTAGTACCTCTTCTTTTTCCAAAAACTTCTGAATTTCTCAAACCACCTACGACGCTACACCTACGACGCTATACTAGTATAGCGCCATAGTAGTGTACAGCGCCGTAATTACCCCTTTAATCCAAAATTTATTCTCTCTTACACCAACCCATGACGACGCTACCCTCACGACGCTATCCTAGGATAGCGCCGTCACATCTGTCTAGCGTCGTAATCAGCATCTTCATGCAGATTTTCCATTCTCCATTTCTATCATTAATTAATTGAACCCTCTAGTCATTAATGATCCATGAGTTAATTAGCAATAATTAAATCACCAATTATTGTGATTAGAGGACCTTTGTTCAATTGCCATTAAAACAATTTTCTATAAACAAAATCATGATGTCTTAAACAGATAATCCGGACTGTAATTAATTATGGTGGGAGGGATTATTTAAGCCATCAATTATGGATTGATTCCATAACCTTGCATGAGAAACCAATGTCTCTCATGCAAGTTGCTCTCTTTATTTTCATTTTATTTTGTCTTTTGTGTATAGTGTGTAACATAAGATAGGCACGCCTTACCATCCTCAGACTAGTGGTCAAGTCGAAGTATCCAACCGCGAAATCAAACACATACTCGAAGCCACTGTCGGGATAACCCGTAAGGATTAGGCACGTAAGCTCAATGATGCTCTATGGGCATATCGCACAGCGTTTAAGACTCCCATTGGGATGTCCCCTTACAGACTTGTCTTCTGAAAAGCCTGTCATTTGCCTGTAGAGTTAGAGCATAAAGCTTACTGGGCCGTCAAAACGCTTAACTTCGATCCGAAAGTTGCTCAGAGCAAACGCAAGTTGGACCTCAATGAAATTGAGGAAATACGAGCGCTAGCTTATGAAAGCTCTCGAATTTATAAGGAGCGGACCCAGAAGTTGCACGATCGCAGGATTAAGCCTAAGCATTTCTATGTTGGTCAAAATGTATTATTGTTCAATTCTAGGTTGAAGCTGTTCCCTGGAAAGCTTAAATCCAGATGGGAAGGACCACATGAAGTGTTGGAAGTGTTTCAAAATGGAGCCGTCAGGATCCGAACTGACAAGGGCAACATAGTGGTGAATGGACAACGATTGAAGGAGTACATCGGACAGTTCGATCCGGAGAAAGAGAGCCAACCAGTGGCAGACCCGGCTTACACTCAATAAGAAACAGCATTTAAATCATAAAAATTTCATTTCATAAGACCTATTTATATATGCGTTATTTTGTTATTTTGTCAGAGAATATCCAAAAATCAATTAAACATTTAGAGTACTAAGACTCTAAATGTGAGGATGTTGATATTTGGAGAAAACTTAACCTATTGGGTATCTATCTGACTTGCAGGAAATTCGAACCACCAAAAAGAAGGAGCAGAAAATGAAGAAGAAAACCAGGTTCCCGGTTGGATTAAGTCCATGAATTTAAGAAAATGATTTCGGAAATTAAAGCAATTTAAAATCCGAAATAATTTTTGCAAACAAGTGGAATTGATCCAACCTATTCATGCAAGTTTAATTTAATTAAGTTAGCCCATTTACATCACAAAAAAATAAAAGTTTTGGACTAAAATCTCCCAAGTCCAAAACAAATAAAACCAACTGAGGCCCAATTTCAGCTACCCGGGCCCAGTTCGCATGAAATTCTGAAATTGTCAAATCCAAAGTACACTTACGACGCTATTCCCACCTACGACGCTATCCTCGGATAGCGCCGTAGCAATAGGATAGCGCCGTAGGGGACTTCCCCTTCTCCTTGACTTACCTACGACGCTGTCCTTTAGAGCGACGCTATCCTTGGATAGCGCCGTACTAAAGGCATAGCGCCGTAGCACCCCTTCTCCCTCATTTCCACCTAGGACGCTGAACATGGCTACGGCGCTAGTATAGCGCCGTAGGCTAAGTATAGCGCCGTAGAAACCCTTTTTTTTCTCACCTATAAATACCCCCACCATTCTTCTTCTTCACTCCCATGCTGTCACGCTCCCATTTCCAGAAATCCATTCTCAAATCCCTACGCAGAACGCAGAGTTCTCGTACAACATCCTTATCCACAAATCTAAGGAGACACCATGGACAGATTCCACAGAATCCTTCCAAACTTGGGGCCTTTGCCCAGACCGAGACCACAAAGGGGAGGGTAAAACCCACATTTTCCCATCCCTGTTCATGGCCTCCATTTGAACCCTTGTTTTCTTTTTCGAACTCTTTAACACAATGTGGTCTGTTTTGACTGATGTTTTCTTCAGTTTTTAGGGATTTTGATGCTCTCGGTTCTTAGGAATCCTTTTGAAACCCTTTTTGAAACCCTCAAGAACCTGTTTTGAAACTGTTAAGAGGTTCAAGATTTTTGAAGTTAAAACGGGAAACGAAAAACCAATGAGCATTAGGATGTTGTTTCAAGCATCATGTTGTTATTGGCATTTTTGTTCTTGAAAAATGATGTTGGAGGCATGCTGTTCTTGTTTAGGATTTTGTTTTGATCCTGAAATGTTCTCACAGTGTTGTTTTGAAACATTAAAGGTAGAAGATCCTTTTTGGCATACATGCTTTTACTATCTCAAAATCTCTTGGAATAAGTGTTACCTTATTTTTGGAAACATGGTACAAGCACCCAATAGGGGCTTGCCACTTTTTCAAAGGAAAGTGACCTTATGAAAAAGACAAAAAGAATATAGATTTAATGTTTGACTTATGTTCTTTTTGTTCCCAATGGAACTGTAGTGTGAGTAAATAGCAGTATTTTTTTGTCACCCAACTGCTATTCTTTTCAAAAATCCAAAAGGGGACCACTCACATCCCACTTTCGTTAAATAAAATAAGTCAACTCTTTAAAAAAAAAAACTAAAAAAATAGTGTTTGCAAATTTTTGGATGTTTTAACTGTCCAAGACAGTCCGGGCAGTCCAAAAGTAGCAGATCCATGTCGCCACGCCTCCACTGCACATTTCAAAATTCGAGCATTCCACCCTCATCCATCCATCCCATCCCATTTTCAACAAGTGCCTCGGACTTGTTTAATAAAATTGAAAATCAAACTTTTGGGCCCAATGGCCCATTAAAAATATATAGGGGCCCAATGACCCCTATCCTTTCAAAAATTTATTTTACCTATGCTTTAAATTAAAAATTCAAGTTGGAAATTTAATAACCTCACATCTAGAGCAAAGCTCTAAATGTGAGGATGTTGGTTTCTGAACTAGAATAATTCCTGAAAATTATACAAAAATTGGATTCATCATTTCTTATCTTTTCAGGAGAAATCTTCCGAACCCAAACCCAGTGCCCGGAGGAACCCAGCTGCTGGACCTTCCACTAGAACTCATAGGAGAAATTCTCTCCCAAATCGGGGAGGATGACATGAAAGAAGTGTTCAGAGCTAGGAGAACTTGCACAAAGCTGAGGGACGCTGGAAACCTCGCCATCGTCTACAGGCGATGCGAGTTGGATGCTGCTAGGGTGAGGCACTGGCAGGAGGAGATACGATGGCAGAAACAAAGGTTTCTGCACACATGCACTGAAGCTGGAAACTTTAATCTCCAAATTGTCCCAGCACTCATGGCATTTGTAGAAGAGGACGAAGAGCGAGCATGCGAGCTGCTGCGGCCAGGCATCGAAGACAATCATAAAGCGTCAATCCTCACCCGCGGACTGATGCTCATGAGCAAGATGGATGAAAGTCAGGTCAATCAGGGGATCGCAATGATCGATAAGATGGTGACCAGCCGAGAGGTTTTCACCTACACGTCCACCAACACCCTCGCGTGGATGGCAGACAATGACGCCCCCTACCTGTTTGCAGGACAACCACCCCGAGTTTTCTGCAGAAGGAGGCATGCACCCCTGAGAAACCGCGACTGGTGCCTGCGTTGTGAGCTTACCAGCTACGTCCACTGGCTCCGATACATGTTCTGAGGAGAGAAGGAAAGACGAATCCTAGTAAGCTTTATGTTATTTTATTTTCCGTTTTAGTAGTAGTAATCTGCAAGGGATCTCTCCTTTTGTGTGTGCAGGTTTGTACTAACTGCACGAGAATCTCTTGCCTCGGATGTAATTTATTTGCTTTCCCTAAAATGGAACTCAGCTTTTGAGACCACTGAACAGATCTTTACTTGCTTTCTTTTCGAAAAATATGTCTGTACAGTCCAAGATGAATAAGTGACTGTCAGACCAAAAATATACTGTTGACACGCTCCGTGTGTCAGCAGTGACTCTTTACTGCTTTAAATTAAATAACCAGCAAAAGTATGCATAAAACTGCTCTAAATTCACATGTTGAATTTAGGCTTGTGATTAAATTTTCAAACTTTTAAATTGTGATAATATAATTGAGGACATGCATGAAATGAATTCCTAATGTTTTGAGCTATAAAAATTTAATGATGCGATCAGCTTATTGGGTAATAAATCTGCATGTTAGAGATCTCGATTGAATAAATTGTTAGAATTAAGCTCTGATTAAATTTGAGAATATTGTATGACATGAATTAACCCAACCTTGCGAGATTTGAGCCATGAGTCACTTTTACTCATTCATTTTCTTTGATGTGTGAATCATTTTGATTAAAGGAAACTAGAACTTGCAATTGGGACCGATTCAAGACCATGCCATATTCCCGAAATCGAGCATATGATCGAGGCACCTAGAAACCCGAATTTTTGGCCTTCTTTTGAAATCCAAACCCAAAAAGATTCTCCCTTTAGGATTGACCACTTTGAGCCTTAAGCCTAATTTTTCTTTGAAACCCTCTATATTTTTCCTAACCTACAAAAAGACCAAGAAATTCAAACCCAAGTGTGCAAGAATAAATTCTATCAAAAAGGCATTAAACCTATGATCATTAATCCATGTTAATCGGTATGTTATAAACCGATTCAAAAAAAAAAGAGAGAGAAGAAGAAGAGAGTTGAATTCCATTCAACACAAATAAATTGCAAATGACAAAGCAAATTAGACATAGTCTAATGTCATGCAATAAAAAGAAAAGAAAGAAAAGAGGAAAGACACAATGATGATCAGAAGTTTTAAATAAATGTGCCAAGTTATGATAGAATAAGTTCTTGCTACTTCTTAACCCAATAATTCCCTTTCCTACCTAATGTTACAACCGTATGCCCCGTTATAACCTTAAATAAGACCTCATGATCTCGATTTGAAGAAATGAGCCGGTGGCGAGTTGGTCTGATTGCAAGCTTATGGGATAATTTAATTAAAATTGATTTGGAGCGTTCATGATTAAACCCCAATTGACAGTGAGTGAATTTTCCGATTCTCTTATAAGTGAGGCTCTGTTTCATTAAAAATGTTCATGTCATCCCTTAATTCTCATCTTTAATCTTTGCATCTTTCAAACATGATATTCATGACGGGTTGATAGTAATGTTTGATTTGTAGGCCCGATGTAGTGAGCAAGTATCATTTCATTAAACACCGCAATCAAGGGAACTTAACACTTGTAGTTTTTGATTGTCTTATCCCAATCCAAAAAGAATGTGATTTATGAAGCCACGAAAATGAATTGAATATGTAGAGTCCGTATTCTTAGGAACATTGACTCTGACTGCTCGGGGACGATCAGTATTAAATGTGAGGATGTTGATAACGGTCAGAAATGACCATTATTTTCAATCCATTTCCGTGTCTGAAACGGGCATTTGATCGCATTCCGGTCTTATATTAAATAAGAAAGCAGTAGGATTGGACAAATTTATGCATAATTGTAAAAGTATTGAGCTGGTATGAAAAATGCATAAATATGTAGTTTTATTACACATTTATGTTAGAAAAAATCTAAAAACATGAGAAAAAGAAAAGGAAACAAAAAGATGGGAAAAGAAATGAAAAACCCACAAAAAGTTGAATCTTTTCAGGATATTACGAAGCTAGACGCAACTACGGCGCTAAACATGGATAGCGCCGTAGCTTGGTCTAGCGCCGTAGGAGGAACCAAAGCAGCAGTCTGAAGAGAAGCGGACGGCGCTAAATATGGATAGCGCCGTAATCAAGCATAGCGCCGTAGGCAAGGATAGCGCCGTAGGCTGTCCATTCAGAAGCAAGAGTGTCTTTGGGGTGGAAGACTACGACGCTACACCTATAGCGTCGTAGCAAGGATAGCGCCGTAAGCCATCTATAGCGTCGTAAGCCTTGCCAGAATTCAAATTTCAAGGCCTGAGGGCCCATGGGCCTAGGGTTTCCCACCTATAAATAGAGGTGTTGACTCCCTGGTCTTGTCACTTCACCACATTCTCAAACTTGAAGACAATAGCTGTTCTTGGGAGTAGTGTAGAGGTAGTTAGTTAGTTAGGTTTATTTTCTTGTATTATTTACTTTATGCATGTAGTTAGCTTTGTTTAGTCTATATGTTGTTAGATTAGTATTATTCTGTGGTACCCAGTTTAGGATAGCCACTGTTTTCATTATTTACAGTTTTATTAAACTCTTATTTAGGTTTGAAATACCCAAATCATGGGTATTATCAAACCATTTGTTATAAAATGGGAAGTTAACCTTGAAAATATCCCAAAATCATGAAATGGACATGGGTCCATGGATTTAATGCTTTATTTTTGGTTTCATGACCATTTGGTCATTTTGGCTTAATGTTTCATGTGGGTTTTCTGTTTTCTTTTCATTTTTAGGGATTCATGCATGAATGTTGGTTGAAAACCCTCATTTGGGTTTGTGGTTCATAAGTGTGTAGTTTAGTATAGTTTTACCCACTGTTTTGCATTCCTTGCATCTTATTTTCACTGTTTTTGGCTTGTCATTTCATTTTAATGCATTTGTGAACCATGAATTCAAAAATAGGGCTTGCAATCGCAGAGATTGCATTACCCGAACAACAACATGCTTCTGGGCTAGCTACGACGCTAACCGCCCTACGGCGCTATCCTTGGATAGCGTCGTAGGTGTGGTATAGCGCCGTAGTTGCCCAGAACTTAAACAAAATATTGCCCTACGGCACTAAACCAACAGCACTATCCTCAGATAGCGTCGTAATTTCTGTTTAGCGCCGTAGGTCCCCAAATTCCTCTATTTCCTAGAACCCACCTACGGCACTATCCTTACGACGCTATCCTAGGATAGCGCCGTCATTTAACGTTTAGCGCCGTAGTACCTCTTCTTTTTCCTAAAACTTTTGAATTTCTCAAACCATCTACGACGCTACACCTACGACGCTATACTAGTATAGCGCCGTAGTAGTGTACAGCGCCGTAATTACCCCTTTAATCCAAAATTTATTCTCTCTTACACCAACCCATGACGACGCTACCCTCACGACGATATCCTAGGATAGCGCCGTCACATCTGTCTAGCGTCGTAATCAGCATCTTCATGCAGATTTTCCATTCTCCATTTCTATCATTAATTAATTGAACCCTCTAGTCATTAATGATCCATGAGTTAATTAGCAATAATTAAATCACCAATTATTGTGATTAGAGGACCTTTGTTCAATTGCCATTAAAACAATTTTCTATAAACAAAATCATGATGTCTTAAACAGATAATCCGGACTGTAATTAATTATGGTGGGAGGGATTATTTAAGACATCAATTATGGATTGATTCCATAACCTTGCATGAGAAACCAATGTCTCTCATGCAAGTTGCTCTCTTTATTTTCATTTTATTTTGTCTTCTGTGTATTGTGTGTAACAATTAGTAAAGAATACATCAGATTAATGTTGGCGGGTATTCCCTCATGGATAACTAGCTCGTAATCTGGGTATTGATTACTAAGTGTTATTTTGCATGGTCTGGATGACTGTCAGTGGAAGCCTTGGCGGTTCGCCCATCCGGGGTTATAATAGCTGCTCAGCTGACTCCTATCCAGATACAGTTTTATTTTACTTATATTATTTCCAAACCCAAATTCCAATCTGTAATAAAACTCTGCTAATGTATGTCAACTTTAGGAGATAAATGTTGCAGAGAGGAAGCATGTAGGTTTTTCTCTGAATTCACAGACAGTAGGGGCCCAACTGGTAGCGACACTGCCATTTTAGGGTTTCACCTGTCTAAATTCGCTTCATCCGAGTAATTGGGAAATTGGACAGTAGATGTTTACAGTCCACCCGATTATTCTGCCATTGTTTTGGTCTCCTGACCACATCATTTGTGTTCCACCTTCTGTCTAGACCCGCCTCTATATTTTGGGTCAGTTGATTTTACAATTCCTTATATCCTTATGCATGATAATATTATGTACTATTGTGGTCTGTAATTATTTTGGGATCCTTCCCTTGGACAATAGAAGTCTGCATTCAAACAGATATTGCTTATTAAATTTCTAGCAAAAACTCCTTTATAAAATCCGGATCTGAGTAAGGGATAAATTCTTCAATTATGACTAATTCATATTCTGTCAAGGGTTGATTTTGGGAAATTAGAAGCAGAGTCAGCGATTAGGTCTCACCTAGACTGAAAGGGTCTGTGTTTTAACCGAGAGTCTAGTACCTGTTTAGGGAATGATTTTCAAATCCATTATTTTCCAAAATTGCTGTTTGTTGGGACTCTAAGATTAAATATCACACCGAGATGGGGTCCACTTGGACTCAAATACAGTGTAGTAAATAATCTTAGAGGAACATCATTCAGGCCTTGGTTATTTTCTAAGATAGGGTTGAGTTTTCTTTCAACTGCTATCCTCTTCTGCCAAAGCCTATTTTTGAGTCCTGAGTGAGTGCATCCGGAACGAACTAATTTATTAGTTCGTTTCATTAGTTTGTATCTCATAACCACCCGACGGGAAGTGAACACTGCGAGCGGTTCACCGAGAATAGGGAATTCTTGATCCATACCCCTTCATCTTGATGGGGAGCTATCTTTTACTACCAGGGTCAGATTTTCAAAACCTCTGAGTGATAGGAATTTAAAACGCTTTCTTTTACCGCTTTATTTTAACTGCTTTCTCTAGAGGTCACTCGGTTGTATTGAGAGTTGTGTAACTGCTACTAGGATTGATAGTTAAGGGATAGTTCAGAGCTCGATTAGAATCTTTGGGTGTGACATGGGGGAATGATAGTAGTACTTGGCACTTCAATAAATGATCTGTCAGGTGTTGCTCATCCACCACAGATGAAATAACATACCAGGCCAGGGCAGTTACAAATCTGTGGTATCTTAGAATCTGTGGTCCTAAGAACATGTAAACTCATATTGTAAGTACCTGTCTGTTAAAGGGAAAGCATTATTGAGAGCATGAGAATTAGCTATCTGATAGAATTATCCCAAGCCAAGATCTGTGTATAAAAATGGAAGTTTAATACTGCTGTATCTAAATCTTGCCCAATTTTCATTTTTTTTCCTTCCTGTCCCTTCTGTCTACATTATGATTCAGCTTCGCGGCCGGTATAGTGTAATTAATCACTGCTTTTATAGATAGTATCTATCGCATTCTTAGAATAATCTTTACCCGCTTTCTAGAATAGACTTATTTGTTTTGTAGAGTAAGCTTAAACGCTTTTTTTGTAGTTTAGTTTAAATTCATATCAGTAGTTGTTAATCATTTTTCAAACCCTTGGAGCAATACGAATGGAAAATCTAGTAAAACGACGTGGGCCCTGCTTCTATCGCACATCCTCCAGTGAACGATCCGGTCTTACTATAAATTACTGCAATTTTTGACACCGTGCGCTTTCGGGGGCACAGTTTCTTAACACGAGTAATAAAAACGTGACAACCTATAAATATATCCCTATTCACAACTCCGCCATCATAAATTGGTTTCATTAAATAAAACCTAAACCAGGATTACGATTTTTCGGAAAATACTCATGTAGTGGAAATCTGTCAAAAGTTTCATGGCAGGGAATCTCATGGCAAGAATTGATGAGAAGTATCATGGCACATATGCCGGGGACCCTCAGTGTGACAGGCTGAAGGTCAATCTATCCCGGCTGTACCATGAGATTTGTCAACAGTTTCATGACAGAGAGGACCACAACGCCATTTGAAATTAAAGCACCACACTTGAGTAATAAAAAGAGTAACAATCTTGATATATCCCTAAATCCCTTCCCGTGAATCATAACTCTTTCCTTTTAATAAATTTAACCTGGTATATTTTAGAAAATACTCGTGTAGGAAATTGTCAAAAGTTTCATTTGTCTTACGACATGAGTCTCACGACGTGATCCTAGGATCACGTCGTAATTTTTAGTCTAACGTCGTAAGACCCAAAATACTTAAATTTTCACAAAAACCCACCTACGACGCTAAACTCACGACGTGATCCTAGGATCATGTCGTAATTTAATGTCTGGCGTCGTACTCCCCAATTTTACAAACACTTCTAAAAACTCATGCTACGACGCTATCCTCACGACGTGATCCTAGGATCACGTCGTAATTTAATGGATAACGTCATAGTTCCCCTCAATTTTTAAAATCAAAGTCTGAAAATTATGATGCTAGTCTCACGACGTGATCCTAGGATCATGTCGTAATCTAATGATTGACGTCGTAATTTCTTCCTTTTTCAAAAACCATTTCTCCCTATTCCGACGCTAAACTCACGATGTGAACCAAGGTTCACGTCGTAACACTAGTCTAGCGTCGTAATCTCCAAATTTCTAATCCACCATGCACGACGTCAACCCTACGACGTGAACCATGTTTCACGTCGTAATTAAGGTTAGCGTCGTATATCACACCCTTTAACCCAAAATTTTCATATCTCCTTCACCAACCCATAACGACGCTAGCCTCACGACGTGATCCTAGGATCACGTCGTAAATTCTGTCTAGCGTCGTAACGGGCATTCTTTTGCCAAAATTTTCCATTTCTCCATTTTCTCCATTAATTAATTGAACCCTTAAGTCATTATTTAATGATTATGATTATCAATAATTAAAATCAATAATTACCATGTGATTAAAGGACCTTTGTTCAATTCTCACTAAAATATTTTTCTATAAACAAAACCTTGATGCCTTAAGCAGATAATCCGGATTGTAATTAATTATGGTATGAAGGATTATTTGAGTTATTAATTATGGATTTAATTCCATACCCTTGCATGAGAAACCACTGTCTCTCATGCAAGGCATTTTTATTTTATTTTATTCTATTTTCGGTCTTTTCCGTGTTGTGTGAAACAACTAGTAAGAAGTATAACAGACTAATGTTGGCGGATATTCCCACACGGATAAATTAGCTCGTGGTCTGTATATTAATTACTGGATGTTATTTTGCATGGTCCGGATAGTGGTCGGTGGAAGCCTTGGCGGTTCGTCCATCCGGGATTATAATAGCTGCTCAGCTGACTCCTATCCGGATACAATTTTCTTTTCTTTATTTTAATTTCCGAACCCGAATTCTAATCTGTGATAGGACCCAAATGATATCTGTCAATATCATTTGATAAATATTGCAGAAAAGAACCATGTAGGTTTTTATCTGGATTGGCAGATAGTAGAGGCCCAACTGGTAGCGACACTGCCATTATAGGGTTATCTGCTGTCTAAAATCATTTCATCTTAATAATTGGGGAACTGTACCACAGTCAACTGCAGTCCAATTAACCCCGCTTATTTTGTCACCTCTTTAGCCAAAACTCTCCTCACCTCTGGCTATCTCATCTCTGTGTCACGCATTCTGTCTAAACCCACCATTATATTTTTGGTTGATTAATTTTACAATTCATTATATCCGTATGCATGCTATTATTATGTAGATATTGTGGTCATGATATTTTGGGATCCTTCCCTAGGACATAGGAGTCTTGATTTAAATTAGATATTGCATATTAAATTTCCAACAAAAATTCATTTATAAAATCCAGATCTAAGTACGGGATAAATTCCTTAGTTATGTCTAGTTCATATTCTGTCAAGGGTTAATCTTGGAAAATTAGAAGCAGAGTCAGCGATTAGGTCTCATTTAGACTGAAAAGGTCTGTTTTCTTATTGAGAGTCTAGTACATGTTTAGGGAATGGTTTTCAAATTCATTATTTTCCAAAAATTACTGTGTGTTGGAAATCTGGTATTAAATATTACACTGAGATGGGGTCCACTCGGATTCAAATACGGTGTGATAAATAATTCTAGAGGAACAACACTCGGGCCTTGGTTATTTTCTGAGATAGGGTTGAATTCCTTTCAACTGCTATCCTTTTTTGCCAAAGCCTATTTTTTGAGTCCTGAGTGAGTGCATCCGGAACGAACTAATTTATTAGTTTGTTTCATTAGTTTGTATCTCATAACCAACCGGAAGGAAGTGAACACTGCGAGCAATTCACCGAGATCTGGGAATTCTTGATCCACATCCGGTCATCCTGACTGGGGGCTCTCTTATACAACCAGGGTAACGCTTTTAAAACTTTCGAGTGATAGGTTTTTAAATGCTTTTTTATCGCTTTCTTTACTGCTTTCTTTTAAATGCTTTCTTAGAGGTCACTCGGATGTGTTAAGAGAGGTTCTAACTGCTTCTAGGTTTGAGTTATGGGATAATTCAGGGTTTGATTAGAATCTTTGGGTGTGACATGGGGGAATGATAGCAGTATTTGGTAATTCAACTAATGATTTGTCAGGTGTTGCTTGTCCACCACAGATGAATGACATCCCCTGGCCGCGGCAGTTATAAGTTTGTGGTATCTTAGAATTTGTGTTCTTAAGAGCATGTAAACTCATACTGTAAGTACCTGTCTGTTAAAGGGAACATAGTAATGAGGGCATGAGAATTAGCTATCTGACAGGATTACCCCGAACGAAGATCTGTGTATTATAAAAATGGAAGTTTAATTATATTTTATCTGAGTCTCGTCCAATTTTTATTCTTTCCTTCCTGTCCCTTCTATCTGATCATTTAAATCAGCTTCATAGATAGCATAGCATAAATTTATGGTTTTCTTAGAATAATTTTTATTGTTTTCATAGGATAATTTTAACTGCTTTTCTAGAACAGTTTTAAGATGCTTTGTTGAATAACTTTGTCTGCTTTCATAGTCTAGTTTAAATTCCATCAGTAGATGATAATTTCAAACCCTTACACTGATTTGAGCAATACGAGTGGAAAATCTAGTAAAACGGTGTGGGACCTGCTTCTGTCGCACATCCTCCAGTGAACGATCCGGTCTTTCCTATAAATTAATAAATTACTGCAATTTTTGACACCGTGCGCTTTCGGGCCACAGTTTCTTAACACGAGTAATAAAAACGTGACAACCTATAAATATATCTTTAATCCCAAGTCCATCTTCATAAATTGATTTTCATTAAATAAAATCTAAACCGGGATTATTTCATTATTATTATTTTCAAAAAATAATCGTAGTGAGAAATTGTCAAAAGTTTCAATACAATATAAGTATATTTAGTATATAAAATATATAATTATGTCCGTCGAGTCTCGACGGGTTACTTACTAGTTTAAAGCGAAAAGCTTAAGCCAATGATCTTGGCTTAACATAAAAGCCAATGATTTTGGCTATAAAATCACAATTATAGAACTGTAGTTTATTATTTTCACAATTTTCCGATGGTTTACTATTACTGAAATTTTATTTTAAAGTGCACTTGTAATGTTTTTAAAAATACAGTTCTATAATTGTGAAAATAATTAATATACTAGTATAATTGTGAAAATACTCCATCTGTCCTTGTTTAATCTTAACATTTCCATAGTTAATACTAGTCATTGAGTAATTTTGATTTGATTTTTTAATACGATTATACTCCGTATAAAATAAAACATAGTCAAATGAGATGATATTAAATTATTCTAATCACATTGTATTTGAATATTAAATTATTATAATTTTTACTTTAATATAATTTGAGATATTATTCGTTAAAAATGAGATTTGGATTACGAAAATGCAAAAATATTAGAATTTTTAAAGTACGGAGGAAGTAATAGTTTAGCCATACTAAGATATTAAAACAGGGGATAAGGACTTAGCTTGGCCCACTGGTCAAATCTCCTGACTCCCAACCTTCAAGTTGGTAGTTCGATTCACCATCCGACACTCTATTTCTCATCTTGTTCCTTTGTAATTTGTGTGAATAAACTCTCACCACCCATTTCCTAACCTGTACAGGCTCTTTAGAAAAAAGATAATAAGACATTATGACGCTACAAGTACAAGAATCCCCCTACCGAACAACGGAATGACTTTTATTTTATTTTTTTGCCTCACTTTGGGGTGGTAATAGGTCAGGCTAGGGGTGAAAACAGGACGGATACGGGCAGATAGCACTCTTCCCGTATCCTATTCCATATTTTTTTTATCGAATACGGAATCGAATACGAAAAGGCCGGATACAAATGCGGATTCGAATATTTCGGGATACGGATACAGGACGGATATATGACAGATTCGGATTTTAACGGATAAAATAATCGGATAATCTTTTAATTCTTTAAATTATTTTTTTAGTAATATTTTTAGAGAAATCAGAAGATATTATGTAAGCTATAAGGACTATTTAAATTTTTCAAGATTATATATTCACTTCAAGACATCCAAATAGTATCACCATAAGATCCACAACAACTTAGATGCAAAGAATGCAATAATATCGATTTAATTAAGTCTGTTTTGATTTAATGATATATGGCTTTCAAGCTTTTGATTACATTTGCATATATAATTTATTTATTTTATATTTAATATAATATATTATAAATATTCGGATATCCGGATAGAAAATACGGATAATATCTGCATGATATTCGAATTTTTTCGGATATGGACGGAAATTTTGCAATCTCATATCCGGTCCCATATCCATTTTTGAATATCCATATTCGTATCCATATTCGCCGGATATCCGCCGGATAGCAAAATTTTAATTCAGATTTGAATATAATCGAATACGGCATTGGATCGGGCGAGAATTATTCGTCCCGCTTTCACCCCTTGGTTAGGCTATCCGACAATGGCCTATAACTTAACCTACTTAAGGCTAGCCAAGCCAAACTTTTTTTAATAAATAGGCTAAACTTAGGTTATTTTGAAAGTTTATTTAGCTAAATAGACTTGGACCACTCTTTCTAAATAACCTATTAGACCTACTAGGACAACATCTTTATCATTATTATTATTATTATTATTAGTTAGTTAGTTTACGTTTATTGCATAAGATTATGTGGTATTATTATTATTATTATTGTTATTATTATTATTATTATTATTATTATTATTTAGAAAAATTTGATCATACATATCTATCTATATCTATATATATATATATATAAAAGTAATATAGTCTAATTTCCCCCCACTTCCCACCCCCCTTTTTCAACATCTCATTCGACTATTTTCTTCAATTTCAACAATCATATATACCCACTAAATCTAATATATATATATATATATATATAATCTAATTCAACTACCTCAATTATATATACTCCCTAAATCCATAATATATATAATCTAATATTTAATTTCAACAAACTCAATCATATCATATATACTCCCTAAATCTATAATCTATAACACTCTTAAAATTTTAAATTATTTCCATTACATACACCTATTTGAATTAACTATAAATACATCCGATCATCCTTATTCTTTTCATTCATCTCTATTCCAAAATCTCAAACTATTTTGCAATTTTTATAAAAGTAATATAGTCTAATTTTCCCCCACTTCCCCACCCCCCTTTTTCAACATCTCATCCGACTATTTTCTTCAATTTCAACAATCATATATACCCACTAAAACTAATATATATATATATATAATCTAATTCAACTACCTCAATTATATATACTCCCTAAATCCATAATATATATAATCTAATATTTAATTTCAACAAACTCAATCATATCATATATACTCCCTAAATCTATAATCTATAACACTCTTAAAATTTTAAATTATTTCCATTACATACACCTATTTGAATTAACTATAAATACATCCGATCATCCTTATTATTTTCATTCATCTCTATTCCAAAATCTCATACTATTTTGCAATTTTTTTTATTGCTTATAATTTTTAGTCATTTTTCTCTAATCTAATGTTTATTCATCTTTTGATTTTTGTAGCGTATACGTGATTGACTCATGTGAATCGGTATGTATATGATTTTAGCATGTCTTTTGAATACTTTTTTCTATTTGTATTTTAGATTTTTTTCCCTATTGTTTTGATATCATCTTATGGTACTTTATATTTTATAGGTGATTTAATCATTTAAAGTTTCTTTCACCAATTTTTTAAGGAAAAATATATCTTCCGTACAGCACATGTGCGTTTATCAAAGATTCTCTTCACATAAAAAGTAATGGAACAGCTCAGGAAAGAAGGAAAATTCAAATATTGTCCCTTTTATTTATATTGATTTTTTTCGTCTTTATAATTGCAGGGATATCCATTGATAATGTTGAATGGTAGAGTGGATTAAAGGCATGTACATCAATTTTCTTCCCAAAAAGAGAACTTGGCAAGGGTGTGATCGAATGCTTTTATAATCTACATTGGGGGGACAGGAAAAATGTGAACTGGGATGAAGATGGCTTTGAAATTCTCTTAACATGACAGTGAATTTTCTACAATCACATACATTGTTGTTCAAATTTAGATTTTTTTTAAATACAATTTTTGATGTATTTTTCTGTGATTCTATCCGTTATGTGGCTTGATTAGAGGAACTTAGGTTCGAAAATATTATGCCTAACCTTCAAAAGATAGTGGCAAACTTTGCTCATATAGTTATTAATTCTGATGTAATGTTTGGTTGTGATGAGTTAAAAAAAATATATTTACTTTGAATGTATCTTCATTTTTTTTAATGTATTCTGTATATTTTTTTTGCGAAAATGTATTATGTATATTGTTTCTGTCAATTATATATATTTGTATGATTTACTTTAATGCTTTAGCCTTTCTCTATATTTTAATACATAAAGAGAAGACTTAATTATTTCACAATCACAATAAATTACATCTATCTATATCTATATATATATAAAAGTAATATAGTCTAATTTCCCCCCACTTTCCCACCCCCCTTTTTCAACATCTCATCCGACTATTTTCTTCAATTTCAACAATCATATATACCCACTAAATCTAATATATATATATATATATAATCTAATTCAACTACCTCAATTATATATACTCCCTAAATCCATAATATATATAATCTAATATTTAATTTCAACAAACTCAATCATATCATATATACTCCCTAAATCTATAATCTATAACACTCTTAAAATTTTAAATTATTTCCATTACATACACCTATTTAAATTAACTATAAATACATCCGATCATCCTTATTCTTTTCATTCATCTCTATTCCAAAATCACATACTATTTTGCAATTTTTATAAAACTAATATAGTCTAATTTCCCCCCACTTCCCCACCCCCCTTTTCAACATCTCATCCGACTATTTTCTTCAATTTCAACAATCATATATACCCACTAAATCTAATATATATATATATATATAATCTAATTCAACTACCTCAATTATATATACTCCCTAAATCCATAATATATATAATCTAATATTTAATTTCAACAAACTCAATCATATCATATATACTCCCTAAATCTATAATCTATAACACTCTTAAAATTTTAAATTATTTCCATTACATACACCTATTTAAATTAACTATAAATACATCCGATCATCCTTATTCTTTTCATTCATCTCTATTCCAAAATCTCATACTATTTTGCAATTTTTTTATTGCTTATAATTTTAGTCATTTTTCTCTAATCTAATGTTTATTCATC
The DNA here is from genome assembly GCA_030278955.1 of Hygrophila difformis. Classification (NCBI taxonomy): domain Eukaryota; kingdom Viridiplantae; phylum Streptophyta; class Magnoliopsida; order Lamiales; family Acanthaceae; genus Hygrophila; species Hygrophila difformis. The sequence goes on from JAOANR010000011.1 coordinate 7,990,278, forward strand.
TTTTGGTTTTTGTAGCGTATACGTGATTGACTCATGTGAATCGGTATGTATATGATTTTAGCATGTCTTATGAATACTTTTTTCTATTTGTATTTTAGATTTTTTTCCCTATTTTTTTGATATCATCTTATGGTACTTTATATTTTATAGGTGATTTTAATCATTTAAAGTTTCTTTCACCAATTTTTTAAGGAAAAATATATCTTCCGTACAGCACATGTGCGTTTATCAAAGATTCTCTTCACATAAAAAGTAATGGAACAGCTCAGGAAAGAAGGAAAATTCAAATATTGTCCCTTTTATTTATATTGATTTTTTTCGCCTTTATAATTGCAGGGATATCCATTGATAATGTTGAATGGTAGAGTGGATTAAAGGCATGTACATCAATTTTCTTCCCAAAAAGAGAACTTGGCAAGGGTGTGATCGAATGCTTTTATAATCTACATTGGGGGGACAAGAAAAATGTGAACTGGGATGAAGATGGCTTTGAAATTCTCTTAACATGACAGTGAATTTTCTACAATCACATACATTGTTGTTCAAATTCAGATTTTTTTAATACAATTTTTGATGTATATTTCTGTGATTCTATCCGTTATGTGGCTTGATTAGAGGAACTTAGGTTCGAAAATATTATGCCTAACCTTCAAAAGATAGTGGCAAACTTTGCTCATATAGTTATTAATTCTGATGTAATGTTTGGTTGTGATGAGTTAAAAAAAAAATATATTTACTTTGAATGTATCTTCATTTTTTTTAATGTATTCTATATATTTTTTGCGAAAATGTATTATGTATATTGTTTCTGTCAATTATATATATTTTTATGATTTACTTTAATGCTTTAGCCTTTCTCTATATTTTAATGAGGTAATAAATAAAATAGGCCACCAGAAGGAGTCATTTCCACTTTTGGGCCACCATATTTTGATTTAGGGAAAGAGGCCATTAGAAGGATTTTGGGCCTGAATTTAGGCCATTGGGCTGAAATTCGGGCTACGATGGCCTAAAAATGGAAATGACTCCTTCTGGTGGCCTATTTTAGTTTTTTTGAATTATTTTTTATTTTATGTAATTAAAATAAATAATACACATTCCGTGACATTATTTATGTCCTGCTTTTTTTTTTTCTTGTTCCAATATTTTTTTATTTCATTTCCATTTTAAAAATAATTAAATATTAATTGTCAAACATACACATACCCAAAAAATTCCTTACATTTAATACTAATTATTCCTACATAAAATACCATGTCCGAAAATTTTAGGATACTTATAATAAAACATGTTTATTTTTACTTTTTAATTTATTTGAATATGTATTTGTTTTACTTATTTTATAATATATTTGAATTAATATTTATTTTATTTCTTATATTACTCCCTCCGTCCTATTAATAGTGTTAAAAAAGGTACCTTAAAAATTTATATAATGTGATTGTAATGAGCTATAATTTTAATATTTTTTTTGAGGAGCCATTGAAGGCCTGGAACGGGTGGTGGGAGTTCAAGCCATACAATTACAAAGGGGAGGGATAGGGGACCGGGTGGGGATTCGAACCCCCAACCTATAGGTTGGAGTTGGGGGACTTACCACTGGAGTAAGTGCTCAACCTCACAATTTTAATTTATTTATTTATTTTTGATTTACAGATATGTGGTTATAGGGTGGACTGAAATTATTAATGGTAGTAGATAATTTGAAAGTTTAATATATTTATTTACGAAGGAGTGCGGTTCGTTCGAGAAATTCCTACCTCTCTATCTATCTCTGAGATGTGGTCCTTGCTGATTCACACGGGATTATGTGATGTGATGGGTAGGTTTGACGATTAATGTTTAATTATTTTTTAAAATGAAAATGAAATAAAAATATTGGAACAATGAAAAAAAGAAAGTATGATATAAATAATGACACAGAATGAGTATTATTTATTTTAGTTACATAAAATAAAAAAAATAATTGAAAAAAACTAAAATAAGCCACCAGAAGTAGTCATTTCCACTTTTAGGCCATCTCGGCCCGAATTCCAGCCCAATGGCCTAAATTCAGGCCCGAAATCCTTCTAGTGGCCTATTTTCCTAAATCAAAATATCGTGGCCCAAAAGTGGAAATGACTCCTTCTAGTGGCCTATTTTAGTTATTACCTCTATTTTAATACATAAAGAGAAGACTTAATTATTTCACAATCACAATAAATTACATATACAACAAAAATAATTGATTCAAAATGATTTATACCATTTAATTAATAGATTATTGTGTATAAAGTGATTTTACTTTATTTATATTAAAATTAATAATTTTAGTTAATTATCTTTCATTCAGCATTATATGTATTTCGTGAGTGTTTTTCTCTATGACAAAGTATAATTATTACTAATCAAGTCGACCTTAATAATCTATCTATATAATATTTTTGACGATTTATTATAGTATGGAATTAGGATATACTATATAGATCTATTAGTTTATTTATTTATACAAGATTTAGATTTTCTTATACCTTGATTTCAAAAGATTTAATTGGATTTTTTAAATTAGGCAAATGGTGTTTTCGGAAATTTAGTATTAAAAAATTTTGTTTTATTTATTTATAGAGGATAAAGATTAATTGATTTTATTTATTTATAAAATGTTAATTATATACTCCCTCTCATAAACTTTTATGTGCACTTTTGATTAATACAATATTAATTATTACGTATAAATCGAATGTATTACACTATTTATTATAGTATTAAATTAAACTATAGAACATATAGATTTATTTGTTTTATTTATTTATAGAAGATATAGATTTTTCATATTCCTTCATTTCAAATGATTTAGTTTGCTTTTCTTAAATTAGTAGGGGTGAAAGCGGTACAGTAAATATCCGACTTATCTGATGCCGTATTCGATTATATTCGAATCTGAATCCGCATCCGACTATCCGGCCAAATATTTCAATATTCATATCTGAATCCGAATCCGTATTTTAATATTCGCATTCATATTCGTATCCGAAAATATCAGACCATATCCGAAAATATCCAACCGTATCCAAAAATTGATAGGATATTATCCGGATTTTAAATATGGATATCCGAATATATTAATATATAATTATTTATTAATTAAAAATTATCAATAATTATAAAAAATACCAAATTATCAAGTAATTTTAATTAAATTATCAAATTTTCAAAAAAGATTATAAAAAGTTATCCAATAATCTGTATCCGATTGAATCCGTATCCGTTATATATTCGCTGTGTATCCGTAACCCGAAATATTCAAAACCTTATTTGTATCCGGCTCATCCGTATTCGATTCCAAATTTGAAATAAATATATGAATAATATCAGTATTCGACACTATCTAACCGTATCCATACCGATTTCATTTCTATAAATTAGGCATTCAAAATAATGTTTTGAAGATTTAGGGTGTGTATTCAATTTAGACTTTTATGGATTTTAAAAAGTTGGTGGATTTGGAAAATACATAAACTCTACGCAGAGTTGATTGATTATATGTATACTTTACATTTTCTCATTTATCCATTTATTCTTCTCCATTTTTTTTAATTTACATTTTGTCAACATCGAGGTGTGAAACGACTCCGTCGATAAGAGCTCTTGGGAGTCATCAACGAACATGGTTATAAAAAGTGGATACCCTCTGCTATCTGTATTTAAAAATCTTGGATTGTTTGGATAGATTTTGTTTAGTTATATTTTTTAAAAAGAATCCATTAAAATCTACAAAGATTCAAAATCCATGGACTGTTGAATACCTCAAAATTTTAAAAGATTTTTTAAAATGTGTATTGAATACACCTAGATTTTTAAAGATTTTTTCTAAATCTGAATTGAATACCTCGAAATGTTTAAAAACTCTTTAAAATCTAAATTGAATACACCCCAACTTTAAAAGTCATTAAAAATTCTATAGAGTCCAGATTGAATACAACCCCTTAGTATTATAAGATTTAGTTTTTTTATTTATAGAGTATAAAGATTTGATAGTTTTATGTAAGTAATGTAAAACTAAATTAATTATGGTCTAAATTAATTAAAGAACAAAATTAGGAAAATATATTGGCATGTATGACATAAATTTTATGTTGAATTTTTAAGGTGAAATACATTCATCCTATATAATGTAAAGTGTGCTATAACAATTTGTTTATCTCATGTAAATTAGGGTACAGTCTTTTATTTTATAAACGTTTTGGTAGGAATATTTCAATATAGTTAGCGTGCGGACAATATGCTGACTACATGTGCATGCGTAATGGGAAGTATAACTTTTGTGATGTTTGAGAGCATTATTATGTTGCCATTACTTAATCATGAGATAATTGTGCAATCCATCACCCATTATCTAAACATCACATAAACCATCGCGCGCATCACATAAAAGCTCCTACACACCATTCTGCAGGTGCAGTCAACAACACCATATTCACTTCCGGGAGATTTTACTTTACATTTTATGGTACGGTCTCTTTTTATCATCGTTTTTCTCACATTTTTTCTTAATAATATGTGGTCAGAAATAGACATGACCAATTAAGTTTAGAAAATAGAATATTTGAATTTTTAAATTATTACGCTATTTTTCTTAAAAAATATAAATTTTACGTCCCGCGCATTGCCGGGGGGGGGGGTGTGCTAGTGTTTTTAAAAGATTTATAAGCATTTTCCCAGCTTATAAATAGTAGAGGATGAGGACTTACCAAGTGTAAATATTCATATTTTTCAATCTTATGATTAGATAGGTACATATATAAAAAATTTTAACTTCATTTTAAAATAGACTTAATAAGACTTTTAAAAAACTTAAAACCAGACCTAGTCAGACGATAACTAGGCAATGAAAGCGTCGCCTCATTTATATGCTAATTACTTAAAATATAAATATACTTCCTCTATTTTTTTAAAATTGTTACGGACCTACCCAACATGCAGTAAAATTCACATCTTAAACCACTAATAATTCAAGTTTGGTACAAGTAAAAATTCTAAAAGTTCGATATTAAAAAACTACAAGACGAGACGAATCTAACATGATCTCACTTGACTATATTTTAATTTATATAATTATGATAAAATTTTAACTCAATCTGGGTGCGTGAATAGTGCCCCAAACACAAATGGGGCAATCAATATAAAACCGAGGAAGTATTTCCTATTAAATTAAAATTAATTAAAATATGACGTTATGTAAAAACAAAAACAAAAAGTTGGATGAATAATGTCTGAAGATAGATGTGATGAAAAGAAAAGTTGGATGTAATTTTTTTTAAAAAAAAAAAGAAAAGAAAAAAGAATACCCCCGAAAAAAACAGAATAATATCTGAAGAAATCCATTTGAAGCAGACATGTTTTTATTTTTCAAGGATAGGAGAGCCGTTTATTATTCTTGTTAAGACATAGTATACTCGAGTATTTTCAATTTTACAAGTAAGTGGCTCCAGCCTCCAATGAATGGATGTATCAAGAAAAAGTAAGATCCCGTTTGGATTGACTTCTAGGGAGGTGGTTTTGGCTTTTGCTTCTGTCAAAAGCATTTCTAGTAGAAATTAGGTGTTTGTTTTGGCTTTTAAGAAAAAGCAAAAGCACCTCGAAAAGCGAAAAAAGTGCTTCTGGGAGAAGCAGCCCAGGTGGTGCTTCTCCCAAAAGCAGAAGCCAAAAGCACCTCGTAAAATATGCAAGGACTTAAATACCCCCACTACTTAATATAAATTACACTATAAATATATCTTATTATCATATTAAATACCATGTCCTTTTTGGTAATTACCACACTCTAAAAGCACTTTTCATTTTTATTCATCCAAACATATTTTTTAGAAAAAGCCGCTTTTCCAACATTCCATCTAAACACAAAAGTTACACCCTTTTGCTTTTGACTTCTGCTTCTACTTCTACTTTTGCCTTCTGCTTTTTTCAAAAGTCCAAACGGGACCTAACTCCAACCCTAATTAAAAGTTGCATTCCGGAATAGTTGCCATTTGCCATTCCCAACGCAAGTGGATAAATAATTTCCCGCAAGATTAGATCCAACGGTGGTGGTTGATCCACGGCATCCCACACTCTTTACATTAAAGCATATGCCTTCCCAGGGCTGCACCGCTGCAGTCAATTCCAATAAAGTTTGCATTGCTGCAAGTAGGGGTGTAAATGAGACTGATAGGCTCGAAAAATATTCGGGCTCGACTCGATCAAAGCTCGGCCAAATCTCGACTCGAAAAGGCTCGGCTCGAATTCGAGATCGGCTCGAATATTAATGAGCTCAAGCCGAGCTAACTAATACTCGGCTCGAAAGCTCGATAATAGGCTCGAATATATTTTATATATATATATATTATTTCTTTCTTAAATAGTATATAGTATATTTTCTTTCTTAACAAATGTGAGGAAAAGGAAGTCCAACAGTAAATTCACTCCTCCTTTTATTTAATAATATAGTACATTATATTTTATTATGGTTAACACTAAATCAAAAAAATTAAATCCCAATCTCCTTCCAAATTGAGACTATTATAAGGAATTATGAATAGTTTAATATATTTCTACAGAACTCCGTCTTTCAAGTTTTTAAGCTCATTAATGAATAATTTAAAATTCTTTAGTCTTGAGTTCAATGTGATCTAGGGATACCCGGTTAAAAAAAAAAAAAACTAAAATTTATGTCGAGCTTTTTTGGCCCTTCGAGCCGAGCTCGAGCTTCAATATATTGGGTCGAGCTCGAGCCGAGCTCAATTTTTAAAGCTCGTCGAGCTTCGAGCTCGAGCCGAGCCGAACCTATATATAACCGAGCCGAGCTCGAGCCTGGTAAGGTTCGAGCTCGGCTCGGCTCGTTTACACCCCTAGCTGCAAGTGAATTTAGGGCCTTTTATTTTTTCCGTTTCAAAGTATTCTGATCTGAATTTTATAAAATCTGGTTTGATCTGATCTGAATATTTTTGGTATAATTTGATTGGATTTGGTCTAGTCTGATCTGATTACAACTATATATAGTGTGTATTCTGATCTGATCTGACTTGATATGATCTGATCTGATTTTAATAAAAATAAGTAATAAGTCTTGAAAATAAATTTAGGAGAACATCCTCTTAGTTTTCCTAGACTTCGAAAGAGTCAAGAATGAATAAAAAATGAAAAGGCCTACCTAAATTTTCATTCCATAATTACACAAACCAAGTTAAAATAATACTACTTCTAGTAAGTAGTAGTATACTGTACTACTGAGTACTGACGACAATAATGCATGTTAGTACAAATCCAAGAAAGGACTCTCTTGAGATTTCATTACCCTTTACACCCGCATGTTTTTACTAATTTGGCTTTGGGCATTTGGGAGTTGGGCACAACACACATTAGCCATAACCCTGCCATCAACAAAGTACAACAGAAATCCCCCCTCATGATTGAGTCTTTAATGATTCATACTTACTAGTATAAGTTATCAAGATCCACATATTACTATTACTCTATTAGGCATAACATGTCATTTTAGTCTTTAAATTGAATTTACATCTTAAGATCCTATCAAATTGCAGAATAGATAAATATATATATATATATATATACTTCTTTCGTTTTCAAAAAATTAAAACGGACCCACATTGCATGCAGTCCAATGCACATTTTAAACTATTAATAACTCAAATTCGGTATAAATAAAAATTCTAAAAGTTGGATATTTAAAAACTACTCGACGAGACGAATTTAACAAGATCCCACTTTGCTATATTTTAACTTGTATAATTATAATAAAACTTTAAATCAAAGTGAATGTGTAAATAGTAGTATTAAATTTCCCAACGTTTCAATTTATAAAAAACAGAGGGAATATATATTAATAAATGAAAGCATATAAAAAATATTAGTATTATGCAAATTCAGTGATAAAACAATATAAATAGTCAGGAAATAAAAATTCAAGACCATTTATGGTAAATATGAGATCATGAGAATATATGTCGAATTTTGGTAGTATCGGGACCGTATAGGATCATATCATTAAGATCGAAATTTTATAATTAAGATCGTGGTTAAGATCAACATTCTACCAAATTTAAGATCCTACTAAAATTTGGATCGTTTTTAACAAGTAGTATCGTAAAATCGTAAGATAATAATATCAATACTATGACCCATACATACATTCACCCTATATATACATATTGCAACCACCGCCTTGAACTATTCAGCAACCAACCAACATAGGAATTAAGTCCAACATAAATCATCTTGTTCACTACATACATATACTCATGTCTCTCGCCGGGAGTAAGTTCTCTTTCCTCTCCAAGATGCCTCCGGCTGAGTCGGTTTTCATGGTCTACACCTACATTACAGGCTTCCTTATACTAGTTCAAACCATGCTGAAGCAATTTGTGCCCCATTGGATTCGCCAGTACGTGGTGAACGCCATCCACCATTACTTATTCCGGCCGAGGGACGACAAGGGAAACGACGCCACCATCGTGATCGAGGAAAGGGTCGATGACATGGCGGTCAATGAAGCCTACGGCGCTGCCGAGACCTATCTGTGCACCAAAGTCAGGCTGGACATTAAGCGCCTCAAGCTCGTCAAGCTCCACAGGGACCCCGATTTTTCCATCAGGTTTGCCCAGTGTGAGACCATTCCCGATTTCTTCCGGGGGATCAAACTGGAGTGGAGATTCGTCCATCAGGAGACCGATAAGGCGGCGCCCGCCCCCCAGGAGGACAATACGGGTGGTGATATTTCCGTATGGAAATATTTCGAGCTCAGTTTCGACAAGAAGTACAAGGCGACGGTCCTGGATTCGTATGTCCCCTTCGTCCTGGAAAGGGCGAAGCTCATCGGGTCGGAAAAGAAATTCATAAAGCTGCATACTTTAAACTCTGCATCTCCTTCGGCAGCTTCGGTAGCGTGGGATTCCATCAACCTGGAACATCCATCCACGTTTGAGACGCTGGCGATGGAGCCGGAGCTGAAGGAGTCCATCATTGATGACCTGGACAGGTTCCTTAGGAGGAAAGAATTTTACAGGAGAGTGGGCAGGGCCTGGAAGAGGGGATACTTGCTGTATGGACCTCCCGGCACTGGAAAATCGAGTCTCGTTGCGGCTATTGGTAATTACCTGAAGTTCGATATCTACGACCTCGAACTTGCCAATGTTCGGTGTGATTCTTACTTGAGGAAGCTTCTACTCAGGACGGCCAACAGATCGATACTGGTGATAGAAGACATCGATTGCACGGTTAAGCTGCCGGACAGGAATGGACACGCAGCCGCCGGTCCGGACAAGAATCCCAATAATTCTCCCCGGGGGCCACATGATCAAAAGGTTAGCTTTAAAAAATTAGGAGGACACGAATTAATTGATCAAGGCCGTGTTTCAGAACTCTTATCAGAGATCTTATTTATTAGACCTCTAATTATAAAAGTCATCAAACATATAGCAAGTAGTACTACTTAATAATCGAAAAATGTTCTTTTGGTTCAAAATTTTTCAAGTCCCTGTAATGTAATTAATTTCCATGGCAGTTTACACTTTCGGGACTGCTCAACTTCATCGACGGGCTGTGGTCGAGCTGTGGCGATGAGCGAATATTCATTTTCACCACCAACGATAAAGACAAGCTCGACCCTGCATTGCTCCGGCCGGGCCGGATGGACATGCACATCCACATGTCCTACCTCACGCCCGCGGGCTTCAAGGTGTTGGCCTCGACGTACCTCAACGCAGACAACCACCACCACCACCAGCTCATCCGGGAGATTGAGGAGCTGATCCGGGGCATGAGAGTCACCCCTGCACAGGTTGCGGAGGAGCTGATGAAGAAGGACGACGATGCGGAAGCTTCACTCAACGGGCTTATCGGTTGGCTCAAGTGCAAGAAAGATGAAGAGACTGATCATGAACCCGCCTACTGCAAAAATCCAGAGGATGACGACGACGAGGAGAGTGATGATGAGCCAGGAAATTGATCACAAAATGGGGTACTGATGATGCAACAGCAGATATTGAACTTAATTGTTAGCAGTACTGGTAGTATAGACATTAAAAGTGGAAGATCAAGTGGTGGATTAGTTAGTACTGTTGGACTACTAGGACAGTAGGGCCAATTATGATGTCGCAACTAATTAGTTTTCATATTATCAGTTGTCCGAATGGGTTGTAAGTAGGGTTGAGCTCGTGTGCTCCTCCTCCTCCTCCTCCTCCTCCTCCTCGTATCATCTACTGCTTTCTAGATTAAAATTTGTGGCACTTGGCTTGTTTAAATTAAAGGTGCATGTTTGCTTTAATTTCCTAATGCTATCTAGTAGGGTTTAACATATTTTTATGATTTATGATATAGACTCCTCTACTATAATAATTATATATGGCGCGTGGCTGTGGGTGCAATTATTGATATCTTTTGTTTCTAAAGTAGGGACGTAAACATGTTCTCCCTCCGTCCCACCTTACTTGTCCTGTTTGATTTTTTGGCACTGTTCATTATTTAACTTTGACTCAATTTTATTGCAAGTATATATCTGATAAAAGATAGTCGAGTTGGGTCTTGTTAGAATCGTCTAATCATGTAATTTCCGAATATATAATTTACATATTTTTTTGTTGTACATATTTTGAGATATTAACAGTTAAAAAAATGCATTGGATTATGTGTAGAAATGAAACAGGACAAGTTAAATGGGACAGATGTAGTATTTTACAAAAGTCGTTACTCATTTTTCTCTGCATCACAATACCTATTAACCTAAAACAACAAATACAAATTTCGTATTTTGGTTGGAATGTTTAACACTTATATCTCGGAGTGACTCCAACTAGTTCTCTCTCTCTCTCTAAAACTTGATCCAAACTCATTTTTTATATTTTTAATTGCACGTTAATTCGTTCTTTACTTCAATGGAATTTTAAGTATATATTTCAAAAATTAAAAATGAAAAAGAATAATAAAATGTTTAAAAAACTTATAAAGTACTAATTTAGTTTCCAATCTTCAATATAATGTTTTTCTTTTTCAAATGTCCAATAAGTTTTATTTTTTCTGAAAAAAGAAATACTACTAGACCTTTAATTATTTTTTCATTTTTTAATAGAAAATGTGGAATGGTAGAAATAATTCCAACATCAACCTTAAAGTTGTAGGTTAATGTACTACTACTACTAACCAACTTGACTCACTCTAATATCAATATATCAATATGAACTTGATAGTGTTCTTTAGTATCATCATTTGGTAAGTGCCCCATATGTTATTCTTGGGGGATGTCTGCAACTTGTTAAGTTGTTAATTAGGGGATATTTTGGTGAGTGTTATGCAATTTTTGCATGGTATGATTATTAATTCTGAACTTATTAGTAAAAAACATTACAGTGGGCTGTCTCTAACTCTTTGTATTACATCTATATACATTATATTCATATATACGGCTTGATGAAGATATGTTTTCTTCATGTTTTGCTTGCTAGATGAATACAGGACTTAGGCCATCTCCAACCCACAACTCTATTTTACAGTTACACTATCTCTATTTTACAGTTAAATTTACAGTTTTCCACTATTTCTCTCCAACCCACAACTCTAAATTTACCTCTAAAATAGAATATTCTATTTTGATTCTCTTTACTATTCATCTAATATTTTATTTCTCAATTAATTTTAACACATATTTTAATATATATATTAAATTTTTATATTTAAATAATGTAATTAAATACAAAACAAAATATAAATAAAATACATCAAATAAATAAAAATAATACTTCGCCAAAAAATAAATAAAAATAATAATAACAATTAATTTCAATTAATAGTACAAATCTAAAAAATACAAAAAATAATATATTTACATAAAATAATAAGAAATGTCAACCAATATAGCAACAACAGATAAATCTAATATATTTAAAAATGATTAAAAGAAAAAAAAAAGAATGGCGTTGGTGCACAGTACACCGCTATTTCACCCGTTGCACTGTTGAGGGACGGAATAATTGGCGATTGCGGACGCCATTTTCACGGCAGCACTGCAGCACCCGCTCCGTCAAATTTGATGTCCACCGCTATTTTGAAGGCCCCGTGGGAGATGGTCTTATGAAACAGAAAGCCGAGATGCAGCTGGAGGGGTATGACCAAAATGGTAATTTCCTCAAACCCACGTGTCCCACTTGCCCCTGGGAGTGCAAGAAACATACTGTTTTAACTACTTTTGGAGAGACGGAAAAAATGGCAGCTTTGTTCCACACAAAAAAGACTAAATAAATTTTTTTAAAAAATAAAAAAATCTCTATAATATCACTATGGCTTTTTTAGATTCACTGGATCTGGATGAGTGTGCTGCCATCTGTCCTCGCTTTTTTCACGAAGTTAAAGAGCTTCTTACAAACAGTTTTGGTTCTTCTATATCTATGAAGATCTACTCCAGTTCTGATGCAGCGATCTTGATAAGAAGTTATCCAAAGTATTGCTCCAATGAGCACTAAATCTTCAGATACAAATTTACAATATACTCAATGATACTGACAACATAATTGTTACTTTATAAGCCTGCCTTATGCTGCAGTCTTTGTTTCTCAGTGTTTTCATTTTTCTGATGCTAAACATTTTACTAGCTATCAGATTCAAATAAAGAATCTTAAACGAGGCCCTACTGTATGGTGTTTTATCTGCTTCACTGCCATTGCTGTGAATTTAGTTACTGCAGAGATTGTGATCTTGTTTATTGCAATATTTTATGTGTTGGATGTTATGCCTATATTTCTTGCTGTTGCAAGTTAATTGGGACGATGAGAAAATTTGCTACCAGAAAATTACTGCTGATATCGGTAATTTCTACATTTTCCATCCTCCATTGCTGCCTAATGATTCGGGTGTTGGATTCCCCCATCCCTATTATGTAATTCTGATATCACTCTCTGATACCAATTTGTGGATTTGATCTCACACACTCAAAAGAAGTACACTTTACACTCTTGATATCTAAATAGAATAAACAAGAATGAGAGAAAGATGATTCAGCAAATGCTTTCTAGTAATTTCATTCCTTGCTTTGCTCTAATTATTTCAACAATACAAGACCATATATATAGATTTTAGAATTACAACAGACAATACACATATGATTCACTATTCCTTTACCGACTTTAACATTCAACAAAGATGACTTGCATGTTTCTTCACTGTTCGTTCAACTGCTTCAACTTTTGTTTCGTATACGGCATTTGAATATACCAACATATTATACATAGCTGTGATGTTTATTACATGACCTTTTTCGAATTTGACATGGATATGAACAGTCATCACAGCATGTGTGGTTCCCCTCCATGAGACTATTTCTCAAGCCTAGCCTCCAACTTTCATGGCCACGATGGAACATTTGTTAAGGTATTCCAGTTGAGATTCAGCTTGCTGCTAGTTGTTCAAAACTAGTATTTTGGTTTATGCTATCTACCCCAACCTTAATTCTAAAACCCTAGTAACAAGATTGGAGAGAAATACATGATGTTTTTATCCTAAGATAATGATGTTGGAGATAGCTCTCAAGATAGATTTTGAGGTAGTTGCAATAGTATAGGAAAATGAAAGTTGAATAGCAAAGCTGCGGCTTGCTTTTCTTGCTTGGACAAGAGAATATTTTTCTTAATTCACTCGTACACTTGATTCTTCTATTTAAAGTGATATTAAAAGTGCACAATAATAAAGAGTGCAATAAAGAAATGACTGTTACTTTAATTCAAAATAAATAACTTCTCCTGAAGAATTGAAACAACTTCATGTCCCTGCATCTTCAGACTTAATTTGAGTATTGGAAATTACAAATCAGCTTTTAACAAATGATGGATAGGTAAATCTTGAAGAAATGATATGCAGAAAAGCCAAGTAGGTATATTTTGGCTCACATATAGTATAGTATTGTACTGTAGTAACTTGTAATGTCCCTCCCATTCTCCTTTACTGAGTCTGTTTTCCACTATTTTTCAAAGAGTCCACAACCTAGAACTATCTACATATGTGTTTGTACATATACTGCAAGAAATGCCAATTGTTGATGTTAATGGTGCAGGTAATTGCTTCATTGGAGAAACTGTATTGTACATAAGATTCATCTCTGAGAGATGCTAACTAGCTAGTGCAACGGTGGGCTAATTGTTGTCGAAATCGGGTTGGTTTCCACCAAAATGAATACCCGAATAATAGAGCTATTAATTAAACAATAAAGAGAACACCAAGATTTAACAAGGTTCGGCACAAACTTGCCTACGTTCTCCGGGCCCCACCGAATTGTATTTCACTATGAAGGGAAATATATAACAAAATAATCCTATACCACAAAACCCACTCAACGAGAAACACTCATAAATGCTAAATACTACAAAAGGAGAAGAGAGATTAAAGGCAAGCTTTCTTTGCCTTTGCTTGTGTTGAGATATTTGAACAAATGAAGAGTATTTATAGCCAAATTTGGTACACTATTCCACCCACTCCATTTATTACTCAACCATTTCACTACTCTTCACCCACTTCATTAAGTTTTGGGACACCCATTTCATACTGATCATTGTGTTTCACTCTGTATATAGGGATGAGTAAAATTTTGTAAGTGGTATTTTCAATTAATTCGTGATGCTACAAATAAATTGAATTACTGGGATTTGTTGTCATTCAATGCATTTTCGTTTTCCTTGTTTGGATCCAATATGATGAATCCAGATGAGGAGTGTAAGCATCTATGGCTATTGTTCTAGTCACTTTCATACTATTCCAATGTGGAATCATCCATCCCCTTCTGTCCAAATTCCAAGTGTTAGGTCCGTTTGTGAGGATAACCAGTAAACTAGTCCTGTAAACCAGTTCAAACACCTTTCGTGGACACGTTAATCAGTTTTATAATAATATGCAGTGGAATAAATATAAACTGAAAAGTAAACGAACTCAGAGATTTTTAACCCAGTTCGGCACAAGCCTACATCTGGGGGATACCAATCCAGGAGGTTTCACTAATTGTTTAACTCGATCCAAGATCCAAACAATAGTGTTTCAATTTGCCCAACTCCAATCTCCAAGCCTTTTGAATTGTCGAACCAAAACACTCCCCCTGCTTTTGTGAGGATTTCCCCGACCTTGCTCCAATTCCTTAAAGGCTCCTCCTTCAAGTCACCCTTGGTAGAAACCTGTTGGCAACCCTCCTTCAATATTTGTTCTCTTTTAAGCTCGTGTATTGACGACTCCTTCGAATACTTGACTGAATTCGTCGACTTCAATCAAGATCACTGTAGCACTATCTCGATTCAATCACCAAGATAGTGTTGATCGAATGACTTCCTTCAAGATGATGTAAACACAAACACAAGAAGGAATAACTTTTCTCACTTCGGGAGGAATACTTAATTGGATTAAGAGATGATTAATTCCAAAGTTGTGCCCATCCATTCCTCGGCCCTCAGTATTTGAAGTGGGTAAATCTTCATTCTAAGGTTAGATATTGTTACCATAATTTCTTCCTTCCTTATAATGGAGTTGCCCGAAATAGGAGATACTAGTTGTCATACTTCACGAACACGATCCGGGCACGAGATCAGCTGACCGTTGAAGATAATCGCATGCAGATTCGCCAGCTTCTCCTTCTTTAAATAGTTTGTCGAATAAAGAGGTGGCTGGTCCAACAAAGTAGTCCAGAGATCGGTTGTGAACACATTTGCTCAAAACTGGTTCCCAACAATCTCCCCCTTTCTGGCAGAATGTGGGCCAGTACATGAGTTGATCAAACTGATGTCTAAACTAATAACAAAAGAACTTTAATGAAGAAGTTCATCCCATTCTCGAATTACAATCATTCCCATCTCAAGACAAACTATTCTAATGCTCCGTACAAAATGCCTATCAGTCCAATCTAGGAGCATGTACATAAAAACAGCACATGGCAATAAAAACTAAATATAGCATCAAGAATCAAAGATTAATTATTACAGGCCATCGTACAATATCCATAAGCAGTTCACAAAAGTAGTTCAAATAGTTTGACAGAACACAAAGAAAAAAAATTGTTACCCTTCAGCAGCAGATTTTCAGTAGCAGACTCCCCCTCCTTGTTGTAGTGCATGCCAGAGGAACCGATCAATGGTTTCATCAACTTAACTCCCCCTCTGGCGCACATTATGCTCAAAAAGAGCATGTCACTCAGATTCCTCAGAGGAATCCGCATCAGAATCTTCAGATTCCTCCTCTGGATTGGTATCCATGTCCTTATCATCATCAGACCATACATCTAGAAGCTGGCTGAACAACTTTTCAGCTGCCTGAACTCTAGTGTGCACCTGCGCTTCCAACACTTTCAGATGATTAATATGATCAACAAGCTCATCACGTACCAAAGAGAAGGCATCTTTGGCAGGAATCCTTCCTCCTGGAGCAGGTAGGTTTGGTTTCTTCTTCACAAGGGCAGAGGAAAACTTGATGTCAGCCATGTCTTCGGGTCGATCATGTTTACTCCCGAGAATATTGAGATGCTTCAGGTACTCAGAGATGAGAGCAGGAAAGGGCAGTGTGGTGTTGTACTTGCTTTTGATTTTGCCCGCAAATGCCAACATTTGTTCACGTACAAGGGCCCCATTATTGATCTCATAGTTTTGATCTATGGCATATAGCAACATACACATATTCTTTGACACAACAGAGTGATTAGTCGTGGGCATAACATTATGTGCATAGAATTTATAGAGGAGTGAAAACCTTTGAGTTAAAGCACCAGCACTTAATCCTTTTCCCTTCCTTCCCCGTGAGTTCCTCAGCAATTTTGGCCATATGAAATTTTGCAGAGCGAGAGTAAACAGATTTGAAAGATGATCGTGGTACCTAGAGAAATCGATTCAGGGCTTTGGCTTTTAATTCGAACAGTTCTCCCAGAACATAGCTCAGTTCGAACCAGGGACTCTTTGAGTTGAGAACGTCTTCGCTCAGGTTTGCATAAAAATGCCTGACTAGCTATCCCTTGTATTGCTTGATCTCCGTGGCCCAGAAAAGCAATGACCTTTTCTCCAGGTATTGATGCCATCCCATCTCGTCATACCGTTTAGCAGCAAATCTCATCTTATGGTGCACCTTCATCTTTTCCAGTACTGTTGTAAAGTATTGTTCAGACATCTCATAGTAGAACTCAGTGGTGATTGCATTCGCAGCATCGATGATCTCAGGTTCATGGTCTTCGGACGATTATTCAACAACTTTTACTTCTTAGAGACTGCAGCCTTGGAAGACCCTTCTGGTTCTGAACGTGTCTGTTTTTTCATTTCGGACTCATTCGGTGAACTCCTTGCAGGTGGAGGTGGAGTTGGTTCACGAGTCTTAGTATGAGTTTCCTCTACTTCCATGTGTTCAGGTTCATCTTCTTCTTCGGACTCCTCACCTGTTTCTTTTTCCTCATTCTCCTGGTCAGATTCTTCTTGATCACTTTGAGTATCCTGTGATCCCAGATCCTCGGGCTTGTCTTCATTTGGATTCTCCCCCTCAGTCTGATCAGGGGCATCATCGAGGATGTGTTCAGTGTCACCCCCGGATTCCTTGTTCCATTTGTCGTCAGAGCCTGATGGTTGAGCTTCAGTTGGAGCAGGTTCTCTTGCTGGAACTGATGGTTCAGTTTCTTTTCTCAGTTGATGTTTTCTCTTTTGACTGGCAGTCCAGGCACCTCCTCTGTGATTTCATTCGCGGCATCATTATTTTCATCATCACTAATGTCGATCGTTGACTCATCTCCAGAGCTACCATCATTTGATTCTTCCACATAATCAAAATCTAGTTCCTCCTCATCAGGTTGTTCAGTGAGTGGTTCCAACACCTTGGTTGGACTAGTGTGAGTTTCAGTAGCAGTGATTGGCATTTGTTCCTTGGGGCTCTCCACAGTTGTTGTGATGGGATCAGGTTCAGTCACATTGCTTGGTTGTACAACACTCTTCTTTGCTGGAGTTTTCTTCTTGGACTTTGTGGTGGATGCCTTTGGTGCAGCGTTAGCAACTTTAGAAAGCATGGCTGCTTCAGACTCTTTGCCTGATCCCATTGTGGGAAGGTTGGCCAGAATAGCATCCAGAGGCTTCAGCGCCTTGGCAAGGTCCGCTTCAACTCGTTCACTTATAGAGGCATTCTTCTTGGCCACGACTTTTTCTTTTGGTTTGGTGGTGGAGACAGATTTCTCTTTCGCCTTGTGAGAGCCTATCCTTTAGTTTCATAGCAGTGGCTCCTGCTACTTCGGCTCGAATATCAAGGGGATCTTGAGCAGCAATGGTGGCCTCCCTCTTGTCCTCCTTCTCTCCGGTAGTGGATGGGGATGAAGAAGGGAATGGAACGCCTACAAGAGAAGGTGTTTCCGAGATGGTTTGTTCAACAATCGCTTGTTGAACAGCTTTTGCTCGACCTTTGGCGCTGGACTCCTCCGGCGAGATCACTTTCTTACATCCTTTTGACGAAGCGGGAGTGGGATCTTGTGATTTGGAGCTTTGGCTTCCACGAGTTCTCACCATTTTTGTTCTGAGAGAATAAATGAAAAGCAAGTAAATGCGTATAAGATGTTTTTCAAAGCAGACTATAGTGAAGGAGAACTTGAGAGAATATTGCCGAGAGGTTTATGAGATATGTATTGAAATACTGGCATATGGAGAGGAGGTTGAAGAAGGAAACTTCCCTATTTCAAAATTGGAATGAATATCACGGTTACTAAAATGGTAGTGATCACGAATTTGAATTACTTGGCGTAAATAACCATTCCCGCCTATGTATGTCAGACGTGAGCTTGTCACATCAACTTTAAATTGATTCCCCAATTTGAATTATGGTAACTATGGTTAATTTTTGATCCTGCTGAAATATATCTAAACCCATATATTAGAGACATAATCCATAAAATAATATATTTAAGGAAATAAAATATATGCATGAAATTAAAAATAAGGAAATTACATAAACTTAAAACTTATTCCATGTTTTGCGGGATGTTAGGTGATCGTGCATAGGCCGAAATCCCTTCTCAATTTTTCAAATCTTTCACGATCTAATGCCTTGGTGAGAATATACGCATGTTGCTCAGTAGTCCAGACATGTTGTATGGACACAATTCCTTCTTCAACAAGTTCTCTAATGAAGTGATGTCGAAGCTCAATGTGCTTTGTTATTTCATGTTGGACTGGATTCTTAGAGATGTTGATTGCACTCATGTTATCGCATAGTATGGTTAGGATTTCTTGATCGATTCCATAGTCCAACATCATTTACTTCATACATAGCAATTGAGTACAACAACTCCCTACTGTAATATATTCCGCTTTGGCAGTTGATAGTGAGATGGAGCTTTGTTTCTTGCTATACCAACTGACTAGATTAGTTCCAATGTAGAAGCATTCTCCGGTCGTGCTTTTTCTATCATCCGCATCACCTGCCCAATCTGCATCACTATAGCCAAGTAATGAAAGGTTAGATTCATTAGAGTACCATATACCAAGATCACTTGTCCCTGAAACATATTTGATCACTCTTTTAGCGGCTTTCAAGTGGGATTCCTTGGGATCGGCTTGATAGCGAGCACACACCCCAACTGCATAGCTTATGTCTGGTCTGCTTGCAGCTAGGTATAGTAGGCTTTCTATAATGCTTCGATAAAGTTTTTGATCCACACTTTGACCACTGGGATCTTTGCTCAATTTGTCATTAGTCCCTAAGGAGTTCGGACAGGTTTGTTGGACTCCATGCCAAACTTTTTGACAATGTTCCGAGCATACTTGGTTTGACTGAGAAATATGCCATCTTTCTTTTGTGCTACCTGCAAACCAAGAAAATAAGTTAGTTCCCCAACCATGCTCATTTCAAACTCTTTACCCATTATTTCGATGAAGTTGTCCTTGAGCACATGATGTGTTGATCCAAAAACTATGTCATTTACATAGACTTGAGCGATTAGGATTCCTTTGCTTTCTCTTTTGATGAATAGTGTCTTGTCAAGACTTCCTCATTCGAATCCGTGTTCAAGCAAGTACTTCGAGAGGCTCTCGTACCACGCCCTAGGAGCTTGTTTCAACCCGTATAGTGCTTTGTTGAGCTTGTAGACATTATGTGGGTGATGAGGATCCTCGAAACCTTTGGGTTGCTCCACATACACTTCCTCCTTAAGCCATCCATTGAGGAATGCACTTTTGACATCCATTTGATAAAGCTTGAACCCTAAGGAACATACAATGGATAGCAAAAGTCGAACTGCCTCGAGTCTGGCCACGGGAGCAAATGTCTCACTGAAGTTCACTCCTTCGACCTGAGTGTATCCTTGAGCAACTAGACGAGCCTTGTTTCTTGTGATATTTCATTTTTCATCACTTTTGTTGTGAAAGATCCACTTGGTGCCAATTATATTGGTGTCTTTAGGTCTTTCAACAAGTGACCATACTTCATTCATTTTGAACTGAAGTAACTCATCCTGCATGGCATTTATCCAATGTTCATCCTGGAGAGCTTCTTCCACTTTGGATGGTTCGATCTTGGATGTGCAGCAGTGTAGACCAGCCAGTTCTTTAAAATCAATCTTCTTCCCCCGGGTTTTCCTCTTTTCATTGACATCACCGATTATATCTTCAGGATCATGATGGTTGTGAATGTGTCTGTTGAGATCTTTCTGTTGCTCAGGATCATGTGGCAAGTTGTTCAGATTAGGTGTTTGGACGACTTCTGTGGACTCTTCTCCGGTAGTAATCCGTTCTGCATTCGCCTGTTCTGAATTCTGACTGCTTGGAGGTACAGAGGGATCTTCATCCTCCTTGAGTTGTGAAGGATCTTTGCATGGAACATCTTCTATGGCAACATTCGTGGATTCAAGAACTTTCCTGGTTTTGGGAATATATATATTCTATATGCTCTGTTTGTGTTAGAGTATCCCACATTATATCCATTCATTGCTCTTTTTTTGAAATTTTCCGACGTGTTCCCTGTCATTTAAAGCAAAACATTTGCTGCCAAAAATATGAAAATGGGTAATTGATGTCTTTTTACCGTTCTATATCTCATATGGAGTCATGAGGGAGTTAGGTCTCAAGTAGACACGATTTATGGTATAGCATGCAGTGTTGATTGCTTCAGCCCACAAGAACTCAACAACATTTTTGGAGTTGAGCATCACCCTTGACATCTCTTGCAGAATTCGATTTCTTCTTTCCACAACTCCATTTTGTTGGGGGGTCTTGGTGCGGAGTATTCATGCTTGATTCCATGAGCTGTACAGTTCTCTTCAAAGGACTGTTTTTCAAATTCCCGTCCATGGTCACTTCGAATCCGCTTTACCTTGGTGTCACTTTCAGTCATGAGTCGATTGCACAATTTTTCGAAGGCTTTGAATGCATCACCTTTTTCCCTGAGAAAATCTACCCAAGTATATCTTGAATAATCGTCAATGCACACAAAAATATATTTTTTGTACCTCCCAAGCTTTCAACCTCTGTAGGACCAATAAGATCAATGTGTAGTAGATCAAGACATCTTGTTGATCCAAGGTGTTCAGATAGCTTGTGTGAACTCCTGTGCTGCTTGTTCTTGGCACATTCATCACAAAATTTAATGTTAGAATTTCTGAAGTGAGGAAGACCTTTGACAGCTTCTGTCCTGCTTAGTCTGATCAAACCTTTGAACTTTAGGTGCCCAAGCTTTTCATGCCATAGCATGATATGGTTGTCACCTGCAACTGAGCCAAGATTTGCAAGTTTGAACAAGTTGATAACAGTTATTTTTAGAGCGCAAACCTCTCATAACGCATTCTTGATTCATGTCGAACACTTGGCAATCTTTCTTGGTGAACTGCACCATTAAGTCTTCATCACATAATTGACTGATGCTGATCAAGTTGGCTTGAAGTCCATCAACAAAGAACACTGGAGTTAATTCTCGTGAGCCGTTGTTTTCAATAATCCCTTGTCCTACTAGACCAGCCTTTTTGCCATCTCCAAATACTACAAATCCAACGTCGATTTCTTTGTAGTGTTTGAGCAACTTCCTTTCTCCAGTCATGTGTTTTGAACACCCACTGTCAAAGTACCATATTGTGTCCTTGGCTTTCTTCTTGTGAGACAAGAACGCGACATGACATCTATTTTGAGCTTTGGGAACCCATTCACCTTTGATGGAGATCAGCTTCATCTTAATCTTGTCATTCAGCCAGACAATGGGTCTGCCTTCTTGTAAATCCTTAACTATAATTCCACAATTCTTGGTTTTGTGACCTTCGAGTTTGCAGTAATCACACCTGAGAGGAATGGAAGGAGGTGGTCTTCTTGTCCATTTGTACTTCCAGTGTGGTGACAGGGCTTCTTGACAGTTTGGTGGTCACCCAGCATTCCTTCGGATACAAATTTGCTTTTATTCTCCCTTTTCAATGAAGATGCTTGATAACCTAAGCCTTGTTTATTGCCACTAGATCTCCCCATGGCTATGTCATCATCCAGCCTGGCTTTCCCTTTGTTTAACGCCACAAGAGTTCCTTCGGCTTTGGCAAGTTTTTCTTGGACTTCAGTTAGTTCAGTGTGAAGAGCATCTCTTTGACCATGCATACTGGCATACCATAGTCTGTAGTCATTCTTCTCTACTTCAATATCATCATTATCTTTTTGAAGTTCCGTATTTTTCTCTAGTAGTTCATCAACCTGTTCAGACAGTGCCTTTAGTTTCTCTTCAAGTTCTTGATTTTTGATTTCAAGATTCTTGATGTGCTTCTTCAGACTTCTGGTTTCGACTTCAAGCTCTACTGACTCAGCCATGGATATCTCCAACTTCTCAAACGTTTCTTCATAGAGATTGTTGAGTTTGCTAATGCTTTCTTCCTGTTCCCTGTTGACAAAAGAATGCACCATGTTAGAGGAAACCATATTGACAGAGTTGGTAGATATACCTGAATCCTGTTCATCATCACTGTCTGAATCCCATGTTCCAATGAATGCTACTCCATAGTCTGGATCATTATCACTAGTTTCCTTTTCATCCTCAGAGTCACTAAATGTTGCTTGATATGATTTGTTTGACTCCTTTGGTCGAAGATTGGCACAATCCTTTTTGATATGAACTCTTCCTCCACACTCAAAACAAATGATCTCTTTGTCATCCTTAGATCTACATTGTTTAGATCTATTTCTGTCAAATGACTTGGAGTTTTTTGAAGTGGGTTTGGAGCTAGATGTCCCAGCATCCTTCTTTATGGATGAGTTGAATCTGGTTTTCCGGTTTTTTAGGATTTGGTTTAGTCTTTTGGACAACATAGCGAGTTCTTCCTCATCACAGTAGTCTCCAAGGTCTTTCGGGGATGTGTCGTCCACGTCCTTGGTCACTGATTTGAAAGCCACTGATTTGCTTTTATCCCTAGGACAATGATCAATTTCCCAAGATTGTAGGATTCCCATCAACTCATCAACCTGTAGTTTGTCAAAGTCTTTGTATAGTTCAAGTGCAGCCACTTTTGCATTGAATCTTTCCGGAAGCGTCCCACTGATTTTACCTACAATATCCTGTTGAGAATACTCTTTGCCAAGCTGAAGAGCTTGGTTGGTTAGATCACGAATGCGACCAATGTATTGGCCGACAGTTATCATTCATGGCAATTTTATGAAATTGAGCATCAAGAGTTATAATTCTAGATTTCTTTACCGGTTCCATACCCTCGTAGGTATTGACTAAAGTAGTCCAGACGTCATATGCAATCTTACATCCTGCAATAAGTCGGTATTGATCCTTTGTAAGGGCATTGTGAATAGCATTCAGTGCTTTGGAATTTTTTGATGCAGCACGCCTCTCAGTTGCAGTCCATTCGCTCCTTGGCTTTGGGGTTTTCACACCATTGTTTTCAACAACTGGAGGGTGATATTGAGTCTCTACTGCATCCCATGCTCATTCATCTAGTGCAATGAGAAATGCCTCTATTTGATCTTTCCAGTAGGCATAGTTTGATCCATCAAGCAATGGGGGTCTGGTGACTGAACCACCTTGGTTATCCATCTTTTTGACTGGATCTCGCTGACGAGCGTGTGGCTCTGATACCAATTGTTAGGTCCGTTTGTGAGGATAACCAGCAAACTAGTTCAAACACCTTTCGTGGACACGTTAATCAGTTTTATAATAATATGCAGAGGAATAAATATAAACTGAAAAGTAAACGAACTCAGAGATTTGTTGACCCAGTTCGGCACAAGCCTACATTTGGGGGACACCAATCCAGGAGGTTTCACTACTTGTTTAACTCGATCCACGATCCAAACAATAGTGTTTCAATTTGCCCAACTCCAATCTCCAAGCAGTGTGAATTGTCGAACCAAAACACTCCCCTGCTGTTGTGAAGATCTCCCCGACCTTGCTCCAATTCCTTGAAGGCTCCTCCTTCAAGTCACCCTTGGTAGAAACCTGTTGGCAACCCTCCTTCAATAGTTGTTTTCTTTTAAGCTCGTGTATTGACGACTCCTTCGAATACTTGACTGAATTCGTCGACTTCAATCAAGATCACTGTAGCACTATCTCGATTCAATCACCCAAGATAGTGTTGATCGAATGACTTCCTTCAAGATGATGTTAACACGAACATAAGAAGGAATAACTTTTCTCACTTCGGGAGGAATACTCAATTGGATTGACAGATGATTAATTCCAAAGTCGTGACCATCCATTCCTCGGCCCTCAGTATTTGAAATGAGTAAATCTCCATTCTAAGGTAAGATATTGATACCATAATTCTTCCTTCCTTATAATGGAGTTGCTCGGAATAGGAGATACTAGTTGCTATACTTCACGAACACGATCCGGGCACAAGATCAGCTGACCTTTGAAGATAATCGCATGCAGATTCGCCAGCTTCTCCTTCTTTAAATAGTTTGTCGAATAAAGAGGTGGCTAGTCCAACAAAGTAGTCCAGACATCGGTTGTGAACACATTTGCTCAAAACTGGTTCCCAACACCTAGGATGCAAAATCGGTTGAAAATTGGGTTTTACGGATCAGATTGTGGTTAACATATTTAAAAGTAACATCAACTGTAGGCTATAACCCACAATGCATTCATTGAATCAGTAGTGTCAGGTGACTGTAGTGGGTTTCTCCAATCTTGCATATGTGGAATTGTTGTTTCTCACGACTCTAGCTAAACTGCGAGTGAAGTAACATTCTTTCTCAAAACCATAATCGAGGGGAGGGGAAATATAACCATCAATTTTATCAATGTGAGGTAAATCTTGCTAGCTTCTAATGTACACGTCTTTTTTAGCTACCCACATTCCATGGAAGCCAAAAGGCTGATTTCATCACCATTTAAGTTTTAAGTAGCTCCTTGACAATCATATGACATTTAGAAATATAATGACATCATGAGTTCATGAAATTGAGATACTACGGTGTACTATGCAGCATCTTGCATATTGTGCAGTTGATTCTTGAATCAATGTGAAATAATAGGGGTAAAATTTTATGGCTTGAGACAACTCAGCTGGCGTCTGATGGGTTTAATAGGTACAGAGGGAAGCTTTACATTATGGTATCCAACAAGGAAACGTACGTCACCAGCAACTAAAGACATTCTTAATTTTCTCCACAGGCTTTAACTTTTGTTATCAATGACTTTACACAGCCGTCCACCTTTTTCAACAATGGAAAAAAAGATGAAGAGCATAATGCCTATAGAATCTGGAACCTTCCCTACAAAACTTTTGTGCTGTATGGCTGCATCTGTCTAAACATTACATCCAAAACATCATGTTTTTTCACTGATCTCTAACATTTGCAGTAATGAAATGATACTCCAAAATGGTAGTATTTAGTTCTAATTGTGTGATCTGCTTTTGATCTAGCTACTGATCTCTGCCCTATCGAATATCATCGATGACTGCTTTGTTAAAAAAAAAAAACCATTGCTTGCACTGCTGTTTAGGGAATCCTGATTTACTGTCATTGAACTTTTTATTCATAAAAAATGAAAATTATGATACAAACCTGACGGCATGACCTGTCATGAATTAAATAAATGGACATTTGCAATTGTTTAAGGACAATGATTACCAGGATGGGCTACACTTGAGGCCCCTCTTGTTAGTGTTTAATGTGTATAAATCCCACCTCTATCATCACTTGAATCCTCTCCCTTTCTTCCCCCTTTGTCTCCCTTCTACATTTGCAATAATTTCTTTGCTTCTCTGTACTTTCTCATCCCCCCCCTTCCATTCTGTCTTCAGGCAATCCATGTTTCCTGTCCATGTGGAAGGGTTTACTGCAAGATTTCAGGACTGATGATCATGTCTGTTATCCTCAGTGAAGTTCTCCTGTCAGGTTTTACAGTTAACTCATCTCTTCGCCGTGGCTCCCACCTTGTTCAATCCTTCTCAGTTGTCTTCCTTTACTGGTTCTATGTTTTCTCATGAACCAAAAATATTAAGCTCTTATCAATTTTAAACCCCTAATAATATAGTACAATTTTTACCACTTACCTATTAGCCTTATTAGTTTTCTGTCATAATAACTCATAAGCCAAATAAAAAATTTGTACATTTTTTTTGTACTCATACATACACACAAAACATGGGTTCTCCCAGTGGTGCTTCTACAGGGTCGAGCTCCGTTCAGTCGGAGGGAAACCCGGACGACACGAGGAAACGGAAACGGATGCTGTCGAACCGCGAATCAGCACGACGGTCCAGGATGAGGAAGCAGAAGCACCTGGATGAATTAATGAGTCAGGTGACTAACCTGAGGGCTGAGAACAGTCAGGTCCTGACCAATATAGGTGTTGTGAGTCAGATGTTTGTGAATGTTGAATCGGAGAATTTTGTTCTCAGGGCTCAGATGTCCGAATTGAGCCACCGGCTGGTGGCTCTCCACGACATCATCGAATGCCTGTGCTCAAACGATGTGATGATCAGTCCAAGTCCAAAAGCCTTTGAGAATGCTGCTGTGAACTTTGGTGATCAGGTTGATGATGAGATATTGGGTTGGTTTTATGAGTGATTGGGAATACTGATGGATCAGATCCTGCAGTGCAAGTCTTGGTTTGGGATTGGATTAGGTTTCCTAATTGTGTTTTTTTTTTTTTTTGAATAATTACAAGTCCTGAAATGATGAGTGTGGATCAAATTCTTGGATGGTGTCATTCATTTCAAGAAATGTAAAATTAGATTTGAGAGATGTAATATGTATATGGACCATATGGTCATTGTATGAATATGAGGAATTTTCGCAGCAGACAATAGTGTGCCCAATTTGACATTCACTGCAAAATAAAAATATACGCTATGGACTTGTTTGGGAGTTAGGAGTTAATCGATAATAAATTCTTTTTTTTGGCTGAACAACCTATATATGTCGGAAACAGATGGTGGGATCATGTTACGCAAATACAAAGGGGCTAATGGAAGGGATAGGGGGCGAATAAGTCAATATACTTGACCATTTGGTCGAGTACTTATCTCAAAACAATTTTCACTAACAATTTGCTATCTAATATATTTAGAAAGTTAGTATATTTATTAATAAACACCAAAAAACAAAGTTACCAGCTAATTAATAAACATCAAGTTTCCTTTAATTAAATAAAATGAAAAGAAAAAAATTAGGCGAAACCTAACAAACATGACAGAGAAAAATGAAAAGAAAAATCAAGGGTGAAGAGCTATATTTTATTACCTCCGTAATGTTTATTCCGGACTCACTTTTCACGCAATCCAATGTACATTTTAAACTATTAATAACTCAAGTTCGGTACAAGTAAAAATTCTAAAAGTCTGATATTGAAAAACTATAAGACGAGACGAATCTAACAAGATCAAACTTGGTTATATTTTAACTTATATAACTATGATAAAACTTTAAGTAAAATTATGTGTGTAAATAGTAAGACATTATCAAATGTAAACAACATTTGAATATGGAGGAAGTATTTATTTATAAGATAAGAAGATAAAAAAAATATATAAAAATTCAATAACCATTTGATAAGAAAAACAAAAAAGAATGGATCTTCTTTTCTATTAAAATAAATAATAATAATAATAAATCACATACCATAGAATGGGTATCCTATAGAGAGGTCAGCCATGCATGCAAATATTCTTTTATCTGATTCAATTACCCACACATATGTATATATTAATCAATAATGATTCTACAAATTGAATAATAATGATGTAGTTTGGGCCAATATATAATACTCCAAGTTGTGTATTAAAGTACTTATATATGTAGATGAAGTAATAATTAATACTAGAAGTTTGGCTTATTAATTCATGCCAAGTGCAGCAATAACCATTCAATCCGGTTTCTGTAATGGCAAAATAATTGCCAGCAGGTGCAGACAGCGCTAAAAATGATGTGTAGCCCTTTGTAAAGTGATGTATGAGCCTTATAAAGTGATGTATAGATGGTAGTTTGTTTTTTTTATTAGTTTTTAATTCATAACCTCCATCCATCACTTTTTTATACTCACACATCATTTCATATACACATACCCATCACTTTTGAATGTGTCAGCACCTACAGGCCGCCAGCACCCAAACGATTTCCATAACCATTGGCTTCCGGGACTTCTGAAAAATATTGAGGGCTTATCCAGGGAATTTCAAGTATGGAGGTTTGTGCATATTCTCCGATAAGGTAATGCCGTGAAGAATTAGTTGGGCGTAAATGATTAATTATTTTTTACGACTTGGACGTTTCCTCTTAACTCTGTAAAGCATTTTCTTACGACATGCTGCGAGCATTTGGTTCACTAGATATTAGCATGTTTCTGTTGCTTGCTTTATGATTTTTTTTCTTAATCTATCTGGGTTGTTCATCCAAAAAAAAGTTAATTAGTGTGTATAAGTTTCCATGGGCGGTGTTTAATTAGTGCAAACAAAGGAGACAATCACTCAACCTATTCAATTAGTAATAAACAAAAAAGGAGGTTGAAGGCTTACTAAACTATAGTATATATATAGTTTCCATCCGTCCCATATGGACATTTTACGCTGTTCATATGCATGTTTGATCTAAATTTTTTATACTGTTATATAGAAAAAAATATACTCTATATTAAAGTGGGATCTTCTTGGATTCGTCTTTTCACATAATTTTAGAATATATATTTTTTATAATTTTTACTTCTGTACATTTTAGGATATTAATTGTTAAATAAATTTATTTGATTGTGTGTCCAAAATTTTTTGGACATTTCACATGAGAGTATATCTTATGTGTATATAAAAAAAAAAAGTTGTGACCAAACAAAACTTGTCGTTGTTAGCCACTAAAATAGCGAATGAACGACTTAAATATTGGAATGTTAACTTTTTTTTCCCTCATTTCTTTATTTTTATTTTAAGGTGTCATCATGTTGGAAAAAGACTTTGCACAATTTCGTTTTCTTTTCTTTTTTTTTTTTCAGTGATTACATGATATTGGTAATATAAGGGCAGCATTGGCGCCTCATTGTGATGAAAGACCAAGAGAGGGGCCAATGGTGTGTGACATCAAGAATTTTAATTATTATTATTATTATAATTTGTATTTTCATAGCTGACAAAAACCCGTAACCCCATCATTTTATTTTCTTTATTTTATTGCAATTATGCAATTCTCTAATCACTTTTGCTCTGACCCATACCTTCATTATTCTATCTCAATAATTGTACTATAATAATACCAATTTTGTGTGTTTTGTAATGAGGAGTGAGGACTGTGAAGTACTACTTCCTTTTATTAGGGATTCCATACAATAATTTAAATATCATATAATTAAACAAACCCCGCAGCACCCCCCCCCCCCCCCCCCCCCCCCTTTATTTTTGTATGCAATGCACCCTTTGGAGTTTGGACTGATACGAAGACCATTGAATGATTTTATATTATAAATATATCCCGATTTTTATTAATTAAATTTAAATCTAATTTATGAACAGGTTATTTATGGAAATGAATAATATTGTTTTAAACTTAATTATTTGGCCATTTGCCCAAATTCCTTGGTATTTTTTCTCATAACTCCTAATGAAGTAATCTTCTTGTCTATTAAAAATTGCTTCTTTATCTTCTCGACGAATCAATTAAAGTTGTTGAGAATTCTTTACCACTTGTCCCTTCCCACCAAATTTCATTCGTAGGGACTTGGCATGTAGCTGATGTGTGGTTCCCTTGCTCTATGTCACGGGCGCACCAATCCGATCTGTCAACAAAACCAATTGTACGGTTGCTTATCCGAAAACGACAACCACCTCACGAATCACAAGTGTTAACCGTAAAAAACTTGAAGAATGAAGAAAGATCAAGAACTGAATTGAAGGAACGAGAAAGATTACAGAATTGAATTGAATGAAATTACAATGCTGGAAGTAAAGAAAGCTGTAAACAATGGAATTAAAGAAAGCGATAAATGAATCTAAAGAAAGCAATAAAATTGCAGAAAGCGATAAAAAGTAAACTGAAAGCTAAAAAGAAAATAATGAATCTCGATTTGAGAGTGTTTTGGATGTCCCTCATGTAGTTAATAGAACTTGTATTTATAGGAGGGGGAGTCCTCAACCGTTCCATGTCATGCTTCTGCTTCAACCACCTCTATGTGTCCACTCTTGATTCATCCTTTAGCAACCGCCTTATGCTGCAAAGGCCTCAACTGTTTTCTTTGACTGCATAAGCCTTTGGAGAACCGCCTCATGCTGTGGTGCCCAAGAACCATGGCATGCTTAATATTCTTGAGCATCTTGATGGACTGGGCTGAACGGGGCCAATTATGTTGGCTTCAATTTATTTTGGTGTTAAAAACAAGCTAGCTTCGGATGGGACGTCACACTCCCTTTCCGCAGAAGGCTTTAGAGGGTTCACCGAAGACTAGCACATACAATCACACCGACACATCCCGAAGGAATTAACGAGAGGCAACATGCGTAGGAAAAAAGTCATTGTATTAATCGTTGATATTAGATTACACAATAACAAGCCAACCGGATGAGAGAGCCTACGCTGAGTACAGAATGACTATCGAATACCACTACTCCCCTATAATAGCTCTGGAGAAATTATCCTAAGTTACATGCTGGATACTAGGAAATTGTACAATCACACCGGGGACAGAGAGGCGCAGAGCAGCTCCCTGTCCCTAGGTGGCCAAAAGTTACAACAAAAGTACAAGCAATAAGTAACAAGTAGCAAAAGGTGCCCTACCGCACAGCGCGTATGGCCCCGCTACTGCGCGGCCTTCAACATTCTCCCCCACCTGAATTGGCGTCGACCCCGGTGCCCCGAGATGCCTAATATTCAGCGATGAAGGCCTTCAAGTTCTCCTTGGCACGCTCCCAAGTGTTGTCTTCTTCTGTGTATCCTTCCCATTTGACCAAGTACTCAATAATCTGTCGCTTCTTTGTTGGAGCTACACGATGATCAATGATGGCTTCGGGCACTTTCGTCTTCATCTTCCCAAAAGTCACGTCTGGTCATTGAGAGCGGCAGCATCTCACATCCTCTTTTGTTCCATGATAAGGTTTCAAACAACTCACATGGAAAACATTTTGTTGTTTCCACCATGTTGGTAGTTCTAGCTTGTATGCCACTTTACCAATCCCCTTTCTTATTCTGCAGGGACCAATATATTTTGGTAAGAAGCGGGGGTCTCGCCCACGCACGCACTTTTTTAAGGTTGGATCGGGGACTTTCACCATCACCAAGTCCCCTTCCTGGAACTCCACAAATCAATGATTCTGATATGCCTGTTTCTTCATCCTTTTCTGCGCCTTTTCAAGATATCCACGAGCAATGTCTATATTCTGGGACCACTCCAACGAGAACCGCTTTGCCGGGGTAATATTTCCACTAGGAGCAGAATCAATAGTATGCGGGAGAAGCGGTTGCTGCCATGTGACAATCTCGAAAGCACTTCGATGCGTAGACGAACTCCTCTGCGAGTTGAAACACGGTTGAGCAGCATCCAACAACTTTGCCCAATTCTTTTGATTTTCGTTCACAAAGTGTTGCAAATATTCTTCCAGCATAGCATTGAAGCGTTTTGTCTGTCCATCAGACTGAGGGTGGTAACTTGAACTCATGCTTAACGAGGATCCCATAAGCTTAAACAATTCAGTCCAGAAAAGACTCGTGAACCGAGCATCCCGATCACTCACTATATCTTTGGGCAGACCCCAGTACTTCACAATATGTGAAAAGAATAGGCGTGTCGTTCCTTCAGCCTAATGCATTTTGGGGCCGGAATGAAGGTCGCATATTTTGAGAACAGATCTACAATCACGATGATGCTACCCAGATCTCCTACTTTCGGAAACCCAGAAATGTAGTCCATCGAGACACTCTCCCACGGTGTAATACCCCGGAGAATGGCTTAAAAATACCTTTCTTTCTTGGTAACCATCCTATAAGAACTCCAAAGTTAAGCGTGCTTGCCTTGGGGTAATTCTAGGATGGGTGACCTCCTTGGAAGTCTTCCAGGGTGTGCATGAGTGAGGCTGAAGTGCACCGGAAATAGCTCATATTGGTTTGTGGGGACAGCCTTCAGTCCAGAGCTGGAAACATCTAGAGTAACACCATGTCTTTCCGCTGCGCCAAAAATGGAGGTGTTACAGATGGTATCAGAGCCAGACCGCGACCGCGTATTGTGTTATTCAGGCACCTAGCGGGGTAAAAGACCCACGGGATGTGGATGGTTGAGGCATTTACGAGATGTGGATGGCCAAGCGCAACCAGGACATTGCGATCTTAAGGGGGGAGGAATGTAATACCCTGGAGAATGGCTTAAATGAAGTGAAATAAGCTACTCATACCAACAAGGTACCTTTATTTCTTGGTAACCATCCTATAATAACTCCAACCTTGGCATAATTCTAGGATGGGTGACCTCCTGGGAAGTCTCACAGGGTGTGCGTGTGTGAGGCCAAAGCGCATCGGAAATAGCTCATGTTGGTTTGTGGGGACAGCCTTCACTCCGGAACCGGCAATATCTAGAGTAACACCCTGTCTTTTTGCTGCGCCGAAAATGGGGGTGTTACGCACGGTCTCATTGGGATGATTAGTGGTTGTAGCAGCCCCTTGTTCTTTAGATGGTCGGCCTTGTCCTGCTGGCAGATAAGGCAAGAACGAACATAGGCTTCAACATCTGTCGCCATATGAGGCCAGTAATATGCACGTTGTATCAAGGCCAACGTTCTCTCCCCTCCAGGGTGTCCAGCCCACAACGTATCATGACATTCCGCAATTAGCAATTTACGGAGATCCCCACCCTTGGGTATGTATGCACACCTTCCCTTAGTCCACAACATACCATCCTGCACCCAGAACCGCCTTGTCCTCCCTTGTCCAGCTAGATCCATCAGTTGTTGTGCCACTGGGTCCTGGGGTAGAAAGGATCTTCTCCTTTATATCAGTACTCACCTTGCTCGAGAAAAGGGATGCCACCACCTCGACTTCTTCGCTTTTTCTGCTAAGGGCATCTGCCACATGGTTGCTGTAACTTGCACGGAACTCTAGCTCTAGATGGAACTCGGCTAGTAGTTCCTACCATCTGGCCTGTCGGCCCATCAACTTCTTCTAGGTCAAGAAATGGCTCACCGCCCTATTAACAGTCTTGACGTGGAATGGAGCCCCCAAGAGGTAGTGCCTCCATAGTCTCAAACAGTGCACAACTGCTAAGAGCTCTTTTTCATAGGCTGCGCAACGTTTCTCCACCTCCTTTAACTTCCGGCTTTCATATGCGACCGAATGCCCATTCTGCAGCAGGACCCCACCAATAGCATAGTCTGAGGCATATCCACTTCAAAGGGTTTTGACATGTCTGACAGTGCTAACACTGGGGCAGTAGACATGGCCTTCTTTAGCTCTTCAAACGCTTCTTGGCACCTTGGTGCCCATACCCATTTCTGCAATTTCTTCGTGAGATCAGTTAGGGGCTTCGCAATCGCAGAGTACCCCCTCACAAACTTCCGGTAATAATTAGCAAGCCCTAAGAATGATCGTATCTCGTGGACATTCTTTGGCGGTTGCCATTCCTCGATCGCTTTCACCTTCATTGGATCCATTTCAATTTTGACATGTTCGATCATGTGACCCAAGAAGCTAATAGTCCCCTGATCGAATGAACATTTAGAAGCTTTGGCGTACAACTCGTGCTCCCGTAGTCGAGTCAATACCTTTCTTAAATGCTCCAGGTGTTCGTTCAGTGACTCGCTATACACCACGATATCATCCAAGTACTGAACCACGAACTCGTCCAGGAAATCTTGCAATACCTGGTTCATCAAGGTACAAAAGGTAGCGGGAGCATTCGTCAAGCCAAAACACATGACTAGGAAATCGTATGGCCGTACCTTGTGACCATCGTCGTCTTTGACTCATCCCCTTTTCTAATCTTGACCTGCCAATATCCAG
The DNA here is from genome assembly GCA_030278955.1 of Hygrophila difformis. Taxonomy (NCBI): domain Eukaryota; kingdom Viridiplantae; phylum Streptophyta; class Magnoliopsida; order Lamiales; family Acanthaceae; genus Hygrophila; species Hygrophila difformis. The sequence continues at coordinate 8,024,663 of JAOANR010000011.1, forward strand.
AGCGTAAGTCAATCTTGGAAAAGTACTTAGCCCGGCTCAACCGATCGAAACAATCAGCTACCAATGGGATCGGATATTTATTTTTGACTGTGATCTTATTCAATGCCCTATAGTCACAGCACATTTTTATCGACCCGTTCGCCTTCTTTTGGAATAAGACAAGCGCTCCAAAAGGGGACTTCGCCGGTCGGATGATTCTGTTATCCAGCATATCCTTCAGTTGTGTTCTCAGCTCCACTAATTCAGGTTGGCTCATCCAATATGGTGCCCTAGCCGGTGGTTTCAAGCCAGGTAATAACTCAATTTCATGTTCCACCTCGCGCCGACGTGGCAGCTTGCGTGGCAACTGATCAGGCATAATATCCTCAAATTCCAATAGGAGCTTCTTTACTGCCGCTGGGATTGGTCCCGATTGCTCCATCTCCTTGAATCGAAGGGCGCATAAGAATGAGGGATCGTTGCGCTTACGCCCCTTCTTGAATTGTATCGCCGATAAAATTCGATCTTCAGTTTCACTTGCCACCGTGGGTATCACACAAGGTTTGTTCCCCATTAGAATCAAGGAATCCACGTGGGGAAGTACTGCCGCATTAGTCTTCCGTAAGAAATCCAGACCCAAGATCAGGGGGAAATCATCCATTTTAATCATTGATAGGTTGATTTTTCCCTCGAATTTGTCCACTTTCAGGCACACCTCCTTCACCACGCCGACAATCTTCTGTGCGGCAGAATTAACGGCTTTGACACGGTGTTGTGACCATTAAGATATTGGGCCGGGTAAAGAGATCCGGGCCAAGTAATTGGGCCAAAAAGGGGAAAGGAAGTAATGGGAGAGCAAGAAGAGAAGTATCGAGAAAGGCCTGAGCTTCAGGGCTGAATCGATCGGCCAGGGACAGGCAAAAGGGGAAACATCCCGAATCGGCTCAAAGACAGTCGGGGAGCGGTTATTGAGCTCCAGCTATAAATAGGGGATGACGAGCACATAATCAAGAGAGACCAATCCAACCCAAAATTCTCTTTATGTCAAATTTCTTCATTTTATCTTTTACTGCTTTCTTTACAGCTTTCCTTTACAAGCTTTCCTAGATCTTAGCTTAGTTGTAGCGGTTACTCAATCCAAATTCGTCGTTGTTTCTTAACAACCGGTAGTTTGGTAGCTTCTTCCCGGATAATCACCTGTTGTTTCTCAACAACTGGTAGATTTCCCATTGTATCCAGCTTTGTCATTTGAATATATTGAAATTTATTCAAGTTTGGGCGCATTATTAATTTTTCGGACCCGTAATCGGTTTGATCCTTTTCCGATAACCTCCCTTGAGGAGAAAAAGGTCCTTGGCTCACCGGTAGCCAAACAGTGGCACGCCCAGTGGGACACACATTCACAATGACAATTGATCCACACGCAACTCCGGCGATTAACACGGCGGCGAGAACCGACTTGCCGCCGATTCATGAGGAGCCCACAGCGAATCCAGGCGATTATACTCCAGTATTTGCAGGACCTGCGGATTTGAACGCTCAAGAGTTTCCGCACGATGATCTAACCCCGCGTTTTCGCGATCATATTCAATTCATGGTTGAAGCGGCAATTACTAACTCTATGCGGCAGATTGAGGGAAATATACTGGCAGCAATGCCAGCCATGTTTAGAGCTGAACTCGCCAGGAATATGTATCCATATGGAGTTCAGAATGCACAGGCAGTGCAAAATCCAGCTCCGATGGTTCCAAATCAACCGCCTGCCCCTCATCATCAACAGCAGGCCTATCAGCCGCTAGGAGGGCAGGGACCACGGCCTTTCATCCCGCCTCAACCGAGGTATGAGCAGCAGCAGTATCAGCCACCTCAGCTAGTAGCGCAGCCGCCTGCTCCAGTGGTACAACAACAGTATCCACCACTGCAGCAGAATCAGCCGCAATTGGTTGATAGAGAGCTCATAGCAAAGATCATTTGTACTCAATTTGGAAACCTAATCGGTCAGGAGAATCGACCGATGTACAGGAAACCTTATCTTGATTACATAGAAGAGCAATATCCGTTGCCTAGAGGAGTTAAGGTTCCTGATTTCGATACGTTTTCAGGAGAAGTCGGCCGATCGATGATTGAACATATCGGCCGATTCACAGCTCAGTGCACTAGAATGCACAGAATGATTTCCATAAGTCGATTTTGTTTAGTTTGTCACTCACTGGTCCAGCGTTTGAATGGTATATTAACTTACCACCAGGATCAGTTAATACTTGGGCAGAAATGGAACGGTTATTTCATGACCGATTCTATAATAATAGTCCTGAGGTGTCAGTGGTAGACCTAACCTCTACCAAGCAGAAAGCAGGAGAAACGGTTAATGAATTTTTGGAGAGGTTCCGTGCCATCAAAGCTCAAATGAAGACGATGTTGCCAGAGCATGAATATATTCAGATTTTGAAGTAAAATTTGAAATTTGCTATCAAGGATAGATTAATGGTAACAAGACCAAGGACTGTGGCCGAGTTAATGGCTGAAGCAATAAGAGTGGAAACTTACTTGGCAGAACAAGCGGCTTTTAAGTGAAGCCGAAGCCAAGGAGGAAGAACTCAACCTATCCAATTGGCTGCATCCTTTGTAGAGTCCGTGGACAGGTGTGAGGTCGGAGAAGAATTTAATATGGATGATGTCCCCGCCTTAGCCGAAGTTGCAAGCGCTGAGTTGGTAATAAAGAAGCCTATGACTTGTCCAGCTCTTCGGCCAGTAAGAGGAAAGGAAAAGGAAGGTGAAGTTAGAGATGAATCTCAAAGATTTTATACTTTTGATCTTTCTCAGATGGACGAAATCTTTGATTATTGCTTGAAGAATGGACTTTTTGAGTTTAAGGGAAATCATCTGCAGCCGACAAAGGAACATGTGGGGACTGGGTGGGGTAGATTTTATGCATCTGCCACTCATACCACTGCGGTTTGCGAACATTTCCAGAAGATGGTCCAAAAGCATATCGATGATGGGAAACGAAAATTCCCGGACAGATTGATGGCTATTGATAAGAACCTGTTCCCAGTTGCCAATATGGTGATGGTACATCCTGATCAAAAGAAGTCAGTTCATGATCGGTTAGGGGATCAGCCATCAACCAGTAAAGGGTCTGTACTCGATCGGCTGGGAGAACATCCATCGGGTCAGAAGAAGACGGGAGTGTGGAGATGATTGGGTTCACCCCAGAAGGAGAAAGAGAAGGTATCAGATGTTTTCGACCGACTGGGTGATTATGAAGTCAAAGAATGGATCAAACAGTCGGACGAAGGAAAAAAGTTCGAGTTAAAAGAAGAGAAAGAAAAGCCGAATTTGAAAATAATCACTAATGGTTGGGATTCGAAGATGAAGCTAACATCGGATAAAAAGAATGGGAAAACTGTAATACAAATTATAGTCCCTGAGGAAGCTGTATCTCCGGCAATGAAGAGGTTCAGAAGACCACCAGCTAATACTCAGGTGGGTCAATGGGTTCAAAACTTTCCAAAGCGAGGGCACTTTGGCCGGGGCCGTTTTGAAACTCCGACTTGGCATGTGAATGATACGATTACCCCAAAAGGGAAAGGATCATATCGCACGTTCAAGAGGAGAATGCAATGGTTGAAAACGGCCGTAGCACATGAAGAAGAATATGAAATGATGCACATGGAGGAAGACTTCCCAAATGATGATTCTTTTTATGAGGGAAGAATTTTAAGCAAGATATTTTCGGCTCGTCTCAAGTCAGCCGAAAGTAGGAAGCAAGGAATGTATAAGTTGAAGAACAATGAAGATCGGCTGAAAAACAAAGCAGAATTTTGGCCAAAAAAAAGAGCTTCAGGCTGATAATGACTTAGGAGAAATTGAAGAAGAATGGAAGCCTAGACCAGTTCAAACAAGGGAAACGTCCATTGTCCCAAATAATGAAACTCTTTCAATCGGGAAATTCAAGTTCGACTTTGGATCTAGCGCCAACATGGTAGGCATGACCACAACAAGCAATGAAGAGTATTGGTCCGATACTGAACTAGCTGTGGTATTTTGTCAGAAAGAAGGAGAAGACTTCAGCGAAGAAGAGCCTGTAGTGGACTTCTGTTTCGCCAAGATGGAAGCGCTTCGGCCAGAGGCCGAAGTTGAAAAGAATTTTGAAGAAGGATATAAGGCCTTCATCCCAGATGCACAGCCAAGTACCATTTTACCGCCCACTACAAAGATGTCTCAACATGTGAGCCTTTGTATGTTAAGGGTTGGGTGAATGGGAGGCCATTGAGAAGAATGTTTGTGGATGGAGGAGTAACTGTGAATATCATGCCGTTATCTACTTTGGCTAAAATCGACTGAACTAGAGAAGATTTGCTGCCTAGAAGAATGAAGGTGTTGAGCTCTGTGGGAGCCCAGACGACGGCTGAAGGATGTATTCTGGTAGACGTGACAGTCGGAACAATTTCGATTCTGACAATGTTCTTTGAAGTAGATGTTGAGGTCCCGTATGCGGCTTTATTAGGCCGATGCTCGATTCATACGGCAAGATGTTTGTCATCAACCCTTCATCAAAAGATATGGTTTTGGAAGAACGATGGCATGGTGGAAGAGGTTGATGGGGATCAGCCTCCATTTCCAATCAGCTCAGCCGGACGGATTGATGCTGTTGTATGAGGAACCCATACGACCATTCCTGGCGATGGTAGGGGATCGATACCTAGAGGTTGTTGAATGTGATTGGATGGATTTGGGATTCGAAGTAAGATACCAGGCCGATCCACGGCCAGCTTTAGAAGAAGATAAATGATGGAACTAAGCAGCAAAGAAATAACCGAGTTCGAGTCGGCCGAACTCGGACCTATGGACGAAAAAGCAAGATAGAGTGAACTCATGGACGCAATTCCAAAGCGGACACCGGACATCAAAGCACAAGATCCTTTGAAAACGATCAATGTTGGCACAGACGAACATCTAAGAGAGATTCCAATTAGGGTGAACCTGGATCAACATATGATCAGCCAATTCAAGGAGGTCTTAGTTGAGTTCAAAGATTGTTTTGTTTGGGATTACACATGTCTGGCTTAGAAATATCGATTGTAGAGCACATGCTACCTATTAAAAAGGGGTTCAGGCCGCATAAACAGCCGGCCAGGAGGGCAGCGCCCGAAATCGTCCCGAAGATTAAGGAAGAGATAGAGAAATTGTTAGCGGCCGAATTTGTTAGGCCAGCTAAATATGTAGAATGACTATCGAATATTGTACCTGTAATAAAAAAGAATGGGAAGTTGAGAGTTTGTATTGATTTCCGAAATCTCAATATAGCAACTCCCAAAGATGAATATATGATGCCCATTGTTGATTTGTTAATTGATTCGGCCGCAAAGCAAGGAATGTTATCTTTTATGGATGGTTATTCTGGTTATAACCAAATCTTTATTGCCGAAGAAGATATACACAAGACTGCATTTAGATGCCCTGGTGTTATTGGGATTTATGAATGGGTAGTTATGCTATTTGGTTTGAAGAATGCTGGGTCTACGTATCAGAGGGCCATGAATTATGTTTTTCATGATCTAATAGGAGACTGTGTGGAAGTCTATATTGATGATGTCATGGTCAGATCCAAAGATGTGGAGAGTCATTTGGCTGATTTAAGAAGAGTGTTTGCAAGAATGAGGTTGCACGGAGTCAAGATGAACCCAACCAAGTGTGTTTTTTTAGTACAAGCGGGGAATTTCCTGGGTTCTTGGTGCATAACAAGGGTATAGAGGTAGATGCAAACAAAACCAATGTTATCCAGGAAGCCAGACCACCTCATGATAGGAAGGGTCTGTAGAAATTCTTAGGTCAGATTGGTTTTCTAAGAAGATTCTTGGCTAATGCGGCCGGGAAAGGAAAACCATTAACCGATCTGTTGAGGTTAAAGAAGGAAGAAGAATTCAAATGGGGAGATGACCAACAGAGAGCCTTTGAGGAAATAAAACATGCTCTAATCAGTCCACTCGTGTTGGTTCCTCCTGTCCTCGGCCGATGATAATGGCCAGAAATGTCCATTATTTTTAATCCATTTCCGTGTCTTAAACGGGCATTTGATCGCATTCCGCTCTTATATTAAATAAGAAAGCAGTTGAATTGGACTGATTTATGCATATTTGTAAAAATATTAAGCTGGTATGAAAAACACAAAAACATGTAATTTTATTACATTATGTGTTAGAAAAATCCAAAAACATGAGAAAAAAAAAGAAAAGAAAAAGGAATGAAAAATATGGGCAAAAGAATAAAACATCCCACAAAAATATAAAAATATGGGAAAAGAAGAAAAAGCCCACAAAAAGCAATTTTCGGCCCATCAGGCCCAGTGTGTCGCAAGCCTAGACTCCATGTCGTTAAGATAGTCACGCGACATGGAGCAGTCTTGCGACATGAGAAGGATGAACAGGAAAACCTATGTCCGGAACATCCCTGTCGCGAGACACATCCCATGTCGTGAAACATGGTCTTGCGACATGGAGTGTCTCGCGACACAGAAGCCAGATTGAAGAAAAGCCAAGTCCAGAGACCCGTGTCACTAGACCCCTGTAGTGAGACATAGTCTAGCGACATGGCGTGAGTCTCGCGACAGGAGACCCAATGAAGGAGAATTGAAGATTGAAGACCCCATGTCGCTAGACCCATTTAGTGAAACATGGTCATGCGACATGGTCCGGAGTCTCACGACAGGGCGTGGAGTCTTGCGACATGCAGCTGAGTCTCGCGACATGAAGACATGGCGGTGATGTGTGTGAGTCTTACGACACGTGTAGGCCTCAGATTCAAGCCCATGGGCCTAGGGTTTCACTTCTATAAATATGAGGTGATCCCAAGGTGCAAGTTAGTTAGACATTCCTTATTCTTGAAGACAGCATTGAGAGCAGTTCTTAGGTAGTTAGTTTAGAGTAGTTTTATTTTTATGTATTATTTAATTTCTGCCCTAATTTAGTTTAGCTTGACTTACTTTCATGTTTGTTTTCCTTTCCAGTAGCTAGGTAGCCATCTTAATACCTTGTTTTTCCTTTTCTAAACTCTTGATTTAGGGTTTCAAACACCCAAATGATGGGTATTATCAAACCCATTTAAAAAATGGGAAGTTAATCCGAAAATGTATCCCAAAAATATGAAATGGGTGTTCTAAACCCATGGATATTACTGCTTTTCTTTATTTTGATCCTATGATCATTTTGTTTCTTATTTTGCATTCTGTTTTGTTATTTTATTCGGATAATGTTCATGCTATGTGTGTGTTGAAACCATAGATTAGGAGTATGCTTTATTTAAATATGGCTTTTAGTTAGATTTATTTATTCGAGCATGTTCTAGGCCAGATTCATATTTTTATGCTTTGTTCTTGTTTAGAAATAGCTTTCGATCTGAAATAGGGTAGGAATCACGCACAATGTATGCTACTGTTCCTTTTTTTGACTTGTGCCCTGAACCACATCCATGTCGCTAACCGCCTCATGTCGCGAGACCACGTCTTGCGACATGAGGGTAGTCTTGCGATATGGGTGTCTCAAGACACTTGTCTTTAATTTTAAAACCCCAAGTCATGAAACTTCATGTCGTGAGACCACGTCTCACGACCCAATTCATGTTTAGCGACATGGGACCAAATCCCTTATTGTAAATTCTAAAAGGCTTGTGTCGTGAGACTTCCTGTCGTGAACCCAAGGTTCACGACACAATTCTAGTCTAATGACATGAAAAATATACCTTTGTAAATTCTCAAATATTCTGTGTCGCAAGACTCCCTGTCGTGAGACATCGTGAGACCATGTCTCACGACACAATTTTAGTCTTGCGACACGGGAGTCCAAATACTTTAATATTTTAAGAAAAGCCATGTCGCAAGACTTCCTGTCGTGAGACCATGTCTCACGACATAATTTCCAGTCTAGCGACATGGAACGATATACTTGGATAATTTTTGGAAAATCTCATGTCGCAAGACTCCTGTCGTGAGACCATGTCTCACGACACAATTTTAGTCTAGCGACATAAGACCTATGCCTTGCAAAAATTTCTAAAATTCACCTGTCGCGAGACTCATGTCGCAAGCCTAGGCTTGTGACATATTTATGGTCTCACGACAGGATCTCCATCTATTTTCACAATTCCAAAATTTCTAATTTCTAACCCCATGTCGCAAGACTCCTGTCGTGAGACCATGTCTCACGACACACTTTCCAGTCTAGCGACATGGATACCCTAATTTTCCAGAATTTAAATTTTCTAATCTCTGTCTTGCGACATGCATGTCACCCTCTTGCCAAAATTTTATGTTTCTCCATTCTCACCATTAATTAATTGAACCATTAAGTCTTTAATTTGAGATCAAGATTAGCAATAATCTAGATCAATGATTAACTTGATTAAAGGATCTTTGCTCAATTTCCATTAAAATAATTTTCTATAAACAAACCATTGATGCCTTAAGCAGATAATCCGGACTGTAATTAATTATGGTATGAAGAATTATTTAAAGCATTAATTATGGATTTAATTCCATATCCTTGCATGAGAAACCAATATCTCTCATGCAAGGCATTTTTCTTTCATTTTATTTTATTTTATTTTCGGTCTTTTCCGTGTTGTGTGAAACAGCTAGTAAGAAATATAACAGACTAATGTTCGCGGATATTCCCATACGGATAAATTAGCTCGGGGTCTGTATATTAATTTACTAGATGTTATTTTGCATGGTCCTGATAGTGGTCGGTGGAAGCCTTGGCGGTTCGTCCATCCGGGATTATAAAAGCTGCTCGGCTGACTCCTATCCGGATACAGTTTTCTTTTCTTTTTCTTAATTTCCAAACCCGAATTCTAATCTGTGATAGGATTCAGATGATATCTGTCAATATCATCTGATAAATATTACAGAAAAGAACCATGTGGGTTTTTATCCGAATTCACAGACAGTAGAGGCTCAACTGGTAGCGACACTGCCATTATAGGGTCTTCTGCTCTCTAAATTCATTTCATTCGAGTAATTGGGAAATTGGATAGCAGATGTTTGCACTCCACCTGATTATTCTGCCATCATATTTTGCCTCACGGCTACTTCACCTATGTATCTCGCATTCTGTCTAAACCCACCATTATATTTAGGGTTGATTAATTTTACACTTCATTATATCTGTACGCATGCTATTATCACGTAGATATTGTGGTCATAATATTTTGGGATCATTCCCTTGGACATAGGAATCTTGATTTAAAACAGATATTGCATACTAAATTTCCAACAAAAAAAATTCATTTATAAAATCTGGATCTAAGTATGAGATAAATTCCTCAGTTATGTCTAGTTCATATTCTGTCGAGGGTTGATTTTTGGGAAACTAGAAGCAGAGTCAGCGAGTAGGTGTCATCTAGACTGAAAGGGTCTGTGATCTTATTGAGAGTCTAGTACCTGTTTAGGGAATTATTTCAAATCTTTTATTTTCCAAAATTGTTGTGTGTAGGAAATCTAATATTAAATATTGCACTGAGATGGGGTCCACTTGGATTCAAATACGGTGTGATAGATAATACTAGAGGAACAACATTCGGGCCTTGGTTAGTTTCTGAGATAGGGTTGAGTTTTCTTTCAACTGTTGTCCTCTTCTGCCGAAGCCTATTTTTGAGTTCTGAGTGAGTGCATCCGGAACGAACTAATTTATTAGTTCGTTTCATTAGTTTGTATCTCATAACCACCCAGAAGGAAGTGAACACTGCAAGCGGCTCACCGAGATTCGGGAATTCTTGATCCACGTCCGGTCATCATGACTGGGGGCTCTCTTATACTACCAGGGTAACACTTTTAAAACCTCCGAGTGATAGGATTTTTAAATGCTTTCTTTGCCGCTTTCTTTTAATTGCTTTCTATAGAGGTCACTCGGATATATTGAGAGAGGTTCTAACTATTTCTAGCTTCGAGAGTTATGGGATAGTTCAGGCTTAATTAGAATCTTTGGATGTAACATGGGGGAACAATAGCAGTACTTGGCATTTCAACTAATGATTTATCAGGTGTTGCTTGTCCACCACAGATGAATAACATACCCTGGCCGGGCAGTTATAAGTCTGTGGTATCTTAGTATTTTTGGTCTTAAGAACATGTAAACTCATACTATAAGTACCTGTCTGTAAAAGGGAACATAGTAATGAGAGCATGAGAATTAGCTATCTGACAGGATTATCCCAAACAAAGATCTGTGCATAAAAATGGAAGTTTAATTATGTTTTATCTTAATCTTGTCTAATCTTTATTATTTTCCTCTTGTCCCTTCTGTCTACCGTTAAACATGCTTTCTAAGTAGCGTAGCATAGATTTATCGCTTTCATATATTAATCTTAATTGTTTTCCTAGATCCAGTTTTAACTGTTTTCTTAGCATAAATTTATCTGCTTTCTAGAACAGTTTTAATATGCTTTGTAGACTCATTTTTAATTGCTTTCATAGTCTAGTTTAAATTCAGTCAGTAGATGTTAGAATCAATTCTTAAACTAATTAGAGCAATACGAGTGAAAAATCTAGTAAAACAGTGTGGGACCTGCTTCTATCGCACATCCTCCAGTGAACGATCCGGTCTTACTATAAATTACTGCAATTTTTTACACCGTGCACTTTCGGGCCACAGTTTCTTAACACGAGTAATAAAAACGTGACAACCTAAATATATCCTTAATCCCAACACCATCTGCATAAATTGGTTTCATTAAATAAAACCTAATCCGGGATTTTTCATTATTATTATTTTCGAAAATACTCGTGTAGTGAGAAATTGTCAAAAGTTTCAGCCGACCATTGAAGTTATACATAGCAGCGGCCGAAGAGTCCATAGGAGCATTATTGGCCCAAAAAGATGAAGAAGGTAGAGACCGAGCGATCTACTATTTGAGCAGAATCCTTAAGGATGCAGAGCTTAGATATTCGCCGATTCATAAATTGTGCCTAAGTCTATATCATGCATGTCAAAAGCTGGAATATTGTATTCAGCCAAGACAAGTAGTGGTGGTGGCTTCGGTTGACATAGTTAAGATCATGATGAATGATCCAATCAGCAGCAAAAGAATGGCTAAGTGGGCCATGAAATTAAATGCATATGATTTGAAGTACCAACCACTAAAGGCTATGAAAGGATAAATTGCAGCCGATTTCCTGGCCGATCATCCAATTTCTCCAATACCAGAAGGTATCGAAGAGGAAGTTCGGCCGAAGGATAGAGACGAAATAGGAATAGTATACCTACATCCATGGACGATGATGTTCGACGGATCTAAAGCAGCCTCAGGTGTGGGAGCAAGGTTCACAGTACATTCACCGGAGGGCAAGGTTTACAAATATTATGTGCAATTGCCTATGTCCACTAACAATCAGGCGGAGTATAAGGCATTGATCTCGGGATTACGACAGCTAATAAAAGAGGGGGTCAAGGCAAGGCCATAGTAATCAAAGGAGATTCTCAGGTGGTTATTCAACAACTACTTCGGGATTTTTCTGTTAAAAGCTCACAGCTAATTGGGTTGTATGAAGAGGCAATTGATTTATTAGAAGAGTTTGATGAAGTGTACATTGAGTATATCTCGAGAAGAGAGAATGAATTGGCTAATGAATTAGCGCAACATGCGGCAAGGTATAGGATAATGCCGAAGGCGGGTAACGTTGAGATATGTTTGGTCGAAACCGAGAAGGCCGAATGGATTAAAGAAATAGCACGAATTTTAGAAGATCCAGCCGAAGCTAACCCAGCCGAAAAGCAGAAAGCGATGGATTACATAATAATAGGAGGATTACTCTTTAAGCGAGCTGTTGATGGAATATTACTCCGATGTGTAGGAGATGAAGACGCTAAAAGAGTGATGGGCGAAGTGCACGAAGGAATCAATGAAGTTGAGTATTATTCGGCTGGGATACTATTGGCCGAATATGGGAGCAGATTGTGAAAGATACGCTAGAGGATGTCGCGAATGCCAGAAGCATGGGCCGATCCAGAAGTTACCTGCCGAAGAGTTACATATTATGATTAAGCCATGGCCATTCCGAGGATGGGCTACGGATATTATTGGAAAAATTCACCCCTCTTCTTCAAAGAGACATGAGTATGTCTTGGTGGCCACAGATTATTTCACAAAGTGGGCCGAAGCACAAGCATACGTTAGTATTTCTCAAGAAGAGGTTATCGAATTTATTAAAAGACAATTGATTTACAGATTTGGAATTCCACAAATGATTTTAACGGACAGAGGAACAGTGTTCGTGGGAGATAAAGTTAAGGTCTTTGCTGATGAATATGGAATGAAGATTGTACACTCATCCCCATATTATCCACAAGGAAATGGGCAAGCATAGGCCACAAACAAACATTTGATAGGAATTATTAAGAAGATGATTGAAGATCAACCGAGGAACTGGCATGAAAAGTTGCCTGAAGCATTATGGACCTATCGGAACACTAAGACTTCCGCCACTGGGTTTACACCATTTCGGCTGACCTATGGGATGGACGCGGTGTTTCCGTCCTAAATAATAGTTCCGACTTTGAGGACAAGCCAGGCAGATCAAGTTTCAGCCGAACAATACGATCAGACAATGAAAGACGAATTATTGGATATTAATTCCGATCGAGTTGAAGCATTTAAGAATCTACAGAAAAATAAAGATGTTGTGGCCGATTGGTATAATAAGAGAATCCAAGTTAAACGCTTTGAAGTCGGCGATTTAGTTTGGAAATTTACATGGCCACCCAATTCGGAGGGGCCGTTTATTGTTCAGACGAAATTGCCAAATGGAGCATACATGTTGACGGACGGAAATGGAGAGCAAATGACAAATCCAGTTAATGCTAGATACATGAAGAAATATTATGCTTCAGTTTGGGAACAAACAAGAAAAATCAACATTTTATTCCAAGGACGAACATTACAAAGAGAAAGCTACTTCTGTCGAAAGCGGCGTGGGTAGTCCAAAGTTACAATATACAAGGGAAACGTCCTATTCTACCACAGCATGGAAGAGAATGAAGCCAGTGGAATCTGAAGTGGAAGACACTTAAAATCATTCCCAAGTCCTTCCCGCCGAGAGATCGGCAAAGGCTGTGCTAGTGAAGCCAGCCTCACACGATCAAAAAGAAAGAGAAGTAAAACATAAATTTTGCTCTGAAAGGAATGGGAATACCCCCACTAGGCAAACCCAGCAAAAAAGAACTCCAAGGAGTATGCCCTTCAGAGCAAATTTGATTATACGGTCCCATAGAAAGGTGCAATTACCAATCGGTCACCCAAAACTATGGGACCAACATGAGTAAGGGTCCGACAGGTCATATCAATATTTAGAGACAGGTCGAAACCTGAAGATGACCGTCGAGATCAACATTAGAGAAGGTATTCAGAGATCCTCTCCCGCATGAATATGATAATATGAAGATTAGCTGAGTTCGCGCTACATGGACGGGAGCTTTTTGTGTCTTGGCTAGAGATGCCTGTGAATAAGGATGCTTAATAGGCCGTGGAGGCATAGGCATAAGGGAAAGAATATAGAACAAAGAGAGAATGCAACACATGGTAAAGCGTGATATTGGAGGATACAGAACTACTGATATTTATAGAGGATTTTAATAATGGCATTGACGGCGAAATCATAAACATAAGCCAGTAAATGCCAATTATGGAAAAGACGTGTCATAATTTCTGAGAAAGCTGCAGAGAATATTGCTCTGCCAAGCGAAATCCCGAAGATTAAGGGAAACTGACAAAGTAATGCGCAAAAAGACAAGTGGCAATAAACAGGCCGATCGTACGTGCAAATATCGGCAAAACGTTTGAGTAAGTCAACAAAACATATTAAGAGCAAAGGGTTTGCCACAGAATCGGCCGGAAAACAAATCACGGCCATTACAGCAAATGAATCTGAAAGAGAATCAAAAACGATAAGTTTTACAATGGTCAGTCTTCATTAATATCGAAGGCAATGTCATTGTCCAACCCACAAGAGCTATGGAAGTTTGGGTTGCTTGAAGAGTCAGGGCCGGTAACAGGATCAAACACCGATTGAAAGACTTGAAGCACCCGAGCTTCATCTTCAGCAGAAATTTGAGCTTCGTCCGGTTGAGACGAGAGCGGATGTTCGGACGCATCCTGAAGAAGCTCAGACTGGGAATCTGGAGAAAAGAATGAGGATAAAGAGAGAGAGAGAGAGAGAGAGAGAGAGAGAGAGAGAAATTCAACAGAGAACAAAATGGTGTAATTAGCTCGTACCATCTCCGGCAGAGGGACGAATCGACGATGAAATAGTGTCCGGAGGCCTAGGTTCACCTCCCAATGAAGAGACAGTAGCAGGATGACTAGGATCAATAGAGTTGATAGGAGTCGAGGAAGTATCGGACGCAGAATGTAATTTGGCGGCAATGGGGCGGAGTTTATTAACCACAGCATGAGTCTCTGACCATAATCCCCGGAAAACGCCAATAACTTCCTCACTAAAAGCTGATCTCAAAGAAATGTAACCCATCTCTCGCTGAAGACCAGTGAGTTTTTCCTTCGGAACATGGGTGGATTTGTGAAGCTGTTTGACAAGATGTTGCAGGCGAGCCGACTCCTTATCCACGTCAGCCAGGGAGTTCTCTAGATCCTACGTCTTGCTTTGGAGCCGATAAATTTCCAATTGGGTCGCAGCAAGCTCTTCCGAAAAGTTAAGCTTAAGAAGATCGTTACCAGATAACTTGTTCATACGTTCTTGATAATCGGAGGAATGCTTGTCGAACTTCCCCTTATGAAGGGCTATAGAAGCTTGCTCATCTTCAAGTTTCTTACGAGCAGCTAGAACACCGGGAACTTCGAGGTCCATACGCAGGATACAGGTAGACATCGCTTTAATAGTTTCTTCCAAACCCGAAGAAAGAAGTTCTTCAGAAAAAGCCCGTTCAATATGGGAAACAAGAAAGAGAAGAGGCTTGGTCTGAACTGAAAGTACATCAGGATGACGAGTGATCAGATGATCCAATTCGTCCAAACAAGCTCCAAAGCTATCAGGGAAGTCCGAGGCAGAAAGAGGCAATACATGAGAGAAAAATTCGTCCAAAACTTCCCTATCCGGAAAGGAGAAGCAGGGATTTCTTCGGCGGAAGATGATCCTTCTTGTTGAAGATGGACAAGGGAAGGATCGGAAAAAATGACAACTGAAGAAGATGGTTGAGGGGTAGATGAAGGAACAGCTGGAGCGCAAATAGCCAGATCAGCTTCAACCCCATGAGTACGAGGAACCAAATCAGACAAGGTTGGATCAGAACCCAAATCGGCCACAGGAATATTAGAGGAAGGTTGAGCAAGAGGGCCGAAGGATGGAGCAGAAGAAGGAACAACAGAAATTTCGTCTATAGGATCCAAAACCGAAAAAGAAGGGACAGGAGACTGAGGAGGTACAGGAGACTGAGGAGGTACATCATCAGGATCATACGAATGGCTAGGAAAAGTCAACGTCCCAGACGAATCTAAATGTGGACGATTCTAAAAGAAAAAAATGAAAAAGGGGAAAGAGAAAAAAGAAGGTTATCACTATCATGACAATGAACGACCAGAATACCTACAAAAAAGGGTGGGGGACAAATAATACCTGATTAGCCGCAGCAGCCGACCCAGGAAGGGGAGAACGAGACGATCGCCTCCGAGTTTTTGGAGCAGGATCATCATTCGATTTACCCGAACTCGGAGCAGTCCATTTTCGGCCTGAGGTAGTTGCAGCAGTAGAAAAAGATGAAGAAGGGGGACGAGTTAGAAGAGCCGAAGCGTCTTTTTGCGATTTAGATCCTAGAAGAATAGAGGAATAAGAGGATAGTCCGAAAAAGACGTAAAAGAAGCAGGGAAAAACATAAGGAATAAAGAAGGCTTATTAGGCGGAGGGGCCAAAGGCTCATCCTCCTGAGAAGAACAGGAATAATCAGGGGACAATTCAATAATAGAGAACATCATAATACCTGGAAAGCCACGGGCAAGGAAATGAGCTTGCAAATCGGTGCCAAAGTGAGCACTAGCCAATACTTTTTCCCACCAATCATCGAAGCGCTTGGTCGATAGGCCAGGACGGATATCAAAGGAACGAACTTCAAAATCATGAATTCGAGTGGCCCACGTCCGACAGGATTGGCGACTCTCAGAAAGGCCGATTCCTTTGTAATCTTTGTTGTATCTATCTGGGTCCCGTGGAAAGTAAGAACCACATCTTGGCCAAACCAAATTGATGGCTGACTAAGTGAGAATTATAAACCTCAGAAAGGATAGAATGATCGAAGGCACTACCAACGAGCAATTAAAAATATGACGATGAATGATGCAGGCATTCCAAACTTGAGCAATCGGCTTCGACAAGGGCGTACCAAAAGGGGAATCGCCAATAGCCGAAACCCAACTACCAGGAGCACCGCTATAAAGGCAGTCTGAGAAAGAGACAGTGGGTGATTTGTTCATAAAATAATATATCCATTGAGTCACATGCATTTCAGGAAAACGAACCCCGGGGAGGTCATTGTCCAAAGGAGGCGTAACAACAAATGTCTGAGTCCCAAGGCCACAAATATCCCTAAAATGCCAGACTAACCATAAATGGAGGAACTAGAGAGGGCCGCGAGATCTGTCTGAATGATCGTTGGCCCAACCCTGGACCTGAATCAAGATGCCCAGCATATAGATGGGCGAGAAAATAATCAGCAAGAGGCATACGAATCCCCTCCATGATTTTGGCAGCAAGAGGGTAAGCCTCGAGAACAACGGCTTCGGCCGGGGCACACCAAAAGTACCTGCTGAGGAAACACATCATAAAAGCCAAAGGCTCCGGTTTGTGAAGTTCAGGAGAGGATGGGCTATTCCTATACTATTTAATCCAGTGGGTATAGGTAAGCATGGATATGTAGCCGGCTTTATCCTGTGACGGCTTTTCGCAACCAGTAACCCCCATGAAATGGTTCCCAAGAGAGGGTATATCAAGAAGGAGTTTAACGTCTTCAATAGTTGGAGTCATCATGTCCCACGGGAAACAGAAGCAGTTAATAGAAGAATTCCAGAAGCACAAGAGTGCGAAGATGGCCCAATAATCAGAAGGAAACAGTTGAGCGCTCAACCTAACCAAGTGGTCAATACTAGCGGTCGCCCAAACTGTTTCACAGTAAGGCCGCACCCGTTTATACCAATCAGTGTAGCCAGTGGTCACGGTAGGCCAGGTACCAAGATTACCGAAATGTTTAGGAGAAAAATGATCTGAAAATAAAGGGATGGTTTTTTTATCACCAAATAAATTGGAAACAAAAGCATCGGCCTCTGCAGAAGTGGCAAAATGCCCGATAGTGGTGAAGGCCTCCTCAGTAAGACGAATGGAGGTCTGATCGGCGAAAGATTCCTCAATGTTCTTAATCCGAGAGGAAGAAGGAGAAAGGGTTGGTTGCTCCATTATAAAAATACCAGGACAGAAAAAGGGATAAAGGCGAAGAGGAAATTCGCAAGAACGAGGAGCAGAGAAAAAAAAACGAGAGAAAAAGTGAAAGAGGATAAAGTGAAAAGATAGATAAATAGTGAGATTCGAGGAGTATGAGAGATCGTGGCCGGATACCCTGGGGAAGTTAACGCGGAAGATAAGTAATGAGGGGAAACGACGTGATAATGATGGATGTAGGGGTAATAATGACCAGTTTTTTGGGGAAAGCGCTAACCATCGGTAAAGATACCGAGCAGTTTATTAGGGCCATTTCCGGCCAGAAACTTGCCCAAGCAAGGAGAGCATATGTTGTGACCATTAAGATGTTGGGCCGGGTAAAGAGATCTGGGCCAAGTAATTGGGCCAAAAAGGGGAAAGGAAGTAATGGGCGAGCAAGAAGAGAAGAAATATCGAGAAAGGCCCGAGCTTCATGGCCGAATCGATCGGCCAGGGACATCCAAAAGGGGAAACATCCCGAATCGGCTCAAAGACAGTCTGGCAGCGGTTATTTAGGTCCAGCTATAAATAGGGGATGACGAGCACATAATCAAGAGAGACCAATCTACCACAAAATTCTCTTTATGTCAATTTTCTTCATTGTATCTTTTACTGCTTTCTTTATAGCTTTTCTTTACAAGTTTTCCTAGATCTTAGCTTAGTTGTAGCGGTTACTCCTTCCAAATTCGTCGTTGTTTCTTAACAACCGGTAGTTTGGTAGCTTTTTCCCGGATAATCAACCGTTATTTCTCAACGATTGGTAGATTTCACATTGTATCCAGCTTTGTCATTTGAATATATTGAAATTTAGTAATGTTTGGGCGCATTATTAATTTTCCGGACCCGTAATCAGTTTGATCATTTTCTGATAGCCTCCCTTGAGGAGAAAAAGGTCCTTGGCTCACCGGTAGCCAAATACACGGCCTTTTCTTTCTTTGATCCTCAGCTCTAATCGCTCCATTTCTGCTCTGGACAAGTAGTTATGAGTTGCCCCCGAGTCAATCATTGCCTGGATAGGCTTCCCATTCAACTTCACCTCAGCGTACATTAGACCTTTCCTGGTCGTGTCGACCAAGGCAGTTTGTTGGCCACTTTCTTAGTCTTTGTCCCCATACGGTCAACCAATGCCGCACACTGCTGGAAGATGGGTCCCAAGTTCTCTCCCTCAGATGCAGAGGAATTGTCATCTTTTTTGGAATGCGCGACGTCCTTATCTTTAGAGGGTGCCGACTTCTCGGCTTCCACAATCATATTCACCACCTGACGCCTTGGGTAGTCCCAGACAACATGGGGACCATCACACAATAAACAACGAACATTGTTGAAAACTCTCCCGCCCGGGTTTCTACTCCTCCAATTCCCATTACTACGATTCGAGTTCGAGGGTTGACGATCCGTATGATCCCGTGTGGGTTGTTGTTTTTGCGTTCTTTGATTGCTCCATTTCTGTGCGGGTGGGTTTCCCTGCGTTGGGCGATCCCTCTGATCGTCCTGATAATCAGTGATGCGCTCTGCAGCGCATATAGCTGAGCACAACTCGGTGGGCCTTTGTCTCTGTACCTCCGCCCTTGCGTATGGTTTAAGCCCTTCCACGAAGGTGAAGATCTTGTCTTTCTCGGACATGTCCCTTATGTCCAGCTTCAGTGCCGAGAATGCTTTCACGTAGTCCCAAACACTGCCCGACTGCCTTAGGTCCCTTAAGGCCCTTCGAGCATTATACTCGACATTTTCCGGGAAGAACTGCTCTCGGATCGCATCCCGAAGTTGTGCCCATGTATTCATCACGAGGCGACCGGCATGAATTTCAACGTACTTTGTTCGCCACCACAGCTTGGCATCACCGGTCAAGTGTATGGTTGTGGTAGAGATTCTCCGGGCATCTGTAATAGCCAGTAAATTAGTTATAGTGTTTTATTTAAGAGAAAAGAAAGAGATAATTTAATTGAAATATTGTCTAGTATAGATTAAAATTTAATATGACTTATGTTGCAATTTTTGGAAACTGTTATGAGGAATGGATTCTTTTCCCTAGTTTAAATAAGGGATGATAGAAAAATATTTTATAGTAGGAAAAAATTTATGAATACATGGAAGAAAGATATTTAGAGAAATAAGTTTATTTTTTACAGATATAGATGAATAAAAATAACTACTATATGTAGTATTTGTAAGTGATAAGGATTCTAACATTTTTAATAAATTTAGGTTAAACTGAGATATGACACAACAATTTCAATAACCAATTGGTTAGTCAATTAAACTCATAGGTAAATAGGTAATGAGAAATTATATATTAGTTAGAAAGATTAACTAATTTTAGAAGACATTAATTTAGGCACCAATAATTGGTGCATGGTAAGAAAAGTAAGTGAATGCTCATACTTGGGGAGCAAGGAGGAAATAAAAATAAAATTTGAGAATAAACATAAATGATGAAAGATATAATAATAAATCAACGCCAGATGTTTCAAGAGAATGAAAAAGAAAGAGGGGTCATGTACGTGAGTTAAGGAGAAGAAGAAAATAAAAGATGAATGAAACAAAAGAAAATAATGAAGAAATAATAAATATATAAATATCTTAGATATATAAGTGTGAAACGAGTTATTGTGCTTATGAACAGTATCTTGCAATGTGAAATTCCCATTGTGTCCTTTCCTTTCATTTTTCTTCTCACTTCACTTTTTTTCTTTGTGATTTCCCCTTTCCCATTTTCACGAAGCCCGTTTGCCTCCAGCTTCCTCCTCCTCGCCCGCTCTCTGCGTACACCACGCACCATCGCCTCTGACGCCCAGATCTGCTCCGTCATTCTCCATCTCTCCTCTTCTTCTCTTCGCCTTTGCTGTTGAATCACTACCGTGTTCGTCGGTCGATCCTCGCGCGAGCACCAGTCGAAATTCGAGTTCGTCACCCTCAGATTCGTAGTTCAGACCGCCCCCAATGCTCTGTCGTCCGCTCTTTCAGCCTAAAAGTAGGGTTCCGTTTGTCCGGCCTTCATTTATTGCTTTGTCTTCCTCAGCCCATTCAGCATGTCATTCCGCCATAGCCCTAATTCCCATTGCGATGCCCATTTGTCTCAAGGTTCCGCTTGTTTAAGTCGCACTACAGGTATATCTTTTTCATTTCCTTCTGTTCCAATTTTCAAAATGATTTGGGCATGAGCTTCTGCAGCTATGAAATGTTCCCCGTTTTAGAGTCTTGATTTTTGCTCACTTTATGTCACTCTGTCTATACCTATTACATGTTTGATTAAATGCTTCAATTGATTTCATGCATTTTAGGGTCGATAGTATCGTGCGGCTCCTCCGTCAGTTGTGCGTCACACCAGGAGATCCTGAGCTCGATTCTCTAATTTTTTGTCAAAAGTGGGTGCGAAGGGGTAGTTTTTCAAAGCACCCTCACTCACGTGACAGGCTAAAGTTCGTCCTTTTCATATTCTGCGGCACCCTCGGATCCAATCTTGGAAGAAGGGGCAGCAGGGATAGAATCCTCCAGTGATAAATTAAAATTGCTAAATTTTGAGGGACATAACATCTTGAGCAAAAGTGAAGCTCATGTGTTGGCTAATGAAGGAACTCATCAATCGATGGTGGATTTTGACAATGTGCCTTCTCTGATATCAATATGTGGTACATTTATTTATATATATTAGCTTGGTTGTTCTGCATATGATTTATATTTACTGAGTTTTTCGCCTATATATTTAAGCATGCTTATAGAAGAATGATGTTGCGTGAATGAAGCGACCAACCAAGGGACCAATGATTGTGTTTGCTTACAAAGAGATGCCCCGCAGCTTAGACATGGTTTGGACAAATTAAATTCATCTTTACTATGTAGTTGATGAGACAATTAATGCTGGTTTTCATAATTTATATGTGCTTTATGGATCTTAATTAGTTAACTTGTTTCTTTGTTGAATATATTGAATCTTCAACATTGAATTAAATAAATTAAAAACTTTTTAGTGGTTTTTATTTCCTGCTTGGAAAAAACTTATGGTGAGTGATGATAACTATGGCAAGAATTTGGCTGGGTGGGAGTATAGGGATTGATGAATTAATCATCAAACATATCATTTTTACTACCATGTTGTGTTTTTCCATAGATACAAGAGCATTTACCTAGACTTATGATATTGATGTATATTCGCATCCAGGTTAAAGGGCTTGCACCAGAATAGTTGCTGCCCGCAATGATCTGTTCCTTGCCTTGCCTGATCGGATTCAAGTCGCACCAGATGGCTATGCTTCTATAGCAAAATCATGTGGAGGCTGGGCAAGTTGAGCTACTGGTCCTTTAACATAAATCAAATTTGATTCAGGTTTGTATTACAATATCTCGTTTATTTCTTCTTTTTTTGTTTTAATGTTGCATTCAACTGAGCGTTTTCTTTCCATCTTCAGTGAAGGCTGGATTTTGGCCTAGGTTTTCTTATACTACGTACCATCTTTAAACAATAGCTTGAAAGTGTATAAAGTTATTTTCTCTTTAATTTCTATTAAAAATTTATTTGTAAACAGGGGATGGTCTCTATAATGCATATAAGTTCTAAGGAGCTTGTGAAGAAACTGGAAACTATGTTCTTCAACCAGACAAGTGAAGAAGTTTCACAGTTGGCCAATTATTGTTCAATTTACAGGAGATGTAACTTGTTGCTTCATTGCATGTAAGTCAATGTTGTTTGTAATTTATTCACTTAAAGTCTTCCATGTAGCATCCCTTATCCTTCAAAACAAGCCCCATGTTTTCGCCAGACACATTTGGTTCCCTCATGGCTTCGGGTCTCGGCTTCATCGGCAATGGCCAATGGAGTTATGGTTGAGTACACTCCATGGCTGATTGTTGGTTTAGGGAATCCATGAAATAAATATCATGGTACACGGCTCAATGTAAGTATATATATTGGTTGTAGATTTTATTAATTTGTCTTTAACGTGTTACTTGTTCGTTTGGAAAGGGGATATGCTTCTGATTCCTGATTTGGGACTTCACGAAACTTAGGTTGGGTTTGAAATGATTGACCGTATCTTTGAATCTGAAGGAATTTCGATGAACACTATACAGTCCAGATAGTTGATAGGCATATGTGCTTATTGTACTTTTTTATTTTTCATTGGCCGATCTTTGCCTGCTAGACAATTGTCAAAATGCCTAATTGTTCTTATATTGTTTGTTTACAGTAGTGAATGGGGACTATATCTCAGGTATTTATTTATTTATTTATTTTTGTTAATAGGGATAACGAGGACGAAGTGAGAAAAGGAGATCAACCTTGAATGTTTCAACTCATGACTTAATAATTGATTGAAATACAAATTTCACTGAATTCTTTCTTGTTATGCCCCTTTTCAGATTTCATTAGATAATGACTGCATATTAACATGAAGGTGGTGGTAACAAGTTAGGTAAAGGCTCTCTGCTATCTGTATAGTTTTGTGTTGCATCTGTTTGTGACATATTTTCAGATCACGTTCCTCTAATATTTCAGTCAATATAAAAGCAGATGCATCATTGGGGGACCATCCTCGACGATCATGCTCTCAAGAAAGGTGGGCAAGATTGTGTTGTCATATTTGGTTTAGACAATGTTTGGCTTTCTACTGTAGTGGATTCAAATTTGTAGGGCTACCTTCCTTCGTCATTGTTGGGACTTGGGAGAATCAAATAAAAATCTTAATTAATTGTTATACAGGGTGAATATTTCAATTCTTTTCATGTATTTGTGCACAACTGCATGTGGATGTCATTATTTGTGCTAGGTTACATTTTAGCATTCTCGATTTTTCATCTTCTTTAAATGTAATTTTCATGCATATTACTTATTAGACTATGAAAAACTATGAAATATTTTCTTCTCACCGGTGCGCGCAGCGTAGTGCGCGCCGCCGGCCGATTTCTAGTATATATATATATAGACATTAAAAGTTGCTTAAAAAAGCAAGAGAGAGACGTACACTTACAATTGTCGTATGCTAACAATAGCTGAGTAAGTTAAAATATAGGAAATAATAGCGAAAAAGAAAGTAAATATATAAACTTAAAGAAAAAAGAAAGATTTAGTAATAAATGAATAAAATATACCAATAGGGTAGTGGGATGTGTTTAGCAATGAAAAATATTATAGAAGATTAAAAGAAAAAGATTAAAAAAATAAATTTGAGTACCAATAATTGGCACACCGGAAAGAAAGAAAAATAGTGGGGGAAGAAAAAAATAATAATAGTAAGTGATAATAATACAGGCAAGTGCCGGAATAGTTGTTGTCCTGGAAAGTAGTTGATGTTCCAGAAAGTAGTTGCAGTCTCAGAATTTGAGTAGGCTATAGCTGGGGAGATTGTAAGTAAATTTATATTCTGCGGCATTGTCCCAAAGTTAATTTTTTTCATGTTTAATTCCTTGTCGCTTTAAATAGTTTTATAATTATTCATGCAAATAAGTTTATGCAGAGGAAATGCCCCATTATGAGTTTAAACATTTTTGGGCTAAGCCATACATGTGAAAAATTATATTTTCAGTGTGTCAGTGTGACATGTGAATTATTGAGATGATATTATACGGGATATACTGCAATTGGGGTTATCTTCGTAAGAGCATTAAAAAAAGGATTCTGTAGGCCAAGGGTCTCACAGTCAGTTTTAGTTGCAAGGAAGGGCCGCCCTTGTATACTCATAGTCTTGACTTCGGTTACTATGAAAGCATGCTAGGTCCGATGAGATACCCCAGGTGTAGATGTCATAGTCGAGCTACATAATACAGAGAATGTAACACCCCGGTTTTTTATAACCCAGGCCGGGATGTCACCGCCACACCTCCCTAGCAAGACGCGGTTTCTCCAAGCTTGCTTGAGAGATGCAAGGCTATGGTTTTTCAGAATTTAAAACACTTCAAACAGCCCATTTATAAATATATAACAAAAATCATTACATAGTATTATCTAAATTGCAGCGGAATGTAATATTTAAATATAGATATAGCAACGGAAGTATAAATAGGGCCAACACGGCCAAAACACGGGTTATACAGGCCCGTTATGCAAGTCATGTATAAAAACGAGAGTAAACATTCCCAAAATCCCAATGCATGATATGCTCATGTGTAAGCCTCATACTCTGAAAAGAAAAAGAGAGCAACGGTTTTTCAGCATAAACATGCTGAGTATGTTAACCCCTAGCATACAATAATGGGGTTTCAAAGCCTTTAATTATTTAAGAAAGAATTGACTTACATTTAGCATGATTGCGGGCACTACATAAATTAACTCATCAAGATAATGGAATTTAATTGTAAAAATCAAAGGTATGCATGCCAAATAATCTCATATATAACTTGCAAGGCGATTAAATAAATTAACAAAAACCAAAACACAATTTAGCAAGGATTTAGTTAAACCTCTTATAAATTTCTCGTTTCGTTTCTTTTATAGGTCACCATTCGCTAGGGATCTTATGTCCACTAGCCTCATGGTCAATATTTCACTAGGGCCCTTACGTCCGCTAGTCATACGCTTGGGCCCTTATGTCCACAAGTTACATAATCAATATCACGTTAGGGCTCTTACGTCCGCTAGACATACGCTTGGGCCCTTATGTCCACAAGCCACATAGTCAATATTGATAGTATCTAACTTGGTCACAAATCACCAATATTTCAAAAGAATTAAAAAAATGTTTTTATTTGTTTAGACATATCTCGCAAATCATGTGTTTCCCAAAAGACGAGCTTTTCAACATTTCAACCAAGCCATTTCCACAGTGTACGCCATCTCAGTTTAAAAATCATTTCAAAGGAAATCGACTTGAAATTTCTACAGTAGATCAAAAACACGCTAACGAACAACTTTCGTGTTTTAAGTTTTCCAAAATTATGTGAGGAAACGGGTGAAATTTTACAATCTTTACAAAAGCCAAAATCTGTCATAATTGTCTACACAGCGCACTAATTTTCAAAAGAGTTTTTAACATAGCAAACGACCTCCAAAATTTATGAAATTTTACAGACACTTAAAAGATACCTAAATAAACAAGGTTTATTAGAGGCAAATTATGCAAATTCATCACTGATTAAGTCAGATTAATCCACTAAGTTCGGTTTAAAAATCTGTCGACTTTTCCTTCTCGGATACAGTGTATTCAAAACGGGTTTTGACTATCCAAACGTTAATGAAAATGCACGAACTTTTACAGGCATGTTTTCAAGACATTTATCTACAACTTTTATGTTTACACCAAAGATTAGCTTTGATCACAAGTGATAGAAAAATGCACATCAAGTTCGATCATATAATCTGTCTCAGTTTTCGAAAGGTTCATGCACAACAGAATATGTTCGACGTGGTTTGGGGTAGCAAATCTTAATGAAAATGCATGAAATTTTAAAGAGGTATTCAAGACCCATAGATCTACAAATTTCATGTTTAGTACAAGTCCTAATTCGGCCTAGATCCAAGGTCAAAATGACTAACAAGATCGAGAGTGAAATCTGCCAAGTTCTAAGTTCAAAAATTATTCAGAGGTGTTCAGACTCGGATTTCGGGCATCAAAATTTAACGAAAAATTATGAAACTTTTACAGCATGTATACCTATGTCTTAGGAACAATTTTTATGTTTTGCATTTTCTCGTTTGAAGACTTTTAAGGGTTCGAAAAATTCATCTGAAAACGCTGCGCGCGGGTGAAACCTCTATTGACAGATTTTATTAAGTTCTTGTGTTGAATCTTATGTTTGGTCGATTTTTAGCCACCAAAAACCGTATATAAGAATTAACTTACATAGTATGAGTTCTAAACAACCCTTGGTTCATCCGGAATCTACGGATGGCTAAGAACGGATCTTCTCAACGCGAAGCTTCAGACTTTGGCCACGAATTCGACTCGAAAGAAGAAATCTAGTGTTAGATCGAATGTTTGGATTCAAAAAGGTGTAGGAAAACTCAAAAACCACTTACCAACATCCTAAAGGGTCTGACCTCTCTTCTCCAACGCCCTCTTGCTCCGGTTGCTCGTCGGGAACTCAAGAACACAAGGGATTTTGGGGTTTTCGGTTTTGGGAGAACAATAGAGAGATTATGGGGTGTTGAGGAATGAACTAAAGGGTTAGGATCCGAATAATGGTATAAAGATCAACCAAATTTCGTCCATAATACATTTCCCCCATTCGTGATTGAGTTTCCATAGTCGGAGGTCGAAAATAAGGCAAGAAATCGCCAAAACGTGCAAGTGTAGCAGCCACTGTGTGTTGGCGCGGTGACGGAGCGGTGTATGGCTCCAAACCGCGCGGAGACCGTGCGGCTCCGGCCTGGGCTGCGGTCTGGGCCGGGCCGTGCGATCCGTTGGGCCTTTTCTCATCTCTTTTGGGTTTCTATCCTCCTACGTTTTCGGGCTTGATTTTTCCCGGTCATTCTCGGATTACGATTTCTATCCTAAATTTATTTCGACTTAAACTGATTTCATATTTGAAATCTTGAATCCATCGAGTTTGGATTCGTCGACTTCGAATCCGTCGACCTTCGATTCCCGTGCAATGATTTATTTATTTAAATCCTTTTTGACTTCACGGTCCTTGGAATTAAAAATTCTTTTCCTTCTTGAATTTAATTCCAATTCTTTTGACTCGATCCATGAAATGTCTTCGGGCTTCCTTTCCCTCTTTTATTCCATTTTGAATTTTTGAATCTATCGGTGTTTCATTTCCGAGCAATAATTTATTTTGATAAATTATTTTCTTCTTCTCAGAGATATTTCATCCATGATCGGATTAAGAACTAATTTTATTCCTTTGGACGCCGATAAAAATCCCGGGCATTACAGTCTACCCCCCCTTAAGAATCAACTTCGTCCTCGAAGTTGCGCTTTAGGTTTTTGCGAGATTAGAACTAAGGTTCTGTCGTTCATTTCGTTCATTTCTATTTTTCATTATTGTATTATTGGGTTATCATATGTTATTGTTTGATATTGTTTGTATTATTTTATAATTTCATTTGACTGAACCCGGAATTGAAATTTCCAAGTTGCCTACGTACCCTGTGAAGGGATCAAGCCATGGCGTAGTTCAAAATAATTTGAATTTGTTTATTTATTGATTTGGGATACATAATATTCGGGTTGTTACAGAGAATCAGAGTTTTAACGGTTTGACATGTCATTTACTGCTTGAGTCAATTATATTTAATTTTTGTCGTAAAGAGTATAAATTTACTTACTCAGCCGGTGTGTTGATAAATTATGCATGCACTCTTTTCAGGTTTTGACATATGTGGTGATGACTAGAAGCATGGAGCACGAGCATGGGTATCGGACTTTCTTTTGATTATATGTACAAATTATGTTATTATTTAAATTCCCTTTTTTTTAAAAAAAAAATTAAAGTACTATGTCAAGTTACTTTGGGGGCGACGAGCCTTAGTCGTCATATTTTACAAACTCTGTTATATTATAATTTTATAAATAAAGTTGTGACTTTTAACCATGTAAAGTAGTTTGTTTTAAATTAGCCTTAGCGCCAATTAATTAAGTTAGCCAGGGCTAGGCCTAAGCGAGCTTAATTAAGAGGCGTGGCGGTAACAACCCCGGGTTCCTAATTGAGGCTTCCGCCGCGGAACTAAGAGTACAAAAACAGGAGTATTATAGGGTGGTATCAGAGCCAAGAAAAGGAGTTTTTGAAAAAAAAATAGTTAAAAGAAAATTTTGCATATTTTGGGATGGGACACAATGCACTGGCATTAGGCACATTCTTGCAATTATTATGTTTAATCTTTGCATTTATTTATGATGACTTGTTTGCTAGATAGGAGATAACGATAGGATAGTTGAGTTAGTTCCAGACTTGGTGCGAGAGGTAATAAGAACCAGTAGACGAGAACGTGTTAGAGCGGATCGCCTTAGTGCAAAAATTGTCCAGCTAAGGAATCGATTAGCGGTAGAGGCGGCAACGCACATAACACAAGAGCTAAAACTTGATAATAAATATAATGAAGAATATAATACAAAGGTTTTAGCCGAAGCAGAAAAGGAGGAACTCGACAATCTGTGTGCTCAGCAGGTGGAAGATATATATGATCTAAAGGATGAGCTGAAGGATACGAATGAGCAAGTCAGCCTCCATCTAGGCACCATTGGGCACTTGAACAAAGAGATTGCATACATGGAGAGGAAAGGACATAAAGTTAAAAATTTCTATAGAGGCCTTTGCGCTGACCTCCGGCGTCTCCCGAGATCATCAGCCCAGAGCGAGCGTGCCATAGAAAGCAGTACGGAGGAAGACCCCGAGGAGGATGTTGATCTTGTTCGCCAGAGTACACTGCCTCCCGAGTACCATCCTTCCAGCCCTCCTCGCGACGCTTATGTTTAGCATTTCTTTTGTTTACTAGTATAGTAATAGTAAAAGTTATATCTAAAATCTTGAAAATTTTGGAGTGTTGTATCCAAATCGGAACTATAGAATGAAGTTTGTCTAATTTTTATATCACCTTGATCTTGTATAAATGGCTATGGAAAAAAATTAAAATAAAATTAAAAAATTATATATAAATATATTAGATTAAAGTTAGAAAATTTAATTGAAATATACGATAATAAGATAGAGCCTTAGTTTTAGAAGGCGAAACTTAGTAAAATAGACTTAAGAATATTTCGTATTACTTGTCCTATTTCTTAGGAATGTTAACTACAGATGGGCAGCTCTGAAGAAAAAGGGAAAGGAATAATGGAGGACTGGAGCTGTATGCAAGAGGAGGTGCAGAACCTGAAAAGCGAACTACTTTTTAAAAGGATACATCCGATGGACTGAGGAGGAGATGTCTCGAAAGAATAAAGAGATAAGAAACCTCAAAATCATGGTTAAATATTACGAGGGGATATCAATGGAGCAAGAGATCCGCCTGGAGAATTTACGGATGCAAAATGATGTACTGGTCGAAGATAGGAAGAATCCTAGAGGACATCCGACCCCCGCACCCTACCTAGAATCCAACAAAAGGCACCTGACTTGGCGATGCCCCGACGAAGGGGAGTGCTTCTACTGTGGAAACAAAAGACATAAGTTCAGGAACTGTTGTACCAGGAATATCGAGGATTAAAACTGTAGGGTGCTCTAGACTAGCATGATAATACCTAGTATGAAAATAGGTTTGTATGACTTAGTACGCCCTAGTCAGCCTCGGAAAGTTATAAGTATTTGACTGACAATTTTGGTATTGTATTTCCATTAGATATGAATAAATAGTGTGGTTTGCTTATTTTAATTGGCTAAGTGAGTGACCGACTAACGTATATCGTTTAGGGACGAAAGGGATAAAACTAACTCTAAGGAATGTTTGGCCGACGAAGACAATCGTCAACATCAAATAGAGCAACTGCTACTCACTCTTGGAGCAGTAGTTCAAAAACAAGCAGAGAAAGGAGAACGCAAGAAGAGACCCAATGAGATTTTATTGAGGCTGTTAATAAGTTTCAGCCGCCTCGATATGGCGGATAAGAAGATCCAACCAAGTTGGACGGTTGGATCGAATCTCTGGAGAAACTGCTCGAAGCAGTTGAGTGTCCAGATGAAAGAAATGTGGGAGTGGCTACCTTATTTCTAACTGGCATTGCAAACACTTGGTGGAGGTCACAGGAGAATCACAAGTAACTTGGGAAGAATTTCAGAAAAGTTTGAGGGAACAGTTTTACCCACTTAGCCTCAAGAATGGCAAATATAGAGAGTTCATTTCTCTTCAACAGGGTAATCATTCTGTTCAACAATACTATGCTAAGTTTACATAACTTCTACGGTTTGCCCCAGACTTGGTGGCAACTGAGCAGACTAAAGCCCAAAAATTCGAGCTTGGCTTAAATAAAAATATAAGAAAGGCATTCGGAGGGAAGCAATTCACTAGCCTGCAGAAAGAATATAATCTGGCTATGACATTCGAGATAGTAGAAGGACACGAGCATAAAGGAGAAAGCAAAGTTTGCACCACATGACAAAGGAAAGAGGAAAGTTTAAGAGAGTCAGGACAACCGTCCAAATCAACGGAGGTATTTCCAAATAAATAACTGGAACAGTACAGTGATTTGGACCAATCGAAACGGGGAACCAATACCAGCCCCATGTCGTCACTGTAATAAGAAGCACAATATGCAGCAATGTCCTCAAGGTGAATAATGCTATCGCTGTGGAATGAAGGGACACAAGGCGGTGGACTGTCGCATAAGGCTCGATCCTAGCCGAATTTGAACAGACTTGCGAAAGGAAGATTATTGTCCCCAAGGACCCCATGTTAGTGGAAATAATCAAGGACAACGACCTGCATTTTCCAACAATCAAAAAATAGTTGGTAGAAACCCACAGAATCCAGGTGGGCCAAATCAATGAAGGTTGAACGTGGTAAACTAAGCTGACTTACCAGGTGCTGGAGATGTGATCGAAGGTGCTTTTGAAATTAAAGGTTATAAAGTACGCATTCTATTTGACTCTGGATATACATGTTCATTTATATCCCGTAATAGATTGCTTGAGTTGGGACTCGATAAACCCCAGGACATAACTCTAAGAATCTCATTCCCTGACGGAACCATAGTTAATTGTTCAAGACGTCATGAGAAAGTCCCTATTCACATTTGTGACGTTGAGTTCCTTGCAAATCTCGTAGAATTTGAATTATAAGATTTTGATGTTATTTTAGGCATGGATTGGTTAACTCGATATCAAGCCAATATCAATTGTTCCCAACAAAAGATAACAATTTATGGAACTAACAGAACGCGTGTGTCTTTCTATGCTGAGCCAAAGAAGTCAACCACGAAGATCGTGTCAAGGGTGCAGTTAGCGACATTGATGAAAAAAGGAAACCCCCTTTACCTTTGCTACTTCATGGACCTGCAAGCAGAAGAGATAAACATAAGCGATAACCTAGTAGTAAGGGAGTATCCCGATGTATTCCCAAGTGATATTCCGGGAATGCCACACGAACGTGAGATAGAATTCACGATCGATTTGGTTCCAGGTACCGAACCTGTATCAAAGGCTCCATACCGGATGGCACCAGCGGAGATGAACAAGTTGCGAGAGCAGCTTGAAGACCTCTTAGAAAAAGGGTACATTCATCCCAGTACATCTCCATGGAAAGCACCTGTACTATTTGTACGAAAGAAAGATGGAGGGTTAAGACTCTGTATTGACTACAGGGGTCTCAACCAAGTAACCATCAAGAATAAATATCCTTTGCCACGAATCGATGACTTATTCGATCAGCTCAAGGGAGCAAAGGTCTTTTCGAAGATTGATCTAAGGTCTGGATATCACCAGCTAAGGATAGCTAAAGAAGATATCCCAAAAACGGCATTTAGAACGCAATATGGACATTATGAGTTCACCGTGATGTCGTTTGGTCTTACCAACGCCGCAGCAGTATTAATGAGTCTCCTGAATAATATTTTCCGAGAACTGTTGGATAAATGCGAAGTTGTCTTTATTTACGACATATTGGTCTATTCCAAAGATAAGGAGAAGCATGAACAACATCTACACCAAGTGCTGCAGACCCTAAAGAATCATAAGTTGTACGCTAAATTGTCAAAATGTGATTTCTGGCTAGACAAAGTCGCATTCCTTGGTCATATCATCTCGCCGAAAGGAATTTCTGTTGACCCAACCAAAGTATCTGCAGTAAAACACTAGCCTTTACCAACCTCACAAACTGAGATAAGAAGTTTTCTTGGTTTAGCTGGTTACTACAGGAGATTTGTTAAGAATTTCTCGAAGATTGCACGACCCTTGATGCAAAATCTTAAGAAGAGATCAAAGATAATTTGGACACTCGGGTGTGAGTTTGCGTTCCGAACCCTGAAGGATAAGTTAACTACGGCACCGGTACTAACCTTACCCACTGAAGATGGCAATTTTGAAGTTTATAGTGACGCTTCCAAATTTGGATTAGGATACGTGCTAATGCAGCAAGAGAAGGTTATAGCATATGCTTCTCGACAACTAAAGCCACATGAGGAGAATTGCCTAACTCATGATTTAGAACTGGCTGCAGTTGTCTTCGCCCTAAAAATATGGAGACATTACCTATATAGGCGGAGCTGTAAGATATACACAGACCATAAAAGTCTTAAGTATATATACACTCAAAAGGAGCTCAACATGCATCAGAAACGATGGTTGGAGTTAATGAAAGACTATGACTTATGTATCACCCATCATGAGGGTAAAGCCAATAAGGTGGCCGATGCACTAAGTCGAAAGTCAAGAACCCTGGATAACATGAGAATTTTGCCGCCAGAGTTGTATATGGAATTGGCACGACTAGGTATTGAATTGGTACACGAAGGTATGCCTTCTCAACTGATTCATGCCATGACAGTACAACCAACTATATATGTCGACATTCGGGAAGGACAACCGGTGATGTCAAATTAGAAAGGATTAAGGCAAAGATAGCTCAAGATAGAGCTACAGGTTTCCAAGTCCATGATGATGGCAGCATCAGATTTAAAGGTCGATGGTGCGTGCCAAAGGCTGCGAGGATCTTAAACGACGCACATTGGAAGAGGGCCACGAAACTCCCTATTCTGTGCATCCTGGTGGAGATAAGTTATACAAAGACTTGAGTAAAGTCTTTTGGTGGCCACGAATGAAGCGAGAGGTAACAGCATTTGTGGAAAAATGTCCGACAAGTCAGAAGGTCAAGGCGGATTGAAAGAAACCACTTGGGTTGGTAAAACCCTAGAAGTTCCAGAATGGAAGTGGGATAGTATTTCTTTGGAGTTTGTGTCAGGATTGCCAAAGACACCCAAAGGCAATGATAAGATCTGGGTGATCTTGGATCGATTAACTAAGGTGACCATATTCATACCCATGAAGGAGAGATGGAGTATGGATCAGCTAGCAAGATCTTATATTGAAAATGTGGTCCGAAGATATGGAATTCCCCAAGATATCGTCTCAGATCGAGATAGCTGATTTGTCTCTACATTTTGGACGAAACTCCAAGAGGCTTTCGGCACGAAGATAAAAATGAGTACGAAATTTCATCCAACAACCGACGGACAAACCAGGAGGACGATCCAGACGCTTGAAGACATGTTGAGATCTTATGTTTTGGATTTCAAGGAGAATTGGGAGAATTACCTACCATTTATAGAATTTAGCTATAATAATAGCTATCGTGCTAGCATTGGCGTAGCCCCATTTGAGGCACTATATGGTAGGAAATGTCGAAGTCCACTTTGTAGGACTAAAAGTGAAAATCCAATTCCCATAGGGCCACAACTGATCGAGGAAATAATGAAAATAGTGGAGCAGATTCGACTTAAGATGAAAGCTGCTCAAGATCGACAAAAGACGTATGCCGACCAAAAAAGACGTGATGGTGCATACGAGGTCGGCAGACAGAGTTTTGCTCAAAGTATCGCCTATGAAGGGGGTAATGCGGTTCGGAAAATGGGGTAAGTTAGTCCCCGTTATATCGGACCATTTGACATTATCGCCCGAGTTGGTACCTTGGCATACCGATTGGACTTACCAAATGAGTTGTCTCGAGTCCATAACATATTCCATGTGTCACAACTTAAGAAAAATCAGCATGATTCAAAAAGGGTTGTTCAACCAAACCTTATCGAGCTTGACGAGAACCTTACTTACGAAGAAAGACCGATCAAAATCTTGGATACTAAAGAACGAGCGACGAGGCGCAAGATCATTCGCTTGGTCAAGATACGATGGTCTAACCATGATGAGAATGATGCCACATGGGAAACTGAAGTCGAAATACAAGATAAGTATCCAGAGTTGTTCCTTCAGCCCGATACAACTACGGGGACATAGCTGTAAAACCAAGTGAGAGAGGATGTCATACCCCAAACTAAACAAAGGTTAGAAAAGTTCTAGTATATAAATATTTTGCTTTACTTTTCCTTACTAATTGTTCGACTTGAGTAAACTTCGAGGACGAAGTTTGTTTTTAAGGAGGATAGATTGTAATAGTCAGTAAATTAGTTATAGTGTTTTATTTAAGAGAAAAAAAAAGAGATAGTTTAATTGAAATATTATCTACTATAGATTAAAATTTAATAGGACTTATGTTGCAATTTTTGGAAAATTGTTATGAGGAATGGATTATTTCCCTAGTTTAAATAAGGGATGATAGAAAAATATTTTATAGTAGTGGTGTGTTGGAATATTTTCCAACACAACCCGCAGTGTACGGTCCAAGTAATATCCGGTGAAACCGGGTCGAATCCACATGGAACAATGAATTGCTATAATTTATTAAATTCAAGTAGCGATGAAAATTAAAGTGCGAATAATGTTGGTTTATCTAGTATCCTAACAATGCAATAAATTAAAATAAAACAATAAAAAGCTCCAATTAATGAACAAAAGAGAGAATTGATTTATGCACTAGATGATGATCGGGGATCCCTAGATCTTTCAATTGTTGACAAACTTTGCAATTGTATATAAAAATCCAATTTTTAATTAATTAATATGCCTACTTAGAATTATCAGAATTTAGAAACCTCCCGATTTTAATGACATGCAATTCCTCCGGCTAGTGACTATCATAAGTTTGGTTTTAACAATTTTGGTTCTTTTTCAAGTTACCAATTATTAGAATTAATTTGTTCAATTATTTTTGTTTAAGTATTTTTCAACCACTTAAACAATATAAAGCCCTAGTTCAGATCTCTTTTCGGTCTCACTAAACACACATAAGAATTGAATAAATTAACATATAATTAACGAAATTCATAAAACAAAAGCAAAAATCAACAATGTCTCGATCTAGGTTTCCCCAAACGACGGGTTTAGCCTAGCATATTGTCACAAGAACGCAAAAGAATATTAAAAGAAAACATAGTCTATGACAGAATTGGTGAAGAAATTCCGGTGTAGATCTCCTCTAGATTGCCTTCAACTTGCTCTTCTCTTTTCCCAGATGATGGATGAAAAAGATGTAGAAGTATTCTTAGATTATTTTCAGATTCGGAACTCTAAACTGGCTTGGAGACGTTTTATTTATAGACTGGATAGCAGAAGATATGAATCAGTCAAGAGATACACGAGATAACCCGGAATCAGCCCAAGATTTGGGCCATCTTCGGAAGCGGCGCGGTATGCGCGCGCTTCTTTCCAGACCGCGCGCCTAGCGCGCGGTGGTCCTCCGTCGTGCGCTGGGTTGCGCGATCGATCCGCTGTGCGATCCTTCTTCAGTCTTCTGTTTTCCGAGTTTTGAGCTCCATTTGACTTCTTTTTTGTCCCTTTTTCCTTTGGCTTACTAAAAACACCTAAAATCATGCAATCTCACCACAAAATTCATTTAATGCATAAAATCATAAATGAGACCAAATTAATTATTTCTACTCAAAATCATTGTTTTTAGCAATTAATTCCACATTTTCCATAAATTAAGCCTTTAACTTATTACTTAATCACAAGGAAATACCGCACTTTGTGCAAGATATCAAGTAGGGAAAAATTTATGAATACTTGGAAGAAAGATATTTAGAGAAATAAGTTTTGTTTTAAAGATATAGATGAATAAAAATAACTACTATATGTAGTATTTGTAAGTGATAAGGATTCTAATATTTTTAATTTGAGGTAATTAATAAAATAGGCCATGAGAAGGCACATATTCCAGTTTTGGGCCATTAAAACTTCATTTTTGATTTTAGGCCATTAGAAACCAGCTTTGATCAGATATAGGCCATTTAGACTTTTTCAAAGTACCATTGACCCTACCAACTTTGATTTATTATACTTTCACCCCAACAGTTGACTTCCAACTTTAGCCTTATTCCCCTTTTACCCCAACTTTAGATTTTTCATTTAAATTAGTCCAATGACAAGCCATCATGCTTCCGATAATTAAATTAAGCACTAAATTTCATACCTTGGGTTCGACCGCCTTGCTGCCGGGTTTCCTAAGCTCCGGGATTTTACGGACTTCCTCCAACCACGCAGCCGCGACCGATGGTTCACCGATTCTTGGCTCCTTCAGCAACAAACAGCACAGTCCTATTTCGTTTCCTACCTTAGGACGTAACAAGGTATGGATAAAGGTTTTTAACTAACTTATCGGAATATTTGGAATGCTGGAAGCTTGGATTTTATTGAAGAAATATTAAAAATATTACAGAAATATTTCTCCTAATGGAGAAGACAGACACTTAGCTCCTCATATATGAGGATGCTTGACTCTGGGGGACTGACCCCATATGAAAAACAAATACAGAAATGAAATTTTGCAGAAAGGAAATACAACTTATTATTTTGAAGAGTTTGGAGGATTTCTGATGCCTTCCATCTGCTTCAAACTCCTTTATTTATAGGCGCCCGCGGACTTCAATCCAGGATTCCAATCTTCCTCTAAATCCTTGTGACGTTACTGCGTTCGTCACTTGGCCTTAATTTCCACCGGCTACATTATTGTCCTTTTGGAATTATTGCGTTAGGTGGCTTTTTGTCAACTCTTCACCTTCTCTTGTCGGCCACTTACTGCCAGCTACTCTGCCCTTCTTTGTCGGCTTTTAACTATGAGTGTTGCCGACACCTCTCTTTCTTTTACATCCAGCTAATCTTACTTTGGCTTGTAAAAGTTTTTTGGACGTTTCTTCCCTTTGTCCTGTTTGGGTCCGAATTTTTTCTGGGTTACCCGGATCTTTGTACCGAATAGGGGTTTCTTCTGTTCTGCAAAATATGGACATATGTGGTTATCCTATTGGCCAACATGCATCATGTTGCATGCCTTCTTTCTGGTAGACTCGGTTGCTGACAACTTGTTTTCCCAGATGAGTAACCTCTTCTTTTCGAATGAAGTTTCCGCAAACTCTGTGCTTTTTCCTGTTAAAGAATTAACCAGGAACGATCCATTTAAATTGTTTGAGAGTATTTTAAATGGATATTTAACATTTTCCATCTCGGTGAGATAGACCCAGAATCCCCATGCTCGTCGGTGGAGATTTCATCTTTGCTGATTGAAGATACCAATGGTGCCCTCTCATCCATAGACTTAACTCTGTTGAAGGCAATCATATCAGGTCTCTATAATGTAATAAATTGAAAGACCGGATAAGAACCTTTCCTGACTATTTCTGGTGCCGCTGAAATGCACTTAAGCTCCAGAATATCTCCTCTTTGCAGGTGCGGGTTGTTCAGCCATGATTCGTGCACCGCGCTACTTATCCATCCCGGAAGTTTTTCGATTTCTGGAAACCCTAGTAATGTAGTATGAACAGATGCTAATGCTCCAAAGTCATACCACTTTCGAACCGCTTTTGGTTTTGATCCTTCGAGCATCCATACCCTGTTGTATCTCCCGGATGTCTCGATTACTGTTTTGCTGGGGTTAGTTCCCCTTTTAGAAACCAGTTGTTCCCATTTTCCTTGGTAGTCCAGCAAGGCAGTAGATAGGACCTTCTCATCTGAATTAACCTTAGAGGTGCCTGTCATTGGCCTAAGGTTAATTTCTTCCTCTTTTACCCCAGAGGCAGTGGGTTGACTTGAAATTTCGGAAATGTGACTTTCCTCTTGCTCAACATTTTTATCGGCATCCGACAATGGTTCCTTTGAAGCAGTGCTTGAATCTGCTTCTTCATATATGACCACTTTAGCTTTTTGGGCACATTTCTTTTTGTTTACCAGGGAAGCTGACGCTTTCCTGATTGACTCTAATACTGTTTCCCACAGTGCTGTCATTGCTATATGGGAGGCTCGTATATTGTTACGGACCATGTCCACATTGCTCTATTGTATTTGGCCAGCTGCTCGTGCATTGATCTCGAGCTGTCCAAAATGCTTTGATAGCTTCTCTAGGTTTTCTCTGAGGTGTCTGAATCTCGTAATGATGGAATCACCTTCAAATGCTTCCATCTCTTGTTAAGAAATCTGCAAGAACATTTTCATGAGATTTTATAACATCAATATCATAAGTATAATATTGACATTCAGCTTGCCATCTGATAATACGAGCTTTTTCAATTTTTGATTCAAGTTTATTTTTTAAAAAAGCCCTAACATTAGTATTATCAACTTTTAATACAAATTTCTTTGCAACTAAGAATAAAGGCCATTTTTTAAATATTTTCCATACTGCAAAGAATTCATTCTCGTTAATGTGCCAAAGTTTGGCTTGTTGTTCAGTGAACAACCCTCCTATGTATCTACAAGGTTCTTGACCCGTAGTTGTTTTTCTCATGACCACTCCTGCCCATCGAAAATCATTGGCGTCTGTGTAGACTACCAGCTCATCATCATCTTGAGGTATCGCGAGTTTTGGCAAGTTATTGCAGACTTGCTTTAGTTCACGAATTCTTTTGGTATGGATTTCTTCCCATTTCCATCTAGAGCTTTCAATTTCTTTTAGGAGTGGTTTAAAATCCTTTTTATATTTTTCAAGGTCTTTAATAAACATATCCGCAAAATTTACAACTCCTAAGAAACTCTGAAGTTGTTTCTTGTCTTTTAATATATCAGAAAAATTTCGGATTTTCTCCACAATGTGTTCCTGTAACTCTATCCCTGCTTCATCAATTTGAACTCCTAATAATTCAATTTTGTTAGCAGCGATAGTGGCCTATTTCTCATAGAGAACTAGACCTTCCCTGTGACATGCATCAGAAAATATTTCAAGATGTTTAATATGCTCTTTAATATTTTGAGATGCAATCAGAATGTCATCTATATAGACGAACATAAACTCTAGATAATCCTTAAATAGATTATCCATCTTTCTTTGGAATATTTGAGGGGCATTAGAAAGCCCCATCTGCATAACATTCCAAATATATTGCCCTTGTGGGGTGGAGAATGCTGTGAATTTCTTCGACGCATTCTCCATCTTAATCTGATAGAAACCAGATTTGCAATCAAATTTAGAAAACACTTTAGAACCTTTG
Source organism: Hygrophila difformis (assembly GCA_030278955.1). Lineage (NCBI taxonomy): Eukaryota > Viridiplantae > Streptophyta > Magnoliopsida > Lamiales > Acanthaceae > Hygrophila > Hygrophila difformis. Next base: position 8,063,993 of record JAOANR010000011.1, read on the forward strand.
ATGCAATCAATTAAGTGTTCTCTACTCGGAATGTAATAACCATCAAACTGTATTATTTTATTAATACCTTGATAGTTTATTACCAACCTGGGTTTACCTCTTTTTATTTCACCGTGGTTTCTTACCAAGAATCCAGGGCTACTATAAGCTGAGACTCCAGGCTCGATGAGTTTAAGATCGATATGCTCATTGATAATTTGATGCATATCTTTCTTATCCTGCATATTCATTAAGATGGGTTTGTATCGAACATACTCATATTTATATTGTTCTTTTACCTGTAGAGTAGCTTCGATCTTGTTTTTATCCCACCATGCCAGAGGATCCTCGTTAAAGTTTCTCTGGATAAGTCTTTTGACATTTTCGAGGGACAATTTAGTTTCCCCATCAATGTCTAATGAAGTTATATTTAATGACTTCATTTCCTGCATTGCTTCTTTGAGGTTTATAATTTCCTCAATAGAAGCTTCATCAAATCCTTGTTGTCTAAAAGACAACAAAGTCTTACCAAACTTTCTTTTATCCTGCATTTTTGGATGGGTTAGTTTGGCATCATCACCACGTTTGCTGCGAAATAATATAGGCATTAACCTGTTGAATGTCTTTTCTCTGCGCAAGACCTGTATCTCATTTCCACAACTTGTGGTAAATATTAACAAATTTCTTTTGTTATCTTGAATATATTTTGTAAAGGATTGTATGAAATTATTTCCTCACAAAATATCCGCTCATGTAACATGAAAGTAAATAGGAGGCGTTTTTACCTTATACCAAGGTGTACCAAATGCTCCTCCAATCATGATATTGGCTTGTCGAATACCCTTATTTAGTACTAAGATTTTTTGGGAAAAATCTCTTCCTGCAATAATGGTTAATGATTCCATAGCTTCGCTAGGAAAAACTCATGGTTTTGCCGTGCAAATACCTGATCCTAAATCAATATAACTGCAAAATATTCCGACTTATATTGTTCATATATTATCCCTACTGAGATATAAATGGAAAATGAACTTGTCATTTAATTCTGATGGTGTGACCCTTCAGATTAAATTCTATACCATTATCCTTTCTTACCCATGGTTTATGATTTTCGAGAAAACTTAATCCCAAAATCATAACCCCATTGTCTTTTCTGGCGGTGCCTAAGACTCTGATCTCGTGTCCTGCAATTTCAATTGTTCCTTCATAGGTTCCAATTGATGGCTGCTGCAAGTAGTATAAGTCATCAGATGGAAAAAGGTTAATCTTTTCAGTGATGTCAAATATTACTCGTATTTCTTTCTATCCTTCAGGGCATTTAATCTTTATATTATCTACCCCAATGGATTGAGGAGTTAGATCGTTGATGAACTCCTTCCCTTTATATGCCATAATTCTGTCTTCCGAAAAAGACATACGGCTTGCGTACTCAATTCTAGCACTCGTTGATCTGTCTTGAATTGGATGATCTCTTATCTTTATGTCTACTCCTCCTAAATTGGAATCTGGGTAGGATTCGAAGTCATGACTTTAGCAAATTCCTTGAAAATTCTAGGAATTTCTATATATTCTTTCCTAAAAATAAGTCAGAATGATGACTATTGGAAAGTGCATAAGAGATTCTATAAGTTATAGAATATGGCATGTTCCCTACTTTCATCAGATCTTTTCTTTTAAAATCCTGATAAAGGGTTAGAACTCTACTAAAATCTTGGTCAGCTAAGTTATAGGAAATTTTGGGATGTATGTCAAACATTAACTTCCCAGCATATAAATTTCCTTCTATAGTCCCAACAAGACCATCTCTAAGGTTATTGATTCTTCTATCAGTGACTGATAGATGTAATTCAGAATCAATGCCTTCTTTGAAGGTTGCCTTAATTACTACTTCAATTGCTCATGTGTGGATCATTTCATAGTAATAGAGATTTCCTCCTTCATTCTGCTTAATTCCTCAAGAATTTCTTCTTTAGGAAATAATTGCATATCCATAACATTACATGTAAGTTCCATAGGAATTGCAAACTCACCTGCACTTACCTTGTATATGATGTTATGTCTTCTCTGGTTGAGTCCCATCTGGTTAAGAACTCGTCCAACCCCGCCAATTCTGAATCCGTCATATGGGCTGAGTTTGGAATCTTGTCGCATTATTCTTTCCATGGTTCGATTCGAGATCGTCATCCTTGAAAAGAATCCAGATAGGTTTTCAGTGGTCTGAATCGTGTCCTCTTCAGTCAGACTCGGTTGAAGATCCATCTGAATATGAGTTTGAGTCACTTCTTAATTCTTCCTCTTAGATGCTTTCATCCGAGGGCATGTCTTCAAATTGATAGACTGGTACCAGCTTTCCATGGTATACCACTTCCACAATATCCTCTGTGGCTTTGTACATTCGTATCTCACGATTTTGGGGGCAATCGGGTGAGATATGACCTTTGGCTCCACACTTCCAACAGTTTCAGTCCTTGAAGCTTTCGTGGGCTCGGGTATGGGCTCGTCTGAACGTTCTCTTGGACGGCGTTCTCCATGTGCTCCTTGCTGCTGAGCCAGTTAAGCCTTGTGATGAACTCTTCGTCGTTCCCGTTCTTTGTCCAGTTTTGTATGTTCTGGCCTTGCTCTTGGACCACCATGTTCTTCTTCTTCGGAATGGAGATCTTTTGAAACTCTTACTGTATGAGCCTCGACTCTTCTTTTTTCTTCTCTTTTCTTCTGATTCTCCTATAATTGTTGGAAAATCGTTATTTTCACAGCAAAGAGGGGTTCTTTTTATTTTACCTCTTAGTCTCTTGATGTTCTTTTGGGCTGCTGCCTGTTGACACTATTTTTTGAGCTTATCCTTTAAGAAGGACATTCTTCGGGCTATTGAGTCCACTGTACCAGGGGGTACTGTGTACGACTGGATCAACATCTCTCTCCATGGGCTGCAGATTTTTGCAAAGAATATGGGACATGCTACTTCAGCTGTCATTTTACTCCGAAAATAGTATTTACAAAACCAGTAGATATATTCGTCTACTGCGCAAATACTTCTTAACTCCATACCCAATAGTGCTTGGGTATAGACCTTGATTTTTTCGGTTCTCTGTTCTTCAAAATAACAAAATGAGTTTTGAATAAGAGGCCAAATCTTTCGCAGATTGTGCTTTTGGATTCTCCTTCGAGTATTTGCTCCTTTAAAGCCGCCATGGAGTTTTTCCAGCCCAGCTTTGTCGATCCTTCGAGACTTAGCTCTATTAATCTGACAAACTTTTCTTTATCGAGATCCAGGGTGGTTGCTGCAATCTTCATTGAAGCTACCCATTCGTCAATCAGATCTTTGATGTTTCGGAAGTCGATAACATCGAGGTTCAGTGTTATGCCATATGGATTTAATGGTTGTAACATCGTCTTGGCCCACTGTGTGGATTCTGGTGCTCTACTTGGGTTCTGTCCTGGGTTTCGTCTTGCATTGAGATGTACCTCAGGATACCTGTTCATGTGGAAATCTGTACTTTCTCTCATTGGGACATTAGGCGGTCCATCGTAGGTTACGTTGGATCCTGATTCTTTCGCATAACCCAATTGAAGAACTTCATTGGGTTTTACATTAACCAGATCCATAATCCCAAGTTGGGAAAATGATTCTGCTAATTCTTGTAGATCTGATAGATCTACCCTGGAAACACTCATTCGACTGTTTACAGTAGATCGATCATAAGCTCTTCTTATGATTTCTGCTTAAGCATAGTTGCTTTACCTTTTTTATGTAAAGCTTGTAAGGGTCCGAATGCATCTCTAATTTTGGCTTGGTCATTCTTTGAAGATCCAGGAATATCCTTCTGCCTTTTCTTGATATCCGAAATATCAAATTTCAGATTTAAAATCTCTTTCTTTAGATCTTGAAATAATTTCAAGATCTCCTCTATTGATTGATTCAAGTTACTATTTTTCCAGGTAAAATTAATACCCGGTTACCATAATCTTGAATCATCTTTTGGATTTCTCTTAAGTCTTGTGAGAACTTAGAGCTATCCGGATCAATTTCTTTCCAGTTCCTCTCATTTTCATGAAAGAAATTACTTTTAATAAAATCTTGTCTTATGGACAAGTTCAAGAATTTCCTTTGGAAATTTCTATTTTTTATTTCCAAAATTTGGAAATAACTCTTTGGTTTCAAATTAATTGAATCCATTTAATAATTAAATCTTCTTCATTAAGAAATAAAATATTATAAATAATATAATTAATATGTTCTTCAATAAAACCTAGGCTCTGATACCAATTTTCAAGCGCTTTGAGTGTCATTTATATAATGAAAAATTAAGTATATTGGAAGAGGACTAAGATGTCCAAAGTCAAATTATTTGGGGTTCAAATAAAAGAAATGAAAAGTTGTTAGGTTCAGTTGACTTTTCAAATAAGTCCTCATGGCCTAAATTCCTTCTAGTTATGTTTCTGATGACCTATTTTCATAAATCAAGTAATGGAGGCTTAAAATTGGAAATGGCTCCTTCTGATGGCCCTTTTTAAACATTATCCCTAATAAATTTAGTTTCAATAACCAATTGGTTAGTCAATTAGACTCAAACTAAAGGTTCTGTGTTCGAACCCTATTTGTTATAAAATTTTTGGGTAAATAGGTAATGAGAAAGTATATATTAGAAAGATTAACTAATTTTAGAACACATTAATTTAGGCACCAATAATTGATGCATGCTAAGAAAAGTTAGTGTACTACTCATACTTGGGGAGCAATGAGGAAATAAAAATAAAATTTGAGAATAAACATAAATGAGGAAAGATATAATAATAAAGCAAGGAGTAAGTGTACTGCTCATACTGCTTACAATTGTGGTATGCTAACAATAGCTGAGTAAGTTAAAATATAAGAAATAATAACGAAAAAGAAAGTAAATATATGAACTTAAAAAAAGAAAAGAAAAGAAAAGAGATTTAATAATAAATGAATAAAATGTATTAATAGGGTAGCGGAACGTGTTTAGCAAGGAAAAATATATAGAAGATTAAAAGAAAAAGAAGATAAAAATAAATTTGAGCACCAATAATTGGCACACCGGAAAAAAAAAAGAAAAAAATAATAATAGTAAGTGAGATAATATAGGCAAGTGTTGGAGTAGTTGCTGTCCCGGAAAGTAGTTGTTCCAGAAAGTAGTTGCAGTCTCAGAATTTGAGTAGGCTATAGCTGGGAGATTGTAAGTAAATTTATATTCTGCGTGCATTGTCCCAAAGTTAATTTTTGCATGTTTAATTTCTTGTCGCTTTAAATAATTTTAGAATTATTCTTGCAAATGAGTTTATGCAGAGGAAATGCCCCATTATGAGTTTAAATATTTTTGGGCTAAGTCATGCATGTGAAAATTATATTTCCAGTGTGTGGCATGTGAATTATTGAGATGATATTATACGGGATATACTCCAATTGGGGTTATCTTCGTAAGAGCATTAAAAAGAAAATTGTGTAGGCCAATGGTCTCACAGTCAGTTTTAGTTGCAAGGGAGGGCCGCCCTTGTATACTCATACTCTTGACTTCGGTTACTATGAAAGCATGCTAGGTCCTATGAGATACCCCGGGTGTAGATGTCATAGTTGAGCTACATGATACAGAAAATCAGAGTTTTAACGGTTTGACATGCCATTTACTGCTTGAGTCAATTATATTTAATTTTTGTCCTAAAGAGTATAGATTTACTTACTCAGCCGGTGTGCTGATAAATTATGCGTGCACTCTTTTCAGGTTTTGACATATGTGGTGATGACTAGAAGCGTGGGCACGGGCATGGGTATCGGATTTTCTTTTGATTATATGTACAAATTATATTATTAGTTAAATTCCATTTTTTTTTAAAGAAAATTAAGGTACTATGTCAAGTTACTTTGGGGGCGACGAACCTTAGTCGTCATATTTTACAAACTCTTATATATTATAATTTTATAAATAAAGTTGTGACTTTTAACCATGTAAAGTAATTTATTTTAAATTAGCCTTAGCGCAAATTAATTAAGTTAGTCAGGGCTAGGCCTAAGCGAGCTTAATTAAGAGGCGTGACGGTAACAACCCTGGGTTCCTAATTGAGGCTTCCGCCGCGGAACTAAGAGTAGGAAAATGGGGGTGTTACAACGTCATCCTCAATTTTCGAAATATCCAGGAACTGCTCCATATCAAACAAGAAATTGTCTACTTGTTTGGCATCATGCGCACCACCGTAGGGCTCTGGCTCCGTTTGGCATCTGTCGCTTGCGCCGACACCCCCAACATTGCTTTCTGGAGTAGCCCATATTGGACGCTCATCTCCCCAGTTCCTCCAATCCTAGTCCGGGAGCCACCCGGTCCATTAACTCGCTACACAAGCATTTCAATTCCACAATCTCGGCCTCCAATGCCTCGATCTTATCAAAGTGACTGAGCACCTGCTCATCCAGTCTATCTGTTGTTTCTTCTAGGTCCAACAGTCGGGCCTGATTCGATTTCTGCTCCCTAGGCAGTTCTGGAGGTTGCTCCTGCCTACCTTCCACATCTCCAGTTGCCGATGACTGTGCAGTATTCATTTTACCAACGAGCCTGTATATCGAACGAGGCTCTGATACCAACTGTCACGAGGCGCATCAACCCGATATGTTAACAAAACCGATTGTCCGGTTGCTTATTCGAAAATGACAACCACCTCATGAATCACGAGCTAGCTTCGGATGGGATGTTGCATTCCCTTCTGCAGAAGGCTTTAGAGGGCCCACTGAAGACTAGCACACACAATCACACCGACACATCCCGAAGGAATTAACGAGAGGCAACATGCGTAGTAAAAACATCATTGTATTAATCGTTGATATTAGATTACACAATAACAAGCCAACCGGGATGAGGGAGCCTTCGTTGAGTACACGATGATGATGTCCACTGAGTATCGAATACCACTACTCCCCTATAATAACTCTGGAGAAATTATCCTAAGTTACATGACTGGATACTAGGAAGTTGTACAATCACACCGAGGACAGACAGGTGCAACTCCCTGTCCCTAAGTGGCCAAGAGTTACAACAAAAGTACAAGTAGCTAAAGGTGGCCTATTGCACAGCGCATTTGGCCCCGCTATTGCGCGGCCTTCAACACACTGGTTGTCTTTAATTTGCTCTGAACTCTGTTTTGTGTTTCTTTTTTTGTTCTTTTTCATTTCTTGATCTTTGTTTACAGCTGTAAGGGCATTGCCAAAATATTAATACTACTACTACTACTACTACTAATAATAATAATAATAATAATAATATTGACGTTGCGAATTTAGCCCCGTTTGGATGAACTTTTGGAGTAGTGTTTTTTGTTTTTGCTTTTGCCAAGAGCACTTCTCATAGTAAATGTGTTTTTGTTTGAGATTTTGAAAAAAAAAAGAAAAACAAAACACCTTGAAAAACCGAAAAAATATTTTTGGAAAAAGCAACACAATGGCTGCTTCTCCTAAAGCAGAAGCTAAAAGTACCTAATAATGTGTGCAAACTGCAAAGTCTTAAATGCCCAAACTAATTTATTTAACCAATAAGCGATGATATATTAAGAGAAAAGAAAAGAAAAACACAGCCGAAACGTAAAGAAAAAGAGAGCCACAGAAGGCAAGCCACCAAAATACACGGTGGAGAAAAGAGGAGGCCAGTGACCAAGGCCAAAAAGGTAGTCGGGCAAGCCAAACTAATTTATTTAAATTACACTAGAAATATATATTATTCTCATATAAGTAGTATGTACTTTTTGGTAATTATTACATTCCAAAAGCACTTTTAATTATTACACATCCAAATACACTTTTGAAAAAAAGCAGTTTTTTAAAAATTCTATCTAAATACAAAAGTTACATATTTATACTTTTGGCTTATACTTTTGCTTTTGCTTTTAACTTTTTTTTCTTTTTTTTCCCAAAAGCTCATCCAAACATGGTCTAGAAATCATGCCCATGTGTCTGATGGGTTCTTACAGTAATTGGGCTGAAAAAGATGGGCTTTTTTTTTTTTTTTCTCTTACGCCCAAATTAATTTTCTAATTCAATTCAATTCACCCTCAGAATTAGCCGCTTCGCCAAAAATGTCGCCGCCGTCATCTGTCGATGAGCCTCTGCCGGCCGCCGTCGCCTCAGCCAATTGGCTGTTCACATGGGAAGCCCAATCCCATTCTCCGATTCTACGCTTGCTCTTATCCAACTCAAACATCAATCCCTCGGCTCATTGTCGATGCCTAAAACTCGACCTTCTCCCCGAAAAATCTCTGCTTGCTGTGTCATTCATGGATAGCGATGTCGAATTGGAAACTGTGATTCGGGTACCCCTTCCTCGGGTACTGGTTGATGCTGACTCTCCACTCCATGTCAGGGCATTTGATGACCATATTGAGGTTAAGCTCGTTTTGTTGCTGCCGGTTGACCATCCGTTTGTATCGGGTTTTGATACAATTCTAGATTTTGAGGAGAAAGAGAATGCGCACCATCCACTTTCGGTGGATTCTGGTAATAATTAACTTGGTTCCTCATTATTGATGGGGATTGAATTTAGTTCTTTTATCGGTATTAATTAGTGTTTTTAGAAGAGGTGAGTGTATGACTATATGTGTAATGTATTTACAGATTTGAAGAAATTATCATGTATGGAGGACGTGTGCTTTTACTGCAGAAGTTGCTCGTTTAAGTTGACGAAGAGCTTTGGGTAAACATTTGATTTCTCCTGTTGCCATGTTTATTTAGTTGCTTGATCTCTTGTTCGGGGCATTTGTTCTAGCAATAGAAATTGATAATTGACTTTAATCAATATACGGTAATAAAAAATACTCTGATCTAGAAACTAGTTTTCTGTGCATTGGGATACGTGATTCATAAGGGATTTGGTTTTTTCTCAAACCGAGAGGTGGTTATGCACTTATGCTCCATAGGACTTTTAGCTGGAAACAGAGGGCCATACATATAATATGTAAACTAAAGCATGATTGTTGGTTGCAGATGAATATTGCATGCCACTTTCCCTGTATGGAGGAGGCCTGTAACCCATAATTTTTTCAGATATATATGTGTGCATTGTAACTTGTACAAATCTGTGCTTGAGAAATAAGAACTGCAAAAACCACCATGGGTGTAGGTTTGTTAATGGCGCCAAACCACGTAACTCATGTTTTCTTTTTATATTATGTTATTTACGTTTTAGAGGAATAATGCATTCTGCAATCTCGCTTTCTGTTGGCAGGTGTTTCGAGGAAATGCCATCGGTTAACTGGCGAGAAGTTGCTGACAATTGGTTTGGGAATTGTTGTTGCTCATTTGGTGTTGTGAGTGAGAAGTTGGTTGAAAAATATGTGAAGTCCTACATGTGTGCACCAGGTCTATGCCTCTTGAACACATCATCTGTTCTTGTATGTAAGGATGATATTCTGGGTTGTAGGTTCCCTGATGCAACTATCAAGCAGAATCATTTGTCTGATCTACATCTCCCCAAAGATACATGTTCAATCAGTGATTCACTGGATGAGAAACAAGGACAAGTTCCTTGTTGTGGGAATGATCATGAGGTGGTGCAAGATGTTTGTAGAAGTGTAAACTCCCCACAAACAGAAGTCAACATTGCATCCAGCGTGGGAAATGAAAAAGAAAATGCAGTTGAAGATGGCACTTTATCAGACATCTTTCCTATATTGAATATTGAAGATAACAAAGTATTGATGAATGAGAAAAGTCATACGATATGCTGTCCAAGTGACTCTTGTACTCCTCACACTCAAGGAACCTCTTCAACAACTAACAATGCTGTACTTCTTGAAAATCAGAAAGTATTTCTGGATGGTTATCTTGGTAACTGTTTCATGGTTAGATCTTCAGGCCTTTCGAGTGATATCCGCTGGGTTGAATTTCTCTGCCCATGTTGCTCATGTCTTGTCGGAGCTTATCCTTGCTTTGATGATAATGTGCCGCTGGATGGAGGAGTTCGTCTATTCAAATGCAATATTTCAACTTGCTTGCCTCCCAATCAATCCGATGATGCATTTAAGTGAGTTGCATACTTGTTTTCTACTTTGTAACTCATTCGTATTAATTGTTGATTGGTTAGTAACTAATGCATTAATTTTACACCTACACAGGGACTACACACTTGAGAGAATGTTTGCTCGTCAGTTGCTAGAAAGCGCAGAAGATGAGTTATCATACAGGACTATAGTTAGAGATATTCAAGATAAATCACCAAAGCTGCAAATAATTCTTCTGAATCCAAATTCATGGGGCTGCGCTGGAAGCTGTCACTCTATGGAACTTGATGCTAAGCTTTTTATGTATCCCACTATCAAAGTCCTTTTTTCTTCCTCCGGTCATGACATTGATCTGGATTCAAGGTAACCTATTTCCTTTTAAACCATTCCTTTATGTTGTATAAATATTCAGGATCTTTTTATTGATGTTTTTGTTCTTGAATACACTGCAGGACTCCGGGAGAGTGGGTGAGAAAAAACCAAGCTGATGAAATCAACATGTTCTCATCTCAAATTCAGGAGATCAGTAGAATTTTAGAAGTGGGCAACAAATTATATCCGCCATCATGTACTTCACTGCAGGGTTTATCATTATCAACCCTGATGAGTTAGGCAAATATGTTGGCTTCTATTGCATGCCTAGCGACCACATAAAAACAGCAAATCGTGCATCTATTATATGTCATGATATCATAGAAAGAGCCTCACTGGGCATATATGTGTTTTTTTTTCCCTCTCAACATAGATATACTCCAGGCCAGTTTATTTACCTGCCTAAAATGAGAAAACATGTGTCAGCTGCACATGTGATAGGTGGAAAAGTGAAAGGAAAAGGGATTATGGAATACAAATGAAGGTTAGCAAAATAGCTCACAAGTATTGGAATAGCATTGATTCTTAATTATTGGAAGTCAAACGTTTGTTGTACAATATGTTGGTTGTGAAAAGGGAATGAAGTGCAGCATACTTATTCAAAGTGCATTGGCTGGGATTGTGGAGTTGTTGCCAATTATGTGTTGAATGAGCATTATTGATTCTCAATCCTATTTGTACTTTAGTAGGTTAGTTTGTTCATGTCTTGTTTTGATGATCAAGTCATTGATGGGTATTGATTTAATCTATTATGTTGAGAGAAATATATGGCTTTAGATCGGCGGATTAAATGTTCAAACCAAACTGCAGAGTGATACTGTAGGATTGGGTGGGCCTACATGACATGTACATGATGAATAGAATGGAGTTGTATGGCCACCATTTTGGAGCAGTGAATCAATCATTGATTGTCCAGGACACCTGTATGCCCAAAATTTGCTTCTCCTGGTACATTCAACCATTCTTTGCCAAGTGCATCCTCATCTTATTTAGATTGTATGAATGCATGATGCCTATTTGATTAGCTGCAGTCTTGGAAAATGTCATGCCAAAGATCTTTGCTCTGAATCATCCCATCAATACATCTTTCTTAGGAGGCATTGGACTTTGTCGACAGGGGACACATGTCTGCTCTCCCTGGAGGAGGACGTGGATCAATCAAAAGAGCCCATGTAGCATTCAATTTCGAGACTCTGCATCTTCTTCATCCCTATATATATAGTCATATCCAAGACAGTTATGCATCAGTTAAACAGTAAATCATATAACCTCAAAAGCTAGCTACAGACCCATTTGCCTTTTCTTTTAGAACATGGCACAGTACGGAGGTGAGCAATATGGGCGACAACCTGGAGATTATGGCAGAGGCGAGCAATACGGGCGACAGGCCGGCGAGTATGGGCAGAAGCAGACCGATGAGTATGGCAACCCCATCCGCCGGAGTGATGAGTATGGAAACACCGGAGCTCAGAAGACTGATCAATATGGAGCCACTGGCGGCGCCATGGGGGCTTATGGCAGTACTGGTCAGTTTGGTGGCACCACCGGGGAATATGGGGTGAACCCTGAAAAGGTTCATGGTGGTGTTGCTGGCGGCGAGGAAGGTGGGCGCCACCGCCGCTCTGGCAGCAACACTAGCTCGGTACAAACTAGTACTATAAACTAACTAAGCAAAGCTGAGGCATTGTCTGTTTTTGTTTATAAATTGATGGCTTATTTTAGTGTCTGTCTGTGTTGATATCTGATATGTATACTCATACTTAATGCAGTCTTCGGAAGAGGACGACGGACAAGGCGGGAGGAGGAAGAAGAAGGGAATAGTGGGGAAGATAAAGGACATCCTCCCCGGTGTCGGCCACAAGGCAGAAGAGGGACAGGAACACCGGGAAAAAATTTGAATATGAAGCTCTTAATATAGTATACCCCTGGGATGCTTTCATGTATGTGCTATGTGTTGTGTGTGTGTGTGTGTGTCTTTCTACGTACAAGCAAACACTGTAATAAGCCATTCCCAGGTTGTCTATGATTTGGGAAGGTAAAAATGTCTCTACAGAGACTTATGTAATGTTTGTTATTACTGTGTTTATGAGTTTATCACAGTACTTGAGTCTTGACTACTATATGCAAAGCTGTTTCTATATAGGGTAAAACTCCCAAACGTGGTGCAATCATCTACATCAACTCATCAAGAACCAGCTAAAACTTTCCAATTGAAATTAAAGATCTCGACTTTATAAAAGAAAAACCTTTAATGTCAATGACAATGTCAAGTCCCAAATTGGGGAATTTGAGGCAGTATTTTACAAGAATGTTTTTAGAAACCCAGCATTATTTCCTTTTGTTGGAGCATGTACAAGATGCTCAGCATTATTACAGGTGTTATTACGTTTATATTCCTTGCTTTCACCCTTTCAGTAATCGAAAAAAAAAAAAAAAGAAAAAAAATCAAGTATCCCGGGATCAGAAATTGATCAAGAACCGAAAATATGAGCAGAATGGAGTTCTTGTATTTCAGAGTGAACCAATAAAAATGAAATCAGTTTACATTCTGTTGATATAACACAAAGAAACTTCTCTATCCAGAAACGTGAAAACAAGGAATAAAAACATATAACACCTTGTTCACCAAAAAAAACATATAACACCTTTAATACACTTCTTCCTTTTCTTGAGTTCAGACTTCTGAGTTCAGTGTCGTTATTGACTTATTGTTTCTGCAGTCCATCGTATCCTTCATCGTTTCAACGCTACAATCGGGTTGCGTAAGCAATTTATGCATCTATTTATAGCTTCACTATTCAATTTTCCAGTTTTTTGTATGCTCTAGTTTCTTTGGCAATAACCCCAAATAGAACAGGACACAAATTTCATAACAGATTCAAACTCTGCCGCCGTCGTTCTTTTATTTGAGGGTTTCTACTCTGTTTTTGGTTCTCCTATGATCGTCAGAAGTTAGGTCTTCTCATTTTTGAATGACGAATGTTTGCAACCTGTTTGACGAAATGCCTCTTCCAAGCTTTGAGCATGTGCGACTGGTTTTCTGGATTTTGAGAGAGAATTTTTCAAAAAGGGATTCTTATTCGAATTCCGAAGCCCTAAATTCCAGCCCCATTTCTGTACTTTAAAAAAAAAAAAAAAAACACAATAGTGGGTTTTAAATTTGATTTTAATGGCTAATTTTGTAAAAAATTTCTTGCATCTACTTAGAACAATTTATATTCGATGTGTCTATTGTTGCTTGTCTGGATTGTACTGCATCTGAGCAATGAATGTTCATTGGATCAGCAGGAAGAAATATACATCATGTTTGCAACTGCAATTAGGTATGCGGCGAGGAAACCTAAGCCAAAGATGAAACCAATAGAACTCAAAACTCCACCAGAGCAAACTCAGACGATCACGAGGGTGATTTTCGACGTCTTGAAGGAGCACGGTCCTCTATCCATTGCCGACACTTGGGAGCATGTGAAGGTATTCAATCTTTGCATCTTTTATATGAAAAATTCAACTGAACAGCAAATACATGTCTTCCGTGTCATTGATGGCTTGTGCTTTATTCAAATGCGCATGTTTGTTTGCTTATGGTCATGTCAAAATCCAAGCCCGCTTATCACTTGTTGTACAAGTTTATTACATTGGTTGATTATTAGATTGATGCTCATCACTTTTTGTTCAGAATATCAAGATAGTATATAATGTAATGAACTAATGAATTTATTTTCGATTACTAGGATGTGGGGTTAAAAGGGCTTAAAAGTAAGAGGCACATGAAAGTAGTTATGAGATGGATGCGCGAGAGACAGAAGCTAAGGAAAATATGCAACCATGTTGGGCCTCACAAGCAGTTTTTATTCACGACGTGGTTCACAAAACCAGACGTGATGCAGACGAGGCCTGGTAGCAACCCTTCAAGAAGACCTAAGCCATGATTGCTTCACGTATAAGTCTCTTATATAAAAAGTCGCATGATACTCTGATCGGATGATTTTATTACATAAAGGCACTCTTTATATCCATATTCTGTAAGTACTTACCTCAAAGGGACAAAGTCCTTGGCATGCATAATCAGTACCAATGTGTTCATTTTTATTTCATTGTTATATTGATGGATGCCAAGCTCTGGTTCTCATTTCAAGAAACCGTTATTAATGATGGTAGGAAGGAGGATCACAATTCGTTTGTCCATCAAAAGTGTTTTTCAGTTTTTCTTTTCAAGTATTTTTGGAATGATAAATATGCCACTGGCTGTTGAATGACAAACTTAAGAGTTTCAACAACTCTTAATTTTGTTAAATAACTTCAGGCCGTTGTTCCAAGCCTTTATGTAAAAGGCTTGCAACGCCCACACTTTAGGTTTTCTACAAAACTTAGGTTTGTTAAATAACACCATTGTTTCAAGACTTACAGGGTATTGTTATCGAAAACCCCCTTAAAATGTTTAATAAAACCTCTCAAGGTCTGCAACAAAAGGCTAGCCTCAGGCCATAGTTAAATCATACTTGTAGTTTTCACATAGCAAAAATGCTTGATAGTCTTTACGCTAATATTGTTGCGAGCCCTCAGGACTTATATATTTTCAGTGCTGTATATGTTGGTCTATCCCTTCATGATTCATGCATCGTTATATGCATTCTGGTGTTCTTTTAGGTCCTTCTTTTTTAAACGTGCCACAAGAACCAGTTACTAGCTGCAGATATTACTTTGTGTATTCTGCTGTTCTCAACATCAGAAATTTTCTGGAACTTGAACTTAAGACCAAAATGGCATTGTTAAGACAACGTGATATTCACTTTGTCTTATTTTAAGTCTGGTATGCCTTATTTGACTGATTAAAACATATTTTAGTGCAATCTCGTTGTTAACCATGACATTGTGTTGCCTAAATGTGCTTAATGCCCAAGAAAGGTGAAGATGGAAACTTTTTATTACATAAATACTATATGTTGTGTGAATGGCATGGTATTGTCAAATAGCTTGTGACATATAATTGTTGTAAATTAAGTTGTGTAAATTAAAGATTATACCAGACAAGATCATTAGTTAGAAAGAAATCATTAATTACTATCCCCTTGACCAAACCAGGGGAGCAGTTGTCCTAATCTGCTCCAGGGTAGTTTAATCTTTTTATGACAATTCCCCAATGGGATCAACATAGTATTCCCACAATTATGTATTCAAGAAAAGCCTTTTTCATTTTTACCATGCCATCTGCAGCTTCTATACTATTCATCTGCTTATTCCATATATAGTCAACGTAAATTATTCCAGACAAAGCATTTTGTCAACAGAGCAGGTGCCTCTACTCTTGCAACTTTCTGCCCACATTCACTCTCTTCCAACACCCATAAAAAAGTTGAGATTTATTGGCTCTTTAATAGGATTGAAGAATTATTAAGGTTAAAGATTTGCATTAACATTAGTACATTACTATGATGCAAGGTGTATTTTTCTTAACAAGGAATGAGTCAAGTAAAGTTGTAGTGTCGTACATTGCTTCAAGAATAGTGAAAATACTTCCAATATTGTACTTGTAATACTTGTAAGCTAAAGTTGGAAGGAAAAAAAATGTGTTTTAAAGTATTTGGTTTCTACATCAAGGTAAAAGTGCCAAACCAAACTCCACATGCTTCCAAGACTTCCCAATCATGGAGAAAGTAACCTATTCAACTTCAAAGTATATCCCAACAACTTCATTAATATGATTCCTTCTTTTCCTTCTTCTCTTTCAATTATGTCTATAAATACTCGTTAGTTTGAGTTTTGTTACATCATAGCAAGCCTTTCTTTCCCCCTCATTTCCCCTATAGTATTTCCTGCAGCTAGCTTGTCTACAGGTACATAATGGTTAAGTCCCTCAACTTGTTCCTGGTTGTGGTTCTACTTGCTTTTGCTCCCTTTTGCTTGTGCCACAAAACCTATGGAGGCTACCTGTACCCACAGTTTTATGACCGGTCTTGCCCGAGGCTGCAAGAGATTGTTAAATCCGTTGTTGCAAAAGCGGTGGCTAGAGAAGCTCGCATGGCTGCTTCACTTCTCAGGCTCCATTTTCATGACTGCTTTGTCAAGGTTTGCATTTGATTCCGAATTTATATCCCTCTTGATGTTCCTTGACATTCTTTTTTTATGTTTGTCCTGTTCAACATTGTGCTGTATTTTGTTGAGATAATGCGAATGAAACTTACAACTGTTTTACGTCCGAGCATGTGAAGGGGTGTGATGCATCAATACTTCTGGACAACGTGGGAAGCATAATAAGCGAGAAGAGATCAAACCCGAACAGAAACTCAGTTCGCGGGTTTGAAGTGATTGATGAGATCAAATCTGCTGTGGAGAAAGAGTGTCCTCATACCGTTTCTTGTGCCGATATATTGGCTCTTGCTGCTAGGGATTCCACTGTTATTGTAAGTTACATATGAAAGACATAATCAATACAAAAAAAAAATAAAAAAGGCATTCTTGGCAGCTGTAGTGTACTTCAGCTGATGGTTTTTCTGTTCTTAATGCAGGCCGGCGGGCCAAGTTGGGTGGTTCCATTGGGAAGAAGGGACTCAACAGGAGCCAGTTTGAGTGGCTCAAACAACAACATTCCTGCTCCTAATAACACTTTCCAAACCATCCTCACAAAGTTTAAGTTACAAGGGCTGGACATAGTTGATCTCGTGGCTTTATCCGGTAAGCTTTCTTGTTTATGGATAATCTTCAACGACATAAACGCCTTCATAATTCATGAGGGTTATAATTTATTTCATTTTAGGGAGCCACACAATAGGAAACGCAAGGTGTGTGAGCTTCAGACAGAGGCTCTACAACCAGTCAGGAAACTCACAGCCTGACTTCACCCTGGATCAATCATACGCATCCCAGTTGCGCGCCAGGTGCCCCAGGTCCGGCGGTGATCAGAACCTGTTCTTCTTGGACTTCGTCTCTCCTATAAAGTTCGACAACAGTTACTTCAGGAACCTGCTGAGTTACAAAGGCCTGTTGAATTCCGACCAGGTTCTGGTGACCAAGAATCCGGTTACCCTTGACCTAGTGCAGAAGTACGCCGCGAGCAATGAGCTTTTCTTCCAGCAGTTTGCCAAGTCCATGGTTAAGATGGGAAATATATCTCCACTGACAGGGTCCAGGGGAGAAATCAGGCAGTACTGCAGGAGGATCAATGCCTGAGAGTTTTAGAACATTGAAGTTTGTTTGAGAAGAATAAAATGGTGGCATTGTGTGCTTCTCATTTTATTCATTTTTCTTGTGTTTCTTCTACTGTGGGATATTCATATATGCCTCTGTCCTATTTGGTGAAATTGTATCAGCTTCTTATTCTCTAAATTTCATGGACTTCTTGTTGTTTTCTATTCTCCTTTTATTTCCCTCAGTTGCATTATTACAATATGCTCTCTTTTCTATTAGTTTTGTTATTTTCATCTTTTAAAGATTAATAGTTCTGAAATCCACTGGATTATGATTTTCCTCTTTTATGTCCTGATATAGTGACTAAGGTGGCAATGGATCCACCTTTTGTGGATTCAAACACGTAGAAAGTCTCATTAAAAATATTTACCATCCCTTATTTTTCTGTTACTTCTCACACCCCTTTCAGCTTTGGAATATTGGTATGAAAAACAAGCTCCATCAATAAAAAGGTAGCCGGGGATTGATGGCGGCGGACTGGCAGTGGGAGAATGTGGTCGCTGGTTCCGCTGCCGGCTTTGCCACCATCTCCTTCACACACCCACTCGACGTTGTCCGCACTAGACTGCAAGGTTATGTCCTAAAAACATCCCCTTCTAATTGTTATTCTTGATCATAGATTTATAGTTGAGCTAACCGTTGATTCATTTCTGTTGTTTCCTTGGTTAGTGCATGGCAGCCGATTCCGTTATCCGTTTAGGTATAAAAGCACTCCCCACGCCCTCTTCACCATTGCTCGCACTGAGGTTTGAAATTTTTTACCATTGTAGTTCTTCGAAAAGTGAATTTCCTCACATTTCGAAAACTAGTTTCCTTAGTTTCTACCTTCTGTCCCTTCGCTTTTGTTGGCTGTTAGGTTGCTTTATGCCCTTTTTATTTATATATACCTTTGTTGAGTTCTTGACATTGCAAAAGAACTGATGGATATCAGCAGCCTAACAGCAAATACTTATTAATGATTAAATGTAAACGCCATGTGGAACACAATGTTAAATAGTTTGTTGATAAACTTGGGGAAAAAGTTGTTAGCATCCAAAACTGTCGACAAAATCAGGAAACCATTGGCTAGATTGTCAGCCAAATATGCCGAATGCATTCATGGGGCCTGAAAACTTCATCTGTTAAAATCTGAACTTATGATCAAAATAAATAACTAGAGAAGAACGATAGCCTTGTTTCGAATTTCAGTGGTCAAAATAGTGTTGGTTGATATATTGGTGTGCACAACTTGGGACTGAAAACTTGGTCCATCATTGTTGAGCCACATTTAACAACACCTGTGCTTTGAACCATATATATATATATATATAGTCTGTGGAAAAATGAACCTTTGCTTTTCTCTGTCCCTTGTCTTCATGAAATGATCAAAGTTACGTCCTTGCTCCAGGGTCGTAGAGGACTATACGCTGGATTTTGCCCTGCCATTCTTGGATCAACTCTGACATGGGGTTTATATTTCTACTTGTAAGCATCCTTCATTTCTTACTGATGCTGGTAAGGTTTCTTTACATGGTGATATGAGATCAAGCATAGTTATGTTCTCTCTCTTATACTCTGCCAGCTATAGCAATGCCAAACAGAGATATTTGAGAACCAAAAAGGAGGAGCTAAGCCCTGCTCTTCATCTTGCATCAGCTGCTGAAGCCGGAACCTTGGTTAGTATTTAAATCTATTCTTGTATAAACACACTGTCATTTCTTGTTCTTTGGTGTACAGAATGTTTTAGCAGGTTTAATTGGTGTATCTTTTAGGTCTGCCTTTGCGCCAATCCTGTTTGGCTGGTGAAAACTAGATTGCAGTTACAAACACCTCATCAAGCTCATCCATACGCTGGTTTTCATGGTCCGCATTAATCTTATACTAACTTGCTCCATTATGCGCCACAATGTACTGACTTTTGCAATATGTCATAATCGATGCTGTCACAATGCATGTTTGAATTCCAGATGCTGTAAGAACGATACTGAAAAAAGAGGGGTGGAGAACACTCTACAAGGGGCTTATGCCCAGTCTTTTTTTGGTTTGTCCTCCTGCCCTTTTAGTTCTTCATATCATTTGTATTTTGCACCTCTGTTATGATAATGCTTATCAATCCTATTTGGATGAGCTTTTGAGAAGTGCTTTTAAGCACTATAGGGACTGCTTTGGCCTTTCGACAAATGTTTCTTTAGAAATCCATCCAAACAGGCTCCAACTGTTTTCCTCGTCCTTCTGCAGGTGTCGCATAGTGCTATTCAGTTTACAGCTTATGAGGAGCTTCGGAAATTAGCTATAAATTCTAGACTGGAAGAAGGAAGTTCTAAAATAGGCGATAGTTCATTGGTGAGTATTGAATCGATAGGTGCAGTTTGTTATCTCAGCATGTTTTCGTGTTCAAAGGATGAAATCACACAGAATCACCTGTTATTCTTTAAGCAGGATTCATTTGATTATGCTGTACTGGGTGCTTCTTCAAAATTAGCAGCCATTCTTTTGACATATCCATTTCAGGTAAATGAAATTCGAAAAAGATTCCTTAGCCCCTATCAATCCATATTTGTATCCTTGTCCCTAACATGATCGTGTTGAACGATGTCTTTCAGGTTATTCGAGCTAGATTACAGGTAAAAAAAATAAAATAAAAAATAAAAAAAATAAAAAAAACACACACACACAAGAACACACATAGGGTAGCTGCTAAAACTCAGCATAGCAATATGGATCACTAACTGTTGCTGTTTTTGATTCAGCAACGCCCGAGCATTGAGGGCGTGCCAAGGTACATGCATAGCCTGCACGTTGCGAAGGAAACTGCATGG
Source organism: Hygrophila difformis (assembly GCA_030278955.1). NCBI lineage: Eukaryota > Viridiplantae > Streptophyta > Magnoliopsida > Lamiales > Acanthaceae > Hygrophila > Hygrophila difformis. The sequence continues at coordinate 8,084,320 of JAOANR010000011.1, forward strand.
TACGTAACGTACTTAGCTTACGAGTTTCTTCTCTACCTTCCACCGTATCGCGAAATGAACGAGTTAGTTTGTTTTGGATAAAATGGACGTCTTGTTGAGACATTGGCCGCTACGACAGGTTGGAAGGCATAAGAGGGTTCTACCGGGGAATGCCGGCAAATGTGCTGAAGAATGCGCCGGCTGCTTCGGTGACATTCATTGTGTATGAGAATGTGTTGAATCTGTTAAAACTGAACGTCACAAAACAAGTATGAATCTGTTAAATCTAGTTGCAATATTTATGCAGTAGCAGCAGCACACCTTTGCTTGATCTTGTGTTGGAAATAATGGGCTTTTGAGTTTTGACCCATTAAAGGGTGAATGGGAGTGTATCCCACATTGGATAGAGAAGGAAAAGTTTCCCTCTTTCATATAGGAATTAGGGGTGGAAAAAATTACCGAAAACTCGGTATGCCGAGCTTACCGTATCGAAAATTACCGAAAAATATCGAAATTTAGGTATGCCGAAATTTAGGTATACCGAAATTTAGGTATGCCGAAAAAACGGTACGGTAACGGTATGGGAATACGAGATTTTCGGTATTTCGGTATATCGAAATACCGAAACATTAATTTTAATATTATTTTAAAATTTAATATATATTGTTGTGTTAAGACATTTGGAACTTTGAAGTGCCGATTTAAGTAATTTTTCGGTATACACGCGATTGGAAAATGAACACGGTATTGATTTTTTTTAGTATAGTTCGGTATGCCAATTTGTAACGGTATGTAATGCATTGTTTGGTATGTAAAATTTTCGGTATTTTTCGGTATTTTCGGTATATTTCGGTATTTTCGGTACGGTAACGGCATAGATTATAGGAAACCGAAATTTTCGGTATACCGATTTTCGGTATACCGAAATATTCGGTATCGGTATCGGTATGATTTTTATCCATACCGAAATTTTCGGTACGGTACGATAACGGTATTTCGGTATACCGATTTTTGCCACCCCTAATAGGAATACACTTTATAGAAGGTCCGAAGAACGGAAAATAAGGGCCCAAGTCCCCAAAAATCAAACTTTCTTAGAGTAAATGCCCCATACCCATTTTTTGTTGAGTTTGCACCCCATCCCCTCTTTTGACTCCAATAATAGATCTTACCATTTCTTTACCAAAGTAATTAAAAAAGCTAACTGTTCTAATTAATTCAAATCAGGAGACGACATAGAGCTTGGTAAGTCATATACATTGAACTTGGTAAGATAAATATTAAAAATTTGGTAAGTCATATACGTTAACCTTGGTAAATCATAAACATAGAGCTTGGTAAGTCATTTACATTGAACTTACTAAGGTAAATATTAAGGACTTGGTAAGTCATATACATTGAACTTGGTAAAACATATACATTGAACTTGGTAAGTCGTTTACATTACACTTGGTAAGTCGTATACATTGAAATTGGTAAGTTGTTCCTCACCGTCCCTGACCAAATGTTTTTTGTCTGGACGGTCCTGGTAAGAAAGGGACGGTCCACTGGACCATCCCAAGACCGTCCGTCAAGTCTGTGTTGATCAGAGTTACATGGATGGTTTCAGGACGCTAATCCTTCACAGTCCGTGTGACCGTCCCTCTGCATTTTTTTAAAGACATTTCGACTTTATTAATGTGTGTACATCATATTCATTGGAAACACTTGGTAAGCGAAATACAAAAACTTGGTAACTATAATAATGAAGACATTGGTAAGTCAGATACTGAAAACGTGGTAAGTTTGCTCATGACACCCATGGTAAGCTAAATACCAAAAACTTGGTAAGTAGGCTATACAGTCCATTGGTAAACCCGGTACACAAAACTTGGTAAATAGGATATATTGCTCATTGGTAAATAGACTTCAGTGTCCATTGGTAATCCCGGTATAAAATATTTGGTAAATAGGCTATACATAATTGTAAGTATCATTTTGCAACACACTTGTAAATAAATAAAAACATTTAATTAATTTAATTCTTTAAATTGCTTTAAAATATAATTGTGTTTTATTATATTATATATAAAACTAAAGTTAATATAATTATATATTAAATCACATTTCATAATACTTACCAACTAAGACACCAAATCAATTACCATATTGACACAATTGCACTGATTATGGACGGAATAAATCTACCTTGCAAAGTACCGTCCTCCACTCCTAAACCCTTTCAATTTCTCCTTTACCAAGTCACTGCTTAGGATTTACCATGCGCATTCAACCCAACTTTACCATATATAATTATTCCAGGTTACCATGTTCATGAAGTGTTAGTTACCAAGTTAAAGAATATTCACTTTTGCATTCGTGTACGGCGTTAACTACCAAACCATGAGATATACCTTCAAAAAGAGCTTACAACGTAACGATACATCGTCGAAAAAACTGTACGGGAATAGACTATTCCCTTAAGAAATGCAACGTGACATCCGATAAGGTACGATTGAATATTAAAACGAACATCTTGATTACAAACGTGGAACATTACTACGGAAACATTGACTATTATCTTAAGGAATGCAATGTGACACATCCACGTAGATACTTATTTCAAGTATATACACACACTTAGTACGCAGATGCTTTCATTGACATAATAGGAACAATACATAAATCATTTAATCGTAATAATGGCAATCATTTTCCATCCTAAACCCTCAACGGGATAAAATTACCACTATCTTGTTATGTCTCTTACCAATTAATGATAGATGATTTACCAAGTATCTTGTATTTGATTTACCAACATAGTAATTTAGATTACCAGGTTTTTGTATGTCTCTCTCCAGCATATTGATGCGTGGTTTAGGGTTTAGAGTTTACCAGTTTTTGTAAGTCTCTTACCAACATAGTGATATGGTTTACCAAGTACTTTTTATGTCACTTACCAACATAATGATATTGTTATACCAAGTTTTTAGTGAACTTTTTAAAATTTCAGCAATGAATGAAAGAATCAATCGTGAAAATTTTTATGTCACTTACCTACGTAGTGATATGGTTTACCAAAAGTGGGTAAGTCTAGTTTTGATAAACTTGGTAAGTGTAAAAAAAATAAAAAATTGGAATGTGTAATATTGAATCACTTGGTAAGCCTAGTAGCATTTGGTAAGTCAGATTATGATACATTTGGTAAGCATGAAACTAAAAATTGGCAAGCGCAATATTGAAACACTTGGTAAATATGTACCTAAAAATTGGTAAGTCGAATATTGAAACCCTTGGTAACCGTGAGTTGGACCGTCCAGTGGTTTCGATTCTGATACCGCGGTGGGATGGACGGTCCGCGCGCCATCCGGTGACCGTGAGCTGGTCACTGCTTCCTTCAGAGAGGTACTCACGAGGTTTGGATGGTTCACACTGTACGTCCCAATGACCGTGTAAAAAAACGACTTTGTCAATGTGGTAAACTGTGTACAAAGAACTTGGTAAGTGTAATACTTCCTCTGTTCTGAAATAATTGATCCACTTTCCTTTTATTGGTGTTCTCAAATAAATGCTCCTTTACTAAATAAGGTAAAGTGTATTAGTTCTAATTGTGTTCATTTTAATAATTAAATTTATTAATCTTAATTAATTTGTTATTACATGAACATACCACTTTCCCATTCTCCATGTTTCCCCATTCTGCAGCCCTAAGAACCCGTCGCCCTCCTCCATCAAAATCTATCCCATCGCCTCCCCTCCATCAAAATCCATCCGCTTTCTCCAATTTTCGTTCAGCTTGTTCAGATCTTTGGACCCATTTTGTTCTTGAGTCAGATACCAGCCAAACAAAGGGGAGCCTATACCCGCGATTTCCAACCCGCCCCCTCCGTCGAGCTTGTTCAGCCAGAAATCAATCGGTGCAAGGCGTTCGAGCATGTCCTTACCCTCAGCCTCGCCCGCTTTCGCCGGTGTGGATATGCGCGTGTGCGTCAAAGGCGGAGGTCACACCTCTCAAAATCGTACTGTTGAAAATGGTTGGTGATTTCTACACTTTCTTTACCAGATTTCATTTGCTGGTATGGTTTGGGGAGTGATTAAATTAGATATTTTGGGTATGATAAGAATGGGGGGCAAGACTAGTTCTCTCTGTAGTTGATTGAATCAGCTTGATTCTTGCGGAATCATTATGCATGTTTCTCTAGGTGATCTCTTGCACCTGAATAACCATTTAAGGTTTTAAATTTACTTACTTGAATTGTTGATAATTTGGTGGAATTGAGTGTTTCATTCTTATTTAAAAAATTATGGGAGTAGTTGACCTATTGTTCATTGTGCTTTTCACCGTATTACAAACTCATGTAAGACTTTATACTACCTCATGAGGTGGGTATATGGCTTATGAATTGCACATCTTCAACCGAGACAAGATGAATCATCTGGATTGATAATTTATGTATAACAATTTTCTTTTTATATCCTCTTGAAGTATTTTTAAGGTTTGTCCCCCTGTACTTGTGAGTTGAGATCGTCCAGTTTATGTTTCTCACACAAGAGTATCTTGATTTACTTTGCTAAATCAGAAACAGTATAAGCTAGTTTTCTCATTTCCCCGTCTGTTAGTAGTATCTTTTAACCTTTTCTCGCACATTGTTTACTTGATTTGTCTAGTTTAGAGATCAATTCATTCCTCTTACCAGACTCTTGTGGTCATTTGAGACACTGCTTATCCATGAACTCTTGTGGTCGTTAGATGGTTGCAATATTTGAAGAATTAAATTGAATGCATGTAAAATTGGCCAATTGATGGGGATTCAAGTTTTGGTTTGTTTGAATGTTAATCTGAGACTCACTTTACCTTGTTTTGGATAAGATTTTGTGTATAAGAACTCTTACATTTTTACTTCCATTTTCAACTGTTCTTTTGATGCAATTTCTCTATATTTTTCCTCACAGCTTTGCGATAGCTCCCTTTAGCGTCATCTGTAATAACAACAAGATGAATAATAGATTTGATTTGAACAAGATGCCTCCTTTGTGTGCTGATTCTCGAGGTAATTAATTGTGAATAGAATACAAAATTATTACTTTTCTAATCTAATTTACTGCTTGTTTTATGTTGATTTTTATCCTTCAAAATATTGCAGTGTTTCTTGAGTTATCTCCAAAGAAAGAGGCTGAATATCTCACACCACCAGCGTCACCGTCACAAGAAAATAACCTTTACATTCCTGACACTCCAGAGGAGGTATACTCGAGCTATACACATGGGAGTGTCTTTTCTCATCGAAAAAGCCTTGAAGATAGGATCCTTGCAGGTGTGACTCCAGGATGTCGTGAAATGTATAAATGTCTTTTCCCAAACATTTTTAAGACTCCATTCTCCCACAAATCCAAAGGTTAGTACAAGTTGATTTGCACTTACAGAAAAATTTAAAAGCTTTTTTGAAATAATCTATTTCAATTTCCAGCTATAACAAAAATTTTCCAGACTTCATTCATGCTTTCAAATGTTTATTTTAGCATACAAACCCATTCCAGCTTATACTATGTTTCCATGTAGAACTTCTTCACAAGTTTAGCATCACAAAAGACCAATCTCAAAAGCACTTTGGCTTTGTTAAGTAGAACAACAAAAATATTCTTTTTCCTGAAACAACTTTTGCATACCTTTATACTTCTTCATGTGCCATGTGATATTCATCCAGGAATTGCACAGCTATATCCATGTCTTCTTGGTCGACCTCCACTTGTTTTGGCAATAACCCTAACCTGTCCAGCTTTCTTTTGCCAGTGTGTGGGCTCTTGTAGTTGTTTCCTCCTTGATGCTTAAGAATTTCAATCATAACATATTGCAAATGTAGCCATGTGTAGTTCAACAATTTTGGATCAAATTCCTGATATGCATCTTTCACAATCTTTACCAACTCTTCCACATTTTTGGGAAATTGTTGATGTTGTATTGACTGTATTGCCCTAAAGAACCCAAGGTCAAGTATGTTAAGGTCTGCAGATTGAGGCGGTTGGTATATGATTTCAATGTCAAAACCATCCATATGTGATGCCTCATTGAAATCATTGTCATTAGGTAGAATGTGAGGCTTTGCATTGTCCTGTTGAATGAAAATATGTTTTGATGCATTTCTTGGCCACTTCGCTCTAATTGCAGGCAATACTTCGCATATCATTTTCTGCCTAATAACTTGTCGTGTGATACTCTGGATTGCCTTCACTTCTGGTGTCCCTTTCACTCTGTTGGTACTACTTCTTTGTGCTAAAACCACCTCTGTAAAAGGAAATATTCCAATTTTTCCATCCCAAATTACATCTCCTGTTTCACTTAGTATAGGTCTGCCAACAACAGCCAGGAACATCACTTTAGGGATAAATTTCTTGCTTTGTGTTGATCGGTATGGATCCTCCTCATTTGGTGCAAGATAAAATTTCATGGTCTCTTTACTCATATAGAACCACTTCTCATCCATATGCACATAATTAAAAAATCCCTCAAAGCTCGCTTTTGTGTGCAATGTCCTAGGAATTATGTGTCTCAAAATCCATAAAAGCCTTTGAACTTTTTGAGAATGGCTTAACTTCGGCTTGATTGAGTTTGAGTGGGGCCTGATATCACCCCTTTGAATCATGGAATACACAAGTGTAGAACCAACATTTAAGTGGCTTGCTAAAGTTCGTATTGTTGTTCTTTTGTTCAATGGAATGGCTTGAATAACATCTTCAGGAATGACTTTGCGTGGTCTTCCACAGTTCTTTCTTTTATTGTCGACATTTACCACTTCACTTCTATTCTTTTGTAACTTTGCATCCCTCCACAACCTTGAAATTGTATGTCTGCTGCATTTATACTCAATGGCTGTTTCTTTGACAATTCCTCTAGGCAACTCATCACTAGCACTTGCTGCAAAACACAATTTCTGGAAAATAGCTCTTCTTTGTTGATTTGTCAAGTTATGATTTTTTTGTCTAATTGTTGCTTCATTGTCTATGCCAATATCATTGTCTACAGGGCATTCAAACTGATCAACACCACAATTTTCGAAATTTTCAGGAACAAAGTCAGGAGAAGAACCTGGAACAGCAGTAGAGTCCAAGCTTTCAACATCAGAAATTTGTGAGCTTAACAAGTCCAATGTTCCAACAGCATCAACGTGTGAATCCAAGAAAGTTTCCTGAAGTTGAAGGAGTTCATCTTCATGTATTTCTTCCCAATCATGAATATCCATGGAGAGAGATTTCTGGAAATTTTTGGGTGAAGTTTGTGTAATGAATCAAGTTTATGCCTATTTATATCTGTATGGTTTTGGGGGGAAGGGTTGAAAATTTACACTTTTGCATTTGGTGGGAAATTATTGGGCTCAAATTTGTTTTCTCTTCCCTATGTGTATGACATCATCATTGAACTATTTGAACCACTTTTTACTTTCATGTATTGTTGACTTTTTGTTTTACTTGTTTAAATATGTTAATTACAATTAGTGAATGGGGAGGAATCCCACCTTGGTTTTTGTGCAAAATGGAATGGTGCAATTAATTCAGAACAGAGGAAGTAATGAACTTAGTAAACCTAATACAAACAACTTGGTAAGCGTACTATAGAAACCCTGGGTAAGCCGAATACAAAGAACTTGGTAAGTGTAATATTGAAACCTTGGTAAGCGAAATACAAAAAACTTAGTAAGTGCAATATTGAATCACTTGGTAAGCCAAAAACAAAACACCTGGTAAGAGTAGGTAAGAGTAATTATGATAGCCTTGGTAATCCAAATACATAAAACTTGGTAAGAATAATATTGAAACCAAGGTAAGGCAAATACAAAAACTTGGCAAGTGTAATATATATTGAAAAACTTGGTAAGCCAAATACCAAAACATTGGTAAGTGTTGTATTGGAACCTTTGGTAAGGTAAACAACAAAAACTTGGTAAGTGTAATATGAAAAACTTGGTAAGCTAAATACAAAAAACTTGGTAAGTGTAATATTGGGGAGGAAGGGTATTTGGGTATTTTCTCAAGCAAGGGCATTTCAGTATTTTCTCATTTTGGCTTAATTAACTATGTTGATTTGGTTTTGTTTAAGTTTCTTAATTGATAGAGCCTAAAGTCTAAAGATTTAAAATGTAGGGCTTTGACTCTATATTATCTTTGGGGATGGGTACTGGGCTAGGGTTTTCCCTTTGAAGAAATATAATGTTATACTCCGTGGGCTACGTGTGTAGGGGTTGCAAATCTAAGCCCAAAAGGCTTGACTCTTATACAAGCACAACCTGCGGACTGAAAAAGCCTTTGGCATCGCGTGCAAAGGTTTCTTCTACAAATACGAAAGTTTAAGTTTTGGGCTTAATGTGATTAGAGGATACCCGATATGCCTAAGAATATTAGTTGTTTTTTTTTTTTTTTTCATAGCCTAAGAATATTAGTTGTTAAAAATGTTAAGAACTAAAATGATTTCTTAAATAAAAGTTTTATGCAACCTGAGAGCTTATTTAATCAATTTCTTTTGTCACGAAAAAGGAAACACAGAATGTTTTGTGTTTTTACTTAAGTAAGATAATGTACCTACTCCATAATAAAAGGTTTACTTAAGTAAGATAATATATACCTACTCCATAATAAAAAGGTTCACCTTCTAAATTACTTCACACTCCTATTCTTTATACTCAATTTTAAAATACTGTATTTTGATATCATTCAAATAAGTTACTATACTGTATTATATAAAAGTGTTAAATTATCACTCATGAATAGTATTAAATTATTACTGAAAATGCTGAATAATGAAATTCAACAATGGAATCTATTTGGATGCTTAAAAAATGCCGAATGTCGTCTGAATCATAGCCACATACATGCAGGGATACTAATAATAATAATACTTGCCAAATAGTAAATCCTATTATTCTAGATTCTAATTTCATTTTTAGTCTTTGAAATGATAGTTTAATGTTTTTTTTTTCTAAATCCAATCTTTTTAAGTTAATTATTCACTAATATTATCATTTTGATTTGATTAGAACCAATATTTGCAGTGTTATTTTAATTTGATTAAAATGTCGAACCCTTTAGGTTTAATCATTAATGGAATACATACTTTCATCCTCCATCCATTCGGTTATTATTTTTAGCGACAAAACATGTTTAGATGGTTTTTTAAGTGTATATCTTCTGTTTGACCGTTTTCTTTCCCGCGCACATTTTTGCATATTCAATTTTGTTCCATTTTAAAGCTTCTTTTGCATATATAAATCAATAATACTCGAATTATTTTCTCTCTTTTAGGTTAATATTCTTTTTTATCAACTTATAAACTTATCTTTTATATATACTTATTATTGTTATTATTACAATCAGTAAAATTTGTATTATGTATAAAAAATTATCCAATTAGTAATCATTTATATAATGTTATAGAAGTATATACATATTTAAAACCTTAAATTCATCAATATTCTTTACTCTCTCCGTCTAAGTAGAAGTGTTATGTTTGACTTTTTGATACTGTTCATTATTCAACTTAGACTCAATTTATTTATAAGTATATATTTTTTAAAAAAATAGTCGAGTTCGATCTTATTAGATTAATCGTATAGTTTTAGAATCTATATTTTGCATAATTTTCACTTCTATATATTTTGAGATATTAACGATTAAAAAAATACATTGGATTGTGTGTAGAAATGAAATATCACATTTTAAATGGGACGGATAGAGTATTATTTATTTGTTTCTTTTTACAATTGAAGAATGGCCATTTCATTAAGAGAAAAAAAGTTGCATAAGTACCAACAATTTGACTAGTAACAAGTGATAGTATTTGTGTAGAGAATCTCCATACTCATATTGGGTAATCAAACCTTCATGTTTTAATTGTTTCGTGTATAGTTCTTATATTACGCCCACAATTGCTAAAACAAGTTTGTTTTTAAGTAATTTACCTAACGTTTAAAACCAATTAGCTAACTAATTGAAAAAAAAAAAAAACAAAACAAAATGAAAGATCAAATTTTAATTATTTCTCATATAGACTACTTTAAAAATATGTAATGTAATGAAAATAAAATAAAATAAAAATTCACTCTTATATATGGCGATGTTATTTTAGGAAGTACTTCCTCCGTTTTTTAAAGATGCTACTAACCAACTCAGCACGCAGTCCAATGCACATTTTAAACCATTAATAACTCAAATTCGGTAGAAGTAAAAATTCTAAAACTTCGGTATTTAAAAACTACAAGATGAGACGAATGTAACTAGATCTCACTTGGCTATATTTTAACTTGTATATCTATGATAAAACTTCAAATTAAAATGTTTAAGAGAATAGTATCAATTTTACCAATGTAGCTATCTTTTTCTAAACGGGAGGGAGGGAGTACATTTCTTTCATTTTTCAATTCATGAAGAATAGATACAGTCAGTATATAGTTAGAGCTGTAAATAGAACAAACAGTTCGTGAGCTGAGCTCAGTTCGACACGTGTTCGTTCGTTAACAGCTCGTTCGGTAAGTTAAACGAACCGAGCTCAAACACGTAATTTGGTTTGTGTGTTCGTTCGTTAAGTTCGCGAATAGTTCGGAATTCTTTTTTAATGGAATATATATTATAAAAAATAAATATTTTAGCTAGTTGTTCTTTTTATTTTTCATTTTTATTAATTTCACATTTCTCTCATAAATTATATTATAATATACATTACATTTTTACACCTAATTTAATTCTAAAACAAATAAATTTATTAACAAAATAAATGGTTCGTTAACTGAGCTCGACTAGGCTCGTGTTCGTTCGTTATTAGCTCGTTCGTAAGGTTAAACGAACAGAGCTCAAACATGAAAATTGGCTCGTTAAGATTTTTGGCTCGGTTCGTGTTCGTTCGTTAAGCTTAACGAACAGAGCTCAAACACTTAAAACTCGGTTCGGTTCGGCTCGTTTACAGCTCTATATATAGTGGAGTGAAGACTGAAGAGAGTGCAGGGGGTGCTGAAATAGTACAACCGTACCACTCCTCCTTCACACGTTTTCCTCCATCTCCTCACAGGTCAAAATCACAAAACTCAAGTAAGTGAAGGTGAGAAAGAAAATGGAGTGGTCGATGATGGGTTCGGAAAGTTGGGTTCTTGTGGCGGCGTCTTTGGTATCAGTTGTGACTAGTGTGTGTATTGTGTGGGTCATGAGGAAGATCAACGGCGGGGAGGAATATGGGATTCCCAAGGGCACTTCGGGCTGGCCTTTGATCGGCGAAACCTTGGACTTTATATCATCTACTTACACTTCCAAACCCGTCAGCTTCATGACCAAACGGAGAGCCCTGTAAGTCCTGCCCTATAAAGAGATCCCTTTTTTTAATCACTTGTCTTTATTATTCAATTCTTCTTTTCACTATGTTTACGTTTCTTCACAGTATATCATTCATGAGCAATGTATAATGTATATTAGATGTATGTTATTCTACTCTGGGATTCATTCTTATCTTTCGATTTTGTCTACCAATTTTATATACTACTCCATATGTGTAGTGATTTGCTATTGCTTTAAAGTAAGAGAAGTTGAAATTATTGTTCATCAATCATTTTCCCGGTTTTGGTTTATTTCACGCTATTGTTAGCTAGGGTGAATGGTGTGCATATCTCGGCGAGAAGTGCGATCGCCTAGGACTCAATAGTTAAAAGGGCCCAAATATTATTTAGAGTTTTAATAATTTTTTATTATTCTATAGTATATATTAATTTTTCATTGAACTTTTTATCTTTTCATCCTTTTAAAACTAGTAATTAATTTTTTTTTAATGTAATTTTTCTTCTTTAAAAATTGCTATAAGTTTGATTTCTTTTACAAATTCCATTCAACAAAAGGAAAAAGTTTCAGTATAGACATGCTTTCCTTTAATAAATTTTTAATTATATACTCCCTCCGTCCAATTTGTATTGTCTCATTTTGACTTTTGACACTGTTCATTGAACAATTTTGACCTAATGTTATCACAATTATATGAACCCAAAAAATAGTCAAGTTCGGTCTTATTGGATTCGTCTAATCGTGTAGTTTTCAAATACTACCTCCGTTTTTATGAAAATGAAACATTTGGTGTTTTGACACTATTCATTATTCGACTTTGATTCACGTTTATACAATAGTTATAGAAAGAAAAACATAGTCAAGTGAGATCTTGTTAGAATTGTCTCATCTCGTAGTTTTATATCAAATTTTTATAATTTTTACTTATATACAGTGTGAGTTATTAACTGTTAAAAACATGCATCGGACTGCGTGCGTAGAGTGAATGTTGCACATTCACAAAAACAGAGGAAGTATTTATTTTCTATAATTTTTACTTTTCTATATTTTAAGATATTAACTGTTAAACAAATGCATTGGACAGCGTGTCCAAAAGTTTTGGGACATTTCAATACTTCCAAGGACTCCTAAAATGGGAACAGCCCTGATTTGGCTCTCCATTTTATTATGTCAAATAATCTTTAAATCTTGAGCACAATTTGGACACCACTCTGTGCGGTAATTTTGCTGCACTGTAGTAATATTTTGCTATCAAATGACTAGAGGTTCATAGCATGATGCTTTACCTATTACCATGCTGTGGGTTGATTCTTTTGGCTTCTTGGGCTTTGGATTAGGTATGGCGATGTCTTCAGAACGCACCTCTTAGGGAAGCCGCTAATAATATCCACTGATCCAGAAGTGAATAGACTGGTTCTGCTGAACCATGGAAATATTTTTGTACCATCTTATCCGAAGTCTGTTCATGAACTCTTTGGAGAAACATCGATGCTTGAAATGAATGGACCGACGCACAAGAGAGTGCATGGCATTCTCGGAAGTTTCCTAAAATCAGCACCGTACAAGGCTCGGATCACCAGACATATTGAGAAGGCTGTGCAACACACCCTATCTAGTTGGGCAGGCAAAGATTGCCCTGTTTATGTTCAAGTTGAAGCCAAGAAGGTCTGTCATTTAGTAACTTTACATTATATATTCTTGAATTTCTTCAATTGATAAATAGTATGCTCCAATTACTTGAATTTGAACCTTTTTCCACATTATATGGCAGCTTTCCTTTGAAATCCTGGTCAGATCGCTGCTTGGCGTTGAACCTGGTGAAGAGATGGACTATCTAAAGACAGAATTTGAGGAAGTTGTGAAAGGGATAGTTAGCCTACCAATTAATCTTCCCGGAACACAATTGCATAAATCTATGCAGGTACACTAATTTTGCCTATAACAGATGTGTTATCCTTCAACATTACAATGGGCGTTGGCCATTTTCGACAGGCAAAGAAGAGAATGATGCAGAGGCTGAACAAAATTATCAAGGAGAAAAAAGCAGCCATGGAGAAAACGCAAGCAGGGTATCCAAATGACGTGCTTGATTTGCTGCTACGCGATGGTACAGAATTAGAGGAATCGATGCAACGCAGGCTAGGGGATGACTTCTTCAGTGGGAACATTATTGATTGTATGGTTCCTGGAGAAGAGAGCGTGCCAACATCCATGACCCTGGCAGTTAAATTTCTGAGCGACCACCCTGCTGCCTTGGCTAAGTTAGTGGTACATCCATCTGCTTTTACTGTTGTTTTCTATGGGGCAACACAAGATTATGTTCCATGTTCTAATGAAACCATGCCTGTGATTCATTATGATTTGGTTAGTTTTCTGTGTTGGCGCGAACTCAACGCTTTGTAACTCGATTGCAGGAAGAGAACATGGAATTTAAGAAGAAAAAAGAAGAGTCTGGGGAGGAATGCTCTTGGATCAGTTATTTGACATTGCCTTTCACCCAATATGTGAGAGCATCCAGTTTTCCTTACCTTATAGAAATTCTTGTTGATTCTTGGTAGACTCCCTATGATGTTTTCTTATCTTTTTTTTTTCTGACCAGGTTATTAGTGAAACTCTTAGGCTTACAAACATAATCAATGCAGTGTGGAGAAAACCGGTTAAGGATGTCAGAATTAAAGGTTGATTTTGCAATAATTTTTGTGAAGTTTATAAGGGCGTATACTTCCCCCAAGCCACTGATAATATTTGGGGTTTCCAGGTTACTTAATACCGAAGGGATGCAGCGTTATGGCTTCCTTAAGCGCGGTACACATGGATGAGTTGAACTACAAAGATGCTTATGAATTTAATCCCTGGAGATGGGAGGTGAGGCCTAGCTTGTCCATCGATTCTTGAACATCTTCATGAGACCCTTATGAACCAACATAACTTCTACACCTTAAATCTTACATTTTGTGCTGGTATTGTTAAATTTGTGATAACAAGACACACTGCTGTTAATCCATTGCATCTTACAGGAAGTTGGAATTATTGCAAATAGCAATGTTTTTACTGCATTTGGGGGAGGACAGAGGCTATGTCCGGGTTCAGAACTCACTAGGCTTGAAGACGCGATCTTCCTTCATTATCTGGTTACGACGTACCGGTATGCAGCCACATTTCTCGATGCTAATGATCGGTGAAATACTACAATGTAGTAACAATGTTAACAAGATAAATGCAAGGAAGATTTAAAAATTGCAGACAGGGCAGTAGTAGAATGTAGTACAAGATGTCCGCCTGCAAATGCAATAATAATCCATTTCTTTAATTTGTTCTTGCAACTTGAAATTATCATTGCAGTGTAGGTAATAAGATGATTGTTCCCTTTTGGCAGATGGGCTGCTGAGAAGGATGAAATTACGTATTTTCCATTTGTGAAGATGAGGAAGAGGTTGCCCATTACAGTAACTCCCCTAGATCAGTGAATTGCAGGAAGCAAAGTAGTAGCCTTGCTGCAATTCTATATGACATACACAGTCTGCTGCAGTGCTTTAAAGCTTCATTTGAACACACACAACACAACACATATTATAGTATCTTCTTTTCTAGTGTTTCGTTTCTTTTGTCGGGCGAATGAGGAATTATAAATTGGATACATGTATTGATTGCTAAGCCATATACAAGATTGGGTATTATTGTTGGTAACAAACCCATGTCCCTGTTGGGAAGAACACGTATTAGCAGCGGAACTCTTTCCCAAGTGTGTGTGCAAGTGTTGGATATCCTCACTGTAATAGTGGCACTCTCTCTCAAGGATGAGGAAAACTCTCAAAGATGAATATAGATCTTCAAATGAAGAAAGAACTTTTATTGATCACTCTTCAACACTTACAACTCTTACAACTCTTGGTGTTGTGGTTGTGATTGTGTGCTTGTGATTGTGTTGTGGTTGGTTGTGGTTCAAATGGCCACCACTCCTCTATTTATACTAGCCTATGGAGTATTCTAGAACAATTCCTTACATTTCTAGATTCCTAAAGAACATGGACTAGTGTGGAATAATTGGGATCTATCTAGAATTCTATGGAGTTTTAAGGGATAGTTCAAGCTCATTCACCACTATTCTAGAAGCTTCATTAGGAGGGATTCTCAACAATCTCCCCCTTCCCGACTAACCTGGAAGATCTGTAACTCCAGCGCCTCCGCAACAATCTTCGAATTTCTTCAGAGGTATTACTTTGGTCATCATATCTGACCAGTTGTCATCCGTATGCACTTTGTCGAGCTGGAGTCGCTTTTCTTCCAATGCATCTCGTATCCAATGATATCGAACATCAATGTGTTTTGATCGGGAGTGGTAGGTTGGATTCTTTGCCAAGTATATCGCACTTTGGTTGTCACAGAGAAGCATCGGGCTTGCTTGACTCTGACATAGCTCAGTGAGTAAGCCCTTTATCCATACCATCTCCTTGCCTGCTTCTGTAGTTGCTATGTACTCAGCTTCTGTTGTTGATAGCGCCACACATTTTTGCAATCTGGATTGCCAAGATACAGCTCCCCCTGCAAAGGTAATTAGATATCCTGATGTTGATTTTCTTGAATCAGCGTCTCCTGCCATGTCTGCATCTGTATACCCTTCTAACACTGGTTTTCCTTTGTCAAAGCATATAGATCTTTTGGCAGTTCCCCGGAGATATCTAAATATCCATTTTACAGCTGCCCAGTGTTCTTTCCCGGGATTAGATAAGAACCGACTTACCATGCCAACAGCGAAGGCGATATCAGGTCTAGTGCAGACCATGGCGTACATGAGGCTTCCGACCGCCGATGAATATGGGATCTTCTCCATTTCTTCTTTTTCTTTCTCACTTGTTGGACATTGTTTCTTAGTTAGCTTGAAGTGTCCTCCAAGTGGAACGCCCACCGGCTTGGCTTTATCCATATTGAATCTTTCGAGAACTTTCTCAATATATCTTTCTTGAGATAGCCATAGTAGTCTCTTGGAACGATCTCGAGTGATCTTCATCCCAAGGATTTGTTTCGCCGGTCCCAAGTCTTTCATGGAGAACGATCTGCTCAAATCCTTCTTTAGTGCCTCGATCTTCTTTTTGTCACGACCAACAATTAACATATCATCCACATAGAGTAAGAGGATGATAAATTCTCCATTAGGATATCTTTTGATGAACACGCAGTGATCGGAGCGAGTCTTCTGGAATTGATGTTGGGCCATGAAGGAGTCGAATTTCTTATACCATTGTCTCGGAGCTTGCTTTAGACCATAGAGGCTCTTCTTGAGTCGAATTGATGTTGGGCCATGAAGGAGTCGAATTTCTTACTAAGTGTTCTTTCCCCGGCTCAATGAATCCTTCGGGTTGCTCCATATATATCTCTTCTTCTAAATCTCCATGCAAGAATGCCGTCTTGACATCTAGCTGCTCAATCTCTAGGTCTAGGCATGCGGCAAGCCCAAGAACTACCCGGATAGATTGCATCTTTACCACGGGAGAGAAGATTTCTTCAAAATCTATCCCTTTCTTCTGGCCACATCCTTTGACGACGATTCTGGCTTTGTATCTTGGTCTTGCGCCTCCTTCTTCAGTCTTCAATTTGTATACCCATTTATTTTTCAATGCTCGTCTCCCTTTTGGTAACTCCACTAAGTCATAGGTGTGGTTCTCATGCAACGATTGCATTTCCTCATGCATGGCCTTCAACCATTCTTCCTTGTGTTGATCTTCCATAGCCTCTTTATAGTTTTGTGGCTCCCCCTCACTCGTGAATATCACATACTCATCTGGTGGGTATCTAGTGGAGTGTTTTCTCTCACGAGTGGATCTACGTAACTGAGGTTGTAGAGTCTCACCTTCTTCTTGTGATGATTCTGTGTCGCCTGACTCAGAAGAAACCTCCTCGTTACTTACGTCATTTGAGGTAGGTATCTCGGCATCAGCATCCTCGGCTGCTTGTTCATCTTGGTCATTATGCTCCACTGTTGGTGTATCAGGAGAGGCACGACATCGAACCATCGACTTCTTCTCATTACGAAAATCTTCGATAGTCTGGTCTTCGAAGAATATGACATCTCTACTCCTGACGATCCTCTTGGCTGTTGGATCCCAAAGCCGGTAACCAAACTCATCATGTGGTGTACCAAGATAGATGCACTCCTTTGTCTTTGAGTCAAGCTTAGCACGTTCATCTTTGGGAACGTGAACGAACGCTCGGCAACCGAACACTTTGAAGCGGTCGTATGAGACTCTTTTTCCCGTCCAGACTTCTTCTGGGATATCTCCATCCAAAGGTACAGATGGGGAGTAATTGATGATGCTGACGGCAGTTGCCACTGCTTCTCCCCAGAATGACTTAGGGAGCTTAGCGTGAGAAAGCATGCACCGAACTCTTTCTGTTATGGTGCGATTCATTCTTTCAGCAACACCGTTTAGTTGAGGTGTCTTCGGTGGAGTCTTCTCGAGCTTGATTCCATGTGACCTGCAATATGCATCAAACGGGCCTCGATATTCTCCGCCATTATCAGCTCGGACGCACTTCAGCTTCAAACCTGTCTCTCGCTCCACCCTTGCATGAAACTCCTTGAAGACGTCTATGACTTGATCTTTTGTCTTCAATAGATATGCAAAAACCTTCCGAGAGTGGTCATCGATGAAGGTAACAAAGTACAATGCACCACCCATGGATTTCTCCGTCATCGAGCAAACATCGGTGTGCACCAAGTCAAGAATATGCTTTCTCCTATGAGGCTGATTACTTCTTGAAAACGTGACTCGATGTTGCTTGCCAACCAAACAGTGAGTGCAGGGGTCTAGTGTTTTACCTTTCATGTCGGCAAGATGCTCCTTTCGGGCAAGGATTTGCAGCCCTTTCTCGCTCATATGCCCAAGTCTCTTGTGCCACAGCTCCAGACACGGCCTATCTTGAGCGACATTGGTTTCTCCCATGCATAGCTTGGCCTGGGTGATGTATAACGTCCCATCTTTTATTCCTTTGGCAACGATGATGTTGTTCCTCGAAAGCTTCCATCTTCCGGCTCCAAGTTGAGTTATGTACCCAACATCATCGAGCTTACCGGCTGAGATGAGGTTGAGTCGCATATCTGGAACATGCCTGACATCTTTTAACACCAGCTCACACCCGGTGTTAGTTAACAAAGTGATGTTTCCTATCCCCACGATTTTGCTTGACACGTGATTCCCCATTCTCACAGTGCCAAAATCACCACTTTTATATGTTGAGAAGAACTCTCTATGTGGGGTTACGTGGATTGACGCACCTGAGTCGATTATCCACGTACTGTCGTCACAGGCAATGTTCAAGTAGTCTTCTCTAATGAGAAAGATGTCTTCTTTATTCTCCGTGGTTATCGCCGTCGTATTCTTATCTTCGTTCTTCCTTGGCTCTATTGAGTCTTGCTTGACAAGCCCGTTCCTCAGGTCGCGTTTGAGATTCCGGCATTCTGATTTCTTATGTCCGACCTTGCCGCAATAGTAGCAGGTGACCCTCGTGCGTGACTTGGAATGGCCCCTGGATCTATCTCGGCTTCGATTGACGCTTCTTCCACGGGTCTCGATTCTCCCTCGGTTCTCCATAACATTGGCCTCGTAGTGTGCAGAGTCTCCTCGCTCCTTCCTCCGGGCTTCTTCATTGAGCAGACTATCAGCAACTATATCCATAGTTAGCTTTCCCTCTGGACACGAGTTGCTAAGAGTAACAACAAGCGTGTCCCAACTCTCCGGCAAGGAGCTGAGTAGCAATAGAGCTTGCAACTCATCATCAACCTTCATCTCGATCTTTGTGAGTTGATTCACAAGACCTTTGAAGGTATTCAAGTGCTCAATCATGCTCTGGCCATCCTTGTATTCCAACTTCACCAACCGACGAACCAAATGAGCTTTGTTCCGAGGTGTCTTCTTTTGAATCATGGACTCTAGTTTGGTCCATAATTCATATGCATTAGTGTAGGTGGAAACATGCTCAAACAAACTTCGGTCGATGTACTTACGGATCATTGCGACTGCTTTCCTATTCAAGAGATCCCATTCGGCATCTTTCTTGCCCTCCGGCTTCTTCTCATTCTTGATAGGCTCGTACAGATCCTTGCAGTATAAATGATCCTCCATCATCGGCTTCCAATAGGAGTAGTTGTCGGCTGTGAGCTTGAACATATCACTATCGTGCATCACAACACCTTCCATCGTCAACCTAGCAGGGTGATGGCTACAACGAACGAGGCTCTGATACCACTTTGTTGGGAAGAACACGTATTAGCAGCGGAACTCTTTCCCAAGTGTGTGTGCAAGTGTTGGATATCCTCACTGTAATAGTGGCACTCTCTCTCAAGGATGAGGAAAACTCTCAAAGATGAATATAGATCTTCAAATGAAGAAAGAACTTTTATTGATCACTCTTCAACACTTACAACTCTTACAACTCTTGGTGTTGTGGTTGTGATTGTGTGCTTGTGATTGTGTTGTGGTTGGTTGTGGTTCAAATGGCCACCACTCCTCTATTTATACTAGCCTATGGAGTATTCTAGAACAATTCCTTACATTTCTAGATTCCTAAAGAACATGGACTAGTGTGGAATAATTGGGATCTATCTAGAATTCTATGGAGTTTTAAGGGATAGTTCAAGCTCATTCACCACTATTCTAGAAGCTTCATTAGGAGGGATTCTCAACAGTCCCACACCAGAAGAATAGGTAAATAAAAATTAATATGGTTCGATGTTCGATTCTCACCTGAGTTCTTATCACTTACCTTTATTTCTTTATAATTTGTGTGGCTTGGCTCTCATACCTCTTTGTCGATACTCGAGTGTCAATGTTACAATATATATATATATATAAAATAAATTTTGTTGCCAAAAATAAATAAGGATTTAACTTTAATAAAGTTTGACATAGTACATTAAAGAAATACAAGTTGTGGGGATAATGAGTATTAGTATTATTAAGTTATGTAAAATAATAAATAATTCTTATAAAGTTGATATCTTTAACAACAAAGTTTATGTGGAACTAATTACTAATTTTAAAAAATATTTTTTAATTGAAATTTTCTAAAATTCATGTTTTTGAAAATAAATAATTGTAACTATTAAGTTTATTACTATTTAAAATCAAATATTTGGTTATTCAAATTAAACTACTAAATGATGAAGTATATTTTATCAAATATTTGGTTATTCAGTCAGCTTTCCTTCCGGGACGGGGAACGGTGGATAATGCAGTTCTTCTGCAGGAGTTGGTGTATATGGTGGCCAGGGCTAGTCAGCGCTCGAGGGCGATCATAGCTAAAATAGACTTGGAAAAGGCCTATGACCATGTGTGCTGGTCCTTTCTGGAGGAGTGTCTACTCCAAATGGGTTTGTCAGGCTCCCTCCGAACTATTATTATGTCTTATGTGGCGTCCCCGACTTTCACTATTTTATGGAATGGGGAACCCTTAGAGCCATTCCAACCGCAAAGAGGGCTACGACAAGGAGACCCCCTGTCTCCCTACATGTTTAATATCGTTATGGAGAGGTTGTCTGTTGCAATCGATCATGAAGTTCGCCTGGGTAATGGGGGGAAAGGTATTTCTCATTTATTGTTTGCCGATGATTTGATTCTCGGCACTCTGGGCAATGCTTTGAGCATACAATGTCTGGCAGATACTCTTCGGTGATTTGCCATTCGATCTGGGCTTAATGTTAACTTCGCAAAATCTAGAGCATTTGCTTCTCTTGGTCTGTCTCAAGAGGTGAAGAATTTGTTTGTCCAAGCCACTGCCATTTCCTTCAAGGATAGGTTGGGGACATATCTTGGCTTCCCCATCCACCATGGCCGTGTGTCTGCTGCTGACTATGCTTATCTACTCGAGAAAATGGATACGAGGTTAACTTGCTGGGCCATGAGATTACTGAATAAAGCGGGTCGTGTCACTCTTGCCCGACATGTTCTCTCTGCCATACCTACCTATTGTATGCAAGTGGGATGGTTACCAGCGGCGGTTTGTACTAAGATAGACCAACGGGTCTGTAACTTTGTTTGGAAGAATAGGCTAGGAAAGGGCCTCCACCTTGTCTCTTGGGAACGTATGGCGTTGCCCAAGTCGAAGGGTGGGTTAGGATTTTGAAAAGCTCGGCATTCCAATATCTCGCTCCTTGGGAAACTGGTGGGGGATTTGGTGGCTGAAAGTCCTAAGATCTGGGTGAAGGAGCTGTTGATCAAATACTGCCCGAATGGGATAATGGGTGCCAACTTGCGTACAGGGGGTTCTTATACCTGGCGTAGCATTCATAAGGCCTTTGGTTAGTTAGCTGGCGGCTTTTCATTCCAAGTTGGAAATGGTCAGTGTTCGTTCTGGTTCTCTCCTTGGCTTCATAATCGCTCTTTGGGGCCGCAAGTTGATTTTGTGAAGACGACGGATCTGGATATGAGAGTCTTGGATGCTATTCAGCATCATCATTGGAATTTGGCAGGTCTATATACAATCCTTCCTGCTTCTATCCGTGATAGCATCTTGGAACAGCCTCCCCCTATTCTTCATCCAGCATGTAAAAATGGTTGGAGATGGAGGTTCACTACTGATGGGTGTTATACCGCCAGATCAGGATATGCTTTCGTCCTCAGTTCCCTGTCGGATATGGATGGGTGGTCTTGGATGTGGGTGTCTGAACTGCCGGAGAAGGTTGGTATGTTTATGTGGTTATTATCTCATGCTGCTATCCCATGTAATGAGCTTTGCCATCACAGGCACATGGCTGATTCCCCTTTATGTAGCATTTGTGGCACCGAGATTGAGGATTGGCCTCATTGTCTCTTTCGCTGCACCTGGGCATCTTTTGTCTGGAGTTCCCTTGGCATCCAGGTACCATCAGATCTCGACTTTATTCCCAGACAGGATATCCGAATGTGGCCAGCACTTTCGTTGCTGGATTATGGTCCGTTTGGTGTGAGCGAAATTCGAGGATTTTCAATGGTAAGGAGGCTCCTATTCAATCCATTGTACGAAGTGTTACTTATTTTGGTGACCTGCTGGATGGCCGGCTGTCTCGGCCAAGGCGTGATCACCTGCATCCTACACTAGTCTGTTGGAACATGGGACAATGGAATGGTGTGTTTGTGCATACGGATGGATCCTACTTGGCCAGTCGAGGCAGGGCAGGCTTTGGGGCTGTTCTCAGGGACTATTCTGGCGCATGGTTGGGGGGTGTCTCGGGCTATTTGGGAGATGTCTCAGTGGTGACAGCAGAAATCTGTGGTATCCTACATGGTTTGAGGTTGGCTCGGGAGAAGGGAATTCTTGATATCCTATGTTGCTCTGATTCCCAGGCAGCGCTCCAGCTCCTCCGTGTTCCCCCTGCTCCATTGCACCCGTTGGCTCCGCAGCTCCATTGTATTGATGAGATTCGAAGGGAATTCCATAGTTGTCGCTTTGAACATCGATTGAGGGAGGGTAATGCTATGGCCGATTGTTTAGCCAAGTGTAGAAGGGAATTCTTGATATCCTATGTTGTTCTGATTCCCAGGCAGCGCTCCAGCTCCTCCGTGTTCCCCCTGCTCCATTGCACCCGTTGGCTCCGCAGCTCCATTGTATTGATGAGATTCGAGGGGAATTCCATAGTTGTCGCTTTGAACATCGATTGAGGGAGGGTAATGCTATGGCCGATTGTTTAGCCAAGTTGGGAGCTGATGATGAACAATTCTTCACAACATGGGCCTTTCCACCGGACCCCTTGGTGTCGCTGCTAGCTGCAGATGCGGCAGGGACTTGGTTCCCTCGCCAGTAGCTAGCTCTAGATCCTGTGTTTAGCTTTCTTTTTACTTTGCTTTTTCTTTTCTTTTTTTTTTCCTAGCCTTTACTGGCTGTTTCGAAAAAAAAAAAGCCAAAATGAAAAGCGTTTCTTCTCACTTCTCAAACATGAAATGTCAAGTAAAATAATTGACTCACCAAAAAATTTCTAATGTAGTAAATTCAAATAAGCGAATGTGTGAGATTCAAGTCAAGACGCAGAAGAATATGATTAGCCTTAAAAATAGGAATGGGAATGGGTCGATCCAACATAACCCAAGATCCGCCCGAATTTTATTTTGGGATCCAATACCTGATCCGAGTTCTTTAATATTGGACTGAAAACCTGGGGATCGTTCTCCGACTTTCTATTATTGAGACTGACTTGGAAGTACATCCTAAAAGCATCTCCAACCCAACGCAAATACATTAAAAATTGAGTGATTTTAGTCCAATAAAATTGTAAACGCAAACAAAATCTGTTTTTCCCTATTTACAACAACTCAAACTCAAACTTGAATTTGTATTGTTCACAACACTAAAACTATTTTTTTGGATTTTAATGAGTAAAAAAGAAAATATTTTGTAATAATATTCTTTTGGATTTGAGTTTAGTGTTTTTGTTTAGAGATAAAATAGTATTTGATTTGACATTTAGTCTAATTTTAGTTCGAGTTTAGTGTTCTCGTTTAGAAATTGTCTAACCCAGAAACAACATATTTACATATAATATTAAAAATTACTATATTTATATGATATGATATAAGTACTATTTTATTATGTAGGATTAATCATATATAGAATATATTTAAGAGAAAATTATTTATTAGTGTTTTTTTATACTTTTCATTTGTTAAGTATTTTTTCTATAAACATTGATACTTATGGTTTTTAAAATTTTAATTGTGATTTAGGATTATTAAGTAAATTTTTTATTTTACTATATTCAATATATGAATTCTAATTTATCTTTTTCCAGCTTTTGAAATTTTATATCATTAGATAAATTTAAATTTTACCTTAAATTTTTAAAACCTTAAAATTTACGTAATATTTTTAGTTTTTTTTTCCTGCAAATATTTTTAGGTTTCTGTCCTGTTTTTGTTTTGGTTTTTAGAATTATTATGAGAACTTCTTATGAGTATTTATGAATTTGTTTAGAATACTATTATAAATTTATTTGGAATTTAAAGTACTATTACGAAGATTATGGTTATGTAACGGTGTCAACATCGAGATTTTTGATATATGTTGTATTTGATGATATTTTTATGCATATGTCAACTTAAATTGTTTGAGAAAATTAATAAAAATGGACTTGATTGGATTGATTTTTGGGACATTGGTGTTGTAGGAAAGGTGGCAAAATTTCCAACATTGGGCAGCCTATTTTGAAGTGTTGGGCGTGCCCACGCCTAAGGTCCAATTACCAGCTGTGGGGTCTATGTGTGAAGCATCAAAATTTGCAAAAAGATCCTTGGGGCTAAATTGAAGCATCTAAATCTTTGGGCATCAATTTTCAGATTTTTATTATGGCATCAAATCTTTGGGCATCAAATCCTTGGGAATCAATTACAAAAGAATAATCAAAGGCTATGATGTTGATGGTTTTGGATGCAATTGAGGGAGGTTTTTGGATGCAATTGAGGAGGCCACTACCATGAACATGCAAAAAAGGGAGAAAGAAGAATTAAAAATTGGTCTTGTTTTGCTATAAATAGGAGGAGACCAAAGAGCACAAAGCACACAACACATTGGCCATTATTCCACAAAACACTAGACATTGGCCAATTTTCCACCAAAAAAGGTTCCAACCATTGGAGACACACTAGAGAGGATACTCCATTTTTGTTGGCACTTACAAAATTGGAGGATTCCAAGGGCAATAAGGATTCAATCCTTCGTGGGTGATTTTCTTGTTCTATTTCTATAATTGATTACCATGTTGGATTGTATGGATTTGGTTATGTTTTGGATGGATTGTGAGTAGTTTTCTTATCTAGTTTAGGCTTTGAATTTGTGTGTGGATATGGAATTGTGAGACTTATTTTGTTGACATATTTTTATGCTTAATTGAATTGGGTATTTTTAATTCCTCTATTTATTATGTTTTGAATTGCTTGATTGATATAGCGGCCGCGTGTTGATTGAGTAATTTATTGCTATATTGGGAAGTGCATCCGTAATTGTGTAATTTTCCAATCAAGTAGCAAACTAGAGGAAGAATACTCTAGTGAGGGATTAAAATCGGTTTTAAACACTACCTCGTAGGATTAGTGTTGAATCGAATTGGGTTTTTCTTGTGCTAAATGCTATCAAGTCATGTTATGCTATGGTCGTACCTAGTATTCACACTTGATTAGGGGAATGGCTTATGGTCGTACCTAAGCCATCGAATAAGTATGGAAAAATTGGTTGGGAAACGCTTGTAGACCAACTTTAACCAATTTAGTCAATTAGCCAATTAAGTTAAATGCATGTCAATGATCAATTCCATATCCAATACGTAATTCATGCCTAAACTAGAGTTTTAATTATCCTAAAGAGCTCACTTGTTACCTTGCATTTGTTTTTGTTTTTGTTTAATTGTTATTTTCTTTTTACTAGTTTAGTTGAAATCAAATCCCCCCATCTTTATAAATATAAATATAATTTATAATTAATCAAGTGATTGAAAATAAACTCTTTGAGCAAGTTCCCTGTGGAGACGACCCTACTCACTATATATATTACATTTATTTATCTTCTTCTGTGGTGTAGGACTAATATTTAATTTGCAGCTTTGCGACGAGCTAGCAATTTTTGGCGCCGTTGCCGGGGACTATCGCCAAAAGAGGATTTTTCATACCTTGGTTAATTTAATATATATATATTTCTCTAATCTTTATTTCCACTTATTGGTATATGCCTCGCACAGATCGTGGTGGTGAAAAGAATTACGATCCAGAGATTGAAAATACCGCACGCCGTTTGAGTAAAGAAGCCAGGGAACGAAGGAAAGAAGAGAAAGCGGAGGTGTCGACACCTTTGCTCAATTTGGAAATTCAAAAAGCGGAGGATTCAAGTTCATCATCAGATTCTGAGGAAAGCGAAAAAGTGGAAGAGGAAACTGAAATTCCTCAACCTGCTATGGCACAACAGAGAACATTGAGGGAGCTAGCATCCCCTGACTTGGCTCAACAGCCACTCTGTATTACTTTTCCTACTGTGGCCGACAATGCGGCCTCTGTGTTGAAAACTGGACTAATACATTTGTTGCCTAACTTTCATGGTTTGTCAGGAGAAGAACCACACAAACACTTACAGGAGTTTGATGTGGTGTGTACAAGCATGAAACCAGCTGGTGTCACTGAAGATCAAATCAAGCTAAGGGCATTTCCATTTTCCTTGAAAGATGCAGCAAAGGATTGGTTGTTCAACCTTCCTGCAGGTAGTATCACCACTTGGAATGAGATGAAGCGTAAGTTTTTGGAGAAGTATTTTCCTGCTTCTCGAGCTGCAAACCTGAGGAAAGAGATATGTGGTATTAAACAAGCTACAGGGGAGTCACTTTTTGAATACTGGGATAGGTTCAATAAACTTATTACTAGGTGTCCACAACACCAAATTTCCGAGCAATTACTAATCCAGTATTTCTATGAAGGTTTAACCACTATGGACAGGATGCTTATAGATGCTGCAAGTGGAGGTGCACTTATGAACAAGACACCGGAGGAGGCCTGGGCATTGTTGAATAATATGGCAATGAATTCACAGCAGTTTGGGACAAGGGAAGTTGTTCCAGTGAAAGAAGCTGGGGAAGTAAGTTCTTTACAGCAACAAATAACTGAATTAACATCTTTTGTTCGTAAGCTTGCTGTAGGGAATGCACAGGTAAAGGCCTGTGGAATATGCTCAAACACGGATCATTCCACTGATGCTTGTCCCACGTTGTCTGAGGAAGTAGAAGTTAATGCAGCTGGATTTGTGCAAAGGAGAAATTACGACCCATTTTCCAACACGTACAATCCGGGATGGAGGGATCATCCCAATTTGCGTTATGGGAATCAACAAGCTCCTACACAACAACCTCCGGGTTTTCAACCAGCTCCACTACCGCCACAACAAAGGGCAGCCCCACAAGCTCCCTTCCCAGGTAATTCTCTACATGATCTAGTTAAGAATATGGCAGCTAATATGTTGCAATTTCAACAGGAAACTAGAACAAGTATAAAGAATTTGGAGGATCAAATGTCCCAAGTAGTGAATGAGGTACGTGATATGAAGCAAAGGGAAAAAGGAAAATTGCCTGCTCAAACGCATGCTAATCCTGGAAATGTTAGTGCAATGACGCTGAGAAGTGGAAAGGAATTAGAAGGTCCAAAGGAGATCGTTTCAAAGGAAAAGGCAGAGGATGAAATTGAAAAAGAAATGGAGCAAGAAGCACAAAAATCAAGTGATGAGGTAAAATTAAATTTACCAATTACTCCAAAATCTAATATTGCTCCTTTTCCTCATAGGTTGGTGAAGCCTTCAAAGGGAGACAAGGACAAGGAAATCATGGAGGTGTTTAAAAAAGTGGAATTGAGCATTCCCTTGTTAGATGCAATCAAGCAGATCCCTCGATATGCAAAGTTTCTAAAGGACTTGTGTTCCAACAAGCAAAAATTGAGAGGAGATGAGAAGGTGATAGCGGGAGAAAGTGTATCCGCCATGCTTCAAAGGAAACTTCCACAAAAATGCGGAGATCCCGGTATGTTTGTCATTCCATGCAAGATAGGTAAAATGGAGGTAAAAAGGGCTATGTTAGATTTAGGAGCTGCTATTAATGTAATGCCTAGATCTATTTTTAACTCTTTGAACATTGGACCACTTAAAGAAACGGGCATAATAATTCAATTAGCGGATAGGACTAATGCATATCCTGAAGGGATTATAGAGGATGTCCTAGTTCAAGTTAATGAATTAATATTTCCTGTTGATTTCTATATTTTGGATATGCATGATGAAAGCTCACCAAATCCTTCACCTATTTTGCTTGGAAGACCATTTATGTGCACAGCTAGAACAAAAATTGATGTAAAAACTGGAACTCTTTCCATGGAATTTGAAGGTGAAAAAGTACAATTTAATATTTTTGATGCCATGAAATATACAGTCGAATCTAATGCTTTGTGTTGCATAGATGTTCTTGATGCTAATGTGCAGGAGGTCTTTGATTTAAATGGGAAGGATGACCTTGAGACAGCAATTATACAGAACCTTAGAGTCGATACTTTGGATGAAACACCAGTGGATGAATGTGTGAAGGAGATGGTTCAAGCTTTGCACTCACTAGAACCAAAACCATCAAGGTATGCTATTGTGAATTCCATACTTAAGAAATCTGACAATGGTCTTTTGCCATCGGTTGTGCAGGCACCAATTTTGGAGATGAAACCACTGCCACCCACTCTTAAATATACATTCCTAGGAGCTGAAAAGACCTTACCAGTGATTATCTCAGCTGCCCTATCTCCTACACAAGAGGAAAAGTTGATTCGTGTGTTGAGAGAGCAAAAAGAGGCTATTGGTTGGCAATTAGCAGATATAAGAGGAATTAGCCCTTTCTTGTGCACTCACAGGATTGCGCTTGAAGAAGATACAAAACCTTTGAGGCAAGCACAAAGGAGACTCAATCCGGCCATGATGGAAGTAGTGAAGAAGGAGATCCTCAAACTATTGGATGCAGACATCATCTACCCAATTTCAGATAGCAACTGGGTAAGTCCCATTCATGTGGTTCCAAAGAAGTCGGGAGTTACAGTGGAAGCTGATCATGATGGTAATTTTATTCCTGTAAGGAAGCAAACAGGTTGGAGACAATGCATTGATTACCGTAAATTAAATTCTGTAACAAAGAAAGATCATTTTCCCCTACCCTTTATTGATCAAATGGTTGAGCGTTTGGCAGGGAAGTCACATTATTGCTTCCTAGACGGCTTTTCAGGGTACTTTCAGATTGCCATTGCGCCTGAGGACCAAGAGAAGACCACATTCACTTGCCCATTTGGAACCTTCGCCTATAGGAGAATGCCATTCGGACTTTGCAACGCCCCTGCCACCTTTCAAAGGTGCATGGTAAGTATTTTTTCTGATTATGTGGGGAAAGGGATAGAAGTGTTCATGGATGACTTTAGCGTGTATGGAACTGATTTTGACACTTGCTTAGATAATTTGGAATTAATTTTGAAAAGATGCAAGGACACTAAGTTAGTGTTAAATTGGGAGAAGTGTCAATTCATGGTAGAAGAGGGGATAGTCCTTGGTCATTTAGTGTCATCTAAGGGGATAGAAGTTGATAAGGCCAAGGTCGATATTATTTCTGCTTTACCCTACCCCACTTCGGTGAGGGATATTCGTTCTTTTTTAGGACATGCAGGATTTTATCGACGTTTCATCAAAGATTTCTCCAAGGTGGCTGCTCCTCTTTTCAAGTTGCTACAAAAAGATATCCAATTTGAGTTTGATGATCAATGCAAGAAGACCTTTGACAAGATTAAGGAGCTGTTGACTTCACCTCCCATTATTCAGCCGCCAAACTGGGAGCTTCCTTTCGAAATCATGTGTGATGCAAGTGACACCGCAGTTGGAGCTGTGCTTGGACAAAGAAGTGGAAGAATTCCTTGGGCAATCTACTATGCATCAAAAGCTCTAAATGGAGCCCAATTAAATTATTCCACTACTGAAAAAGAACTCCTAGCTGTTGTATTTGCTCTTGAAAAATTTCGATCTTATTTGCTTGGTACTAAAGTAATTGTCTTTTCTGATCATGCAGCTCTAAGGTACCTTATGACAAAGAAAGATAGCAAACCAAGGCTCATTCGATGGGTCTTACTCCTACAAGAATTTGATGTGGAAATTCGAGACAAGAAAGGTAGTGAGAACCTTGTGGCTGACCACCTCAGTCGACTCCCAACACCTCAAGAGAAATTATCTTTAAGGGAGTATTTTCCGGATGAGCAATTGCTTTCAATTTCTAGCATTTCACCTTGGTATGCGGATTTAGTTAATTATTTGGTCACTAATCAATTTCCTATTGGTTGGACAAAGGCAAAGAAGGATAAGCTTAAGAGTGATGCTAGATATTACATATGGGATGACCCGTACCTGTGGAAGCGTTGCCAAGATCAAGTGATAAGGCGGTGTGTAAGTGAAAGTGAGTATGAATCCATTCTTAAATTCTGTCATTCCATGGAGTGTGGAGGTCATTTTGGTGCCCAAAGAACCGCAAGGAAGGTATTGGATAGCGGTTTTTATTGGCCTACCTTATTTAAAGATGCATATTCGTTTTGCAAAATGTGTGATAAGTGTCAAAGGGTAGGAAATATAACTGCTAGAGATCAAATGCCCCTAACACCAATGATGTTTGTTGAAATATTTGATGTATGGGGGATGGATTTTATGGGGCCATTTCCTAATTCTCATGGATTTTTATATATCATACTTGCTGTTGACTATGTTTCGAAATGGGTGGAAGCAAAAGCCACCCGGACTAATGATTCAAAGGTTGTTGCAGATTTCCTCAAGTCCATTCTCAATCGTTTTGGGATGCCTAAGGCGATTGTCAGTGACCGGGGTACTCATTTTTGCAACAAAACTATTTCAGCTTTGTTTCGCAGGTATGGTGTTCTACACAAGGTCTCAACCTCTTACCACCCGCAAACCAATGGGCAAGCTGAAGTTTCCAACAAAGAGATCAAGGGGATTCTTGAAAAAATGGTGAGGCCGGACAGGAAGGATTGGAGCTTAAGGTTGGGAGATGCATTGTGGGCATACCGAACGGCATTCAAAACTCCAATAGGGATGTCTCCCTATAGGTTAGTCTTTGGTAAGCCATGTCATTTACCAGTTGAAATTGAACATCGTGCATTTTGGGCTGTTAAACAATGTAACATGAGTTTGAGTGAAGCTGGAGAAAGTAGAAAATTGCAATTGCAAGAGTTGGAGGAGATTAGGAACGAGGCTTATGACAATGCCATGATCTACAAGGAGAAGAGTAAGAATTTTCATGACCAAAATATTTTGAGAAAAGATTTTAAGGTGGGCCAAAAGGTTTTACTTTATAATTCTAGACTCAAGCTCTTCCCGGGTAAGTTACGTTCTCGTTGGATAGGTCCATTTGTGGTGACTAATATAACATCTTTTGGTGCAGTGGAAATACAAAGTTTACACACGGAGAAGAAGTTTGTGGTGAATGGGCATCGTCTTAAGCCCTATTATGAAGGATTTCAACCTCAAGTAGTGGAGGGAATCAAGTTTATTGAATCCCATGAGCTTAATTGAATTAAGACGTCATTGTGTCTAGCCAAAGACCTAAAAGAAAAGCGCTTCTTGGGAGGCAACCCAAGTTTCATATTTAAATTTCGCTTTGTTTAGTTGAATTTTCGAGTCTTGATTCGAGTATAATAAAGTTTTCTTTGGTTTTAGATCTTACTTGTTGATTTCAGGGACCTTTGGAATTGCAGGACAAACATTGATGTTAGGCGTGGGCACACCACCACCCCTGCCCGCGTCCGCAGCCTCCGCCGGAGTCGCCCAGCGCCGCCGCCCTGTTCACGAGTTCAACCTCCACCGCCGCCGCGAGTCGCACCACCGCGAAGCCACTCGGGAGCGCCGCCCTCCGCAGATCGCCGTCGCACCACCGCCCCCTCTCTCGCGCCGCCGCGAGTCGCGCCACCACCTGCTCCGAGCTTCCCCCTGCTTCGGGAGTACCTCCGCCGCCGCTCCTGATCCAGGATCCGCCGTCCTCCCGCTCACGCCACCCAGCGCTGCCACCATCGCGAAAATCCAGCCGCCACACACCACCGCCGCCCCTCTTCGCCTTCAACCCGAACCAGCGCCGCCGCCGCATTCCCCATCGCGAAGCAAGCAGCGCCGCCGCCAGATCCGCCTTCGCCGCTGCTTCGCGAGCCACCGCGTTCAGCGCCGCCTGCCCGCCACGCCAGCGCCGCCTGCGAGCCGCCGCTCGTCGCCTTCAACCTCCGCGTCTCTGTCTGCCGATTCGCGAGCGACAGCGCCACCGCCACCCAGCGCCGCTGCACTTCCTCCGCTCGCGAACCACCGAGCGCCGCCCCCTCTCTCTATCTGAACCACCACGCGCCGCCCCCTCTCTCGATCTGAACCACCACGCGCCGCCCCCCCGACAGCCCATCGCCGGAACCTTAATTTTGTAAGTCACATTATCCCTCTTTTGGAATCCCTAATCCCCTGCACAAATCTAGTTATTCCTTCTGTGGTTATTTGCTGAATTAGAGTTCATAATTGGAATTGAGTTGTGCACACTGATATTATTATATGCTTGGTCAATTGGGATTATTGGTGTATTCAGAGATAGTATTGAGTATTGACTAATTTCAATTGATTCTATTGGAAATTTCTGAAATTCAAAATGGGATGCGAAGCTATGATTTGTTGAAGTGTGCATATTGTGAATTAACATGGGTTTGGAATAGGCTAGTCTGGATTTTTAACTTCTTTGAACTGTGGTTGGCTCTAGGGGTATTGGATTGTGCTATTCTTGTTGCTACTTGGTTGTTTGTGGAATTTTCTGAGTGCAGGGACCTACAATGGGGAGAACCAACACCCCGGCTACCCGGTCCAAAAAAGAAGGCTCTGGCACCTACTTCAAAAGGGGTTTCTAAACCCCCAACAAAGAAAGGTCCAACAAAGTTGCCACCTTGAAAGCATCTCAGACCGAAATTCAAACTTCCCAGGCCACCTAATCCAGGGAAGTTCTTATCTCCTCCTCTTAATTTCATCTTTATTTTGCAATAGGGACATTGCATGATTTAGGTGTGGGGGGATTTTTAGGGATATGCTTACACATGAATATGATTTTTGCACTTCCTAGTTTGTCCTCTTGTGTTGTCTTGCCAAGTCAAATGTGCATTGCTTGACTATTGTAGAGTTTGTCATGTTCTTAGTCAAATTAATTGAGAGGTATGCTTAGTTTTCTATCACTTAACCCTAAGTGAGCTATTTGAGCCTTTTTTTAAAAAAATTTTGTTGAAAAAAAAAAAAAATACCAGGGCAGTGGAAATAAATAGTTTGGAACGTGTTCCTCTAACCGGAGTGTTATGAACGAAGAGTTGAAGTTCTGTCTGCAATTTTCAGACAATGGAATTCCTCTCATAAACGTACCAAGCTATTGAAAGCCACCAAAAAAAAAAAAAAAAAAAAAAGAAAGAGAGGCAGACATGTTTGTATTAGCTGCAAGTGAAATTCTTTATTTTGAGAGCAGCATGATCATTAATGTCAAAGAGAATTTGTGCAACTTATGATTCGTAGCATGTTTTGATGGTTAGACAATTTCCTCAATTCATTTTAACCTACATATTCCATATTTTCCTACCCCAACCTTAGCCCCGTTACAACCCTAATAAAGACCCTTTGATTATGAGCATCATGTTCTTATTTGAGATGTGAATTTACTGTGATTTGATAGCAAGCCTATGGGATTGATAGTTCTCTATGCGTATTGAGTGAAATCTAGCCTAAACACTTGAGGGTGAGTGATCTCTTATTATATTTTCCCATTTTGTGAGGATAGTTGGCTTTGCATACCTTGATTTTGACGAAACTTTGACATGGTTGAATGATACTTGGTTTGGCATGCACTTTTGATATTTGGTCTTGATATATGCTTGAGGACAAGCATGGATTAGGTGTGGGGGAGTTGATATATGTTGTATTTGATGATATTTTTATGCATATGTCAACTTAAATTGTTTGAGAAAATTAATAAAAATGGACTTGATTGGATTGATTTTTGGAACATTGGTGTTGTAGGAAAGGTGGCAAAATTTCCAACATTGGGCAGCCTATTTTGAAGTGTTGGGCGTGCCCACGCCTAAGGTCCAATTACCAGCTGTGGGGTCTATGTGTGAAGCATCAAAATTTGCAAAAAGATCATTGGGGCTAAATTGAAGCATCTAAATCTTTGGGCATCAATTTTCAGATTTTTATTATGGCATCAAATCTTTGGGCATCAAATCCTTGGGAATCAATTACAAAAGAATAATCAAAGGCTATGATGTTGATGGTTTTGGATGCAATTGAGGGAGGTTTTTGGATGCAATTGAGGAGGCCACTACCATGAACATGCAAAAAAGGGAGAAAGAAGAATTAAAAATTGGTCTTGTTTTGCTATAAATAGGAGGAGACCAAAGAGCACAAAGCACACAACACATTGGCCATTATTCCACAAAACACTAGACATTGGCCAATTTTCCACCAAAAAAGGTTCCAACCATTGGAGACACACTAGAGAGGATACTCCATTTTTGTTGGCACTTACAAAATTGGAGGATTCCAAGGGCAATAAGGATTCAATCCTTCGTGGGTGATTTTCTTGTTCTATTTCTATAATTGATTACCATGTTGGATTGTATGGATTTGGTTATGTTTTGGATGGATTGTGAGTAGTTTTCTTATCTAGTTTAGGCTTTGAATTTGTGTGTGGATATGGAATTGTGAGACTTATTTTGTTGACATATTTTTATGCTTAATTGAATTGGGTATTTTTAATTCCTCTATTTATTATGTTTTGAATTGCTTGATTGATATAGCGGCCGCGTGTTGATTGAGTAATTTATTGCTATATTGGGAAGTGCATCCGTAATTGTGTAATTTTCCAATCAAGTAGCAAACTAGAGGAAGAATACTCTAGTGAGGGATTAAAATCGGTTTTAAACACTACCTCGTAGGATTAGTGTTGAATCGAATTGGGTTTTTCTTGTGCTAAATGCTATCAAGTCATGTTATGCTATGGTCGTACCTAGTATTCACACTTGATTAGGGGAATGGCTTATGGTCGTACCTAAGCCATCGAATAAGTATGGAAAAATTGGTTGGGAAACGCTTGTAGACCAACTTTAACCAATTTAGTCAATTAGCCAATTAAGTTAAATGCATGTCAATGATCAATTCCATATCCAATACGTAATTCATGCCTAAACTAGAGTTTTAATTATCCTAAAGAGCTCACTTGTTACCTTGCATTTGTTTTTGTTTTTGTTTAATTGTTATTTTCTTTTTACTAGTTTAGTTGAAATCAAATCCCCCCATCTTTATAAATATAAATATAATTTATAATTAATCAAGTGATTGAAAATAAACTCTTTGAGCAAGTTCCCTGTGGAGACGACCCTACTCACTATATATATTACATTTATTTATCTTCTTCTGTGGTGTAGGACTAATATTTAATTTGCAGCTTTGCGACGAGCTAGCAATTTTATATTGGATCGTTTTCTCTTTCTAATATTGAAATCATATGATTGAATCGGAATCCTAAGATCATTTTTTAGAATAAAATGTCTTAAAAATACATATTTTTTGAATTTATGATTTTTTGTGTGTGTGTAAATGTGAAAAAAATCTCATTATAGAAACTATTTAGTGAGTACTTATTTATTTTGTTAATTAAATTTAAATTGTTGATTATATATTATGAATAACAACATTGCCCGTCGCGGGTAAAAACACTAGTGCATAATAACAAGTAAAGCATTAATTCGTGTGTTTATGAATCTTACAAATTAATTAATATAATACAGTATAAAATATCTTAATTAAACATAAAATATTTCCACAGACATGCATATTACTAGTATTTTTTTACACATTACATAAGGAGTACAAGTTTTTAAATTTAAAATTAAATGGAAAAAAGTTATTTTGATATCAAATCATAAAATCCTACAAAAAAATCTTATGCGTTTAAGAGAATATGAGAGCATAACCGTATCTTTACTAATTTTAAAATTCTACAAAAATTAGAGTCGTATTAGAAATGTAGTACCATAAACCATAGTTGTTAAGATCCCTCTTAGGATCTTACCATTTTAGGATCACACATCTGTAAAATAATCTCACTCTTGTAGGATCTTAAAATTAGTATGATCTGAATTTGGATAAGATCCCGATCCTAATCGTAGAATGTTATGCTTCTACGATCTTACGATCATACCCTCATAAATTTTTTATATGATTTTATGATTTGAGATCAAAATAATTTTTTTAATTTTAAACTAGATCCGAATCATTCTCCACTAGTCCAGAACAAGTAATCCCATTTTTTTAATGAGGTGCGGGTAGAGACCAAAGATCTAATTTTAAACTTAGAGCATATTGAGATTTGGATTCAAATTCAGGCTGATGAGTGGACGAGGAGACATGACTTTCAGATTCCGAAGAGCAACGAGAAGTCGAGATGAGGTAAAAATAAGAAGAAGAAATTATGGACAGTACCCGGTCAGGTACTGACATTTATCTTTTATGCCAGCAGCCAATATTCTTCAACTTTTATACCCGAAAAGACGAAATTAACCATGGTTCGTGAAGTGGTTCGTGTACGAACCGTCTCAGTACCACGAACCATGTGATTAATTAGTAAAAGTGATTAAAAAGCAAATGGACCGTGCACAAACCAGTGGACCGTGCACGAACCAGATACTTGCACACATGCATACCACGAACCGGCCATATATTCTTAGTTTTCTTTATTACTTCTTAATATTATTATTATTTGGCTCACGAACCTTGCATGTATACCATGTGATTAATATTTGGCTCACGAACCGGCCATGTATACCACGAACCTTGCATGTATACCAAGAGCCAATTGACTTCTACATTATGTGGTTCGTATCATCCTTTCCTCAACCCACGAACCATACGCTATCTGTCTAAAACAGTCCGGTCCCACTACGGTCCATGAGACACAAATCATTCTCTAATCACCTCTTATTAATTAATTCATGGTTCGTAGTTGAATATGTGGTTCGTGCACGAACCACACCGCGAACCATGGTTCTTAATCACCCTTATTAATTAATCTCCTGGATCGTGCTTCATAAACTGGTTCGCATACGAACCACCACACGAACCAGGGACTTTTTGGCCTTTTCGGGTACAAAAGTTAAAGAATTTTGACGGCTGGTAAAAAAGATAATTGTCAGGTACTGACCTGGCACTGCATGTGCGGACCCAAATAAGAATGAGATGCAGAGATTCAAAGGGACAGAGCCACGACAGGATTCGATGGTTGATTTTAAACCCTACTGAAAATTGTACGCTGCTGCAGAGTGTCATTGGGGGAAGAAAATTGGGGATGGTGGGCACCACTAAAACTTTTCAGTACTAATCCAAACCCTGGCCATTGGTCTCCCACTTTGTCATTTTACTACTAGTATCTCTCTTTTGCTCAAAACTTTTCGAAATTCATCACTTTCTCCTCCTTTTGCCTTCCCATTTCCATACCAAAGACAAAAAGAATCAATACTCACTCCATCCCCAACCCTCTCTCGCTTTCTCCCTGACTGTACTCTCCCTCTCTCCCTCTCTCTAGGACTGCAGACAAGTAACAGCACGTGTGCAGTGTATAGCTCTCTCACTCCATAATCATTCACCCTAGTGCTTACACCTCCCCCCAAAATCCCACTCACTTCACTTTCTCTTTTATTATTACAGTACACCCCAGTATTTGCTTCCTTCCCTTTTCTTCCAAATACACTCGAGGCCTTTATACACTTTTGCATTCACTCCCTAGGCAACAGAGTAAGAATAGAAGATGGACTGGTTGCTGGGTTCGGAAAGGTGGGTTCTTTTGGCGTCTTTGGTATCGGTTTTGAGTGTTTGTATTGTGTGGGTGATGAAAAGGGTGGGGAAGGATGGAGGACAAGAATTCGGCATTCCTAGGGGCACATCTGGCTGGCCTTTGATAGGTGAATCCTTGGAGTTCATAGCAAGTCTTTGTTCCTCCAATCCTGTCAGCTTCATGGAAAAGCGCAGATCCCTGTAAGAAATCTTGTGCCTCTGTATTTCACTCTTTTAACACATATGATACCGCTAATTAGGTACATGAAAAATCTCGTCTTTTCGAATCCCGCTTGATTGACAGTTACTGAATTTTAGATTCTGCCGTGCTGTTTGTGTTTTTCTCCTTTCGATTTTGTATCCAAGTTGACACACACATATGTACAGTGATCGGTGATTATTGATTGATTAAGTATGATATTGGCTACTAAGTAAGAGGAATTGAAGAAAGTTCGATGAAACATGGAGGGTGGGAGCAATAAAAGTTTGGTTGGCAGCATTGCATATGGAACAAGGCCATCCAAGTCTATATGGTCCTCGGTACCCATTTTTAGATGTTTTTTGTATTGAGAGAAATACAAAAAGAATCCGTTGTGTTTTTAGCTCTGCATAAGTAGACGATGATTGTCACAGGGCCCTCCTCCCCACTGATTTGTACTAATTGAAATTTATGTGCTGCCTTTTGTCTAATCCTAAATGATAAATACATAAATTAACTAAAATTTGATAGGGGAAAACCATTGATCATTGATTTGATTTGGTATTCTCTCCCTTGAAAATATAATTGTTCATCAACATTTAATCTGCAATGCTACAAATTGTCCATCTCCCGTTTTTGGTTTATTTAACGTTAACTACATAAACCTTTGCTTATAAGAATAGATTTTGCACTCCACCCATATTATGACAAAGCTTTAAACCTTGAACACACCTTTGCGGTAATCTTATTGTATTGTAATTTCAGGTATGGTAATATCTTTAGAACACACATCTTGGGGAAGTCGATAATAATGTCCACTGATCCAGAAGCGAATAAAAAGATTCTTCTGAACCATGGAAATGCTTTCAAACCTTCTTATCCAAAGTCCATCCAAGAAATCTTTGGAGAAGCCTCATTGCTGGAATTGAGTGGGCCTCCCCACAAGAGAATGCATGGCCTTGTCGGAAGTTTCCTAAAGTCACCACCGTACAAGGTTCAAATCACCAGGCATATTGAGAAGGCTGTTGAAGCCTCCCTATCTACGTGGGTGGAAAGAAATGGCCCAGTTTATGTTCAAGTTGAAGCCAAAAAGGTCCCTCATTTAATTAATCTGCATTTTGTGTTAGGGTGTATGTGTTTCAATTACTAGAAATTTAAAATTTTCCCATATTATATGGCAGATTGCCTTTG
The DNA here is from genome assembly GCA_030278955.1 of Hygrophila difformis. Taxonomy (NCBI): domain Eukaryota; kingdom Viridiplantae; phylum Streptophyta; class Magnoliopsida; order Lamiales; family Acanthaceae; genus Hygrophila; species Hygrophila difformis. The sequence goes on from JAOANR010000011.1 coordinate 8,123,372, forward strand.
AAATTCTAGTCAGATCACTATTCAGCATTGGTCCAGGTGAAGAGATGAACTATCTAAAGAGAGAATTCGAGGAAATCATGAAAGGATTAATTTGTTTACCGATTAAGCTCCCTGGAACACAATTGTATAAATCTTTACAGGTACATTGGTTTCTCCTATGAAACAGTTATCATAAACTTGAAAGTCTTTTTAACTTTATAGTGATCATTGTCCTCTTTGACAGGCAAAGAAGAGATTGATACAGAGGCTGAACAAAATTATAAATGAGAAAAAAACAGCCATGAAAAAAACACAAGAACTAGAATTGTCGAATGATGTGCTTGATTTACTACTACGTGATGGTACTGAATTAGAGGAAATGATGCAGCACAAGCTCACGGATGATTTTTTCAGTGAGAACGTTTTTGGATTAATGATTCCGGGAGAAGAGAGTGTGCCAACATCCATGACCCTGGCAGTTAAATTTCTAAGTGACCACCCCGCTGCCTTAGCCCAGTTACTGGTATGTATGTCTACCCGTAACAGTTGTTAACAACACATGGATTTCGTCAAATTCATTTTTTTGGTACCCAGCCACCAATTTTCCAAATATGCTAAGTAGAATCAGTCCTCCTTTTTTTGTTTTGTGTGTGTGTTGTTTCCCATGGTACTTTGAGCTATGATTTATTATATGTTGAATGCATAGCTATATGTCAAACTATTTATCAATGATTTTTGCCTCAGGTGTAGTACCCCAGAATTCAATATTCATGACACCGTAGCATATTCCATATGTTGTAGTAGCCAAATGTGTCATTATTATCTTCAATTACATTAAGTCTTCTCTTTATGATTTAAACTATTATGTCCAAAATGAACTGTTCAGATCCCATACGTTCTGTGGACCAATGGGGTCAACCTCAATCTATAATTGTAGGAGTCATGACATTTCTAGTCATTTCATCATTTATTGCTGAGCAGATGTCTTCACATGGGAGATGGCATTATGTGCCACCCACTTGTTTCACGAATAATGCAAGTGTGCAAAATTTCTGGTAACTGTATGACGTTGCATTGTATGTTTAATTACATGGCTAATTAGATTATGTTTTCTTTGTATATCTTGTAATTATGTGAGGTTTAAATATATCTTTTTATGATGCAGTTTATTCTACTGCTGTTACTAAAGAAAAATACTATGTAGCTTTGCAAAATTTAATCATCCCAAAGAATTATTCCATAGATTCATCTTTTGTCTGGTTGGATAAAGCTACTATTTCTGCACTTTTTCACCTTTCACAACAAATAAATTGCTACTCAATTTTGATTTGGATTCTTTTTCTTTGCTGCTTTGCAATTTGGAACAATGGCAGGAAGAGAACATGGAACTTAAGAAAAGAAAGGAACAGTCTAATGAAGAATACTCCTGGGCTGATTATTTGACATTGCCTTTCACCCAAAATGTGAGCACATGTTTTTCCTCGACTAATCCAGAAACGTGGACATGTTTGTCAAGCAACTATCTGTACCTTGTAGGAAATCCAGTTGATTTATTTATCTATCTTTACTGACCAGGTTATCAGCGAAACTCTTAGGCTTTCGAACATCGTCAATGCAGTGTGGAGAAAAGCTGTCAAGGATGTCAAAATTAAAGGTTAATTTGAATTTGTTTATGCAAGGTTCATCAGGGCATACACTGTTCAAGTGATTGATAAAATTTGTGTTTTCCAGGCTACTTAATACCGAAAGGATGGAATGTTATGGCTTGCTTTAGTTCAGTACACATGGATGAAGCAAATTACAAAAATGCTTATGAATTTAATCCCTGGAGATGGAAGGTGAAACCTTGTCTACTGATACATGATCATCCTCATGATGAGTAACCCAGTAGATATTTATCTTATTTTATTTTATTGTGCGTATACATAGGCGGATGCACTTAGTGACATACGGTGGCACGTGAAACCACTCAAATTGATAAAATTGATATTTTAAGCTAAATTTTTTTAAGATTTAACTTGATTTTGTTTTGTGCAACCACTGAATTTTTGTGGTGATACCACTAATCAATTATAACTTAGTTTTTTCAATAGTTTTTATATTTTGACTACCATCCTTAATTTTAACATAGCTTTCATCACTTTTGTGATACCACTGAAAAAAAAAAAAAATTCCCCGCAGCGTATATACTGTACAATGTCATCTACATCTGACATTTTTCTAGTACTCTAAGCATTAATGGCTACTAATAAATATTGTGCGATTTGTGCTGGTATTTGAACATTACAGCTCAAATTTCCTCTAAGAAATAAATAAGTGTACATTTGAAGCATTTCATTTATTCTGATGGGACCCTTGACACCACCTTGTTATTTGTATTGTAGTCATTCTGGGAATTATCATTTTAACTCCAATGCACTGTTACTGAGTTCTTAGTAATGTTTTTGCATTGCATCTTACAGGAAATTGGTGTTATTGCAAATAGCAATGTTTTTACAGCGTTTGGCGGCGGACAGAGGCTATGTCCTGGTTCAGAACTCACAAGGCTTGAGGATGCCATATTCCTTCATTATCTAGTCACAACTTACCGGTACGCAGCCTCATTTCTTGGCATTAATGGTTGATGAAATGAAATTGAGTAATTCCAAGACATAGAACCAAGAAGTAACATCAAAATCACATAGTATATCGGATTCAATAAAATTCATATCCTCATTCCTGCAACTTGATATTGTTACCACCAGTGGTAATAACTGGATGTAGGTAAAGATGTTTCTTGGCTTTTGCAGATGGACTGCTGAGAAGGATGAAATTACATACTTCCCTACGGTGAGAATGAAGAAGAAGTTGCCCATCACTGTTGTGCCCCTAGAGCAATGAATTACGGGCAGCAACAGTTTTCAGGCCCCTTCTATTTAACTGCATCTGGTTTACCGTTTAATATTTTCAGTTTATAATTTCTTTCGAAAACACAGGCGTGCGCGTACACACACACACACACACACACATCTATATATATACATATATTTATTTCAGCTAATGGAAAATATGATTGACAAGCCATGTACAACATGGGGTTCTTTCTACTAAGCTGCATTATGAAGTTAGTCCCTCTGTCACTGTCTAATACTTCTATAATTGAGTAAGAGAGGCCAGTTCAGTTCTCTCCCAAATATAAGATCTATTCTTCGATCTTCCTTGGTGTCAATTATACATTGAAAATGAAGTTGGATAAGGGTGATTGGTAACCACTTGTCCACAGGCATTATTAGGGTACAAGGTGGTGGTCCAGTCCAATGCTTGTACATTGCTATCCCAGCAATAATGCCTGCGGCTGATTTCTTGAATGGTTTGTTTGTTTCAATATAAAACTAGGTGCAGGATAACCTTGGTTTCTTTTGCCTCTTTGACAATGCCTTTTGGGATAAATCAAGAGTTTACTTGCACGTAAATTGGATTGGATAATTTGAGAGCTTTTCTTATGAAAACCTTATAGTTCTCATCTTGTTCCTAGTTTGGATGGGGGACAAATGAGTGAGCAAAATATGAGTCAGCAAAATTGATTATGCTAGGATATGTATTATCCATTTGTAATATACACATAGGACAGACATACTGATCAGCCATGAAATGTCAATACTACTACATCTGGCCCATGGCTACAATCCTTTGCTCATCCCTGCATTGAATCTAGACCTTTTTGAAATTGAATGATGAACTAGGAAAACAGGCCTGGTTAACTGGTGTTTCTGCTCAACCTATGGCCTTGTCTCGTCTCTGATTCATCTAGCACAGGGATAAAACAATGCCATGAAACTTGAAATATTCGAGGATAGACTTGTTTTCAGTTGAGTTTGAATTGTTGAAAAAGAGAGTTATGTACTTATGTAGGCGCTACTATGTGCAAACAGGAGATAGTGAATTGGTTTGATTCGACATGGGGCTAATTTTAAGTTCTGTAGGCAGACAAGGTACGAGGTTTAGAAGGCAGGTTATGTGTCCGACGAGCCTTAAAACAAAGGATTACGAGGTTGTATCTACAACCTTCCATAGATTCCGCCCAAATCTGCATTTGTTGGCTGTGACCCTGTGGACGTTGGGTTTACGACACAATATTATCAATTGAAGGTTAGCGTGTACTGTAGTATTTGGTATTTTGTGATCAAGGCCTGCCTCGGTTTTTCTGCTCTCGCTAATCGCTACCATGGCCAATGTATTTGTACAATTATTCCCCCAGCACACGATGATGGCAAGGATGGCAATGGGTCGGGTCTGGGTCGGTTCCGTCAAGACCCAAGACCCGACTCAGGGCTCGGCTTTGGTTCGATTCCGGGTCTGACCCGGACCCATTGCCATCCTTAGAGATGGTAACGAGTCGGTTCTGGGTCCATTTTTGTAAGACCCAATCCAAGCTCGGGTCTTTCTCGGTTCTTGGTTTTAATCCGGACCCATTGCCATCCCTAATGGCAACAGGAGGAACTTATGACCACATATTGACATATAACATGCCAAAAATACTCACATATCTTGAATGAACTCTTATGATTCAGGAGTCAGTGGGAAGCAAGAACAAATGAGGTTCATGGAAGAGCATCTTCCAACGCCACATAATTCGCCCACAAGGAAGTAGTAGAATACAGCAAAGATAATTGACGGTTATTTTTCCACCTCAATTTAAATCTCCATTGTTGAAATACTATTTTTTATTTCAGTTGACGCTCAAGTATGGTGGCTTTGGTGCGTACACCTACACATGCATACTTTATGTATGTGATGAGAGATATGTTTCATGTGATGGAAGAATATTTTATGGGTGTGTGATGAGAGATATTATTTCTGTAATAGATGAATAAGTGATGTGAGGATGTTCTATGTGAGTGGAGAAATGTCATATGTGATGTCTGTGCAGATGCATACTATTGAATAGCAGAATAGGTGACAAGAGACAAGACCGTCCACAAAAATTACGACGTAATGAAATATAGGAGACCTGAAAGGAATTCATAATCTAACCATAATATTTAAAGTTGGGAACCTACTCAAATCATTTTATAACATTAATTGGGTTCATTTAGTACTTGGTATTTTACGTTATGTTAGGCCCCAAGTTGGGCCGAGCCCAGGCTGTTAATGGAGTCCAAAACTGTGTTGTGAGTTGAGTCAGCCCTTCTTTTATCGGCCCAGGAAAGTAATAGATAGGCCCACCTATACTTTAGCGCCCAGACCAAATCAACGGCGCGGGCACGATGGTGATGGGCCATAGCCGAATACAGGTAGTAGGCCAAGCCTAATGAACCTGTTATGGTAACATATGGGCCAGAATGGGCTCGGACCTATATGAATGGGCCCCTATCAGTGTCCAACTTGATGTAACATATGGGCCGGTCCAGAAAAGCCCATAATAGACTGGACTGGTATGGGCTTTGGCCTACATGGATGGGCCCGTATCACTGTCCAACTTGATGTAACTCCAATATTAAGGGCCTATAGTATATTGCTGTCAAGGTCACAAGTACGGGTGTCATGGACACGAACCTGACCGACACTCAGGTTTGGGTTTAGTCATTTTGGATTTTTTCCAAAGTCGACCCGAAACCTGATCTAAAATATTATTCCACCTGCTCAGCCTGATACGAACACGACCCGAAATATTAAATTTTGTCCATTTTTGCTATAACCCGAAAAAAACGAACCCGAACGACACGAAAAATTTCAAGTTTGGGTTTAGTCCTTTTGAGTTTTTTCCCAAATCAGATCAACTCAAAACCCAACCTAAAATATTATACAACGATGATTAACCCGATCCGAAATCTGAAATTGACACACAGACACAAGTCCCCCATGTTCA